>OZ010795.1:163812771-165252771 GCA_963932465.1 Maratus speciosus | reverse complement strand
ATAGGTAGTATTTGATACAAAATCAACTTAAAATAAATTATTAAAACACAAAAATAACTAAGTCATTTAAAAAAAGGACTGGTTTTAATTAATAGCTGATAATTTAATTAATCATATAATTTTTCTGAGTCATTTGAAAAAATAACTACATATTACATTTTAAGTACCATTGACCGCTGTATGTATTCCTACTAACTAATTGTATTGCCATGAATTTGCTTTAAAAGTATTTAACAATCGGTTAAAATTACTTGTTTACTCTACAAATTTTCTTAAAATAACAAATTGTTCCGTTATTAAGGAAATTGGTTCTTTACTATGCAAAAAATAAAATTTGATACTAAAGATAAAATAAATGTGCTTTAAACAATCATATAATTTTATACTCAAAGAAAGGCTCCAAATTGAAAACATTAATGATACAGTAAAGTATAAAAGTGAGGAATTGTAGACGACAAAAAAATTCCCATTTAGATTAACTGGTTAGGTAGAGAAAATCAAACTGAAAATTATTCGGATCAAAAGAATACAAAAAAAGTTAAGCATAATTAAATTATTAAATTCTGTTACAAAGAAATCTACACACACTGTCACTAAGAGAGCGTCTGAGTTAGTACGCTGAGCGATAAAAATTACTTATCTCCTTGCAATTTGTGAATGCGAATTGGGAAAAAAGTCCTTTGCTCGTATGTTGTTATTGTCCTACTGTATTACTATAAGAATAGGTAAAAGAAATATGTAAGCAAAAACACAGAGTTCATGTTTTAAGTTAGAACCTGAAGTGAAGCAAATTGGAATTTCTTATGTTTTGAAAAAATTTTCTTGTATTAAAACCCCAGCAACCTAAAGGAAAACATAACATGCAAAAAGTTAAAATTGCAAAATGATCAATACACCTATATCAGTGAAGTATAATTTATTGAAGTACAAAACTTATAATATTAGACACAGACATAAACACACACAAATGTTTTGTGGGTACTTTGCTACATTCTTCTTTTTTATACTAAATTTATCTACATGAATATTTTATCAAAATTGTTACTATAGTTAATAAAATCTGCATCACAGCAAAAAGGGATAAAATGCACTTGCTTCAATTTCATTTAATTGGAAAATCTGCCGAAAGTTTAATTATTATAAAAAATATCCAATGTCTTTGTTAATAAACGTTTTTAATAAAAAAAAAATATCATAAAACACACTTGTGAACAGAATTTTGCCATCCAAATTATGGAAAACAAATTCGAATAAATGCTCGCACCAATTTCCTTATGAGATGTCTGCGTGGAATCTGTTTTAATAAATAAGGTAAGTTGCTTTCAAATTCTGCAGGTAAATCATTTCCGCAAGAATCACTTAAACAATACTGTATTTTAGTCTAGTATTATTCAGACATTTTAGGGATTCAAAATTATTCAGGACTGTAGGGTACCCACGCCTTGCAGGTACGTGTATTATCTCCTGAGAGATGTTGCGACTCTGAGCCAGTAACTTAAAAAAAATCCATTATTTTGGAGCAAATATTTTTTACTTACCCAGTCCAAGAATTTCGCAAGATTATAAATGATAGAGGCTTTTCTTTATGACAGACCTTCTCTCTGAGCCAGGACGACGGAAGATGTTTTTGGTCTATGAAAGAAGTTAATGAAGCCAGCAGGACTTCCTGAGTTGACTTGCTTTCCACTGGTAGGGTATCAATAACTATGTGGTTGGTTGGTGATCTGAAATTTTATAAATAAGCATGAACCTGGGATCCTACCTTGTACGCGGTAGGTCTCACATTAACCACGACCAACGGCATACAAGGCCAATTCATGTATTTTAAAACGCCACAAGGAGTAAATCATGTTTTGAGAGCCACCAGTGTATTATTCTAGACGATTTTTATGACTCTGGTATTGGAGCAGCGGTTTGTTCCCAAAATTAAATTTAAAGAAAGCTCTAATTTTTTTAAAGATGTATTTATTTGAAAGACAAGTCTCTCTGTTATGAAAAATACAATAGAAAGAGATACCCATTTTTTTCTATTTACGTACAGGCAACATAACATGTAAAAATAATATTACAATGACTATATATACTGTTATAATATATAAAATATGGTTAAATAATTGTAAGAACAGGTCTCAAAGTTATTTACAAAAGATTCAGCATTTCACTATTGTGTGATATTTATTCTATGTTTGGAAAATGAATTTAAAAATATATACAGCAATTTTTCTTTCCTTTTCATTTTAATTTTGTTCTTCATGAAAAGTGGCATAATTTGTGTTTTATTTAATGAAAGGTGTACACAGGATAATATGCCATATTCTACGCATCAGAATGGTACTTCAATTTTTTTCTTTTTTAGATCATTATTATTAATATCAGTATGAAGGGCTGTCCCCAGGCTTGAGAGATAGATCCCTAAATATTTTTTTTTAATATAGTAAAGTTTGAAATTTACCAAATTGATTTGTTGTAAAAACATTAACCTTCATTTGACGATTTGTATTTGGCGCCGAAATAGCCACGTGTTTGCGTGCATGAGAACAATACCGTGCATGTATGTTTATGTGTTTTTTTGTATGTAAATATATATCTATATACACCCAAGTATGAGGAATTTCCAACAGTATGTCCACTGACACACTTTTCATATTTTCTGAAGCCTAAATCACTTTATTTTTATAACATTCAAACAGTTGCAACATCAGTGAAGCCAACATCTTACTGCTGAAAACGTTTCTCACGCATAAATTTAAGCTTACTAATATAGATTGGTATTTTGATAAAGCTTAAAATATTTTCTAATACAAAATTTTTACACCAATAATTTATGTAACATAAGATTAAAAAAAGAAAATCTTATTTTATAAGATGCAATTAATGTTAATAATTTAATTGTATGAAATAAAATTATAAATTCATAATGTTCAATCGCACATAAATATATTTATATACTTTTAATGCATAAAATAGTATTTACCGAATAAAGTTATTCAGAGAATTAAAAAATTTTGCAGAATATTTCTTGATTGCTCTACTTGCATATCTTGAAAATAAGGTAAATATTTGTTGACTGGAATTTTGCAAGTTCCAAAATATTTTATAAATATCTACAACTTTTTATGCATGTTCTGCTCATGACTTTTAATAAATAATTAATAACTAAAATACTTTTACATATTCATAAGGTAAATCTTTAAAAAAGAAAAAATAACAATGATAAATAATAACAGGATGATATATAAATTGATTATCTTTTTGTTTTTGTTCTATTTTTCAAACATTTGCTCTATAAATTATGTGATTGTTGGAGCAATTAAAATAATTACTTCTAAAAAACATCTTTACATTAAAAAATGCTTTCTTAGACTACTTTCAAAGTAAATCAAAGTTTTCTCAGTTTCCAAGAGAATTCTTTTTTCTGAAACATACAGCACCTACTTCGAGTAATTAAAATTTTAATGAAGCTAATTTTAATGAATTTTTATATTATAATAATAGGAGTCACTTTATTTCAGTAAAGTAGTAATTCGTATTCTAAGTATATATATATATATATATATATATATATATAATATTCATTAAAATTTTAAATAACTTAAAAGATATTAAATAAGGTTTAATTAAAATATGCTTTTATTGCATATGGCATGAGACATTTAATTTTTTATTTATTTAATACACGCTTTTGATTCTCTTATGTTATTCTATAGTTATTTCCTGTTTACTTAAAATTTATTTAAAAAATAGTCAAAACATTCAATATGGGTAAAGTGTTCATTTTACGTTGAAATGTCATAATGTGTTTCTAAAATGCTAAAATACAAAAGATTTTTTTGATCTCAGATTTTTGGATACTTTATCAAACTTATAATTTTCTTTTTGTTAAGTTATATTTTAAGATTACTATAATTATAAGATCCAAATCTGTTTTATCGAGTTACTAATTTAGGTTAAAGTCATCTTTTTATTGAAAACTCTTACATTGCTTTTTAAATTTAATATATTTTCCTAGATTTCCCACTAACGACAAAAAAAAAAAATCTTTTTGTGCTAAAAATATCAATAATGTAGCCACATAAAGTTTTGAAATTTATTACAAATACATACCATACAGTTACATTAGTTTCATAACAGAGGTTAAGCGGAAGATATTACTATTTACAGTAGCCTTTCTAATTCAGATAGTTAAGCGCATAGTTCGATTACACATTTGTTATATCTGTTTTTTATTTAAATTATTTCATATATTTATTGACGAAGTTTACATTTTGTAATGAGCAAATAGCAAACGGTGAGCTTTTTATATTTATTTATGGATAAAGGATTAATCTTCTATAATCGATATGCATGCCATAGAACCATATTTAAAGAAATTTCTTCCCGCGTGTACTAAGAGGAAAAAGAACCTTAAACCACACATTGTTTTTTAAAAAATTCAGCTAATTGTACTCAAATACACGACGATAAAATGTGTTGAATTCGATTATAAGAGATTCAATCGCAGTTTACGTCAATAATGAATTTATGAATGAGAACTTCGGCAAATTAGTCAGCTATATCCCAGTTAGATTTATGGCGATTTATTCATGATAGCTCAATATGGCGATATGTAACTTAATATCACCAGCATTGGCAAAAATTTGTCGTTAGTTTGCATGTAGTTTTAAGCGTATCGAAGTAGCAACAATAGTTGTAACATTAAAGTAAATTTGCTAGAAACCACATTTTCTAATGTTCATAAATGGAACATGAAACAGATGGGTAAGTGAGATCACAGATCGCACAGATGGTTTCGTTTAATATTCCTTTCAAAACACTTTATCCTTTTGCAAAATCTGTTAGTTCCACATTTCGCAACCAGGGGACGCATTCTATTCTACACAAATCTCTATCCGAACGAAACTCCGTTTTACAACTTATCCATAGATATATTAGTCGAGGGGATCGGCCCATAGCACCCGAGTTAGGTAGACGCCCCTTGGCAGTAAAAAGAGGAACAAAAACATGTAAGGCTATGTGCATAATATAAAAGAGTGGTCAAAGGAGTGTCGGCAAAAGTTAGAAAAGTACCCACCGGGTGCAATGGGGGAGGTTAGAAAAATTGCTTAAAATACACAAGTTAGAGCCCGGAGCCGTAAATAATATAAGACTTTTTGAAAATTTTATGATTTTTCATGTGATCGCAAATTGTTCTGCTATAAGTATGCAAAATTTCAAGTCTCCAACTTAATTAGGGGCTGAATTAGAAAAATTGCTTAAAATACACAAGTTAGAGACCGGAGGGATCAATAATATAAGACTTTTTGAAAATGTTATGATTTTTCGTGTGATCACAAGTGTTATGCTATAAATATGCAAAATTTCATGTCGTTAAATAGGGGCTCAGTTAGAAAAAAAAGTTTAAAACACACAAGACACAGCCCAGAGGGTTAAATATAAGACTTATTTAAAATTTTATGATTTATCGTTTGATGTGAGGTGTTCAGCTATATGTACGCAAATTTTCAAGTTTTAAACTTAATTAGTGGCTCAGTTAGAACAAACAATTAAAATACGCAAGCTAGAGACCAGAGCGTTAAATATAAGACTTTTTCAAGATTTTATGATTTGTCGTTTTCTATGAGGCGTTCAGCTATAAGTATGCAAAATTTCTAGTCTTCAACTTAATTAGGGGCTTAGTTAGAACAAAAAAGATTAAAATAAACAAGTTATAGTCAGAGGGATAAATATAACACTTTTTCAAAAATTATATGATTTGTCGTTTGATGTGAGGTGTTCAGCTATAAGTATGCAAAATTTCAAGTCTCCAACATATATAGTTTCTGTGACGGACGGACATATCGAAGAGTGAGACGAATAGAGTTTCGTCAGATGAACGAAACCCTAAAAATGAGCCAAATTAGAATTTAAAACAGCTGTAAATCAGCCTTTTACAACCTTCGTTTGAAACTTTGATATGTACTGTATACATACTCAGTCACATTTAAATCGGTTGATAAATACGATTGCTAAGAGTAGCGTCAACTTAAAAAATATATTGGGTGGGCTAAAAATTTTTTGAGCAAAATAACACATACAATTTTTTTCCCTTGTAGCTCGTGTGTGTGGAGAGAGGAGAGGAGGAGGAACGAACGACTATTGAGGCTATTTTGGTTTTTCTAAGTAAAATATACAATTATCATAATTTTATTAATTTTATTAAACTATACTCTTATAATGTCTTCCTTACAAATACATTACTTATTATAAATAGATTAAAAATTGCTATTGAAACTGATAAAAACAAAATGCGAAAACAAAAACATGCGTTTTAGCGACTAAAGTGTTTTATCGATACAAGACAATGAAACAAATAGAAAAATATGCAGAAAATTTGTCTTTGAGATAAATTTAATTACACAATTGCTGATGGAACTTTCAGTGCTCCTGCAAGTCTAATTGATGTCATTAGTCTTTTTGTCCGGCTGACAAGAAGGTTTATATGTTTGACGCGTATCTAGGTACGTGGATTTCTTTATACCCTCGAAACATCCAAACGGCTGGATGGATTTTAATGAATGAGGTCTCTATCGATTTGTCTCAAACGCCCAATGGTTATAGGCTGGATTTTGCTTTTATAAATTCAAAATGGCTGCCTTAAAATGCAAAATAACGGTAGAGACGAAAAAAAAATTGCGCACCATATTTAGCGCCATAGCAATGGATAGGTCTTTCAAAATGAAGACGATGTTTCATTGACTATTTTACAGTCAGAAGCTCCGTTTAAATATTACACAACCTAGAAGTTGTGTAGGTAGGATCTCTAGATTTACTGAAACTCTAACCTTCATCTATAGTGCTCATCAAAACAGTGTTTATAGATAGGAACTAACAATTAAACACAACCTAAAAGTCATCAATACAAATAAATAAAAAAATAGGTAAGTAATATAGAAAATAGTTTCACAATGATGAGAAATAATTAATTAGTTCACTTTTTACGCAGTCGTTTTTTTTTAAATTTAATTTTTAATTGTTCAGAAGAAATTATTTTGAGAACGTCAATAAAACCAAAGCTTAATTCCGCGGTTAAACAAATAAATAAATGAATAATCAAATAAATCAATGGAAATTGGATGTGTGGATAAACAAGTTATTATTGGGAGGGTTCGTGCCCACGAGCCCATATAAGTTATCGCCACTGAGTCCTATAGTATGACAAAAATCAGATTATTTCAAAATATCAACAACCATAGAATTTCGAATTGATTTTCCTAAGCCGTTCTTTAGCATAGAGCCGAAACAATATTAAACAGATCTGCACTATAAATACACTATGACGCAAAAGTTTAGACAATGACGTCATTCAGCTTTAAAATGTAGAATTATGACGTCAGAATTACAAAAACCTGTAAATATATTCAAAAACTGGTTTAAAATGCTATGTACAAAAGACAGTCGTTTTATTTGCTATAATACTAATTTTTTTCATAAAAATTCAAATGTTCTTGTCGCAAAAGTTTAGACACTATTCTAAATTTCTTTGAATAATCGCTGGCATATGCAAATTTAGAATCGATGATGTCACAAATTTGGAGTACTTAAGTTCTGCAAACGATTGCGCTTCATAGTCGACATGCCGAGAGCTAAAGAAATTCAAGTGAATGAGGTTTCAAGGATTTGGCAGTTGAAAGGTGAAGGGAAGAGCGTTTCTGAAATTTCTGCTATTATTAATAGGTCAAAAAAATCTATTTATCGAGTTTTATCGAGTGGTTCCGAATATAAAGCAAAATGTCGGTCTGGGAGGCCACGTGTGACAAATGTACGATAGGATCGCCTGATACAAAGACTAGCGAGTACTCAACAAATGAGCGTACGTGGAGTTCAAATCTCATCGGGACTCTCTGTATCAAAGGATACGATTCGTAGACGAATTTTGGAAAAAGGAACAATCGTTTATAGCAAAATGCAGAAGAAACCAGCTCTGAAACCACATCATAAGTTACAAAGACTTATGTGGGCTCGAAAGCATATGTCATATGGAGAGAAATGGCAGTCAGTCATATTTAGCGATGAAAAAAAGTGGAATCTGGATGGTCCAGATGGTTGTTTATCGTATTGGCATGACTTGCGGAAGGAACCTCGACGTTTTTTTAGTCGCAGACAAGGAGGGGGCTCGGTGATGGTTTGGGCAGCCTTTTGCTATAATGGACAAGTATGTCTGACCTTCACCAGTGGTCGTCAAACTTCACAGCATTATACACAGACATTAGAAGAAAACCTACTGCCATTTGCTGAGCTTCTAGGGGGTCCTCAGTGGGAATTTCAGCAAGACAATGCTTCAATTCACACTGCAAAACATTCAAAATCTTGGTTAAATTCCCATAATATAAGAGTTCTCGACTGGCCAGCATGTAGCCCGGATCTTAACCCTATAGAAAACCTTTGGAGCATCACGTGTCGCAAAGTTTATAGCAACGCTAGACAATACTCTTCTGAAAAGGAACTTAAGACATCTATTGAGAATGCATGGTACGATATCGATCCACAAACTATGCAAGATTTAGTTTCTTCCATGCAATCTCGTGTATATGACGTAATACATAAGCATGGATGCGCAACCAGGTTTTAAAAATTGTTTATTTCGATTTTATTTAATTTGTGTCTAAACTTTTGAGACAGCAGTTTATTTTTGTTACCATTTAATTTATTGTAATATGCACAATTCCACTTTTCTTTGTTATAAATATTGTTTATATGTACAGCACATTAATTTCAAGCAGTGATTTGAAAATTGAATAAATATTTTTCAAAGTATGTAAGAATTTCTTCATTGTCTAAACTTTTGCGTCATAGTGTACTGGTACACATTTATACGGAATAGTTATTTATTTGTCCTCTACATTATCACGCCCGTTTCTTATTGCTCTGTCTTCCTCATGGTTTAAATTTGAGCACTCGCTATTAGGTGATACATCATCTGCCCCCCATTTACACATGGTCATGTACAACGATTTTGTTATAAATGAAAATACCAAATCCGAAAATGTAA
The DNA here is from genome assembly GCA_963932465.1 of Maratus speciosus. Taxonomy (NCBI): domain Eukaryota; kingdom Metazoa; phylum Arthropoda; class Arachnida; order Araneae; family Salticidae; genus Maratus; species Maratus speciosus. The sequence goes on along the minus strand of OZ010795.1, from coordinate 165,243,743 downwards.
CTGAATACTTTGCGTTTTCTTGCCACCTAAAGGAACATTTCGGTACATCTGACTTGATATAAATATTTTTCTCTTTAACATTCATCAAGTACGGATAGAAAGAAAATTGTCCTTTTATTACGAGAAACTGTACAATTTCTACTCAAAATAAAAACTTTTACTTTAAAGAGAGAAACTTCATATAAAATCATTCATATATACGATTTTGTTTTTAAAGTTTAGAACAAAATGAAATTTTTCGTGTCGAGGCACTTTCATAGAGGTGAATACATCGATATTATTTGGTAACGTGGTAAGTCATCAATAAAAAAAAATAGTTGCTGATGAACTGCGAAGATACTATAATTATGTGTTTAGTTGTTGATGAAAAAATAATAAACGCACTTACTTGCTGATCATTGGTAACTTAAACTCTAAACCAAATACAACACTTTTCATAATAGAACCTTCCAAATATTTCCCTGTATTGAAAAGTAAGATAAACAACCACATAGATCAATGAACATATTACAAAAATAAGGAAACATTTTTTCGAGCTCCTTACTAAAATAATATTTGCCATCATGAAAAGAACTTGTAACAGCTCAGATTTTGCTTTAATAATGCGCTCGAACTTTGACGCTCATTACCAACATTGGAACACATAATCCACCTTGATTTTAAAAGTAGGCGACATTTTTAAAAGCTATAATAGCCAAACAAAATATTTTCTACCACCGGTGCTCTCAGCCTGGAAAATAAATTAAATAAAATAATATATTAAAACAATTTTTTTTTTGCAAACTTTAGCTCTGCAACATTTAGTTCTTATAATTAATATCATATTACAATGAAGATAAATAGCTATTTTTTTTTAAATTAAAGCTGCATTTAGTTTTTAAAGATAAATAACATAGTGCATCATGACACTATTAATTTATTTTATAATTGAAAACAATTAGATAGATAAATGTATACCAGCTGGATGAGTTATATACACCACATTCGTCCTTAATAGTTCAGACGGTAGCGCATTGGCGGCTTCAGTCAAAAGATCCCTGGTTCGAATCCTGGTCCGGACATTTTTCGTCCAGTAGGAAATTTACTTCGCACATTAAATATGTGCTTTTGATTTTTTATTATTAAAAAATATATATATTATAGACGTCCCTTATTACTTGGATAAAATTTCTTTTTAATAATACTAAATTGTTTTAATAAACTATTTTAATTCTGTATTTAAATATAAAAAGTCTAGCTGTTATACATCATGTTGTTTTTTAGAACTCTCTTGAGACTACAATAAATAATAAATGTCTAATCTATGACATGCATCACGAAATTAAAAATAAAGATAATTTATCTGGCAATATTTTTAATGCGTTTAATGAAAGATCGTTTGAAGTGAAATAAATTTTCAATAGAAATAAAAAGAAATCTTTTTAATGCATGTTTCAGCTTTCATATGTTGAAAAAAAGGAATATATTTTTAAGGAAATGTAAGAATAGGATAAATTACATTTATAATTTAGTTTATTATATACTTTAGCTTGTTAGATAATGTTTTTTTTTTTTTCATTTTCAATTCACATTAAAAAAAAACTTTTATCTCATGATATCTTTAATGACAAAATAAACTAATTGGGTTACATAAAAAGGATTTTGATTGTATTATATCAAATCACTTTTATCGCGCACAATCAACAGGAATTATTTTATCTTCAGTTAAAATATAATAATAATAATAATAATAATAATAATAATAATAATTTATAACTATTGAAATTTCGAGAATGGGAGAAAAATAATAATGCAGATGTATAAATTTTTAGTCTAAAATTTTCTTATGAAAAAATTCATAAAAAATTAAATTTACCCACGAAGTTGTTTGATTAAAATTAAAACAGATTAAAAAATATGTATAAATTGAATAAAATGAATAAACTAAGTATTATAAGTATGTCCCTTTAAGCTTAATTTTATATGAGTATTTTTTCGTATAGAAAAACAAAATTAGAAATCGTAATCCCCACAACTTTTAGAAAAGAAACTGTGGTCTTATTTAGCTTAATAATAATCTTAAGTATAAGATGCCAAATAAGATAAACTATTCTGAGCAAGTATAATTTTGTTAAGATACCTAATTACCCAGCAGATTTGCCTATACCTTTCAAGCCACTTAACGACATGTTATTTATGGTAAGAATTTAACTATCACGGAAAGGAACTACTGTTTTAGGAATTGTTGTGTTGTGGATTAGAATTGTGTGAGACTTCACATTATTTAATATTTCCTCTCATTTGTAGAATAATGGTGAGTTACATCTATTGTATTTATTGAACACTGATCATGGAAAAAGGACATAACATTTACCTTCTCTTTTACTGAACATATAAAGATACTAGCAATGTTTGTTAAATAATTTTGAAATCAAAGTTGAACTATGCTAAATACGCTTATGAATGAAATCATACACTGGCAGAAAAATTCGTCTCTATATACTAAATTATTCGAGATTTTAAAACAAATAATGTCCGTATTCCTAGAAAAGATACCTTTTCCGTTAATTCTTCCCGGAAGTCTGAAAAAAGGGAAAATTTCCGTTTAATCCTTCCACGCATGCGTATTAGTTGTATTAATCCCAATGTTCGAATTTATTTTTAAAATGAAAAACCGAAAATTCAATAAATTGAAATTTCAAATTTATTAAAAAACAAACAAGCAAAAATAATGCTTTCGAATTAAATAAAATAGCAATTTTCTCATCGATTTAATCTAATTTGCAATTTATTTTTTAGAGTACTAAAAAAAAAATATCACATGGAAAATATATTCTTAATGAACACGTATAAAAAGTATATAGTGGTTCAATATTAAAAAAAAAATTCGATTTCATAAAAAAAATAAAACATGTCTTCTCAAACATCTAACAATCAAATTTTGTCTTATTAAAAATATGCCTACTATATAATAATTTTTATCCTGTATTATTCTATAAGGTTTAAAAAAACCTACCATTATTTCATAACGACGATGTCACTGTAATGGTTTAAATTTCAAAACTTTCTGCACAAGAAATTTAACAAGCCTTACCAATCCTCCTTTTGACGTACGCCATTTTAAATTCGCTCTCTGCCAAATGATCGCTGGTAGAATGGTTAAGATGCTCGATTCAAGGCGCGCGGTTCTAGGTTCAAAACCAAGTGGTTCCGCAGAAAGAAGAGAGACGATTTTTTTCAAAATCTCCTTTTTACAGATTACGGAAATTTTCTGGCCTAGAACGGGAAAAAGGAACTTAAAGTTCTTCAATTCTCAGAGATCTACCGGCAGCAGTGCCTCCAAGAATATTTCCTGGAATTGAAGAAAGAATTTCTGAGAGTGTAGAAAATAATCTTACTGAAGGCATAAAGATTGACAAAGTCACACATATGAACTAGAAGACTGAACCGATTATGATATCATGATTCATTATGATAATTTTTCGGTGTTTGAGTTTTTGGTTACAGCCTATTTATTATCTGTGCAAGGAATTCAGGCCGATGGAATGTGATTGTCCTCTGTGGGAGACTTTCTAAGGGGACCCAAGGCGTCCTTATGCAATGTTGGAAGAAAGACAATGAAAACTTCAAACTGCTGAGAATTTAAATATCTCATGTATATGACATGAATAGTTTGCAATCAGATTCTGGAAGATTTAGTGACAATTTGCAAAACTAAAGGAATGACAGAATACCACGTTAACATGTAAACTCAAAAATCCATTTAGACCGAGACTACCTTCATAATGAAGTAGGTAGGCACTTATGGTGCACTTTGTGAAAGCGAAGTTCATTTTCGGCAAAAATGAAAGTAAAAAACTGAAATCAAGATATTAATGGCCCTAATATTACACATTAATTCAACGCATTCGTTATTATACTTATAATAGCTTATCATACATGTTCTTAAACACTTTTATTTTTATTTCAACTGGTTGAGTTGAGAAAATTAAGCTTTTTAAATTTGGAGTTATTTTAGTTTCGTGTATAAATTGACACTCCTTTATTAACTTTTTATTAAATCCTAAATTTCGAGGTTTACATGTAAATGCTCTCATATAACTTGAGACACAAGCGATAAGTATTTGCTTGAATTTTACGTTAATCTGAAATAAAGTCCAGTAAAATTAATATAATGTATACAAGAACAATTCAATTTTGTTTCCCAATTAAACAATAGGAAACTGATGTAAAGTGATTACATATTTTGAAATAATCTAAAAATAAAAAATAAAATCGTTACATGATTATATGCGTGCAAATAGAGAATACTGCGCGAACAAAGTTGCCGATAATACTAATTAAGTTGACTTTTTTTTTTTTTTTGTACATTGCAAGTGTATAGTTAACATTAAATATTTGCCATATTAAACACAATGGAAAACGTATTGCTATAGTGATATAGTATAGATATAGATATGTATAACATGTTTTTAAATATTGTATGTATATAGGACACATACTATACGGCAAACAGTAACTGCACAATTTTGATTTTAGTTGTTTCTCCAAATATCTAGAGATTTACATAATAGCTCCTTTTAGAATTTCAAACTTCAGGAATATAAAGAACGTGTTTAATCTCATACTTTTACGTGAACGTTTAATCATGACAGTAATTAGGAGACCAACAACAAACTGAATAAAAATAATATATCATCCTGTAAAATTTAATGCTTCACACGATCATTTGCTATACCACATAATTATGCGAATCTTGTGTATTATTTGTGTTCATTTGAGTGAGAATATTGCGAATATTTAAAAAGATGTAAATGTTCCTAAAAATTAAGAAATTTAATCGTGTTTATTGTTTGTAACATGCAATGTTTTTAACGAAATTTAACCCAACTTTCAGGAAGCTTGACAAGGTAAGTACAAACAATATGTACTACAATTATAATATAAATATATTAGCTATTCGAAGATGTATGCTAATTTATATGACATTTTTTTAAACTGAGCATGCGTGAATCGCAGCACATTTTCTTTTGCATAAATTAGTAGCCAACTGTATAGGGAAACTCATATGTTTTGTTGGAAGTCAGTTATTAAAAAATTACAATTTGTGAAAAATTACTAATCATCTAGCTACTTTTTGAAAACAAATCACTATAACTAGTTCTCCCTATTTCACTGTTATCATTATTATCTTTTGCGATACTTGATTGATCTTTTTATATTCGCTGTCCTGTGCAGTTCACAACAAAATTATACAAAAAATTTGCTATCGTTCACGCATGTACAATTAAAATTTATTTCATAGGTACTTTGTTAAGTTTTCTAAAAGTAGTATTAAACTTGGTTAAAAACCAACATGCTATAAATACTATATACAAAACACATGCTAACTTTTTTTTGTGTGTATTTTAAAGAAATCATTTTATCACCATAAATATAGATGTTATTCTTAGACAAAAGAGAACATATGTTGGTCAAGATCCACATACACCGCGTCCCAAAAGTTTAGACATCAATAAAATTTGCATTAACATAAAAAATTATAAGGTACAATTAAAATTCGCCAGATAAGTAATAAAGAAAAGCAATTTTATTATATACACATATAAATTATGATCAAAGGTTTGAAATTATAAAATATACATTAAATTATATATAACTGCGCTGTCCCAAAAGTATAGACACATGTATTTTTTTTTTTTTTTGGTTTTACATTTATAAAAGTAACAAAAAACTTTCTTTTAATACTTAATTGCATTGCCACGACATTTATAACATCAAATATACGTTGTTCCATAGAATTAACTAAGCATTTCATTACAGAAGGAGGTATTTCATACCACGCTCTGTCAATTGCAATTTTTAAGTCATTTACACATATATATTGCTTTACATTTTCATATATTTTACGAGATAAGATCCCCCATATGTTGTTCTCAATAGGATTTAAATCTGGACTAAGTGTGTCCAGTCTAATAGTGTGATATTGTTTTGCCTAAACTGTGTTTTCGATGATGTGGAGGTATGGATGGATGAATATTGCCCCATCTTACACATTGCTCCATCTTGGTACACAAAATATCCTGATAATCCTCTGATTTCATATTTCTCACCATAAATCCTAGAAATGTATGGCCGTTGAAAGAAAACCCTTCCCAGGTCATTATGAATCCTCCGCTTTGTTGACTGCTGAAAAAGTTCTTGGGTTCTTTTCTTAGGTCATGCCAGTAAAATTTATGACCATCAGGGCCGTCTAAATTCCATTTTTTTTATCACTGAATATGACAGGAATCCATTTTTCACCGTATAACATATGGTTTCTAGCCCACTTTATGCGTGCATCTTTATGTCTCTGCTTTAAGCGAGGTTTTGCTTTCATTCTCCTGTAAACAATATTTGTTGAAGGTTTAATTCTTCTGTGTACAGTACTTTTTTAAATTCTGGAAATTGATGCAATTTCACGCACATTTAAATTATCTACTGCAGCCATTTTTAACAACATTTTATCATCACGTAATTTGGATTTGCTAGCAGGACCGGACTGTGTTTTCCAACAAGATGGGGCAAACATCCATACCTCCACATCATCGAAAACACGGTGTAGGCGAAGCAATATCACACTATTAGACTGACCAGCACTTGGTCCAGATTTGAATCCCATGGAGAACATATGAGGTATCTTATCTCGTAAAATATATGAAAATAGAAAGCAAGATATATGTGTAAATGATTTAAAAATTGCAATTGACAAAGCGTGGTATGAAATACCTCCTTCTGTAATGCAAATGCTTAGTTAATTCTATAGAACAACGTATATTTGATGTTATAAAGTGTCGTGGTAATACAATTAAATATTAAAAGTAAGTTTTTTGTTACTTTTATAAATGTAAAACCAAAAAAAAAAAAAAAAAAAAAAAAATTACATGTGTCTATACTTTTGGGACAGCGCATTTTTATATAAATTAATGTATATTTTATAATTTCAAACCTTTGATCTTAATTTATATGTGTATATGTGTATATCAGCAAAACTGATTTTTTTTATTACCTATCTCACGAATTTTAATTGTACCTTATTACTTTTCATGTTAATGCAAATTTTATTGATTGTCTAAACTTTTGGGACGCGGTGTAGTAAATTGCTGCAGCTACAGATCATTTCCAGCCTTTTATTTTAAACTGTGATGGGAAATATCATTTCTTTGTTAAATGTTCTGCATTTTTCTCAAATTTCAGAAGTCTTTTGTAAAATATTCCTCCGGGTATTCCACAAAACGTCTCAAATAGAAATCGTCAGGTGATTTTCAGTTATTTAGTGTATCCAGAGCTTGCAGAATTTCTATATATATTGAATGAATTGCTTGAATATATATATATATATATATATATATATATATATATATATATATAAATATATATATATTTAAAATAACTTGACCTAAAATAATGTATATGACGCTAGCCTGGAAGTGGTAAAATAAAACATTAAAGTTAAAAAATATTTTTTTTTTTAATGTAAAATAACACAAGTGATATTTCATGGTCCATTCTTACAGAATCTACTGAAATACGCTTAGAGACTCTTTATAAATAAAATGTACTTTTTGAATGAATATTTACTTTATAGAATAATATAAATCTGTATTTAAATTAGATTCCAAAATTCTACACAATTTTTCATTCCTCTTTATACCTCTCACTGAATCATAATAGCCCCTTTTGGAAAAGATTTATATAATAAAATAAATTTATATATTAAATAAATAAAAAACGTATCTTAAAACATATTTAATATCGTATATTTGGATATCAATTTTGAAATATAGATTATTATCCGTTTAATAAATTTAGCAATTTTTAACTTTCTATTTTTTTTATTTTTTTAATAAAGGTCATGTTAAAGCTATTTTTTAATTAACAATTTCTACAGAATTCAGTTTATTTAATGTGATGTTGAATTAGAAGAAATATGTAGAACGTTTTTATTATTATTAGGTTTATAAATATAACTTTGAAATTATTTTCTGCCCTATAGATGATTAAACATGTTTTCTATACTATTCTTCAAAAAGGTATTTTAATTATAATCTGTTTTCAGTCGCAATAGTATTAATTTTCTTCAGAAAAAAAAACTAAGAAAAAAATATCTAAAATTAAAAATTGAAAGGACACAGTTTCTTTTTAAGCGAAAATTGTTCATCATCTAATATATAAAAATGAAAATTTGTCTGTCTGTCTGTCTATAATTCTATACAAATCCACAGTTTGGAAGCCAGAATTGTGAAATATTGCGTTTTTTTTTTCAATGTTATGTATTAAAACACGACCGATGCAACTAAAGTAATCCTCAATCGAAATAATTTATAGTTAATTTTTAATTCATAAAAAACACCCATTTAAAAGCAATTTCTTATCAAATTTAAACATTTTTCGTCATAGCAGTTGCCAACAATTAAAATCCAGAATAAAATTTTTACGACAACCATTATTTATCTATTGCAAAATCCACACGAAAAATGGAAATGAAATAAAAAAAATGCCGAATTAAAAAAAAGGTGAATATTACGTCATAACATTTCTATTGCAAGATTTTCTTGTGAAAAATGAACAATAAAAAGTTTGACGAATTTTTAAAAAAGTGAGTATTACATCATATATTTCTATTGCAAGATTTCCACGTGAAAAATGAAAATGAAACAAATAGTTTGGCAAATTTAAAAAGATGTGAATATTTCGTCGTATTGAAAATACAGGGTCGTCGAAAAATAATGCCTAGATTAAACTAGTATGTTGTGGCCATCACAAAACTTTCTTCTATCTCATACATGCCAATACTTCAAAATTCACTATCTTAGTGCCAAATTAAATGGCAATCTGTGTTCATAATGAGAATTCTAAAAATATGAAATTCCGTGCATTAGTTCTCGAGGTATGACTGTCGCTGAAATCATGTAAATCCAGCAAAATGCAGCATAGCAGCGCCACCTATTGGGTTATTTACACCAGAACCTAATTATCACCAACTTATGCCAACGTCTAACTGAATATGAAGTTTGGGGAAAATTCGTGCATTAGTTCTTGAGATAGAGGTATTGCGCAAATCATGACAAATGCAGCATAGAAGCGCCACCTGTTGAGCGATTTGCAACAACACATAATCAGCAGCAATATTAATCCAGTTATACTTAAATCTGAAGTTTGATGAAAATTCGTGCAATAGTTCTTGAGATTGAGCTATTGAGAAAATAGTTCAAAATGCAGCACAGCAGCGCCACCTATTGGGCGATTTACACCAACACATAGTCAGCATCATTTCATATGAAGGACTAACTAAATCCGAAGTTTGATGAAAATGTGTGCATTAGTTCTTGAGATAGAGCTACTGCGAAAATAGTGTAAATTCTGCAAAATGCAGCATAGCAGCGCCATCTGTTGGGCGATTTACTCCAAACTGTAAACAACATCCATTCATGTGAAGTACTAACGGAATCTGAAGTTTTATAAAAACCCGTGCATTAGTTCTTGAGATAGAGCTTTTGCGGAAATCCTGCAGAATGCTACATTGCAGCGCCACCTGTAAGGCGATTTACACCAAAACCTAATCAGCACCAATCTATATCAAGGACTACCTGAATATAAATTTTTATTAAATTCCGGGCATTAGTTCTTGAGATAGAGCGCCCACAAAATTTGTGTCACATACAGACAGACAGACAGACAGACTCACAGACAGACATTTTGTAAAAACATGTTTTTTGAAACTCTGACACATAAAACGTGTAAATCCGCCGAAAACTGAAATTCGACAATTTTCATGAAACCAATACTTTCTTCTTGTAAAGATAGAAGAAAGTAAAAGTATCATAACATTGAAACCTTTTATGTTAAATGAGTAATTCTTTCACTGCACGACAACAGGTGAACGCAAATTTGGTTTTAGTTCACCAGAATTAGTTTGCGTGTCTGTGTTATGCGCAGATTAGTTGTGCAGTCGCCAAGGTCAGCCGACGCTCCAGACTGCAACTGCTCAGTACGATGCTGACCGTGCAAGAAAAAGCTCTGAAAAAGCTGTTCTACACTGACTATTGACTTTGACTCCACATACCAATTCACGCACTGTGCATTTTGTTGCACGGCCAACATCGTTCTGATCAGCTGCTGTCTGGGGAGTCGGCTGACCTTGACGATAGCGCAACTAATCCGCGCATAACACAGACACGCAAACGAATTCTGGTGAACTAAAACCAAACTTGCGTTCACCAGTTATAGTGTAGTGAAAGAATTACTCATTTAATATAAAAAGTTCGATGTTATGATTTTTTTAAATCTAGGCATTATTTTTCGATGACACTGTATAATCGACGTCAGCAGGTGACTAGATAACGTCGTATGAGTTTGATAAAAACGTTTTGAAGCATTATAAAAACTCGTTTATAGAAATATTGGCATATTTTAACTGATTTTTTTAATTGTTTGTTTTAGACTGTATGTTTAATTTTGAAATTGATTTTTCTGAACAAACATTCTAATTCCGGGCAACGCCGGGAACATGAGCTAGTATACAATATTTTTGATGTGAACCTTCATTTTTCCTTATACATAAATAACACACAATGGTGAAAGTGAAGAAAAGTTTTGAAAAAATAAACTCACATTTCCTTAAAACACATTTTTTAATTAAAAAGTGCAGTTAATTTAAAACAACAATTTAACGTATCAACAAATAATCTCAAAACTTGCAGTGGATGGCCTCGAACTGTTATTAATAAATAAGAATTCAAATCGAGTAAATATGTGTTTTTCACATACATATAACATATAAAACTGTTTAAAACAAAAAATATGCATCAAGCATCTACTTTGTATTGGGACCTATAAATCATTTCTAAGAAAACTGTAAAAAAAAGTACTTTGAGGCCCGAGTATGAAATGACATTTGAAGCTCAATATTATACTTTTCTTCAGCTAAAAGCAGCCAAAGCTTGTAATATGAGTAGTGCCTATCTTTCTCTAAAATTTCCTCGAAATTCTATCCAAAAATATCCTTTCATATGAACATCATTAAATATAATGGTTCGCTTTATATCGCGGTCGTTATAAGTCGAATCCGTTGCGTCTGGAAAGAAGATATTTAATGACCAACATAAAAGTAATGCAACACACAAAACAAAATTTTTACAATTTTGTTATTAGTTTGAAAAAGCGTTATTGTAGACAAAATGATGTTATTTCATGGATATTAAAGCAGAAATTTATTTTTCTTAGATAAAATAGTTATTTACGTCAGGCCGTATTCATATGAACGCTGTACATAAAAATGTCAGCTAGGGACTTTGACTTTCTCATTATTTATTTAATCATATAAATTTGTGAAGATATCACAAGTATTAGCATTTTTCTAAGTGAACGAAAATGAGTCAAGTCCGGGAATTGGGTTCCACTCCCGGATTGGTATCCCACACAGTGTTGAATTCAGGGGGTGGAACGGGGGGGGGGTGTATTCCGCTGCGGAGAAATGAGATGTCCCCCTTCGGAAGATTTGATAATTTATGTTTCCAAAGATCAAAAAGGGCAATTTCCAACCCCCCCGGGACTCTATCATGACCCCCTCTCCGGAGCCACAGAAATCCCTTCCGGAGGAATGTGTCTGAATTCAACAATGATGTCATAGGTCTCTGGATCGTAGCTTAAGGCTCCTGTCCCTGCCGGCTATCCAATGCAAATATTAATAGTAATAATAATAATAATAATAATAATAATAATAATAATAATAATTAAAGAAATAAAATAAATAAAAATGTCGAAATGCAAACGAGATATTAGATAAATCCCCCCCCCCCCCATAGGATTAGCATTTGCTCGTGAGTGTGTTCGCCAGCAGAGACAGGAGCCTTAAAATGCCAACGCGCATTAAACCGCCCACATTCTACCAATTAATCTATTTGAATTTACAACCGTCTGTTGTCAGTCCAGGTAGATCTACAGGTCTAGTGTTGGCAATTTAAGTCTTGGGTTCTACCCATGGCCTGGGAAACCTTTTCATTCAGTTTGAAAAATTGTAATTCATATGATTTATTTACCAATATGTTTGATTGAGTTAAAAATGACAAAGTGAATCAACATAACCCTCGTTTAATGGAGTTCCATTGCCTACCGTCTATATTTTGCTGTATGAAATTCCAGATGTTATTGCTAATAAGGTTGGCTGAGTTAATTGTGTCAGGGGATCCAGGTCCATCAACAAACAGAAATTTGATAATGTAAGACAAAGGTCTTGGGTTCAAATCCCGCAAAGAACACTCATTTGGAAAAATGCCAATTTAAAGAATGTTTGAGCCAATTATCAAGATTTGAACCTGATAACATTGTTCCGCTATAATAAATGTGTAATTTCTTAAATGAAAACACCTTTCTGCTTCGAATAACAAAAAAAAAAAAAAAAAAAAAAAAAAAAAAAAAAAAAAAAAACTGTTTTATGTTTAATCATGTAATGTTTGTCCAGGCATTCGTAATACACATCTTATTATTACTTAATTTTACTTTAATTTTTAATCTACTTAATTTGAACGTTGATTTATTTTTAATTTTCTGGTTTTCTCAAGACCAGCAGAAATAATGTTTAAAAAATATAATTTCAGGTTGATTTGATTGCAATATAATTAATATAAATATAGAAAATTGTATTCATAAGAATGAAAAAAAAACCCTTTAAAATCGAGTCTTTATATAAAATATACAAAACTCTTTCACGCACAAATTTTTATAAAAAATACAGAAAAGAAAAACGTATAAATGCAAGAAAATTTTGATATTTGTGTAGAATTCTTATGAATTAGTCGATTTGTTTCATATTCCAGCGTGATAATATGTAATACAAATAGGTAACTGCTCCGTATAAATGTGTACCAGCATATAGTGGTGGCCAAAATTGTAGACATTTTTTTGAAATTTTCATATTTTATAACATTCTGTGCTTATAAAATATATTAATTTTCTCTCAAATACAAATGTTTACGCATTAAATTAAACGAAAATTCAATAAAAAACAGAATAAGAATATCTGCATTACAAAAAAAAAAAAAGATGTTACACTTACTTTAGTCTAAAATACAAACACAATTAATCATGAATGCTGAAGTGTATTGTAATAAAAGCTTCCTAGCGAATCACAATGATTGTTCTGAGAACCAATAAAATGTCAGTAACTAAGCTGTAGTATGTTTTGATTTGTAAACGCGGTATTTTGCTGGAATGAATTTTGCAGAAGGGTGTAACTAGACTAAACTATCCTGTAGCTAAAAAAAATGTGTTAATATTTCTAATTTTTCTTAATGCAAATAACTTAAAACGATGTCATCAAAAACAAGAATTGATTGGACACCGACAAAAAGAAGCAGAACTGTCATATTGAGAGAAAATGGTCTCTCTTATGCTGAAATTTCAAGAGGAGACTTCCCTCAAGCTTGATGGATATGTCACTTTACCTGGCGTACGAACGTTGTGATCACGTTACGAAGGAACTAAATCAAGTGCCTCTGACGATAAGAAGATAAAACGGATATGCTTCTAAGATAGAAGAATTTCATCAGATGCTGTTAGATGTGAAATTAATGGAATGTGTATTTCAGTTAGTTCAAGAACAATAAGGAGAAGATTAGTAGGTTTTGTACTGAAAGGTAGAATTCCGAGGGAAAAACTATTTTTAAATCTTCAGCAACGCAAGAAACGAATTCAGTGGGCAAATGAACACATTAATTGGTCAGAAAATCAGTGGAAGCAAATAATCTGGAGTAATGAGAATAAAATATCGCTCTTTGGTTGTAATGGGCAAAAATATGTGAGACGTAGAATAGGGGAGAACTGCATCCTGATTGCATTGAAGGATCTACAATGAACACAACAAATGTCATTATTTGAGACTATATGTCTGCAGATGGTGTTGGCCGCATTCAAGTGATTGATGGTAATCTCAATGCAAAATAATAATAATAAATTTTTAAAAAATACGTCGAAACTGTCCAGGAAGCAAAGTTGATACCTTCCATCAGGGATCTCTTCCTCAATAAAGCAGCATTTATCTATCAGCAGGATTCAGATCCGTGACAAACGGAAAAAATATGCAAAGTATGGTTTAAAAATAAAAGCATACAATGGCATCTTGGCCAGGAAACAGCCCTGATCTAAATCCTATAGAAAATTTGTGGCGACGCTTGAGGATCCTTGTACAAAAAAAGCGTCCATCTAATAAAACGCAACTTATTGAAGCTATAATTGTTTCTTGTAATCTTGTGATTAAATAGGATGAACTCCAAACACTAATTCTTTCAATGAAAAAACACTGTGAAGCTGTAATAAAAACTGTGACTTTAAAATACAATGAAATCTAAGACAGATGTTACTTATTGCAAGCGTAACTTTTTTTGTAATGCAGGTATTTTAATTATGATTTTCTTATTAAATCCTACATTAAATTTCCTTGAATTTGATATGTAAACATTTGTACTTAAGTGAAATTTATTATATTCTTCAAGCACACAAATTTATAAAACATGAACATTTCAAAAAATGTCCACAATTTTGTCCACCACTTTATACAGCTTCTCATCAGTACATAATTTTATCTGATACATGATATATGAATTTTAGCTTGAATAAAATAAATATAGTTAAGAATAATTTATTTAACTTTACCTATTAGAACTTTAGAATAATTTTACTGAAAAATATGTGCTGCAGTTTTTTTTCGATGATAATATTCAAAATAATTTTTAGAAAAAAAAAAAGCTGTTACTGTTCGAAACCACTAAACTACAAGTAGAGCTTTTGTTAATTAAGATTTAAAATAGCACTTAAAAAAATTGTTTTTTCAGTGCTGTATTTTTTCAGTGTTTAACTGTATTAGCTTATTTAGGAAAAAATATTCATTAAATTTTTTCTTCACAGAATGTAAATCTACTTCTTTAAATATTTCAGCGACAGTTTTGTTTTAAAGGTATATTTTAAATTTATGACATTAAAATGTTCAACATTTCACGCAGAATATTTCCAAGAAACAGTCGAAATTATTTATGCAAATCATTATTTTGAAATAGTTTTATTACATCCAAAAAGAAAAGACAATGCCTTCGTCTAGAAGAAAATACTGTGGTAAACAGAATTTACTTGTTTGCCAGTGGAAAGAAAGATGTAATAGTGAAATATTTCAGAGCTAATACTCTCCTCGCAAAAATACAACAATATCAAAAAAGAAGATGTAAATTCAAGTAACTAAAAGATAGATAGTTTTTAGAAAAGAAAAGTTTGGTTATTATGTCAATATTTACTTTAGAAGAATAGGAATACAGAACCTCATGTAGCTTTTTTTGAGAAATTTCTTTTTCTATATTATTTTTAGAAATAATTTTGAAATATTACATTTTTGAATAAAAAGATACATGGCTCATAGCATTTTCATTTTAATTTATGGATGAGGATTTTCACACTGAGTTGTAAAGTTCTGAATGTATCTATTTATTTTTTAAAAAAAGGAATATATTTGTATGATATGAAATGTATTTATTATTTAATTTTAGCAAAAAACTTTAAAAATGAAAATTTATGCCATGAATATATTATTAAAATTGCTTTTTGGGAAATTCAGTTTTCGTCTAATCTTTTACAATTTTTCTAATGTGAATTGAAGACAATTTTTTCATATGAATAAGTACAAAAAAATGGGGGTTTTATCAACATCAACGATATAAAACGATAGAAATTTTAAAATAGTTTGTATTATATTAGCATTTGCATTTTTAAATTTAAGCAATCATAAGAAAGATACTTGTAAAATGTTGTTTAAAGAACTTAGTATTTTCATTTTTGTTTCATTATTTAAAAAAAATTTTTTCTTCATTTTTAGATATTCTGTTTCCAGTTTTACTAGTACGATGTTTTAAATTTGGTGCAAAACCATTTTTTTAAACCGACAATATCGGTGAACCAAAAAAAAAAAAAAAAAAAAAAAAAAAAACATATATTTCAAATCCTTGTTATCATTGTAAATGTGAACAGCAAAAACATGGATTTTGAGAGACAAGTTTACAGTGCAGATCAAATATATACACTTAAATAAAGATTTAAGGAGAGGTTCTTTATATGGATATTACAAAAAAACTTTATATTTGAGGCTCATACTTTTTTACAGTTTTCTACTTTATGTGTAGATAGTGCCTATATGAATTAGCAGTTCGATGGTCGTTTCAGAATTTTAAAGTATGAATTTTATTGTAGAAGTTCCTTGCCTGGGTAAACTACGTATGTGAACTAATAAAAAAGTACATTGCTTATATTATATTAGTAAATGACAACTTGGCCTTACAATTTTTTGCGTATTTGTCTGCAAACGATGGGCTATGATTAATTAATTTATACTATATAATATTTTAATTTAAAATTACGCAGAAAATTTAATATTATTGGTAGAAACAGAAAGCTCTTTGAAATATGTACTTTAATACTTTTCGATCACTATAAATAAAAATTTAATTATCATCTCTCTTTCATTTATTGCAGTAAAAATAAACACGATGAATAAAAACCAAATTGCTCAGAAGGGAAATAATCTGCTTTTTTCATACATTTTTTGCATAAATATTAGTGTAATTTTTCACATTCACAAAAATGTTAATCTGACAAACAAAAACAAGAATTAAAATATAAATTCCTTATATTTTTTGTGTTTACCATGATATTAATTTTAGCATGGTGAGAGAATTTTCATACAATAACTTTCCTTGCCTTTTAATTAAACAAAGAGTAAAACTCTAGTTAAATAGCTTCTAGTTTCAGTTCCCTTTTACTGTTATCCTTATCTACTTTCTCGCTTTTAATTAAGATATATTGTCAGATATTTTATCTCTACTACAGTAAGGCAAAAACTAGATTTTGAAAATGCAGTATTTTATCAGGTAAAGTATTTTCTTTCTTAAATAATTCTCCCTTGACTCATATATTACCTTAAATCGTATAAAGAATATTTCAGAAAGTCAGTTACGTTGAAAATGTTAAAAACCGTAACTTTTAAATTATTAGGTCAAGTCATACTTAACTTCCGTTTTATCATCTGACATTTATTGTGGTTTCATTAAATATCAGAATTGTACTAGATTAATTTTAGCACAATTATTCAAATTTGTTAATAAATCTTATGAGATGTAAATTTCCAACTGGGCGAAAAATATCTGGATCAGGATTCGAAGCAGGGAGCTTTTGGCTGAAAGAACTTGCCTCTTGTGTGAAAGAACTTATTGTGCTAAAGCTAATCTAGTGTAATTACGTATCCAGCGCTTCCTGGTGTTCCAGTACTTGCGATTTACTCTGTTGAGGTTATATCAAACCAGATGCTATAATGAGGTTAGCTTGGTAAGTTAGATAAACCAAATTCGTCTGTGATAGTTCAGATGTGGAGCATTGGCGGCTTCAGCCAAGAGATCACTGGGTCGATTCCTGGTCCTGACATTTTTCGCCCGGTTGGAAATTTGCATCTCATATAACACAATTTTATTAATTTACTAGCTGTACCCGGCCACGCGTTACTGTGACTCAGTCTGGCTAAAAGGAAAATAAATAAAAGATAACGTGCCCGTTTCTAATATGTTTAATTTCACAGTGCTGGTGGGTATACAATATTTTTTCTTGTTACATTGTCTGTTCAGATATAGAGATTGTCTGGTTTGCCCATTCTAGAACATGAAACATATAATTGTCCATGTGAAAAGCAATCCGTGTTTAGATCTGAACCACAGAATTCTAAAGCTTGTCCCCAAGCTTTGTTGTTGGAAATTGTGTAAGCAATTCAAATTGGTAATAGAAATCTCTCAAATTTAAATAGCACATCCATTGGAATCAAAGGAATGCGAGGAAGGAGGACATCTTCACCTCTGAAAGGTTCTGTCAAGATTGGTGTTTCTACGACGTTACTCATTATTTTTTTCACTGCAAGCCGCGTGCCGCGGTAAAGCTTTGGCTGGTGGATATTTCGCAATACCATATTGGCACGCCGATTGTCAACTGCAGTACGTGCGGTGGCGTACCTGGCAAATCTAGTGAATTAAAAAGAAAAGTACCCAGTTAAATTGATGGCATTGTGCTCAAACAATCAGGCTCTTCACACTAATTTTATATTATACTCTTATTTCAAAGAATAATGCCCGTTGAAATAAAAATTAAGGCGTATTATCCTCCGTTTTCCCCTTTATCCTTAACCATTAAACCTTCAAAGATAATCAGGAAAGCGCCTTATCATAATAAACTGGTATACCAAACTTGAAGCAAATCGGATAATTCTGCAAGAAAAACTCAATTATCTAAATTAAGGGGGGGGATTAGTCTCCATCCCACCCTTTATATTTAATCAATGAACGTCCAAAACTATTCAGGGTAGCGTCTTGTTAGAATGAACCTATTCACAAATTTTGAAGCAAATCGGATAATTCTACATGAAAAACCTATTTATCTAAATTAAGGGGGTAGAAATAGTTCCCCGTTCCCTCTTTACACTTAAGCAATAAAATACCAAAACTAATCAGGGAAGTCCCTTATGAAAATGATACTATTTACAAAATTTGAAGCAAATCGGATAATTCTACATGAAAAACACATTTATTTAAATTAAGGGGGGATTAGCCCGTTCCCCTCTTTATATTTAACTAATGAACCTCCAAAACTAATCACGGAAGCGTCTTATCAGAATGTAAATATTTACAAAATTTGAAGCGACTCGGATATTTCTATCAAGAATTATAGCGTTACGTACATACATACATAAATACGTACATACATACGTGCATACAGAACCTGCGGGCACATTAGCCTACAAAGAAAAAAATAATAATAAAAAAAAAAAAAACATAAAAAATACTCACGAAATATTTCACTAAACTGCGCCCCCGTGGGGCAAAGTGTGAGGAGGGAGGACGAGAGGTGAATAATATGAAAAAATGGTCAAAGGGCTTTCTAATGATATACCACATAATGGGTGTAAAAAAAAAATGAAAAAACTTCACCCGAATGCGGAAAAAATGAAAAGAGTTGTAAGTGAGGTCCATATTTGGTATATTAAACCACGCGCGCATTCAAATGCAACACCCCGTAAGGCATGGTGACGTCACGGCGACG
Source organism: Maratus speciosus (assembly GCA_963932465.1). Lineage (NCBI taxonomy): Eukaryota > Metazoa > Arthropoda > Arachnida > Araneae > Salticidae > Maratus > Maratus speciosus. Next base: position 165,224,609 of record OZ010795.1, on the reverse strand, counting down.
TCGTTGTGAAGTCACACTGTGATTTTATGACCGTCGATGTGACGTCACGTGCCGTCGATGTGACGTCATAGTGACTTGAATGCGAGGTCGTTATGGCCGTGTTAGAGGTCGTTTGTGACGTCACATTGTGACCACTCTATGAAGTCACGGTGTGACACATTTGTGAAAAGTGTGTCATTTGTGACTATTTTGGCATTAACTTTGTGACGAACCTGTGACGAAAGCTACAATGCTAAGTCACACTGTGACCAATTTGTGAAATATGTGTCATTTGTGACGAACTTGTCATAAACACTGTGATTTGAAATGAAAATCAAATTTCAAATTAATTGCTTAAAAGACGCAAATAGTGAAAAAGATTCCATGCTGGGACTCGAACCCGGGCTATCAGTACAGCGCACTGACATTCTACCGACTAAATCACATGGAACGATACCAAGGATGGAAAATTTCTCACTATTACATGTTGCACTATTACATGCAAGGCTACAAACGCAGCACAAGATGGAATATTTAGCGTGAGCCACCAACATGATGCAAACACGAAACTTAATTAAATCCAGCATCGATTGAAATTATATTAATACTTGGAAATTTTTCCAGAGAAAACCATTCGCCTTGCATACAATATTTCAAATGAAAATCAAATTTCAAATTAATTGCTTAGAAGGCAATTTTAATTTGAAAGGTTGTATGCAAGGCGAATGTTTCTCCCTGGAAAATTTTCCAATTATTAATATAGTTTCAATCGATGCTGGATTTAATTAAGTTTCGTGTTTACCCCATGTCGGTGGCTCACGATAAATATTTCATCTTGTGTTGCGTTTGTAGCCTTGCCAACAAGTAATAGTGAGAAATTTTACAGGCTGGGAGTCGTTCCATGTGGTTTAGTCGGTAGAATGTCAGTGTGCTATACTGATGGCCCGGGTTCGAGTCCCGGCATGGAATCTTTTTCACTATGTTGGTCTTTGCGCCTTTTAAGCAATTAATTTGATATTTGATTTTCATTTGAAATATTGTATATAAGGCGAATGATTCTCTCTGGAAAAATTTCTAAGTATTAATACAGCGATGAATTTTAAAATAAACTTTTGCTGTAAATATAAAATCTTATTTTTTTACCGTATTTTTTAGAAAAATGTCGCTATTTTGGAGTCCTATTCTTCTAAAACATTTAAAATTTTCCCACTTAAAAAACAATGCTTATCAACTGACATATTTTTTTATTAAGTTCTATGCTTGATATTGAGTTCAAGCTTGATATTTAGAATGTGTAAGTTTTTTCATTTGTTGTGATTTGTCATTGCTTTATTAAATATGAACATGGAGACTAACGGATATTAATACAACTATTATTTATAGACCGGCATGATAAGCGATATTTATTTAAATTTTTTATTCACGTGTATTTTGTATTTTGTGAATATGAGCTAAATAGATTTGGTATGTTTTATAGGAAAAGACTGATCCGGGAAACACACACACACACACACACAAAAAAAAAACGAGTAAGAAAAATCATGCGTTAAGCATAGATTATAAGATACTTTCCAACACTTTCTGAATGCTTTAACAAGACATCGTAATTTAGAGAAATGACGCAAATAAGATAACTAAGTAAACATTTTAGAAAAAGCATAAAACATTTAAAAAACTGATTTCAGCAGTTACCGTCCATAGCCAAATATGTTTTCCAATTCTTTTGAACAGCCCTGTATTTGATCTGTAGGTTGATACACTGAAAAAAATGAAGTACTCAAAAATGAGTAAACCGACGTACTCATATCGAATTGAATATTTTTGGATCAAAAATGAACCTATGTTTTCTCTATTTTGAAACATCACATGTTATTAAACCCAAACAAATGAATAGTTTTGTAACTTGTAATGGTTCATTTCATTTATAGCAGCATAAATGATGTTTATTAATGTAAATATTAAATTATGCACAGCATTTTTAAAATAATTTAAAAGTGCTTGGAAATAATGCTCTAAGACAACGAATTTATATTTACCAATCCCCTCCCTTTCTGAGCTATCTGAGCAAACTCATTGTTTTCAGCTCCCATTTCAGACAGGAGCCCCTGTTTTGTACATAATGTAAATATTTGTCTTATTTCCTTTGGTTTGTTTATTTAGTATTTTTATTATATTTATCAGCATATGCATTTCACTTAAAGTTTTTCAGCTCTAATATTCAAAAAACATGTCTTGTAATTGTTTATGCATGTATACAACATAGTGCAATTGCTGTCAATGCATGTACTGATGACACTTAATTTATTTTTCTGTATGTTAATAACTGTTTTAAAAATATTGTCATTGTTAATGTATCTTACCATATGTAGTGGATTTGAGTCTCCCCCCGGGATTGCACTTATACTCTAAAGCGAAAGCTGGGTTCCCGGGGCGGTCATCCCTGTCATCCCTGTCATCCCTGTCATAAAAATATTCGATTTGAGTATCTTGTTAAGAATTTTGCTATTTTTCTTAATAAATAATCAATTAAACATTTTTTGCTAAGAACTTTGAACGGGAAACAAATGTCAGTACATTTTTACTTTAAATGTTAGGGGGGGGGGGGGGTTGGGGGGGCAGTACGTAACGATTCATATTTGATCACAACCATGGAATAAAAAATGAGTACATCTGTTTCTGAACTTTGAGTACATTTGGATCGGAGCTATTTTGAGTATGTGACGCATTTAAAATTGAGTACTTTTTACTCAATTTCGAGTACCCATTTTTTTAAGTGTATATATACTATATAATGGGAAAATTTTGTTTAGCAAGAAAACGCCTAACAGGTTGAAATTCTTTTTTAGCAATTTATACTAATGTATGGAAACATACTTGAATACTTTTGTACAACCCTGTAGTTGACCTAGAATCTTTAGTACACGCCTCTATTTAGTTAAAATTTAATTCAAACTAAGACACTCTTAAAACTGCTGAAATCACATTTCTAGAAATTATAATATATAGACGGCCATGTATTCAATTCTTTACGTGACCCTGTATATCATTTTATCTATATTCTACAAACATTTCTTGGTAAATTAAATGCAGTTCAGCGAAAAAAAGCATAACTCATTTAAAAACCACCTTTAAGCAATTTGCGACCATACCCAGTAATCCTTACGAATACTTTTGTGTAGCCTTGTATAGGAATTATAGCATTTATATACACCATATACTATGCATAAATATAGTGAATCATAAAAGCGCATATCATAATTCAAAATATATTTCCAGCAATCATCGCTAATGAACAGTACTTCGGATACAATATAGTATCTGAAATATTTTGTGTGTCCCTGTAAATGCTATATACGTATTATTCGTATTATACATGAAATAATTTATAGAATGTAAACCTCAGAGACATACATCAATTTCATTATGTATGAAATAGATTAACATAATTAAAGGAAGCGGCAAACAATTCCCTCCACCCCTATATCATTATGTATTTGAATACCTTTTTTAGCCCTGTAAATGAACAATAACTATTCTTTGCATCGCATAGTCAACAGAATGCATATTTTAGTGCGCTTCATAAATGCGTATAAATTTTATTATGTTTGAAAGCGTGCGTAAAATCATTAAAAGCCATTTGAAACGATTTTTCCCATAGGCCGTAATGTAACGGAAAACTTTTGGCTGGCCCTGTAAATGAACAAAGCATGCTACAAACTTCATTACAAATAGGTACCGTGCTATGGTAAACGTCAATAACATCCAAAAATTTCAGAGCAATCAGAGTATATTTTCGAGAGTTAGAGTGCGGACAGACTGCTAGACGGACAGACGGAGAGACAAACCTAAGTCATAAGCACTTTTCAACTTGTGTCCTATATTATGTATCCTGTATTATATGAACTTTTAAAAAATATATACTAAAGCAGTTTAATCTATAACATCCTATCAGGCATGAAAAACACTTTATTTCAATGCTTAAATATCATATTTTACTTTTTAGTGCCGATAATTATGCGTATCATAATACGTAGAAAATGAATTTACAATAGAAGAAAATTTAATAACCGATTCAGAATGTCTATAATTAAATGTTTGATTAAAATCACAAGCAGAAAAAATGCTTACATACAATTTAAAAAAATAAATATACCAATTTGAAAAACACAAAAAATAATAATTAGTATTTATAATTGTACTATTAAACAACAGCAAACTACAATAGATAAATTAAATGCATTATTAGATTTAACAATATCTCAAAAATATTTCCATATGGTATAAGGAATTCCTATTATTTTATAATTTTGGCAAATGTTAAATCTGAAAACATTGGTTTGAAGATTTAGGATTTTAAAAGATAATTTAAAATATTATTAGCACTGAAAGAAAATTCTTTCAAATGTTTCACTACTGTAATATGTAAAAATACATTTTCCCAGTATAATGTTAATTTCTAATCTGAAACAGTTTCGTAATCTCCTGATAATCGAACATCATATTTAACCCCAAAATAATAATAACTATAAGCGTTAGTAATCAAAAAATAGTAAGAAGCCGATTAAATAATTCCAAATCATTGTCGTTCCATACATTTTCAATCTCAAGTAAGAGTAAATTAATGTTTATATTAATTCCAGTATGAATGTAGGCATGAATCAGTCTCACCGCAGTTTTTTATTTTCAAGCGATGGCAGATTAAGATATTTTTCTTTACAGTTATCGAATTGGAAAATATCGCTTCTGACAGTTAAAGATCAGTCTCGTACAAATATAACATAAAACTATTTAACTCATAATATACAAATCAGGAACAAAATATTTAAATTAAATAACACTTACATATACGTTCCATTAATATCCGTGTATCCTAAAATGGTCATTTCCTTATCTTAAGTGTTGTAGACGTGGTGATGTTCTATAAACAGTGAACTATTTCCCGCGTCTTCTCATATTTATTTTTCTGTGGGCAGATGATTTTCAAGCAGGTGGTCTGTTACAGATTATTTGTTTTTGTATACAAGAAATATAGAACTTGAATGCGCAGTAATTTTCTGAAAGTATCGTTAATTAAAATTTTGTATTTGAAGAAATGTCCAATGTATTTAACCTTTTCTTTTTATCCGTACCAAATAATTCAAGTTAAAATGTACTGTAAAGTTCCATTTTTCTAAATAATTATAATAATAATATTCATAATTAGAGTTATATTAGATAAAACATTGTTTAAATTTTTAAAAGGTGCAAAAATAAATTTAATGGTAATAACGACCCCCCCCTCTTTTTTTTCTTTTTTTTTTTTAAAGTAAAGTTTGTTTTGCACAAATTTTGTATATTTCTTTTATTTTCAGAAAATGCTAATTTTATTTAAAAAGTCTGAAAGAAGTAGAATATATGACTTGAATACAAATTATAAAAGTATTCTAAAGCAAGAAATGCATAGATGGCTAAACTCTGAAGACTCTTTCTACGTGCTCATTAAAAGGTGCAGATTTAACTGCAATAGAAAATTTTTAGTTTGAAACCACAGAAGTTTTTCGAAATAATCCTGGTCGGTAAAAAAGAAAGAAATAAATAAATTTCCTCCCAGCAAACTAAATATGTAAAGTGTATAAATTTAATATTCCTAATTCTAAATATATTATCCAAATGCTAGATAAAATTGAAATCATGAAAATGTATACATTCACTGCCTTAGATATCAAATTGATAAAATATAGCCTGAAATTTTAGTTTATTAATGCTTGTATCGTGCACTTTATTTATTATGCCCCACCCTCCCCTTTAGTGACAGAATTTACCATTTGCTATCCACTAATATTTTTTCATTCCTTATGCCGCTGTAACTCGTGACTGTTTAAAATATTTCTCCTCATTTTCAAAGATTTTTGAAGTTCATATTTTTGTCACACTGTGGCTTACAATATAGAGGTTTTTTTTATCACATATGTGACGTGACGTACGGTACATAACAGTGACGTCACAATTTTGTTTTTAATTGGCAGAAAAATATAATTTTACAGTAAATAACATGTTTTAAAGAATTTTCGTAATTTTTTAAAGTTTTCTAACAAGTTCACATCTCAGTCACAATGTGACATCACTGAGTGTTGGCATTTTGGTCACAGATGCGACGTGACCACAGTGACTTACAGTGACGTCATAACGACGTTACCGTGACCATGCATGCTATGAGGGACAATCCGTGAATTTCAAAGCAATCGGTGAAGAACTTTCGGAGCTTTAAGATTTTGTACAAACGAACATTTACATTTTTTATATGAAAATGTGCCTCCTAGGGGGAAAGTGGGGGGAGAGGGAGGGAAGTTGCATAATTTGAAACAGTAGTCAATGCGCTTTTTAGTGATATATCACATGATGGGTTTCGGAAAAAAATAAAACAGTGCCCCCTGGTGGAGGTGGAAAATTAGGGGAGGGGGTGAACGAGGTTCATAATAGGTATATAACAAAACGCTCGTATTCGAATGCAACTCAATCCGTGAATTTCAAAGCAATCGGTGAAGAACTTTCGGAGATTAGCAATTTTGTACAAGCGAACATTTACATTTTTATTTATATAGATTATGTATTTGCCCCTAGTGAGTATGACTTTTTCCCATTTTTTTGGTAGTTTATCAATTCCTTCTTTTTAAATGAAATGTGGTTAGTGTGGAGGACAAAATCATTTTAACATGAATGTTTGCTTTCAGATCTGGTGCGTGCGGTTAATCCTTACTAAGCCAAGTCTTTTCCGAACGATATTTTCATAGGCAACCCATTTTTTATCACCTGTTATAATTCTGTTTAAAAATGACTCGATTTTTATTGGGGAGAACAAAATTGGGGTGATTGACATACGATCCTCTTTATTTCGTTCAGTGACATTGTGAGGTACCCATACTTCTAACTTGATGACTTTCCTTAATTTCTCCAAGTGAAAGTTAATAGTTGATTGTGATGAATTCAACTTTTCTGCTACACCTCTTGTTGATTAACGTGGTTTTTGCTCCATTATTGCCTTTTAAAGATTGCCGTCAAAGTCAGAAGCACGTACCCTTCTCTTCGTCTTTTGAAGTCGTGTCTCCAGAATGGATTTTATAAACCAATTTCTGGCGGCCCGGATTTTGTTATTCCTTCGCCATATACAGTGCATATTTTTTTAGCTGTCACTTAACACTATTACCTTGCATAAATTCCCAATGGACGACTATGCACTGTTTGATTCTCCATTTCAGAAGTTAAGGAAAACAGTTTAAGGTAACGTGCATCACATGAAACAGTTGACAGCAGTCCTTCTGAACTTTCGTTTATTTAGTGGAAACAAAAACTCGTTTTTTTCGGTGACTCATAGTGGGTAGATAAGAACAATAGACTCAACCTGGCTTCATCTAATGTTACTCATGATTCGACCTAATTATGTACAGTGTGGTTATTTATTAACGTGAGGTGTTCAGAGTCCTCTAGCAAGTAAAGTATTGGACGAAACATAACCAAATTTGATGAGAATGCATAGTAGACCATAAGATTTCAAATTCTAAAAAAAAAGTTCCAAAATTCGCTACTAGAAGCAATTTTGGCGCTGCAGAAGTGTATTAGTGTAAATATTGAATGTTTAAATGATAAAAAATGAAGTACACTTCAATTTTATTTACAACAAATGTTTTTTTACTTTCAAATTAGGTTAAATACGAGCACCATTGGAATAGTCCAAGAACTGCATACGATGCACGACGTTTTGTACTGCCGATCGCAGCATATCAGAGTTGATTTACCTCACGTCTAATGTTATTCGATATTTCAACGTTGCGATATCGGAGACATGTCCTTGATAAACAACACCTTTAAGAAATACTCACAACCAAAAATCACAAGGAATGAGATAGGGCGACCTCGGTGGCCATGCCGTAGGAAATGCACGACTAATGATTCTGTCAGAAAAATGTTGCCGCAACACACAATGTACACTAAGTCCAATGTGGCGTGATGCACATCGTCGAATCGAGACATCCTCGCTGCTGTAGTTGTGGAATCGTGAAGTTCTGTAGCATATCTGTATAACTGGCAGCAGTAACGGTACAGGCTACTGGTCCACTTGCTCCACTTTCCTCATAAAAGTAAGAACCGATGATAAAAGATACTTTAAAGCCACACCACACAGTAATTTTTGGCGAGTGGAGAGGCTCTTGCACACAAGCGTGCGGATTATTGGCAGACCGAATGCGGCAGTTGCGGGTGTTAATGCCACCGTTCAAATGTAAGTACGCTCCATCACTCCATAAAATCTGCCACGGCCGTGTAGCATCAATTTGCATGCGTGCTAAAAATATCAATGAAAAATGCAATCCATCTCCTGTTTGACAATAGCAGTTGCAACTTCGTCAACTTGTTGCTGTCTAGTCACTTTGCGTCCTTGGCCTGGTTGTCGTGCTAAAGTCCCTGTAGTTTCAAATCTTTGAATCATCGTTCGAAAATTTGTTATGCTCGTCGGTCCTTTTCGCAACTTTTTTAATCGGCGAAATTCACGAAGAGCAGCTTTGGAATTCTCGTTCCGTTGATAATACAGCATGAATAGCAAAGAACGGCCCCGTAAGGTAAGAGCCATCGCAAAGCAGTTGGTCTCAGAATGATGAGAAGTCTCCCAGCCTTTCCTTTTATACTCATGATCGCTACACAGAACGATTTTATGCAAATTAGTGCATTTTAGTCGGTAAACAGCGCCAAAATTGTCCCTGGTGGCAATTTTGTTTTAGAATTCGAAATCCCATGGTCTACTATGCATGCTCATCAAATTTGGTTATATTTCGTCCAATACTTTATTCGCTAGAGAGCTCTGAACACCTCACGTTAATTAATAACTACCCTGTATAATGCCCATTAGATGTGGGTACGAACCTAGCACCCATTTTTTGGGCCTTACGGGGACAGCGGACCTTTATTAGAGTAAAAATCTTCCCCAAAATCGATTTTTTTATGCGTATTATTATTCCTCAATTTGTACTACTTCATTCGTGGGAAATCGCATGCAGATGCGATTATTTTATGCAAAGTTACAATTGCTTTAACGTTGTTCACAAACAATTTTTTGGCCTTTTAATATACTTTAAATCTGTTTTTTATTTTTTCAATGCTGATGTTTCAACGTTTTTTGATTCTTCAGATGCTACTTGGTACTTAATTTTTGATCGAAATTCATGAAACTGATAAGTAAGAATCTTGATATTACTTATAGAGAAAGTGTGTATTCAATTTAAATTTCGATTTCATTAAGACTATTAAATTTGATTTTTAACTTATTATAAGGCAGAATTTTGAGGAAAAACAATATGGAATTCAGAAAAATATCTCTAAAATATTCACTGTTTAAAGGAATAAAAAATTGATACACAGACTTGTTTGTAATACAGTTTTACGTGATTAAAATCCAAAATCGGGGAAATATCTAAAAAATTAAAATACAAGGAGCATTTTAAAATTTCGTTTTAAAATTTAATTTTTTTTTAAAGATCTTAAAATTATAATACGATGTAATATTTCTTTTAAGATGTTCTATATACCTATCGAGAAATGTATATTTGCACAAAATTTCAAATCTCTATTATGAAAAAAAAAATTATCGTTCACCGCCCCCTTAAATTATGAATATCTACTTTTCTATAATATCATATACACACAAGGAATTTGACGATAAATCAACAATAATTAACCTCTTTTTTAAAGAAATTTGACTTTATGAAATTGCTTTTATCCTTTTCTAATAACATTTTAAATGTCACATCATAACTTTTATTAACAGTACCTAAAAAATATATTATTTGTGAGTTTTTATAAGCAGACACATGTACAAATTTGGAAGAATTTGATAGTAAAATAAATAAATAGCTTTAGACTTATATTAGTAAAATTTATAAAGTATTTAAATATGAATTTATAAAATAAATAATGAATCTGTGTACGAAAGAATAAATTCAATATTAATAAAGTGTAAAAAATAGTTGAAGTGCAAACTTAGCTTATTTTTAACGATATATATATATAAAATATATATAATCAACAAAATTTTCTCTAATAAAATGAAAATTTCATTCCAGTTAAAAGTAAAATTAAAATGTTTTGATTTTTTTTCCAAGTAAAATACAATTTATTATCAACATTAAAAAAAATGTATGCAAATAAATGTAACGTCGCCGAAAAAAGAGCTTTGAAAAACTATTTATCTTCTTCCCAATGATAATGTATAGTGTTAATAACTGTACTCGATATGTAAATCTCCTTTATTAAGTATTACATTAATAAAACGCGGATATTAAAAAATACATTTGGATCTGTTAATGTCTGAAAATATATTTTATATGCAATTCCTCAATTTTCGAAACTACACATAAAAACAGTTTTAGTTATGTTCTTTAAAAAATAGATACTAATTAACAAATTTACCCAGAGAATTAAATTATATATATTTTAAATATTACATTCATTATTGTTTTTGGACTAAAATTTAAAAAAAAAGTGAAAAATTTTTCTCATGTATTACTTATATACCAATTTTATATGAAATGATAATAGACGTAAAAAGAAATATAACTACAAGGAAATTTGAGGGAAAAAATCAGTGTTTTTCTCAATGAAATATTGGTAAAACATATTAGCGATTTTGAAATATTTTATTTTATTTTTACAAAATAAATAAATTCTTCTGTTTCACAGAATAAACTTTATCCAATCCTAAAAATACTTAAAATACAATAATTCAAGCATAAGAATAGTTAAAATAGAAAATCTTCTTTGCTTTTTTAACAGTACATAATTTTTTTTAATCTTTCAATATACATAATTTTAGTTACAAATAATTTGACAAAATATTTCCAATATTTATGATTTCCTACATATTTATCGTTATTTATTTATTCTTTTTATGCATGTAAATATTTAGCTTTCGCCTATTTTATATGTTATAATTTTTTAATACTTCATTTATAAGTGATTGAATCTATTTTTTTAAAAAATCATTAGTGATAATTAATTAGCGACAATTATTAAATTAACTATTGTTGATCTAAATTTAATATGTATAATGTGTGTATCACAACTTGATGCTCTATTATAAATTTAAAAATTGTGATTAATTGTAATACTCTATAATGGTTATATAAATATATATGTAATATTTCCAATAGTCTTCAATTTGTTTTCATCTTGTTTATTAAGTACCATTATTGCTAGCTTATTCATTTGAAATTCAAATGTATGTACTCTAGCATTAATCATTCAGTTAACTGTATATATATGTTTCTTTGTGATATGTTATGTTTTCCCTGCCCCTAAAACTATTCCCTGTCTCTCTCTCTTACTATCTTTTTCCTATGTTCATATCTTGTTCATCTTTCTAGCATCATATCTAGCATTAATCATTCAGTTAACTACATATATATGTTTGTTTGTCAACCCTCCCCCCTAAAATTTTTTATCTCTCTTTTACTATTTTTTTCCTATGTTCATAACTTGTTAATCTTTGGAATTTTAACAATTTGTTCATATATTTGTTCATATATAGTCATGTTCATATATATCAAGTTCATACTATTAAGTGTAGTTAATGAGATTGCTAGTAAATTTCTCATCCTTAAAATGCTACATTTTTTAATACTTTAAAAAATGGACTACAATTAAAATATATATTAAAACATCCAAGATATTGTAAAAATCGAAAGTTCACATCCAGTTAAATTATTATTTTTTATTAAAAAATATCTTTAATTTTTTTTTCATCAGAATTTTAAATCTATCTCTATACATGTTTATGTAACAACATAATAAGACAAATTATATGCTGAATATACATAGATCAGAAGTGTCTAAGTCAACCATACCCAAACTTCTCCCCCCCCCCCACCCCCATTGAGCCGCAAAGATGCGTTTGCAACGTTAGGCGGCCCGCGACTCACTTAAAAAAGAGTAATTAAAATAGTAAAACAAAAAAAGTAGTACAACAAATCTGTATAAAAGTTAATATTATGAGTATGGTTAAACGTTTGTCTCGGAAGAAATGTTACCAAAAGATTTTACCACTATTTCCAAATAATAAACTTCGGGGTACATTTCTATTGCAAATGTAGAAATAGGCAGAAAAGTTTGGAGATTAGAAATAGTAGTATAAAAACTTTCTGTGCCAATTTATTTTTCGCGACAAACTTTTAACCATAAAAATGCAGTATTGGTTATATAAAAGGTATAGAGCGTTTAACATAAAAATGCAGAATTTCCAAGTTCTAAAGAAAAAAAAATGACATTTTCTCTAATTATTTAGACTTTTGTTCAATGCAAAAAATTTTTATTTTCTTTTATTTATAGAAATATGTAATGCAAATTTAATTATTTTGGAACAAAATTTGATTAATGTTCAACTTTAATAAATGTGGAACATTGTTTTAACATTGAAGCACAAACAGGATTAGCAAAAGACTTTTTAATAAGAAAACGGCAACTAAGATCTTTTAACACAATTTCAAATTAATTATAAATAGCATGGCAGATTTTGTCTTTTCATGAAAATATATAAAATAACAGTGAATATCTGAAATACTTTTTGCGCACATCTCAATTAGTTTTATAAATGTAAAGCAATGATTATGTGTTTCGCACTGCACATAAAAGGTTGTCGGCAGCAGGTTAAGTATGGCTGGTCTAAGTCAATATAACTACAGTATCAAAAGTAATGAAAAATAATTAGATATTTACATGATTAATAAGGTTAGCTGGGTGAATTAGGTTCTCCAGATTATTTGGTAATGTCTCAGTTGGTAGAGCATTGCCGACTTCAAACAAGAGATCCCTGGTTCGAATCCTGGGATATTTTTCGGCCTGTTGGATATTACCATCTAATATGATATATTATAACTTAAACATAAAAAATGACATATGATAATAAAGCAATTTAACAAATTACAACGACCATTTGGAAAATGATTTTTTCAAAGACTAAAATTTAAGACATAAAAAATCGGAGTTGATCATACATTACGTACGCCATGAATTAAACATTAATAGTGTTAGTACACGTAAAAAGTCCAAGCGAGAAAAATCACCTGCGACTCGTACATAATATCCACCTGAAACTTACGTATTATCCAAGCATTTCATTGGCTGTTCGGAAAAAGGCTTTTACATCGTCAGATTTCCAAGAAATCCGACGACCAATTTTAAATGAAATTTCATTCTTAAATTTCTAAAAATCCCACAATATTACTTTTTACACCGTCGTATAGAGAAAAAATGTACTTTTAAATGCAATTTGTTTGAAAGCTGTAACTCAATTTGTTTGTGAGTTATTATTTTTTTTGTAGTTTTTATTACTTTTTTGTCATAGTGGCAACAGAAGTATCCATCTCTGTTGAAAGTAAAGGTTAGTGTATAGACCAATCAGAAAACGAATAAAATGCGGATTAAACCAATAAAAAGCTTCAGATATGCTTTTAATTTCCTACCCTGGCGAGGACAATAACCATTTTTCCAAATGGTTAATAAGCGTTTTAATACCGCACGTTTTTAATAATTTACAAAAAATGTATGTTTTATCGGTTACGAATTAAAATGGGTGCAAATGAAGATGACGTATATTATAAATTTCGTTTCTAAATAATTTTTTTTAGATAATCTTACATATAGTCAGGAACACATTTTTTTATTATTATAATATTTGAATTTAGATAATTTATTTCTTTTTACTATAGTTTACAAGATTCTAATATGCATTATTATTTTCCCGGCTAAAAGAAAAAAAATTACTTTTTCAAAAGTGATATTTACTAACAAGAAATATTTTTAAATTATAATTTTAAAATGTAGTTTTATGACTTCTAAATGAAAAGAACGAAGAACAATCAACCAGCCTTTCTGAAATAAATAAATTTATATTTATGTAGCACCAAAGAAAACAGCAAACAAAACGTTTTAAAAGTAAGGTTTGCCATTTTATTAGAAAATCCATATAAGATTTTTAAAGCTCTACAGAAGAGGAAACATTTTAATGTAATACTCACTTTGAAATGTATTCTATAATAAATATGGAAAGAAGCTTATCACCATTCTGTTGCAGATTTTCAAAGTATACATTTCAAATAAAATTTCCAAACTGTGGATTTTACGCTTTTGCTTTGAAACAATTTGTTGAAAAACAGTGTATTTCTAATCTCTCATAAAGGCATTTACATGGTTGTAACAAAATCGAACTGCTGAATACGTCTTTTTACAGAATATTTATGTAAGAGATTTACGGTCATGGCATACTATGTTTTAAAACTAAATTTCAATATAATAATTTCAGTTTTCTAAATTGCGAAAAGTACATAAATTTGAAACATAAAATTACATAACCAAGTACTATTAAAAGTTTTTGAATATTTCAAGATTAATACTTTAACATACATGCTTGACATACATGTTTATCAAAATGTTATGGCAATTACATTTTTTTAAAATGAGATGTGTGAGTTAATCGGGATAAAAATTATCAAGTAGCTTAAAATTAGATATATATAAAACATATATAAGAAGATATGAAACGGACTTTCTTTTGTTAATTAACAGAATTATTTTTATTTTATCTTTCGAAAATTGAATCTGAGGTCAAAAAAACTGAAATGTCTAGATAAGTATGGAGTGATTTTCCAAAATTCCTCAGTTTCCCTTCTAAATTTTAAGGTTAAAATTGTTAAAACCAATGATTAAAACTTTGTGAAAACCACTTCCATAGTGTTTAAATAAATGGCAAGTTAAATATTTTTTTTTCCTTTTCTATGACTCCTCATAAAAAACAAGATAACTCGAATGTTATATAAACAGGATGTTTGATTAAGGTAGCAACAACTTTAGAGAGATGTCAGTGGGCTACATTATAATCTTTTTTCTTTGGAGGTATCTAAATCAAATTATTAATGATAAATTAAAGGGAATTTCACTATGCTGAAGTCGTAATTTTCTTCGCAAATTTAGAATTAATGCAGAACGTTCATTACAGACCTACTTTGCTTACATCCTTTAATGTTAAAATCATATCATGTTCTGTAATGTGATGCCAGACAACATGCAATATGCCGGGCGCTCCATATTTCGAAATGTGATATTACGTATTATGTCAATGACCAACTCAATTTAGGATTCTTTCACGCCTTACAGTATGTTCATTTTATCAACAAAATGAAATAAATTTTGTTAAATTTTCCTTAAAGTTCTAAACAACTATCCAGGATTGACATGTAGTTGAACATATTATATTTTTTGCTCATAATGTACATTACAATTCTATTTTCCTAAACAAATATTGTTTTCTTTAACGTGCACTGTCTCCTGCCTCACCGTGCCGTCACAATAGATAATCATTTAAATACAGTGATATTCTAAATCAAAGTTATAACGATATTTTTTTTTTTAATAATTCAATTATTGATGCTATATATACGTATATATTTAACTAATTCACCTGGTACTTTTGACACAAGTTATTAGTTTTTCTATTTTTATTAAGAAAATGGGAAAATTTCCACTTTTTAATCCTTAAATATCATTTATAGAAATGTATTTCTGTCAAACAATGGAAGTAAAACTTACTGGGTTAGAGTTAAAATGAGATATTATAATTGTTTATACCTAAATGAATGTATTGATAACAATGAAAAATATGATTAAATAAACACAGATTTCCATTGGTTATTGTTTGGCGTTGTTATAGAAAAGAGAAACCTGTACAAAGATTTACCCTATTTTGGTAATTAACATTAAGTAACATTGGTAGGTTATAACATTAAGGTTCAATGATATGAAAAAGAGGTTTTGAAGTTAAACATATTAAAAATGTTTAGATTATAATGGTAAATTACTTTGTATATCACTTAATGATAAATCGAATATTATCATTTATATTTTAAGAATTTTTAAATCTATCATATTGACTTTTCTCAAAAATATACCTGTTGAAATACAAAAAAAGAATACCCAGTATTTTGCACAGCATATATAATTTTACTACATAAACTTGATAATTTTTTGTAATTTTGATGTACAAAAATATAAGTTATAATTTTTTTTTATAAACCTTGTAATTGTAATGCTTATAGAATATGTTTGTTTAAGGGATACATTTTGCACTGAGATGCGCCATAATAAATTTGTAATTAACATGTTTACCACTTAAATACACTATAAATATTTTCGACGCCATCCTATATATTTTTATTTCACAAATATGTTTTATCTAAGTGCAGATTGTGAAAATGTTGGTAAAACCATTTTTATGTTTTGGTGACACAACAAAACAGTTTCGAGTCAACGGCAAAATGACTATCATATATTTTTAAATATATTCTAACTCTTTTAATCTGGCATTAAAAAAAAAAATCTTTTAGGAAGCCAATAATTCTACTGACTGCTACTGAGCTATATAGTAACCATTATATTTAACAGTTTTCATGTGGAGAGAACTTGAAAAGTGCAACTACACTGTAAAAAAAAATTTGTAAAGTTACTAAAATTTTTCTAGGAAACTGGGATTCCAGGAACTTTTTATGTAACGGCAACAAGAAAAATTCCTGTAACAGATGCTGTTACAGAAATTTTTGCTGTTGCCGTTACATAAAAAGTTCCTGGAATCCCAGTTTCCTAGAAATATTTTAGTAACTTTACAGATTTTTTTTTACAGTGTACTTTTATAGTTTTGAAAGCAGTGGATGATTGTAACTGTTTTACAACATTTAGCTATTATATCCACATTACATGTATGATTTAGATCTTATGATATTTGAGATAACATTATAAGCACTATTTAGAGGAGCATGTTCAATTATTTTTTAAATTATTAAAATTAGAATTCATTCATCCTCCTTAATTAAGTTTGATTCTAGTAATTCATGGAATGTATAGCAACTGTTCCTGTATATATGTAAGTATAAATCTTGGATACTTTTTCATATTTTTTTTTAAATAAAAGTTCTTAGTTATAATAAAAAGACTTATTTACAATAGGTTTTTTAGAAAAGATACGCATGACATTTACATAACGGATGCTCAGGTAATGATGTCACCATACTTTTTCCAAACTATTTATACCAAAATAGTAGCTGAGTTCGCTGCTTTTCAACGAGGGAAATCTGTTGAAGAAGCTATAATTCTGGCATGACAGAACTACTGAAGAGTTTGCTCCTTTTTAGATGATTCTATGAATATTTATTCCAAAGGGATTTGCTCGGACTCTTTCTATGGACTTATATCTTTATTGTTGCCGCTAAGCAGCAAGTGAACACATTCCGTCTGCTATATCACATATACTCTCTCTCTCTTTCTCTCTCTCTCTCTTTATATATATATATTTAAAAATTATACAGTTGTAAAAATATACCCGCATAATATTGCTACATTAAATAATAATAAAAAAAAAAAGTTGTGTCATCTTATACAAAATTTAAATTCCGCGAAACGCTGGTAAAGTGTCTAGCCCGATAAGCATAGCGAAATGGCCCCCACTACAGATGTTTGAACTAACATGTGTGGTAACAAGGCTCACCATGAGTACAATAAAGAGTGTTTTTAACCCCTGACCTTGAACTGTTCTTGAGATAATCGGGGAATTATGCGCCGGCACTACTATTTTTAAAGTACGTTTTTCTCAAAAAGTAAAATAGTTAAAAGAATGAAACAACGCCAATTATTGAAGAATATATTTTTTCGCATTATATATTTTTTTTTTCACATTTTTACACAACTTTTGACATAGAACAATAAACAAAAATATTTTTTAAACAAATCTATTAATGTATTAATTTCATATTGACCCCAACCAAAATAATTACAGAATAATGCTCAAAGTGTGTACTTTTAAGAAAACAAATTTCATTAAAATCAAAGATGCGCTTTTTGAGTTGTAAAAAAAAAATAATGCTAGCCACTTGCTAAAACATTCGTAACTTTCCCTCTTCGCATTTGCAGAAATACCCTACTACCAATGTATTGGTAAATTTGTGACATTTTCACTCGGGCAGGATGCGTCAGTGCGCAAAAATAAAAGAATGTTTCCATACATGCCATTTCCCTATAGGTTTTGTTTCGTGTTTGTTCACATTCTGTTTTTTTTTTTTTTTTTTTTTTTTTTTTTTTTTTTTTTTGCGTATTGTGCATCCTTATCGCGTAATAATATCAAGTCAATGGCCTAGTCGATTGTGCTACCGAAGCTGAATAGGGGCTGTAAATATATAATGTTATCAACTTTTTGCTAATTTCGGACCTCCTCCCAACCTTCCGATATCATACGTTATCATTCCTCGAATCCACCTCCCCCTAATAATACTGTTATCAGTGTCTAAAAATTCTTTTTACAATTTTTTTCCTTTTTTTCTTTTTATACGTTTGCAATGATATACAGATATTGTTGTAACTTTTTTATTCGCATATTTTACTGATTTAAATGAAGAGAAGAAATTTATAAAATATCACTGTTATATAAGAAATAACTTAATATAAAATAACAATATTAACGAATTACATATTAGTTCAAAGTTTTTAATAATAGCTCTTTGTTGCATAATGCATTTAACACAGTGTTGTAGTCGTAAAAAAAAAAAAAAAAAAAAACAGAAAGTACACGCTATAAGCAGAGGGTATATGCTAGAATCATGAAAGTTCATGTCTAAAGTATACGCTATTGTTTTATTTGAGAAATAGAGGGTATACGGAGCTTCTTTAAAAAATCCAGAAAGTATACGGCGTATACCCCCGTATACCTTCCACTGCAAACATGATTGAACTGTAATATTGTCTTCTTGCACTTCGCCTTTCCACGGGATTAATCAGAACTTCTTGTAAACAAAACAGGTGGACAAATTCTTCCCCATCTTTTACTAGCCAAAATAACAAGTATCATTTCGAATCTGGTTTCTCTAACAACGAATTATCTACGCATATGGCAGGAAAATATTATTGATGAAAGTTGGGTTATTCTATTGATTTGGAATGAAAGGTTTTATAACCCTTCAATGGTTTTAATAATAACTTTGTATTATCATAAAATGAAGAAAACATTCTTAAAAAAATAAGATAAGAGATGTAAAGCAAAAGATACCAAAAGTAAATTTTGGTTTGATTTTAAAATGATAACGATATCAAATGACAGCCCACTCCCTCTACAAGTATCTTCCGATATCAACGATATCAAGTGCCACCCCCCCCCACACACACACACACAAGCTCCCCCCTAAAGTGATACGTTATATATGTATACTGTAGAGCTCCATAGCGTTATTCTATGTGAAAATAATAGTAGGTCAGTCTTACCATTTTCTGTCAGTCTTTGATATTATTGCGCGTGAAGGATGCGCAGTACGCCAAAATAACAGAATATTTACAAACACGAAACAAACCTATAGGGAAGTGGTACGTATGGAAACATTTTCTTATTTTGGCTCACTGCGCATCCGGCCCGAGTGGAAATATCACGAATCGACCAATGCATTGATAGCAGCGTATTTCTGCAAATATAAACCGGAAGGTTACGAATATTTTAGCAAGCTGCTAGCATTATTTTTGTTATAACTCAAAAAGCGCATCTTCGATTTTAATGAAATTTTTTCCTAAAAGTACATACTTTGAGTATTATTCCGTAATTTTTTTGTTGGTGTAAATATAAAATTACTACATTAATAATTTTTTGAAATATTTTTGTTTATTTTTGTCTGGTAAAATTTGTGCAAAAATGTGAAGAAAATATATAATGTGAAAATAAATGACATTGGTTTCATTTTTTTTTAACTTTTGTGCTTTTTGAGAAAAACGTATTTGAAAAATAGTAGCGCCGGCGCATATTTCGCTGATTATTTCAAGGACAGTTGAAGGTCAAGAGCTAAAAACACTCTTTATTGCATTCTCATGGTGAGCCTTATTACTACGCATGTTATTTCAAACATCGGCCATGGGGGCCATTTCGCTATGCTTATCCGCCTAAACTCTTTAAATGTAAATATCCATTTTTAAAACAACAAACTTTATAAAACAAAATAAAATTGTGTTTGATGTCTTATGTTATTTTATTTATAATGAGTGAACAACGTATTTCTATTTAGATGTACTAATGTTCTTTCCACAGTGTGGGAAATTGACAATTATTATTCTATGTATAGTAAAATGTTATAATCTTGCAAAATATTTATATTATTTTCTAAGGGCGATGTAGTACATTTTAGTAAAATGGAATATGTACGTATGATTTATCTTATAGTGGAAATGTTTATTTTTAATAAGCAATTTCGAAACTAATTGAAACATAAATTTATTTCTTTGCTGTGAATGCATGAAACTTAATAGATAAATTTTAAAAGGCAAAATGCATCTTCAATTCTTGTAAATCAAACAAAAGGTTTTTAAGAGTACGTATTTTAAATTTAGCATTTAGAATAGAATTTTAGAAATTTTTTCCTGTTATTTTTGTATAAGCATATTTTTAACATTTTCAATTTTCCAAATTATTTGTTATTGATTTACGCAAGTACCGATGATTAATATTCTTATATGTTATTTTATTATAGAACATAGAATTTACTATTCAAGTATGCATTTTGCAACTAAATTCTAAAATTCTAATTGTAAAATAACAATTGCAATTGCTACTGATTATATATTCTTGCTTCTAAGCAAAATTTTGTATGCGAAAATGAAAGTAAAGCATGTTTGAAAATATTTCACAATGTATGTACATTTCGTCGTATACACATTTATGTACCAAAGAGATGAGTGATACTTTGTTACATATCACTAGAACATATGAAAAAGATAAGGTACATTTGAATAAATACCCAAGTTATAAACTTTAAGCACAAAATAACATATAATTAATATCATCTATAAAACTTCTTCGAATTGAAATGTTTACATGTCGACATCTGTAAAATTAAAAGTTCTCTTTAAAAATAAATAGAACCGCGAAGCGAATGCTATTTTTTTCATTAAATCGAGACACCAAAAACAATTAACTACTACTAGAGAATTATTTTCAAAGTATATTAAATTTGGAAATTTTGGAAAAAATATGAACTGAAACCAATAAAGTGATTTTAACAGAAATCAAATTGTGGAACCTTGGAATTTGCGAATGCCAAATTATAGCTCATTGTGACATCTAGGTTTTGAGGTGCTTAGATAACTATCATTCTTGCAATCTTTTTTCCAATGTTTAAAAATGATTATAAACCTTGAATTTATAAGCTATAATCCTGCGTAATTTTCAAAATAATTGATTGCATATCTTCAAGTTTGGAAGACTTATGGTTTCATATTTCGATCTGAATATGGAAAATTATAAAGTTTGGTACAATTTCTAAATGCAGACGACCCCTAAGAAGGTAATTTGTATAGCATTAATTAGCAGACGGTATTACTAATCGATTGTTACGAGTCACATTTGTATATGGGGTGATCTCTTATAAATAATGTAGCACTTTCAGTTTTGTTATTTTTTAAACCTTTCTTGCATAATTCCTTAATATTTGTTTGAAAGTTTTATTAAAATTAATTGCTTCTAAAAAATTCCACTTAATAAAGAAAAGTTCTTTTCTTGGGTGACATTGAAAACTAATTATTATTAGAATTATATTTTAAATTTTCAATATTAAACGCAGTATTTTCAAAGTACAGCATTAACTTGTAGTAACTAAAATTAAAATTAATTGAATTTTATGACCTTTTATATATTATTGTTAGAAAATCACTTTACTAATTTACTTTGATAATTTAGTAGATCACACATACTAAAATAAAATAAGTGCTCTTTTAGTTAAACGTTAAAAAATATGAATTTTTTATTTTATTGATTAAATTTATTGTATTAAGTTTTGTGAAATTTAATATTATTATTTTATACTTTCTGAATTTTCTTATTATTTTACATAGTTTTTAGTTACTTCCAAATTACTATATATTTGTTCACAAAAGGAATAGAACTATTTAGGAAATATTCGTTAGATTTGCATGACAATTAAAAATGATAGTGTACAACAGCGAGCTTCAAAGATTTATTTTAGAATTTTGATTAATGAAAAATTTCAAATAAAAAAATTAATATATATTTATATTGAAACGCTGTTGTGTACAAAGTGTCGTTGTAATGATGTAGTACATTTGTTCCCAATCTTTCTTACTCGCGTAGCCCTTTTTAGAATGAATTTTTCTGGCGGAGCTCCTTAAGCGTGCGCATTCTATGTTAGAAATGAAAGGTATCCAGGTGCATTGCTACCGAGCATAGGAAAACGAAATGCACAGTAATCTAAACAATTGTGCACTGAAACAAAAATAAAACTATATTTTAAAACTTTTACCTTAATACTTAATTTATTTTAAACTACTACAAATAAAGAAAACATTGCAAAAGTTTACATAGTTTAAAATGCTCTAAAACTCAAGAAATAGGAACAATTTCTTTAAAATAAATTTTACATTGTTAGCGTGACGAACAATGACGCATAAGCTTTTAATGTAAGATCTGCGCTTGGATTGTTTTGCTCAAATGTCTGAATTTCCGTCCAAGTCCTAATAATTAGTAAATGCATGGTTTAGCGTGTAAAAGTTTAAGCATTTAACTTATTTTTGTATTTAACTCCTCTAAAATAGATGTGAGTTATTGCTTATGTTAAAGAAATTTAAATCTATTATATGAACTGTTTAAAAAATATATAATAATAAATTAAATTTATCTTATAGTAAACACCTTTAAAATTTAGGTTTTTCTACCACTGTCAGGCACCAATTCTTAGTTACTGGTTCATAAATGTAAGATATTTTATATCTACATCACTGATAATTTAAAACGGGAAAAAAGTCATATGCATCTGTAGTATGATATCCTATATAAATAGAATTTACGTATTTTGAATTTATCGTAAATATTAAAGCATTTTTAAAGTATAAATTTCTTGAAATATAAAATATATCTTTAAAAAAATCATTACAAATAAAGTGTCTGGCACTGGTTCACTTTAAGTCACTGGAGTTATGAGCATTTTTATGAAAAAAATAATACAATGTATACTTTTCAAAATTATCTCAGCAATTGCTTTTTAATGTACCGCTAATATCCTTTCAAACAGAAGGATAATTATAAAATAAATTTAAAATTTTGCAATAGTGATTTACACCAGAAAGAATCCGAAAGCTGTTAGTTACTAGGGTTTCACACTAAATGTTTACAAAAAACCTAACCTAAAACCGTATTTCTTCTTTTATGTTTACAGTAACACCAGAATTCGTATTTATGACATTTTCAAAGTTCGCTGTCCCCTTAAACGAACGTCTTAGAAAAAAATTCATTCAAGCACTGAATTCAAACTTTGAATATCGATTTGCTAAGTCCAGAAATTGAATAACTGATACGTTGGAAATCGCAAATCTGTCTGAAAATCGAAAAAGTAATTTTTTAGAAAGCCTTCTATTTCTTTTTCCATCTTGGTTTAAATCTGACACAATAGAAAATAATCGGCTTTCTTGAATGACGTCTCTCTGTGAAATACAATTGTGATACTTTTTAAATGATCAAAATATTTTTACCTAGAAGTTAAATAAATTAAGTGTTACACATATTATAAACAATTTTAAAATATAAACACTTTTAAAAATATTTAAAAATATGTAAAATAAAGTATTGATAATGCAATAGGAGTTATAAAATGTGTTAATATCTGATTTTTTCTTCAAATTATACTAAAAACAATGTATCAAAGACATTCCAAACGTGTATATTTTTTATTACTACTTTTCTCCAAAAGAAATTTCAAATGTATTTAATGCATGATATCTGACATCAAATAAGATAAAGATTACTGTTCGAAAATAGCAGTTTACGAAGTACGGAGCGTTGGCGGTTGTTATCACATAATATTGGATCTTATCATTACATCATATTTATATGGAATTTTTTTAAAAAACCCTCATTCATAAAACAGCTTGGGACTCAAATTTTATGAATAGAAGACACTTGTGAAAATACAAAAATAAGCATTTTTTACTTGTTACTTTGTGGATAAACGTATAATGTAACCTACAATAGAAATACAAAATTTAACATAGAAGTATTTTTGGGTATATTATAGTTTTTACTTATATATTGTGTAAAAAGACTTCACTGAAAATCTTTTAATTTATGATACTAATATAAATGGTTTAAGTAATTTAGATCCTTTAGGAAAGTGACAGAATGTGAAAGAATACAAAAACTATCACAATAATATTTAACCTCGGATATTCTGTGCAAGAAGAATCATTTAAAAATGTTGAAATACATAATAGAAATTTGTCGAGAATACTTCAATTGGTTTAGCATTAGCCTATAAATGTGGTATACTGACGAGTGAAAGGACTTAATATTTAGATCCTCGCTATTTTACATAATGTTTAAGAAATCGTGATATGGCTTACAAAATTGAGTCTATAACATGAAATCAAATTCTATACACCAACATTTAATAACTTTTAACTATTTTGTATTTTTCGTTGAAGTGCTGTTAGGGTATAGCCTAGAATATTTAAAATAATTTAAATATTCAATTACTTCCCAAAAGAGCATCAAATATCTTGAGTTGAATGAATAATTTCAGTTTAATCTTTATCTCAAAGCTTCTTTGAAATGCATTTTTAAACTTGAATTAGCAATTAAATAGTCTTTCATTATATTATCATTAAGCTAAGTAGTGAAACGTAAGATGATTATCTCTCTATTCTAAAAAAAGTAATTACACTGTCATCGACGCCGCCATCATAAATGAATTTTTTGTGACCGGAGGTCTTTTTTTGCCAATATTAAGAAAACTACTTCATACGAAAATATGAAAATTGGTAATATTCTCGAGAAAAGTTTGATAAATATGCTGAGCCAGACTGTTTTTAAATCGAATAATTATTTTAAGACCTATTTATTGTTGAAGTTGTAAAAAATCGTTCCATTAAAGAAGTTTTATAGGAGCAAATCTTACACACAGGAATTCAATTATTTTTTTCTGAGGACATTACAATCTTTCTGTGTGCAGAGTGCGTTTATTTATTTTTTTTTTTTGTTTGACTAATTTTAGAGGGTTTTTTTTTATTAAATTTTGTATTCGAATTCACATAATTTCAAGAGATATTTTTTCATATTTTAGAAAATGTTATTATTTTAAATTGTTGTCAATTGTAGAAACAACGAAAATAGTAATATTCCCTTTAAATTGAAAAATTATTTACACGTGATGATTAAATACAGAACCCCCCACCCCCCTTTAAAATTAGAATTAAATGATTGCTTGTTAAAAACCGGAAAATGCTGAAAATTACATCATAAAAATTGTATTTACACGTGAATATTGAAAAAGAAAGAAAACTTTAAAACAATAAATTTAATAATATGCTATAAAAACAGTAAATGGGGGAAATTTCGCCATATTTAAAATGAGCAAATATTAATATTTCCAAACAGTCTAAATTTTAAATATTTCACACGAGACATCTATCTCATATTTCGAGATTATTATTTCAAATATTCTTCCCAATTAAGACAACGTAAATATTAAAAATATTTCCTTTCTAATAACAAAAGTATTTTCAAGTAAATATTAAAAAGAGGAAGAAAACTTTAGTGAAAATTACGTAAGATTTAAAACAGTACATTCAAACTGTCTTATTCGAAATAATTTTCTCGTAATGTTGTTAAAAATTACCGACAGTAGAAGACTAAATTTACTTAGTTCATTTTAGCTTATTTAAAATGTTTAACTGATTTTTAATCAAGCACGAAAACAGGCATAGATGTCCTAACAGCAGCTGCTTTGGCTTTAAAATTCCCTAATGGAAGGTAAATGAGAGGAACCCTGTTTACAGGAGACCGCCAATGGTTTTTTAATTATAATTAAATCTTTCGTTATTTTTTTTAAACCGGAAAAATTAGCATGCATATAGATTCTGCAGTGTCTCAATGGTGATTGGCCAGAACCCGCTGTTCTTTATATTTAAAAAAAAAAATGTTAACGAATTTAAAATTTGTTACATCAAAATTTATTGCATGCATCTGAACTTACAGCAAATATATATATTAAAAAAAAAAAAAAAAAAACCTTCTTTGAAATAGTTCATATTTCTTTAAATACCTTCTTGATTATAGCGTATAACCCAGGATCATTCCTAAAATTATTTTCAGATTAAGGGCACAAGAAATATTTCAAAGGACGGAGATTGACCAATATTTTGTCATGGATTAGGAAACCTGGGATTAATTTACACTGTTTTTTTCATATTCTATTTATAGTAATAAATAACAACTATTAAATTGCAAAAATAAATAGCAAAAGTTTTAACACTGTACGACAAAATTAATCTTTCAAAGCTAGTTTTTCGACGATTCTGAAATCCTGGTTCCACATTTTTGAGTCCTCATTTCTTCTTTACCCTTCTTATTATATTGTTTCACGGTTATGCATTATACAAAGAAAATATATAAAACTTAATTTACTTATATATATATACATAATTTGTGGATTAAGGAATTTTTATTATATATAAATACATATGCATTATATATTTTATTATATATAAATACATATATAATAAATATTTCTTAACCAAAAAAAAAAAAAAAAAAAAAAAAAAAATCTTATTTTTTGTTAAAACATGAAGAATAAGTTTGCCTGTTTTTCATTTAGAGTTTGTAGTAATATTTTTCATAAAAAAAAAGACGACTATATTTTCAAGTTATTCAAAAGTTATCCTGGCAAAATCGTAGAAAAACAGTGTTTCGATATAATTTATTTTACGTTTTTAAACAAAATATTACTAATTAAACATAATTAAACCTAGATACCTGCAGTCAATTTTCGTATCGGATCAACTGTACGGTATTCCAACAATAATAATTAAAAAAATATATTTCGTTATTTCTAGTCATCTTAAATAAAACAGAAATCCAACAGAAGTCGGATTTGATTTGTCATTCAAAGCTCTTTTTAAAGATTAAAAGAACACTGCTTTTATTTATCTTGCCTTATTTGTATAGTACTTATGAAGATTGATTCTTTGTCAAAAGATTAAATTTGTCTTCCTAAGTACACGATTCTATTTCACTATATATTTTTTAAATTAAGGGTGATTAAGTCTTTGTTGGACTTAGCTTTCTTCTTTATTCCTAATTGCAAATCTGTTTTCCTTTTAGTATGTAAACTAAAATAGATATGTCCGCTTTTTGAACTTAATTTAATTGTGTCTAGAGGAAAAGATAAATTTAACTTGTTGTACTTTATAAAATGTTCTTGACTAAATATTAAATTTGCTTCAACGAATTAAATCTTTTTAACTTGTTTAAATTAATTTTTATTTGTTTTAAAACATGAATAAATGTCAGTAGATTAATTGTATCACAATTATTCCAATAGTTAAATAAATTATATAAGATGTAAATTTCCATCTGGGCGAAAAATGTTTGGACCAGGATTCGAATCAGGGATCTGTTGGCTGATGCCGCTAATGCTCTACCATCTGAACTATTCTGGACGAATCCGGTGTATCTAATTCACCAAGCTAACCTTATTGTTTATGCATCTGGCCTGATATCTGAATCAGCTAAACAGAATAAATTGCAGGTAATGGAAGTCCAGGAAACGATGGATACGCAATGACACTAGATTAAATTTAACACAATCATTCTAATTGATAAATAAATCGTATGAGATGTTCTGAATCATCTCATCAGAATAAATCGCATGTGATGGAACTCCTGAAAATGGTGTATAAGTAATGAAACTAGATTAATTTTAACACAGTTATTCTAATTGGTAAATAAATCGTATGAGATGTTCTGAATCATCTCATCAGAGTAAATCACAGGTAATGGAACTCCAAATGATGTATACGTAATGACACTAGACTAATTTTAACATAATTATTCTAATTGGTAAAAAAATCGTATGAGATGTTCTGAATCATCTCAACAGAATAAATCGCAGGTAATGGAAGTCCCAAAACTAGATTAATTTTAACACAATTATTCTAATTGGTAAATAAATCCTATGAGATGTTTTGAATCATCTCATCAGAATAAATCGCAGGTAATGGAACTCCAGAACAATTATTCTAATTGGTAAATAAATCATATGAGATGTTCTGAATCCTCTCAACACAATAAATCGCAGGTAATGGAACTTCAGAAAACGGTGGATGTGTAATGACACTAGATTAATTTTAACACAATTATTCTAATTGGTAAATAAAGTGTATGAGATGTTCTGAATCATCTGAACAGAATAAATCGTAGGTAATGGAACTCCAGAAAGCGATGTATACGTGGATAGATCAGAGGTTACAGCATTGGCGGCTCCAGTCAAGAGGTCCCTGGTTTAAATCCTGGTTTGGATATTTTTTGGCCAGTTGGAAATTTACGTCTCATATAGATAAATGTATTGTGAAATTAATTTTTTTGAGACTTATTAGTTATTTTAAGCAGATCTATCATGCTTTATATAAAATGAAACTGTCTCTTGAAATTCATGGAAATGTACAGCATTTCAGTAAAAAATTGGGTTAACTGTCAATAATATTAAGACATGTGGAACAATTAATACTGCTGTATTTGGATTAGTATAGTGGCAACTTCTACTATTTTTTTTTCAATTTATTTGAAATTTCCTTGAAATATCTTCATTATTGTTAAAGCAATGAATAAAAATTCAACCTCTCAGTTGTGTCAGACATCGTGCATTTTTGACGGAAAAATTAAATTGTTACATTACATTCCTGTACAAAAGTTCTAAGGGATTCATATCGACTTTGAAACATTTTACAGAATACAAGGATTTCAGATAAATTCTTGAAACACTGGAACCAGCTGGATTCAAACCCGGGACTTTATGTTTCGATACTGGAGACGCTATCTGTGAGTCATGAATCATTTTGCACATCGCAGTAATATTTATCAATTTACACTGCAAAATTTCCTTAGCAGTTTCTTTTATAGAATTTTTTCGTAAAAGGCTTTTCAAATACACTTAAATACGTTTAACACGAAATCGAGGGGGGCGAAAATTTTTTTTTGTTGTTAAAAGAATTTCGCGTTAAAAGATTCGTAAAAAAATGAACAAAACTCAAATATTTTCGACGTCGTCAAATTGTATTTCGATTTCCTCTTAAACTACTGACAGGTTGCATCCATTCGGATAAAAAGCAAGTAAACAAAATGTTTATTTATTTTTTTGTTGGGGGGGGGGGGGGAGGGGGGATATCATATCTTTTTTTTTAAGTTTCTTATTTAGCATTCTGAGATCTAGTTTGTTTGAATCAAACAAGCAAAGCTGTCTCTAAATCTTCGTGCTTAGCGGTTCTCATACGTTTTCTCTCTGTCTTAAATGTGATGTGCTGAAACATTAACATAATGGGATCCCTGTTTTTTATTATCCTTGATGAAATAGAATTGGCAATGATAAACTCTTTGCATATTTATGTTTTCGTCCTTCTTTTTCATCAACTGCAGTAAGCAGCTTCAACTTCATTTGAAGCGAAATAGTAGCTTGCTTTCGGACCGATTTCTTAGCCATTGTTCTCATAAAACATAAGCTAATTTACAAAAAAACCTCGAAATTCACTGATTTTCCTCCAAAATTCAGTTGTTTTTTAATACAAAATTCACCAATTTTAACTCAAACTAACTAGATCGAAAGCTAAATTTTTTCATGTTAAACGATTTTTGTTTCGTGTTAAAAGGAAAAATATGTATTAAATTTCATGGTATACTGTCCGAACCGCTATATCATTCCATGTTAACCGATTTTTCGTTTAAGCGTTTTCGTGTTAAAGGTATTTCACTGTAGTTTAAATAGCTAACCCATCGTTCGATCTATACGAAAATCTATACGTTTTTTAGACAGATCTCTGTAACATATTCGCCAAATGGGAATTTCGTCGGAAGGAGAGATTGAAATCTTACCATGCTCCTTAATACACAAACATGTGCTTGTATCATAATCACAATACTTTTCTTGTGCTATGCGTTTAGAAATTAGAAATGTTTGTTGTAGTGTACACAACCAGTTCTTCAAATTTCACATTTTTTTTTCGGAATCGCTCTGTGTATTAAACAAACGGATTAACTAAATTTTGTGCACTATCTTTATTGAATTATCATTATCATTCTAATAAATTTCTTAATATCGAAAATATTTTTTTTGCATTTAATTATTTTTTAAATAATAAGGATATATTTTAGTCCTACTAGTAATAATATACTACATAAAGAAACAACAAATAATAACACTGGTAATAAATTTAATAACAATTTTAAAACATTTTTGTATACAAATAAAACTTTTTCGGTAAGTTTAGCTTTAGATTTGGTACGGTTCTGAATTTAAAAAGGACAGATTCACTGGATTATCGAGTATTATTTTTGGAAAAACTTTCTTTCATTATATGTAAACAATGTTACAATGTGCAATTTTTGGCAATTACGACTCTAGATTTAAATTAAATTCAAAACATTTTAAAACCAAATCTATTTATTATTTTACAAAATTAAATGAGTGTAGTATTACACATTTCATTAGAACTTTTTTTTTAAATTTAGAAATGTAACATAGGGGTGAAGTTGAATCATGGGATCAAAACAAAGTCCAAAATATTTGTGTATACATTGTAAAAAAATTGCAGCAAAGAACCACGGTCTATTGACCGTTTTTGTAGAACACGGGTACATAATAATAAATTAACTG
Source organism: Maratus speciosus (assembly GCA_963932465.1). Taxonomy (NCBI): domain Eukaryota; kingdom Metazoa; phylum Arthropoda; class Arachnida; order Araneae; family Salticidae; genus Maratus; species Maratus speciosus. The sequence continues at coordinate 165,193,890 of OZ010795.1, read as the reverse complement.
TATTCTGATCATAATATAGACAATAATATGGTCAAAAAGAGTTAAATTACAATTATATAACCGTTTTCTATAAAAAACATTTGATAGATCTGTAACTTTGTTGAAAATCTTTTACAGTGTTGAATTAATTATTTTTATTGAAAGGTGAGAAAAAACAAACAAACAAACAAAAAAAAAGTTCAGCACCCTATTTGTTTGGAAAAGATTAAAAACCACACTGTTAATTGTATAGATAGGATGTTATTTCCTATAAGTTTGAAAATAAGAAAGGCATTATAAAACCAATTCTTCATTAACACAAAATCTCCTTACCACCTGTTCCTCGCGATTTAGAAATTTTTGTCTTTCTTTTGACATTTGAAGACACACCCGATTCCAATTCGGATATTGCTGTTGATAACAAATTTCACTGTAATATGTATAATGATATATCTCAAAAACTCAATCAATCTGATTAACTTGTTGAGGAAGATTTGGAGTTGACTAAGAGATGTCCTGAAAATTTAGGTTCTAATTAGAGATGGGAAATATAGTTACTTTTGGTTAACAGGTTACATTGTTGCTCACTTGTACAGGTAACAGGTTCCAACAACCTGTTATTTTTATAACATATAAGTAATCGCTGTGTATGCGGTCAACGGATGTTTTAATCAGAAGGCCTTTTAAACAAAATGTTTGGAATAATTTTTTGACATAATTATAAATGCTGTTTTCTATTGAGATGAATTAGTTTGTGATTAAAAACTTAATTTTTGCAAGACAAAAACTTACCTAGTTATGATACTTTGAATTTCATACATTTTTAGCGTTTTCTGACACTAAAAACGTGTTTTTGCATTTATGGTGATTAAAACATTGAAAATTCATAAAATTCTAAGTATCATAACTCAGTAAGTTTTGATCATAAAATAATACATTTTTGCTGTTTTACTTGTTAGAACTTGGAAAAATATTTTCTAAATCAAACTTATAGGACAGAGGCATTGTATAAAATTTGTAATTTTTTATCTATTTAAAAAGTAATTATTGTAATGTAAATCGATTTTTATGTGATGCAGAACAAAATTTGAAACAGTTTTGCAATTGGAACTACACCTTTAAAACTAACTGTTTAGAAATTAGTTATTGGTAAACGATAAGAGATACCCAATATAATAATTAACACAGTTTTAACAACGCAATTTCTAATCCCCTACCCCCCCCCCCCCCCAAAAAAAGAGAATCATGCATACAGTATAGATTATGAAGCACTTTCCAACACATTCAGAATACCGTAACAAAACATCACAATTGACAAAGGTGGAAGATGACGTCTTCAATGAACAATTCGGAAAACGCATAATGCATTTGAAAATGATTTCTGCCATTACCGTGAATAGTCGTTAAAATATATGATTTTTTTGCAGCCCTGTATATGATCTACAGATACGTATGCATACTAAATAGTATGCAAAAAGTTAGTTCAGTTAAATGCATAATACATTTTAAAACTTCCGCTCAGCAATTTCAACCAATAAACGAATGTTGTTGAGAACTGTTGTTCGACCTTGTTGATTTGGAATTGATACACACCAAGTAATATTTAAAAAATAGTTAAATTTAAAAACGCATACCGCAGTTGAAAAAGTTCTTCCAGCAATTATTCTTTCATGGCTTCAAAAATTCAATTATTGCTCATTTTCTTCTGTATCAAAATACTTTTGTGTGTTCCTGTAAATAAACGATAAGTTCTATGCACACCCTAGTCTATAGTAATAACTTTGTAGTACACCTCAGTCACTTATATCAATTTCAATATGTGTTAAATATTGTAATATCATTAAAATACACAGCAAGGGATTTTCCCAATATACCGTAATGTAACGGGATCCTTTTCAGTGGCCCTATAAATGAATCAAATATGCTGTACACACTTCCTTTACAATACCGAACATGCCACACTAAACCCAAATAAGATATATCCATTTCATGGCAATCGGACTAATATTTACGCGAGTTAAAGCAAGGACAGACAGACAATCTGAATTCATAAACACTTTTCAACTACGTTGGAAAGAATTAAAAAAGTCCTTCCGGCCAGTGCGGGAGGAAGAGGTAGCTTTCATAATCCTTATTTTAAAAAAGCCAACTTATATTATTCAAACACACGAAGGCTCAATTTAGTGGAAACCGAATATAGGAAATTCAATCCTAATTTTTATCAATATAATGAATGAGAATTTCGCGAAATTAGTCAGCTTTATCCAAGCTGCTTTTATTTAAAGTAACTTATATTTGGCTGCCAAATTCGGCGATTTCTTAAAGTGCCTGCCATTTTAAGACAACATGGTGGATGAGGCTAACCAGTGAACTTGGTCGAGACCTTAGTAATTGCTGTGCACATGCTCACTCACATCGGAATCGATTGATATATACAAGTGCTGTCGCAGGCAAAAAATCAGATTTTTCAAAATGTCACCCACTTTAGAAATTGAAACTGCTATATCTGAGCCATTTTTTAAGATAAAGACAAACAAAAAATGCTCATGAATCCTTATATCAAGGTCAAATACTCAAGAAAGAAACCTTTTTCAATTTCTAATTTTTCTGCACCTCACTTTAAATATATATATATTTTTTAATTTGATGGCCGCCATTTTGAAACACGATGGCTGATGAAGCTGGCCAGCGAACTTGGTCGAGATATTGATGTATACTATCCACATGCCTTCTTACATTGAAATAGGCGAATACGTGTGTTATCGCGTGACAAATACAAGATCGTTTCAAAGTGTTAGTCATGCTAGAAATTCAAAGTGCTATAATTCAACCATTTTTTAAGATATAAACAAAAGAACAAATTTTCAGAAACAAAACTACTCCAGAATCTTTGTATCAAGGCCAAACACATAAAAAAAATCTTTTTCGTTTTTCAATTTTTAAATACCTTAAATTAATTTTTTTTTTAAATGGCAACCATTTTGAAACAAGATTGCGAATGAAGCTGGCCAACAAACTCGGTCGAGACATTGGTATGTACTATGTACAGAGACAGACCAAGTTAATCCAAATCGGTTCATGAATACGCCTGTTATCGCGGGACAAAAATCAGGTCGTTTTAAAATGTCAGCCATAATAGAAATTCAAAATGCTATAACTCAGCCATTTTTTTTATATAGACGAAACAAAACCTGTTCCGTAATCTTTGTAACACACATACGGTAAAACACATACAAAAAAATCTTTTTCATTTTCTAATTTTTTGGTATCTCATTTTAAATTTAAAATTTTTAAATTTTTTTTTAAATAGCCGCCATTTTTAAACTATATGGCGGATGAAGCTGGCCAACGAACTCGGTCGAGATATTTGTATGTACTATGTACACGCCAAGGTACATCCAAATCGGTTCATAAATACGCCTGCTATCATGTGACAAAAATCAGGCTGTTTCAAAATGTCAGCCACGCTAGAAATTCAAAATGCTATAACTCAGCCATTTTTTAAGATATAGACGAAACAAAAACTGCTCCGAAGTCTTTGTATAAAGGTCAAATACATAAGAAAAAATATTTTTCCATTTTCAATATTTTGGTACCACATTTCAAATCTTAAATTTTTAAAAAAAATTTAAATGGCCGCCATTTTGAAACAAAATGGCGGATGAAGCTGGCAAACGAACTCGGTCGAGACATTGGTATGTACTATGTACACAACGAATTACATCCAAATCGGTTCATAAATACGAGAGTTACAGTATGACAAAGGTCATATATATATATATATATATATATTGAACGGAGGGTGGTTTCGGGGTCTGGGGGTAATGGTCGATGAAAATATACCAAAATTTTTTGTAATCGCTTTCCTCCGAACGGCTGCAATAGGTAGCTTTTTGTAATGAAAGCTACCTAAAAGAGAAATTTGATCCCCGACTTCATAACAACCATATATATCTACCAACGAATATTCAAATGGAGGACTAATTTCACAAGAACACAAAAATATCATTTATATACTTTTAATCAAATGCAATTCATCCAAACAAATTTCTTTCGCACAAATAAGTTTTCAAATTAATTACAACTGTACTAAAATTAGGTTTTCTCACAAATTATAAGAGGCTATTTTCTTTCTTTTTTTTTAGCAAATTAAAACAATGACAAAACAAAAATAATAAAATAATTGCCAAAAAAACAAAATTTATAGTGCAGGAATCGCCTTCGCCCTTCCCCCATCCCCCCCCCCCCTCCAAAAAAAAACAAACAAACAAAAAAAAAAACTCCATGAGTACGGAGTAAAAAGCCTTTAAATATTCAAATAAACCGCCAACGCAAAACGATTCCTTACAAAAACATGAACAGTAAATAAATTTTTCTTAGTCAAAAGTCATTTCATTCGGATAAAATTGCCATTCAGATAAATTTATCCTTCAGCGTATTTTTTAATTTAAAAGACTGTTGTACCAAATATTTCGAAATAAGCAAATGTTATATTGACCGCAGAAAATTTTAACAGATATATAATTGCAAAGATGTTCTTTTATCTGTCTTTATTCATAAGCTTACAAGCGATAAAAAGATAATTTTATATGCTAAGAACACATTTACTGATGGCGTGATTCAGAATGAATTAAGGAATTATCTGCGGTTGGTTTCCAACACGTTTCAGCTGCTTTCAGTTGAAATCAATTGAAGTTTTAATGTACCCGTTTTAAATGAGCTAATCAGTTAAAACATTATAAATTTATGGATTTTATTTGAATGTATCTAAGCGATGTTTTGTTGTTTTTGGAAATAGATTTTCTATTCAAAATCGAGAATTAAAATTTTTAACAGATAAAATTGTAAATAAATGTATTTTTTCTTAAATGTTGCAAAAAGACACTTTATAAATTTAAGGAACCTGAAGTCCTGTTTCGCCGCATTTTTTTAAAGGAGGGGGGGGGGGGGATCAATGCTTTTTTTCATTTACAGAACATAAATGAAATATATTGCAAAATTCAACAAAAATCACTCTTTGAAAATTAAAAAAACAAAACAAAAAAAAAAGCACGAAAATATATTTTTAGTTGAAAAGAAATTGTTCCTATCATAAATTAGTCAAAACTTTGCTGGGTTTTACAAGTCAAATTTGACTTTTTGGTATGGAAATGCTAAATGAAGACAATATACATGGTTCATGAGTACAAAACATGTCAAGAATGAGCTTTTTTCTCGGAAATTTTCAGATGTTTTCCCGATTTACTATTTGTGCCAGTGTTTGGTTTATGCTCTGCTTTGCGCAATCAGAATCCGTGAAAGTATGTGATGATGCTGATGACCCAGCACCAGGCACCAAGCCGAAAAAATCGTTTAATTAGTGCTGCAAGTCATTACTGTTCATGCATTAAAGATTGATGAAATGCACAATAATTTTTTAGCACCACACACCTAGCAGCGTTGCCCATGACTAGAGGGGAAGATGGGCCAAACTAGGGGCGCACGTCAGAAAAGAAACGATGGAGGAAGTTTTTTGTGAATATTGTTCTATTTTAAAGGCACGAAATTGATTTCTTGATTAAGGCAAATGAATAAAGACGCTGCCATTTAAAACCATATGTTATTTAATTAACAGAGACTTTTCGGTAACATATTAATTCAATATTAAATTCCAGCATAGTAATAGGGTTTTTTATTCTAATATGTTAAATAATGCCCATCCCCAGTTCTAATCTAAAATATGAACTTACTAACTCCTAAAGCATTTGGAATATTGTGCTATATTAAGAGACCACAAGTTTTTTCTTTCTTTCTACAGAAAGTAACCCAGTTTATTGCTAGGATAAAATTTCTATATTAATCGATTTATTAAAGTCGGTGTATAAATTTGCTGTTAAATAGACTGTCCAGGAATGGAGAATTTTAATTGACTAAAAGGAAGACCTAAAACTCTTATTTTACATAACTGGAAAAAAATACCTAAGTTCCAAATGTGCAAGGGTCAGGAAAATACACGATTGCCGGTTATTGCTGGATTTTTAATCAAGAAAATTCAGAAATATTCTATAGCAGTCACCAGTCTATAGAAAGTCACCAGTTTATTGCTAGGATAAAATTTTTATATTAACTGATTTATCAAAATCGGTATATAAATTTGTTGTTATATAAAATGTCCAGGAATGGAGAATTTTCATTGAATAAATGGAAGACATAAACTGTTATTTCACATTATTGGCACATAATGCCGATGTTACTAATATGCAAGGATCAGTAAAATACACGATTGCCGATTATTGCTGGATTTTTAAACAAGAAAATGCAGAAATACTCAATAGCAGATTCACTATTAAAATAAAAAAGGAGAATAAGTCATTATACTAAGAAAAATAACGATATAAAATCTTTTTTAATACATTTTGCAGATATATTTATGTATAAACTATATGGAACCGCCAAAACTTGACGGTAATGTTCATGGCTGCTTTAAAATGTTAAAAAATTTTAGAGAATAATTTATGCAAAAATTCAAATAAATAGGAACATAAAAATTTTAATTTTTCTGCTTGTCAAAATCATCATCTATGTAATAGGTGGAAAAGAACATAGTGTATTATGAATGCAGTTTGTATGCACCAAAGTCAGATAGCAACAATAGTGTGCGACTTTTCAGCATCGTGTTGGTTAGTTTGTTATCTGATAATAAATTTTATATATATATACATATATATATATATGATATATTTAAATCCTTAAAATCGCCTTGACACAACACTGATATATCGTACAAATCTGCCGCTATCTGACATTAGTGCATGCAAAATGCATTCATATGTACTATAATCTCTTTTCTGCCTATCAATTTTTATGTTGATTCTGCTATAGCGGATATAAGTACATTTTGTGTCAAAACATTGTCATATAATAACAAACATGTACAACTCATTCATATTGTGTCGGTTAATGGAAAAGTGCTCTAAGGATTCTGTTTGGTATAAAGTATAATGTAGCTGCTGCTTTGAGAAAAATAAGATATTTGTTTAACTTATATATTGCAATTTATATATTGCAAGGTATCCATTTTGATCACTCATTATTTAATTCATTACATTTATTAAGAGAGTCCTAAGCTTATTCAAATACAAAAAATCATTAAATGCACATTTGTTTATAGCAACACTTATTTTAATGCTTAATACAGCTATATCGAATACTTGTCCTTTTTGCTGAGTACTCCATGGCAGTGTTGAATTCGGACACTTTTCTCTGGGGGAGAGGGGGGGATTGCTTATTTTTACAATTGGAAACACAATATCTCATGTTTTCCAGGGGGTAGATCTCACTGCCCCCCCCCCCCCCCGACCGCCACCTAAAATCAACACTGCTCCTCAATATTCAGGAAAATTTTGACCGAGTAGTATTATGAATTTAATTTTTTAGGCAATATTGATATTTATAACTATTCTGTAAAGTTATTCACACTCAGTACATAAAAACATACCAACAAAATATAGAAAAACCCCATGTGAAACTAACAGTTTTAACTCTCGAAACAGAAGGACCACCGGGAGAGAACTTTTAAAAAGGGCACTTATTTTTTTAAAAGTATCCTACTCGAAAAGGACACTGTTGCAGCTTATTAAAAAAACATATTTTGTAATGGCTTGTTTACAGAACCCTATCAAAGTGACTGATTTATGCATTTTGCTATATTTTTCCATGACGAATTGACAAATGTTGCATTATTTTCCTGCTAGCGCTCAACAAATTTCTCAATCTTTTCCCACAACCAATCGATGCATTTTGAGATTTTTAGGTAGCTTTCATTACAAAAAGCTACCTATTGCAGCCGTTCGGAGGAAAGCGATTTCAAAAAATTTTGGTATATTTTCATCGATCATGACCCCGAGTTCCCAAAACCACCCACCGTTCAAAAATTGATATATATATATATATATACTAGCAGCCTAACGCCCGCTACGCTGGTCAGTTTTTCTCAATAAACCTTGAATCAAACGAAATATATTTGTAAATTTGATCATGCGTTTTAAAGCAATATGGACATTTACCTGGAATGCGCAAATAATATGAATGTTATTACGCTATTATATCTTTTGAGCCATGCAAAATTTAGGCTGTTAAGGGCCAACTTCTTTCGTTGATCATTTAGTGTAGTATTCGGTGAAGAACGATAGAACAATGTGTAATATACTGAAAGTGTTCATGAAAAATTATCACTGCAAGTCTCATCAGAATCTGTTAATCGGACATACTGAAAAGGTTAATCGTTCATAATTTGGTTCGCCTGCTTCTAAAACATTCAGCCTTAATTCTATAATCAAGCAACCTGACGACCAAGCAACACCAAGCGAATGATATGTGCTTTATACTAAGTAAAACATTCACTGAAAAATTAACTAACCGAGCATGTTCCATCGAAATCCACTGAGCAGGATCTTTTAAACTGGAAAACGTATAGAAACATTTCATAAAAATAATATAATTAACAGTTTAAATCCCGTGAAAATTCATTCAGCGGAACATAAAAAAAAAAGCCAAGCTTTCGAAGTTGGGTTCATCTGATTTAGATCTTTACGCATAATTATTTAATTAAGCAACGTAGAACATTATATTTTATACTATCATCTTTTCTGTAAATTATCTACTTACAATGTAAGCCCCATCAAAATAAATTCAGTAGAAGTAAATTTAAAAGAGGCCGGAATGAAATTTTTCTTTGCATTTTATATACATTGAGATAATTAAATATAGCTATCATAATAGCGTTAACCTGATTATATATTCTCAGGGATGTAGGGGTAGGTATACGTCGCATCATTTCTGGATTTTTAAAGAAACTCTGCACAACTTCCATAACTATAGCATTCTAGTATACGTCCTTTGTCTGTAGCGTATTATCCTCCAATTTTCTTTACTATACCACAGAGAACTTTTTCCGCATAGCTTCGTAACTAAACAATTTTGAACGATATGATAAATATTGAAAAGAATCCCTGAAATATTATCTAGCTAACTGTTCAACTGTCATTAAAATCAATTCAGTAAAACTTGAAATCTTTCCTAATCGAGTTCACCTAATTTTAGAACTCCCGTAACAATTACTAAGCAACTTGGAACGATGGTTTTTAGATTAAACTATTTATAAATCATATTTACTATCTAATAGTGTAAGTTCTACAAAATTATGTTCAGTAGAATCTGAGTTATAATCAATCGGAATGAAATAGGAATTTACGCTTTACATATAGTAATAGAAGCCTTCGCCCGCTACGCTGGTCGGTTTCTCCAAGCGAAACTTTAATCAAACGAAATATATCGGTGTATTTGATCTTGTGTTTTATAGCAATAAATACATTTATCTCTAATGATCATCCGCGTTGCTGTAAACAACATGAAATACATTACGGTTTTATATCTTCTAATGTCTCAGACAAAATTTGGACTGTTATGAAGAAAATCTTTAAGTTGATTATTTATAACTCAATATAAAAAGAACGGAAGAACAATATGTAGCATATTAAAATCCTCCCTGAAAATTAAAAAATGCAAATCCCATCAAAATCCGTTCAATGAAACCTTCTAATAAGACTAATTTTCCATAACCGGGTTCACCAGATAATACAACATTCAGCTATAATTCTATAGCAAAGGAATGTAGAACAATATGTGTTATATACTAAAACCTTTCCTGAAAAAATATCTAACAACAGTGCTAGTTAACTCAGTAGAACCTTTTAAAAAGGCTAATATTTCAAAATAAGGTTCACTGTTTAAAGAACTTTCGCACATAATTCTATAACTGAGCAGCGTAGAATAATATGTGTTATATATTAAACATTTTCTTGAAAAATTGTCTAACAATGCAAATCTTCTCAAAACCCATTGAAAAGAACTCAAGGTATAAGCGGTCGGACCGATATTGCCCTTTTTATTTTATATTTGAAGTTGATAGTTAAATATATCTTTCATAATCAAGTTAACGCGATTGTGGAATTTTTAGGAATGTAAAATAGACTATACGCCGTAGACTTTCTGGTGTTTTTTAGAAACTCTGCACTCCATAGCTATAACGTATATACTCTCTAATATATATCCTCTGCCTATAGATTTTATCCTACTTTCTTTTTTAACTACACCACTGAGAACTTTCCTCATAATTCCATAACTGAAAATGTAGAATGACATTTCAAATATTGCAACAATCCCTAAATATTACCTAACTGTGCAACTCCAATCAAAATACGTTCAGTAGAACTTTAAATAAAAGGTAATCTTTCACATTCGGGTTCACCTAGTTTTGGAACTTTCTCTTGTAATCTAATTTTCTGCAATCTGATTTGTTGCCATGTTTGTGCTTCAGAAAAACAATAACCCAGAAGAAAACTTCGCTACGGAGAAGTACCAACCATCCACAAAAAATAATCTAACTAACAGTGTAAGTCCCATCCAAATACATCCAGCAAAACTCAAAGGTGGAATTAAAAACAAATTTGCATTTTAATACATGCTTTACACTAATGTCATTGAAAAAGATAAAAAGTAAAACAATAGGAAATAATGCCATAACTTAAAACAAAGAATTTTTTTTTAATTTACATACGCGAAATGCAACTACTGCTATTGGCATTTTTAAAAATGCTAATGGCGATATTTACATATGGATACGGCTGACATAAAAGTACCCACTTTTCCTTCTTATCCAGGAGCAAGTGATAAATCGCGATGTATTATTTCAATTAAAATTTCTTCCATTAAAAAAAGTAATACTTACGCATTATTCGGACCATGAGATTGATCGCCAAAAATAGTTGACAATTGTTTATCGTTTGCCAATTACTTTCAAAAAAGTAATTTAATATTCTTAAATACATAACCTTGTTAAAAATGGCAAATTGTTTTAAGTAAATAAATGAATAAAATATATAACATAAAACTACATATTATAAACTATAATAAATAAATATTATAATAATAAAATTAATTTAAAACTATACTAAATAAACTATCAAATGGACAAAAAATAAGGGTTGCTGTAATTAATGTAATTGCCATGCTTGGCGCAGTTGTATCTGACATGGCCCGGATGTAAGTACCACAAAATTTTTAAAGTCGTACAAACATTGCTTTCATTTTTTAAATATTTTCGTTTTATAATGTTAATTTCTAAGTGGATCGCTTCTTTGTATTTTAAATAAATCCAATATATTTTCTCTTTTTTTCAAGGCGTTTGTACTTATTTATTTTTTTCAAACTCATATAGCCGGTTCAATTCTTTAATCAAAAGATTTAATTTGAATTTCTTCCGTTGCTACAGTAACGGATGTATAAGATGAATGAATATGGATGAATTATCACTTATAATGTTAGGTATTTCGATGTTTTGGCGCCAAAGACATCGCCAAATTAGAAATATATGAAATATCTCGCGAACTATTGGACTTACAAGAATTTAGTTAGTACCATTCGATTCAGCATACAAAAATACACCAAAATATGTTATCAGTTGAAAAATAGCTATAAAATCAGATTTTTAAGGAATTTTTTAAAAGTTCGTTCCATTTTTTACCCCCCTTAGGGGTGGAATTTTAGAAAATCCTTACTTAGCGGCACTCTATGTCATAAGGAGAATTTTTACCCCAAATTTCAAGACTTTAGGTTCAGTAGTTTGGTCTGCGCGTTGATTAATACAAAATTCAGACTTTCTTTTATATATATAGATATATATATATATATCTGATCTTTGTCACATTGTAACTCTCGTACTTATGAACCGATTTGGATGAAATTCCGTGTATACATAGTACATACCAATGTCTTGACCGAGTTTGTTGGCCAGCTTCATCCGCCATATTGTTTCAAAATGGCGGCCTTTTAAATTTTTTAAAAAAAAATTAAAATTTTAAATGTGTACCAAAAAATTGAAAATTGAAAAATATTTTTTTTCTTATGTGTTTGACCTTGATACAAAGATTCCGGAGCAATTTTTGTTTCGTCTATATCTTAAAAAATAGCTGAGTTATAGCATTCTGAATTTCTAGCTTGGCTGACATTTTGAAACGACCTGATGTTTTTCACGCGATAACAGGCGTATTTATGAGCCGATTTGAATGTACCTTCGTGTATACATAATACGTACCAATGTCTCGACCGAGTTCGTTGGCCAGCTTCATCCATCATTTTGTTTCAAAATGGCGGCCATTTAAATTTTTAAAATAATTTAAAATTTGAAATGTGGTACCAAAAAATTGAAAATTGAAAAATATTTTTCTCTTACATGTTTGACCTTGATACAAAGATTCCGGAGCAGTTTTTGTTTCGTCTATATCTTAAAAAATGGCTGAGTTATAGCACTTTGAATTTCTAGCGTGGCTGACATTTTGAAACGACCTGATTTTTGTCTCGCGATAACAGGCGTATTTATGAAACGATTGGTGTATACATAAACCTTGGTGTATACATAATACGTACCAATGTCTCGACCGAGTTCGTTCGCCAGCTTCATCCGCTATCTTGTTTCAAAATGGTGGTCATTTAATTTTTTTTAATTAAAATTTAAAATGAGGTATCAAAAAATTAAAAAAAGAAAAATATTTTTTTCTATATGTGTTTGGCCTTAATACAAAGATTCCGGAACAGTTTTTGTTTCGTCTATATCTAAAAAAATGTCTGAGTTATAGCATTTTGAATTTCTGTTGTGGCTGACATTTTGAAAGACCTCAATTTTGTCACGCGATAACAGGCGTATTTATGAACCGATTTGGATGTACGTTGGTGTGTACATAGTACATACCAATGTCTCGACCGAGTTCGTTGGCCAGCTTCATTCGCCATCTTGTTTCAAAAGGGCTTCCATTAAAATAAATAAATAAATTTAAAATTTAAAATAAGTTATCAAAAAATTGAAAAATGAAAAAAGTTTTTTTATGTGTTTGACCTTGATACAATGATTACGGAGCAGTTTTTTTTTCGTATATATCTTAAAAATGGTTGAATTATAGCACTATGAATTTCTAGCTTGGCTGACATTTTGAAACGATCTGATATCTGTCACGTGATAACACGCGTATTTATTAACCTATTTCGATGTAAGAAGGCATGTGGATAGTATATCGTAATGCCTGGACCAAGTTCGCTGCCAGCTTCATCAGCCATCTTATTTCAAAATGGAGGCCATTAAATTAAAATATATATATATATTTAAAGTGAGGTGCAAAAAATTAGAAATTGAAAGTATTTGACCACGATATAAGGATTCCGGAGCATTTTTTGTTTTGTCTTTATCTTAAAAAATGGCTCAGATATAGCAGTTTGAATTTCTAATGTGAGTGACATTTTGAAAAATCTGATTTTTTGCTTGCGACAGCACTTGCATATATCAACCGATTCCGATGTGAGTGAGCATGTGCACAGGAATTACTAAGGTCTCGACTAAGTTCACTCGTTAGCTTCATCCACCATGTTGTCTTAAAATGGCAGGAACTTCAAGATATCGCCGAATTTGGCAACCAAATATAAGTTATTTTAAATCAAAGCAGCTTGGATAAAGCTGACTAATTTCGCGAAATTCTCATTCACAATGATTTAGTATAGATAAAAATTAGTATTGAATCTCCTATAATCGGTTTCAACTAAATTGTGCTTCGTGTGTTTGAATAATATAAGCTTGCTTTTTAAGAATAAGGAATATGAAAGCTACCTCTTCCTATCGGCACTGGCCGGAAGGATTTTTTTTCCTGCAACCAATTGAAGAATTTTGTAATTTTTTCTTTCTAATCAGTGAACTTTCTTTCTAATCAGTTTACTACTTTTTTTTTCTTTAATTGATAAAAACCATGTTTTTTTTTTTTCTGTAACCGAATGATATTTTGTGATTTTTTTTTTCTACCGATCGGCGAATTTTACGATTTTTCTCCTTGACAAAAATCACGGATTGATTTTCTTCAACGATCACGTTTTTTTCTTGGCAGTCGACAGACGAATTTTGAGATTTAATTTTTCTTGACTGATTGACAAATATAACTATATTTTTTCTCAATAAATGCTCCACAACTTTATGACCGTAATGTATGTTGAAGGAGAATGTCAAAGAAATATTAATGATAGAAAAAAAAACCCATTATTTTTAGAATAAAAATTAAAAAAATTATAGAATCAGTATAAAATTTAAGAAAAAAATTAACAAAAGCGAAATTTGTAGAGCTGTGTTCTAAATGTAATCAGGCCCCACCAGTGGCTGAGAGGTTCTGCTCTCGAAGCTGGTAGATGGGAGGTGCTGGGTTCATTCCCAATCGCGCCCGTCGGCCTAATCGTTCGGAGTTTTCGTGGTTTTCTTCGAACCTTGGATTTCCAAGCGTTAATACGGGTTAGGTTCCCTTAGAAAGACCCCCACGAAGGGCACTCCCCCCCTTGGCCTATATCCCTCGTGCAGATAATTGGCCGTCATAAATCCAACCAACCAACCTAAATGTAATCAGCTTATTAATTCGACCAAGTGTTTTACAATTGTTAAAATTACACTTTTTAATTAATACTTAACATATGTTTGAAATAAAATGAAAATAATCTTTAATACATTACACATTTTGAGATTCCCTTAAACTTTAGACCTATATTTACTTAAAACATAAGAAAAAATATCTTACGTACATCTTTGGGAACTTAATATGGAAATAATATTTAGAATTCAGACCCATGCTCTTGATCATGTAGTTAAGTTTCATAATGTGATAGGATGCACTTTAAATGACGTTTTTTAAATAATTTAAAATGATACTTTATTACTTTCTTCTATCGTTACGAGAAGAAATAAGTATTGGATTCGTGAAAAATTTCGACTTCCGGTTTTCGATGAATTTATGCGTTTTAGAAGGTCCTGAACAGAATATGATGTTTTTTAAAAAATGCCTGTCTGACACTCTGCCTGTCACTCTATGAGTCTGTTTGTGACAAAAATTTTGTTTGCGCACTATCTCAAGAACTTATCAACGGAATTTCACAAATTTTCGATTCAGTTAGACTTTGATATAAACTGGTTCTGATTACTTTTTTGTGTAAATTGCCCAACAGGTAGTGCTGCTATGATGTATTTTTCACGATTTCGGCAATAGCTATCTCTCAACAACTACAGCACGGATTTTCATAAAACTTCAGATTCAGTTAGTCCATGATATAATTAGATACTGATTACGTTTTGGTGAAAATCGCCCATCAAGTGACGCTGCTATGCTGCATTACTAATAATTATCGCAATAGTTTTACCTCAAGAACAAATGCTTTAATTGTCATTTAACAGTACATATTACAGAAGATTTGAATATTCCACAAAGAGTATTTTTTAAAAACAAAAGCAAGTTTTTCAGTTAGAACATAAAGAATTTAACAGATAATCATAAAATTTTATAATTATATAATTTTTTGTATAATTGTTAAAACAGCAGTAATAATAGGAAAGCTGTCCCACACAGGACATAGAATGGCCATTTAAAGAATTTAACAGATAATCTTAAAATTTTTATATATTTTGCATGCAAAAATGATATAATCTCTTGTTATAACTATATAAAGGAACGTCCATTGTTACTCTTGTGAACATCGCGGGAAAATTTCAAAAATACTTCCGATTATTTTATTACCAACATATTTAGGATAAATTTGATGCAAACATTTAAAAATATGCGTACTGTACTCGCATAAACCATAGGGAATTTATATTAAAAAGCATTTGACTTGTCTAGATATTTAATTAAAGTTTAGTTACTCTTGTGACTACAAAAAAATGCGATATCCAAAAACTGTGTTTGATGTAGAAATTCTGGGAATTATATAAGAATATAAAAATAAAATTTACACAGTATAGCAGAATAATTATATCTTTCTAAAAATAATTAATCACTGAACTCATGTGATATCACATGAATTAGTTACATTTGATTTTGCAAAATGCTAAATGTTACTTTTGTGACAGTTTGTTCATAAGGAAAGTTTAACAAACATCCATTTTAAATTTTACAAAGCCCATTAAATTATGTTTTGACAAACTTTTTTTTTCACAAAGAACAACTTTTTATGCTTGTTAAAGCTTAAAATAACACAAACTAATGTAAAAAAAATGTAAAATTAGAGTTTGTAATGTCTTCAAAATTTTATCAATATGGGAGCATTAATGTCAACCACAGTTTGAATTTTTTGTATCAAATAATGGGATCATCAGATTCAAACTTGAGAATTATAAACTTTATTTGATAATCATCATCTACTAAGTCCACGAAGCTTTAAATCATCATATTTTACTCATCGTAACGACATAGCAACCTCCCAGTTTCTGCTACGAAACAGAATAAGTTATTGTTTTCATTATCAATAATATAAATTGTAACCTCTTCTATACCTTTATTTATTTAGTGAAACATAAGTTATTTGTGCGTATCATGTTATACGCATGTTTTATAATAGATAGTGTCATTATTTATGGCTTTAACAAATTGTACTTGATGAATGCTCTTCGTTGTTGCTAGTTTCTCAAAAAATCCTGTTGTTGCTAGTTTCTCAATAAAACCTATTGTTGCTGTTTTATTTCCCCATATGACACACGGAGTATGCTTACTTATTTTTTCCATGAACATTTTTGACAAAATCAGCGTATTCCTTACAATTGCTTTCTTAGGGCGAACTTCATTCCACACATTTCGTTATACAGCAGCACAAATTAAGTCTACAGCATCTTTACAGAGGCTTTTGAAAAAAAAAAACAAAATACGTGCAATTGAGTTAATTGAGAAAGAAGAGTGATTTATTGCTGACATAATTGCAAAGTTCTATTTTTGTTTAAATTGGAAAGCACAACTATGAGAAAAAAATAGAAAAATAGGTACAATTTTGGAAAACACATTCCCTCTGTCGGAACTTTACTCAGGAAAGCATTTACAGAATATTGGTTATGAATTAAATTGTCTGAACAAATAGCCTAATAATTTAATTTTTCCAGCTGAGGGGAAAATGCCCTTGTCGGGAGTCGAACCCAGATCTTTGGCTTACACTGCCCGTAGAGTATTTGCAATGTAAGACAACGATCTGGGTGCGTATCCCGACTCGGGCATATTTTCGCTCCGTTGGACAATTAAATTCGTATGATAACTTCTCCAATCAGCATGATTGTGTTAAAAATAATACTAATTATCATAAGATTATACTTTATGGTATCATACTAAATAAGAACTGAAAATACAGTCGCTTGTGGACTTGAACAGTGGTGAAGAATTTCGTACCAAAATTTCGTGTTGGAATAAAATGTACAGATTTCAGCAAAATCTTGCATGACGACTCTTTCAGAACTGGTAATTATTATTTTTTTGGCATTATAAAAATAATTCTGTGTACAAGTTTGAATGAATGTGTGCCACAGAAATGGATTTAGTTGCTTTCAAAAATTTTATAAATAATTAGAAATGGTTTCTTCGTCTGTTACTTTTCAAAAACATTATCCACATTTTGCTATTAACAGTAACTTATAAGAAGTACTGTATCATGGACGTCAGTTTCAAATGACTATTCGTTGTTATCTTCGCAAACTAAACATTTTGAATTCATACTTTCTAATTATGATGTACTATAGCAGACAAAGTCATTAAAACCTTCACAGGAACTTTTAATGCAAAAAATACCTCAGTCACTGCCTTATGATTTGCTTGAACGTTTTAGTGACAACCATAAATGCAGATATTCTGATGAATAATTTTCTATTGTTTTCTGAAACTAGGCCTTAAAGCTGCAAAGGAATCCAATTTTTAAATCCAGAAAAACTTCTTTTAGCGAAAAAGTATTCCTTTAGCAAATGTCACCTTGGATTGATGAAATTATGTGATCGTTTTCACGCCTAACTAATGTAGATTTAGCTGAAGAATGATCTCTTCTTATATCTTCATCGACATAAAATTCTCCAAAGCTGTGCAGTCAAAGATTTTTTTCATTACAGAATCTGAGGTTAGCTAGTTCTCTACATTTTCTCTTCTCTTGCTGAAGCTTTTGCTGGCTCTAAAACATTGCTTCGCTTTTTCATAATATATTTATTTAGTTTCTTTCGCACCTCAATATATTCAATTTCATTCTCAGTGTTCCTGTACAATTTTTGCGCTTAGCAGAATTTTCCCTGCTCTTTAACCCGCTCAGGGACAAGGCCCCTGCTCCAAAAATGTTCAAATAAATAATTCACGCTGCAATTTACGAACAAATATATTTGAAAATAGTCAAAAGCTATCCCCCCCCCCCCCCCACGTTTATTATGACATCGAAATTGACCTAAAAAATTACCGGTGCCAATTGTCATTTTAGGCATTAAAATTAAACGTTTTCAGACTGCAAACAGCACCCCTAGAATGGTTAAAACAATGTCGTGTAAAATAATTAATATTGAAATATTTCCCTTAAAATATACTATCAGAATCCTTTCATAAGAGTTACTATAAGTATCTGTGTAGATCATACAGTAGAATATAGTAAACGAAGCTTTACAAAGCCTGTAAAATATCTGATCAAAGACAGAACATTATTCAACCAAATTCCGCGCTTCAAACCAAAAGAGAGCACACAAAAATAACACGAGTTGAGTTATTTTAATCTATCTATAATAACTTGTTATCATTATTTTATAATCTTAAATAACAATAAAAATAAATAAAATAAATCCATTTATTAAAAAAAAAAAAAGATTAAAGATAATTTATCTTGCTTAAAATATACAAAATATTCTTAATTATTGCTAAAGCAATTTCAAGAACTGTTGTAATAACGGAGAAAAGAACTAAACTTCAAGCATTATAGTCTAAGAGCTAGCAACATTTTCGTCACCTGATTTTATCAAGGCTCATTTTTTTTTATATGTTCATCCGATTTATGGTGTAGTACGTATTGCGGACGGTTTGGCAGTCAGGAGACGTTGCGTTTATCTGCGTGAAAAGGGGTTATGCAGGTCAAAAAACTTCAAAATTACGTTATTTTATCAAGGCTAATTTTTCTATATGTTCTTCAGATTTATGGTGTAGTACGTATGTGGACGGCTTGGCAGTCAGGAGACACTGCGTTTACCTGCGGGAAAAGAGGTTATGTAGGCAAAAAACTTCAAAATTACGTCATTTTATAAAGGGTCATTTTTCTATATGTTCTTCATATTTATGGCGTAGTACGTTTGCGGGGGGTTTGGCAGTCAAGAGACGTTGCGTTTACCTGCAGGAAAAGGGTTATGCAGGTCAAAAAACTTCAAAATTACGTCATTTATAAAGGCTCATTTTTCTATATGTTCTTCCAATTTATGGTGTAGTACGTTTGCGGTCGGTCTGGGTATCGGGAGATGTTGCGTTTACCTGTTGGAGAAGGGGTTACGCAGGTAAAAGAAAATCAAAATTACGTCATTTTATCAAGGCTCATTTTACTATATGTTCTTGAGTTTTATGGTGCAGTACGTTTGCGGGCGGTCTGGCTGAAGGGAGATGTTGCATTTACCTGCGGGAGAAGGGGTTATGCAGGTGAAAAAACATCAAAATTAAGTAATTTTAGCATGATTTGTGTTTATAACATTTGTTTCTACAAACTGTTTGTCATATTGATCCATTATTGCCAGATGTTGCCAATGTTGCTAAGACCCTGCCAGATCAATATTTATCGGTAACATATTAGTCTTTGGTTATCAAACAACCTACAAATAATTTGCAAAATATAATTTCGGTTGCAAAGTTACTGCCAGACGGCTTAAAATATGGCAACGAAAGTGCCTTTTTCAAGAGTGTTTTATAGTTTAAAAATTATAAGTAATCATTACGTCATTTTATCAAGCTTAAAAATAAAAAGATATTAGTTTTTGGCTAGCAGACAACCTATAATTAATTTGCAAAATATAAATTTAGTTACAAAGTTAATGCCAGACGGCTTTAAATATAGCAACGAAAGTGCCTGCTTCAAGAAATGACATCTTTTGTAGGGATTTGGCTTCATTTAATGACAGTCAATCCTCAATTGTTACCATAGCAACAATATATATATATAGTGTTTGTCGGAAAAAATGTTTAATTTTGTGTAATTAATGTAAATTTATGTAATTATGATTTTTAAACTATAAAACACTTCTGAAACAGGCACTTTCGTTGCCATATTTAAAGCCGTTTGCAACCGAATTTGTGTCTGGCAAATTATTTATAGGTTGTCTGCTAGCCTAATAGTAATATATTGTTATTTTTAAGCTTGATAAAAGGACGTAAAGATGACTTATAATTTTTAAACTATAGAACACTCTTGAAAATGGCAATTTCGTTGCCATATTTAAAGCCGTCTGAGATTAACTTTGCAACCGAATGTGTGTCTGGCAAATTAATTATAGTTTGTGTGATAGCCAATGAGTAATATCATGTAATTTTTCGGCTTGATAAAGAAACGTAAAGATGATTTAAAATTTTTAAACTATAAAACACTCTTGAAAATGGCAATTTCGTTGCCATATTTAAAGCCGTCTGAGATTAACTTTTCAACCGAATTTGTGTCTGGCAAATTAATTTTAATTTGTGTGCTGGCCAATGAGTAATATCTTGTAATTTTTAAGCTCGATAAAATGACGTAAAGATGACTTAAATTTTTTAAACTATAAAACACTCTTGAAACTAGCATTTTCGTTGCCATATTTAAAGCCATCTGGTATTAATTTTGCAACCGAATTTGTGTCTGAGAAATTAATTATAGGCGGTCTGCTATCCTGTGAGTAATATCTTGCTATTTTTAAGCTTGATAAAATGACGTAAAGATGACTTAAACCTTTTAAACTATAAAACACTATTGAAACAGGCACTTTCGTTCCCATATTTAAAGCCCTTTGTAACCGAATTTGTGTCTGCCAAATTACTTAGAGGTTGTCTGCTATCCAAAGAGTAATATCTTCTTATTTTTAAGCTTGATAAAATGACGTAAAGATGATTATAATTTTTAAACTATAAAACACTCTTGAAACAGGCACTTTCGTTGCCATATTTAAAGCCGTCTGGCATTAACTTTGCAACCGAATTTGTGTCTGGCAAATTAATTATAAGTTGTCTGCTAGCCAAAGAGTGATATTCTGTACTTGATAAAATGACGTAAAGATGATATAATTTTTAAACTATAAAACATTCTAGAAACACGCACTTTCGTTGCCATATTTAAAGCCGTCTGGCATTATCTTTTCAACCGAATTTGTGTCTGGTAAATTAATTTTAATTTGTGTGCTTGCCAATGAGTAATATCTTGTAATTTTTAAGCTCGATAAAATGACGTAAAGATGATATAATTTTTAAACTATAAAACATTCTTGAAACAGGCACTTTCGTTGCCATATTTAAAGCCGTCTGGCATTACCTTTGCAACCGAATTTGTGTCTGGTAAATTAATTTTAATTTGTGTGCTAGCCAATGAGTAATGTCTTGTAATTTTTAAGCTCGATAAAATGACGTAAAGATGACTTAAAATTTTTAAACTATAAAACACTCTTGAAACAAGCACTTTCGTTGCCATACTTAAAGCAGTCTGGCATTAACTTTGGAACGGAATTTGTGTCTGAGAAATTAATTATAGGCGGTCAGCTATCCTGTGAGTAATATCTTGCTATTTTTAAGCTTGATAAAATGACGTAAAGATGACTTATAATTTTTAAACTGTAAAAAACTCTTGAAAGTTGCACTTATTGCCATATTTAAAGCCGCCTGGTATTACCTTTGCAACCGAATTTGTGTCTGCAAATTAATTATAGGTTGTCTGTTAACCAAAGAGTAATATGTTACCTATAAATGTGGATCTGGCAGGGTCTTAGCGACATTGTTAACGTCTGGCAATAATGGATTAATATCACAAATAGTTATTAGAAACAGATGTTATAAACAAAAAGAATGCTAAAATGGCGTAATTTGGAAGTTTTTTGACCTGCATAACCCCTTCTCCCGCAGGTAATCGCAACGTCTCCCGACTGCCAGACCACCCGCAAACGTACTTCACCATAAAATGGAAGAGTATAGAAAAATGAGCCTTGATAATATGACGTGTTTTTTTACGTTGAAAGCTCTTAGACCATTATGTATGTTTTGATTGTAACGCAGTTTTATGTCAAAATATGGACAAAGGTGTTATGTATTACTATTGTGGCACAGACATTTGTGACTCTTGTGACAACACCCCAGATCCTAGTCCCTGTATAACATAAAAAAATATATATTTTATATAAAATCTGTCTTATAGCTCCAAATCAGAAAATTAGAAGTTTTGAATAAAAAATTTAAGTAGATTTTATAAAATTAAAACTTTAATAGGTTTTCTGGTACTGTTGCGACATTGAATGATTAAATATTGCATTTAATACCATAGATAAAAACTTTTAACTATGTAGATTTCACGGATATAATAATAGCTTGTGGTTTTCAATGCTGAATAATTTCATTTTAGGAACTGAAGTAAAAAAGTCCTTCCGGCCAGTGCCGGGAGGAAGAGGTAGCTTTCATTTTCCTTATTTTAAAAAAGCCAACTTATATTATTCAAACACACGAAGCTCAATTTAGTGGAAACCGAATATAGGAGATTCAATAATAAGTTTTATCAATACTAAATCATTATGAATGAGAATTTCGCGAAATTAGTCAGCTTTATCCAAGCTGCTTTTATTTAAACTAACTTATATTTGGCTGCCAAATTCGGCAATTTCTTAAAGTGCCTGTCATTTTAAGACAACATGGTGGATGAGGCTAAACAGTGAACTTGGTTGAGACCTTAGTAATTGCTGTGCACATGCTCACTCACATCGGAATCGGTTAATATATAGGAGTGCTGTCGCATGCAAAAAATCACATTTTTCAAAATGTCACCCACAATAGAAATTGAAACTGCTATATCTGAGCCATTTTTTAAGGTAAAGACAAACAAAAAATGCTCCTGAATCCTTATATCAAGATCAAATACTTAAGAAAGAAACCTTTTTCAATTTCTAATTTTTTTGCACCTCACTTTAAATATATATATATATATATTAATTTAATGGCCGCCATTTTGAAACAAGATGGCTGATGAATCTGGCCAGCGAACTTGGTCGAGGTGTTGATGTATACTATCCACATGCCTTCTTACATCGAAATAGGCGAATACGTGTGTTATCGCGTGACAAATAAAAGATCGTTTCAAAATGTTAGCCATGCTAGAAATTCAAAGTGCTATAAATCAACCATTTTTTAAGATATCAACAAAAGAACAAATTTTCAGAAACAAAAACTGCTCCGGAATCTTTGTATCAATGCCAAACACATAAAAAAAAATCTTTTTCATTTTCCAATTTTTTAATACCTCCTTTTGAATTTTAAATTTAATTTTTTTTAAATGGCAACCCTTTTGAAACAAGATGGCGAATGAAGCTGGCCAACGAACTCGGTCGAGACATTGCTATGTACTATGTACAGACCAAGTTACATCCAAATAGGTTCATAAATACGCCTGTTGTCACGTGACAAAAATCAGGTCGTTTTAAAATGTCAGCCACAAGAGAAATTCAAAATGCTATTACTCAGCCATTTTTTTTAGATATAGACGAAAGAAAAACTGTTCCGGAATCGTTTGTATTAAGGTCAAACACATACAAAAAAAATCTTTTTCATTTTCCAAATTTTTGGTATCTCATTTAAATTTTTTTATTTTTTAATTTTTTTTAAATGGCCGCCATTTTGAAACAAGATGGCGGATGAAGCTGGCCAACGAACTCGGTCGAGATATTTGTATGTACTATGTACACACCAAGGTACATCCAAGTCGGTTCATAAATACGCCTGTTATTACGTGAGAAAAATCAGGACGTTTCAAAATGTCAGACACGCTAGAAATTCAAAATGCTATAACTCAGCCATTTCTTAAGATATAGACGAAACAAAAACTGCTCCCGAATCTTTTTATCAAGGTCAAACACATAAGAAGAAAATATTTTTTCAATTTTCAATTTTTGGTACCACATTTCAAATTTAAATTTTTCTTAAAAGTTTAAATGGCCGCCATTTTAAAACAAGATGGCGGGTGAAGCTGGCCAACGAACCCGGTCGAGACATTGGTATGTACTATGTATAAACGAAGTTACATCCAAATCGGTTCATAAATACGCCTTTTATCGCGTGACAAAATTCAGGACGTTTCAAAATGTCAGCCACGCTAGAAATTCAAAATGCTATAACTCAGCCATTTTTTAAGATATAGACGAAACAAAAACTGCTCCGAAATCTTTGTATAAAGGTCAAATACATAAGAAAAAAATATTTTTCCATTTTCAATTTTTTGGTACCACATTTGAAATTTTAAATTTTTAAAATTTTTTTAAATGGCCGCCATTTTGAAACAAAATGGCGGATGAAGCTGGCCAACGAACTCGGTTGAGAGATTGGTATGTACTATGTACACACCGAATTACATCCAAATCGGTTCATAAATACGCCTTTTATCGCGTGACAAAATTCAGGACGTTTCAAAATGTCAGCCACGCTAGAAATTCAAAATGCTATAACTCAGCCATTTTTTAAGATATAGACGAAACAAAAACTGCTCCGGAATCTTTGTATAATGGTCAAATACATAAGAAAAAAATATTTTTCCATTTTTAATTTTTTGGTACCACATTTCAAGTTTTAAATTTTTTTAAAAATTTTAAATGGCCGCCATTTTGAAACAAAACGGCGGATGAAGCTGGCCAACGAACTCGGTCGAGACATTGGTATGTACTATGTACACACCGAATTACATCGAAATCGGTTCATAATTACGGGAGTTACAGTGTGACATAGGTCAGATATATATATATATATATATATATATATATATATATATATATATATATCAATTTTGAACGGAGGGTGGTTTCGGGGTCTGGGGGTCATGATCGATGAAAATATACCAAAATTTTTTGAAATCGCTTTCCTCCGAACGGCTGCAATAGGTAGCTTTTTTGTAAAGAAAGCTACCTAAAACAACAACATACAACTCTATATAATACTGTGTAATAACCATAATATTATGTAATAGTGGACTTTTATACTCAAATGTAAATGATTTTACTGTGATTTTCCAGGCAATTTTCGGTATAGGCTTATTTTTATAAAATTAAATCTTAAATTCATAAACACCAACGCTTTTGTTTTAAATTGATGTATCACACATATATTTCAGTTGAAAAAAAATTTTCTGCAAAATTTTTCTTCTGCCGTTAACATATTGTTGCATACATATTGTTCCGGGATCAATGTGATAGTTAATAGAATTTGCGAAAACATACGTAAAGTGGAATATTTTATTTAGCAATAAGTGCTTTAGCAATTAATCAGACGATCAATGTGATAAGTATGGGAATTTGCGAAAACATTCCTATTACATAGTACAGTGATATATTTTATTTAGCAATAAGTGCATAAGCAGTTCCCGTAAGTAGAAGGATATTCACAATATATACTAAAACTTAACTTTTGAACTTTTTATGAAAATAGAGATTTCAAATATTTTACTATTACATAGCACTATTGTACATAGTACACTATACTATTACATAGTACAGTGATATATTTTACTTAGCAATACGTGCATAAGCAATTCCCATAAATAGAATGATATTGACAGTATTTACTAAAACTAAACTTTTGAACTTTTAGGGATTTCAAATATTTTATTGATAGAGTTTTTAAATTTTGCAAGAAATATCAATACATAATATTAGTTACAGAAATAATCTGTTGTCATTATTATTGTATGGTGGACTGTTTTAGCACAGTTTCACCTTTAGAAACATATATGGCTTAATAAAGCATAAATTGGGTTGTTCCAACACATAAAATGATCAAAATTTTACAGTGACTTTAACAAAAAAAAAAAAAAAAAAAAAAAAAAAAAAAAATCTATATCTCTTTCACTTGAACTCAAACCTTAAGGAAGATAACAGAAGGAGTGACTATGCAAATTTTGACAAAATTATGTGTACCTTATAATTATATGTTGAACACACGCCCAATAGAAAAAGAGGGAGGATATCCCTATTGGTCAAGAAACACAGGACTTTCTCCCCCTTTACTCTTTTAGAAAATATTTTTTTCTCGCTCTCTCTCTTCCCTGCCTGAATGAAGAGGAGTCAGATATTCAGAGATGAATGAACAGCATCTTAAAAAGGAGATGCATTTTTTTTTTACAATTCTGTCATCGCGCTTCCAGAGGAGAATGATTTGAAAGTTTTCTTTTAACTCCTTGAGTCCTGGACCATGGCAAACAATCCCATTGTGAAATCATCCTAGAAATCATGGAATGATGCTCTAAAAGAGGTTTCTTCATGACTGATGACTGAATGCTGCTGGTATGTTTCAAATATCAGAATGGACGATAGAGACCAAGCTTCAATGAGGTACAAAATATTTTCTTAATGGTTCCATTGTGTGAAATAACACTGCAATTACGCATTTAATGAAAGAGTGAGAATGGCAGTAAATCACTTTTGTAGTTACTCAAGTATTATATATTCAAGTTTTATATTTAATTTTAATCATGAAATCTCAGGATTCTCACTTAATATGAAATACTTAAAATTCTTTAAATTTTGAATTCTTGTAATATGTATAAATGTGCATGTAAATAAATCTTTGTTTAAACTAAAATTTATCTTCTTCAATTTATGTCTTGCATTTAATTATCTAATTGTTATTTTGGGAATTATTGATTCTTTTACAGAGTAGGTTGTAAACTAGGGCCATCTTAGAAATAATAATCTCTTCGGGTCACCTATAATCTCTATATAATTCATAAGGTTCTTGTGCATCAAAACCACACAGCGCGAACAAACTCAATTTACGTAATTTTAATTGATGCAACAATTTATATCAATTTGAATTGCACACAAGAACCCAGAATAATGGTGCACTCACTATACGAAATTATCGCGGCATATATGTCTACAGATTCTTAATTCCCAATATCCTTTGTATGCTGGATTTAAATACTCATTTTGGTAATTTTATTGCTAACTGATTAGTGTGCACAGAGCGTTCCAGCATTGTAGATATTTTATAAGGTAAAAGTATTTGTTACATAAAATATATTAATTATTAAGTCACCCCCACTCCTTGTTTATGGAATATTATTTACACTCCTTTTATACCTTATGTTCGCTATTTTTAAAACAGGAAAATATTAAAACATATGTTATTAAAATTGCTAAATAAAATATACCACTGCACTATGTAATAGGTATGTTTTTCGAAAATTTTTATACCTATCCTATTGATCCCCGGACCAATATAAAAAATAATTATTAAAATTAAACAAGATTTTTTTGTTATTGAAACTATAGTGCCGATAAAATACTAAATTCTGAAATATTACTTTAAAAGATTCTTTGAAATTAACAATTGTATATACTTAAAGTTACTATTTAAATATGAAAATTGTCTTATTCGTCTACACTCTCTCCTACTTGTTAAATTATATAGATTTATTGAACATAAAATGTCTGTTGAGATGAAAATAAAGAAGTGGGTGTGCAAATAACAGATAATTTACAGCTACCAATTTGTAGAAGTTTACATACATGATTATATCTGCGGGGCAAATTAGCATAACCGGGGAAAAACTAGGTTTTTCACGGTTTTTAAGAAAATTAAAAAAAAAAAATTGTCTTATTTTTGAAATGGCGTAGGGGAGGTAGGGGAGGTTTGATACATAGGGAGGGTTGATACATTGACAATTTCTCGCAACAAATGGCATTAACAGCCATTCTAACACATGTGAAGGCTTCTTTTATTTGCTGAAGCCATCATTAGCTGGACTAATCAGTGAATAACTGACAACTTTTCTTTTCTTTTAATTTTGCAGGTTTTTGGAATGTCAATGTAAATTTTTTCATTGACTGATTTTCTTTCATAACTCTTATTATTGTGAAAATAATATCTTGTAATTTTTTTATTTATAAAGCACATTGTTAGGATTAGTTTTACTAGAAAGTAGATTACCATTTTGCAACTGCATTTGAACTGCATTGTGCAAAGTGATTGGAAATCCAGTAAGGCGTAATAGGGAGAAATGATACATTAGTACTGGGGAGAAATGATACACTTGTATATTTGAAATTTAATAGTTTTTTTAAGTTTGCAAACTAATATAGGATTGTAATATTCATTATTGTTTTACATCAAGAGCTACTGAAATTGGTAAGGAAGAACAAAGAGACTATTCATAGACATTATGTAGGTTATATAGAAAAGGAATGCGATGATAGGTGGTTAGTTCGCTTTGCCCGTCATGTAGAAGGGAAAAATTATAAATGGACTGAAAGGGGAAATGTTTCTATAATTTACGAAGTGCAAATTGAATAACCATTAAATCTACCCGATTTTACTTATCAAAATGATACAGTTATTAGTTTTTCTTTTAACCATTTCAGGGGTGGTGGTATGTTTATGAAACCACTTAATTTTAATTCCCAAACGCCACATTGGCACCAGCATTTTGCTAAAATATTTTCCATTTAGTATGAGAGTGAAATATATCTATTTTCTTAATTCTAATTAAATTTGTTGGTAAATTCCGGTGCCATCCATTTATTCAAAACTTTAGCATTGAAAATGCTTTCCCCCTGAAAGGGTTAAAGGAATCTTAAATGTGCTAAATTTATGTTAAATTGTTTGCGAATCAGCAATGTTCACTTAATTTTTCCTTGCAGTTAGATCTCTAGGGTTTTTTTTTATTATTTATTTTCTAAAAAGTGTGTTAATAGGATTGTTTAAATAATAGCAATAGTTTAAATATTTTTGTAAAAAACATTTCTGAAACAAAAATATGTCAATAGCATTTTGTTTCAAATTTTACTTAAGTATTTCAAAATTTGTCATAAAAAATTGTATGACGCATAAATTGAATTATCTGCATTTTTTTTTTCAATTTACATAACATTGTATCAAACCTCCCTTGCTAGTGTATCAATCCTCCCCAGTAATGGGGAGATTTGATACAATAGTAGCCATTCAATATAATTGGGATATATTTTTTGAATGACTATTTTTTAAATTCACAATATTTTTAATAAATGAATAAAAAGTCACTTTATAAGAAAACACGAAAAATTTGTTTAAAAATAGCTTTCTACGGGTTGTAAAAAATTAGTAAAAAAAAAAAGTGTATCATACCTCCCCTACCTCCCCTACTGTTCTTGCTGTTGAGTATATAAAAAAGTTGTAAATATAAACGTTTTGTAGGATTTAGTCCTCTTTAAGATTGCAATTGGAAAGTAATACGCTACGATAAAGAGTCTCGAGATATTTTGAAAAAATCAAACAAAGTCCCAAAATTTAGTTGTTTTTTGGCAGCAGAAAATTCTTCCCTAAGAGTTTTTGTTGGAAAAATAAGTTATTCTATGCTAGCCTCAATATATACAAATTGGAAAAAAAATCTTTTACTCGAACTTTTTTTTGCAAGGTAACATGTACATTTCCTATGGACTACATACTACATTTTATAAATTTTAAGATTGTTATTGATTTCAAAATTTTTATTACTGACGCTAACATTTTTTAAGATAACAGCTATATTCGTTAAATTAAATAAGAAAAATCCCTGATTCTATAAGCATTTCGAAGCCCATTACAGAAACAGTTTTGGATATTTCTTTTTATTTCTTTATTTCGGTATCTACATAATATATTTCTTAACTTTATAGATTTTTTTATATATAATAGAACATATTTTTCAGTACACCAGTTAATAACGCCCTATCACATATATGAATCAAACTAAAAGTTACAAACTTAATAAGTTTATAAAATAACTAGGAGTTTTAATTGTTAAAACTATATTCAAAAATTTCTTTAAGATTAATTTCGAATTCGTTTTTATAAATAGTTTGAGTTGTTTGAGATATTTTTTAAATAGTATTTTAATAAAGCACATGATTTTATACTTTAAATGCACTTAATGCATAACGCAATTTATCATAAGTACTTTTGCATAAAAATTATATATTTATGAACTTACTCCAAAAAAGGTTTATTAGAAAGGTTTATTAGACTTATCCTCTTGATAATTTAGTTCATAAATTGATATAATTTCATTCTAAGGAAATGTTTGTTATAAATTCATTTTAAATTACGATGACTCTTGATTTATCTTCACTAGCATCTCCTGAGAGTTAATTTCGTACAGTAGATGGAATCTGATTCTTTTAATTTTGAAAGGATGTTTGCTTAATTAATAGCTATTTTCCGTTCTTGTATTTATAAATTTTCATTAATTCTAAATTAAAAAAATATACAAATAAATTCATTTTAAAAGAACAGTTCTTAAATTTGAAATGTTTTAAGGCGTCAATTAGAATGTTTTATCTTTCTAATTTAGAAAATATTTCCAGAGAAAACAAATTTGTTTATAAAGAGGTTTCAGATAAGATATTATGAGGCATGAGCACATGCTAAAATTGAACTTTAGATTTAAAAGACACTTAAGGCATAAGACAAATTATCATAAGTACCTTACATAAAATTACATTTTTCGCGAACTTACTTCCCAAATCAATTTTAGAATTTATTATTGGATCCATACTCTTGATGATTCTGTTAAGATTCATAATCTGATAGAATCTCACTTGAATGAGATCTTTTTGAATAAATTCATTTTAAATAATGATGGGTCCTGATTTCTCTTTATTAACATTGGCAAGAGTTAATTTCCATCAGATTAAAAATCTCATTTTCTTAAATACCATAGTTCATTTACATCATCAAAAGCTATTGAGAATTCTTCTACTTTTATTCTTTTAAAAATTGCATCATTGAAAAATAATGGAATAAATACATTCAAAATGATAATTTGTCATATTTTATAGATTTTATAAATCGTATTACCCCACAAGTTATTTTAATTCTTCCAATTTGTAAAACATTTCAAACACAGTCAAATTAATTTACAAAGATCAGGGATGTGATGTGAAACTGGATTTAAAGAGTCAGGTACCCTTTGAACTAAAAAAAAAAAAAAAAAAAAAATGCATGAATTAGTGACCTCTATAAGAATTGCAGCCACTCTATAACTAATTGACTTTTAATTATAAAATTAACACATATTAAGAAAGATTTATATCAATTAATGTTCATAAAAAAGTATATACAAATATGCAAGTTTTTTAGATTATTTTTAATAAATAATAAAATTTTTGAAAAATAATTATTCTTGAAAGCATTATGCGCATAATTTGTCACATTTGAATGGATGAAACAAACCAAGGTTTTTTTACAGTACAGTTATAACGTACTTTCAAAATGACCTACAATGAAAAAAATAAAATTTATAGATAGCGATATTTTATTTAAAAAGTAACTGCAATATTGATTTTTGTATACAAAAGTAATCGCGAATTCTAAATTTCTTATTTGTGAAACATAATAATTGGTTATTATGTGCCTCTATACGCTTAATACATTAAGCTGAAATTCTGTGAAGTTCTATGGAATAATTTAAAGAAATCGTGCCCGCCATGATCAAAATCGCCGATTTGAGAAAATCTACTTTAAGGGTAAAATCACCCCTTGATCGTATGGGAAAAGCTCATAACTTCTTATCTACTGTAAATTTTTGAATGGAGGTTCGTTTTTAATTGCACTTAAAAAATCATATTTAATTATAAGCTATTTAAGAAAAAATGGATTTTTGGACTCTTTAAAAGGTGTCTGACACCTTACTGCATAAACGGAAAAAAATAGTTAGATTCTGGGCTATACATAGGAATGTTAAACACGTGCAGTTGCATAGAGTGGGATAGGTTTTAACAGCTGAAATAAGTAGCACTTATTGCTGTGAAACTCACATCAGATTAGAATTTCATTAAAATGTTATTGTGCTATATGTATATCAATTGGCCTTAAAATGGTACTAGCACTTATCTAATAACTAAACAACGACTTTAATTTGAAGGTTTTAAAAAAGTAATTTCATAATAAAAATAATCTAAAAACACAACGGCTGCGTGACTCCTCCATACGGGATGCTTTTTTAATTTTCACTGGTGCACATAAAATGGAGCGAGGAAGGGAATTACTGCATTATCAGATCTCCTAACATTTCTTCTATGAAATCATAATCTTTGAAGTAAAAAATTCTGAACTTCTAATAGACAAATTCGTTTAAACTTTTACGCATATTTTGAAATATGTTAATTTCTAAGTTTTAAAAAGATGTTTAATAACAAGGAAATAAAAATATATTTTTTTAAATATTATATCCCCGCAAGGTGTTATGGCATTTCGACTGTATACACTGCGCAGCAAAAAAATTAGAGAATGATCCATTACGCTTCTGCACTGAGAAGTATGCAACGAATTGCTGAAACTCAACTGCCGAATATTACTTGTGATATATACTTTATTCACAAATAATAAATTTGAAATTATACACTTTACATAATATATGATGACAAAAAAAAAAAAAATCTAACATTGTGGCAAAACTATAGACAATCTGTATGTTTGCAGAAAAATAAACATAAATTAAAATCGAACTGCACCCCCATTGTCTGCAATTAGTGGAAAAACTAAATCTTGCATTACTTAAGGGTATATTTCGTACCAGACACGTTCAACAGCAGCTCGAAGTTCATTAGCAGAAGATTATTCTCAAAAATGTGCGTAAAGCATAGGAGACAAGATGCCACAAAAGTTTTCGATTGAGTTCAGATCAAGGCTACGCGCAGTAGCAAGGCTAAGAGCGGTAATATTTTGAGAGTACACCAAGTTTTTGTTTTATGTGCTACATGAATGTACGCGTTATTTTGCGGAAATACATACTTTGGACCAGCTAAAAGTTCACCAAATGGCTCTATATTGTTCTCCACTATATGTATGTAGTTTTGAGCTGTTTGGCGACTATTCTGGAACTCCAGAGATACTTGAACATTAAACCAAATTGAGGCCCAAATCAATTAAGAGCCACCTCCCTGTCGACGACTTAAGAAAGTTCGAGGCTCTTTACGCAAGCCCTGCCAATAGGTAGCCAAGCCCACCCATCTGGGCCATCCAAATTACACTTTTTTTCGTCACTGAATATCACAGTACACCAATGGGGCCCATATGACACATATTAGCGTGCCCACCGCATTTTCGTCATTGTGTAGTGATATTTCATAGCTGGCTGTTTTTCTTCTTATCCTGTAAACTAATTTACCTCTCTCCTTAATGCATCTACGAATAAGATCTGTTGACACAGAAAGTAATGACTCACTTTTAATGTTACTTGCACTCATCATTTGTCATTAGATGACAGTTTATGAATCCTTCTATCATCTCATTTTCTAGTCACACGAGGCCTTTTAGATCTATGTTATGCTTTGAGGGAGTTATCCTTAGATAATACTCGATAGACAGACTTCTTTGAACTATTCAAAGTACTTGAAATCTCTGAAAAAGTTTTCCCTTTCGATTTCAGCTTCCATGTTCAAATTACTTCATCTGACTGAATTTCTCTAGCTCTAGATATCTTCATTGACCGATGCTGTCGCGAGGTGCAATTAAATACTGCATTCAAGTGACGTCATAAATTTGAAATTTGCAATTTTCCGTAAACAGTTGCCAAAGATAAATAATTTGTCTAAACTTTTGCAGCATGCAAATTTAAATTTTTTCAGTTAAATGAAATATTATCCTAGATTAAAACCATTCTATACGCCCTAGAATGTTTAAAATATATTTAAAAATAAGTATAGCCATTTGTATAACTCAAGAGTTTGTAT
Source organism: Maratus speciosus (assembly GCA_963932465.1). Lineage (NCBI taxonomy): Eukaryota > Metazoa > Arthropoda > Arachnida > Araneae > Salticidae > Maratus > Maratus speciosus. Next base: position 165,160,148 of record OZ010795.1, on the reverse strand, counting down.
TTTTTATTTAAAGATTAAATGCCATCAGTGTCTAAACTTTTGCTGACGTCTATATTGTAAATTAGGACTAGAAGAGAATGCATGAAAATATTTTGAACATTATATAAAATATGATAACTGCATGAGTACTGATCAACTGGGGCATATATTTTAAAAAACTATACTATTTTTGCCTAATATTGTGCAATTCCTCCAACAAGAATAAACTAGTTATGCAGTATATTTTGTTTAGGGTATTATACTTTAACATGTATGTTACAGTAATTTTTAATTTCCATTATTTAAAATGTACATTTTCTATAAAGTGTTGGTAGTTATTGAATGATTCGGTATCAATATTATATAGCAAAATGCACGTCCCTGAGCAATACTGACTTCAAAATAATGGTGTCAGCACTTGACAAATAACTTACGATTTCACTCAATTTTTTATAACTTCTGAACATCGCGGGATATCTGCTTTTACAAGATTGAAAAGGAAATTAAATGATTTTTTCAGAGGCAATTTTTTTAATATCTTATAGTACTAATTTTTTTATGCTTATAAAGGTAATTTTCAATCACGATTTTTTTTAAATAGCCTCTATCGCTTGTCTTCTGAATCTAAAAGATTAACCTGTTCGTATTAGAAAAAAATATAAATAGTTCAGCATATGTTTTTGGATAATTTTCCGTAAAAACTTCATGAAAAAAGAAATAAACTAATAAACAAATGATAAACAAAGTACATTCATAACAGACATGTAATCGAACTATGCTGTTGAACACTGAAATTATACAAAAAATAATCTGCCATAAGTAGCGAAATCTTTGGCGATTTCTTTAGCTATTAACTCATAAAACGAGTCGAATACGAAATTATTGCTCTTAATAAATGGAATATATATATATATATGTTTATTTATTTATTTAAATATGTGATTGATATTTTCATATAAAAATTCTTTTACGAGCTATTATTGGTCAAATAAAAAATATATTAAATCTAAAAAATGTATTAGATTTTCAATGAAGAGATAGTTTTCACCTATATTCAGTACACGGGAAGATCAAGTGGGAACCCCTAGTTCGATTACGAAAAAAGGGAATACATAGAGAGAATACAGAGCCCGAAGCCTAACAAACCACAATCTCGTTCCTTCACGTTAGCGAAATCCCACACTGTAAAAACAAACTCCAGTAAAAAAAAAAACGGAAAAGGTTTTGGCAGCAGAGTTGCCGTATCTTTTCCGTTAAATCACAGAAATTCATTTACATGACTTTTCCGTATTGTAGACTGCAAAGTTCCGTTTTGTGGACTGCAAAATTCCGTGTTGTAGACTGCAAAGTTCCGTTTTGGAGACTGCAAAGTTCCGTTTTGGAGACTGAAATGCTCCGTTTTGGAGACTGAAATGCTCCGTTTTGGAGACTGAAATGTTCCGTTTTTGAGACTGAAATGCTCCGTTTTGAGACTGAAATACTTCTGTTTGGAAACAAATATTGTTTTTCAGAATGAAATTTTCCCTTCCTGAAACAAATTTTAGATTAAAAATGGTTATTTTCCCCTTTACAAACTGACATTTTGAAATTTCTCCTTACTGATCGAAACCTATTGACACATAATAGATTCGTATTTATTTCGGTAAATAACTATTTGTAACCAATTTTTTCTGTGTACTTTTCTTAAAGAATGTTTGTCAAAATATTTCTAAAATGATAATTGCATGTGTTAAAATATCGAATTAAAGTAACACTCAAATGAAATTATATATTTAAAATATTTAGACAACAAAAAGAAAAAAAAAGCTATTCAAGAAAAGGGCAGAGAAAAAAAGTTGAAAATATTAATTTAATTAGAATATATACATTACACATTCATTGGTTTAACATTAGAGGTAAAATAGAGATGTCACCAACATTGTAGCTGATATTTATGTACATATTTACTCAATAACTAATTATTTTACTTATTTTTGGCAATATAATGTGCACTATTTAGATTGGGCTAAAAAATATACATACATATCAACTGTTTTTCATTGCACAAATTCTGTTGTCCCTGGTGATTTTGGTGTGAATTCAACATTGCAGAAACGCAATTACTTGTGTTGAAAGGGTTAAATATGTTAATTGTTGCCCTTTTCTTATGCTTATGTATAATTTACTGAACTGCATACAAGCATTTTCTTTGATTATTTGTGTGTATATAAATATATTTAAAAAATAAAAAAAATTCAGACATGTGCTACAAGTGTAATAAAATAACTGACGATTTTAATTTATTTTCATATTTAGAGAAATATTTTGAAAAATTATTAAAACTTTACATTTTAATTGCATATAAAAGTAGTTTTAGTGTAAATATTCTTAAGTATTTTGATTAACTGTCTGAAATTCACTTTGCATTTATTTACATAAACAGAACACATTGTAAAGAGGGTGGGGGGTACAGCATAATTGCTCTAATAATGAATAAACCGTTTTGACATTTGCCCTTTAAAAAAACCACAGCTTGATAAATTATCGCTTTTTCATGTTTAACCCATTTCCTAAGCTTTAAATACAAAATCTGACTGTATAAGTTTAACTGTCATTTTTTTGCAAATTTCTCCATTACAGAAGCAAAATAAGTATATTAAACATTTTGGCCATATATAACCTTGGCGCATTGAATGATTCAGACATGTACACCAATGAGAATATGCTGCAATAACTACAGAAGATATACAGTTATCCAGTTTTATACTATATATTCAGTAGAGAAATGCATTTTACTTCCTATAAGAGAGTAGATTTTCTTACACAGTGTATTTTTCGGTAATCCTTGAAAAACTTCATATTATATAAGGTATGCCAAAAACATTTACTTATTAGTTGTATTTTGAAACTTTAACTTACCACAATATAAACATGTCACTAAGTTCTATCCTATACTAAGCTTTCTTAAAAATTATAAAAATGCATTGCAGTAAAGGATTATTTTTTTAGAATAACTTTCAACTGTGTTCTTGCTAGCTGGAATAGACTGAGAGGCGGTTGCACGAACTATCACCTAATCAAGTTCATGGTTCAAACTACCTAGATTAGCATATTAAAATGCTACTGGTCTGCCAAATCATATCTCAGTGAAAAACACCCTCATTATCGATTTTAGCAGTAGTTACATAGGAGTACTATAGTATTTTTCTGAAGCCAAAGGTATGAAAACATGGAGAAATGGGATCAGGAAACACAAAAGTAAACTTACCAGAAACCACTAAAATTAGGTTTTCAGGTGTTTTCCACCCACATGACTTGGAAGACCAGTTGTATATTAAAACTTGTGTAAATTATAACTTTTCTGACGGCCTTTCCTCAAATCCAAAGGGTCTAAGATATGACATTTTTTCATTCATTTTTGCTGTTATTAAAAAACTCATTTTCTGGGAGTAAACTTAAAGGATTTTTACAATTGTTTATAACTCAAAAAACTCATTTTCTGGGAGTAAACTTAAAGGATTTTTACAATTGTTTATAACTCAATAGATAATTCAGTTATGAAAAAGAAGAAGAAAACTCATTTTCATTTCTGCTAATTTTAAATGAGTCAAAACATTTCGTCGACTTTTATGGATAGGAAGAACTGCCTTAAAAATATAATAGATCCTATTCCTTTTAATTAAATGAAAGCAAATTTTATTAAAAAATAAATTGTTTCATTTTAAAAAGCAGCATTTTTTTATTACACTCAATTCTGAACTTTATAACATCTTCCTTAATCATTTACAAATAATTTTATACAACTGATTTTATCTTTGTATGTTGAAAGGTTCAGTTTGAAATTCACATTATCAGAAAGTTAATATATAAATACATATATAGTAAAGCATTTTAATTTTATTTAAAAATATCACTATTATTTGTATGACTACTACTTGCAACTTTAGAATCAATATCACATACAGACAGCCAATTAAAGTGAAGAAATATCAGTATGACACTGATTTTTCTGCTGCTAAAACTGCCTGGTTTTATATTAACTTTTGAAGAACACTGGTAAATGCCGATTTTATTATCAAGTAATGAAAATTTTCTAAATCTTTACAAATGTAAACAAAGAATTTAAAAATTGCTCTATCTTAAATATTCAACCACACACAAAATATTTTTTCCTGAAGACCATCTTTCTTAAATGCAATATTACATTTTCATTTGGTACATCTTAAATTCATGAAAACTCTAGCTGGCTTAATTATACACATATCAGAACAGTGCTTGTAACAAAAAACATAATAGCTGAATGTGTACAGAAAACTAGAATTTACTTTTTGTGAATTTTATTAAACACTTTGTAACGGAAGATGAAATCCAATTACTCAAATTCGAACCAAAAATTTATTAACAAAAACTTCTTTACTGCCTTTACTGCCTTCTTACCTTTCTAAAGTTTTTGTTTTTCACTCGTTTTATTTACAACATTACGCATTTTAAAACAGTTTTTATGAAAAATAACTTTACGATGGGAGCCTATTTTATTAAAAGGAATGTTGTGAAGGGGTATGTTTTATTAAGTTCATATTTGTGAAGGGGCTCATTTTATTAAATTTATTTTTGTGAAGGGGCCCATTTTATTAAATTGTTTTTTATGAAGGGGCCAATTTTATTGAATAGATTTTTGTGAAAGGTTCCTAAATTTTGCCTGGATCGACCCCTGAGGCTGCACTGCATTTATAAAGAAATTGATCTACCATTTGGGACGAGTATTTTCAGATGTTCAAATTGATTCTTTGATGTTTATTACAATACATAACCACTCTTTTTACAAATAAATTCTTATCTTTCACTTTCTACATTTCGCACACACATATACATATACAGTCAGTATCGGATATATGGTCACCCTTGCGGTCCTGAAAAATATGACCATATAAGGAGGGTGACCTTATATGAGGTGTAAACAGGGATTTTACTTTAGACAATAAAATATTATTGTAATATTATTGAGTTAGTTGTAGTAGTAAAATAATGTACAAAGAAAATATGAAAATATAATTTATAAAAGAAGCGGTATTAACAATAATTTCTTTACACTTAAATTTTCGAATTAGCTGTAATTGCTTGATATTTAGTATTTTAAACTAGATCCATCTACATTAACAAAAATATCAATTATTGATATTCTAATTGTTAAAATACATTGTAAAATAATTTTACTAGTGTACTTATATTAAATTTTGGTAATAAATACAATCATAAGAACAATTCGGTAGTACTTTTCTTTGGGTGTTCCATTACTGTAATTTTGATGTATTTCTGAAAATGTATGTATTTGATGTATTAATGGAAAATGAACTATGAGAATGGCTAAATATTGATAGATTAATATAATATAGAAAAAACTGGAATATAATAATTATAACAGTAATTAAAAAATAGTTGTTAAAAATTCAATAAACTTAAACGATTAAAGAAAAAAAGTTTTATTTATTTTTCAGTAAAAATTAGGGAAAAAAAACCTTTTCTTATAAAACATCAAAACACATCTCCACTTTACATTAATCATGCTATTACACAAAATTCATAGTCTACTACTATTAAAAAAATATATATATTGCAAGTAAATAAAGATATAAAATGGTTAAGTAAAAATAATTCTCAGTAAAATTTTCATCGAAAAACGATTAAACATTTTCTGCTTCCTGGCTGGTAAAGATTGTTGGTGATAACCCAAATTAGAAAACATGCATGAGAGAATCTTTTATACTAGTTGTAACCCTTTTTTATATGTGTAGAGAAAACAAAATTTACTTTTCCCTCCCAAGAATGAAAACATTATACACGCCGATCTTGGATAGCATGTAGGCCTAACGTGCAATCGCAGAAATAAAAAAGGTTTTATGTAAATCAAACGTTTATTTAAAATAAACACAACGTTCATTATAAAAAATAATTGCAAAATAAAGCTGAATAACTTACCTTTTTTTTTACAATTGTAACGGAAACATGGAGTAATAAAAAAAATCAGGAAATCACTGTAAACAAAACAACAAGCTGATCGCAGGAAGGCAAAGGAAAACTGCTTTCAAGGTCGGTATGAAGATTTTTTTCAGTTCTCTCCTTCTCACGAACTATGAATCACCGTTGTTTATTATTAGTGTTTTTTTTTTTTTTTTTTTTTTTTTTTTTTTTTGCTGCAGCTAAAAGTCAGTATGACCTCAAATGATCACAGAAATCCATTCTAAACGTAGCCCGATCATTGATATCCGATAATAACATAAAATCAACATGGCTGTCACCAGAGTTCTTGTACGGAGATATTCCGTTTTTGGTGCGTCTACTCCCAGATACGGAAACTCTGAGAGTTCATGGCCAACAGAAAACGGAACATTTCCTGGAATTCCAGGAAAAGTAAGTTTTATCTAAAACGGAATTTTTCAGTTAAAAGAGGGAAAATTCACAGAATAACACCTGTTAATTTCAGGACATTTTTTCACAGTGCTTGTTAACAAGTGTAAAAATTTAAATAGATGATTACTCTTTACTAATATAGTTATAGAAATACGACTTTTACCATCAAAGGTAGATTGTCTAAATATCTCTTTCAACCTATCTCCGCATATTATTTGTGTCTTATGTGTAATGAATTTTTTTTTTAATTGCCTCCTTCAATGTTAAATATTTTAAACAAGATCTTAAAATATGAAGAAAGAATACAGAGCTTTATACTTAAGGTGCAGCTTCACCGTTCCTTCACGATAGTGAAATCCTATCTTATGATACGTAAAAAAATAATTAGATGATTACTTATTACTAATATAATTTCAGAAATACGGCGTTCACTATGAGATATAGATTTTCCAAGGTCTGTCGATCGATGTCCTTAGATCGTCGCTGTCTGATGTGAAATGGCTTTTTAAAATATATCTCTTTCAATATGATGAATTTTTATGAAGGTATAAAAAACTGGAAGTTTTCTTCAAATATAAATTTGTAAGTTCACAGGTTTTTTATTGAAAATTGAAAGATGTATGTTATCGGATAAAGACTAATCACATAAAAAAATCCCCCTAAGTTTACATCATATTTCGAAATAATTAAGTAAAAATTAATTATCTAATACATGACTTAACATGATATATCGCAATAAATATGTAAGGGCAAATCATCTGTTTGAATTTCAACATAATTTAACATGATAATTCACGATTGACAAGGTGAAATTATAATCATTCAAGGTGATACATCCATCTTAGATTCTTTATAAGTAAGGTCATTCTGAATCACGATTAGTTATGATTTAGCTTCGTTAACAATTGAGGAGAATTAATTTTCAGCAACGGTTAAATATGATTCTTTTTAATACGGTAGTACATTTTCTTGTTTCGCAGATAGGTAAACTCTTGTACTTTTGGTGATTTCTGCACATTGAACTCAGTAGCAAGCAATAAATACACTTTTAAGAGAAGTTTCTCAATTTTTAATTTATAGAAATATATTTACCTCATGGAAATTTTAACCCGTTAATAGTCGCGCGTTGGTCTTTTCCCCGCCCGAAATTCGTTATCTTCCTGTAACTCATTTCCCGTTAAAGTTACGATAGCCAAATTCCGTGTAGCTGACCTTGAGTGTTCACACTCTTGTGTAGTAAAATTGCAAGTCATTCCTGCTATTTCTTAGCATTTTGTCGCATTCTTAAGTTTCAATCGGTCTAAATGACCGCGTTGCGACTACCTACGTTAGTTGAATTTTTCCCCCTCGTGTTCATCCTTTCCCATTTCCGCGAAATCTGTGGGGGAATGTTTCTTCGAAGTACGGACTCTCTGTCTGTTGTTATTTCGTTTTTCTTTTTTTCTGATAGTTTACCCGTTCATAGAGTACTTTTTTTACTTTTAGAATGTGACTTAAAATTGTTTTATTATACTAGTTGTGAAGTCAGTTCGCACAAAAAACTGATGGATGGTCACTCACACTTTTTTTTTTCATTGTCAAATATTGCGGGAATAAATTCTCAAATTGATAATAATTTAAGTATGGAAAAAAAGAGAAATTCATCATCATTATTTGAAAGAACTTACTTTTCATTTATTACCCGAACATATAAATGAAAGAAAACAGACAATAACACTGCCAAACCATTAAAAAAAAGAGAAGAGAATTTTGTGGGAATCGGTAAAAAAAATTGCCGTATCTCCAAAATCTGAAAAGTATCATTTTTGTACAATAAAACAAATTCGAAAGATAAAACAATTTTCTCAGAAATGTAGTGTGTATATTTCCGAAGAACATACATATAATTTACTTGTACAATAAGAAAAATTATGAGAATTTTATAATGTAGGTTAGAAATTACGCAAATAAAAATCTCTTTTGGATAATTCAGTAAATGTTTATACTATGATTTTAAAAAAATACTTTAAGTATTTTTCTAAAATTTATCTATTTTTTTATTTTCATACTGTAAGTAAAAACACATTTTTTTAATAATGCCGCAGAAAATATTTATTATTATTATTATTATTATTGAAATTCAATAGAGACTTGGGGACAGTATCTAACACATTTAAATTTGTTGTCCTTCATCAATTGTTCAAACTATTTTTCAGAATAATGTTTTCCAGAATATGAGAGAAAATTCATTTAAATTAAATTATTGCTGCATATTTATAATTTCGGAGAAAATTTTATTATTGTTTTTATTATTTTAATGAACGTTATTATAAAACAATAAATTATAACATTAATACCTTATTATGAAATGTACAATTGAATATTTATTTTAATTAAATAGTTTCTGTAAAATACATCCCTATTAAGATTAACCTTTCAGTGATTCTATTAATTAAAATAAATTATCCATCTTAGGATTAAAATTTACAATTGCAAATGTATTTAAATTAAATATATAATTTCAATAACTTATTTATTATTTACTTTATATAAGCGAAGTTCGTATCCAGAGTTTTTATTCAAGGGCGCTGCTCCCATCCTGAAATAAGCAGAAAAACTACAAATCATGCATTTTCATTTGAAAAATGGATTTAATCACAAAATCTCGAGATCCCCCCCCTCCCCCTCTCCCCCCTCATACACACACAGACACCCCACAAAATAAATAAATAAATAAAGCGTAGTTACAACATTTACATTTATAATTTCGAAGTTAAGTATTTTTTACCTTTTTCTTTATTATATATATATATATATATATATATATATATATATACATACATTTTTAATATTATTTGGTTTATGTGGTATTTGTGATTTCATAATTATTGGTCATTTTCCCTTTTTTTCAATGGATTATTGCACAGAAAGTTTATATATATATATATATATATCAAATTTGATGGTTTTTCATATGTTTTAAATGAATTAATCGTCCGCAACATGCTGGTGAATTAGTGGTATTGTATTTGATTTTCTGTTGCATGTCATAGGTTCCATTTTTATTTTCAGTTTAATTGTTCAATTTAATGTCAGTGTAATATATTGATGCTAAATTTATTAATTTTATTTTATTAAATGGATATAGAGTGCCGGAGTATAAAAAAATCTACCTGACTCTGATTCTGTCCTTCCAAAAAATAAAAAATAAAAATAAATAAATAAATAAAAATACCGCTATCATGAATTTAGATTCATATTAGTAAATGTTTTCTTACTAATTATTGATTCACAGTAACATCAGAAATTCTGTCAAATCATTTACTATTTACTTTTAAGTATTTATGCAAAACGAAGAAAGAGTTATTAAAAACATTTATCTAGATGCCAACTGAATATATACTTAAGCGAAATAAATAATTGCTGTAAAAGGTTGTAAAATGAATAATTGCTGTAATCGTTTAAAGTTCAGTCAATATTTTCACCCTACGTTATCCGTTTTCGATCATCTGATAACACCGGCAAGTTTCCCCTTCGTTTTCGGCCTGCTGGTAACGGCGGCAAATGGACCGAACGCGACTACTAACGTTCTAAAAAATGTCGCGACTACTCTCGGGTTAATAAGTCTGACTTAAAAAACATTTTTAGTAAAATTAAGCTTGTTTATAATGAACAGGGATCTTCTGAGAATTCGGTTATAATGAGAAACAAATAAATAGTTGTGATATTTGTGAACCTTATTATCAAATTGTTTTTATAATTTTTCATTAGGCTTAACCTCTTGATGATTTAATTCATAAATTGATATAATCTTATTACAAATATATATTTTTTTAAATACCTTAATTCAAATTTAAATGACACCTAATTTCTGCCTAATAACTTTTGATATTAAGTTCCATGAATGGATTAAAGCTTCTCCTCTTTGATACTATAGTTCGACTGCTTATTCAGAGTATAGTAGCAGCCAAAAATATGGAAATCATTAGTTAAAGCTAGATTTCTAAAATTTGATGGCTTATAATGAGACTTAAGTTTAAGGTAATGCTAAACTTAACTTAACCTCAAATGTAATGTAATAATGTGCTGTATAATGTTTGAAGTGTAACAGCAGCTGCCACGAAGAAATGAAAGTTGAGAAGAAAATTGCATTCAACAAAAGTTCTCGCCAAATCGGTTGTTTTTTATTTGGACAACATTTAGCACTTAAAACACCCTTAAAATGCCTTTTTATGAAGTGAACAGAGATTTTAGATTTAATATGACACAAATGTGTAGTTTCTGTTCTTGTTAATTAGGTTTAATCGCAGAGTTGCTTCCAACAAACAAGGTTCTTCAGTTTTCTTATTATTTTTTGAAATGACTGAAGGCCTGTAATAATCAGTTACGGGGTGTGATTAAAAACCCACTTTTTTCATACAACACCTTTCATGCCATGGAAATGAATAATTCTTATAAGTTGAAACGTTGCCCTATCCTTTAAGACCGAGAGATTTTTGGTAGAAATGAAAAGTTTTGGTGCTTGCCCAAATTTTAATAAGATCATATTTGATTGAAAAAAATACTCGATGTCAGGTTATGCCAAGGGAAGATCCACGCAATTGTATGGCCTTATCATTCAGCAGCTTTTAGAGAATAACTAAATATTTGCTCACTCTAACCCCGATATCTTTCTCAATTTTTACGATATTTGACTATTTTTTAAAAAATAAGTTGCTCTATAGAGTTGACTATTAAATTATGTAAAATGATCCTTGTTACTGTTCGCGCATGCACAGATAAAAATTATTTCATACAACTGCTCATATTTCCTAAAATATTTAATATATTTATAGTCCAATTGCACTATATTGTTTCTACTATATTTTGTCAATTTTTCTGAAACCGGCGTTAGATTTATTTGAAAGCCCTGCATGTTATCAGCAAAAAACAGGCAAGATTTTTTTAATAAAAAAAAATCGCTATATCTCTATTAATATACGTGCTATTCTTACACAAAAGAATACACATATTGCACAATGTCTGTTTATTTATATTCGGTAGCGATAGATCATTTCGTGCATTTTATTTTACAGGGAGATCCCGAATATTAATTTTTTTCTTTGATTTTTTGTTGGCCCTCTAATTGCCCCTCTTCACAAATCGAAATTGCTGAGTATGAGGTCATACTTGTTCTTTTTAATCCTGAAATTCCAGAAGAATCTGTCAAGTATATTTCTAAATATTCGCCAAAATGTGTAAAATTGAAAATTGCCGGTCATTAATGGCTATATAGTGTACGTTCGGAACGCCGGAAAAGGTAAATATACTTTATAATTTCAAAGGGCGATACAGCCATCCAGGATTTCAAGCATACGACACTTTATTACCATTGGTCAACACACTCAAATTAGGTTTCCAGTCATTAAACAGAATAGCAAGACATTCTCAGGCAAGTGTGAGTAGTTGTCTTAAAACCAACTCCTTCATTCTATGATTATGGAACAAAATAATTACCTATTCGCTAGACAAAATATGTTTTGAATGTTTTCACAAAATCAGAAGATCATGTAAAAATGTGTTCGTTCCTTTTTTGTGAATCTTTATTCGGTGAATGTAAAATATTCAAAATGAACTGCTGTTTGTGTTTGATTTAATCTACGCATACGTTTTTTGCACTTGATGCTTCAAAATTTTGTAGTTTTGAAAAAGATGTAAGTTTATATTAAATAATTCACTTTAGGAATTTATTAAGAAGTGTATGTAGGTACTTGGAATATATATAATAGAATATTATAGTACTAAGAATAACCAATATTTGCTGTTTCAGGCAAAGAGAATAATTTGGAGTAATATACGCATTTTAAAATGTTTTTCTTGTTACTTTTTCAACATTGAATTTTAAAATATATCAAAGAGAGTTTATCAAAGTATGCTTGATGCCTACTGTCGACTAAAAAAAGTAGAATTAAGTTTTCAACAAGTAAAATGCATTCCTATTTTTTATTTCCTTATTTATAAACGTAAATACGTTTGTTCTGTGAATGTTTGTTCTGCTTTCATTGTTTGAAAATCCCCTCTTCCAAAACGCAACTATAAGGAAAGCAAACAACAAATGTAAAGTATATTTACTCGCAAATATCAGAAAAAAGGAATCAATGTAAAAACTTCTTTTAACTGAAGTATATTTATTTCAATACCTATTACATTTTTCAAAATGTTTTAGAAATATTGGAATGCATTGAAAAACTTCCTTTTGAAAACAGAGATTTAAGGAATAATCCCTGAGTTTACATTGTAGTGTAAATAAATCACTCACAGTAGCGGAGTGTTTTTATCTACATTCAGAGATTTATATCGTATGCCTTAATTTGTATCGTTTTTTTTTTTTGTTTTTTTTGTCCGATTGTGAATTTGGAAAAAAAAGTTTTCAGTAGGTTCCTGCAATTATGTATAAAAAGAATTCCTCTTATAAAATAAACAGGCATACATTTCTTCAACATACATTACCTTATTAATAATAAGTTTTTTCCTACAGAATAAATTGAAAAATTTTCCATAATTCCGAATTTTATCACGCGATGATCAATGTTAATTATTGCATGGGAAATCCCTCATACATTACATGCATTGACGTCAAACTAATAAAATGTTTTACATTTATATGTATAATATTTTTTTTATCATGCAATGATTCAAAAATATATTGTTTTTTTTTAATATGATTCACTTTCAAACGATAATACCTCTGAATCATACACCTGGTGGTTATCGAACATGTAATGTATATTTTGATACGTCTGTCTTAAATAAATATTGAAAATGAAAACGTAATTGGTTTTAATTCTTTAAGAAGGGCAGTTAAATCAGAAAAGTAATTAGAATAATATATAGAAGTTAGAGAAAGAGTAATTTTTAATAATTGCAATACAGATTGCAATGTGTAGCTAAGTATTTTAAGCATATCACAGAAAATACTTGACGCAATGAGCTCCTATTTTGAATTAATATTAACAGCATCTAGAAATCAATTTTAGTTTCAATTTAATAATTTTAAAAAATATATATTTCAAATGTTAATTTCATTATTTGTATATAATCTACAGTCGTGGAAAAAAAAAGGTAAACACCCCTTACTAACTCTTCAGCAAATTATCGTAGAAGAACGTTACTCGTACCGAACGATTGGAAATATAGTCTACTTTTAAATGATGTATATAAAATTTGCCTAGGGAGCCGTCTACATATTAAAACGAACCCAAACATTGTTTTCTTCAATGGCAATACACACTTTTAACAAGATATTTGAAATCTTCGGTTCAAACTATGCCTATACACCCAATTTCAAGTTATTTGAATGATAAGGTTTTGAATTATAAACATTCAAAATTTAGTTCTTCTAATGTTAAATTACATTTTCATATTTTTATTAATATCTCCTGAAATTATACTCCTAATGTGCTAATTTTTTGTGGAGCAATAATACTAAAATACCCAAACATAAATACGTTGAATTTGCATTCTTTATAATTTTATGATATGAATTATGAGTTGTGAAATTAATATTCGAAAACATTATGAGTTGCAACCTACGATTTTTTTGATGGATTTAGATTTATTAAACCGTGCTTTATGGAAATCCAAAATTTCACTTTTTTCTTCGAAGTAGTTTTCAAATTATGCTTAAAAAACGGCAAAATGATGGTTTAACTTGCTGTCTATGATAGAAGTGACTAGATATTTTGGAATTTCTTCTGCTATCCTGTAATTTAGTAATCTTCAACGACTGCTTAAGATGACATGATCAAGAAGGGGGCTCTCTCGGTCAACAATCAAGTAGGAACTTCAATTTTGATACAGCCTCTAAAATACGCTCGTTTTAAAATAATTAATTTCTCGGAAACTTATCGTACAAATTGCATTAAAATTATTTTTAGGTTAATTGAAGGGTGCAGAGTTCATTTATGCTGTCAGAATTGTGTACTGCTATTGAAAAAAAAAACCAAAGTTATGATTCTTTTTAATATGTAGATGGCTCCCCAAATAAAATTTTATACATCATTTAAAAGTGGACTTTATTACCAATCGTTTGTTACCAGTAACTTTCTTCTACGATAATTTTTTGCAGAGTTAGTAAGGGGTGTTTACTTTTTTTTTTCCACGACTGTACATTATCTAGATTAATATTTAAAAAAAAAATCTATTGTAACATATAGAAAAATATCAGAAGCCGTTTTCTGGAAGCTAATATAAATCTGCAGCTCATTTTGCAGAGTAACGTAATTTAGGTTAATAGGACCACTTAGTGGCTTCAGCGTTAGTTTCAACATTTTTTAATCAAAAATTCTCTACTACCTGGAAAATAAAGCTAAGAATATAAGCTATACATGTGATGTGGTGCATTCCTTCAATAAACTTTCCTTGGTATGATTTTACATACATATTTTTACGTTCCAGGACGGCCCTTGTTGTTTTAATTTTGTAACTTAACCGTTTTTTATTGCAGTTATTGAATTAGAAAAATACTATCCACTGTAAAATCTGTGTGTTTTGTATTGTTTGTAAATGATAACTGATGATTTTATTCAATGTTGGTGCATTAATTACAATATTTTTTAGAACCCAAGATTTAGACAAATATTGTCATTCTGGAAAAATCAATACAAAACCATGTTATTAGGCAAATATTGCGAATTT
Source organism: Maratus speciosus (assembly GCA_963932465.1). Classification (NCBI taxonomy): domain Eukaryota; kingdom Metazoa; phylum Arthropoda; class Arachnida; order Araneae; family Salticidae; genus Maratus; species Maratus speciosus. The sequence continues at coordinate 165,145,127 of OZ010795.1, read as the reverse complement.
AGCTCAGTCAGTCCATTTTATTAGGAATTCAGGTGGTAGTTTCAAACTTTTTGGTTGTTTGACATATTTTTAAACTTTTAGATTGTTTAAAACTAAATATATTAACAATTATATTACAGTTTTACAATAATATTTACAGCGAAAATGTTAATTTAAAACTATTTAACTCTTTTAATTAATTTTATTTTTGTGGGATTTATATTTTATTTAGCATTTTAAAAAGGAACGTCTGGTTCGAATCGAAATATTTTCTTTTGGTAATGTTTATTTGACCGATTTTCGGTATAATCATTGTTAATTTGATCTTTGGGATTAGTTAATTTTCATTAAATTAATTTGAAATAGAGTTAATGTTTAAAAGGTCTCTTTCCGGTCTTTTAACGTTACGAAATTTCCACACTGCTACGGTTGTTCATTAATCATTCACACACTGTAAAAAATATTGGTGTAACTTTACACCAAAAATGGTGGCAACTAAGTTTCCATAAAAAGTGGTGTTAGGAAACACCACCAGTAAAACGGTGTAATGAAACAGCACTTTTCATTCATTCAGACATAGTAGCTTTTCACAATAAACTGGAGTAAAGAAACACCACTACGGAATATATGTAATTTAATGCAAATCGGGTGTTTACTAATTAATGTAGGATGTGCTATAAAAGTTTAAACGACTTTCAATGTAGCATTCTAGTAGTGTTAGCCATCTCCCACTTTTATTAACACAAAAGATTTTTTATTAGCCCAGTAACTGAATATTTTGTGTTCTGTAACAAGCAGGCTTGGGTTAGGTAATTTGAGGGGAAAATATCTTAAGAAAAATTTTTCTTATTTTAATTGAAATATCAGTTTTCCTAGGCCACTCTTAAAAAATCATTTAACATAAAATAGTAAAATAATGTACAAAACTTTTCATGTTATCCAATCTCTTCCTATATTTATCTGATTATTATGCATATTTAGTATTGTAATTATATTTACTAATACTGACATAAGTTATGATTCATAAGAAGCCTAATATGATTAATTAGACATTCAAATAACAAACAATTATCTTTTTTTTAAGTTTTTGGAGGGGTTTTAATCCCTTCTTTCGCTCCCCTTTACTGCTCCACTTTAACAGATCTTTAGATTTAGAAGCTTTAGAGATTTAGCGCTTTTGAAGTTCAAAATAGATAAAATTTTAGGGAATATGAGCGACCACCACGTGTCAGCTTTATATGTCGCAGACTAATTTCGATTCGTATACTTCAAAGTTTAAAACCTTTCCATTGTAATATGTTCAAGCGAAAATGTTTTTGTTTAAGATAAAGTGAAAGAGATTTTCCATTTAAATACAGCATTTTCGGCACTCCCAGAAAAGAAATCCTGGTTACCCTACTGATTATTTTTGCAAACAATATTATTATTATTGCCAAATACACGGCAATACAGTTAATTAGTATTCATTATATATTATTGCTGTAAAATAATAAAACAAGTAAGAAAAATCATGCGTTAAGCATAGATTATGAAACACTTTCCAACACTTCCTGAATGCTTTAACAAAACGTCGTTATTTAGGAAAATAAGGTATATAAGAGAACTAAGTAAACATTTAAGAAAACGCATGGAGCATTTGAAAAACTGATTTCAGCAGTTACCGTCCATAGCCAAATATGTATTCCAATTCTTTTGAAAAGCCCTGCATTTGATCTGTAGGTTGATATATATACAATATAATGGAAAAATTTAGTTTAGCAAAAAAAAAAAAAAAAAAAAAAAAAAAAAAAACCCGCATAACAGGTTGAAATTTCTCTTTCCGCAATTTATACTAATAGATCGAAACGCACTTGTATACATTTGTAATATGCCCTTTAGTTAACCTAGTAACTTTATTACACGCAACTAATTAGCTAAAGTTTAATTCAAAGTAAAACACTCTTAAATCTACTGAAATCACATTTCCAGAAATTATCATTTATAGACGGTCATGTATCCAATTCTTTGCGTGACCCAGCATATCCTTTTATCTATGTTCTACAAACATTTGTTAGTAAACCAAATGCAGTTCCGTGTAAAAATGCATAACTCATTTAAAAAAACACCTTTAAGTAATTTGCAATCATACCCAGTAATCATTACGAAGTACTTTGTGTAGCCCTGTATATGAATTACAGCATTTATACACACCATATACTATGCATAAATATAGTGAATCATAAAAGCACATAACATAATTAAAAATGCATTTCCAGCAATCATCGCTACTGCACAGTACTTCGGATAGAATATAGTATCTGAAATCTTTTGTGTGGCCCTGTAAATGCCATGCACTGCGTATTATACATGAAATAAGTAAAAGTAAACCTCAGAGACGTATATCATTTTCATTATACATGAAATAATTTAACATAATTAAAATATACCGCAAACAATTGCCTCCACCCCTATATCGTTATTTAACGGAATACTTTTGTGTGGCCCTGTAAATGAATAATAACTATTCTTTGCACCGTATATTCTACAGAATGCATATCTTAGTGCACTTGATAAATGCATATCAATTTTATTATGTTTGAAAGCATGTAACATCATTCAAAATCATTATAAACGATTTTTTCCCATAGGCCGTAATGTAACGGAAAACTTTTGACTGTCCCTGTAAATGAACTAAACATGCTAGAAACTTTATTTGAAATAGGGTTCGTGCTATGGTAGAGGTCACTAACATCCAAAGTTTTCAGAACGATCCGAGTATATTGACGAGAGTTAGGGGGCGGACAGACGGACAGACAAACCGAAGTCATAAACAGTTTTCAACTTTGTTGGAAAGTGTTAAAAAAGGACACATTTAAGATGATAAATATTTTTCCCCTTTCAAATTTAAAACAATTTTATTACGTATTATTAAAATACGTATCTTAAAGTGTTAATTACAGAACCTCAGATAAACCTAAATAAAGAAAAAAAAAATACAAATATGAATTGAAAGAGTGCATTGCTAAAACATGACCTTATAACACCATGTTTATTTGTAATACTCCTTTAAAGTCAAGCTCATGGGATTTAAAGCATGTCACTATGAAATCAAAACTAAATATTTCGAAGCTTTGTGCGAAAGTGACATTTTTACATGTTTAATTAATAAGTAATTTTGCTTTTTATAATATCGAAATAATTAGTCTATTAAATCATATTTTACAAGCATTATGTATCAATTAATATATATATATATATATATATATGTATATATATATCTATGTATATATATATATATCTTATATTAAACAATTTTTTACTTAGACATTCTGATGTATGCAATCAAACAAACAATAATTATTGTAGGAAGTGAATGGCTATAGTGTTAAATTTTGTACGTATAATACAATAGACACGCGTAATACATAGTTTAAAGCTGTTTTAGTGCACAGAATTTAAAACTGTTAAATACGATAAAACCAAAGCTAAATATACAAAATTAAAATATATTTTAGGGATTGAAACCAAATAACCAATAAGTAAATGTATACTTACTATTTCATGAGCTTTCTTTAAGAAACTTATAACGGTTAATAAATTTATTCCAAGGATACAGATTACCAGTTTTTTATCCTTTCACATAGAACACAAATCATTCTTTCGTTACATCTGGACTTAATATAGGTGACGTGTACGTGACTCTCTCTCTCTCTCTCTCTCTTTTTTAACTCACCACCGAATGGTTGGTTTTTGATAAACAGTCTAAACAAATTAGAATAAACACACCTTCAACTCGGGCAAAACTGTAACGGAATCTCTGTTAACTGTTTTATAATGAGTAATCATTCCTAAGAAACATATCGAAACTCACACAAAATCCGACTCCGAGAAGAGCGCTATAAACAGATTTTAAAATGGTGGACTGTGTCATATGGCGTTAAAATCTTTACTCCTGAATTGGCGTTCATCTTCCACAATTTCTTTAAAAGATTAAAATTAACCCTTTAACCGGATTTTTCCATTTATAGAAATCATGTTAAAATGGCTGTAGACAAAACTATTTTAAACATAATTCTATTTTGAACCATATATAGAAAGCAATGATATTAAAGCTATTATAGCATCAAACTGCGATTTAAAATATATATATATATTCTGGAATTAACAAGCATTCTTATCAAAGTACTAGAAATCCCTCGGACGGTGAAAGGGACATGTTGTTTTAGAAGAAAAATGGCCCGGATTTTGCACAAATTTATTATTGTGAACGAGTATAAATAATGTCATTATAAACATTCATATCAAGAAAACGATTTTGTTTTATTACGTTTCTACTTCATATAAGTCATTTTTTAAAAAATACATATATCCTTGGATATACAAGCATTCTTATAAAAATATGTAAAAACTCTCGGACGGTGAAAGGGAGAATTCCGAGTGTATCACAGCCCTCTATTAGGTGCTCGTACCAAAACGAGAGCATATTTAAAACTTATTTGGTATTTCATAAACCAAAATTAAGCGTAAGATTACTCCTTTCGTTTTACAGTGCATAAAAAGCCTATATGAATATTATTTTATCAAGTAATCATAGCAAACTGTCGGCAACGAATGATGTATTCACATGCAATGATACATTTAAATTTATCTCCTACATTGCTTGTACGCCTACTCTATCTGGTACTTTAGGAGCTACAACCTTTTCAAGTTATTAAGAAGTTACGATATCTCTCTTCTCGTATTGATGCAATCTGTAATAATTTATTTGCATTTGTTCCTTTTCACACTTAACATACCAGTCGTTTTACTCAAATTTTGTAAAAATATCTCACAACAGAATTTTTATTTCAATCTATTTAACTTTTCTATTTAACTTATTTGTGTGTGTTTACATTTGATTTACTTTATACATATATTTCTGGTTCGAATCGAAATATTATTATTTAGTGCGGAACGAATGACCAGTTTTTGTCATAGTTACAATTAATTAAGTTTTAAATTTGAAAACGAATTATTGATGAATCATTATTAAGCATGGAATTAATTTTAGAAACACAGTATAACTTCAAAAATCCGGCATTATCCGGACCGAGACTATGCCGGATTTTTGAAGGAATATCAAAAGTAGTAACTAAGAATATAAAAAGCAGTACTATATTCTTAATGGGGCCTTTAGACATAATTTAATTCATTGTTAAGTGATTATTATGTAAGAAAAATAGAAAATGAAATAAAATTTTCTTTAATTGATATTTCTATGTTACAGAAAAAAATCTCATAAGCAGTGAAATCATTTTTTCTCTTGTAATTTCGGAAACATCGATAACAACTTTGTTTGCTTCAATTTTTTTGGTCGCTCTTTAACAAGTTTTTTTTTTTTTGTTTCTTTTTATACATATGAAGGATGTCTATTTCGGAAATACAGTCTTGTTTCTCTAAGGCATATATTAATTCTCCCGTCAAATTTATGCATTTTTCTAGAGACACATTTTATTCTGCCGATTGTTCCTCCTCGTCTTCGGAACTGCTACTAGTATTATCGGCGGTTCCATTTAGCTCGGGTTCAGCGATCTCGCTGCCTTTAAAATTGTTAGTTGTTGATGCATTTTCATCAATGCGTAGCTAATCATCTATATCCCTTTTTTAGACACTTAATGCATTTTCAGATTTTTCGTGTTCAATGAGTCCCAAGTTGCGGCCTTTTCGCAGGAAATGTGAAAATTTGAAAATTCTTCCTCATCATTGATGTCACCGTTGTCGAAAATTCGTTCCGGCTGTATCTTGGACCATGCATTCGCCAAAGTTGTCCCTAAATTTGTTCCCATTGCTAAACAACGGTGCAGCTCTCAGGAAATTTGTCCAGAAGATAATCGCCTCTGACGAATGAGAAAAAGGTCAAACATTCTTTTTTGCACTTTTTCTTTCGATCTTGAAGCTTTTAATTCATAAAGAATTGCTTTTTTTCTTCTCCCATACCTCAAAGTGTAAAACAAAAAGGAAGGAAACGATAGTTTTGATGCCGGATTTTTGAAGCTGCGGGATTTCTGAATGCCGGATTTTTGTAAGTCATACTGTATACTATTTCTAAAAGTAGGGACAAAAATTATAACCATAATCAGTGTCTGTAGATATAATATCAGATGTATTTTGTGTTGCTGATTTAACACATTTAACGTCTATAGAACAGAAACAAATTGTACTTTTTTTTGAAGATGTTACAAATGGATAATTTAAAAGTCGCTTAAAGATTTTTATATTACCTTTAGGATCTGGATTGCTCGCAATTATCAATAAAATTGCGACATACTCTATAAATAAGATTTATTTTCTTCCCCAAAAGCAAAATTTTAACCATTTTATACTTTTGTGTTTTCCATTAGCATGAATTTTAAGTCAATAGTTTCATTTAAAATTCTAAATTACTTTTATATATATAAAAAAGTGCAGACATTTCTGACGTTTCTATTATAATTGCGAAATGTGTACTCCAGTAACATTTTATTTAAAAAAAGGAATTGTTTTTATTCTGAAGCATAGATATAAGTTATATGGATAGGATATTCAGATAGAATAAACTGACAATATATTTTTACGTTTTAAAGTTAAACGAGATTTACCAGTCTAATATAGAAAAAATATAGAATTTTATTATAGAATTATAGAATTATATAGAATCTATTATAGAATTTTATTACAGAAAAAACACATATGCTATTTTAATTTGAAAGTAAGTTTTCGTTTATCTCCATTTCGTAGAAAGTTAAGCAGGATTTTTTTCTTTTAAAATGATTTCTTTAAGGGGTTTCAGCACTCTTAAATTTGAAAAAAAAAAAAAACATTTTCAACGTTTAATATCATAAAATATATATGATTTTTAGAGACAATTTTTAATGGGAGGAAATATATGAATATGCTCTTTCATTTCAGGTATTTTAAAAAATTCAAGGTGCCGAATTAGCGTTTACAGGGAGCTCCAAACTATCTGACATTTGGCGAGCAGAAAATTGACATAACAGATTATGCGCAGGATTAGGAAATAAACTTTGCAACTAGAATTAAAATTTTGATGCCTACTTATACTTCAAATCCTAATAATTACCTTGAACCCAAACAAATTTGTATTTGAAGCACTTTTATATTTTTAATGAAAGCTGCATTTAGCTGACGCATAATTTAGAAAATTTCAACAGTATAATCCCCTGAAAAATAATTTTTTCGGCAATAAAAAGAAAATTTTAGGTTCAGTTTATACAGACTAACATAAAACATGTGTTTTAAAAATTTCATGAAAACATATTCAGAAGTTTTTGAGATATCGTGTGCGTTATTCCCAAACACGTCATTTGGAGAAAAATGACTTCAGTGCCGCTTGATCTACTGAGTGGGTATAATTCTAAAAACCATAGCTTTTGTTCTAAAGCGAATTTCAAGGAAAAAAATATATCTAAATGTTTAGAAAGATAAGAGTTTAACATCTAAAATAATGAAAATTAAATTTTAAAGCTTTAAGAGTTCTTAGATCCATTAATATCCATTATATAAATTAAAGAAAGAAATTAAAATGAAAGAAAAATATTTAACGTTTTTATTTTAACTGTTTTAATCTATGCCATATAAATAAAAATGCTATCTAATGTTGTAATACTTTAAAGAAGAGGCGGCATCCAAACCATAATTTGATCATTAATTTGTTTCAATAGAAAAAGGTAATTAAAAAATATAAAAGCAAAGTTAACTATTTTATCTAAAGAATTTGCAATCTCAACTTTAAAAAAATAAATTTTAAAATAAACGAGATAAAAGGCTTACGTTGATCTCAAAATATCGGTGTTTTATGTCCAAGAAAAATATTAAAATAGTTATAACATTCAATTCATTCACTATTTTTCTATTTAATTAAAATAATAATAATACAGAAATTATTATTATAATTCGGAGAAAAATTTAAAAAAATGCATGTATTTAGAAGTCGTAGAATATTTTTTTAAATTATTTTACTGCATTATATCCTTTGAATATATACATACACTTCAATAGCATTGAAAATGGGTAGTTCGTATGAAACCCGTTAATTTAAGTTTATTTTATAAATGTTAAAAAGATTAATTTATTCTACAACAAAGCAAAATTACACGGTCAAGAAAATGAATATGCTCTAATTGCACTAAATGTGACAAAAAATTCCTTCAAAGAGAAGAGTATAATGATGATAATATGAAAAGATTAACAGAAGAACTAAATCTTTGAAAATATCTTTCCTAATTTATTTCTTGTGCAGTTTTAGATTTTATTATTTAATTGAAGAACATTTAGTAACATTTATTTCTAAAATACTTTGTTTTAAAAATATAATAATTAAAGGATATGAATAAATGTTCGATGACACCTTTTAGGTAGCTTTCTTTACAAAAAGCTACCTATTGCAGCCGTTCGGAGGAAAGCGATTTCAAAAAATTTTGGTATATTTTCATAGATCATGACCCCCAGACACCGAAACCGCCCTCCGTTCAAAATTGATATATATATATATATATATATCTCAATATATATACATATATATATATATATATATATATATATATATATATATCTGACCTATGTCACACTGTAACTCTCGTATTTATGAACCGATTTGGATGTAATTCGGTGTGTAAATAGTACATACCAATGTCTCGACCGAGTTCGTTGGTCAGATTCATCCGCCATTTTGTTTCAAAATGGCGGCCATTTAAAAATTAAAAAAAAAATTTAAATTTAAAATCTGGTACCAAAAAATTGAAAATAGAAAAATATTTTTTTCTTATGTATTTGACCTTTATACAAAGACTCCGTAGCAGTTTTTTTTTCGTCAGTATCTTAAAAAATGGCTGAGTTATAGCATTTTGAATTTCTTGCGAAGCTGACATTTTGAAACGTCCTGAATTTTGTCACGCGATAAAAGGCGTATTTATGAACCGATTTGGATGTAACTTCATTTATACATAGTACAGACCAATGTCTCGACCGAGTTCGTTGGCCAGCTTCATCCGCCATTTTGTTTAAAAATGGCGGCCATTTAAAATTTTAAGAAAAATTTAAATTTAAAATGTGGTACCAAAAAATTGAAAATACAAAAATATTTTTTTCTTATGTATTTGACCTTTATACAAAGACTCCGTAGCAGTTTTTTTTCCGTCAGTATCTTAAAAAATGGCTGAGTTATAGCATTTTGAATTTCTAGCGAAGCTGACATTTTGAAACGTCCTGAATTTTGTCACGCGATAAAAGGCGTATTTATGAACCGATTTGGATGTAACTTCATTTATACATAGTACAGACCAATGTCTCGACCGAGTTCGTTGGCCAGCTTCATCCGCTATTTTGTTTAAAAATGGCGGCCATTTAAAATTTTAAGAAAAATTTAAATTTGAAATGTGGTACCAAAAAATTGAAAATTGACAAAATATTTTTTTCTTATGTGTTTGACCTCGATAAAAAAATTCGGGAGCAGTTTTTGTTTCGTCTATATCTTAAAAAATGGCTGAGTTATAGCATTTTGAATTTCTAGCGTGGCTGACATTATGAAACGCCCTGATTTTTGTCACGCGATAACAGGCGTATTTATGAACCGATTTGAATGTAACTTGGTCTGTACATAGTACATACCAATGTTTCGACCGAGTTTGTCGGCCAGCTTCATTCGCCATCTTGTTTCAAAAGGGTTGCCATTTAAAAAAAATGTAATTTAAAATTTAAAATGAGGTATTAAAAAATTGGAAAATGAAAAAGATTTTTTTTATGTGTTTGGATACAAAGATTCTGGAGCAGTTTTTGTTCCTGAAAATTTGTTCTTTTGTTTATATCTTAAAAAGTGGTTGAATTATAGCACTTTGAATTTCTATCATGGCTAATACTTTGAAACGATCTTGTATTTGTCTCGCGATACCACACGTATTCGCCTATTTCGATGGAAGAAGGCATGTGGATAGTATACATCAATATCTGGACCAAGTTCGCTGGCCAGCTTCATCAGCCATCTTGTTTCAAAATGGCGGCCATTAAATTAAAAATATATATATTTAAAGTGAGGTGCAAAAAAATTAGAAATTGAAAAAGGTTTCTTAAGTATTTGACCTTGATATAAGGATTCAGGAGCATTTTTTGTTTGTCTTTATCTTAAGAAATGGCTCAGATATAGCAGTTTCAATTTCTAACGTGGGTGACATTTTGAAAAATCTGATTTTTTGCCTGCGACAGCACTCGTATGTATCAACCTATTCCGATGTGAGTGAGCATGTGCACAGCAATTATTAAGGTCTCGACCAAGTTCACTGGTTAGCCTCATCCAACGTGTTGTCTTAAAATGGCAGGCACTTTAAGAAATCGCCGAATTTGGCAGCGAAATATAAGTTACTTTAAATAAAAGCAGCTTGGATAAAGCTGACTAATTTTGCGAAATTCTCATTCAAAATGATTTAGTATTGATAAAAATTAGTATTGAATCTCCTACATTCGGTTTCCACTTAATTGAGCTTCGTGTGTTTGAATAATATAAGTTGGCTTTTTTAAAATAAGGAATATGAAAGCTACCTCTTCCTCCCGGCACTGGCCGGAAGGACTTTTTAATTTTTTATCAATTTATTTCGAAAACAGTTTTAAAGATTTTCTTTTATAAGTAGAATATTTTGTAAGAACCGTTTTTAAAATAATTGTTTTTGGAAAATGACGGCTAATATATACCAAGACATATTTTATTATAGTATGTTTTATGGATCTATTTTAAGTACAACTTTAGTCTATTTCTCTTTAACTGTAAATTATGCAGTAAAATGCCTTTTTAAAATAATTGTTTTAAAAGATTAACTACACATGAGTAATTTTTTTTTTTATTCAAAACTTCATTGTGTTCATTGCTCAAACATTAATACAAGTAAATACGTACATTACAAAAAAAAAAAAAGAAAAGAAAAGAAAACAAACACATAAGGAACTTTCCTGTCACAAAAATATAATTTTCAAAATATTCCTTACATATTTTTAAAAGGCATATTATTGTAATTGTATTCTGTTAAAAAAAAAAAAAAAAAACTAGTTAATGGTGTCTGGTTGATAAAGGAGACTTTTGCATTTTTGTCAAAATTTACCCTCACTTTATTTTATACAATAAATTAAGAAAACAAAATGATAAATTAAACTATAAAATACCTATTACCGATAAAATAGTTGCGAAGTGTTCCAAATTTCGATACCACTTTTTAGAAATTGTGATCTTCGTCTTATTTGATCCTAATTTTTCTGTACCCCACCAGTGTGGCCTAATCGTTCGGAGTTTTCGTGGTTTTCTTCAAACCTTGGTTCTCCAAGCGTTAATACCGTTTAGGTTCCCTTAGAAAGACCTCCACGGAAGGCACTCCTCCCCTTAGGGCCTATATCCCACGTGCTGATAATTGGCCGACATAAACACAACCAACCAACCAACCTAATTTTCTGTCATGTTAAAGAGTATTAATTTTCGGAAATTTTTGTGTTGAAAATGTGTAATACTTTCCAGATAGGGCTGTGTTATAAATATATAGTATAAATAACTGTATAAATAAACACCTGTCGATCATATCTATTATAAAAATAATTTTTTAACAATTTTCAAAGGAACGTTGTAACTACAACCTGTCACAAAGAATGTTTATCACATTAATGAATAATGCAGAATGTTTTAGTCCCAAAGAATGTTTATCAGGTAAAAGATTAATAATGCAGAATTTTTTAATTACACAGAATATTTATCAGGTTAATGATTAATAATGGAGAATATTTTAGTTAATTAACTTTATTAATCCATGTAACTCCGTGTGGCAGCAGAATATCAATTTCTTATTACATGAAATAAGAAAATTCCTATGTCCTTCTTGGTGGTACTATAAATATTACGAATATACACACAAAGAATTTTTCTTTTATAGAAATTGTTTCTTAGATAATTGTTAAATATTATAAAAATCCTTTTAATTTGAGTGCACTCTCCCACCAAAAAAATTTAAGTCATTAATAAAAAATAATGAAGAAGAATCATTCAGTAGTATAAAGTTTTAAATAGAATTGAATCATTATCCGTTATTATATTACAACTAAATAAATCTGAAAAGACAATCTACTGTAAATTTCAAATGAAATTACTTAAATTGGTATTTACTTAAGAGAATACCTTAACGACCGTAAATATACCCAGATGCATTTAAAAAGATATTGAAACATATTCATTGAAATGGTTGAGGTCGTCACTTAAGTATGAAAATACGTGACCGCATTTAGCTTTAATTGAACAGGATTTAGGATTATGTGTTGTAATAGATAAAAGTATTAGTTCATGTAATTGTTTCAATTTTCATGTAAAAAAAAATAATAGTAATAAAATAAATGTTCGCAGTATGATAAAAAACGTAATATTTAATTTTGAATTCTTTTCTTGGAAAATTAGGAAAGAAATATTACAATATTTTGCTTTCATTAATACGGATCATAAAAGTAATTTTTATTAATAAGGTGTATTTACATAGCAGTTAATTTTTATTAGATTTTATAATATAAATTTTACTATTTACAATCAAAAACATAACAAAATAAGGAAATTATCTTAAATATGTTCCACTGAAAATAATTGTATGAGGTTATCATTGTCGAAAATACATAAATGATTGAAATATCTATTACAGAAAGACATTTTCTTTTTTGGGACTTATTTTTTAATTGCTGCACTTTACACGATAACGCTTATTTTTGATTTGGTAAAAAATTATATTTTTGAAAATCCTTACACCTGTTAGTGCAAGACATTGTGCTGAATTATTGCAAATCATTTCTAATGATTACCATATTGTAATATCTTATACAATTTTAATCGCGTTTCCAAAACAAGTTTACGAAACTTTTGTATTATTTTTTTATGTTATGAAACATCATTGAAAAACTATTTTCTGTTTTTAACAAATACCTTTTCTTTTTCTACACTCTTTTTGATTAGACTTGCTGGAATCATTCAAGAGTTGTTTGTGTTCCTAATCTGATCGTAAGTCTTTATTCGTAAGTAAAATTATTAAAACTAATATATTATACTTTTTTTTTACAAAATTATTTTTTTAACTGAAAAATATATAATATTTTTGAACGTGCTTGAAATCTAAAGACATATACGCTATATGGCCAAAGGGGACCGGTCACATGCGATTACTTTGCGCCGTTACAATACTGTTTACATACCTGCAATGCCGGGTTAATTCCTCATGTATTTTTCTAGATATTTAATAAAACGTCAAAAATCACAAGTGACTGGTCACCTTTGGCCATATAGTGTACTATCAGGAATGCGAAACCTTTTCTCCAAAAGTAAAGAAATTTAAGTTAACTTAATGCTCAAACGGAGAAAATATAAATGGACATTTTTTTTTTTTTTTTTGAAGGGAATCTAAATCTTACAGGTCCTTCCTACGTTCATTTTAAAATTTATTCTACACTGCTTGATTTATTAATTAGATGTGGAATGCTCAATAATCAATTCTTTATACATATATTTGTATTTTAAGAAGATTGTTTTAAATAATCATATTATGAAGAGTGACTTCAAACCCAAAACTGCTATTTGAACCAAATTATTTAAAACACCTTGGACACCAGGATGCTAGGATTGATGCAAATAACCGCTTGAGTAACTTTTATTTCTTGAAAGCAGAGATGGGCAAATTTGTAATCTTAATTATCCGCAATGAAATTACACACTGTTAAAAATTTTGCAGCATTCTGGCAGGTCATTCGACCGTTTTTTGAAAAAACGGTTTTATAACCATAATTTAACTGTATTCTGACCATAAAATGGCCAATAATATGGTCAGAATAGTGTTAAATTCACGGTTGTGTAACCGTTTTAAAAAAACGGTCAAAGGATCTGCCAGAATGCTGCAAATGTTTAACAGTGCAAGTTAATTGCGTGTAGTTGATAATAGCTACACACATTCAAATGCAAAAATTTCATCAAATAATGGGATGGCGGTGGTTCCGGCTACAGTACTGCAAGAATGTTTTATAGCATGTAATTTTAACTATAATTAATTACATACAATTAAATTGTAATTACTTGTAGATAATATCAATTACAAGTTTGCCTAACTCTGCCTGAAAGTATATTGCATAGTTATAATTTATTCTGATGCATATTAAACTATTCGTAAGACAAGCATACTGAAAATACAGAATCAGATTATTATACAGAATTCCTGACATCTGGGCTCCGAACCTTATATAATAGATCAATGCAGATCTCAGCTTCTATGATCGTAGCAGAAGACCAGAACAGCAATTACAATAAAAAAAGTTAGGGAGTGTCAGAGAAGACAAAAAAAAAAAAAAAAAAAAAATAACTAAAGGACCGTTTTACATTAAACATAAATAAAGTAGTAATAAAATTAATGACATAGAAAAAAAAATCAAATATATAAATAAGTCTACGAAATATTTACAGGTAAAATGTATATCAAACGGTGAAAATGAAAAGCCTATACAAAATAAATATATACAAAAGTCCCCTAACGGTCTTCAACTCTAACAATAGCTAGGAGAAGAAACTTGAAAATAAAGGAAAAAAAGATATTAAGTATAAATTTCTATTTCATTATGATTTTTCTAATACAAATATGCTAATTTATGCAATATTGTATAGTCATTTTCCCCCTTCAGTTGTATGTAAATTAAGTCTCGCTGTAGAAGAAAGCTAATTTGAGCTATATCCCATAGCATCTCTAATATAATAAGTTTTGCAATAAGACAGAAATTATTTCGAGAATACAGAAAACCAGTTAATGAAATTTGTTCATAAAAGAGCTTGAAATTGCAAATAGAATTATTCTTAACTGAATTTGGAACTGCGATAACAACTTTAAAGTGTATCATGACAAATTTTATGGAGCGAAGTTACTTCTTATCGTTAGGCGCAGACCAGAGCAGTTAAAACTTAAATTAGATTAACAGAACATCAACATTTGTTTCCAGTTTAACATCTGTCTGATAAATTGTTAGTCTTTTACATTAATGAAACTGTATTTCTTAAAAAAATATTTTTGTTTTCACGTTGAAAAGTTTGTAAAAAAAAAAAAAAACTAAATCAGCAAATCCGGAATGTTATATATTAAATAACGTTCTAGTTATTAGATATAATCATTAATATTATTTATCTTTAATATCTCGTTTTGATAAACTTCTTTGAAACTTTTTTAGTTGAAATAAATTAAATATAATTTTATTTAAATTGCGAGTTATTCTGACATTTGATGACCGGCGGCGAAAAATTTATCCATAACTCATACGGTTCTTACTTTAGACAACAAATATTTCAAAATAGTAGTTTAGTCATATTTAATTGTAGAAAGTTTGCAACTTTTTAAGATGAGGATTTCTCTTGGGAAATAGTGTCAGTTAAAATAAGGAAAATTCCATGCCCATATACACATATTTCACCTCTGAATGGCTTATGCCTTACGCCACGAAATTATGCAAGTGCTTGGTTTTAAGAAAAATAAATGGAAGTTTAATAAAGAGATAATTACAACTAAAAGCCAAACATCACTCGCATAAAAAATTCTCATTTTTGTAGAAAGGCAATTTAAAGGTATAAATACTACTTTATTTCATGTTTATCAGCGTATGTCTTTTGTAAATGATAGAATTCATAAATGTTTTTTTTTTTTTCATTTACGTATTTATTTAAGGAACTAAAATATTTTCAAACGTTTCAAATCACAGTCATTGTGCTACATAGTGCTAATCTTAAAACATTATACACTTCATTGATTATCATCCTTTTTAAATTCTTCTCTTTTGTTGACGTTTGATTTTCTGTTGAAATTTATTACTATATTTAACACAGTTATAAAACCCGCAAATTTATAGCTACAGAAATAACTCTTTCAATAGTCTACATTTTACTTCCTTCTAGTATATCAATGTCGACGTGACGGTTAGCACTTTTTTCCTTCAAAGTTAAAATTCCTTTCACAGAACTTGAAGATTTATACGCCAAAGTCTCATTTTTCTGACAAAGATTTTTCGACAGTATATCACGAGTAAAATATATCTTTAATCATTTCTAATAAAAGATATGAATTTTGATGCAACTAAAAGAACTGGTTTCAACTTGGGTTTGAGAATGCAAAGTTAATGATTATAGTGCTATTTTTTAGTAGAGTTTTAATGTGCATAAAATACGGCAGTTTTAATTATATTTTAGAGATGAATTTCATTGTAAGAGAAATACTTTAATTAATATATAAAAATATTGAAACTGGAAGGAAAAGAAATAGAAATCATGTGTTGAAAAGAGAATAAAATCGTAAAGTATTCCAGTGTCTTAATTCAGAAACAAAAAAAATCTCTTAGCTTTGGTGCTGTTGGTTGTTTACCGTAGTGGCGTTTTATATATCAAAATGGTTGATATTTGAAAAAATTAAATCCAAATTTGATAAAAGTATTGCTAAATTTATTTAAGGTCGATTCTGTGTAAGCCGGAAATCTGTCTACCGCGGAAAGATTTTCAAATCCCGACGAATCCATAGAAAATAACATTGATATGTGATCCATAAGCCGGAATCTGTCTAACGTGGTATATGTTTTTTTTTAAATATTAGGATAAATGACAAAATAATAGTATAGTTTTATAACGTGTACCGTATTTCAATCCATTTTGCTTAGAAAAATAGAAGTATTTTTGTGTAAAAAACTTTAAACAATTGTAAATAAAAGGAAAATGTCGATTGAAGAAATAAACATTCTCACATTTTTGTCTTTTATACTTTTCATTAAATTCATAAAAGGGAAAATGTTATGCTGAAAACTCTCTTTATGTGTAAAAAAATAATAAATAAATGCACAAAATCATTGGTTTTTTTTTTTTTTTTAATTCTTTGTCACCAACTTAAAAAAAATTATTAAATAATATTTCCCTTTAATGAACGTTACTGAAAATTTCAAACGTAAGAAATACGCGACAATATATATATTTTTTTTTTCGATTTGCATATAGCGGAATATTGTCTACGGCGGAAAACTTTATCGTTCCCGATCGATTACTCCTTAGACAGATATTACTGTAATAATGTAAATGACTGTGATATTCTCACACACAAAACAATAAACCTGAAAAGCAAACAGTTTTTTCAATGTGTCAGATCGAAATTTTTCAAGTGAGAGAATGCAAATTATTAAAATTAATTTATAATCATCAATGATAACTCTAAGTTGAAATTATGCCTGAGTGTTCTTATAAGTACTTTTGGCACAATGTAATTATACAGTTGAAGGTATTAAGGGATTAAAAAATTGGTATGGTATATACTAAAAAATGAGAATTGAATTTATATTTTCAAACAGTTTTAATCATAAAGATATAAAGATTTCAATATATTTCAAATTTTTGCACATCACTATCGCAACATGAGAAAATTATTAATAACAAAATATTATTTTGCTTATTACTGTTAAATTTTTACAGTTTACTCAGAATGGAAGCAGAATAACGGTTGCTGCTTTCTTTTAAAGAAAAAAAAAAGGGAGAATGCGAGAAGAACATAAAGCGATTACAAAGAGCGCAAGGAATGCACCTTCTTTAACAATTACAATCCAAAAATACAATTAACTCAGGATCTCTTTCCCGATTATACATATGTTTGTTGTAAATTTTCATTAAAATTTATTTGTATAGGTTACATTCGATAAAGATACCGTAGTTTTTGACTTAATTGTTTTAAAAATGCCTGTTGTTTTTATTTGTTATTCATTGATTTCTTTTTAAAGTTTGTACTTTCCTGTATGATTAAAAACATTTTTTATTTTACAGATAATATAGAAACCATCGAAAATTTTGTTTTTGCGAACGCTTGCATTTTGGCATCTCACCCCAATATTGGGGTAAGATGGCTAACATGCCTTCTGGTGTTTCACTGTAAACAATGATTTTTGGAAAGCAATATAACACATAATGGGATGAATAAAAGTAACTTTAATACTTTAGACATACTAAAGTTGTTAATTTACTTAACATTAGGATCTTACACAAATATGACTATAACAAACGTTCGCAATTTAATAAAAACAATTTAATATTTGAATAAAAAAGCTTATGTTATAATTAACATTTAGATCCACTTTAATAAATGATTTAGAGTCCAACTTTTCTTTTGATGTTTTTCACACGTCCCTTTGTTCTTTTCAGCATTATCTGAGATCTGCCACAACCTGCACATTTGTTTAGGAAATTGGAGTAACTTTTATGTAACCAAAAGTTTCACTTGATCGTCATTAGTCGTCCAATCACATTTTTACCAAGTTTTATTGCACTCTGGTAGACACTGTGATCACTAATTCTCATTCACTTTAACAAAATACTTATCTTCTGAATCTTGGTAGGGAATTTAATCATCATCCATATCATCGTCTGTTGAAGATTCTCGCTTTCTAGTCTTTTAATTCCTTTCTACAAAGGCTTGAGACATCTGGAAATACGCAGTTACGATCGTTAAAGCTCTTTTGTTTGGCTTTTATAGGCATTATTGTTTTATGTTAATGTTAAAATGAGAAACAAAACATTGGTGAAAATTACGTCATATTTAAAACGATAAATTTAAAATGTCTTATCTAAAATGAACTCCTCATCGCATCTTTATAAAAATGTTTACGTAACCATTTTATACAAGCAAACTTTGGATTGTTTGGTTTATCTTATTTAATCAATCACGAAAACAGTCGTTAGCTGTCTCGTCAGCCATTCATTCGGCCTTAAAATGCCTCAGACAAAGGGAAATGAATGGAAAGCCGATCACAGGAGATCGACACTAGTCGTTTAATTACGATTTAATTTTCCGTAATATTTTTAAAGCTAATCAAATATATGTGTTTAGAGTCCGTTGTCCCCACTGACGTGAAAAAAGCGGGAACCGGCCGCCATTTATGCTTTGCAGAAAGGCTGGTTCTAGTACTCTCTAAAAACATCAGCTTTATTTCTCTGATGTTTAAACTATGTCTTATATAGGCAAATAAAGAAGTAACATAAAATATTTTGGATACTTACCAGAAATGATTAGACGAAATAGCAATAAAAAAGCACCACTTAAAATTAAAAAAGAAAAGGAACGCAAACTGAAATTAAAGTGAACCCTCTTCGTTACAATTGAGTGACGTTTCCCTACAGCGTCTGCGCATATGAAAACCACTTGACACGGCACCTTGTCCAGCACGGCATCACACCACAAGGTATCCTATATATGAGAAATAATACAAGTATTAAATGTTAAAATTAAAAAAAATATATTTCGTTATATGTCGCAAATTTATATTCGCAAAAAGACTTTCCAAAATATTGCTGCTTTAAATTTTATTTTTGTTACAGTAATGTGGGTTTTTACGTAAGCATAATTCAATTTAAGAAAACACGTCTGAAACATTTGGTAGAAAGTTATCGTTTAAAAAATGTTTGTAATAGTCAGGAGCGTGCAGAGAAACATTGTTTTAAATTATGGTTGATTTCTACAGAATGTGAGAAGAGGACGGGTTAATGTTTTCGCTAAAGAATTCTTTGTGTTTGCAAATGGCGAATGAAACATATGTTTTTGGTGTTTGCAAAAGGCGAATGAAATATATGTTTTTGGTGTTTACAGAAAAAATCCCCATTTAAATCATTATTTTATTCATGTTTAAATATCACATTCTCAGTAATGAAATTTCTGTCCGCAAATAAAGAAAATGTAAAATCTCTAACTGACAGTTTTATAATATGATATTAGGAAAAGACAATGTTTCAATGTTTCATTCGTAGTGATGGTGTTTGGTGTAGCTATGAATGAAACATTATTATAATAAGAACCTGAAACGTAATAATTAAGGCTGTTCTCAAATCCAAAAGGACAACTTTATAACATAATTTTTGATTTATTTTTGTTCGGAAATGCATAAAACTAGCAGGTGCTGTTGTTTAGAAACTATGTAATCGAGCTGTTTTTTTTCGGTTTTTTTGCAAACGCAATAGATCGTTTAGAAAATAGTGTCAAAGTGGGCGTTTTGAACCGAATTTCCGCACTAAAGAAGAATATCCACTAAAGAAAGGGTGAAAAACGTGTTTATAACATGATCAAAATCGCTTACAATTCAATAGGTAATTTATTTATCAAAAATTAAAAACCACAGTTCGATTCCAAATCGCTTCTATGGTCAGGTTACCCCATTTTATATCTTTCTGTTAAAAAATGAATTCATAAATGTGTCAAAACCTTTTGCGCCTGTTGAGCAGAGCAGTTGAGAACAGCCTTAATATAAAAAAATGCAACGTGTGGTTTTACAATAGCTGGAATCAGAAGACTTGAAATTCTTGTCCCGACATTTTAGTGTTGCAACTGTGTCATCAAATGGTGCAGTTGGAACAATAAACTGGTAAAATATTGATTAATAAACTGGTAAAATCTACTATCGAGAACCGGTAAAATACTGAAAAAAATAAATGAAAATGCTGAATATTAAAATCGCTATAGTTTTCTTTAAACACATGGGTAAATTAGACTTTGGTATCTGTTTATTGTGAATTCTGAAACACCATGAAAATTTAACATTAAAAAATTGGGATTCGAACAAGTAACTTCTTGATTTCTATCTGGTATTTTAACCACTGTAGAAGTACGGAACGATGTTACAATGTAGATACAGATGAGTGACAAGATAATATGAACACCCACGAAAAAGGCATGGTCCATTTCAAAGAAGCAGAACTTGTGTCACTTTGCACTAAATTCTGCCACCTAGTGGTTATAAAAGGTAAGGTATCAGTCGCCCAACATCAGTCATAGGCGTTAACATACGCTCTGGAAAACTCAATAATGAATGACCTGCCAGAGTTCGAAAAAGGAATGATTGTTAGAATGCAGTGCGCTGGTTGCTCCGTGACGGAGACAGCCAATTATTTGGGGCGTGCAAGGAGTACTGTGTCAGCCGTTATGACAACGTACACAAAATGCGGTAAAGTATCGTCTGCGAAGTACAACAGTGGACGGAAAAGAAAGCTTTCTGAGAGGCATAAAATGAGTTGTCCGAAAGCGCAGGCAATCTTTATCCCAGATAACGTCAGAGATAAATAGTCATTCCCAGAATCCCATTTCAACAAGAACTGTCGAAAAGGAACTCCATGCTTCGAACATTTATGGAAGAGTTGCGACTCGCAAGCCATTGATGTCATAGGTGTTCGTATTATTTTGTCACCCATCTGTATGTTCCGGATTGCCTAGTTGTCAAGCAACTGTACAATTAATGTCAAGGTGATTCGACTAGTTGAGGAATAGGGAGCCACGAGAGAAAATAGTTTAAAAGTTGTTAAGCCACGAAAAATAAAGCAAAAATGACTAAGCCAGTTAATTTTAAGTAACTCAAACGTATGGAAGGCAATATATGGATGAGGAAGAGAAACTAACGAAAAAGAAGTGAAAACAACGTTTAGATCCAAAAAATGACAGACGGATGAACTACCATCTAAAAAAAAAGGCTCTTTACAGAGACCATATATTTTAAGTATAAAAATTAATTGCTAGTAAATAGCAGAGTAACAAGATAATATAAGCACGTGGATATCTCTATGATTTAAAGCAACATATTTATTACACTATAACTGGCGCAAAGAACTATATTTGTGCTGATTGACTGTTGAACTTTTTTGGAAGTTTTCAAGCTTGAACATTTTTTATTTTTATTTTACAAGAACTATTCAGAACGATTCAATTTTACTGAAATATTTAACGGCGTACATGGAGGTAAATGTTCAGAAATATATTTATTGGTGTTGTTTAAAATTTCCTTAAAAAAATTAAAAAGTTATCATTAAATGTTAATAAACATTTTCTAGATTTTTTAACATTTCGTTTTTGAAAAGACGAAAGGCTTTTGAATGTAATGGAGGATTTTCTCCGATGTTTCATATAAAATATTCGCAAAATATGTGAAAAATATTAATGCAGTATCTATAATGATTGTAAAAGCCATATAAAAATTCTATGCTACAAATAACTACAAATATTTTCTGTGAAGAATGTTATGCAAGCTTTAAAAATTTATTTCTGGTAGTGTTTTTCTCAAAAACGTAAAATAAAAACTCTTTAATAAAAACAATATAATAAAAAGCATACTTCGCTCATTCGTGTAATTTCGTGGATTCCTGAATTATTTGAATTTATTATGTAAAATAATAAAAATTAAAATTCTCATGCAAAAAATTTTAAATTCCATATTTATTTTTATATTTATTATTTTTTATACATAATATAAATATGTAAACGAACAACAATATTTGAATTAACGATACTTGTAATTATTTTTTCAACATGATAGTACCAGATTTTTTTTACATCATTTTCAGTATTTTATTTTTTAAAAGATCTTGAAAATGAATATTAATTACATGACTTCATTAAGAAGTTAATTAAATATATGGATTTAGATTCAGATTTTTTCGTATTTCTCGTATGTCACAGTAATTAGTAAATTGGAATTTTTCTTTGTTTATCTTTAGCCGCTTTATTATGTATACTGATAATGCTTTAACTAGTGATGTTTCAAATATTGTATGACAAATAAAATAATGTTAATTAAAAACTCTAAATTCATTGTTTTTTATGCTTTATCATTATTTATTTTAATTTAAAAAAATCTAGCAAAATAAATATATTTAATATCTAGGGCTAGAATGTATATATTCATTTAAGCTTGAATGATAAACGAAATAAAAGTTGATTAA
Organism: Maratus speciosus; assembly: GCA_963932465.1. Lineage (NCBI taxonomy): Eukaryota > Metazoa > Arthropoda > Arachnida > Araneae > Salticidae > Maratus > Maratus speciosus. The sequence goes on along the minus strand of OZ010795.1, from coordinate 165,122,386 downwards.
AGTTTTTTTTTTTTTTTTTTTTTTACCAAAACGTAATTACTCTAAAACTTGTATTGAAACATACTTTATTCTTGAAATATTTTGTTATAACGTAAAAAAAGTCCAAGTACAATTTAAGTTACAGGAACAACGACGTACGTTATTACTTTTATAAGTTCTCCAACTATATGTTCTCAACATATTGTTGACAATATGCTATTTCGAATTTTTTGATCCCGACAAAATTATCAGCTATACTTTAAACTTTATTATGCGAAAAGTATACATTAATGAGCAAAAGAAACCTTTTTGTTGCCTCCTAATTGTATGTATAGCTGCGAAAATTTCATCAAGTATTACTCTCGGTCGGCAACTCTCTTTATCGTCGTGGGGAATTTCTATCACGACTGTTTGGTAAGCGGTTCTCCCCTTCTTGTTATATTTTTTTCAATTATGTTTAAAATGTATTCTCTTAAAATTATTTGCACTAATTCCTTTTTAGCACAAAAAAATTAAATACTGAAACATGTAACAATCGATTAACTGTAAAAAATATATATATATATATATATATAAATTTATTACAAACAAGTAATTACAAAATCCGTCGTATTTTCTGTAGTTGCATTCGCCGACAAGAGTGCCTTTCAAACATGAACGAATCGTCGAACAATATAATGAACACGACTATTGGCGGGTGAATCGATTACGGAAGATTTGCTGAAAATCCTGCCTAACCTAAAAGAAGAGAATATAAGAAGGAACACTAAAAACAAGAATACCGAAAGTTTATTTCAGGAAACAAGTTTTATTTTCAAAATGTTGGCTTATGTGATGGTAATAATGTATTTCAAAAATGTCCGTAGAAATAATTCTTAGTTCTTAACCACTGAAGCAGGGAATGTTTCTACTATTGAAATTATCCCATTCTTACAAAAGAATTTAGAATAATTTGGAAAAAGAGAGACCACGAAACCTAAAATGTAACACTTGATAAAAAACGGGTCACTCACCTTTTGTCTAGATCAAAGTATCATATGTTTTTTCTTATCCTTGCGCAAGAGATAAATTGCTAAAAATTATTCCTATTGCAATATTTGACATTGAAAAATCTTTTAGGTATCACAAATATTGCTTTTATGTTTGAATTAAATATTTTTGTTTTGTAATATTATTTTTCATTAAAACATTTTTTTTTGTATTTTTTAAATAAAGTCATTAAGTTTATTTTTTACTTGCTTTTCGAGATGTTTGTATTTTTGTAAATAGATTTAGTCTTTTAAATTCTTTAACAAACGATAGTTAGCTATTCCGTCACCAAGATGAAAATAATTGACAAATGGAAACCTTTACGAATGAAACATGTGAAAAATACCAAATTTTGTATTCAAAATCATAGTTATATTATTAGATGTAAATTTCCAACTGGGCGAAAAATGTCCGGACCAGGATTCGAACCCGGGACCCCCTGGCTGAAGCCGCCAGTGCTCTGCCATCTGAGCTATCCCGGACGATTCTGGTCGAACTTTTTCACCCAGCTAACCTTGATGATTACAGCATCTGGTCCGAAACCTGGTTCAGCTCAACAGAATAAATCACAGATAATGGAACTCCAGAAATCGCTGGATACGAAATTACACGGGTTCGAATCCTGGTCCGGACATTTTTCGCCCAGTTGGAAATTTACATCGAATATGATTTGTTCACCAATCTAGCATAGTTATATTGATATATATGCAAATGAACCGGTTAAAAGGCCTATCTAATGGAGTAAACTACTAACAAAATCCATCCCGTAGTTTTCTAGTTAGTCCGGATATTTGAAATTAATACTTGTAATTTCTGTACTTCTGGTTATATAATACATATGATATGATATTTAATGTATATGTAAAATGATTGCTTGTGTATGTAAAACTGTGATTAGAGTACATGATAGTGCTTTGTTTTATCTCTTCTACTGCTTATGTTTACATTCGTCTTTCGTAAATAATAAAATTTATTTTATTCAGAGTGTACGCAAGCTGTTTCAATAAAATGAAAGGAGTGGTAGTTTCCAGCAAGAAGTTAAGTACAGAAAACAAGAGTGGTCACTCTCTTAGTAATTTTAAAATACAGCATCTCACTCAGATCTGAATTTTACTTCAAAACTAGTATAAAGGACTTTTAAATAATTTTTCAACAGACTAAATTTGCGTTTTTTGAAATGTTATGATATCGCTGTAAAACCACGAACTGCTCCGTAATTTAGTTAGTAAGGCCGTTTGTTCAGCTATTTAGTATAATAGGACGTATGATTCAGCGCAATGTGGATGCAAATGGTTGCCATTTACAGCATATCTCATACATTAATCATATTTAACATAAGTCAAAGTAAGTCTTCTGAATATCTCTTTAAAATACCTTAATGTTTAGTAAAGTCCTGAAGAAAATCTGCACTTTGTTGTGGAGTGAAATTAATTGTATTTTTCATTCAATTGCGATCTAAGCAACATGTATGTACATCTGATAGACAAATTTCTTGTTTATGTACATGTTACTTAGTTTCAATATTAACACAGTTTGTCATGTGCATGGGGAAGTAATAAAGGGGACACAAAGTGCTTAACAAAATGATTTTTTTTTCTCTCGTTATGTTCTTTGTCGTGACAAGTAAAAAAAAATGCCATTAATTCTAATTTCTCGTGCTATAAATACTAAATATTCTTTTCTAAAAAAAATATTCGGCGGAATAACACTGTTAAATACAGGTTTAATAAAATATAAGTTGCTGATTTTAGTAACCCTCTCGAGTTATTTGTACTATTCTGAATCAGATATTTCCACTAGCCATATATTAAAGAAAAATATGTTGTACAAAGTAAATAGAAAAATATGTTTATACCAACTAAAAAAATAGATTTCGTTGTCTTGTTTTGAATTTCTGGCCAGACTCATCTCAATTAAGGATATAAAATATGGTTTTGAGATTACAGTATGTTTTTGACAATGAAACCGGAATAGTGAGTAATTATTGCAAGCACATTAAACTATTATGTGATGACATATTAAGATATATATCATTTAATTCTACTGAACTTTATTTGAATGCTACAGTGCCAGCTTTTAATGAACTTTGGAAATAAACTTTTTATTTGACAAATAACAAGCGCAGAAACTGATTTACCCTTAAATTTATCGCATTACTTGGAGCTGTAGAACGCAACCGAAAGTTCGGTAAAGTAGATTACATGTTTCATACATAAATTCGGAAGAAAAAATTATTTCAATTGTCGTACGTTTAATTATATGTCTTTAAAAAAAAACTGTTAAGAGGATAATTGTTATTTTAAATTTCAGCATTTCTTCTTCTTTTGAGAAATGTATGTACTATATGAAATATTATCCGTAATTTTTATTTATATATTTCAAATCATAATAATCCCTTATAAATATTTGTGACATTTGAATAATAATAATAGTTTTAAAATAAAATAACCACCAAAAATTTTGTCTTTTTAAAGCTTCTATTAAAGTAATAATTTTAATATTTTACACCAGGTGGTATTTAACGCTGTATATGGGGAATATTGTAAAATTGATATTAAACAATTTAAAATTGTTTTTAGGTATTTTAAATAATGAAATTATTTTCTATTTATATTATATTAATCGTATTTATCACGGTATTTCAAAATGAATTAACTGAATTCTTAGGTTTTAATTTCTGTGTTAACTTAACTGTTTTATTCACCTTAATATTATCATGCTTGTGGATTCCATGTGCGGGAATATATTTTGAAAATCTACTGGGACTTTATTCGGTAAGTTGTGTAAGATTTCTATTGCTATAAATTAAATATTTAATTCGTTGTAGTGTTTTTTTCCATTTCATGCCATTTGATAATGTTCTGTTTTCATCTTGAGACTATTCTTTTGGTTCTATTGGTTGTTCGAGTACAGGAGAAAAAAAAATCAGCTTTTAGCTTTTTTCTCACAGAAAACAGCCGATTTGCTTATATCATTGAAATCTGTACTCTTGAAAACGTAATTCAATATATAAGTTTTTCAATTTTTTTCGGAATTCATATTGTTCTTTTTTTATTCTTCCTTATTAATTCTTGTTATTAAGTATAAGGTACTTTATTTTATACACACAGTTCTATATTATAGGTTTGTGACATCCATTTTTATTGTCAATTCATTCACAATAATGCGGTTTTGATGATGGTCGTTTATGTTTAATTAATGGTTATATATGTATACACTATATTGCCATTAATGACCGGCAATTTTCAATTTTAGACATTTTGTCGAATATTTAGAAATATCCTTTTCACATTCTTCTGGAATTTCCGGATTAAAAAGAACAGGTATAACTTCATATTTAGCAATGTCGATTTGATAAGGGGGGTAATTAGGGGGACAACAAAAAATCAAAGAAAAAAAAATAATACTTGGGATTCCCCTGTAAAATAAAATGCACGAAATGGTCTATCGCTACCGAATATAAATAGACATCGTGCAATATGTGTATTCTTTTGTGTACTAATAGCACGTATATTAATAGAAATATATAGCGATGTAATTAAAAAAATTAAAAAATTCTTGCATGTTTTTTGCTTATAACATACAGGGTTTTCAACCAAATTTAATGCCGATTTCAGAAAATTGACAAAATATAGTAGAAACAATGTGGTGCAATTGGAATATAAATATATTAAATATTTTAGGAAATATGAGCAGTTGTATGAAATATTTTTTTATATGCGCATGCGCGAACGATAACAAGTATCATTTTACATAATTTAATAGTCAACTCTATGGAGGAATTTATAACAAAAAAACTAGTCAAATATCGTAAAAATTCAGAAAGATATTGGCGTTAGAGTGAGCAAATTTTTAGTTGTTCTCTAAAACCAGCTGAATGATAAGGGATTTTACACAAATTGTCATTTTTTATTAACTGGCTTTCAGAAAAAAGATAGTATTTAGTGACTATCAACGAGTAGATTTTTAAAAAAATGCTTCGATTTTGATACTTCTTTTGATCATGGTATTGGCTCGTTCTGGTGGTTATCAGAGAAGAAATAAAGCATCAATAAAAAATGAAACTAAAAAAAATTAAAATTAAAAATGACAATTTGTGTAAAATCCCTTACCTTTTAACTGCTTTTAGAGAACTACTAAAAATTTGCTCACTCTAACGCCGATATCTTTCTGGATTTTTACGATATTTGACTAGAATTTTTTTAATAAGTTGCTACATAGAGTTGACTATTAAATTATGTAAAATGATCCTTGTTATCGTTCACGCATGCGCATATAAAAAATATTTCATACAACTGCTCATATTTCCTAAAATATTTAATATATTTATATTCCAATTGCACTACATTGTTTCTACTGTATTTCGTCAATTTTTCTGAAATCGGCGTTTAATTTGGTTGAAAACCCTGTATGTTATAATAAAAAAACATACAAGATTTTTTAAATTTTTTAAAATAAATCACTAAATCTCTATTAATATACATGCTATACTTACACAAAAGAATACACATATTGCACAATGTCTATTTATTTACATTCGATTGATCATTTCGAGCGTTTTATTTTACAGGATGATCCCAAGTATTATTTTTTTCTTTGACTTTTTGTTGGCCCCTAATTGTCCCCCTTATCAAATCGACATCGCTAAATATGAGGTCATACATGTTCTTTTTAATCCTGAAATTCCAGAAGAATCTGACAAGTATATTTCTAAATATTCGACAAAATGTCTAAAATTGAAAATTGCCGGTCATTAATGGCAATATAATGTATATATATATATATATATATTACAACATTTCAAAATGCCTAAACACCATAACTCCAAAAGGAAGGTGTATATCTGCAGAAATTTTTTAACTATAAAATCAGAAATTTTTTAACTATAAAATACATAAAAGATCAAGAAAGACAGGTAAAAAAATAAAAAAAGTCTGTTCTTCATCAGTGGGAGGACAGGCAAAAAACTAACTCCACCCCCACTTTTAAAATTTGCAGGTTTCTGAACACACGCTCACCCTGCATTCAATATTGAAAAACTATTGTCATTTTATTAACCAAATTCCATAAAAACTAAAATAACTCAAATTAAAACTAACAAACATAATGTTAACAATATAAAAATTAGCATACAAAAACAAAAATGCTTTAATAAAAAGTTTTTTAGAGAAATAGAGTGGGGGTGGAGTTAGTTTTTTGTCTGTCCTCCCACTAATGAAGAACAGACTGTTTTTGTTTTTTTACCTGTCTTTCTTGTTCTTTTATGTATTTTATAGTTAAAAAATTTCTGCAGATATACACCTTCCTTTTGGAGTTATGGTGTTTAGGCATTTTGAAATGATGTAATATGTTTTTATTGCATTTGTGATGTGCTGCTGTAGCGCCATTCATGCAGTAATTTTTCATTAATTTTGAAATAAAATATTGCTACATGTGACTCGGATAAGCTGCATTATTGCGCTTCTGGCATATATATTTATTCAATTTCATTACGGCTTTGAAAGTTGGTGTATATCTTTGTTTATTTTTGTTGTTTGTTGGCATATTAAGCCTAAGTGCTTACAAAAAATTTTTGAATAAATATGTTGCGATATATATCTAGATAAAAATATGAGATATTATAAATGAAAAGACAAAAGATGTAAAACTTGTATAGTTGCTCATGCTGACAATCCACCTCAAGTAAATGATCATATTCCTTTTTGCAAATATAATAACGTAATTTATAAAATTGATTGTTTAACCTGACAGCAGGGTTATGTAGGGCAGACGGAAGGTGAATTACACGTTAGAATTAATCAGCATAGATCGGTTGTGTATAATGATAATAAGAAATGCCCCACATTTGAAATTTTGCATTTTAGAATTCACTGTTTTAGTAATATTAATATTCAAATTTTGGATCATGTTGAAGTTAAAAATAATAGATTAGATAAAGAGAATTATTATATGTTGCAGTTTAAAACTATATATCCATTTGGATTGAATACATTGGTTAATAAAGTTAATTTATTGAAGGTTAGAAATGTATATGATTTATTTTATAATTTTAATGATAAAGTTGTTATAAAAAGAGGAAAGAGGGGGTCTCGTAAATATAAAAAAGTTACTAAACATGTAATTCCTAATACATGAATTAAGGATTTGTAATTTGTTTTTGATAAAAATTATAGTGTTAAAAATGTTAAAATGGAGGTTTTTAAATTAAAGATTAATGTGCTTAAGAAAATTAAAAAATGTTTGGATGTTTTCAAATTTAAAAATTTACAGTTTAAAGATTTATTATATGATTTAATTAATTTTAAGTTATTAAATAGAGATGAAGTTAATAAAGAAGTAATTTATTTTAATATAAAATGTCAACAAAAATCTTTTGATAATTTGAATTTAAATGCAATACGCAAACATATTTAAGACCTTTTTCCTCTTAAAGAATGTATTATTTCAGTTGCATATAATTATCCTAAACCATTAAGTAATAAGATTTTCAATTACAGACAAATAGCTTTTTCAAATGTTAATACAGTTTTAACTTGTTGTTGTAATAATATGGAATTTAAAGATTTTATAGATAATTATCATGGTCATATAATTACAGGTAATCTTGATATAATCAAGAATAAAAATGTAAAATATTTAATGAATTTTGGTACAAAATTTAGAATTAATCGTAAAATTAGCAGCAATAAGGTACTAAAGATTTTTAAGGATAATGTCAATAATTTTATAAAGAAATATAGTTATAAATTTAGTATGCCTTTAGAGGCATTTTTTGAATGGAAGTCTCAAATTTTGGGGCATTTCAATAATTTTTTAAAAGATTATTTAAATTCTGATAAGTATGACTATCAAAGTTTTAAAGATGAAGATGTAAAATTTATTGAAGGTTTACAGAATTATTTTGTTATAGCCCCTGTGGACAAAGCAGCTAATAATTATGCAATAATATGAAAGAAGTTTTATATGGATAAAATAGAGGGTGAAATAGGTAATGAAAACTTTTATTCAAAAGTTAATATTGACAAAAATCCTGTTATTAAAAAATTTTTTGCATATAAAAGGAAAGTTAAAAGTATGTTTTCTTATAATTTTGATGTTTCTAATCATCACTGTTTGCCATTTATTTTCTTAACGCCTAAATTTCATAAAGATCGGATTAAGTTTAGATTTATTTGTAGTACTTCTAAAAGCGTTAATAAAAATTTTAATATTGGTTTACAGAATTTACTAAAAAAGATTTATGATTTTTTTAAGTATAAATTTAAGAAGTATAGTTATTTCTGGTCAATTGATAATAGTGTTGAAATTCTGTACAAATTGCCTTTGACTCCTCTGAAAATGCAGGTATTCGACTTTGAAAATCTGTTCACCAATATACCTATTGATTCACTTTATGATGTTTAAATGAGTATTTTTGATGTTTTTAATATAAATGATGAATTAAATATAAATAGAGATTTATTTTTAAGCTTATGTCATTTCTGTTTTTATAATAATAATGTAACTTTTAACAATAATACCTTTAATCAGATATATGGTATAGGTATGGGGACAAACTATTCTAGTACAGCAGCAAATTTATTTTTGTTTTATTATGAATATAATTATACTATAAAATATAACAGGTCTTTAAGGGTCTTTAGGTATATTGATGATATTTTGATTTTTAATTTAGATTTTTCTAATGAATATAATATTATATATCCAAATTGTTTAAAATTAGATAGAGCAAACAGTGATGATTATAATGCAGAATTTTTGGATATTTTATTTAAAATTATTGATAATAAATTGATATTGGATTTGTACGATAAGAGAAATAGTTTTCAATTTTTTACTAGAAGCATGCCACATTGGTTTTCAAATTTACATAAAAAAAATTACATAAATATTATCATTAATCAATTAATACGTTTCAATAAAATTTGTGGCAGAGACAATAATTTTTATAAACAGATCTTTAAGTTGTTGGCTAATTTATTTTATAATAATTTTTACCCTATAAAGTTTTTGAAATATTATTTAAAGACAGTTCTAAAAAGTGAATGGCAACGATGTTGACTAGCAGCATGAACATGTGATGGCAGCTTTCTGGAACTTTCTGTATGAAATAGGCATCCTAAAGTCTTGTTAAAAGAACGGGTGTGTATTGATGAATTGAAACGAAAGAAAGTTGCAGACCTGGAACATACAAAGTTGCAGACCTGGATATTTGACAATGGCTTTGGAAGAAAACTTATTTGTTTATTGTTGACGGGTGAGAAACATTATACAGGTATTACTGTTTTTCATGTTTTGAGAAATTTTATTTTGCGGGTTTGGGGGGGGGGGGGCGCACGTTTATTCTGCAATCATGCATGTTAAGTTAATTTCTTTTGTTTTTATTTTAATGGCAATTTTTAAAGTATTTCTCTAAAAAACTTTTTATTAAAGCTTTTTTGTTTTTGTATGCTAATTTTTATATTGTTAACATTATGTTTGTTAGTTTTAATTTGAGTTATTTTAGTTTTTTATGGAATTTGGTTAATAAAATGACAATATTTTTTCAATATTGAATGCAGGGTGAGCGTGTGTTCAGAAACCTGCAAATTTTAAAAGTGGTGGTGGAGTTAGTTTTTTGTCTGTCCTCCCACTGATGAAGAACAGACTGTTTTTGTTTTTTTACCTGTCTTTCTTGTTCTTTTATGTATTTTATAGTTAAAAAGTTTCTGCAGATATACACCTTCCTTTTGGAGTTATGGTGTTTAGGCATTTTGAAATGATGTAATATGCTTTTATTGCATTTGAGATGTGCTGCTGTAGCGCCATTCATGCAGTAATTTTTCATTAATTTTGAAATAAAATATATATATATATATATATATATATATGTATAAACTAGCGAAAGGATAATTTTTACCTGAACTAGCACACCTCCTCACAGAACAAAAAAAGAAAGAAAAATCATGCGTTAAGCATAGATTATGAAACACTTTCCAACACTTCCTGAATGCTTTAAAAAAACTTCGTTATTTCGGGAAATAAGGTATATAAGAAAACTAACCTAACATTTTAGAAAACACATAAAACATTTGAAAAACTGATTTCAGCAGTTACCGTCCATTTCAAATATGTATTCCAATTCTTTTGAACAGCCCTGTATTTGATCTGTAGGTTGATATATAAACTATATAATGGAAAATTTAGTTTAGCAAGAAAACACATAACAGGTTGAAATCTCTCGTTCAGTAATTTAGACTAATAGATGGAAACATATACTTTTGTACAACCCTGTAGTTAACCTAGTATCTTTATTACACGCCACTATTTAGCTAAAGTTTAATTCAAAGTAAACCACTCTTAAAACTACCGGAAACACATTTCCAGAAATTATCATTTATAGACGGCCATATATCCAATTCTTTACGTGATCCTGTATATCATTTTATATATGTTCTCCAAACATTTCTTACTAAACTAAATGCAGTTCAGCATAAAAATGCCTAACTCATTTAAAAATCATCTTTAAGCAATTTGCTATCATGCCCAGTAACCATTACGAATTATTTTGTGTAGCACTGTATACCAATTACAGCATTTATACACACCATATACAATGCATAAGTGTAGTGAAACATAAAAGCACATAATATAATTAAAAATGCATTTCCAGTCATCGCTACTGTACGGTACTTCGTATATAATATAGTATCTGAAATCTTTTGTGTGTCCCTGTAAATGCTATGCACTTCGTATTATCCATGAAATAAGTTATATTAAACATCAGCGACGTATATCGATTTCATTATACATGAAATAATTTAACATAATTAAAATACGCCGGAAAAAATCCCCTCCACCCATATATCATTATGTAACGAAATTCTTTTGTGTGGCCGAGTAAATGAATAATAACTATTTTTTGCGCCACATATTCTAAAGAAAATGCATATTTTAGTGTACTTGATACATGCATATCAAGTTTATTATGTTTGAAAGCATGCAACATCATTAAAAATCATTTTAAACGATTTTTCCCCATAGGCCGTAATGTAACGAAAACTTTTGACTGTCCCTGTAAATGAACTAATCATGCTACAAACTTCATTTGCAATAGTGTTTATGCTATTGTAGAGGATACTAACATCCAAAAATTTCAGAACGATCCGAGTATATTTACGGGAGTTAGAGCGCGTACAGACGGCCAGACGGACAGACAAACCGAAGTCATAAACACTTTTCAACTTTGTTGGAAAGTTTTAAAAAAAGAAGGATACTCATTGCTTATACATATGATATAAAACTATTTTTTGGAGTCGTGGCTTGCGGCATTCGTACTTAAATAAAACACACAGTGGTTCAGGCATTGTTTTATTGGAAGTAGAAGACATCTTAGCCGAAGCCCAGTCATCTAATGCGGCTCCGCCGGGGTCAATCCGAGCATCCCATATCCCGTCTGTTCCCACTGGCAGCTCATAGTAATCCGCGTGAATTTAAAGTTCTAAGAGACGATCACCAGTAGAAACTACTTTATTACTATTTATAGCCTTAGACTGTTTTATATTAGATGCTTTTGAGTAATTTTGGATAAATGGCTTTTACTTTAGTATAGGATACGTGTTCATCCTCTTCTAAACTTAAAAGTTATAAATACTTAATAATTTGGCCATGTGTTGCGATTTACTTCTGGATTTAATTAGGATTTGAATTAGCCAAGAAATTATGACGTTTGAGAAGTGTCAAGACATATGTCTGCATCGATGGTTATCGAAATATTGTATACTTGATAATATCTCTTATGGGGTTCTAGCGACTTGAAGTGCTACTTGGGGCAGATATGGAACTAGAGTTAACAACTAAGGGGAAAGTGTATTAACTGAAAAGGTTTATCGAGCATCTTATCAATTTTATAACATATATATGTTACCGTGAAAGACCGAAATTGGAGAATGTCGACATTCACCGGTGAATGTCAACACATACCAAATATGTCAGAGACAGACCGAATATTTGATTATAATCTTGTATATTCGGACCATCACCAGTGAATGTCGACAAGCACAGATATGCTCTGGTGGAGGTCGAAAAGAGAAGCGGTGTTCAACAGAGAGGCTACAGTCTGCCGCCAAATTCTTTGTTGTACTGCGTGTCAGTCAGCTTTGTCAGTTTTATGCAGGGTTTGATGGTGCGCGCAACGTTTTCTTAAATTTATTTTTTTATTCAATATCCTAATTTACAATGAATGGATACTGCAGTGAGCCGTTATTTTTTATTTTTATTTATTTATTTATTTATTTATTTTTTTTTTTTTTTGAAAAATTAAATACATTAATTGAGAGTAAACGAGAAAACATTTTTTTTTTTTTTTTTTAAACTCTAAAATACTTTCTGAAGGGATTTCTTCTAAAACTAAGTGCAGCGCACCTTTGGATAACAGGCGATTAAAACGTTTTTATGTTTTAAAAATTAATGATTGCGCATGAAATACGGAGAAGTAAATGCAAATTTCCGACATATTCAATATTCACCATTAGTGCATGGTGAATGTCAACATTTGCCGGTGAATGTCAGAAATAAGGATATTTAGCAAATATTTCGGACATACACCAAGCGATTATGTGAATGTTGACATTCAACGGTGAAAGTGGACATTCTCCAGATTTCGGTCTTTCACGGTAACATATATATATATGGTATATATTCATTCAGATCGCTGATTGTTCAAGTTTTTCTTTATTGACGTCGTTTCAATAGCATAGAAGACGATGTTTTCACAACAATATAAGCAAAACCATTTTTAATATTAACTCAATGGTTGGTTTTATGAAACATTTAAAAGTAACGCTGCTAAAGGAATTTTCTTTCGTATTTAAAGAGGAATTCCAATATATTTTGTGTAACTAGAATAATAAAAAAAATATACAAAAGGTATTAATTTTTCGAGGTCGATAAAATGAGTACCAAGGTTGCTTGGGAACTAAACACCGAGGATCTCGCGTTGGGCTGACCACCCGACCGGGGCACATGCTGCATAGCACGTCGGAGCCTAGGGTCAAGTGAATAGAGTTGGGCCCTGTAGGTCCTGATCTTTCATGGATCGTACGGCCACATGTTTTTTCTTTTTATTAATAATTCTTTGAGTTTTTTAACAAAAAAATATTACGTTTTTATAATTCATTAAATCTCCTGACAAACTTTTAAATGTTAAAAATATTACCTTGTTTCTTTAACGAATAATATATACTTATACGAAGAAGAAAACATAAAATACTTATAATTCTGAATTTTATAAAAGATGAATATTGACTTACAAAACCATTGTCTAATTTTGAAGAAGAATTTAAAAAATATATGTTTTTCATTTTTATCAAATTAGTATAATATTTTAGAAATACTAGAGATGTAATATTTTCAGAATTTAGAGAATATGGGCTTGTAGTAAAATCCATAATTTTATTTATATTTATATTTTTCTAAAGTTACTAATTATTTTATGTAAGACAGGTAACTAAACGTACACTAATGTATTTTCATTCTAGCTATATATTATACTTTCCAACAAATAAAGTATAACGTCAAATACTTTAGTTCATATTTATACTTTCTATCGCTTGTGACTACAAATAAAACGAAATTACTATTTTTTTTATTCAAAAGTAATATTAATTTAACCCTTTTGAATTTGAATAAAATGATATTTATATTTATATGACAAAGGAAATTTGAGCGGCTCGAACCATAGTAGACCGAGTCCGTAAAAAAAAAGAGTTAGTCCATTTAGAAGATTCATAAAATCAGTTTCATTAACCGCCACAGTAAACCAAGTCTGTAAACAGATCACACTTATGAGAAACTATGTGAAAACAGACTTGGTTCACTGTGGGAGTGGAAAAAAATAGATTTTATGCACCTTCTGAAAAGGCTATCTCACTTTTTCTCGAAATGGACTTGGTTGTGAACAATTCATTTAATATGTAGAAACGATAATTATTTCTAACTTACTGCTATATTTTCTGATGGATTTTGTCACCAAGAATGGGAATATGTATAAAAAAATTAACTGCGAGATGCCAAGAGTGCGGAGAGGAGCCTTTTGTTGAGAACCGCGATTTACTAAAATTAACCACAGACTTATTTTAACACAAAATTCCATGATAGAAACAAATTTTTATTTATGATACATTTTCCATTTCATTTTTCTTTAGTAATATGCAAAGTACTGCTTGTAGAATGCATTTATTTCAGAATAAGAAATTTCTACCCGTAAATTAATAATAAAAAGACTGGTATTGATGTAGGTTTTAAAACGTACACATATATCGAAAAATACACACACACACATATATATATATATATATATATAGACCTTATGATGCCTCCACTATTTTGAATGTAAGAGAAAAGTTCACTTCGCATATTTTATTCTGAAATTACGAGTTCATTTTTCATTTGACATTATGGTATTTCATACGAAGAATGACAATATTACTAACTAAAAGATGATTTTTTTTTTTTAGATTCACGTTTTCATTTTGATTTTTTTCGATACGTACATAATACCACGCAATAGTAAAAATATTGTTTAATAATGATTTAGTTTTAAAAGCATAATGGCTAATTTCGAAATTATGTGCTTCTTGAATATTAATAATTAATCTCTAAACAAACCACTGATTCATTATTTAAATGACTTAAGTTTAAACGTTTCGGGTATTTTAAAAATATTTTGAGGAAAAATACGTTCCGTAACAATCTCGTTAAAGCGTACATTTTTAGTATTTTTCTGAAGCATAATGAAACAAATTTCTCTAAAACATTAGTGGTACCTATTTAAGGGGTCTCAGGACTTGATAGATACCGAAAAACATGTAAACAGGACTCTCGCTTCGAGTCCGTATAAAAACGGAAGAATTCAATGTAACTAATTTAAACTTTCTGATATTTTTCAGACATGATTGTAGGCTTATAAAATTATAAAAGGAAGTACTTCAATGTAATAAAATAAAAAAAATATAGCAACATTTATATAACACAATTTTCGAAAAAAAAATAGGTGTCATATCACCATCCGTAAGATATCTTAAAGTTGAACTGACATAAGAACCTATTTTTTGCTTTAAAATAATCAGGAAACTTTACTCTATAGAATGAATTAAGGGTATAACTATCACTAAAAGGAAACCTTATTAAAAAAACTGTGAAATTTAAAACTTTTAAAAACCCTAGACAATACTTTTTTTTCATTAAAAATACTCAAAATATTAAACTATCTAAAATATATTAATTTCATTCTATAGATAATAATGTTATACGCATGCAAAAAAAATGTTTAAGCCATTCCATCAAATAGTTTTTTTTTTAATCTTACGGATAGTCGTCAAAAATCAAGTTCCGAGAAAACGCCACTTAAAGTTGAAAATATAAAACAAATTCTTCCGTAAATTTAATTGATGAATTTACAACAGACATATTCACTATTTTTTTTGAAAAAATTCTTACATATATAATTCTGTTACCTTTTAAATCTTCATATGATACTTTTCTGGATTTCTACTTGTATCAATTTTAATTTTTTTAAACAATCACTGACGTAAAAAAACAGTTGAAAGCAGTTCCAAATTTCAATCATAGATGCTCACACTTGTATGTATGTTTGCTTTCAAACATGCGGTTTATTTTTCTGATTTTTAGATTAGTTTTGACGCTGTGACACAGAAATGGTGACTTCCAATCATTGCAGTCGTCACTTCTGTGTCACAGCGCCAAAATTAATCTGAGAATCAGTAAAAACCTTTCTTTGAAAGCAAACATACCGGCAAGTGGCGCCATCTGTGATCTAAATTTGGAACTAATTATTTTCTTTCACTTGAAGAAAACTTTTCCTCCGGAGAAACATTTCAGTACAAACCACACTCCTGCACGACAATTACTTGATTTTATTTTGAATTATAAAATTTGTCCAAGAATTTTCTGGCACTGTGCTATGTACAGTCGTGGAAAAAAAACTAAACACCCGCCACTAACTCCTCAACAAATTATCGTAGAAGAAAGTTACTGGTACCGTACGATTGGAAATAAAGTCTACTTTTAGATGATATAGATAAAATTTGCTTACGGTGCCATCTACATATTAAAACAAACCATAACTTTCTTTTTTTTTCAATTGCAGTACACAATTTTGACATCATAAATGAACTCTACATCCTCCAATTAGCCTAAAAACAAATTTTTATGCAATTCGTACCATAAGTTTCCAAGAAATTAATTATTTCAAAACGAGCGTATTTTAAGGACTGTATCCAAATTGAAGTTCGGAAATCGTTTATTAACTGAGAGATCCCCCATATTGATCAAGGCACATTAAGAAATCAATGGAGCCTGCTAGATTACAATACAGCGTAAGAAATTTCAAAATATCTAGTCACTTCTAACATAGACGGCCCCTTAAACCATCATTTTGCCGTTTTTTAAGCATAATATGAAAACTACTTGGAAGAAAAATATGAAATTTTGGATTTAAATAAAGCAGGACTTAATAAATCTAAATCATAAAAAAAAATTGTACGTTGCAATTCATAATTTTTTCGAATATTAATTTCATAATTCATAATTCATATCATAAAATTATAAAAATTGCAAATTCAGCGTATATATGTTTGGGCATATTAGTATTATTGCTACAAAAAAAAATAGCACATTAGGAGCATAATTTCTGGAGATATTAATAAAATATGAAAATGTAATTTAACATTAGAAGCACTAAATTTTAAATGTTTATAATTCAAAAACTTACCATTCTAATGACTTGAAATAGGGTGTCTAGGCATAATTTGAACCGTAGATTTGAAATATCTTGTTAAAATTGGGTATTGTCATTGAAAAAAAATGAAGTTTGGATTCGTTTTAATATCTAGATGGTCCACTAAGCAAATTTTATATACATCATTTAAAAGTAGATTTTATTTCCAATCCTTCGGTACCAGTAACTTTCTTCTACGATAATTTGTTGAGGAGTTAGTAGGGGGTGTTCAGTTTTTTTTCACGACTGTACATTAGGGTGTCCCAAAAAAATAAATTTTTAAATATTTGGACTCTCAGCCCCTAAAAAGTTTCTTTTGGGGTACTTAAGATCTCTTGTAAAATTTCAGCTTAAAAGAAAAGTATTTAGAGGTCCCTCAAGGTCGCCAAAAAGTAAAAAAATTAGCTTTAATTCCATAATATTTTATAGTTGCTTACAAAATTACTACTTTATAAATATATATTTATTTTTTTAAGTTGCATGCATTTAATATGTCGTTTCTAAAAAATGTACCCTATTGGTAATATTTAGTGTAGTAAATGTAAGAAAAAATACTAAAAAATTAACTAAAAACGAACTTTATCGAAAATTGAAAAATGCAATGGAAAAAGAATGCTTTACATCAAAATTCACCTGTAGAAATTTAACAAATCAATAAAGAGGAAAATGGTGCATAACGTTCTATAAATAACATAACTAGTCATTTTTACATATCTTGAAGATCTTTACGGTTGCACTTCTAGAAGTTCTTTCTCTGCATTTCAACTACCTGCGATAAATACTGTCTTTGTTCTTCATCTTTTGTTGCATCATTAAAACTTTCGATTAATGCTATGCCTCGCTCAGCACAGTCATTCACACTTGGCAAATGTTCAGCAATTTCTTCAGCATCTTTAAAAGATTGTGTTTGTAGCCATTTCTCAACCAGCAAACTTAAGAAGCTATCGTCTATTTGTGTGGTGTGAAAGAAGAAGCTGTGAGAGATATTTAAGTTGTAAAATTAAAGTAAGTTTCTACAATAAGTGCAATTTTTTTTTCGATTTTAACTAACACATATTTCTCCTTGGCACTAAGAAGTTTTTCAAACAAAGAGTGGCAAGCACTTGACTTAAATACCAAGAGTGACATAGAGCCTTCTTTAATCCTGTTTTGCATAGTTGTATACCATCATATTCATGCAATCTTTGTATCACTAGAATGTCATTCATTGGTGCATCTACAATCGACTGGCAATTGTACCATGATTGAATGTATACACATAGTACAAATGATTGAATCTTTGAAGGTTTTGGAGTTGTTGAGATGACAATTATATATTACAGATTCATTTCCATCAACATTAGTTCATTTTTAATGAAAATAACTTTTGCTATTCATCGAGTTCTGTGAAGAACATCTGGTTTCCATATAATATTGTTCACATCTACTCCAATCATAAGAACAAAAAGATTTTACAGGTCTCTGTAATCATCCTTAGGAAATTGTTTAGATCTGTCTGAAGTTGATTCATAATTAAAGTTTTTAAAGAGTCAGATGCTGCTATCAATGGCGTGTTTTGACATTGTGGGTTGTGGTAGTGAATTTTAATCCATTTTTTTGAAAATTTTTAAACATAATGATTTCAGGTCCCCTCAACGTCCCAAGACATACTTTAAATATATCTGAAAATAACACTTCAAACATGTAGTGTCTACATGCTAACCATAGAACGATTCTTCCATTTTTTATATTCAAGAAGAACACATGTTCCTTTGAATGTCCCTGTATTTGAAGAAGTTGTGCTAAAGCACATACCAAATCTAAGAATCACATTTCAATGACTATAAAAGTTAAAAAAAAACTTATTAGCTGCTGCTTTTCCTGTACCAGATAACAGCTTAGAATTCCAAGAAGTTATGTATTGCTATCTTTTAGAGAGGAAACTAACACTGGTTAACAGTCTACCTTTCTCATGCCCTGTAATGATAAATCAGGTAATACTTATAACTTTCTGTCCCAATGAACTACTGATTACAAAGCATTAAACTCAATTTTTATCTGTTGCTCAGTTTCACTACATAAGCGTTGACATTCATGATGAACAGTACTTGTTGAAGGAATTACAGAGTTTCACTCTTTGAACAGTCTTATTTCTATCAAAAGCTGGAACAGCTTTTGGTGTTATTACCGAACTTTGTCTTTGTTCATCTTTATCTGAATGTTTCTTACGTAATATGTTTTTTCTGGATTAATTTCTACAGCATATTCATCATGAAAGTCTTTTTTAGAATTTTCATTGTCAGTCACATTCATTGTTGATGTAAAAGATGCAGTTGATAAAGTAAAGGAATTTTGAGATGAAACAACTTCTTTTAATGGCTTTGAAAATTGTTTCTGTTATTCAGCTGATCTTTGCTAACGTATAGCTTGAGAAACTAGCAATCCTCTTCATTTTTAATAAGCTGTTCCGAATTAGCGTGACTTATGACAAATAACATACCCAAATTTTCCCTATTACAGTCTTTGATTCTCTTGGTCTTTTGCGTTATTCCTTTTTCGATTTTTTCATTAAGCGTACTAGTTTTTCATATGAATCTTTAATCTTTTTAAAGATATGCTGCTTATGTCTCAATGACAAACTTGATTTTTCCCGAATTAGCACAGTGTATACAAGAACAGAACTATTAATGATCGAAAGTATCCGAGTACAGTGAAAGTATATAAAATTAGCAGGTGCAGTTATTAATTATATTTTTGTATTTAATTTTGTTTTTCTATTTAATTATGCTTTTTATTATATTTTTTGCTATAATACATACTAAAAAATTACTTATAGAAATACAATATATAATTGATCATAACTTATGCTTTTGATTAAAATTCTATATTTTTACATAAGCCAGTGAAATTGTGTGACCTTGAGGGACCTCTTAATCTTTTCCAAATGTGCTCTAACTTCATATATTTTAATAATAGGAGAAGAAGAAACTTTTTAGAGGGTAAGACTCACCTTTTTAAAAAATAAATTTTTTTACATTGAATTTTGGGACACCCTACTGTACATATGCATACACAATTTAGAATTTCGTCTAAAATAGTTTTTTTGATTCAGCCATAACATTACTAAAATTTTATCGCGTATATCAGTTACTTAAAAAAGCCTCTTTCATACTCTAAAACTCGACAATAAAATTTGTGTAAAATTTGTACTGTCATAAAATTTGTAATGGATATTCTAAAAGATAAAGAATATGAGACGTAGAATTTTATACATTTATGCTTCAAAAAATCCAAAAGAGTTTTGCTTGATAGCTTTCTTTAGGTTATAATATAGACGGTAGTATACTTCTGAGATTTTTTTTACATGGTAAAAAGATATATCGAAGATGTAGATATGAAAATGTGAAAGTCGTATAGTACTTTACTGAATATATTTGCATTGAAAATTTATCACTTAATATACGTGTAATTCAAAATTCTATGATATATATAAAAATATACTGTATATGCTACATTTGGAACAATCATTCTTAAAATATGTAAAATAATCATTCAATGTAAAAGGATTTATTTTGTAATATTTAAAAAATATTTTACTTTTTTGTTAAAAAATTATTTGCAATTAAAAATGAAGTAAATTATCTTTAAATTTGTTTCATTGACAAAAATGGACGTAAAAATGCTGCACTATCATCAAATATGCTCCAAGCCTAATTGAAAAAAAAGAAAACCTTTTTGATTTTAAATTACCTTCATGCTAAGTTTTCTATACTTAATAATTTATCGTTATATTTTTCATACATTTTTTACTTATTTATATATTTACATACATGTTTCTCACATAATTCCCACTTAATCACTTCCAATATTTAAAAGGATACATTCAGTGTATAAAACTAAAAAAAAAAAAAAAAAAAAAAAAAAAAATACAAAACGTACTGTCCGCAAAAACTCTCAGACAATATAAGCGTGTAGTATTTTGTTGTAATGCTTGGATGTCACAGTGTAAATTATTAGTCATCACTGATAAATTATTTCAAAACCTGACTAAAATATTCTTAACATCCAACTCAAACGTAAAAATGCATACCAATTATAAGTTGTATACAATGAATGATATGCTGATAAACCTAATTCAAATGAATATGGCGAAATTGGGGAAAGATAATGAGGATAAAAATGATATAAACATTATGACAGCAAAGCAGCATTATCTATTGGGATGCATGAATTTTTGTTCCAGTGCTTAGCATGAAAATCTTGGGCTCATGCTGATTGCTCTAGTTGAGACCAGACAGAGACCCTGGCTATGCGAGTGGTGGAAATGCTTTTAAATTTTCAATTAACAATCCTTTTTAACAAACTTATGAATGTATGTGTGATGTTGCAATATGTGTTGAATAATGTTTTATAGTTCCCTCAAGAAATTTTTTATCTATGATAAATTTTGTATCTATTTGTCATTTTATTAAAAAAGCTAAAATCTTAAACAACAATTTTTACGCAAAAATAACGTACAGAACGATAAAAATTACCCATACGATCGTTTCGAGGATTCCTCGATCCCTTCCTCAGTGAGAGAGAGAGAAAAAAAAAGAATTAAAATGGGATCGAAGAACCCCTCGGTTATAGCCCCCATTAAAATTATCATAAATAAAATTACTAGAACCATTAAAATTTCTTTCTCCAATCTTAAAGATCCTATTGATGATCATAATACCTGGGGCAATTACAGAATTTTTTGTGAGTGTGGCTTCTCTTACATTGGGCAGACGAAGCGTGCACTTAGAATTAGGCTGAAAGAACACCAGAATTACGTTAGAAAGCAGGAAATTGAGAAATCTACAATAGCAAAACATTGTTGAAATTCCAACCACCAGTTTAATTATCCAGAGGCAAAAATTATTCAAAAATGTAACTCAGTGTTTGATCTAGACTTTTACGCAGCTCACTATATTCATAAACTTACTTCGACCTTAGTAAATGATATGAACCAGCGTCCCTTTTCTTTCCCCAGTGTGGAGAGATCTTGCGCAGTGACTCTTTTTCAGCTAGTTCTTTCTGTTCCATTACGTCATTTCTTTGGGATATATAAACTTTTGCTTCTGCCTTTT
Organism: Maratus speciosus; assembly: GCA_963932465.1. Taxonomy (NCBI): domain Eukaryota; kingdom Metazoa; phylum Arthropoda; class Arachnida; order Araneae; family Salticidae; genus Maratus; species Maratus speciosus. The sequence continues at coordinate 165,100,507 of OZ010795.1, read as the reverse complement.
CAATCACTCCATAAGCCAATTCTCGGGTCTATAACCGAGGGGTTCTTTGAACCCATTTTAATTCTTTTTTTTTTCTCTCTCCCACTGAGGAAGGGGATCGGGGAATCCTCGAAACGATCGTATGGGTATTTCTAATCGTTCTGTACGTTATTTGTGCGTAAAAGTCGTTGTTTAAGATTTTAGCTGTTTTATTACAATTCGCACATTATTTAATCTGTGCTTATATCATTTTATTACTTTGTAGGGCAAGATTACGAGGAGAGTAGGCTTGGTTTGAAAATATTCTTACATGTTTAAGTGCAGATGAAACGATTTTAACTATTTTCTGTTGACGAGATATCTGATATCACGTTGAAGATTAACATACTAAAATTAAGGAATATCTTTTAAGCTTAAAGCTTCCTCTCTCTTATTATAAACAAATATATTTCTATTACAATATCCTTATGATATATATTGCACATGTATGTCATATTTCATTGGAATTTTTACAGTAAATTAGAAACAAAAAACCACAAATATGAAAAAAGGCCTAAATTAATATAAAACAGGATCCATAATGCAAATACAAACTCAGTATATCATTATTAAATTGAAAAAATAATTGTAGCATTATAAATATATACTTTTGATAATTTCATTTTCCAAATATTGAAAATTTAAGTGACACATATTAATCTTTCATTAGTTAAACTTTATGACATTTATTTATTAAAACCCATTAAACATCATCCAATTTTCTAAAACTGAAACACTCATGAATATTTACAATCAAATAATGAATACTTAAATGTTTCTCAACAACACTAAATCATTCATGTCAGAATAATTTGACAATTTAAAAATGTATTCCTCATTGTCAAGAAATATTTACGATTTGAGTTTTGTGGGAGAAAATTGTAGTTTTTAAGTCCCGTTTAATTATGAAAAGAACATAAATGTTAATATACGGTAATTTTTTTGTTGAATGTATTATGTACATATATATATTTTTTATAAATTATGGTCATGTTAAACATTTCTGTTCATAGATGAGGAATATTTCTAAATAACAAACGAAAACGTTATTAATTTGAAAAACAAATTGGCAATTAATAGAAGTTACACAATGTTGTACAAAATAAAGCTAACTAAAGGAGATAAAAAAAGAGGAAAAAAATGGGAAATTTTTCACGCTATAAGTTTCTACTTATTAGCGCACATAAATCGAAACGAAACATGTAACTCATGTGTACAGTCGTGGAAAAAAAGTAAGCAATCTGCAACTAATTATGATAGGAGAAATTAATTGGTACCAAACGGTCGAAATAAAGTTTACTTTTAAATTATGTATATGAAATTTGCTTAGGGGGCAATCTACAAATCAAATCCAGATCAAACTTTGTTTTTTTTTTTTTTTTTCAATAGCAATACTCAATATTGACAATATAATTTAAAACTTCGGTTAAAAACTATGCCTATTTTCAGTCTTAAGTATTTTATAACATGAATTATGAATTTAATATTCGAAAAAAATATTAATTGTAACTTACAATCCTTTTGATAGATTTATATTTATTATGTCCTGTTTTATGCGCATTCTCAATTTCAATTTTTGCTTCCAAATACTTTTCCAATTATGCTTCAAAAACGTGAAAATGGTGGTTACGTGCAGTAAAGCATAATTTGAAATAAACATACTGTACACATTTTATTGAAAAAATTCAGCTGGCAGTAATCGAAACATATTAAGCGAGTGCAATGTTCATATTGACAAAAAATAATACATTAATAGAAGTGACATAGTCATTCTGTAGCATTTCAACAATCGAGTTCCGAACTTCAATTTGGATACAGCACCTAAAATAGGCTAATTTTAAAATAATAATAGCCTAAGTCCTGTGATAGTCATCAACAGTTCCGTGCTGACCGCTTCGCCTTTTATGTGCCAGGTGACCATTTTTTACATTTTTTTATTTCTCGCGTGGTAAATTAAAACAATACTTTGATGTTGAAATTAAATTTCTTGGTCCTTTGTATTATTTAATATTTTTCTTTTCTTTTTCTTAAAAAAAATGAAAAAAAGAAGTGAAAGCCATGAATTTCAAATTAAAATTATGTATTTTAAATAAAATGAGTGAAAATATTATAATTTAGTTGAATTTTATGAAATATGAAAAAATGCAACGGGAAAGAGAAAGTTTGATGATTTGTCACTTGCGCCTGGCTAACGTAAAAGGGTACTACTTAGTCATCCCTTCGACCAATTTTGCCAAATAATATAAATCGCCAAACCACTCGCCAAATTATACAAATTGACATATTTTAAGTAGCAAAAGAACAAATAAATTAGTATAACATTAATAAAAATACAAATAAAACGTCGAAATAAAAATAACTTGATGACGTAAACACGTGTAACTTGCTTAAAGTCAAGTGAATGTGACATTTACGATCAAACATTATTGGTATTTAATCTTATACTTTGGCGATAGACGTTTGGTCGACGGGATAACCAAGTAGTACCCATAAAAATACGGAGTTCTTGATTTCTCAACCAGAAACTTCTGATTTGGCGAAGTATTGAGAAAGTAAATTAAATTTTGGATAAAAGTAACATGGCACAATGCTTAGCACACATCTAACGGAGACCAAATTGGTCGCCAAGGGCGGATAGTTTTAAAATAATTAATTTCTCCTAAACTAATGGTACCAATTTCACGAAGAAAATTAGTTTTTATGCTAATTGAAGTGTAGAATGTATTTATGGTATCGCTATTGGGTATCGCTATTAAAAAAATACAAATTTTGGGTTCGCTTGGATATGTAGATGGCTCCCTAAGTAAATTTGATATACATCATATAAAAGTAGGCTTCATTTCCAATCGTTTGTTACCAGTAACTTTTAATAATTACATGCAATAATTTGTTGCAGAATAAGTAGAGGTGTCATGTGATACTTTCATCTTTTCATATAGAAATACATAATTTTTAAGCTGTCCGCAAGGTTCATCACCCATAAAAAAAAAATCAGAAACACGTTATGATTATTATGGTGTATAAATATGGTGTAATAAATAAAGAGTCTGTAATTTCATTGCATTTTAAAGTAAGCGCTACAAATGTTACAAAATGCTATACATTTATAAATATTATCCATAAGAAATGTTTTTATAGATGTCTTTTACTTTAAACTTAAATATGCAATGACTCTGAATCGTGATTGAGAAAAAGAAATTTGACACATTAGGACTCTACTAAACGCGATCGTGGAAAGCTATGTGCCTATCATATGTTTATAAATTCTTTTAAATTTCAAAACTAAAATAATTTATAGTTGCTTTATTTCATCATGTAAAACACACGGGTCACGCAATATCTCATTTCTATAATTAATGATGTGTAGACTAAAACAGTTTACATATATGCTTTTGCGTTTAAGCCCCCCAGATGTGGAGTGAATCAACTAAATATCGCATTTATGGAAATGATAGCGAAGATATTTAGGTGAAAGGTCTAACAAAACTAATTTATATTTTTAAATATACGTGACTGATTAGAATGTTTTGATTATTGAATTCATAATTATAAATGTTATTATATTTTTATAATATATCTTATTCTTATCATATATAGGCATTTGATTGACAAATGGTAACTTATTTAATTGAAAATGTTAAATACGTACCATGATATAAATTTGTAAATTTCAGCTAGTTAGTTTTACTATATTATTAATCTAGGTCATATGAGACATATATTATTAAAACATTCACATCTATATGACTGAATATTATAAGATTCTTTAACAGTGTAAAATACTTTATTAGTAGCTTCATAAATACTTTTAATATCACTTAAATTTTATGTTTCATTTCTACTTCATTTTAATATGAAACACCGACTGGTCACGTTATACCTAATTACTATAATTGATGATTATGCAAATGGTAGCAAATATATTCACTCCAAAGACCCATTGAAGCTGTTGTGTATATTGCTGAAGTACTTATGATACGTTACATATTAATTTGCAGTTATTAAACTCAACATCTTATAATAATTAAAGAGTCTGTTATATTTTATTGCATTTTAATGTTTGAGCTACAAATGCTACAAAATGCTGTTAATTTAAAAATATTCTATATAAAAAATGTTTTATAGATTTTTTTACTTTAAACTGTAACATAAAATGACGCTGAAACTTAATACAAAAACATGTTTTTTTCGACACATTAGGACTTGACTAAACACGATCACGGAAAGCTATGTGTCTCTCATATGTTTATAAATTCTTTTAAACTACAAAACTAAAATATTTTACAGTTGCTTCATTTTTATCATAAAAAATCAATGGGTCTCGCAACATCTTATTTCTATAATTAATGATGTGTAGACTAAAACCCTAAACATATACGCTTTTGCGGTTATACCCCCCCCCCCCCATGTGGGGTGAATCAATAAAACATCGCATTTATGGAAATGATAGCGAATATATGTTTACTAAAATTACTTTATATATTTTTTTAATATACATGATTGATTGTAATGTTTTGGCTATTGAATTCATAATTATAACCGTTATTATATTTTTATAATATGTCTTACTCTTATCACGCTATATAATTTTGAAAAAAAATCACATAAAAGCTTTCAGATTGGAAATTGGTAAAACTGCAATTTATTATTTTATTAAAACATTACACATACTTGCATTGACTTGTTTTGTTAATAGCACTGCGGAAAAATGAATCTCTGGCGATTGTTTTTGCAATCATTTTACTTGTGTAAGTGAATCTTTATTATTAAAACAAAAACAAAACACATATATATGCTTAAAGTAACTACATTAAATATAAAAGCCGTAAAAAAAATAGTAAACAAACGAAACACTCAAAATATTTCCATACACTCAAAAGCGGTTTTATTATCACGTCTGCAATTATGTATAAAGCCATTTTCACATAAAATTTGAACTGGTGTATATTACATGAATATTGAAAGTGTCGTATATTACTGAAATACTTATGTTATGTTGCATATAAATTTCGGTTATTAAACGCTATAATATAAAATCAATGAGGAGTCTTTAATGTCATAGCATTTTCAAGTAAATGATGTCACAACGCAACACATTTATGAGTATTATGCATAAATTATGTCTTTATAACTATTTTTCATTGAACTGTTATATAAAATGATTATGATACATAAATGAAAAAAATTAAATCTCAGATCTTGTTCTAAACATTATCACAGAAATTCTTTGCGTCTAACATACGTTCCTAAATTCTTTTAAACTTCAAGAATTTTGCCTCATTTTATCATAAAAACCAAGAGCTCACGTAATGTCTTAATTCAATGATTAAGGATGCAAAGTCACAAACCGCATATAGATATTCTTTTGCATTTATGCAGCCGAGGTGAAGTGAATCATTAAACATGACATTTCTGAAAATGGTAGCGAAGAATCCATTGAAACTTTTCGATATTTTTGAACGTACATGATTTCTTAAAATGTTTTGACTATTGCATTCATAATTCTAAGCATTATTATTATTACTGTGTCTCATTCTGATCACGCTAAATAATTCATCGAAAGGAAAAAAAAAATCATAAATGCTTTCAGACAGGAAATTGTTAAAATTGTAATGTATTGGATTATTAAAATATTGCATGTCCTTGTATCGACCTGTTTTGTTAATAGCACTGCAGATAAAATAATCTCTGGCGATTGTCGTCTCTACCCTTTTACTTGTATAAATGAATGTTTATTATGAAAACAAAATACTTATGTATGATTAAAATAACTACAGTAAATATAAAAGCCTTAAAACGTTATAGTAAACAAACAATTTCCGTATACTGAATAATGATGACATTGTCACTGTCTGTAATTATAAATAAAATGTTTTCGAATAAAATTTGGACTATGTATTTTATAAACAAATCTCACAAGATGACGAGGCTTCATCTAAAGTCTTTGGTTTTGCGTATTTTAACTAATCACTTACACAACTGGTTCGTTCACATAAACACACCAAAGTGGACTGTAAACACGGCTTTATTAGAACACTAAATATATCCCAGCCAACAGCGGCTTACTACATTCCATCATTTTTCACATTCTACAACAACACGAATCAAAACCGAATCAACACAGAGTGTTGCCACATGCGGGAAAAAAGAACAAGAAACTTACATGGATTCGGAGCACATGAAACCAAGGAATATGCAGCAGACGATAATTACATAAACATTCTGGCCCCCGTTGAAATCCCCTGGGATTTCAACAAGTAGTTAGCTGCTTACAATTTATAAGTATAAGGAAAGAACAATTAATAACACAAACAAATTTATACAAAAATAGAAAAATATTAGACAGTTCTGAATTCACAGCTTTTAGTTTCTATAGGAAGAGGACACAGTTTCACTATTGGACGATCGATCACACAACTACTAGTCTTGATCGTAACAACTCTGACCTTATTGTCTGAACCTGGATGAACAGTTATTATTCGTCCTAATTTCCATTTAAGTGGTGAAAGGTTGTCATCTTTGATGAGGACTAAGTCATTGACTTCTAAATCTCGTTGACTTTTTTGGCATTTAGGTCTTTGCTAAAGTTGAGACAGGTATTCTCGGCTCCATCTTTTCCAAAATTGCTGAAGAATAAACTGTCTCACATGCCATCTATCAAGATGACTCAAAGGACTGTGACTTAGATCTTGTTCAGGTATGGCAGTTAGAGAAGTTCCAACTGGGAAGTGACCTGCGTTAGAGCAGTTACGTCTGTTGGGTGAGATGATATGGGACACAGTGGCCTAGAGTTGAGACAAGATTCAACTTGCGTAATCAAGGTTTGAATCTCAGGATAGCTTAAGACAGTGTCACCAACGGTTTTCTTCAGATGCGATTCCATTGATTTTACTGCAGATTCCCAAAGTGCACCAAAGTGTGGAGCAGAAGGCGGATTAAATGTCCAGCGTATTTCCTCTGACAAAAATTTGTTTATTTCTTCATTCTGCTTGCAATGCAAGAGATATTTGTTGATTTCTTTTTCTGCACCTTTGAAGTTGGTTCCACAATCACTAAAAATGTCAAAAGGTTTCCCTCTTCTTGCGATAAATCGTTTTAATACACTTAAGAATGCCTTTGTTGAAAGATCTTCTACAACTTCAAGATGGACTGCTTTGATGACGAAGCAGACAAATACACACATATATGATTTAAATGATTCTGTCCGCGTCCTGCACGATATTTAATCATGAATAGTCCTGAAAAATCTGTTCCAACTCGATGAAATGGTCGTGATTGTGTTACTCTAGATGCTGGATGATTAGCCATTATTTGTTTTGCAGTTTGAGCTCTATATCTGCAACATGTAACACAAGTTCTTACTATTTTCCGAGTAACATACCTAGCAGTAATGATCCAAAATTTCTGTCTAATTAAAGAAAGAAGAAGCTCTGGAGCTGCATGGAAATATTTTTCATGAAAATGTTTAATTATGATCTTAGTCACATGGTGCTTTGATGGTAATAAGATTGGGTGCTTTTCATTCTCTGACAGCTGTGCGTTTTTCAATCTTCCTCCTACTGTTAATATTTTGTTATCATCTAAAATTGGACACAAACAAACGAGACTACTACGAGAATACTATTATCTTTTCCAGCTTCTAAACATTGAATTTCCTTATTGAAGTTCACTTGTTGGAATATTCGAATAATGCAGCGTGTTGCGGCTTGAATTTCATTGCTTGATAAAAAGGATGTATTTCTTTCTACACGTGTTACCTATGAATTGGAGATAAATCGCAATAGCCAAGCTAATATGCGTTGCAACTTCGTAAACGAAGATATTTTTGATATAATATCAAGTTCTTTTACATTTTCAGAAACTACAAATGATAATGTTTTACGTGCTTCTGGTAATTATTCTTCAATTATGGTAATAGGTTCATGCACGGGAACCTCATTGCTTCTTAACCACAGTGAACAGTTCCACCACAAGTCATGGGACAGTAGTTCTGCAGGAAGTAACTCGCGTGATGCACAATCAGCGGGATTTCCTTTTCCGTTCACATGGTTCGATTTTTCAGCTGGTAAAATGGATTGGATTTTAGATACTCTGTTGGCTACAAAGACTTGCCATCTTTTAGAATTTGATCTTATCCATGACAATACAATTTGTGAATTACTCCATGCGTTCACAAAATCAGGTTTTATATGTAATGCATCTCTAACCGCCTGTATTAAGTGTGCCAGCAATACTGCAGCACATAATTCCAGTCTTGGAATCGTGACAGGTTTTAGTGAGTTACTTGAGCTGTTAAAAGTTTCACATCAGTGTTAGAGTTATCACAAGTTTTAACGTAAATAACTGCTGAATAACCCTTAACAGAAGCATCACAAAATCCGCGAAGTTCACATCGAGAATAATTGGGCAAGATGACTTTTCTAGGTATATATATAGAATTTAAGAGTTTGAACTCTTGGCACAAAATTTTCCACTTTTGATCAATATTTTTTGGTACTGGGTCATCCCATGATAATTGTAATTTCCACAGTTCTTAAAGGATCATTTGACTTAGAATTACAAAAGGTGCAATCCATCCTAAATGGATCAAAAAGCGTTGATACAAATGACAGAATAATTCTTTTAGTAGGGACACTTTGATAATCTATATCACTGAAATTACATTTGAACATATAATTATCTGGATGCCATTCCACTCCTAGAACTTTTATGGCTTTATTGCCCACTACACTATGTATATTATCAGTAATTGTGTTTGCTTAACCAGTATTTTTCAATAGTGATAGTTTATTTGTGGGCCATTTATATAACTCAAACCCACCTTTTTTTAGCATTTTCTGCAATTCATATATCAATTCAGTACCTTCCTGACTATTCTCAGCACCAGTTAAAACATCATCAACATAAAAATCTCTTAAAACTATAGTCTTTGCTTTTGGGAACTTATGACCCTCATCAATTGCTAACTGACTCAAAGCTTTAGTTGCATGATATGGAGCAGCAGCAGTTCCATATGTGACAGTGTTTACGCGAAAAACTTGTATTTGTTTATCTTGACTATCTCTCCATTATATTCTCTGAAAATCCCTATCTTTGTCAGGAATTTTTACCTGCTTATACACCATTCTTATATCAGCTGTGATTGCAATATTATGAAATCTAAACCTTAATAAAATGCAAATTAAATCATCTTGTGTTTTGGGACCTACCATTAGAGTGTCGTTTAAAGATACACCTGTTGTTGTTTTAGCACTCCCATCAAAAACTACTCTTAATTTGGTGGTTAAACTAGAACTATTCAAGACGAAGTGATGTGGGATGTAATAATGTTTATTCTCTAATTCACGATCTGTATTTGAAACAAGGTCCATGTGGTCCAGAGATAAATATTCTTTCATAAATTGAACATATTGGTTGTAAATATCTGGCATGGTTATTAATCTTTTCTCAAGATAAAGAAATCTTTTGTGTGCCATTTGGCAAGAATCATCTAAATTATCTTTATCCAGTTTAAACGGTAATTCGACTGAGTAGCAACCTGTTTTTTCTCTGAAATGAGAACTCTCAAAATGCCTTTCACAAAGTTTTTCTTCAACTGTTAAAGGTTGCACATTTGGAATTTTTTCTAATTCCTAGAATGAATTTACTAACTCGTCAGTTTTTGTACTTAAATGATTTACACGTACTGAATCAGTTGCCAGCGTTTCAAAATTTGTAGTACCCGAAAATCCAATCCAGTCTCGAATTTAATGCAAATGGAAGGTTAGGTTCACGTTTGACAATTTCTCCAGTCATTAAATGCATAAATACATTTACATCAAATAGAATGAAATTTTTTGTAATTTGAAAAATAGTGGATCAGCTAACAATAAATCATTGAAATTATTGCAAATGATTGAAGGCAAAGACACATAGGGAATATTATCTGTCACCTTATCCATCACAAATGCTGATGTTGATACTCTAAGATAACTTTTGAAGTGAGAAGTGAATAATAAATCAACTTCCCCATTGCTCACAGTATTAAATGTTCCCAAACATGACACAAAGATAGAACTATATTTGACCTTTAATCCTAATTTATTTATACATTCTTGTGAAATAAATGACCTCTGAGAGCCAGTATCACATAAACATCTGCATTTTACAAACTCTTGTTTAGAATTTTGAACTTTTACTAATGCGGTACACAACAAAATATGGCTCTTTTGATTACAATTTTCGTTTGACTCATAATGAGAGGCACAGACTGTAGACGAAACATTTTCACTTGCTGGCTCAACTTTTTAGGGATAAATTCTTATGCGTGTGGAGACATACTATTTGACTGATTCGTATTCCTTGAATAATTTACCATGTGCAAAATACTATGATGTTTCTTAAAGCAATGATGGCACGTATTTAGACTCTTACATTTATTGAGGAAATACATATTAGATAAGCAATTGAAACAATAATGATTACGTTTTACGAAATCTATTCGTTGTTGAACAGGTAAATTAAGAAACTTCGAGCACTTAGCTAAACTATGGTCTTCCTTACAATAACCACAACCTAACGTAGCTACAAAAGCATTACTCTTATTCGGAACTACAGATTTAGATACCTTATTTACCACTAGCTTGCTATTTTGGAGAATTCTTGCGTAATTCTTAAGAAATTCGATTAAGTTTTTAAGTTTCGGAATTTCCCCGCTTTTAGCTCACGTTCCCATCACAATTTTGCAGAAGGATCCAATTTTTGCAAAATTAAATAAGTCATTAATGTATCACCAAATTTGCCAATGGTTTGGTTCAATACTTCTAATGAGCAAATGACTTCATTAATGTTGACAACTAGATTTAAAATAGCAATAGCTTATTCTGTTTGACTAGTTGGTAAACTTAAAAATCGTTTAATATACGCAAATATTTGTTCTCGCTTATTTCAATATCGTTCGTCTAATAGATTCCACGTAATCTCAAAATTAGGATTCGAAATTTGAATAGACTGAATGACGCGATACGCTTCTCCTTTCAACGAAGCCTTCAAATACTGTAATTTTTGAGCATTAGATATACTTGTATTGTTGTTTATGCATGCATTAAAAAGATCCTTAAACGCTATCCCTTCTGTTATATTACCTCCAAAAGTAGGTAATGATAACCTAGGTAATTTAATATTCTCAAACACGTTTTCTGAAATTACACTATCAGATTTAATTTCACTCTTATTTAACTCAGCATTTTGTATTTTCAACATTTTTTCTCCCTTAAATTTCCACAAATCAATTTTATCTGAAATTTCCTGTGCACTATCTATCTCACTTTCTAATTGCTTAGGTTCTGTAATTAAAACTTCAATTTCTCTATCAAGTTTTTTTAGATCCGTTTCTTTCTGTTTTAACAATTTAATATTTTCTTCTAATTCTATTACATTTATGTCATCACTTGCGATTATACTTTCAATTTTCTTAATGTAATTTGTTGCACTTCTCCGTAGAGCAGTTCTTTTTGTTTTTAAAGATACCAGTTCACTCATTTTTGCTTAAATCAAGCCCAAAACTAGTTCTAAAATATCTAAACTGTATACTTTCAAAATAATTCTACTCTTTTAAATACAAGTTATTTTTAGACATGAAATAGAATGTTCAAAGTTAACTTACCTAACAACCTGAGGCAATTTTTTCATCACAGACGATATCACACGGCAGTTCATAAATTGTTCGATTTTACTCTTTTATTTTTCACAAGCGCTGCGACTCGACGGACCAACAAATGGTTTTGCGTTTTTTAACTAATCACTTACACAACTGGTTCGTTCACATAAACACACCAAAGTGGACTGTAAACACGAATTTATTATAACACTAAATATATGCGAGCCAACAACGTCTTACTACATTCCATCATTTTTCACATTCTACAACAACAGGAATCAAAACAGAATAAACACAGAGTGTTGCCACATGCGGGAAAAAAGAACAAGAAACTTACATGGATTCGGAGTACACGAGACCAAGGAATATGCAGCAGACGATACTCACATAAACAGTCTTTGCATTTTAATAAAAACAACTACCATAAACCTAATTTACTTTATGCTATTTTTTTTTAAACGTGCGCAGGGTTCGTACGCTTCAAGGACTTTCAAGCACTTTTTACCACAATTTTTGTATAGAAATGTTCGCCTTATTTAATGAAAAAAAAATCTATCTTCAGATATAGCGACCAGCGCTTTACAAAATATTTGGTACTAAATCACCTAAAATACCCTAAATCCCTCAATGCTTATGAACTCTGTTGTGCAACATCTCACGCCAAATTCAAGATAATTAAAATGATGCCGATTTGAATGTCTACCGACGGCATTCGCTCTCGTTACACATATACATTTGTTTTGACTGGCGTATTATGGATGGGAAGTAAAATCTTGATGGATAAATTATTATACAATTTTAAAAATTAATCTGCAAAAGTTCTATGTTGTATAGTCGATCTAAATTTGCAATTTTCTTGCTGTACTTCATATTTGTTATACGCTGTTTCATTCTCGTTTTAAACTTTCTATTCATCATTCCTATATAAAATGTTAATATGCCATCAGCTGTGGCGAAATCCGATTTCACATAACCCCAAGCACTGATCAGGTTGATTTGGATTAAAATAACTGTAGACGGAACCCCGCTGTCTCATAATATTTATTTAACAAGTGAATGGTTCAAATTTTATGTAAAAATAGCTTATTTAACACTAGAGATCTTAAGAATGTCACCGATTAAGTGTACGGAACTAGTTTTTTTTGTTTATTAAAAGGTTTTTAGTACCTTTATAATTATTGCAATTACTTTTAGAAGATTTACGCATTTTATTTAAATGACAACAAGCGTCTTTTTAATGTAATTATTAAAAATGTTTATTAGATAAAACAGCTTTTGGCAGAATATCCTTTTTTATGGATGTTTGTATGAAATGCAATCGATGAAACACTAGATGAGTTTTAATATCTGCAAAATATGTAAAAGCAAATTTATTGCACGGAGAGAAACATAAATCACATAAAATGCATGGCCATTCGTCTCATTAAGCTTTTGATAAAATCTATATATATATATATTTCTCTTACGTAGCGCTAAAAAAGGGCTATATTTGTAGCTTGCTATTTGGCAACAGCAAAAGTGACGTTTCTCAGTGGTAGTTACGGTCACATGTCCCAACCCACTCAGCAAACAAAATCCAGACAGGATCTCTCTTTTAACGCAAACCGTTTGAGCAATACATGAATGCTATTGGTCCGTTTTATGGTGACGTAGCTTTTTGATCCAAGGTTGTATTTAGACACAGGCGAAAACGTTTTGTTTACATTTCAATAGCGTGATGCATAGCATGATTTTCAATACTATAGGCAAAATGAAAGGAGAGGGACCCCATCTGACACTAACATGCCATTTAAATTTAAATGGCGTCCATTTCCTGGTCGCTTAGCTTTCTCAATGATGATCAACAAGTCACAGCTCCAAACTTTTGATAAATGCATTTTTAGCTCACAGGCTATCAAAGCCTGAGAGCTAATGTGCCCGCCCGTTCTGTATGTATGTATGTATGTATGTATGTATGTATGTATGTATGTATGTATGTATGTACGTACGTACGTATGTACGTAACGCGATAACTCTTGATAGAAACATCCGATTTGCTTCAAAATTTTTTCCTAGGTTCATTGTGATAAGGCGCTTCCCTGATTAGTTTTGGGAGTTCATTGGTTAAGGATAAAGGGGGAAAAGGGGGGGGTTAGTCCCCCCCCCTTAATTCAGAAAAATGGGTTTTTCATGCAAAATCATTCGATTTGCTCCGAATTAGGTATACCGGTTTATTATGTTAAGGAAGATCCCTGATTAGTTTTGGGGGTTCATTGGTTAAGGATAAAGGGGGGAAAACGGGGTTAGTCCACCCCCCCCCACCTTAATTCAGAAAAATGGGTTTTTCATGCAGAATCATTCGATTTGCTCCGAATTTGGTATACCGGTTTATTATGTTAAGGAACATCCCTGATTAGTTTTGGGGATTCATTGGTTAAGGATAAAGGGGGAAAAGGGGGGTTAGTCCCCCCCCCCCTTAATTCAGAAAAATGGTTTTTTCATGCAGAATCATTCGATTTGCTCCGAATTTGGTGTACCGGTTTATTATGTTAAGGAACATCCCTGATTAGTTTTGGGGGTTCATTGGTTAAGGATTAAGGGGGGAAACGGGGTTAGTCCCCCCCCTTAATTCAGAAAAATGGGTTTTTCATGCAGAATCATTCGATTTGCTCCGAATTTGGTATACCGGTTTATTATGTTAAGGAACATCCCTGATTAGTTTTGGGGATTCATTGGTTAAGGATAAAGGGGGAAAAGGGGGGTCAGTCCCCCCCCTTAATTCAGAAAAATGGGTTTTTCATGCAGAATCATTCGATTTGCTCCGAATTCGGTATACCGGTTTATTATGTTAAAGAACATCCCTGATTAGTTTTGGGGGTTCATTGGTTAAGGATAAAGGGGGAAAAACGGGGATAGTCCACCCCCCCCCCCCTTAATTCAGAAAAATGGGTTTTTCACGCAGAATCATTCGATTTGCTCCGAATTCGGTATACCGGTTTATTATGTTAAGGAACATCCCTGATTAGTTTTGGGGGTTCATTGGTTAAGGATAAAGGGGAAAACGGGGTTAGTTCACCCCACCTTAATTCAGAAAAAGGGGTTTTTCATGCAGAATCATTCGATTTGCTCCGAATTTGGTATACCTGTTTATTATGTTAAGGAACATCCCTGATTAGTTTTGGGGGTTCATTGGTTAAGGATAAAGGGGAAAAGGGGGGTTAGTCCCCCCCCTTAATTCAGAAAAATGGGTTTTTCTTGCAGAATCATTCGATTTGCTCCGAATTAGGTATACCGGATTATTATGTTAAGGAACATCCCAGATTAGTTTTGGGGGTTCATTGGTTAAGGATAAAGGGGGAAAAACGGGGTTAGTCCACCCCCCCCCCCCTTAATTCAGAAAAATGGGTTTTTCATGCAGAATCATTCGATTTGCTCCGAATTTGGTATACAGGTTTATTATGTTAAGGAACAACCCTGATTAGTTTTGGGGGTTCATTTGTTAAGGATAAAGGGGGGAAAACGGGGTTAGTCCCCCTTTTAATTCAGAAAAATGGGTTTTTCATGCAGAATCATTTAATTTGCTCCGAATTTGGTATACCGGTTTATTATGTTAAGGAACATCCCTGATTAGTTTTGGGAGTTCATTGGTTAAAGATAAAGGGGGGGAAACGGGGTTAGTCCACCCCCCCCCCCTTAATTCAGAAAAATGGGCTTTTCATGCAGAATCATTCGATTTGCTCCGAATTTTGTATACCGGTATATTATGTTAAGGAACATCCCTGATTAGTTTTGGAGGTTCATTAGTTAAGAATAAAGGGGGGAAAGGGGGCTAGTGCACCCCTTTTAATCCAGATAAATGGGTATTTCATGCAGAATGATTCGAATTGCTCCGAATTTGGTATACCGGTTTATTATGTTAAGGAACTTCCCTGATTAATTTTGGGGGTTCATTGGTTAAGAATAAAGGGGGAAAAGGGGAGCTAGTCCACCTCCTTAATTCAGATAATTGGGTTTTTCATGCAGAATGATTCGATTTGCTCCGAAGTTGATATACCGGTTTATTATGTTAAGGAACTTCCTTGATTAGTTTTGGGGGTTTATTGGTTAAAGATAAAGGGGGAAGGGGGGCTAGGCCACCCCCCTTAATTTATATAAACGGGTTTTTCATGCAGAATTATTCGCTTTGCTTCAAATTTGGTATACCGGTTTATTATGTTAAGGAGCTTCCCGGATTCGTTTTGGCGATTCATTGGTTAAAGATAAAGGGGGGCTAGTCCACCCCCTTAATTTAGATAAATGTTCTTTTTGCAGGATTATTCGATTTGCTCCAAATTTGGTATACCGGTTTATTATGATAAGGGGCTTCCCTGATTAGATTTGGAGGTTCACTGGTTAAGTATAAAGGGGGAAACGGGGGCTAATTCCCCTTCACTTAGTTTTTTGAGGGGCATTATTCTTTAAAATAAGTGTATAATATACAATTATTGTGAATAGCCTGTGAGCTCAATGCCATCAGTTTAGCTGGGCACTTTTCTTTTTTATTATTCATATTTTCAACAAAATTTTGAATTACTTTTTTATGAATTAAAATATTTGTAAATTTCATATGTTGCTTGCTCGGATCTCATAGCGGCCCAACTAAAAATATTTCTTATTGTGTTTTCACTAAGGTTTTTTAGCTCACAGGCTATCAAAGTCTGAGAGCTAATGTGCCCGCCCGTTCTGTATGTATGTATGTATGTACGTACGTATGTACGTAACGCGATAACTCTTGATAGAAACATCCGATTTGCTTCAAAATTTTTTCCTAGGTTCACTGTGATAAGGCGCTTCCCTGATTAGTTTTTGGAGTTCATTGGTTAAGGATAAAGGGGGGAAAACGGGGTTAGTCCACCCCCACCCTCCCCTTAATTCAGATAAATGGGTTTTTCATGCAGAATGATTCGATTTGCTCCGAATTTGATATACCGGTTTATTATGTTAAGGAACTTCCCTGATTAGTTTTGAAAGTTCATTGGTTAAGGATAAAGGGGGAAAAACGGGGTTAGTCCACCCCCCTTAATTCAGATAAATGTGTTTTTCATGCAGAATGATTCGATTTGCTCCGAATTTGGTATAGCGGTTTATTATGTTAAGGAACTTCCCTCATTAGTTTTGGGGGTTCATTGGTTAAGGGTAAAGGTGGAAAAACGGGGTTAGTCCACCCCCCTTAATTCAGATAAATGGGTTTTTCATGCAGAATCATTCAATTTGCTCCGAATTTGGTATACCGGTTTATTATGTTAAGGAACTTTGCTGATTAGTTTTAGGGGTTCATTGGTTAAGGATAAAGAGGGAAAAGGGGGTTTAGTCCACCCCCTTAAATCAGATAAATGGGTTTTTCATGCAGAATCATTTGATTTGCTCCGAATTTGGTATACCGGTTTATTATGTTAAGGAACTTCCCTGATTAGTTTTGGGGGTTCATTGGTTAAGGGTAAAGGTGGAAAAACGGGGTTAGTCCACCCCCCTTAATTCAGATAAATGGGTTTTTCATGCAGAATCATTCAATTTGCTCCGAATTTGGTATACCGGTTTATTATGTTAAGGAACTTCCCTGATTAGTTTTGGGAGTTCATTGGTTAAGGATAAAGGGGAAAAAACGGGGTTAGTCCACCCCCCTTAATTCAGATAAATGGGTTTTTCATGCAGAATCATTTGATTTGCTCCGAATTTGGTATAACGGTTTATTATGTTAAGGAACTTCCCTGATTAGTTTTGGGAGTTCATTGGTTAAGGATAAAGGGGGGGAAATGGGGTTAGTCCACCCCCCCTTAATTCAGATAAATGGGTTTTTCATGCAGAATGATTCGATTTGCTCCGAATTTGGTATACCGGTTTATTATGTTAAGGAACTTCCCTGATTAGTTTTGGGAGTTCATTGGTTAAGGATAAAGGGGAAAAAACGGGGTTAGTCCACACCCCTTAATTCAGATAAATGGGTTTTTCATGCAGAATGATTCGATTTGCTCCGAATTTGGTATACCGGTTTATTATGTTAAGGAACTTCCCTGATTAGTTTTGGTGGTTCATTGGTTATGGATAAAGTAGGAAAAACGGGGTTAGTCCACCCCCCTTAATTCAGATAAATGTGTTTTTCATGCAGAATGATTCGATTTGCTCCGAATTTGGTATACCGGTTTATTATGTTAAGGAACTTCCCTGATTAGTTTTGGTGGTTCATTGGTTATGGATAAAGGAGGAAAAACGGGGTTAGTCCACCCCCCTTAATTCAGATAAATGTGTTTTTCATGCAGAATGATTCGATTTGCTCCGAATTTGGTATACCGGTTTATTATGTTAAGGAACTTCCCTGATTAGTTTTGGTGGTTCATTGGTTATGGATAAAGGAGGAAAAACGGGGTTAGTCCACCCCCCCTTAATTCAGATAAATGTGTTTTTCATGCAGAATGATTCGATTTGCTCCGAATTTCGTATACCGGTTTATTATGTTAAGGAACTTCCCTGATTAGTTTTGGGGTTCATTGGTTAAGGGTAAAGGGGGAAAAGGGAGGTTAGCCCGCCACTCTTAATTTAGATAAATGGGTTTTTCATGCAGATTGATTCGATTTGCTCCGAAGTTGGTATACCGGTTTATTATGTTAAAGAGCTTCCCTAATTCGTTTTGGCTATTAATTGGTTAAGGATAAAGGGGGGTTAGTCCACCCCCTTAATTTAGATAAATGTTTTTTTTTGCAAGATTATTCGATTTGCTCCAAATTTGATATACCGGTTTATCATGATAAGGAGCTTCCCTGATTAGATTTGGAGGTTCACTGGTTAAGTATAAAGGGGGAAACGGGGGCTAATTCCCCTTCACTTATTTTTTTGAGTGGCATTATTCTTTAAAATAAGAGTATAATATACAATTAGTGTGAATAGTCTGTGAGCTCAATGCCATCAGTTTAGCTGGGCACTTTTCTTTTTTATAATTTATTCTGTTTCCAAGGTACGTTTTTATTTGCATTTTCCACAGTTTTCCATTACTTTTTTATACAATAAAAATATTTATAAATTTAATATGTTGTAATGATTTATAATAGCACTCATTCTGGCTAGAGTTGACATAAATAGTGGCGAGCGAACGAAGCTAGCTGGGATCGCGTAGCGATCCCAATATGAATTGCGTACCCATTCGTGGGGGTTGGCGAGCATTAGCGAGCAGGGGGCTGAGCCCCCTAGAATAAATATAAATGGGATTTCGTCTTACTGCACCGTTTCATTGCGCCTTGTTGATACGATATCTAAATCATAACGAGATGATAAGAGTAAGTTCTTAAGAACATGCTTATTTTTTACTAATAATTCTGTATCTATAATGAGTATTCCCTATACTGATACTGAAGGGCTAATATGTACTCCACTTGCGTACAAGAAAAAATATTTTAAAAAGTTCTTAATTAGTATAAGAATTATTAAAATACTAAAAAATACCGTGCACTTATAACGTTTTTGCTAAAGCATGTTAATATCTTAAGTGTAGTCGTCATTTTAAACTGAACGGTTTATCCCAGTTCATTACTGTTTTATTATATTCTTTTTTAATCCTTATTAATATTATAAATGCTAATGTGTGTCCGAAAGTTTGAATGAATTCAGCGTTTAAACGGATGAATTAATAATTTTGTATCTTTGGATATAAATGAAGTACAACCCAGAAATGAACATAGGCTATATTTAATTTATTTTATACAAATATTTGGCTTAATAATCCAAAATTTCATTATTTTCCCTACACAATGAACTGACATTTTTCCGATAAAATTTTTCCACCTTTCTTTTTTCGTTGCCAAAAAATAATCACCAAGAATTATAATTTAATTTTCAATTGAAAGATTAAAACGGAAATTTTCAAGTACCTTTAATAATACAAAGTGCATGAATTTTGAGTAAGTGCGGAATGAAGGCAAATGTGGCGTCATATATGGAAAATAAAACGGATATGATTTGATGTTCAAATATAATGAGATTGTGTTCTTGTATTAATTCTTATTATTTAAAGAAAATTGTTATCATTACTTACAGTTTATCGTCTGCGCACGGTTAACATAAAATTTCAATTTCAATTTTAAAATAAAAATGAACTTTTTGAAGAGCAAATGGATAGTAAATTTCAATAATATGCACATTAAAATTATCAGTGTCGAAAATGATGTAATGATTAGCAGGAAATATGTATTTTCATTCTTAAAAAGTAAATTAACTAGATAGAAAGGTTGGGCTGTAATCGGGTTCGTAGTCAATTTGCTTTTTTTAGAGAAAGAAATGTGGTGCAAAAGTGAATACACTGTTGTAAACAGGTTTGTTTTTTGTGTGGAAAAGATTTAATAATATTCTAGATGATAATTTCTTCGCCCACCTTTGAGGCCAAGTATGATTGTAAAACATATAAAAAAGTATCATCCCATAATTTTCTTGACACAGATGCCATATACGCACCTGGTTTGGCGCAATCTGTTTTTGACGCAAATTTGGCGACAACATCGTTTTCGAATACCAGTTACTACATGTATATTTTTAAATTATGTTCTATAACTTAAAAAAGGAAATAACAATAAATAAAAAAATATTTCATTTAAAACTGTAGATCAAAGCAATTTATACAATTAAAAAAAAATATTACAGTAAATAAACAATTTATTAATAAATTACCAAAAATAGCCGGGTTACCATGTCAAGCAAAATAATCTATTTTGGCGACAATTAGGTACCCCGGTGCGTATATGACATTTGTGCCATTTTCTTACTACTACATGATATAAACAAACATCCGGGTTCAGCGTATAAATTTCAGTTATGACAATGACCCTATAATAAAGAAATACCTTAAGTTACTTATACTAGCCACTCTTTGCGACTAGTTTGGTCTCCCTTAAAATTTATGTTTGGGCAAGCATTCTAAGCATTGTATCATGTTGATTTTATTCATAATTTAATTTACATGGACTCCCTTAACCCTCTCGCTGCGCAACTGGAAATTTCCTCGGGCAACGTAAAAGTAGCAAAATTTGTGCAAACCGAGATTTCCTCGGGGATTAATTTTTTCCACTGGCGACTATTTTTTTTCAACTCGGACCACTTTTTAAATACGAAAAATTCCATATAGACTTTAACAATATCTGCAAGAGAAATGTACTACAAAATTGATTTTCTTACAATAGTGGTGCGAGACTATAAAAACAGTCTCTAGTGACAGCCCTGATTTCGCATAATTTCTAATATCCTATCCCATCTAAGATCTTGAACTCTTTTACAAAAAATGTTTACATAATTAAACTCTAAGCTATATATAGATTTCAATTATGTAATTACAAAAATGCAGAATTTTTTAACCTATTTTGATTTAAAAAAAAATACTCAACGAGGAGGTTAAATATAATTAAAATAATGCCTTAAGCTAATATTAGTTTTTGTTGCATTAAAATATCTCAGTTTGTTGGTTTTCTGTAAGCAAGTAAACCCTATTGGTTTACAATGGAAGTCTATGGGAATTTGGCGAAATATTAGAGATAGCGCAAAGTTGGCGTTACTTTTGGCGACAAATTTGACGGCATTTGGCAACAGAACAGGGTGCCCTATGGTAACCCTCTCTTATAGGTATGGATGTGCATTAAATGCTGTTCAATAACCAATGAGATGCGTTTCATTTGTGCGTTGCCATTAAACAATTAACGAATAATTGCGATTTCTATGTCACGAACGATAGCATAATATATATATTTAAGTATTGCGCGGCAGCGAAATACTTGTTTATTTCCAGTGTTACTTCTCATTGTTAATATAACATAGAAAAGCCTATGGAGGTAAAAACTTTTTGATTTTTTCTTCCCACCTTTTTGTCCCTGATTCGACTTATTCGTTATTCTTTGTTAATTTTAATAATATTATAAATTTAAAGTGTAAAAACATTTGCCTGATATCAGACAGAGAACGGATGATAAAATTCCTTTACATATGGGTGGATTATAACCCAGAAAGTAGCTCGGGCTATATTTTATTTTATTTATTCCAACATTTTTCTTAATAAATACAAATGTTGATATTTTCTTTGAGAATCAATGGACATTTTCTCATAAAATTTAACATTATTTTTTATTGTTGCAAAAAATTCAAAAGCCGTGATAAATTTTTGTCTCGAGCAATTAATTTTCAGTTGAAAAACTTCCACGTGAAAATTGGAATAAAAAAAAATTAAGAATTAAAAATAAGATGAATATGGCGCCATAGTGGAAATAAAAGTAATACAAGAAACATTAATATGAGTAAACACAGAAAGTAAGTGAATATGACGTCAAAAAAATTAGATAAATCTTACCGATACTGATTTTTAAGCATGACTATAAGTTACACACAGATGAGCTCGTTGTTTGATTAAAAAGGTGTTAATTTTGTGATTTATTTATGTTTTCTTTTATTTATTTATGGATGAAGTAGTTAAGAAATATTAGCCGGAAACCAATTCTGAACTGTTTCTGTTATTTTAAGACTGCGTAAAAATTGAATTTTTCCAATGTTTTGAAGTTAATAAATTTTCAGATAAGGGAAATTTATTTTGCCGGTTACATCGTCAATATAACGTCAGCGTTACACACGGACATTTTCACTGTGTAATATATGTATTGTTCATAGGCAATTTCTTTTTGTATCAACAAGAAATAAAAAATAATGCACCCCATCAGTGTGACGTTACAAGCAACTCAACTCCGACCAAACTCCGGATCCAAACAAACCCCGAAAGTGCAGAGTGTATAAGAGATGCACTGTGCGTCAAAACGGCTTGCAATATGGTCAGATATCGCTCAAATCATTCAGCCCAAACAAGCCGAGCACGTGGAACCAGGGTTGAATTATTTGGAATGGGGGAGATTTTTAAAGCTACCCGCAATTGTTTGGACCGAATTGTGATAGGTTTTAATTGATTTCAGGGTTACATTTTAGCTTCATGCAGAACCATTACGTTTCCTCCCTATATGTCTTTGAACTCTGTGGTTTATTTGGAATTTATGATTGGTACGCGGAATCGGGCTGCGTTTGGCGTCACCGCTGATGGGGTCCATTATTTGTAAATTTTAAAAAGATGGGACTTTTAACGTTATGTCTATGCATACCCCCCCCCCCTCGCTTGCTCAGACTCAAGCACAATTATTTAAAAAATCGAAATCTACAAAAAAAAAAAAAAAAAAAAAAAGTGATAGCAGAGTTCAATTAGTTTAGTTCAGAAAACTAACAGCCTAAGTTTTGAAATGTGATTTAAAAAAAAAAAAAAAAAAAAAAATCACGTTCTTCTTCTTCTTCTTTTTTTTTTCTTTTTTTAAGAAAATTATGTTGTTTATCCTTTTTAAACTAGAATATTTTCTAGAATCTGTATTAGTCATAGTAAGTCAAAAAGCTGGCTTTATAATTCCACTTTGAAGTTTTTTTTTTTTTTTTTTTTTTTTTTGTGGGAGATTTTTTTAAACACCGTTCTTTCCATTGCACGTTTCTGCAATTTCATGAGCAATTAACGCAAGTTCTTGACAAGGATAGAAACTATTTGTCTCTTTGCTTTCGTAGTTTAAAATCTAGAAAGAAGCAAAAAAAAAAAAAAAAAAAAAAAAAAAAAAATGAAAGGGAATGCAGATGTGAAACGATAATTCAAAAATGCGATTAGCCGGGGGAAAGGGGGGGGGGAGGGGGTACACAAACACTGCCTCCTTTGAAAATGAAAAATAATAGTACAAAAAATTCAAATTAATCTGGAGGTTGGATGTTTGGGTGAATTTCGTGTTTCGCGGCCATTTTCTGACATTCGTAAAAGAAATATGGTTGGAGTCTTTCAAGTCAATATAGTAATTTTTTCATCTGAAAATTTTTATACTAATTTTAGTTTTTCTTCTCGTTTAGCGGTATTCTTTTGAAAGTAGGAAAAGGAATCTGGCTTCAATATTTTAGCCCAGTGCAGTAAATTTTGACCAAATTCGCGATTTTATTCGCAATCATTTGACGAAATTCCCGCTTTCTTTCTGCGATCCTTTGACGAAATTCTCGTTCACATCACGATCCTTTGACGAAATTCTTGTTTTTACCGTGATCCTTTGACAAATTTATTTTCTGTGTGCGACCGATTGGTGAAACTGATTTTTTTACAGGGAGATCATTTGTCGAAATTCGCGGTAGTTTTGTGCGACCCATCGGGAAAATTATCGATATCGTTCTGCACCAGTTAACAAAATTCTCTACTCTTTTCTGCGACATTTTGACAAAATTTGCAAAGTTTTTTCGTCAATCGTATATCGAAATTCGTAATTTTTTTGCACAATCTTTTAACGAAATTGGCGATTACTTTCTGCACTCCTTTATCGAAATTCCCGATATTCTTCCACGATCGTTTGAAGAAATTCTCAAATTTTTCCGGGACCGATTCAAGAATTTATTTTGAGAAATTCCATAAAAGAAATAAAAATCGCGGACTTCAATTATTTTTTAAATACTCACTGAAGAATCACAGGTCTGTGAAAAAATTTAGAGGGGGAAATACTGCACAGCATTTTTTATTATGCGGGCACAAATCGCGCGATCCCGCACGTTATTTCAAAACCTGTCCCTCAAAGAAAACTTCATTGCTAGTGGAGTTTCGATGTTTTTTTTTTTTTTTTTTTTTTTTTTTTTTTTTTTTAACGGACATAGAATTAAACATATCTAGGATTTAGGGAAGGAGGGGGGAGGGCACTGCCTTCGACAACGTACTCCCGAGCAAGCTACGATTTCTTCTGTCTCGAAATAAGCTAATATTGAATCACTGCGTTTTTTATTTTGAGCAAAATTAAATTTTCAGCTTTCTTATAAGAACTGATTTGACATAATTCTAATTCGAATTTAATCACGACAATTGCAAAAATTACCGGAGAGTTTTTTCTGTTTAAAAAAAAAAGCCCAAAAATCGCCTCAAAGCACGAAAACCCTCGCTAAAAATCACATTAAATATTTAGAAAATATTAAAAAACCACAGGGAACGAAAATTAACTAATTGGGTAAAAGATTTAAACTGGATTCCTTTTATCAATGTCGGTAAAAAAATCACCGTGAAATGCGATAAAAACTCTCTAAAAATAACATTAAATTTTTTTTA
Source organism: Maratus speciosus (assembly GCA_963932465.1). NCBI lineage: Eukaryota > Metazoa > Arthropoda > Arachnida > Araneae > Salticidae > Maratus > Maratus speciosus. The sequence goes on along the minus strand of OZ010795.1, from coordinate 165,075,725 downwards.
AAAATTGAAAAATCGCTGTAAGAATCTCGAAAACACTTTATTGAAAAGAAGACAAAGTTTACCGGATAAAATATTGATATCGGATTCGTTTTCTACTAATTTGAAAAAATTGCAGTAAAATACAAAAAAATTACCATAAAAAATTAATTGAAAAATTACAGAAATTGTCTTCGATATGCATGAGTTCAGGCATACAGGTCCTGTCAAATCTTACGGCCGTGCGGCCTGTTTTTTTTTTTTTTCAGTTCAGCGCGCGCGCGTACTCAAACACAGAGACAGACAAGCACCTATCTGTATTATTACAGTCGCATCATCTATACTCCTATTATAAAGGGGAAAAAATTGTTTATTTGTCGGAGGTAAGCTCTGGAACTACCGAACCGATTCCAAAAGTAATGGCATCAAAATGATGGTGTTAGTCCAACTTAGAACATAGGCTATATCTTATGTCGGTGCCACTACCCCAAAGGGAGTGTAGGAGCAAAAAACGTTCTAAAAATGCGATTTTAGCGTTACTGAAGGGCCTAGAAATATGAAATTTGGAATATTAGTTACTTATAAGATATAAATGATGTCTAAGAAAAAGTTCTTGAACAATTCGAAATTTGAAAGGGGTGAAAATGCGCAAAAAGCGTTCTAGAAAACGTTCTAAATGATAGTTTCTACACAATCTCAGGAAATACCAAACCGATTTAAAAAATATTGGTGTCATAATGATGGTGACAACGCTTGCTCCAAGATAGGCTATGTTTTATGTCGGTGTCACTACCCCAAAGGGGGTGCAGGAGCAAAAAACGTTCTAAAAATGCGATTTATGTGTTACTGAAGGGCCTAGAAATATGAAATTTGAAATATTAGCTACTTGTTAGATATAACGGATTTCTAAGAACAGTTCTTAAACAATTCGAAATGGGTGAAAATGCGCAAAAGCGTTCTAAAAACGTTCTAAATGGTAGTTTCTACACAATCTCAGGAAATACCAAACCGATTTAAAAAATATGGGTGTCATAATGATGGTGACAACGCTTGCTCCAAGATAGGCTATGTTTTATGTCGGTGTCACTAACCCAAAGGGGGTGTAGGAGCAAAAAACGTTCTAAAAATGCGATTTTAGCGTTACTGAAGAGCCTAGAAATATGAAATTTTGAATATTAGTTACTTATAAGATATAAATGATGTCTAAGAACAGTTCTTAAACAATTCGAAATTTATAAGGGGTGAAAATGCGCAAAAAGCGTTCTAAAAAACGTTCTAAATGGTAGTTTCTACACAATCTCAGGAAATAACAAACCGATTAAAAAAAATATTGGTGCCATAATGATGGTGACAACGCTTGCTACAAGATAGGCTATGTTTTATGTCGGTGTCACTACCCCAAAGGGGGTGTAGGAGCAAAAAACTTTCAAAAATGCGATTTTAGCGTTACTAAAGGGCCTAGAAATATGAAATTTTGAATATTAGTTACATATAAGATATAAATGATGTCTAAGAACAGTTCTTAAACAATTCGAAATGGGTGAAAATGCGCAAAAAGCGTTCTAAAAAACGTTCTAAATGGTAGTTTCTACACAATCTCAGGAAATACCAAACCGATTTAAAAAATATGGGTGTCATAATGATGGTTACAACGCTTGCTCCAAGATAGGCTATGTTTTATGTCGGTGTCACTACCCCAAAGGGGGTGTAGGAGCAAAAAACGTTCTAAAAATGCGATTTTAGCGTTACTGAAGGGCCTAGAAATATGAAATTTTGAATATTAGTTACTTTTAAGATATACATGATGTCTAAGAACAGTTCTTGAACAATTCGAAATTTGAAAGGGGTGAAAATGCGCAAAAAGCGTTCTAAAAAACGTTCTAAATGATAGTTTCTACACAATCTCAGGAAATACCAAACCGATTTAAAAAATATTGGTGTTAAAATTATGTTGACAACGCTTGCTCCAAGATAGGCTATGTTTTATGTCGGTGTCTCTACCCCAAAGGGGGTGTAGGAGCAAAAAACGTTCTAAAAATGCGATTTTAGCGTTACTGAAATATGAAATTTTGAATATTAGTTACATATAAGATATAAATGATGTCTAAGAACAGTTCTTAAACAATTCGAAATTTGAAAGGGGTGAAAATGCGCAAAAAGCGTTCTAAAAAACTTCTAAATGGTAGTTTCTACACAATCTCAGGAAATACCAAACCGATCTAATAAGTAATGGCGTCAAAATGATGGTGATAACCCTTGCTCCAACAAAGGCGATGTTTTATGTTGGTGCCACTACCCCAAAGGGGGTGCAGGAGAAAAACGTTCTAAATTGCGGCTTTTGCGTTACGGAAGGTCCTAGAATCGTGAAATTTGGAATGGTAGTTAGTTATAAGATATCAATGATCTGTAAGTACATTTCCTAAAAAAATCGAAATTTAAAAGGGGGTCAAAATGCGCAAAAAGCGTTGTAAAAATTTCTAAATTGCGATTTCTATGCAATCTCAGGAAGTACTGAACCGATTTCAAATATAATGGTGTAAAAGTGATGGTGACAGATCTTGCTCCAAGATAGGCTATATTTTATACCTGATTCTACTATCCAAGATCAGATGCAGAAGCAAAATTTGCGAAAAGCGTTCTAAAAACGTTTTAAATGCCGATTTGTTGGCAATAACTCAGGAAGAATGAATCTTATTTCAAACGTAATGGTAGGAAATTGATGCTGACAGCCTCTGCTCTAACATAGACGCTATTTTGTGTCGGTATCTCTATCACCAAGACGTTGCCGGAGCTAAAAAGCGCTCTAAATTTCGATTTTTGTGATCGGTAGGGGCTAGAAACTTAAAATTAGGCAAGGTGCATATTTATTAGATATAAATGATTTTTAAGAACAGTTTCGAAAAAATTGGAAATTTAAAAAGTGGTGAAAATGCGCGAAAAGCGACCTAAAAACGTTCTAAATTGCGATTTCTACTCAATCTAAGGAAATACCAAAGCTATTTCAAAAGTAATGGTTGCAAATCAACGGTGACAGTCCCTGCTATAACATAGATTATATTTTATGTTGCTGTCACTACCTTCTGAGGGTTGCAAAAGCAAAACATGTTCTAATTTGCGTTTTTTGCACAACTGGGGGGTCTAACACTTTGAAGTATGGCATGGTATTTACTTACAAGATGCAACTGCTTTCTAAGAACAGTCAAAAGAAAATTCCAAATTTAAAAAAAATGAAGTGAGTGAAAAGCGTTTTAAATTACAATTTTTAAGCAAACTTATAAGTTACCAAACCGATTAAAAAAATAATGATGACAAATTTTGGTGATAGAACCTGCTCAAACATAAGCTATATTTTATGTCTGTTTCACTACCACCAGAGGGTTGCAGGAGCTAAAAACTGTCTAAATTGCGATTTCTGTGATACTGAAAAGGCTAGAAACTTTAAATATGACATGGTAGTTACTTATAAAATATAAATTCCCTCAAAGGAACGTCGAATATAAATTCGAATTAAAAAGGGGTGAAGCGAAGGGGAGGTGCGAAAAGCATTCTAAAAAAGTTCTAAATTACGATTCTATGCAATTTCATTTAATATAAACCGATTATAAAACTAATAGTTGCGAATCAGTGGTAACAGTCTCTGATCCTACACAGGCTATATTTTATGCCGGTGATTCTACCACCTGGGGTTCACAGGAACAACAAACTTTCTAAAAAATGGCTTTAAAAGCTTTTTAAATTACGTTTCTGTGGAATATTAGGAAATAACAAACCGATTTCAAAATTAATTTTTGGTAAATTAATGGTGACAGTTCCTGTTTCAACATAGCCCTTTATGTCGAAAGAGGTAGTAGGACTTGGAATTTGACATGATGGTTAATTTTAAGATGTAAGAAGATGGTTTCTAAAAAAATTCAAAACTTCAAATGAATACTGAAATGAGCGTATTAATTGAGCATAAAAGTTTCAAAATATTTTCTAAATTATCATTTATTTAGTTTTATTTCATTTTATTAATTTAAGTCTTATTTCTGCCTAATGCAGTGTAATAATGATGTTTAAATTTTAAATAGTAATTTTTGAATTACCCCTAAAAGTAATAAGTACCTTTTAATACAAAAAACTTAATAAAGTAAAATATTACCTTTTAAAAAAATAAAAATTTAGTTAGTACCTTTTAATAAAAATTAGACATATAAATATCACTTGGCATATTTCAAATATTACGCGAGCAAAGCCGCGGGGTTTGCTAGTGATAGTATAATTTTTATTCATCTTGATAAAATTTAGTGTATATTATCATGAGCTGCTTTACCTAATATGTTCAACACATTCTGAGGTAAAAACATGAATTACAGTAATTTTCGGCCTATAATCAGCGGATCAAACAATATCAGACCCAGAAATCTTGTTTCATACAACGTAACTTGTTCAATCGCGATAAATAATGAAATAAAATTTATGGGATTTATTTTTTTATATCAGACCCAGAAATCTTGTTTCATACAACGTAACTTGTTCAATCGCGATAAATAATGAAATAAAATTTATGGGTCGAAACATGATTGTTTGATCCGCGGATTATAGGCTAGAAATTGCGGTATTAATGAATATTATTATTATTTATAATCTATACTCCTATTATAAAGAGGAAAAAATTGTTTATTTGTAGGAGGTAAGCTCAGGAACTACCGAACCGATTCCAAAAGTAATGGTATCAAAATGATGGTGTTAGTCGAACTTAGAACATAGGCTATATCTTATGTCGGTGCCACTACCCCAAAGGGGGTGCAGGAGCAAAAAACGTTCTAAAAATGCAATTATTGCGTTACTGAAGGGCCTAGAAATATTAAATTTGGAATATTAGTTACTTATGAGATATAAATGATGTCTAAGAACCGTTCTTAAACAATTCGAAATTTAAAAGGGGTGAAAATGCACAAAAAGCGTTCTAAAAAACGTTCTAAATGGTAGTTTCTACATAATCTCAGGAAATACCAAACCGATTTAAAAAGTAAGGGTATCAAAATGATGGTGTTAGTTCAACTTAGAACATAGGCTATATTTTATGTCTGTGCCACTACCCTAAAGGGAGTGCAGGAACAAAAAACGTTCTAAAAATGCGATTTTTGCGTTACTGAAGGGCCCAGAAATATGAAATTTGGAATATTAGTTACTTATAAGATAAAAATTATGTCTAAGAACAGTTCTTAAACAATTCGAAATTAAAAAAGGGTGAAAATGTACAAAAAGCGTTCTAAAAAACGTTCTAAATGGTAGTTTCTACATAATCTCAGGAAATACCAAACCGATTTAAAAAATATTGGTGTCAAAATGATAGTGACAACGTTTGCTCCAAGATAGGCTATGTTTTATATCGGTGCCACTACCTCAAAGGGGGTGTAGGAGCAAAAAGCGTTCTAAAAATGCGATTTATGTTTTACTGAAGGGCCTAGAAATATGAAATTTGAAGTATCAGCTACTTATTAGATATAAAGGATTCCTGAGAACAGTTCTTAAACGATTCGAAATTTAAAAGAGGTGAAAATGCGCGAAAAGCATTCTAAAGAACGTTCTAAATGGTGATTTCTACGCAATCTCAGAAAATACCTAACCAATTAAAAAAATAATGGCGTCAAAATGAGGGTGAAAACCCTTGCTCCAGCATAGGCTATGTTTTATGTCGGTGCCACTACCCCAAAGGGGGTGCTGGAGAAAAAGGTTCTAAATTCCGGTTTTTTGCGTGACGGAAGGGCCTTGAATAGTGAAATTTAGAATGGTAGTTAGTAATAAGATATCAATGATCTCTAAGGACATTTCCTGAAAAAGTCGAAATTTAAAAGGGGGGTCAAAATGTGCAAAAAGCGTTGTAAAAAACGTTCTAAATGGCGATTTCTAGCAATCTCAGGAAATACTGAACCGCTTTCAAATATAATGGTGTAAAAATGATGGGGACAGACCTTTTTCCAAGATAGGCTATATTTTATATATGTTACCACTACCCCAGAGGAGATGCAGGAGCAAAATGAGCGAAAAGCGTTCTAAAAACTTTCTAAATGCCGATTTGTCACCAATATCTCAGGAAGAAACAAACTTATTTCAAAAGTAATGGTAAGAAATTGATGCTGACAGCCTCTGCTCTAATATAGACGCTATTTTAAGTCGGTATCACTATCACCTAGACGTTGCAGGAGCAAAAAAGCGTTCCAAATTTCGATTTTTGTGATCGGTAGGGGCTAGCAACTTAAAATTAGGCAAGGTACATATTTATTACATATAAATGATCTTTAAGAACAGTTTCGAAAAATTTGGAAATTTAAAAAGGGGTGAAAAGGCGCGAAAAGCGTTCTAAAAACGTTCTAAATTGCGATTTCTACTCAATCTTATGAAATTCCAAAGCACTTTCAAAAGTAATAGTTGCAAATCAATGGTGACAGTCCCTGCTATAACATAGGTTATATTTTATGTTGCTGTCACTACCATCTGAGGGTTGCAAAAGCAAAACATGTTCTAATTTGAGTTTTTTGCATAACTGAAGAGTCTAACACTTTGAAGTATGGCATGGTATTTACTTACAAGATGCAATTGCTTTCTAAGAACTGTCGAAAGAAAATTTCAAATTTAAAAAGATAAAGTGAGCGAAAAGCGTTATAAATTACAATTTTTATGTAATCTTATCAAATACCAAACCGATTAAAAAAATAACGATAACAAATTGTTGGTGATAGAACCTGCTCAAACATAAGCTATATTTTATGTCTGTGCCACTACCACCAGAGGGTTGCAGTAGCTAAAAACTTTCTAAATTGCGATTCCTGTGATACTGAAAAGGCTAGAAACTTTAAATATGGCATGGTAGTTACTTATAAATATAAATGCCCTCGAAGGACTGTCGAAAATAAATTGGAATTAAAAATGGGTGAAGTGAAGGGGAGGTGTGAAAAGCATTCTAAAAAAGTCCTAAATTACGATTTCTACACAATTTCAGGGAATATAAACCAAATATAAAAGTAATAGTTGCGAATCAATGGTAGCAGTCTCTGATCCTACACAGGCTATATTTTATGCCGATGATTCTACCACCTGGGGTTCACAGGAACAACAAACGCTCTAAAAAAGGCCTTTAAAAGCTTTCTAAATTACGTTTCTGTGGAATATTAGGAAATAACAAACCAATTTCAAAATTAATGTTGGCAAATTAATTGTGACAGTTCCTATTTCAACATAGCCCTTTATGTTGAGAGAGGTGGTAGGACTTGGAATTTGACATGATGGTTAATTTTAAGATGTAAGAAGATGGTTTCTAAAAAATTCAAAACTTCAAATGACTACTGAAATGAGCGTATTAATTGAGCATAAGAGTTTCAAAAGATTTTCTAAATTATTATTTATTTAGTTTTATTTCGTTTTAATAATTAAAGTCTCATTTCTGCCTTATGCAGTGTAACAATGATGTTTAATCAAACTGTGTTTTAAATAGTAATTTTTTTTAACTATTCCTAAAAGTAATAGGTACCTTTTAATAAAATAAAAATTTAGTTAGTACCTTTTAATAAAAATTAGACATATAAATATCACTTGGCATATTTCAAATATTACGCGAGCAAAGCCGCGGGGTTTGCTAGTATTATAATAATTATTTAGATAGACTTTCCTTCAAAATGTCTTGGGTCCCTCCGGTGACCATGGAGTCACATTCTGAAAAACTTTCGTACGTATGTGCCGCATGTATTATCTGAGATTTATTATCCGTCAAAATTTCATCGACAAGACTTTGATTGAGATAATTTTAGATCTCATGCAGTGTTCCCCTGTGCATATAGAAGTTTCCAGCATGATTAAAAGCCTTTTTTAATCTTTATAAGAAGTTAGGGTGCTTGTGACCACATTTTGTCACTGTCTTATGTCACTGATGGAAGGACATTTACATATCTTTTTTTTTCACCATTAGATTTAGTTTTGATGTTTTAAACACCTTCTCATCCCTCCTCACGCAAACAAAAATCGCGTTTGAGCCCTTTTTAACCCCTTGGGGACGAGCGACACGTATACGTGCCGGAAATAGGCCTAAGAATCCCCGTTTATCCTCACCAGTAAAATTTTACTGTAAAATTTACCTTATTTAATCCGAGCATTTTACCGATTTGAATCGGCACAAACTTCTGTTTTTTAAAACCAGTAGCAAAGTAATAAACATTTCGTAAAAGGCTCCCGTCGCGAAGGGGTTAAAAGAAATACTATACAATTATACCTTCTAAGATGAAAACTTGTCTAAAACGGAAATTTGACTGGTTTCATGGTTCACTGGTTTCATCAATTCCGGTTTAGCAGGTTTTACTATATAAGATATTGTTTGTATCCAATAAGTTCAGGTTAAAAAGTCTGGGCTCCCTACCGTTCAAAAGGCTGGTTAAGCCTATGCTATGGCATTTTTTATCTAAAAGTTTCCCTCAAGGTCATTGGTCATTTTTTTCTTGGCACAGAAACGACTGTTGTTGCCGCGAAATAAATACCCGAAGTTTAACTTAGGTAACAATTTCCTTTTGCGTTTACATCGTTCCCTGCGAGGAAAAAGAGTAATTTTTTTTAAAAGCAAAACTGGCGTTTTTGTATGACTTACTGTATAACAGCTATACTTTTGTTAAATATTATCATCAAAGATATAACACTATTTTTACATTCATAGCGTTCCCAAGTGGAAAATGGGGGTAACTAAATTTAAGTAATTTTGAATTTTTATGCTCAGATTGAATGTCCACAAAACGTCAACCTATATTATTGCTTTCATGAGCTATTTTCGATTAATCATTGTTAAATTACACCACAAATTGTGATGGAAAAATCAAACCTTAATGATGGTACATTCCGTTAATTTTGAAATGAGTTCATCTGAGAGTTTGTCTGAATACAGTAGTTTTTAAAAAACTTGACATATTAAACAAAAACATAATTTGAAGAACAAATTAAAAAAGAAAACAATTTATTTCCTACATTGTTTAAGCCCGAGAAGGGACAGATATTAAGATGTCTCATTCTGTTAGCTCTACGTTTAGTGTTACATTTTTGTAATAAATAAATTAAACTAATTTAACATTAAAAAATAAAAATAAAATTCAAACAATATGATACACTAATCAACTTAAAAACTTGGATTCCGTTTAAATAAAAGTGAAATAAATCTTAGCCATTTTTTCATTTATTAGTTGTAAATATTTGTATTACAGATTTTGTATTATATCTATGATGATTGTGCATAAAATCATAAGGCACGACTAAAACACAAACCTTTAAAAAAGTCTAAGATTTATTTTTCTTTCATTTGAACGGAATCCAAGTTTTTAGGGTGTTTAAAGCATCATCATGTTTGAATCTTATTTTTATTTTTTAATGTTCAATTAATTTAACTTATTGGTTACAAAAATGTAACATTAAACGCAGAGCTAACTGAATGAAACATCTTAATATCTGTCCCTTCTCGGTCTTAAACAATGTAAGAAATAAATTGTTTTCTTTTTTAATTTGTTCTGCAAATTATGCTTTTGTTTAATATATATCAATACAAAAACCCTTAACGGGTTAAAAGTTTGACGCAGCACTTTACTTTATGGCTATATGAATCTGAAATATGGGTCTTAAAAATTCTGATATCAAATTTTAAGTGACGCTGTGCTATTAAAATGAATTTATATATATTTAATTTTTCTTTTTTGTTGTATTTATTTTTAATCAGTGATACTTTTTCATTCAAAATATGAGTTTTAAAAGATATGATATCAAAATTCAAGTGACGCTGTGATCTGACTTAGATTAGTTAAAAAATTACTTTACACATACTTATGTTTTGCCTTCTGAAATATATTTAGAAATTGAAACATTTTTTTTTTCAATACACTATCAAATATGTCATACATTTTCTCAGCTGATGTTATGTATTAAATGTATTTAATTCAATAAATTTATTTATCTTTTGCGTCACGATATCCAGAACCATCCGTAAAACTTGTGTAAATATTTATTTTGCGTCATAGTATCTAAACTGAGTAAATAGTATGCAAATAGATAGTGTGATGCAAAGAAAACATTTACACAAATTTTACCGATGGTTCTGGATATCATGACGCAAAAGATAAATAAATTTATTGAATTAAATACATTTAATACATAACATCAGCTGAGAAAATGTATGACATATTTGATAGTGTATTGAAAAAAAAAAATGTTTCAATTTCTAAATATATTTCAGAAGGCAAAACATAAGTATGTGTAAAGTAATTTTTTAACTAATCTAAGTCAGATCACAGCGTCACTTGAATTTTGATATCATATCTTTTAAAACTCATATTTTGAATGAAAAAGTATCACTGATTAAAAATAAATACAACAAAAAAGAAAAATTAAATATATATAAATTCATTTTAATAGCACAGCGTCACTTAAAATTTGATATCAGAATTTTTAAGACCCATATTTCAGATTCATATAGCCATAAAGTAAAGTGCTGCGTCAAACTTTTAACCCGTTAAGGGTTTTTGTATTGATATCATTACTTTTTTGAGGTTTAGGATCAAAAGATTTAAAAAGTACACCTTCATAGATAAAATTGGATTAAATTTTCCTAGAAACAAAATAAACTTAATGAAATACCAAAATTTTAGAAAAAGTGCATGAAAAATAGAATACTTTTAATTCATATCTTGGTACTACTTGCGGATTCGCCCGGAGTCCACCTTGTTTCTTTGTTGATCATCGCTGATGTTAAATTTATTTATTTTATGTTATGTTTGTTGTTGTTTATATTATGTTTGTTGTTGTTATGTTATTAAATTAAGCGTAAAGTGATTATAAATGACCAACAAAGAAACAAGATAGCAGACTCCGGGTGAATTCGCAAGTAGTTCCCATATCTTTTTAAACTCATACTTTGAATTTATGAGAGATATGAATGATAAAGCATCAATGATTAAACTTTTATACATCTTTTTAAATTGAACATAATTTTTGCACATGCGATTATAAAAAAATAAAATGATGAAATATATATAGAGATTATAATTAATAGCATAGCGTCACTCAAAATTTGATATCATTATTTTTAAGTTCCATATTTAAAATTCTTAGAGAATAAGATAAAGTGCTGCATCACTAACTTTTAACCCATTAAGGGTTTCTGTATTGATACTACTACTTACAGGGATGGGGAATTTTCAGAAAATCTTACCAAACAAAGATTTATTTTATGAGCCAGCAAGATACAACGTACAGTTCAAAAACAATGAGAAAACACACAGCAAAAATAGTTTACACTGTTACTAAGAAATTGTTACTATAGTAGTCACTGTAACTAAGAAATTATTAATTGTTATTAAAAAATATATACAACAGAGGAAAGTTTAGTATAAGATAAAACTTAGCACTATCGAAGTAAATTTGAAAAATATAACCAACTATTAAAAAAATGTTTTTGCCAGACCTTATATAGCCTGCAGTATTTTCAAAGATTGCCTAAAAATCCACTCGCCCTGCGAGGAAAGGTACTCGCCAGTGGCAAGCAAAATGATATATTTCCCATTCCTGACTATTTAAAGTGTTTTCAACTAGTTTTAATTGCAAAAGAATATCTTTAACATTATAAAGATTATAGTCTGATAATTTCAAAGAAATGTTAATAGTGTATTAATAATTTTAGTATAATGGCTGTGGTTATTGATAAAAGTTTCAAAACAAGTTATCTGACTGTTCTAGTAAAAGTTGCAAGGTAAGAGTAGTGTAAAATGATCATTGCATTCTTTTAACCAAGCATATACAGCATGGTAATTGTGAAAGTACTTTTGTATTTCAATGACATGTTTTGTAATTGTTTGTGGAGTTATATTGTCACCTAGAAGATTTAACCAATGAGTAGAGCAACCATATGCTTTAAGTTTATCAGTATCTCTTCATTCTTGCCACATGTAGTTAAAATAAAATCCTTAAAACCCTGTTTTAAAATACTAGTATAATTTTTGCCAGCAACAAAAATTGTGACAAAAGGTATTTTTGATGTGATGGTCTTTTCCACTTCGGCACAAATTGGCCATCAATGGTTGAAGTTCACAATAATTTTCAGAAACAGATAGGTGAAATTTGTGATATTTACTTTTGCTAAGCAACGTAGATTATAGAAAATTGCAGACAATGGATGCACATATTATTAGTGACATTTTAGATACCGTGTCCTTGCACCATTTAAAAAAAAAAAGCTAAACGTAACTAGAGATGAAAAAGCTGTATTTTATTTGGCGATAGATAATAGATTTTTTAATTGCCACTTTAAAAACTTTAATTGCCATGCGGCAGGGTTGGCCTTTTATGACTCATTCGAGACAAATTATTAATAATCTAAAATATTTCTATAGCAACAGTAAAAAAGTCTTAAAGATTCACTAGATGGAACCCGTCAAAACTTGATGGCACCAAACAAAAAAGTCTAACTCTTTAAAATGTTATTTACTGACATAACAACATCAATAAATCTCTCATTATTTGGTACTAATTTCATATAAAATACATTCATATCTACTACGATCATAAAATCCTTATTAGAATCGGTAGATAATAAACTATAAAGTGCATATAAATGCATTTTGTGTGCACTAATGTTAGATAATGACGAAAATGTATTGTACAATATATATCGGCATCATGCTGATCGATGGCAAAGCACTTTTAAGTAGGGATGGGCAATGTCTAGAATTAAATATCATGATAAATCAGCCTCTTTATATCATATTCCGATATATCGATTTAGGAAAGGGCCCCCCGGGGAGGGGGGGGGCAAAGTGGTGCACTGGAAGTGCATAAAATGATTAAGCAGTCACAGGCCTTTCCAACGATATGTCACATAACGGGTGTCGGCAAAATTTAGGAAAGTGCTTACCCATGGGGGAAAAGTGGTGAGCGGTGCACCGGAGGGCCATAAAATGATTAAGCGGTCACAGGCCTTTGCAACGATATGTCTTATGAGGGGTGATGGCAAAATATACAAAAAGACCTTCCCTCGGGGGGGGGGACAAGTGGGGAGTGGGACCCTGATGGTGCATAACATGAATAAGCGTTCACAGGCCTTTCCAATGATGTCACATGATGGGTGCCAGCAAAATTTAGAAAAGTGCCCCCCAGGGGTGTCAAAGTAGTGGGCGGGGCACCGGAAGGCCATAAAATGATTAAGCGGTCGCTGGCCTTTGCAACGATATGTCACATGAGGGGTGACGGTAAAACTTAGAAAAAAGCCCTCCCGCAAGGGGGGGACAAGTGGGGAGAGGAATGCTGAAGGTGCATAACATGAATAAATGGTCACATGATGAGTGTCGGCAAAATTTAGGAAAGTGCCACCTTGGGGGGCAAAGTGGTGGGCGGAGCACCGGAAATGCATAAAATGATCAAGCGGTCACAGGTCTTTGCAAGATACGTCACATAACGGGGGGGGGGGGATAGGGACACTGGAGGGGCATAACATGGATAAGCGGCAACAGGCCATTCCAACGATATGTCACATGAGGGGTCTCGGTAAAATTTAGAAAAGTGCCCCCCAGACGTGGAAGTGGGGGGTGGTCACCGGAGGTGCATAACATGAATAAGTGGTCACAGGCCTTTCCAATGATATGCCACATGAGAGGTCTCGGCCAAAGTTAGAAAAGTGGTTCTGAGGACCCAGCTATATAATTATTATTTCATTTGTCTAATTAAATCCACTGTTGCAAATAAAATGTTATATTTCATTTCTTTATCATCCTGATTCACACATTGTTCAATAACAAAGAGCAAATATTCATCAACATCGCTGAAATCTAAATACCACAATGAAATGAAAGACATGGTGTCTGAAGCATAAAACGCATATGCTCAGAGATTCAGCTTACACCGTCAATACCATAAATTATATATATATATATATGTATCATCTGATGTCAGTGATAACACAGAAAACTGCATGTACGATACTTATCACCCACCAAAACGAAATCACATACCATTAGTATCATGAACATGGAACCCGAGGAGTCGGTATTTAATATCACAATTTAGGCTGGCAGAAGTCGCACCGTTAATATCAAGAATACTGAAACCGAGGAATTTGTATTTTTAATACCATGGTTTAGACTTGAGAGGAGACACTCCGTTAGTATCATAATAATCAGAACAGACGATTCAGTATTTAATACCACGGTTTAGACTGGGTCGAAGCTGAAGAAGCGCTGCTTAATGTTGCGGTTTAATGAAGAACCACGATAATCACGGTTTACATCACGATTATGATATTCATGATATACCGTTTTGTAAGGTTTTTTAATATCATTATCACAATTACCATTTTATATCAATTTTATCAATATATCACCTAGCTCTACTTTTAAGTTATTTGCATTGAAGTACATAGATTTTTACCACAGAAAACAGCGAATGCTTACATGCATAAATATATAAATACACTATTTTTTTTTAATTACACAACATAAATCAAACGTCTTTATATTTATTGATTGGCCCAGAAGCAGAATTTTCTGCGTCAGTCTGCAGCAAACAAAAATTTATCTGTGACCCAATAAGCCTACTATCATAAGAAATAACAGAAACACTTAAAGTAAGCAAAATTTTCATTTATAAAGAATATATATAATATAAGGATACAACAAATACCATAAATGTAGAGACTTAAAGCAAATTTCAGCTATTTTTTAAGCCCAGCATTTATTTTTAAGTTGGTGGATTAATCTGCAAGGTTTAAAATAATCTGCAGCGCCCGCTTCCGTGCTGCACTGTTTCTGCTACTGGGTTGATTGGGATATATATATATATATATATATATTAAACCCTCCGAGCATCTTGAAGGCGTTCCGGCATTTTCATAAAAATGCTTATAAAAATAATTTTAATTAAAATTTTCTTTTCCTGTTTGTTTCTAAAATACACTTCATGCTCCTTTATTTGATAGACATCTTGAAATACAATTCTGCTGAAAATATTTTTGTCTACAACAGATTAAAGTTGTTTTTGGGAAACTGAAAAATATGCTCAAACCGCTCAGAGAGTTAAAATATTTCTTAATTTATTTCTGAGTAATATTGTACTGAGTACTGTTTCGGCCAGGTGTCATGAACTGTGCAAATACCGAATAAAAAAAAAAATAAACTTGTGCACGTTATAAGTGCACTCGCATATTAAAGAGTAAATTTTTTAAATATAAATCAGTGTTGATTTCAGGGGGTGACCCGGGGGGGGGGGAACACCCACCCCAGAAGATTTGAGATTTTGTGTTTTCAATGGTCAAAAAGTGCAATCCCTCCTGGAGAAAAGTGTCTGAATTCAACACTGATATAAACAATGATTAAAGAGATGACCTGTAATATGCAAAATGCTTAAAAACAAACAGTGCCGATTAATTTTCTTGTTTATACAGTACATACAGTGTTTAGTTTTGCTACTTTTTCGGCCAGATGTCATGCACTCTGCAAATACACAATTAAAAAAAAATATATATATAACTGGTGCACGCATACGTGCACTCGCATATTAATGTATACATTTTAAAAATATAAACAATCAGTCAAGAAACAGTACAAAGTCTCTTAATTTTTAATCTGCATTACAACAATTCTTTAATTATGTTAGCTTACTTATCATAGATTACTTTTTTAAATACACGACTTGATTAAAATATTTTGCATTACAGTTTAATTGCTTTAAACCTACAAACTGGTTAATTTATTTAATAGAAAACTTACCAATTGCTGAATAATGATCACCATCTTGCTGGGAAAAAAATAGTGTAACCAGTTTTGTGCTTCACACACTAATTGAGGAAGCATGTAAAACAATTTACTACACTAACTGAAAGATATCTGCATTAGAGTCCTGCATCAGGTCGGGTTACTTGCTTTTATCCGAACCGACTCTTGGTTCGGATCGGATCAATAGTAGATTTTTTGTTGCAGGCCGGGTTCACTTTCATTGTTTCGGTTTGGGTTTTGATTCTAATTGGTCGACCTGAATTTCAAATGATATCCAAAGTATTTTTTCAGGTTGAAGATCTATGTAAAGGGGTGGGGAATTTCTAGAAAATCTTACCAGCCAAGGATTTATTTCACCAGACAATAAAATGCAATCTACAGTTGAAAATTTTTATGACAAAATTACGCAACTCAAAAATAGTTGGTTACTATTACTATAATGCATTTTCATATTTTTCTTCCCTATAAATTTTAAAAAAATAAACAAGAGATGAAAGTTTAATATAAAATAGAACTTAGTACCATGTTTACATCGCAATAATTAGGAAAGTTGAAAAATATAGCTAACTAATAAAAAAAAAAAGTTTTCGGCTTATCTGTATAGTTTGCAGTTTTCAAAAACTACCTAAAAATTCACTCGCCAATGGCGAGTAAAATAATGCATTTTCCTACCCCTGTCTATGTACAATAAGACCTCCATAATGGCTTTTCTTTCAAAAGGCAGACATTTCTATTTAGCAAACACTTTTTAATTCCTAAACTTTATATATTTGAACTTTTATATAAGTTTGAATAACAGGTACCTCTCAATTTAAACACATGTAACATGTGTACATAAACTATCAAAAATATGATACATGTGGTTTTTGCGTGTATCAAAAACAAAATATTGATAATATTTTTCATATTTTGAAAATTATTTTTGCAGGTTCGGGTCGTGTTGACTTAAAATCAGGCATGGTACAGGCTAAAAAAAAAGCTGAACTTTCACAGCCTCACAGGCTTTTTACGAAATTCGAAATTTTCCGTAACATTTTGAGGAAATTTTCATTTATTCTGCGATCCCTTGACAGAATTAGTCTTTTTCTGTGACCATTTGACGAATCTTACCACAGGAATCTTATTAATGCATGAATTTTGTCTATAATCACTGTAGATTATAAATGTATGTAGAGAAATTTCTAAATCGCTCTTGTGAAGGAAAAAATTCACAAGTTGGTTACAAGAAATTCTTCAGTTAGTCATGAAGAAAAAAAAAAAAAAATCGATTAATTTGCCCATCTACTGCTTAAAAAAAAAAAAAAAATCATCAATCAGTCGCAGATGAAAAAGAAAAATCGACAGTCGGTTGTTAGGGGAAAAATCATAAAATTTGTCAAGTGGTCACATAAAAAACACACAAAATTGCCAATCGGTAGGAGAAAACATAGGATTCATTCATAATTAACATTCATTATGAGGTTTTTAGGTTAAGAAGGAATGATTTTTTTTTCTTTTCCAGAACTGAATGGCTGAAATTTCAGAACAGAATCACCCCTTGCTCTTGAAAATAAAAGTGATGTTCTCAGAAAATCATTGGCAAAAAAATAATCCCTCCCCCCCCCCCCCCCATGAAATCATGCCATGTTGGACAGCGCTGATAAAATACATTAAATGTTTTCCCACCAACCAAAACACTGATAATTTTATTGTCAGTGTATGTGAATGAATTCTTACTGAATTCTTACTTTGGAAAAAAGCTTTTTAAAATAGGATTACACATACTATGTATTTTGAAATTTATTCATTCTGACTTTTTGTGAATTAATCGTGAACTTTTCTTTTGATTTAATAATCTTAATGGTCTTCAGATTTTCAAGTGGAAGCTGTTTAGAAATCTATTGGTATGTATCATATGATAGGGCATAGAGAATGTAACTTTGGTGGTTTTTAACACAAATCGCAACCGTCTGTCAACAAACATTGAAAAAACAATGATAACTTAGTTTAAAATATTTTTTGAGTTATGGGGATCCCACAATAAACAATTTAATTAATTTGTAATTCTGACTTTGAATTTTAAATTTACATTAGTGAAAGCATTGAAAAATCCATTTATTTGTTCCCATCAGAAACATTGTAATCTTTTCTAGCTAAATAGTTTTAAGTTTTTTTAGTACCTTTTTTCGCGAAAAATCAATCGGCAAAATTAAGAACTTCATTTTGTTTAAATTTGTTAATATTTAAAGATATTTTAGATAAAACATTGTGATTAAACATTCATTGTAAGATATCTGCTTTAAAAATTTATATTTGTCTCAGCCTTTCCAAGTATTAAAATTTTCAGGCTTAATTTAACATATAATTTTTTATTAATGATTCAATTGTTAAAATTATCATTTTAGTTACATTTTCTAAAGAGTCAAGAACATATTTTTTGTTACTCAATATGTAATCAAAACAAAAGTTTAAGTTACTGCTGGATATTAAAACATTCCTATCGTAATCGATATGTAAACAAAAGTTTTCAGAAATTTCTGTTGCCCTTTTCAGAAGAAGCTATTCAACTATGAAGCCATAAGGTATTGTAAAAATAATTATTGATGCTGGATATTAAAACATTAATAGATATTTCAAGAGAAAATAAAAGGTTCGTAATATCTACAAAACGATAGCGTGGTTAGGTTAAATCGGCAGAAAATAAAAAAGGACACATTAAATCTAAGTAAATCAAAAGAAAAGTTAAAAATGGAATCGTAAATCAGATTAAAAAAACAAACAATAAATTAACAAAATACCTAATAAAGTGTAATCCAATAATTATGCAAAGCAATGAGAAATAGCAATGGTTGAGTTGAGTCACAAGTCGAAAACCTCGAGACACGATCATAAACAAAAAATTAAAAATAATTTTTTTTGAAAATTGAAAAAGAATGATAAATAACAATTATATTGAATACATATAATTAAAAAAAATTACCCCCTTTTTTAAAAATGAATCTAAATATTTTTTCGACAAAAAGCAGTAATATGGAATAATAATTTCTTCATAACAAAAGAGAAAGATAATATCAATCGAAATTTCATTTAATATATTTAATATTTTAAAACACATAATAATTAACATTTAAAATTTTAATATCTAAAAAAAAAAGATTTACTGCCTACATTCAGATTGTTAACTCAACTTAGAATACCTAAAATGACTTTGCAAATATCTTCTGATTTTATACCCACAGCACAGCAGATGGATTAAGACTCCTCCTACATACGAAGTGACGTCAAACCTATTCACCAATCACAGACGAGAAAAGTAAAAAAAGCGATTTTTTAAAATAACGATTTTTAAAATAAAACGAGTTTTCCCAGAAAAAAGAAAAGTGTTATTCACCTCGTATTAATCAGATTTATATTATATATCAATTTGCAGAAAATCGTTAGAAGCGTTTTCGAGATTTTCATATTACGAACTTCCTCGATAATCATACCAACGTTTTCACTTTAAAAATGGCTATTTAGATCTCAAAATATACTGCACGTAGAAATGTAAAAATTTCAGTATACGATTAGACTGCAGATATAAGACTGTTCTAGAAAATTCAGAACAATAGGACCTATATCTGCTGAGTTATTAAAAGGCGGCTTTTCGCGTTTTCTTTGATCTCGAGTTAGCTGTATATATGAGTTCCGCCATCTACGAATTCTACGATACGATACGATACGATTTTAACGATACGATACGATACGATTTTAGGCTTAAGGCTGCGTCACTCGGAATACTACCGTCTTCCATGATATATATATATATAGAGAGAGAGAGGTTGTCTCCTATAAAATGTGATAAATAATTGTTTTATTATGTATGTTTTTAATTATCGGAAGGGAAATGCTTTGCTTAATTAATTCATTTCTTCTTTTTATGTTACGTGAACGACGTCATGGGTAACAGCTAGTTTAAAATAAATTTTCTATATGTTAATAAGAGATGTATGTTCTAGTCCGTTACATGATGCTTCGTTTATGGAAATTTCAAATGTTTAACAATATAAATTACTTTATTGTGACAGATCTCTTCAATTTGTTAGTATTTTTAAAGCATATTTTTAGTTTTTTTTATAAAATTCTTTGCAATCTTTGAGGATTAAAATGAGCACAATAATAAAATGACTAGAGAACAAGAATTCTGCTTTTTCAGAATTTAGTGTCGCCCCCGGCATTTCCATTACTTCATTTCCTTCTAATGGACTGGTGGTTTCTATTATTATGAAACAGCCATTATAAATGAAGCATTAGGTGAAGATGAAAGAGCAGTCGTAAAAAGTAAGAACTCTGATTTTCTGGTCAGAATGGAAAAAAAAATGGCCATAATTTTTTTTTTCAAAAAATATTATGGCCATTTCGGCTGCTCTTTCATCTTCACCTAACGCTTCATTTATCATGGCTGTTTCATAATAATAGAAGCCACCAGTGCACCAGAAGAAAATAACTGGGTTAAGCGGGACTCCCATAATCGGGACTATACTGCAAAACATATTTCAATTTTAAGACTTAAAGAACACGCTTTTATTTATGTAAAATGACGTCATTTGCATTAATATAGATACAAATTAAATATAGTTTATAATAGCTCCATGTTTCATCATAAATCATTCATTTATATTTTTTGTCAAAATATCACGTATTTTCATTACATTTTTTTCAGTTTTTATGGGAAAATGGCAACAAGAAGATATAATTGCAATTTTCATCTATTTTTTCTTTACTTTCTACAGAAATGGAGAACTTGAGTTGCCAAAATGAAACAAATGCGAAAAAAACTACAAAAATATTAATATTTCAAAAACAAATGAAGATGCAGTTTTCAAACAAATTGCATTTAAAAGTACTTTTTTTTCCAGTACGACGAGATAAACAGTGAAAATGGGCGATGCTTAGAAGATTTTAAAAATTGCTATAGATTATTTAACCTGCGTAATAAAACATCGACTTTTGTTTTACGACTAGCGTACACAATGTAACGTTATTTATTAGAGACAAAATAAACTGGGAGAAAGAAATAGCATTCCGGGGCTAAAAAAATTGAAATAAGAGTTTTTCTCAAAACAAAAAAAGTATTTTACATTCAAGTATTCCGTTTCGTAGATATTCTCGGCACAGGATGCGCTTAAAAATTTATAATCATTGGTCAATTATTAGAACCCGATTTTAACTGTGAATCATGATGTAAAATAACGCCACACAATTATATTTAAGCAAATGGATGCTTTAGGAACGTGACATTTTTTTTTTTTTTTTTTTTTTTTTTTTTTACCAAAGCCTGCGACTAAACGTTTTAGAATTTCTTTTAAATAGAAATGAGCAATAATTGCTGCACAGAATTCGTCTCGGATATGTCTTATCTCCTAATTTCATGCGAGCAATGCCATTATCAATTCGTCAGCTCTCATTTTGTTTTAGTTATCGGCATTTTCTAAAGACTCTTTAGCTATTGGAATGAATCGAGTGCGGCAGAAGCAGTGAAATGTATTAATGGGAAAGTTTAATATGTGATTCTGTCAGTGTGAATTTCACTTTTAATAGAATCGTAGCTTGATTAAAAGCTATATTACAACTCCTCGAAAAGCAAAAGTATATCAAAAATAGGAACATTTTATAATCCTTTTCCCTCTTTTCAATTTTCATGAAATAAAACAAATTGTTATTTTTTAAACTAATTTGAGAGTAATAACAAATAATAATAAATAACTTAAAATTAATAATAAACAATGAAAATAAATAATACTGAATAATTAATACTTATAAATTAATAAATAGCGAATAATAATAAAGAACAATAGTTAACAAATAATACATAATAATAAAATATTAATTAATAATTAATAAATACAAATAATATAATGAATAAATAATAATAACTTACAAGTAATACACAATAAATTATAATATTTACCAAATAATACAGAATAAAAAAATATATTAATTTAAAAAATAATAAATTATAAATACCGAATAATATAACTAACAAATAATAATAAATAAATTAATAATACATAAAAAATAATAATGAAAAACAAATAATAAGTAATAAATACTATAATAAATAATACTGTTGTTAGCAAGATTTAATTAACTTAAAAATATTCTTATAATATAACATTTAATTAACTTTAGGTATTTTGTACCTCACCTTTTCTACTTAATGAGCGTTTAAATAGAAGCATCCGAGTAAGGAAAATGCTTACATAATTTCCGTTTTAATGCGCTTTGTGATGGGTAAGATTTTTGTTTGAAAGATGAGTACTTAAGCTATTTGTGTAATTTTATTGTCATTATAAATATTTACATAACGTGTAACCACCTAAACAATTAGATTAAACGCTAAGATTTTATTACAAAATTAATATTAGTTGCAACTATAATTTAATTTAGAAAGTTTGAGTTATGTTTTAAGTTATTTTTGTTTATACAATAAATTGTTAGAACTTTTAAAATTCATATCATGCAAATTTTGATTAAAACCATAAAAAAATCATTCATTGTCTCCATACGTTTATAATGAAACAATAAATTAAAGGGGAAAAAGCATTTTTCTGAATTTCATATATTAGAAGACCAATAATTTTTTTTACATATATAGACTTAAATTTACAAAATCTTTTACATATGAATTTAATTATCGGTAAGCTAGATAGTCACAATAATAAATTTAATGTCTTGAAATGGGTTAATAACGAACAAATTTATTTTCAAGAATTCGCTCATTTTATTAATGAACTTAGAAACACTGTATCATACTTTATATATACGTTATAAATTTATAAATTTTAGTTTTATAAATGCAATTCACATTCTCTATATGACTCCACATTTGTATCGAAAAAACTTTAAATTAAGAGGATAAGGGACTTTCAAAGTCCTTTTTTTAATTGCACTTAAAATACTGTACAAAGTCACACTATATGAATTATGGCATATATTTATCACACAAGAAATAAAAAGGGATTTTTTTTTTTTGAGAAAAATAAGGAATTTTACTCAATATTTTATGTGTTATGAAGCACTTTCCAAAACGCCCCATGAGCATTCCATATGAATTAAAATCCCCAATATTTTTTATGCAAGTTTGATTTAGACATACAAAAAATCTGTGCATCGAATTTTATATATTTGAATATACTGGTAAGAAAAAAAATATTTTTTATTTTTTATAAAATTTTCAAAATTGTTGCATCATATTTCTGCACTTAACTACATTTAACTTTTCTTAATACCTTTAAATTAATAATATTTAGTTAAAAAATCTAATGCACAGTTTTATTTGTATATGTAAACCAAACTGCCATAAAAATTTTGGGGATTTGAATTTATATAGAATGCGCATGGGGAATTTTGAAAAGTTCTTTATAACACTTAAAATATTCAGAAAAATTCCTAATTTTTCTCATTTTTTTTCTTGTGTGATAAATATAGGATAGGAGAGTACACAGTGAGACGCGGTACACAGTGAGACAGCAGCCACTTTGACATATAGTTGTAACTTTTTCTTCAAGCTGGCACACACACATAACGACCTCATCTTATGCAAAACGTGGATGTAGTTTTGGCACTTCAGCTACTCGTCTGTCAAAATAGTAAATAATTCCTTATTTTATAGTGGTTAAAGTTACATAAACGTGTACTTTAGAGTTGATTTCCTTCAATATGACATATATTTACTTAACCAAACCTAGCTATCTACTTATAATAAAATCTGAGTGCAGGAAGCCGTCAGAACGATGCCGGTGCGGACCACTCCAGTGTGCCAATCGACCGTAGCTAAACGCCATGTTAGGCCTAATGAAAAATATATCTTAACATATGCTAGCTAAATGATATTTTTTTTTACTAGAAATCATGTCTGTTCAGCATATTTTCACTAAAACATGTATATAATACCCAATTGCAATGTATTAAGTTCCAAATTAAAAATAAGCTAGTATAAACATCAGATTACTAGATATAAACAAAAGAACACTGTTGCCATTCACAATTTCCGAATATTGAAACAAATGAATGAGTCTTTGAACGCTTCATTAAAAAAATTATTTATTAATTATCTGATTTTGTTCTTAAATATTTGTAGAAGCCTATTAAAGTCTTTAAATATTTTAATTTTGTTTAAAACCTTCAAAAACTATTTTTGCAGCCATGTATCGTCAATTAATATAAACAATCGAAGTTTGTTAAAAATACAAGTTAATATTTTCATATAATTAGCATATTAAAATTTAATGTGGAATTTTCAGAAATTACATTTCACTTTATTCACATTATTATTATTATTGTTGCAGAAAAAAAAAAAAAAAAAAAAAAAAAAATGGGAGAGCCAAATGGTGAGTAATTCACGTTTAGAATCATTCATCATAGTGTACTGATTGCCAATTGGCAACGTGTGCTTTACTGTTTTAACATTTTTGTTGATGCTGTTTTGAACACGCGGTGGATTTGAATTTATTCAATCAAATCAGTTTTTATTGTTGTTTTCTATAGTTTAAGTTTAAGGATCTTTTTAGCATTGCCTGATGAGCTGCATGATTGCTACATAATATGATGGCCACATCCAGCCATGGAGCTATAAACATTAAGTCTTCAATATAATTTAGTCTTCATTCCTCCATGGGCCGAGCCGCTAATGTTACGAAGTTATATTAAAAAATCATTATAAAATAAACATTTTTTTTCTGAAGTTTTCATCCTTTGATTTGGATACACTGATAAAAGATGTATTATTTGCATAAATGTAATTAAGTTATTTGTAACTCAAGTTTATGTTTTTTAGTTTTAAAACTTAGAAAACGCAAATGTTCATACACAAAATCCCAGCAATTTAGTTCTAGGCGTGGCGCCATCTATTATCTGTAAATTCATATTTTTACAGTATTATACGCATTATACGTATTTTACAGTATTATATGTATTTATTAATACATATTTATGCGAAATAATTTTAAAATATCTTATTTACCTATACATTTTTTACAGAATATTTACGTTTTTCAATCATTTACATTTTTTTATAGAACAGAAAAAAATTGATATTTTAATAATCTGATTAAAAAATACAATTTATTTACCTTGCTTAATGATGGATCTTTTTTAATTTAATAATAACCTTAGAAACTAAAAAGTGTTAATGTTATATTGTTTTTTTTTTAATAAATATTGACAAGTATTTCAGCCAGATTTGAAATATGAAAATGTGAAAATTCAGAGATTATTTTATATATTTTTTAATGTTGTTTGCTTATAAATTTTTCTTTGATGAATGTTATTTGGGATAAATGAACTATTTTTTTTTTATTAAAAATTATGTTATTAGTAAATTTCTTTTATGTTCTACACTGCAAATAGAGGCATCTTAAATTTAGACACATATGTGACTGAAAAAGAATTTCAGTCACTTAAGTGTCTGAATCTGAAAATTCAGACATAACAGACGTCTAAATTTAAGACACATAAATGTCTTACTATGATCATGCTATAAACGAACCGAGAAACATGTGTAAATTATCCAACAACCGTCTGATTTTAAGACGGTACGCTCCAAGCGATAGTTAAACATCATCTTTGGTACTATTCTTAACAGCCAATCAGAACGCTGATTTCCGCGCGTGTCATCTACAGCACCTTCATGAGATAAGAACAGAAAGATTTAAATTTTCACCGCCGCCATTGCTTGGATTAAAAGGATATGTGTTAATCTGGGTATTTATAGAACGAACGAGTAAGTCATATTTAATTCTAATATTTTATTCCGATAGATTTCTATACCTTTGAATATGAGTGAAATCGTTTATAAAAATTTATCTCTTTTCTATAGTTTAATGCTAAATTTTTGATTTCACTAACGGTCGTCTGTTATATGCCTTCTTAATGTAACGGAATGAAATATAATTGTTTTGAAAATTAAATAGCAATGCTGTAATTCTATTTGCTTGACGTTTGTAAATAAACGAATGAGTGATAGTTTAATCTTCATTTTCGATAGGGTGATGTGAAATAATTATAATTTGTCTTTGCTCAAAAACAAAACTTGCAACATAGGTTTGAAAAGTTGAATGATTCATCGCTTCATTTATCAGAGATAAAAACATTAAATCGAAGCCATTTGTAACTGTGTTTATTCTATGTTTTTTACTGTTTACTGACTATAAACGCTTGTAGTATATGACATCAGGCATGTATTTTATTTTTTGTTATTATTATTATTTTGGAGCTAAATATGATGATTCATATTATTATGATATTAGGAAAAGTTTTCAGATTGAAAAAAAGCATTAATATTGTGAAATTTGACAGTATATATTGCAGTTTTTAATCACGGAAAGATTTATTCTTATTGATTTTTTAATTTATTATTGAAAATCGTAAATTTTGATATCCAATGTTTCAGATTTAACATTTACCAAATTTCTAAAAATAATATGAATTTTTTATATCATCCAGTAAAATTTTCGAAACATTAAACAAACGGAGAAACATTTTATTCATATTTTGCAGTTTACGTTGCTGTTTAGCAGTATAATTATAAAGTTTAATTAATTTTTTTTGTGTTTTTTAAATTGGTATATTAATTTTTGTAATTTATATGCAAGCATTTTTTTGCGATATTTTGTTCATGATTTAAAATTTTTAAAATTGAGTAATGCGAGAAATAATTATTAAATTTCCTTTTACTGCAATCGAATTTGCAACGGTTCTGGTACAAGTAATTGTTGGCACTAAAAAAAATTACACATGATAATTTAGACATAAATAAAGAGTTGTTTATGCCTTGATATGAAGTTTGTGTATAAAACTGCCTTATATTTTTAAAAGTTCGTATTTACTTATATGATACAGTATTAAATATATTTTTAAGCCATTTAATAACTGCTTTTTTATGTTCAAAACGTTTTTCAAACAATTAAGAATAGTACGTATACTGTCTGATGTTTTTTTTTTTTTTTTTTTTTTTTTTACTTTCTATTTTCTTCTGGTTATTGTTTTTTTTTTCTATTTCTTAGATCATTATTTTCTTATCAAATATATAAAATCTATTTAGCTCATATTCAAAGGATACAAATTTTACAGGAATAAAAAATAAAATAAATTAAATATGACTTATATCGTGTTGTTCCATAAAAAAGAATAATAATGATATACATTTTTAAGCAATAGCGGGTGAAAATTTTAAATTGAATACGGAATATGTTTAAAGAAAATTATATACATATTCCGAAGAATGATATATAAAATTAGATACCAAACTGGTGTTTACTTTTAACTAAGCATGACAAATTACCACATATTTAAAAAGAAAAAAAAATATTACACATGTTTACTACTTAAAATGACTTAACTATTTTATTTATATGTACTTAAATGACAAATACAAAAATGGCTAAGTTTTGAAATTAGAAGTAATTTTTTTTTCTCAATGCTATTAAAATAGAATATTTATTTACTATTTTATTATTTACTCATGGTTATATAGCTGTTGTGATTATCATCTGATGCATATGTAAAATTGCCTATGGGGCAAAATCTAATTTTTAAATTATATGAATTTTCCTTTTTTGGGGGGCGGGACGGGAGGGGGATTTTCTTGCCCATTTTCGCGTACACGGGATTTTTTAAATCTCTTTCGACATTCCACCGACTATGATAAATATTTTGAACTTTTAGAGTAGGACAAGATATAAAAAAAAAAATATATATATCCATATACCTTAAAAACCCTTAATAGCGGACACTTCGGGACCGCGAAATTTGTCGGATAATCGGAGATGCCTGCTTTTGTGAGGTAAAAATAATACAAATATGTATGCCTTGCGGATCAAAAAAGTATTCGCTAAATCGAAGTATCCGCTATTCGGGAATGTCCATTAACCTCCATAACGGATACTCCCGAATACCGGGCATCTGTATTTAGCTAACAATACTGCAGGGTTGCATTTTTTGCAAAAGGACTCCTTGATTAAAGCATGGGTAGTGCCCCGTTCTCTTACGATTTTAGTTCCCCCAAATTTCATGTGCAATATTTGCGAAGCTTATATTTTAAATCTGTTTCGAAATTGTACTGATTATAATCAATATTTTGAACTTTTAAAGTAAAGTAAGATTAAAAACAAAATTTTAAAAAATCTAATATTTAGATATATATTTTCTCTTTTTAATCTTATTCTACTCCTGAAACAAAATACTCATTATAATTAGTACAATGTCGTAAAAGATTTAAATTATCAGCTTTATGAAAATTGCATACTAAAATTGGGAGCACCAGAAAATCAGGCGGTATGGGGGTAGAGGGGGCAGGACAACGGCCAGATATTTTCCCAGTATTCAGCGTGGTCAAACATGGCTACATAAAATGCTTACAAAAAATGTCTGCGATTCAGACGTTTCAAGTGTCTGAAATTCAGTCGCAAAAAGTGTCTGAAAAAATTCAGACATTTTAAAATGTCTGAAAATTGAACACTCCGTTTCAGACACTTAAGTGACTGAATTTCAGACATTTTAATTTACAGTGTAATAGTTTGAGGAACTATACTTATGATGTTATAAAATGTAAAATTAAAAAATATATATTTTAGTGTTTTGATATTTTAAAACTAAAATACACAAATCTGAGAAAAGAAAAAAAAAACACTTAATTACACATGCAATATGACTATGTAAAATATTTTATAAAAAGTTTTATAGAATTAAGCGTGATTTTTCCTTTAATAATTTATATATATGTTACAAATGTAATGCAACTTTGATCTTTCCCTGTTCCATTCTGAAATATTTAAAATATGATTTTAAACTGTAGTTTACATAATATCTTCGTTCTAATTATCAAAAATCAAACGATAATACTTTTTGATTAACAAAATGCATGAGGCATATTTTTTTTTTTTTTTTTTTTTTTTTTTTTTTTTTGGGAGATTTATCATTCACATTCCGTCATTTTTGACGGGGGTTATACACTAGTATCTAATAACAGACTATTTCGGCAAAAGTACATAAAAATTTTAAAGCGATGAAATTCATATTACAGATGTGGCATCGATTTTGTTACAACGTAACGAAAGTACACAGTGAGATACACAGTTGGGGTACACACTGAGACATATCTTATTGTGTACCTACTATGTGGTTCTGATGTTAAAAAAGTTATTTATTTATAAAATAAGGCTTTTCTCTCTCTCTTTCTCTCTGTATGTGTGGGCGTGCGATGGCTAAGGAAATTTACTAAACGTAAGAGGCTGAAAATTTGCATGAAGGTAGCCCAAAGTCTGCCATTGTCCACCCGAGGCTCATAATTTAAAAATTTTTAAAATCTAGAAATATTAATTAGAAATCATAAACTGCAGAATATTATTGATAGAGTGTAAAAATGTATGATTTATGAAAATATACACGGTGTCCCTAAACTCATGGTACATACGCTAGGGGGTGATAGAACACATTAAGACGAGTAATAGCAAATAGGAAACCAAGGGTCCCAAACGTATTCCAAAGGAGACAGGCGCCATCAAAGTTTAGGGACCCAAATTGCAAATGTTGATAAAAAAAGGAAAAATGGGTCGATTTATTTGCGGTTTTTGCTAAAATCATTCTTTAAATTAGTATTTTCTTTAAAAAAAATTTAAAGAGAAAGTTATAAAAATGCCGGTAGAGGGCGCTCTAGACTTTGAAGTACCGAATAACTACTTTTTACCGGTTTATTTTTAACACATTTTTAACACTAGCAAGCTTGTTTACTATTATTATTTATTTAGATTATTTATTCTGTAAGAATGATTATTTTTTTCATAGTGTAAACAGCAAGATAAGAAAGAATAGTTTCAACGTTAATATTTTGCGCTGTTTATTATCTAGTGGTCTTATAAAAAATATAATTAAATTGCTATTTCAAAGCATATGTTTAATTTACAAATATTTAAAGAAAACAATTTTTTACAAAGTCGTATTTTTTTAAATCTAATTGAAGCTTTATATTTAATTGAATAATTTATACGATAAAGCAGCATTTTTCGTAACAGCATAATTCTCGGCAATCATTTTAAATGAGATTTATGTACTTCAGAGGTAAATCAAACTGAACGTTCGACTTTTCTTTTGTAAAGTATATTTAAATTACAAACATAAAAATTTCAGGCTAAATTATGTATATTAAAAAAAAAATACATTAAAGGTTTCAACGTATTTCATCTGTTTTTCTACATAAGTAATTGAATATCATTTTTATATTCAACGCCAAGCAATAAAAAAATATTAACCTAAGGCAAAGAGTAAATATTTATTCAGTTTATTTCAGGGGATCGCCTAGAAAATATGTTGTTTGGATCTCATATATTTGTTTAAAATTTAACTTTAATTTATTCAACCATTTTAAGGCATCACTTGTTTTTGAGCAAATATTTAACACAATTCATCATTTGTTACTGAATTCTTCCCATTTGCTTGATATTTATTCTTTTTTAATTTTTTCTTTGCCTGAAATTATTTTTTAATGCTATATAAATGACGTATTTGTCTCTATGTGTGTCTGTTTGTTTATTAGAGATGGCTAGGTAAATCTATTTCACAAAGAATTCGACAATTTTTTTTCCGGATAGGGGATGACAGGTCCCAAAAATGTTGCTTTCAGATTTTCGATTTTTTAAAGGAAATTTTGTTATTTTATGTTGAAGGCAAACATTTCCTTATTTTTTCGTTTTTGTAAGGTGTACAGCGATTTTGCGCGATCCATAACAGTCCAATGCGTTAATTGTCCCAAATTCGAATAAAGTTTATTCAGAACACATCAGATTTTTTTTTTTTTTTTTTTTTTTTTTTTTTTTTTTTTTTTTTGCGATTTTATAAATTCTTTTTCTGCCAAAAATGTGATACTTTTTTTTATTAAGTATTTCTATCTCAAGTCCGAATCATACAATCTTGCATTTTACATTCCTGTACGTACAGAATATCCAGGGAAAAAATATGATTTTTATTTTAATCTTGATTTCTGAAAGACCGAGCTGGCATTTCCCGTAATTACCTTAAATATCCCTCAAACTATATGAATATAACGCACAAACGTACCTAATAGTGTAAACTCCACAGCCTTTGGCGGCCTACTAAGCGATAAAAAAATAATAATAATAATTTTGTTAAAAGCGCATATTCCGTTAAATAGTGCATTTGCTAAAAATACAAAATAAAAAATAACATATAGAATATCAACTTGATTAAATTGTTTCAGATAAGGATTATTGTTTCATATTGAATTAATTTACTGGTAAACTTGAGAAAGATTGAAAAGAAACTTTATAAAATTAACATTATTTCTCGTATGTTCTCGAAGCGTATGTACACTGTAAAAAAAAATCTGTGAAGTTACTAAAGTTTTTCTAGGAAACTTGGATTCCTAGAACTTTTCATGTAACGGCAACAACAAAATTTCAAGTAACAGACACACTTTTGCGCCGAAAATCAAAATATCTGTAAGGTTACTAAGAATTTTTTTGGAAACTGGGATTCCGAGAACTTTTCATGTAACTCCAGCCATGGTTACAAATAAAAGTTTAGTAAGATTACTGAAATTTTAGCAGATTCATTTGTAAAGTTACAGATTTTTGTAGCTTTACAAAAACTAGTTTTGTAGATTTGCAGCTTTTTTCGTACAGTTACAGGTGAAAGTTTAGTAAGCATGTAACTTTACATCTGTAGAACTACAGATTTTTTTTTACAGTGTAGAAGATTTTTGTTTTGAAAAAGTATGCGAGGTAGCATTAAAAAACATTCGACTGTAATTGAAACTTTACGATGCCTCCTCGTATATATATATATATATATATATAAGCTGCATAAAATAATATTAAATTGAATGTCAATCCCAAGTATTCTTTTAAGGGGACGAGGGACCTTAAAAAACCTTAAAAATCAATTCTTTATTTTTTGAAATTTTCACTTTAAATATTATTCAGGCTTACATTATATGCATTATGACAAGCATTTATCAAAAAAAAAAAAAATTAAAAAAATTATTTTTGAGAAAAAAATGGAATTTTACGCGTCGTCTTAGAAATCTTCGAAATGCCCCATGCGCATTCCAAATCAATGAAAATCCCCAATACTTTTTATAAAAGTTTGGTTTATATATATAAATAAAACTGTGCATCGAATTTTATATATTTGAATATAAAGGTAAAAAATAAAATAAAATAAAAATTTCAAAATTTTTTTGAAAAAATTTCAAAAATTTTGATTTTTTTTTTTTTTTTTTTAACACCTTCATATTCAAATATATAAAATTTGATGCACAGAATTATTTATATATATAATCCAAACTTTTATAAAAAATATTGGGAATTTTCATTGATATGGAATGCGCAGGGGGCATTTCGAAGATTTCTACAACAACGCCTAAAATGCCATTTTTTTCTCAAAAATAAATTTTTAAAATTTTTTGTGATAAATGCATGCCACAATGCATATAATGTACCCTTGAGTAATATTTAAATTGAAATTTACAAAAAAAAAAGAAAAAAATTAAAAAAATTTGAAAATTTTCAATTTTTTCAAAATTTTTCAAATTTTTTTTTTTTAACCTTTATATTCAAATATATAAAATTCGATGCACAGTTTTATTTTTATATATAAACCAAACTTTTACAAAAAATATTGGGGATTTTCATTAATATGGAATGCGCAGGGGGCATTTCGAAGATTTCTACGACGACACGTAAAATGCCATTTTTTTCTCAAAAATAAATTTTTTTTTAATTTTTTTTTGTGATAAATGCATGCCGTAATGCATATAATGTACCCTTTAGTAACATTTAAAGTTAAATTTGGAAAAAAAAGAAAAAAAAATGAAAAATTCTGAAATTTTGAAATTTTTTCGAAAAATTTCAAAATTTTTCAAAAAAAAAAAAAATTTAACCTTTATATTCAAATATGTAAAATTCGATGCACAGATTTTTTTTTATATATAAACCAAACTTTTATAAAAAATATTGGGGATTTTCATTGATATGGAACGCGCATGGGGCATTTCTAAAACAACGCGTAAAATTCCACATTTTTCTCAAAAATGACTTAAAAAAATTTTTTTTTGTAATAAATGCATGCCATAATGCATATAATGTACCTTTGAGTAATATTTAAGGTGAAATTTACAAAAATAAAAAAAAATTATTTTTAAGGTCCCTCGTCCCCTTAAATATACATTATTTAAATAATTTAAATATGCTATTTCGTGTATACTTACATATACTATGTATGTAAAAAGAGTTTTTAAAATTAACAGTTTTAAGGTGCTATTGAAGACATTAAATCAATAATAATAAATAATAAATAGTTACAGATTGTTTAAATTTTTGATTACGGGAAAGACTGGCAACTATTTTTGTATTAAATCATGCCACAATGTAATTTTATTTCTTTCCTTGTAGATTTCTCTTGAAAATAACCTAGTATAAGAATTTGGCAGAAATTATTTTTCAAAATGTGGTATGAGTAGAATGAAAAAAAAGTTTAATAGCATGTATATGTCTCAACACGTAGTCAAGAGGGTAAATACTTGTCCTATAGTCGCGTTTGTCAAAATTTGTTCTATTTTTCTTTTTGAAAGTAAATCTTTAAATTTTTAACAATGACTTTCATAAAACTCTGCCAGTACTATAAAAAATAAATAAATGTGAATATAGACTAATGCATGGAACAAATTATTTTTATTCATTATTAAATTCCAATTTCCATAATTTTATACGAACAGAAGCTTATAAATCATTATTGTTAATGTTATTGTAAATTTCAAATTTCAAAATTTCAATGTTATTGTAAAAATCAAAAATTAGTATTTAATTTACATGTAACTAGAAGCGACTTATTTTGAATTTATCTCAAAAAATTCTTAATGATAAACATGAATCGGTAAAATGAACTATTAATAATATAGTAATAGCAAACCAAGCATATTCCATATTAAAATGAGAATTATGTTTATTTTATGTTTCTGTAACGGTAGTAGCAAAATAAAATTATATTTTGTATTGTGAAGTGATAAAATATAATCTGCGTTTTATTCATTTATTTGATTATCTTTTATCTTCGACGAATATATCAAAATATAAGAAATATCTTGACAAAACTTATATTTTTGTTAGACAAGCTTATTAGGTTGTAGAGCAATTACAACTTAAGAAAAAAAAGATAAAATAAAAATATATATAACAAAAATTTCATAATACAGAACAATTAAATAATAGATAGTTTAATATTTTTTATTAAAAAATGTAAACTTCAAACTTGTTTAGAAGTTATTTTGTCAAAATTGTTGAAAAATAATATTTCGGTATTATTGAATTTAAGGCTGTAAACAAAATATCACTGGTTAAACGTAATTACACATAGTTACCTGTAGTACAACCCTAATTTTAGAAATTTTGCAATCAGATTAACTGTATAACATTATTTTATTTTCGAATAATATATATATATATAAAATAACAAATAACTGAACATATTGTAAAATTCTAGAGATGAACAAGATATGAACATAGGGAACCAGTATGTAAAATAAGAAACTATGAATAACCCACAGAATCATCAGAGGTGCTTGTGGGTTAATTCATAGTGAAGATGCGTTATTTCATCAAATTCTGTCTGCATTAAGCCTAAAATAACAAAATTTAGCATCGAATAGCACATCATAAAAGAAAATAAATGATAGAAAACCAAGAGATCACAAGAATGTTACACCTCACAGAGGATATTAAAAATTATAAGAGCACAATACCTCAATTACATACTAAGATCCGAAACATCAGAAAATTGACTCACAATATTAAAGTATGTGAGGATGTAAACAGATTTAGGACTATTAGAACATGTGGGCAGCAATTGTTGAGAAACGGAACATTGCTGCCAACTGGTGTGGAAAAGGAAAACTATATTGAAATTAGGTTTTTAACAAAAATGTTTAGTGCTGCCATATATACCCATAAAAAAGCAATGAAAATAATTGAATAAATCAAGAAATGATTTAGATTATCAATTATTTAAAGTAGAATGAAAAAAAAGGAATAAACTTAATAAGTACTGAGTAAATATAAAATAAAATAAGTACGTAAATAGAAGGGCATTGATTAAATTAACTAGTTTAAAAACAAATATTATAAAATATAAAAAATGAGTATATAAATAACATTTAAAAAATAATGAGGATTATTATGAGATAGTAAAATATAGCTTTGTATTATGTACCAATATGTGAAAATTAATGAAAAATTTGATGTTAAATGCATGACACCCCATTTTTTATAATATATCCATACAATATATAAGCCCACATGCATACACATATACATGCACACACACATAAAAACATTATATATATATATATATATATATATATATATGTGTGTGTGTTACATTATTAGACCTAATTCCACGATTTCCTTATCTATTCTAAATTACTACTTTATATTCACTAAATCCTTATTCTTAAATAATCTCTATCGTTAACCCCGTTAAATTCCCTTTAATTTAATGTCTCACTTATCTAAATTGCTTAAATATTACGCTTTTAGTATTCTTAAAATAAATGTTCCAATTCCGCGCTTTTTTCTTTCTAAAATGTTGTTTTAGCTTCCATTTTTACTTTCCCGTGCATTTCTGAGATTATCCTTTTCCCCTTCATATTCATCCGCTTGCTCTGTCCGCAATCTTTCCATGACGTGGTATTCTCAATTATTCATTGGTTGAGAGAGCGATCTACGTCATATTTGTATTCCTACACTTGATGAAAAAAAAGTCGATGCTCGCTGTGTTTCAGCAGATTTGAGTCGTATTTCCAGTTTACATACCATCCCCTGGTCACAATCCATTTAGTCGATTATCTACAACTTTGTTTTAGTCGTAATTACTACTATGGAGAGATGGCTAATATTCTTGGTGGAAACTGCGCCGCCGAAAGATGTTCTTATAAAGTGCTGACCTGATATTATTTGTTGTTTCAAATTATTCTGGGGAAACTTCACGGAAAGATGTATTCCATAGCCTTCAGTCGACGACTGCAATACAACTAATTGTTATACTAATACTAACCGCCTTTGGCGACTAGTTTGGTCTCCCTTAAATGTATGCTAAGCATTGTATCATATTACTTTTATTCATAATTCATTTGCTCAATCCTTCGCCAAATCGGAATATTCTGATACAGAAATCATGAACTCGTTATTTTTATGTTAGCCGGGCGCAGCTGATAAATCACCAAACATTGTTCCTATCGTATTTTTTCGCATTTCATTAATTTCATTTACAATATTCACTCATTTTATTTAAAATATTACATTACTTTAAATTAAATCTTAAATATTTAAATTTATCACTCTCAATTATTTCTTTAAAAAAAATAAATAATCAAAGTAATAAATAATACCATAAACCATGACATTTAATTTCAACATCAAAGCTTTGTTTAAATTTACCACGCGAAAAATTGTTTATGACAATCGCATGAAATGGACTCATAATAGTATTATGAGTCCATTTCATGGACTGCCAACCTCAAACTAATCTTCCGTAATACTTGCGTTAATTTGACCTCAGTTTAATACGTTTCAAACCAGAATTTTTTTTTTAAGAAATGAAAATAAATATGTTCCACGTAGAAACCTGGAATTAAATAAATATGCATTCGTGAAATAAATTTTCTGGTTCAAAATGTGGTTAACCAGGGTTAAATTATTCCGGATATTACGGAAGATTAATGGAAGGATGGCAGCTTACTGTTTTCATAATGGCGATGGAACAATATTTGGCGATTTATCATCTGCGCCCGGCTATCATTAAATTACCAAATTGGCCTCCTGTCATATAAAAAGTGAAGCGGTCACCCCGGAACTATTGATAACAGTCACATGCCTTCGGCTATTATAGAGATAACAGGATCGAATTACCTGTTCTGACCACTTCTATTACGCTATTACTGCTGGATGTGATCCACCACTGCTACCGAGACAGCTTGTACTGCATTTTCAACGATAAATTAATCTAATGTTTCTATAATGAAACACACACACACGCACACACACACACACACACATATATATATATATATATATATATATAATGTTTTTTTGTTATTTCATGCATTTCTGGTCGTCTTAAATAAAACTTACATCCAACAGAAGTCTGACTTGATTTGTCATTCAAGTATCTTTTTACATATTACAGAGCATTGCTTTTATTTAGCTTGCCTTATTTGTCTAGAACTTATAAAGATTGATTCTTTGTCAAAAGATTAAATGTGTCTTCCTATGTGCAAGAATGTATTTCACCCTACTTTTTAAAAATTAAGCGTGATTAAGTCTTTGCTGGATGTAACCTTCTTCTTTTCTCCTCTTTGCAATACTGTTTTCCTTTTAGCACGTGAAGTAAAATAGATATGTCTGTTAAAAAGCAGTAAACCAACGTTTAAAATGCACAAATAATGCGTGAAAAGCAGCAAAGAGCTGTTTCGAGTCTACAGCGTGCTAGAAAAAGCAAGGCTGAG
Organism: Maratus speciosus; assembly: GCA_963932465.1. Lineage (NCBI taxonomy): Eukaryota > Metazoa > Arthropoda > Arachnida > Araneae > Salticidae > Maratus > Maratus speciosus. Next base: position 165,038,453 of record OZ010795.1, on the reverse strand, counting down.
CAAAATGATAGTCAGAGACGCGCTGCCTTATATACCCTATGCTGGTATCGAAAGCGCCGGAAACAACAAATGAGAGAGAAGCTGTGGACACGACTGGGTGGACAAGTAGCGACATCTACCGGAGAAGGAGAGAAAGAGGAAATTAAATTAATGCTTTCCAAATACTTGGAAAATCTGGAGTACTAGATAAGTCATTGATTAAAGAGTGAGAATTTTTAATGATGTGGTAAGCTTCCCAAAAATCAAGATCAAGGTTAGAAGAACATTTTTGGATAATGGTGGCCGAGGAAAAATCGAACCTATGTTGAGAAGACCAAGAAAGTTGAGCAATAGAAGAACGTTTGAGCTCCTGATTTTTAACATAACCTTCATGCTCTTTTAAACGAAATCTAAGAGCACGTTTAGTCTGGCCAATATAAGAAAGGCCACACTGGCAAGAGATTTGGTAAATACCTCAGTCATCTAGGCGATCAACGGGGTGTTTGAGATTTGAAAAAGTGATTTTATTAACAGGAGAAAAAATAACATTAAAATCAAACCTTCTTAAGATTTTAGCAACTTGCTGACTGATTTTAGTGAAAAATGGTAACACAACTGAAGTATTAGAGTGCAATTAGAATGCTTTTCAGAATGGACGGGTTAAGTCAATTTCTTATAAATAGAATCAATAATATTAGAGGAATAACCACGATCAACAGCAATAGCTTTGAGGTAATTAAGTTCAACACTAAGTAACTGAGGAGTGGAACAAATATTGGTAGACCGGAAAACAAAAGTATTGAAATCAGAGAATTTCTGGTTAGGGGGATGAGAAGAATGCCTGTGAGGTGGGAGACTGACAGCAAAAGGTTTACGAAAGACGGTAGTCTGAAAGCCATTTTCACAACGAATAACAAGGACATCGAGGAAAGAAAGTTTTTATTATTCCTGCACAAAGGCTTTAATTGCTATTTTAATAGATATGTCTGGTTCTTGAACAGAATATAATTGTGTATAGAGAAATATTTAAACTTAACTTGTTACATTCCGTAAACTGTTCTTGACACAATATTAAATTTATTTTAACTAACTAAATCTTTTAAACTTGTTTAAGTTTTTACTACTATATTTAGTTATATATATTTATTAGTTATTTATTATTACCTATTATAGGTTATTTATTAGTTACCTATCTTATTTTATTTTCACACTATGAATAAATGTATTAAATAAATTAAAATTTCTGCGACTTGTTAGTTAATTTCAACAGACCTATTGCGCTTTATGTAAAATGAAACTGTATCTGGAATTTCTAGGCAATATAAAGCATTTAATATAGCACCAACATCTACCATTTCTTTCTATAATATTACATTTAAGACAAGGAAAGTCCAATTTATTTGTAATTTTAATTTCAGTTTAATTTTAACTTAAATTAAAATATTATAATTATTATTTTTAAAGTAATGCACTTAAATCCAATTTTTTTTTTATTTCAGTGAGGTACTCTGAATTTTTGACGAAATAAATGGGTTGTTAACTTAGCTTCATATAAAAATGATCTGCTATGACTCCACTGGACTTTCAAACATTTTATAGGATAGAGTTAATTAATATATAGTCCAAGCATCTGAATTCGAACACAGGACTTCTGGATTTGAAGCTAGAGAGTCTACATCTGAGAAGCTAATTCTTGGGAAAATCGCAATATTTTTCGTTTCGCAATATTTCTCACTCTGTAAAATGTAGTTTCTAGTTTGTTTATATAACTGGTACAGTCGTGGAAAAAAAAAGTAAACACACCCTACTAACTCCTCAACAAATTATTGTAGACGAAAGTTACTGGTACCGAACAATTGGAAATAAAGTCTACTTTTAAATTATGTATGTAACATTTTCTTAGGGGGCCATATACATATTTAAACGAATACAAACTTTATTTTTTTCAATGACAATACTCAATTTTAACGAGATATTTCAAATCTTCGGTTCAATATGCCTAGACAACAAATTTCAAGTCATTTGAATGATAAGTTTTTGAATTATAAACATTCGAAATTTAGTGCTTCTAATGTTAAATTACATTTTCATATTTTTATTTATATCTCCTGAAATTATGCTCCTAATGTGCTAATTTTTTTGGCAGCAATTAATACTAATATACCAAACATAAATACGCTGAATTTTTAATTTTTATAATTTTATGATATGAATTATGATTTATAAATTAATATTCGAAAAAATTATGAATTGCAACCTACAATTTTTTAGATGGATTTAGATTTATTAAGTCCTGCTTTATGGAAATCCAAAATTTCACATTTTTCTTCCAAGCAGTTTTCAAAGTATGCTTAAAAAACGGCAAAATGATGGTTTAAGGGGCCGTCTATGATAGGAGTGAGTAGATATTTTGAAATTTATTGTGCTATTCTGTAATCTAACATTCTTTTTTGACTCTTTGAGTGGCGCCTAAGGTGCCTTGATCAAGAAGGAGGCTTTCTCAGTCAACAATCGTGTACTGAACTTCAATATAGATACTGCCCTTAAAATACGCTCGTTTTAAAATGAAAATTTCTCGGAAACTTATGGTACGAATTGCATAAAAATTTGTTGTTAGGTTAATTGAAGAATGTAGAGTTCATTTGTGCTGTCAGAATTGTGTACTGCAATTGAAGAAAACAATGTTATGGTTCGTTTTAGTATGTAGATGGCCCCCTAAGCAAATGTTATATACATCTTTAAAACGTAGACTTTATTTCCAATCGTTTGGTACCAGTAACTTTCTTCTACGATAATTAGTTGAGGAGTTAGTAGGAATGTTTACTTTTTTTTCCACGACTGTACATAAAATAATTTTAAATTGATTTAATTACACAATCAACGACCGATCTGTACGAGAATCTATACATTTTTAAAACTTATTTGTAAAATTGGAACACAGTCGGAGGTACCGCTTGGAAGCTATCGCGTACATTCTTACACAAACACACATATACATCATGATTACAATATTTTCCTTACACTATTTGTTATAAAAATAGTAATGTTTGTTTTAGTTTTCGCTAACACCTCATAAAGTTTTCCATGTATTTCTTTTGGAATCACTCTGTATATTTACCAAACGGAATAACATAAATTCTAGTCGTTACCACATATTTTAATAAATTTATTAACGGCAAAATTATTGTTTCTGCATTTAATTACTTTTTATCTAATAGAAAAAGTTTTTCAGATCTACAGTTAAGAATATACTACATAACGTAAAAATATATAACAAAGACGATAAATTTAACACAATGAGAACACCTTTTTTTATTCATTGAAAAATATTTCTTTTTATAATTTTAGCTGTTATTAATTTAAGTTTTTGTTCTGAATTTAAGAAACACCCTATTAATGGTCTCTCAAGTACCACTTTTGCAAAAACTTTACTTTTATGATATGTAAACAATGTTACAATCAGCCTATAGCAATTAAAACTCCAGATTTAAATTAACACGTTTGTTGCCAAAGCTCAGATGGTGCATCTGTTCATACGCGCCAAGATCATATCTGCAATTTAGTACTTTTAAATTATTTTTTGTTTTATTATTTAAACATTATATATATGACGAATTACTTTTAGCAACAAATAAATTCACACGAGCCTGCTCGTTGTTGGCATATGGTTTCGTTGGTTATGGTTGGTTTTCTATGGCAGTGTTTGTAATCGATGATTTAGATAAGAAGATCAATAACGAGTTATCTAGTAGCTGGCAAGGAAACCCAGTTTGCCAACTATGAGTATTTTCGTAGATGGCAGCGAACGTGTTAAATGGGAAAAAAAAACATTAAAAAATAAAATTTGTTCGTTTTTCCCAAATTTAAATTTGTGTAGTACATTTCATTTTTTTTGTTGTTGTTGTTGATGTTTTAGGTAAATCCTAGGGAGTATGATCAAGAAAGACTTTTTGAAGCCAGATCTTCTTCATCTGTACACTGTAAAAAAAAAATCTGTAGTTCTACAGATATAAAGTTACATGCTTACTAAACTTTCACCTGTAACTGTACGAAAAAAGCTGCAAATCTACAAAACTAGTTTTTGTAAAGCTACAAAAATCTGTAACTTTACAAATGAATCTGCTAAAATTTCAGTAATCTTACTAAACTTTTATTTGTAACCCTGGCTGCAGTTACATGAAAAGTTCTCGGAATCCCAGTTTCCAAAAAAATTCTTAGTAACCTTACAGATTTTTTGATTTTCGGCGCAAAAGTGTGACTGTTACATGAAATTTTGTTGTTGCCGTTACATGAAAAGTTCTAGGAATCCCAGTTTCCTAGAAAAACTTTAGTAACTTCACAGATTTTTTTTTACAGTGTAACTTGTCCCACACAATTCAGAAATTTCTTCTGTCTTTTAACATTTGAAGACCCCTCATTTGGATCGGATAATGCTGCTGATAACTACTTTCAGTGTAATATACATTCAACTATTCAATCAGTGCGATTGAACTATTGATGATGATAAGGGGCCGTATAAGGAATCTACTGAAATTTTAGGTTTCAAACTAAGTGTAAACTTGTTAAGTCCTAAAGCTTCAAGAACTGTGTATAAATTCACAGAACATGATTTTACCATATTTGCTACAGTATAGAGACTTAAATTACTGCAAGGATCGAATTTTATACTTTAATCACTTTATTAAATATGCCGGACAAATTTGAAGTTAAACATAAATCCCAAGATTGAAGAAGTTATATTGACTGCAATATGTCTTAACACTGTACTTTTACATAATAGAAACAGACATATCTATATATCTACACTGTAAAAAAAAATCTGTAGTTCTACAGATGTAAAGTTACATGCTTACTAAACTTTCACCTGTAACTGTACGAAAAAAGCTGCAAATCTACAAAACTAGTTTTTGTAAAGCTACAAAAATCTGTAACTTTACAAATGAATCTGCTAAAATTTCAGTAATCTTACTAAACTTTTATTTGTAAACCTGGCTGCAGTTACATGAAAAGTTCTCGGAATCCCAGTTTCCAAAAAAATTCTTAGTAACCTTACAGATTTTTTGATTCTTGGCGCAAAAGTGTGTCTGTTACATGAAATTTTGTTGTTGCCGTTACATGAAAAGTTCTAGGAATCCCAGTTTCCTAGAAAAACATTAGTAACTTCACAGATTTTTTTTTACAGTGTAATATACATGGGTCAGAAAAATGAAGAATTGTAGATTATTGATGAATATTCAATGAAAAAAATGTAGAATTATTGTATAACACATTTAAAAGAAAACATAAAACAAACATAAAACGATCTTCGTAAAAGAAAGATAAAGGAAATTGAAATCTCTAATATATGTATGCATATATTTATGCATACAAATTATGCCTCTTTTATTTTATTTATTTGTCATTAATAGATTCAGTAGGCTATATGCATGACCGTAATACATCTTGATGCAGATTTTGAAGGAACTGTATGTAAAAATTCGTACCCTTTTGCAACATTAATTAAAAACATATGAATAGAATCGGAATAAAAAAAAATTACAAACGTAAATCTTGTAGACATGCGTAGTGATACTAAAAGTTATGAGCTGTATCAATTTTCCATGTACTTAAAATTATATTAAAAATATTTAAATTCTTTTACGAATTCTTAAATTATGCTTGAGAAAAATTGAAAGTAATTGTATTAAAGTATGCATTTGAGATACCCTTAAATTTGAAACTTAAAACTTGCTTAAAAAACAAAATAAAAGAATTAGATTACCTACATTTACGTAAAACTACATCTTTGGGAACGTTTTTCGAACATTTTTATGCTTCATTTTTAGCCATGCTTTTGATGATTCAGTTAAATTTCATAATTTGTTTCATAAACATAAATTGTGTTTTTGAATAAATTATAATGAATACTGATTTCCTTTCATTATCATTTGATGACAGAAAATAAAAATAGAAATTTGATTTTTCATTTTCATGTTCAATAATCATTGAATATGTAAATCCAGTGTTCAAAGAACATCCTTTTATTAGATTTGATCATTGTATAGAGTACCAACAACACATTTAAAATGAGAATACGCTACATTTTATTTTTTTTACAAGTTTTTTTACAACTGATTCTAATATTGATTTTAAGATAATAGCTATATGTTCAAAAACTTTTTAGTTTCAAAAATACCTGACTTTCAAGTCGTTAGACTACTTCAGAAATTGACTATTTTTTATTTATTACCCGACTGCGAAGAAGGGTTGTGTGTTTCAGGCGTATCTGGATAAGTGGATTTCTTTATACCCTTGAAACATCCCAACGGCTAGATGTATTTTAATGAATGAGATCTCTATCGATTCCACTTAACCGTCCTTTGGTTATAGGCTAGATTTTGTTTTTATAAACTCAAAATAGCCGCCGTGAAATACAAAATGGTGGTAGAGACGAAAGAAAAATTACGCACCCTATTGAGTGGCATATCATTAAATAGGTCTTTCAAAATTAAGACGATGTTTCATTGACTATTTTACAGTCAGAAGCTCCGTTTAAATATCACACATCCTGGAAGTTGTGTAGATAGGATTTCTAGATTTACTGCAACTCTAACCTTCACAGTCATCTATAGGATCAAAACAGTGTTTATAGATAGGAACTAACAATTAAACACAACTTAAAAACCACCAATACAAGTAAATTAAAAAAAATAGGTAAGTAATATAAAAAATAGATTCACATTGATCAGGAATAATTAATTTGCTTGCTTTTTACGCAGTCCGGTTTTTAATTTTTTTTAATTTAATGCTACGTTGTTTATTTCTTTTTTGCCTTTATGAACAGTAGGTGCATAGAAATTCGATGTGTTGCACTTAAATTGCATGAGATCTTACGATCTTTTTAAATGAAAATCTAGATTTAATTTCGCTTAAGAAGACAACTGTAATATTACTTTTATTAAATACTACATTTGAAGTAATAAATCATAGTATAATGTAGGTTTAAAGTTTATTCATTAAAAATTGCCATTTTTAACGTTTCATTAGAAAACAAAATCGCCTCATTTTAAAATTTAACTTTTTATTTCGGTGTTGGTGAAATAAAAATGAAATCAGTTACATGAAATTGTGCTTGTCAACAAATGTGACGTTATTTGGACGAACGCATCAAGAAACATTCCCGATTTACGCATTAAAATAAATGCTTACTAATTGACATTTTTCGCTCAATGATTCCGCTTTTAGCGGCCCTGTGAAAAGTTCTAAGTCTTCATTAAAAAATAATTAGTTAAAAATGGGTCTTTTTTCTTTAATTTTTTACTGACTAAATATGTAGGACAATAAGTCTTTAGTGTTGTACAGGAGTTAAAAAATGTTTTTGTTCAGACTCCTTGGTTGAATAATAATAATAATAATGAAACTACGATCTGACATTTATAGGTGGCAATTTTAGGTGGTACAGCCGACTTTTCTACGTCTAAAACAAGCTGATTCGTGGAGATAAAAGTGCTTAAATTTAAGTTTTATTCCTTCGTTTTTATTTCTTAGCACTTCGTTATGTTTTCATAATGGGTTTATAAAAACTTAAAAAAGGAGAAAAAGAGAGAAATCAAGGTAAAAAAAAATTATAAAAGAGAATGGAAAATTATTTTATCAAAGCTCTTGATTAGCCTTTTTTACAACTTTTTTTTCTTCTCGAGCCCTCATTTTCAATTATTTCTTCATTTATTTTAAGCAATCGAGTTAAATTTCATTATTTTCTATTTTGATCTTGATTAAATCTTTTTGATGTTTTTACCACTCATTTAATAAGTATTAAAGACTCCTAATCAGTAAAATGATACAGTTTGCAAACAAATTAAAATATTTGAAAGTATGTTTCTTCTCGAATTCGACGGTTTAAAAATTGAAAATGTTCGAGCGCATATATATTAAATTTATGTTTTATTTCTTTTAATTAATTTATTTATTATATTTTAACTTTGTTATGAAATATTACCCAAAGACAATGCTGAACTATATATTGTTTTAAGTGTGAATGGGTTATTATTATTCTTCCATAATAGAACCTGCACGCGATAGGGACAGATTAAAAAATCCCATGCTTGTAAAATATTAAAAAGCCTTTAAAAATGAGTAAATTACGATACTCGTTTCAAACTAACTTCATTTGAAAGTACATTTTACCTCTATACGACGGTTTAAAAATTTAAATTTTTCTATTGCATATATGTTAAATTTATGTTTTATTTATTTTATTTTATTTATCTATTTAATTTATAAGTTTAAATTTCGCTATGGAATATTAGCCGGAGACAAAATCTGGATTTTGTATGTTGTTTTTACTATGAATGAGTTATTATAATGAGTTATCTCTTTCCGTCCGCTGTCCTTTACGCTTTTGTTCTCTTATTCCGACTCCTTTGCGGACGCCAGGTTCATAGGTGCCAAGCCACGCCCGAACGACCGTTGCTGCGTTCAGCTTATTATTAGTCTATTTCATAATAGAGCCTGCACGCGGTGGAGATGGATTTAAAAAATGCATGCTTAAAACATATTTAAAAATTCCATAAAAATGGCTTAATTGCAATACGGGGTTCAAACAAAGTTCTTTCAAAGTACAATTTTTTTCTATTCTACGGTAAAAAACTTAAGAATGTGTGATGTTTTGAAGTTCAAAAAATTGCAGTAGCAAAAATTTAAAAAGCGAAACTTTATCGTGAAGTCTTGCCATTCGCAGTATGACGTCAGCGTTAAGTACAGAAATGTTTGTACTTTATGGTATAGGAAGTAGAATGTATAGATATTCTTTTTGCACTGAAGCACTTTTTATATGATATAAAATAATTTTCTGTATAATAATTAATAATGTATTGCAAAAGACAACACGTATATTATTTAAATAAAATGTTATATACCCCACAAATTTGTCAAGTGTTTAAGAGATTTAATTGTTAAAATTACTTTCGAATTTTTTCAAAATATTTAAGAATTATGTTTCACAAGTTATATGAATATGCCTGACATAATTGAAAAGATTCATTTAATAAAGTACGTTATCGAATTTCACTTTAAATGTTACACATAATATGCACTTAATTTGTAACAGAAAATTTCTTAAGAACTTTTACAGAAAATTATATATTTGTGAACTTACTCTACAAATCTCTTTTTAAATTCATTATTAGACTCATTCGCTAGATTTTCAGTTGTTAATATGATATGATTTAATTTAAAAAAATCTTACTTCTGAATAAATTCATTTTAAATTACGGCTGTTCCTTTCTGTCAGTGAATGAAATCCAATTCTCCTAATTACGATAGTATGTTTGCTTATTTAATATCTATTAAACATTTTTGTAATTATAGGCTTTCATGACTTTTAAATATTAAAAATTATAGCAATAAATGCAATTTAAAAGAAAAGTTCATAAATTTATTAGCTAAGGATTTACTAGACCATTATATCCTTCTAATTTAGAAAATATATTCAGTACAAACAAACTTGTTTATAACCAATTAGGAATACTTGAGAACACCACTTTATTTCGTAAAATTACATTGCAAATGTACTTACATTTATTTTTGGACTTTTACAAATGTTTAAAATATATTTGGGATACGTAAAATTTTTTTTAATAAAGTACGAACGTATGTTCGAATTGAACATTAGATCTAAAAGACTCTTAATGCATAAGACAAATTATCTTAAGTACATTTACATGAAATTACGGCTTTGTGAACTTATTTCCGAAATCATTTTTAAAATTCCTTATAAGACACATACTCTTAAGATTCATAAACTGATAGAGTATCAACTGAATGAGATCTTTTTGTATAAATGTCTTTTAAATTAAGATGAGTCGTGATTCTCTTTATTAACATTTGGTAAGAGTTAATTTCCATCAGATGAAAAATCTGATTTCCTTAAATACCATAGATCATTTACATTATCAAAAGCTATTGATAATTCTGGTACTTTATTTTTTTATGAATTAGAATCTTTGAAATATAAATGAATAAATACATTCAAAATGAGAAGTTCCCATATTTCAGAGATTTTATAAATCGTACTATTACACTATATATTTAAATCCTTCTAATCAGGGTTCTCGCTGGCATTTCATACGCTGACCAACATTAGCAATTTGACGGATGAGAAATAGAAAACAGTAACCAAATGAAATGAAATGTTAGCAAAATAGATTCGGCGTGAAACACTGAAAAATCTATCTTTAACCACTTACTTTACCCCTTTTTTCTAATATGTTCTAAAATAACCTACTTTTTGTAATTAATTAGAAAGTAGAAATTCGACTATCCGCTGCAGAAATTATTAAAAATAAGTACATCTAAATGTCTCCTAAATGTACAAATGTTTCAGAAATTCTTTTAGTACTCCAAATACAAATTCGAAACAGCTATCTTCAATTTACCGTTTGGAAATATACACTAAAAATTGCTATGAGATTTCGACTGTAACTGATGGAAAAAATTGACCAGCCAATGATACTCTGTATACATACAACTAATAAATGGTATAGAGCAATAAAATAGAGCAATGTAAATGCAGAATTTGAACACCACATTCCAGCAAAACTTTTCCCTACTTGCACTAGATGCGAGTAATCTGATTTGTGTTTTTATCACCGCGCACGTCGGCGCATGGATAGTAATTAACTGAAAATAGAGAAACACCTATCACATAATTCCTTCTGTGTCTTTACCTTTTGCGGAATTGAATTCAGTATATCTATAAAATAGAGCAATGTAAATGCATAATTTGAACACCACATTCCAGCAAAACTTTTTCCTATTTGCACTAGATGCGAGTAATCTGATTTCTGTTTTTGTCACCGCGCACGTCGGCGCATGGATAGTAATTAACTGACAATAGAGAAACACCTATCACATAATTCCTTCTGTGTCTTTGGCTTTTGCTAAACTGAATTCAGTATCTCTATAAAAAAGAGCAATGTAAATGGTACGCTGCTATTAAAATATAAAGCGAAATAAATCGTTAAGAAAGGCAGATAAGAATCTCGACTGTATTGACACACAGACAAACACAAACAGCGCAGAAATTAAGCACTCGCAATTTGGCGAGTCACAATTTTCTTTTACTAGCCAAATGAAGCATTTTGCCGCGATTTGGCACATTGACGAGCTGCAGCGAGAACCCTGCTTCCAGTTTATAAAATATTTCAAACACGGCTAAATTTGTTTAAAGCAATCAGGGATGTGAAATGAAACTGTGTTTAATACATTAACAAGGGGGAAATTATTTGGAGTCTGCGCTGTATTTGGGTATGTGAAACATATGCAGCTGCATAGGATGTGATATGTTTTACAGCTGCAAAATATAGGTATCAATAACATTTTTTTTCGCTCTTATCGCTATAAAACGTACACTAGATCCGAATTCTCTTAAAATTCTATGGTGCTAATCTGTACCACATGGCTGTAAAATTGCACTTATCTGATAATTAAATATCTAGTTTAACCAAAATATCTAAAGAACGCCCTTTCAGTATAAAAATCATCTAAAAAAAAAAAAACACCGCGGGAGCGCAACACATCCAAAACGAATGATTTTCGTTGTTCATTCGTCAATGTCGCTGTTCATTTAATGATTTTCGTCGTCGATTTTCATAATTTTCATTGATGCATGTAGCCAGGGTTGGCATTAATCGATTACTTTTTTAATCGTTTGATTTGTCGATTAAAAGTTCCATCATCCAAAATTTAATCCTGATTAAATTTATCATGATTGAAATTGAAAATGTAATTGCTTTATAAAAGTTTTTTTATGATTTGTTCAATCTGAATTAATTCAATCGCGATTAATTTAATCGTAAATTACATAGAAGAAAATTAAATATGGCCGTCATTTAACTTTATTGATTTAGATTTCATTGCGCGAGATTATTATTAAGAGGTACTATGTGATTTTCATTATTGATATTATACAGGATTACGCAGAGTTTTGCAGATATACCGACGTCAAAATGTGTAAATTATACGGGCTGACTCACGCCGCCATTTAATTGCCGGTAGGAGAAGAACGATTGGCCACGCCACGTGGGCAACAATCGCTGATTGGTCTAAATGGGAAACAAAATGCTTGACGATTCAGCCTGTGTTATAGGAGCCCTAGTTAGAGGGAATAGGAAAAAGTTGAAACCATTTCATAAAACTGATATGATTTTTGTAATTATTTTAGGTAAATGGGAACAATATTATTAAACAATTATTATATAGAAGCAATGTTTGTTTGCTTGTAGGGGTAATATCTGAAACTTCCTAAGCAATTTCGAAAGTAATGAGGGCCAATTGATGGTGACAGTCCCTGCTCTAAAATAGGCTATACTTTATACCAGCGCCACTAAATTCATCGGGGTGCAGGAGCGAAAAACATTATGAAATTGCGATTTTTCTGATACTGAAGTTATCAGAAACTTGAATTTTGGCATTGTAGTTACCGATAAGTAATAAAAGCTCTGAAGTTTCTAAAATGTTCAAGACTTAAAAGGATCAATGAGCAAAATGTATTCTAAAAAACCTTTCTAGATTGCAATTTCTGTGGAATATTTAACGATATAAACACGAAATTTGATGTAGCTATTTCTTTTAAGACGCACATGCACGCACAGAACAGATTAAAAAAATCGAAATTTAAAAGGTAGCGGAAGAAACAAAAGTTCTAAATTCCGATTTTTGTGATACTGAAACTATTAGAAACTTGAAATTTAGCATAGTCGGTTACGTTTAAGATACGAATGCTCGCTAAGAGTGACTTATAAAAAAATTCGAAATTTAAAAAAGGTGAAATTAGCGGAAAGCTTTCTAAAAGCGCTTTAAATTACTATTTCGAAGAAAATATCGTTATACTTGTATTCTACCAAGATATCATGAGACACACTGAAATATTTATATTGTACTAATCGGTATTTACAACATATTAAAATTTCCTGCATAAATTCGATAACGTGATAGTATCGTAAAAATGACTGATTGGTGACCCGTTCTGCTCATATCGTACCAAGATGTCACTAGGCAGACTGAAACATTTGTATTTCATTAATCGGTATATTTAATGTGCTGAAATCTTGCTGAAATGGATGTTGAATTCAATGACACACGATTCCGAAAAGCATCCGTGTCTTTACAACTGTCTGAAACCAATATATTTTCAAGATTTAAAGATGCATTTATAAAATAAAAGTTGCTTTTGGTTACATTCCGAGGGTGAAAATTCTATTTCGATTATCATACACGGTGTCTAGCAAAGGGCTTCCTGATTTGAAAATTAAATAACTCGGAAACTAAGATCGATAGGCAAGTGGTATGTTTATTTTGAAAGCCCTAAAAATCTTATACAACAGTTTCAAAATTTGCTACAAAATTTGTTGACAGGCTGCGCTGCACGATAAAGTCGCATTACAGAGTCAGAGAAATAGGCTGCAGACAGTCTTTTGCAAGCCGTTTTCCAATCATCAGCCACTCTGCCAGTTTGCTGAAATTTCTCGAAAAGTTGCAAAATGTTTTTTTATCAGGACATTTTCCAAATTTAAACTGCGATTAAAAACTACGCCTCGTTGCCGTAGAAATGCGATTTAACATGCGATACTCGAGTACTAGAAAATTACATTGCTTCACAAAATAGATGACTTCATTCATTTCCTTCAGTAAGCAGAATGATCCATCTGTGCTTCAGAGTATTTTGTTTAGGTATCGTAGGGTTCGTACGGGTACCGTTATTTTCAAGGCCAAATATCAGAAATTTTTTTATAGAAAAATAAATCTAGTTTAAACTCACGAAATTCCGCCTTATTTAAGGAGATATTTTCCATAATAAAATTCTGCTACCCAAGAATTTCTTAGTCTGGAAATTCAGGTTCTGTACGAACCCTGTATCGCTCAGTCACTACAGCTCCACCTGTCGACAAAATTTGTAACTGATTTTGAAACGATTGCATCAGATTTTTACGGCTTTCAAAATAAACATAACACTTGCTTCTTTCTTCGATCGATTTTAGTTTCCGCGTTTTTTTTAATTTTAAAATCAGAGAGTCCTTTTCTGGACAGCCTGTATTTATTAAACATTAACAACCTAATAATGTACATTATATTTTGCGACGGGTGAGGCGAAACTTTATAAGGTAAAGTGTCCTCGTTAGTCTCTTCACATTTCGCATCAAATTTAACCATAACTGAATAAAAATTTCAGATGTTCTCACTCAGCTTTTAAGGGATCGAATACGTTTATTTTGTCATTTTTTTATAAAACCAACCGCTAAATATAAATTCTAGATATTTCTTTTGATGAGTTATCTGAGTGATAATAAAAATCTGTAAGATGAAACTGGATTAGATTTCTTCAAAATTCACAATTATATATTCTAAATTCATACAAACCTATCAGGAGAGAAAAAATGTGTAAGAAAATTAAAATTTAAGGTTCATATTTGTCAAATATTACCAAACTTGAAGCTCTTTATAGTGATGCTGCACAAAAAGTCTGATCTATTAATGATTGTGAGATAAAAAAACAGCTTTGTGCAGAATGTTGAATTTTAAAAGCCTTTGCTAATTATGTAGAAAGAAATTATGACATTCTATCTTCCCAACCGTTTATTTTTCTATATTTTATCGCCGAAGAATTTTAGTAATGTCTGCCCATATATATAATTTGCAGTGAAGAATAACAATTATACTAGGTGTGGCTGTTAAATAACTGGACTGCTGATGAAACCAGCTAAAATCATTCGCAGTGCAGTCGGACTTTCCTTGACGTTGTTATGTGGCATTTATCCTATTCCTTTCTCGATTGTAAAGATCACGTGTCATTTAGTTTGGTTGTAACATTTGCTCCACGTGAACCTTGATCCAGTGATTCGTAAGAAAAACAATAAATGTTCAGAAGTAACAGGTTAACCCTAAGTTTCTTGTGAAATTCGGGAAAATGGTCACAGAAGCTTATGTTCTCTTTTAAAAATATTACTGATTTAAATGTTTATCGTGCACTATTTTTGAGTGATTTAAAAGGTTAAAAGATGGACGAAAAATGACCGAAGACGTTGAACGGCCAGGATGATTTTGCTTATCAAAAACAACAGTGGTCAGTTGTTCCACAAAAATTGCCGCATGGGTATCAGAGCTGTTCTGTTTCTGGGATGACAAGATTCGACAAAAAAAAAAGCAATCAACATGAAGAAAGTGTGCGCATAATTGATGCCAAAGATCCTCAGACACGGACAAAAAAATCATGTGTCTGTGAAGGAGTTCTTGGAAAAGTACAGCATCCTCGAGTTGGACCATACGTTATACTTGCCTCTTGTGGACAAATGTTACTTATGTTTGTCTGAAAAGGTAGAATAGGACCTGATGTGTACAATATTTCATTGTGTGGAATCGGTCGCAACAAAAGCGTCTGATACTCTCAAAAAGCTGACAGGAAAGGATGTTCAGCATAGCGCTGTACAGTGGATGGAGCGGTGTAGAGTAGGGTGGGTCGAAAAAACCGAAATATGTATAATCGAAATGTAATAGAGCGGAAAAGTTGCCTTTTGTAAGAAAGAAAAAATTCGTAAAATATTACACCGATCGGTTAATATCTTTTACCGCCGCAAGAGGGCCAAAGTTTCCAAAAATCGCAAAAAACATTTTTTTTTTCAATATATATATTTTTTTAATAATCCAAACGTACGAATACAATTTCTAATAGGACGCAATAGCTACATGAAGATATAAGAAATATCCCGGTAAATGTTCATTATGATAAAGTCATAACTTTTACTGCCGCAAAGGGACCATATTTATAAAAAAATTGTAAAACTTTCATATTTTCAGTTTTTCTAAATTTTCTAATTTTTATATGTCTAGAAGTAAATAAATTTACTTCATATCTATTAATATGTCATAAATTTTGTTAACTATTTGTCATAGACTTGAAAATAAAAACGGTAATCATTTATTGTTCTTGACGATCACGTCATCTACTACTTTTTTCTGCATATCAGTAGTTCATATACCACAGATCACAAAAATGATATAAAATGAACAAAATATTTTCGCATTTTATTAGTTAAAATACAGAGTTGTTTAACCTAAACGTATTAAATAAACTTAAAATGAAGAAGTATTTAAGGTAAATGAATTTTATAATATGACTTGCTTTCAAATAAAGCCATTGCTTTTCTAGAGCCGAAATTGATCATATGTGATCCTCACTCTGTTCTGATCCACCAACTTTACTAGAACTTCAGTGATTAATTTCACGCATCTTTCTACTGACTGAGTGAGACAAGGAAAGTTATAATAGCTGGTATCTTTAATGGGACATTCTAAACTCTCCAGCGTTGTTAGATCGTCAGTCGATTAACAAACCGTAACAGGTGGTTTCGTTAGTTTACAGTTTGCCTTTCGCTTAAAGCTACACAATTTTAAGCTTCAAAGTTCAAGTCTGGAATGACGAAATGACGGATGGCCCTATTCGTGTCCATAGAACTCCGTGCTTTGGAAATTCTCAATTTTGCAATCGGCTGATCGTACACTTTCAGGATGTACTCATTGATTATATCCTGAAAATGTACTGCATCAGTTGGTTCGCAACTAAAATGAATCCATTATGTTTTTTCAGATTCTGTGGACTATAATTAGTAACACTCGTTACTTGCCATATAATCTACGAAATATTTATAGTTCCTGTAATTTCACGAAATGCCTGTTTCGCAAATCATGAAAATAGCCTCATTGGAATGATAGCATAAGGAGGAGAGGACATCAGTACCCCAGCCAAAAAGAAAATTGTCAAAGCACGAAGTCTTGTGGACACGAATAGTGCCATCCATCTTTTCGTCATTCCATACTTGAACTTTGAAGCTTAAAATTGTATGGATTTAATCGACTGGCAAAACTGTGAACTAACGAAACCACCTGTTACGGCTTGTCTATCGACTGATGATCTAACGACGCTGGTGAGTTTAGAATGGTCGATTAAAGATACCAACTATTATAATTTTACTTGTCCCACTCAATCAGTATAAAGATGCCTGAAATTAGTCTCTGAAGTGCTCGTAAATTTTATGGACCAGAACAGAGTGAGGATCACATATGATCATTTTCGGCCTCTCGAGGAACAATGGCTTCATTTGGAAGCAAGTCATATTATAAAATTCAGTTACTTTAAATACCTCTTCATTTTAAGTTTATTTAATACGTTCCGGTTAATCATCTCTGTATTTTAATTAATAAAATACTAAAATATTTTGTTCATTTTATATCATATTTATGATTTTTGGTATATGAAATGCTGAAATGCAGCAAAACAGCAATGGATGAAGAGATCGTCAAGAAAAATGAATGATTACCGTTTTTATTTTCTAGTTTATAACAAATAGTTAACAAAACTTATGACATATTAATAGATATGAAGTAAATTTATTCACTTCTAGACATGTTATAGAAATTAGAAAAAATTAGAAAAAATGAAAATTTGAAATTTTTTCAATTTTTTTTAAAAATATGGTTCGTTTGCGGCAGTAAAAGATATGACTTTATCATAATGAACATTTACCGGGACATTTCTTATATCTTCATGCAGATATTGCGTCCTATTAGAAATTGTATTCGTACGTTTGGATGATTTTTAAAAAATATTGAAAATAAGATGTTTTTTGCGATCTTTGGAAAATTTGACACCTTTGCGGTGGTAAAAGATATTAACCAATCGGTGTAATATTTTACGAATTTATTCTTTATTACAAAAGGCAACTTTTCTGCTCTATTACATTTCGATTATAAATATTTCGGTTTTTTCGACCCACCCTAGCGTAGAGATCGCCAAGTGGACAATATTGAAAACGGTTCGATATTTACGTTTTTGAAGTAACTGATTGTAAATAAAAAGTTTTACGACCTTGGTCCAGTAACTTAATAGCCACACTTCGTACTCCAACAACAAACTGTTTCTTTGAACAAACGTTTTATTTTTTGAAAAATAATTAAGAATTATATATGTACAACATAAAATGTATAGCGACTTTCAATCTCGGAGTGTTTACCGTAGAAATTGACATCAAATTCAGTGTTTGTTTTGAAAAGACGTTGGATGTATTCACGAATGCGAAGACAAGATAAAGATATTTGAGTAAGATTTTCTGCTAAACACTTTTGGCTTACTAAATAGGAGAGGGGGGGGGGGGTCTGAGGTACCATTGTTTTATGTGGGATGTTAAACGATACTGATATTTTCTCGTATTTCTGCCATAATTTTTGCATAACTAATGTGCAGCTTTTAATATTTTTTATAGTACTTATTAAAACTATATTTGTTGTATTTATACCATACATTTTTGTCTGATAAAATTGGAGGTGTCAGTGGCATTTATATAGAAGTTATGAAACCATAGTTATTGTTTTAGTGCAATTTACAAAATAGTTTCAAAATAATTTATACATTTTTTACCTGAAAATCTGTATTATATTTTGTGTATGCATTTTAGTTAAAAAAATTCAATAAAGTTAAAAAAAAAAATTCCCAATCTGTTGCTGATAATCGGAAAATTTGAAGAAATGGTAACATTTAGATGAGTGAAGAGAGTGTATAAAACAAGTGACTGCAAAAAGGCACCATATATCCTAAATACGTGCCTGGTTATAGCAATATAAATATCAAATTTTTCTTTATTCAATAGCTATTGGACATTCTATTACTTTGACTGTTTATGAAATTTTATCATTGAAAAATTAGCAATAATTACAATAAATTGGTACTTTGTTTAGAAATTATGAGGCTATCCGTAACACATTTTAATCCTTCCAATTTAAGAAATATTTTATGTAGAATAAAATCTGTATAACGAACTGTGATAGTTTGAGAATCAGATTATAAAAAGCAAAAAATGATGTAAGATCGGTGTAATATAAAATTACATCTTCCTAAACTTACTTCGCAAACGCTTGCAGATTTGCTTACTTAACACGTTTTCTAATGATTCTATTAAATTTCATAAAGTTATAGGATTTCATTCAAATGATATTCTTTTAAATAAGTTCATTTTAATTACGATAAATGATGTTTTCCCTTTGTTAGCATTTGACATGATCTAATTTTCCTCAACGATGAAACCTGATTCCTTTTAACCCGAGAGCAGTCGCGTCTTTTTTCAGAATGTTATTAGTCGCGCTCTGTCCTTTTGCCGCCGGCCCTCCGCATACAGAAAATGCAAAATTTGAAACATTTTTCACTTAATATTCGACTATTGCATGTGATTGGGATTAATGGGAAAAAGTATTAATGAACTGATATTAGGGATCGTTCCTTAGACTTTTACACCAATTTCAACTTTGTTTGTAAAAATGTACACTGGCCTCCAAAAGTTAAGGTACAAGGGCTGGATGCTTTCGATCGCACACGTTTTGTCGAACATCTACAAAAATTATTGCCGAATTGTTCTTGAACTTCTGGGATGAAAAGAACATGTTTGATTTCACATTTCTTGGTGAAGATTTAGTCGGGAGGACAATTAGAGGCAATAAATTTAATAATAAAATAATATTTGCGATCACCTATGCAACAGAAAATGCAGGAAAAAGTTTGTCACTATGTTAAATGACTATTTGCATCGTGTTCAACTTTTATCTGCATTTGTGTAAGCATAGCACTCATATTCGTGAAGATGTTATTATCTCTGTGAAAAATTCAAAAGTTTTTTGCTTAGAGCATACAGAGTTTTCAACCAAATTTTAACACAACTTTCCAAAAACTTGCCAAATAGTAGCAACAATATGCTGCAATTAAAACATGAATATATTGAATATTTAATGAGATATGGGCATTTTTATGAGATAATTTTTAACTGCGCATGCGCGGAAGATTTCAAAATTTTTATTTCATAATTTGGTAGTCAGTGTTTTGGGGCAACTTCTATAAAAAGTTCAGTCAAATGTTGTGATAACTTAGAAAGATATAGTGAGCTGATTGAAAAGTTGTGGAAAATCCCTTATAATAAAGCTATTTTTAGGAAGCAACTCACTATATCGACCCTATCTTTGTGAATTTTCGCGATATTTGACTGGACTTTTTATATAAGTTGCTCTAAATAGCTGACTACCAAATTATATAATAAAAATTTTAGGATCTTCCACGCATGCGCAGTTAAACATTATTTCATACAAATGCCCATTTCTCATCAAAAATTCAATATATTCATGTTTTAATTGCAGTATACTGTTGCTACTGTTCTTTGTCAGGTTTTCGGAAAGTTGTGTTAAAATTGGTTGAAAACTCTGTATGCTATAAACAAAAAGCTTTTGAAATTTTCACAAAAACATTAACATCTTCGCGAATATGAGTGCTATGCTTACACAAATGCATACAAACGTTGAACAGGACCCAAATAGTCATTTTGTAGAGTGACAAACCATTTCCAGCTTTTTCTATTACATAAGTGATCGCAAATCTTGTTTTATTATTAAATTTATTATTAGCCCCCTAATTGTACACCTCCCCCAATAAATCTTCTTCGAGAAATATAAAATTCAACATGTTCTTTACATCCTAGAAGTTCAGGAACAATACGCCATGAATGTTGGTAGATATTCGACAAAACGTGTGCAATCGAAAGCATCCAGTCCCTGTACCTTAACTTTTGGAGGCCAGTGTACCTGAAGGAGAAACCGAGATGACTTGTGTCCACTATGGTGATGAAGAAACATTTAAAATCAGCCTCATGGTAGATCTCTATTGTATTTTTAAGGGGATATGAGTTAGGATAAAATAATTTATATGGGCGGCAAAAAGATCGACACGCGACTACTGCCGGGTAAATACCACAGTTAATTTGCTTATTAATAGTTTTGTCAAATTATTGTACTTTTGTGATAAGTAGCAAAAATACATTTAAGGTTTTACATTTTTATTTATTTATGAGAGTCTTTATAACAAACGAAACATTTTAGTCAGTCTAACATAGAATAGCTTTTTAATACAAACAACCTTGTTTATAATCAGCAGGGATATGCTGAGAATCCGGCTATAAATAGCAAAACAGAAAGAAATGGTTGTCGTAACAGAAAATTACCTATCTGGAAACTTAATTCAATCTCAAATCCTTTTATAAATTACTCATTACTTTTATCTTCTTTAATTCATAAATTTACATGGTATCAATCCAAGAAGTTTTTTTTTTTTAAATAAATCATTTTTAAATTATAATTACACCTTATTTCTACTTAAAGCTTTATCAATTAATATAGCCTTCCTCTTAAACCGTTGGGGCGCAAATCACTTCCATTGCTTACATGAATGCGTGACATAGGAATTTAAGAACAAATTTTTTTGGAAATAAGAAAAAACTTTATTTCACATACATAAATAAAGGAAAATACTTGTACAGAAACTCTGATGCCATTTTGGCATTATCAAGTTGAGTGTTTCATGTAATGAAACACTGAGCAACAAAATGTTAAACATCACAGATCAATTGCCTTCTTAATGTATAGTATTGGCAAAATTTATTGAAAACATTACTAAAAACAAGACTTCTGAAAGTTGATAACTTATAAAGAGACTTAAGTTTAGTAATGTGAAACTTCCCTAAATTTCGAATATACTGTAGCAATTTGCTGCATAATATTTTAACTATAATACAGCATTTACCAAGAAGAAAATTTAAACGTATAGAGCTGTGCAAAAATCATTATCATGTTGGTTAATTAATATTTGGATAAATTTAGTATTTATATGTAAAAATTTTAAAATGTCTCATTATGAACTGAACATAGTTTTTTACTTTCTTCTATCTTTACAAGAAGAAAGTATTGGATTCATGAAAATTTTCGAATTCCGGTTTTCGACGGATTTACACGTTTTAGGGTTCAGAGATTCATAAAAACATGTTTTTACAAGATGTCTGTCTGTGAGTCTGTGAGTCTGTCTGTCTGTATGTGACACAAATTTTGTGGGCGCTCTATCTCAAGAACTAATGCACGGAATTTATTAAAATTTATATTCAGTTAGTCCCTAATACAAATTGATGCTGATTAGATTATGGTGTAAATCGCTCAATAGATGGCGCTGCTATTTTACATTGCATTTTTTACGATTTTATCAATAGCTCTATCTCAAGAACTAATGCACGGATTTTCATCAAACTTCAGATCCAGTTAGTCCTTGATATTTATTGATGCTGATTACGCTTTAGTGTAAATCGCCTGACATGATGACATGATGAATTTAGCAGGATTTACACGATTTCCCCAATAGCTCTGTCTGAAGAACTATTGCACGGATTTTAATAAAACTTCAGATTCAGTTAGTCCTTGATATGACTTGGTGCTGATTATGTGTTGGTGTAAATCGCCCAACAGGTGGTGCTTCTGTGTTGCCTTTTACGATTCCCGTAATAGCTCTATCTATATAACTAATGGACGAATTTTCATCTAACTTCAGATTTAGTTATACGTTGATACAAGTTGTTGTTAATTAGGTATTGGTGTTAATCTCCCAATTGGTGGCGCTGCTATGGAGGAATTTTTACGATTTTTTGCAGTAGCTCTATCTCAAAAACTGATGCATGGATTTTCTCCAAACTTCAGATTCAGTCAGACGTTGACATAAATTGTTGCTGATTAGGATTTGGTATAAATCACCCAATAGGTGGCGCTGCTAGACTGCATTTTGCAAGATTTAGACGATTTCAGCGATAGTCCTATCTCAAGAGCTAATGCACGGAATTTCATATCTTTAGAATCCTCATGAGATGCATAGATTTAATGCCATTTAATTTTGGCAGTGTGATAGCGAATTTTGAAGTATTAATATGTATGAGATAGAAGAAAGTTTTGGAATTGGTACATCCGACTAGTTAGTTTTAATATGAAAAGGCATTTTTTGTTTCTTTAAATTTAGTTTAATTGCAGAGTTGTTTCAAAAAACAAGTTTCATCTGTTTTCTCATCACATTTTCAAATTATTCTGGACTAATCTCTCCACATTTCAGATGTGGATTGTGATTATGAAACCACATTTTTCATCCAACAGCAACATAACATGGAACTAAATATTTTTTTATAAATATAAATATTTTATTAGTTTGGGCAACCGAAAAATGCACTTGGAATTTATTAACATTAGGACGATACAGCCATCAAGGTGTTGATAAGAAAGTTTTTTAATTAACACTGGTCGGTGCATTCAAATCAGTTTTTCCGTTATTCAACAGGTAGCTAGACATACTCCGGCAGTGTAACTCCTTTATTCTACGATAATTAAATAAAATAACCATCTGCTTGCTGCATAAAATGTGTTTTCTTTGTCTTCTAAAAATGTGTTCATAAAATAATAAGATTAAGGAAAAAATTATATTTTGTACCCCTTTTTACTTTTTTCTATCTTTACAAGAACAAAGTATTGGATTCGTGAAAAATTTCGACTTCCGGTTTTCGACAGATTTATGCGTTTTAGAATGC
Source organism: Maratus speciosus (assembly GCA_963932465.1). NCBI lineage: Eukaryota > Metazoa > Arthropoda > Arachnida > Araneae > Salticidae > Maratus > Maratus speciosus. The sequence continues at coordinate 165,015,021 of OZ010795.1, read as the reverse complement.
CCAGAAATGTGAGTCTGTCTGTCATTTTGTCACTCTGTCACTCTGTTTGTGAGTCTGTATGGGACAAAAATTTTGTGACGCTCTACCTCAAGAACTAATGCACGGAATTTTACAAAACTTTATATTTAGTTAGACCTTGATATAAACTGGACCTGATTAGTTTTTGGTGAAAATCGCCCTACAGGTGGCGCTGCTAAGTGGTATTTTTCACGATTTCTGCAATAGCTAAATCTCAAGAATTACTCCACGGATTTTCATAAAACTTCAGATTTAGTTAGTCCAGGATATAGTTTGGTGCTCATTATTTTTTTGTGAAAATCGCTCAACTGGTGGCGCTGCTATGCTGCATTAACATGATTATCGCAATAGCTCTAACTCAAGAAAAAATGCACGAATTTTCGTCAAACTTCAGATTCAGTTATCCCCTGATATAAATTAGTGCTGTTTAATTTTTGGTGTAAATCGCCCAACAGGTGGCGCTACTGTGCTGTATTTTTCACGATTTCCGCAAGAGCTGTATCTCAAGAACTATTGCACGGATTTTCATCAAACTTCAGATTTAGTTAGTCTTTGACATGAATTGACGTATAAATTAGTGCTGTTTAATTTTTGGTGTAAATCGCTCAACAGGTGGTGCTGTTATGTTGTATTTTTTGCAATTTCCGCAATAGCTTTATCTCAAGAACTAATGCTCGGATTTTCAACAAACTTCAGATTCAGGTATACCTTGATACCATTTAGTGCTCTTTATTTTAGGTGGAAATCGCTCAAGAGGTGGCGCTGCTATGCTACATTATTCAGAATTTCTGCTATAGCTCTATCTCAAGAACTAATGCACGAATTTTCATACAACTTCAAATTCAGATATACTTTGATATGAATTGGTGCTAAATCGTTGTTATTTCTGGTACTATTTAAATGATTTAATTGACGTGATTTATATAGAAGAAAGTTTTGTGATGGCCAGAACATACTAGTTTGTATTTCTTTCAGCGAAATAATATTTTGTACCCATTTTTTGTATTTCTTTCAGCGAAATAATAGTTTGTACCCAGTTTTACTTTGTTCTATCTTTACAAGAAGGAAGTATTGGGTTCGTCACAATTTTCGTCTTTCGGTTTTCGACGGATTTACACGTTTTAGGGGTCAGAGATTCCGCAAAACATGTTTTTACAAAATGTCTGTCTGTGAGTCTGTGGATTTGTGAGTCCCTGCATCTATGAGTATGTCTGTATGTGACACAAATTTTGTGGGCGCTCTTCTCAAGAACTATTGCGTTGAATTTAATGAAAATTTATATTCATTTAGTCCCTGATACAAATTGGTGCTGATTAGTTTTTGGTGTAAATCGCTCAACAGGTGGTGCTGCTATGCAGCCTTTTTCACGATTTCCGCAACAGCTCAATCTCCAGAACTGATACACGGATTTTCATCAAATTTCAGATTCAGTTAGTCCTTGACATGAATTTAAGTTTTGTACATTTTGGTGTAAATCGCTCAGCAGGCGGCACTGCTATACTGCATTTTTTACGATTTCCGCAATAGCTCTATCTCAACAACTATTGCTTGGATTTTCATCAAACTTCAGATTCAAGCATACTTTGATATGAGTTAGTGCTGTTTGTGTTTTGGTGCAAATCGCTCAACAGGTGGCGCTGCTATGCTGCACTTTTCAGAATTCCCATTATAGCTGTATCTCAAGAACTAATGCAATAATTTTCACCAAACTTCAGAATCAGTTAATCCTTGACATGAGTTGACATTTTGTGCATTTTGGTGTAAATCGCTCAACAGGTGGCGCTGCTATGCTGTATTTTTCAGAATTTCCACTGTAGGTGTATCTCATGAACTAATGCACGGATTTTCATCAAACTTTAGAATCAGTTCGTCCTTGACATGAATTGACATTTTATGTAGTTTGGTGTAAATCGCTCAATAGGTGGGGCTGCTATGCTGTTTTTGTGATTTCCGCAATAGTTCTATCTCAAGAACTAATGCTTGGATTTTCAACGAACTTCAGATCCATGTATACCTGTATATCGATTATTGCTCTTTATGTATTGGTGTAAATCACTCAACAGGTGACGCTGCTATGCTACATTTCTCAGAATTTTCGCTATAGCTCTATCTCAAGAACTAAGGCACGAATTTTTATCAAAATTCAAATTCAGATACATTTTGATATGAATTGGTGCTAAATTGATGTAATTTCTTGTACTATTTAAATGATTTAATTGACATAGAAGAAAGTTTTGTGATAGCCACAACATACTAGTTTGTATTTATTTCAGCGAAATAAAATTTTTTGCCCATTTTTTGTATTTCTTTCAGATTTTTAATTTTATTTTATTAGTTTGGCAACCGAAAAAGGCACTTGAAATTTATTAACTTTAGGACAATACAGCCATCAAGCTGTTGATAAGAAAGTTTTTTAATTAACACTGGTCGGCACATTCAAATCAGTTTTTCCGTTATTCAACAGGTAGCTAGACATTCTCCGGCAGTGTAACTCGTTTATTATATGATAATTAAACAAAATAATTATCTACTTGTTGGATAAAATGTGTTGTCTTTGTGTTCACAAAATTATAAGATTAAGGGAAAATTTATATTGCGTACACCTTTTTTGTATTTCTTTAAGCGAAAAAATATATTTTGTACCCATTTTTTGTATTTCTTTCGGCGAAATAATATTTGTACACCTTTTTTGTATTTCTTTCAGCGAAATAATATTTTTTACCCATTTTTTGTATCTTTCAACGAATCCAAAAAATATAAAGATAATTCCTGTTTATGTTTAATTTAATCTACGCCTATATCTTTTCCGCTGTTGATGCTTCTATTTTTTTTTTTTTTTTTTTTTTTTTTTTTTTAGAAGAGTACGTTTATAGAAAATATTTTTTCTTCAGTAATTTGTTTAGTAATGCATTTAGCTATATAGAATAATTATAATAAAATATTATAGAACTGAGAATAAATATTGTATTTTGTTTCCCCTAAGAACAACTGATTGGAGTAACATACATTATAAAATGCTTTGTTGTTTTGGCTTGAACAAAGTATTTGAATTTCACTTAAAGTTTATCAAAATATGTTTCATGTCTAAACCCCCACAAAAAAGTAGAACTAAGCTTTAAAAAAGTAAAATTTATTCATCGTTTTTATTCTCTTATTTATGTTTGAATGTTTGTTCAGCTTTTATTGTTTCAAAATCTTTTCTTATAAATCGCAAATATAAGAAAAATAAATAACAAGAAATGTAAAATGCATTTACTCCTAAACATTAGATTGTAAAAACTATTTCGAAAAAGACTTTTATTTGAATTATATACATTTTTATCAATATCTATTGCATTTTTCAAAACGTTTTAGAAATATTGAAATGCATTGAAAAAATTCGTTTTGAAAACAGAGATTTTAGGAATAATTCATGAGTTTACACTGTAATGTAAATCGAACACTCGCAGAAACGGAGTATTTTTTATCTACATTCAGAGATTTATATCGTACGTTTCACACTTACATTTTATTTCTTCGAGGGTAAACTTCGGCAAAAGTTATCAGTAGGTTGATATAATTAGTTACAAGAAGAAATCTTCATATAAAATGTAGAATCATACATTTCTTTAAAACCTATTCCCCCCATAAGATTTTTAATATAAAATATATTGTAAAATATTTCTTAATTCAACATTTTATCAAGAGATAATGATTAGAATTTAGTGCATTTTTAACTTCTCGACCCTATTAGATCATGATAAATTTTTAAAATTGGAAACGCAAAAACTTGTTTAAAAACTTTTGGTGGCGGTTTTATCTTTCAAACACGCAGTTATTTCAAACTAAAGTAAAAATGTTATATTTACACTACAAATTTTAAAATTTCATATTTTTAAATAACATTGTTTTTAAAAAATATATTATTCTCTTTCAAATTGCAACTCCTCCGAACCATATACCGGGTGGTTATCAAACATGTACTTATATTTATTTTGATACACTTATCTTAAATAAATATTCTGAATGAAAACATAATTAAAATTTTACTATTTAAGAAGCATAGTTAATTCAGAAATGAAGTTAGGACAAAACATAGACGTCAAAGGGTACTGCGGGGCTAGTCATTTTAATCGTCGTTGTTATCATTATTGTCAAATCAAACTCAAAAATCTGATTTTTGTGCAAAAAACCTTTTTATTAAAGTTTTTACAGTATGGTAATATTTAATAAAACGGTGCCATTTTATTGAAAAAATGCAATGAAAAATTGATTTTTTACTTTAAGTATTATAAAATGGTGGGAAATGTTACCACCAACAGGTATTTTCAAATTAGATGTAATAAGATAGTAAAAAAAAAAAAACAGATTACCAAGAGCGAGAATTGCGTGTATTCCTTTAAAAATCGAAAAGAAATCACAGAAATCCAAGTATTAATTATTAAAAATATTTCAAAGAACTTAGCAAGAACAGTATTGAAAAAAAAAAGTGCATGAAAAAACTCCCCCGTAATAACTCTGCAACAAACTATTGTAGAAGAAAGCTACTACTACCAAAAAATTGGAATCAAGTCTATCTTTAAATTATGTGTATAAAATTTGCTTAAGGGGGCATCTGTATATAAAAACGAACCCAAACTTTTTTTTCGGTAGCAATACCGAAGTTTGACACCATAAATAGATTCTACACCCTTCAACTAGCCTAAATCCGAATTTTTGTGAAATTCGTGTGCTTAGTTTTCGAGAAATGAATTATTTTAAAATGAGCATACTTTAGGGACAGAATCCAAAATGATGTCGGATTGTCTTGATTGTTGAAATGCTACAGAATGACTATGTCACTTCTATTAATGTATTATTTCTAGCCATTATAAACATCTTACTCACTTAAGGTGCTTCGGCTATTGCCAGCCCGAATGTTTCATTGAAGTGAATAAAATATACTCTTTTCAAATTATTTTTTTCTGGACATCATAGTCGGCTCCTTAAACCATAATTTTGACTTTTTTACTCATAATTTGAAAACTACTTGGAACAAAAATCGAGAATTTCCAAAAAGTAGGACATACTGAATATAACTCTATCAACAAAGTAGTAGGTTGGAACTATTTATGCCGAATATTAATTTCATAATTCATAGTATATATATATATTTTTCTTTTTTTTTGCAAATTCAATGTATTTATGTTTGGGTTTTCAGTATTATATTTAAATAAAAAAAATTTCACATTAGTATTATAATTTCAGGATATATTAATAAAAATATGAAAATGTAAGTTAACATTAGAAGCTCTAAATTTTGAAGGTTTATAATTTAAAAACTTACTATCTAAGTGATTTGAAATTTCATTTCTAGGCATAGTTTTAAATGAAGATTTAAAATAAATTATCAAAATTGGGTGTTGCTATAAAAAAAAAAGTTTGCTTTTATTTTGATTTGCAGATGGACCCTACGCAAATTTTATACACGTCATTTAAAAGTAGACCTTATTTCCAATTGTTCGGTACCTGTAATTTTTTTCTATTATTCTCAGTTGCAGAATTAGTAGGGGGCGTTTCCCTTTTTCCCACAACTGTATATTCATTGTGCATATTTTGTATAGAATCAAAAACTCCGTAAAAGTATTCAATGAAAATATAGGTAATATAACCATTCTTTTTTCAGGTGTGTGCAACGTTGAAACAGAAATAGGTAAACCACAGGAATATTGTTTTATGTAAAGAAAGCATTATTTTGCATTTCAGTAACTTACCAAATTACCAGATTGCAACAACTTTCACCTATATTTTGGTTCAATTTACAATGAAATTATTAGCAGCGTAGTAAAAGATACAACATGAATATGCACTGATGAAGGATTTTGGAAGATGGTCGCAGATGTTATCCGAGAGGATAACGTGCATGTCGTTACAAGCAGAACACTTACAATTTGTGAATTTAAAGAATGATTTGTCTTTCTTTTTTTGTCACTCCTAACATAAACCTCGTTTTGAAATAAAATTTATTGTACATTACGATTCTCATTCAGATTACTTCAGGTATACATATAATACCCCAAAAGATGATATATATATACAACATAGGGCGTCAGAAGTTCATTGCCAATAAAATTTAATTAACTTTGAGCAGACGATAATAAAAATTTACGGCCTGCATGAATGAAATCAGGAAGATTTTGTAATAAAAAAAATCCATTGCGTATTTAGAAGCCACGGATTGAGGGTGCTTAGGCAAAATACGAACCTGATAAATGGAAAAAAAAAAACTTGTAATATAATACAATGAACAGGAAACGAAACTAAATAGGGCAGCGCCTGAAAATTTTCAATATCCAACCGAGTTAAAAACGAGCCCTCTTTTAGCTCACAGGCTATCAAAGCTTGAGAGCTAATTTGCCCGCCGTATCTGTATGTATGTATGTACGTAACGCGATAACTCTTGATAGAAATATCCGATTTGCTTCAAAAAAAATTCTAGGTTCATTCTGATAAGACTGATTATTTGTTATTAGTTTTGGTGGTTTATTGGTTAAGTATAAAGAGGGAAACGGGGAGCTACCCCCCCCCCCCCTCCTTAACTAGCTAAGAGAGTTAAAGAGCTTTTCATGCAGAATTATCAGATTTTCTTCACTTCAGATTTCAGAAATTTTACGATAATTTTTGTTAATTTTAAAACGTTATTTCACTATTCATAGTATAAAATAAAGAAATGAATTAAAATGAAAGGGAAACAATTTTTTTTATTTATTTATTTTAGCTGTTTCAATCGATGACGTATAAAGAAAAAAATGTACTATTCAAGCATACACGTATTTTATTGATATAGTTAAATATACTTCCTACATTGCATCAAAATGAACTCCGTGACTTTGGGCACTACAACATTTTGGTGTTAAAAGATCCCATATCTCGCTTATCCCATTTGTAAATATTGAAATACTTTATTCGAATTTATTTTTTATTTTATTAATTTTGAAAGTTTTAACGAACTGTTTACATTTTTTTTTAAATCTTGCAGTAGATTTAAAAATACACAATTTCTGAAAAGAGTGGAAAATATTGATAAACATATTCCGTGTCTTAAGACGAGATATCAGATGAATATTTTGTGTCTTATCTATAAAACTATTTCCATAGAAAAGAAAAAAAAAATTGTACATCCTTTGAAGTTTTTTGCGCATGAATACTTTAAAAGCCGATCAAAGAGTTTTAATTTAAATTTATGATACAAATTGCACGCTATTATCAATAAAATGAGGAGTACTCTCCACGAATATGATTCATTCTTTCCACGAAAAGCAAGATTTAAACCATTTCATACATTTAAATTTTCGGTTAGCATTGAAATCATTAGCTTATTTGAAATTCTAAATTACTTTTATGTGTAAAAAGTAAACGCATATCTGAAGTTTTCTCATATTATAATATCTAATAGTGTACTCTAGCAACCATTTACTTTTGAAGAAACTTGTAATATCTTTTTATGAAGCATAGCTATATGTTATAAGACATAGGATATTCAAATAGGAAAAACTGATAATATATTTTAATGTTTTGAAGTTATGTTTTAGATTTGCATCTTTATTGGGAAAAAAATCGTGTACTATTTCAATTTTACAGTAAAAGTTTTCGTTTCTCTCCATTTAGTAGAAAATTAAGCAGGATAATTTTTGTTACATTAATTAAACATTACTTAAATTATATATTTTATTAGATTAGATAGCCATACACAACCTTATTTCCTCGCGAGACACAAACATAGGTTTGCGACGTTAGTCGGCCGCAACACATGTATAAATGGGTAAACAAGTAAAAATTAAAAAATCAAAAAGCCCGACTGCGTAAAAAGCGAGCTAATTAATTATTTCTCATCAATGTAAAACTATTTTTTATATTACTTACCTATTTTTTTTATTTACTTGTATATATGACTATTAGGTTGTGTTTAATTGTTAGTTCCCATCTATAAACACTGTTTTGATGAGGACTACAGATGTCTATGAAGGTTTGAGTTGCAGTAAAGCCATAGATCCTACCCACGCAACTTCCAGCTTGTGTAATATTTAAACGGAGCTTCTGACTGTAAAATAGTCAATGAAACATCGTCTTTATTTTGAAAGACGTATCCAATGATATGCCACTCAATAGGGTGGGTAAAAAACTTTTTCGTCTCTACCGCCATTTTGTATTTTACGGTCGCTATTTTGCATTCATAAAAATAAAACCTAGCCTATAACCGTCGGACGGTTAATCAGAATCGATAGAGACTTCTTTCGTTAAAATCCATCCATCCGTTGGGATGTTTCGAGGGTATAAAGAAATTCACATACCCAGATATGTGTCAAACACATAACCCTTCTTGGTAGCCGGGTAAAAAAGAGTAATTAAATTAGAAAGAAAACATAAGTAGTATAACTAAGTTAACATTATCAATAAGGTTGAACATTTGTCTTCAAAGAAATATTAAAAAAAAGTTTTAACACTGTTATTTCAAAACAATCAACTTCGTGATAGATTTCTATGACTAATGTTTGTTATTTGTGAATAGTGGTACAAAAAATTTTTTATACCAATTTTTTTTACGAGACAATCATTTAACCCTAAAATGCAGTATTAGTTATATAAGTATATATCTAATGATATAACAATGCAAAATTTCCAAGGATATAAAATTAGGAAATTAGAAAATTTCCAAAGAAAATAAATTAGGAAATTTTCTCTTATAAATAAATATTTTGCTCGATGGAAGAATTTTTAATATTTTTTTATTAGCAGAAATATATTGCCCAAATTTAATTAATTTAGACTAATGTCTGGTTAGTGTTGACGATTAAGAAATTTATATACTTCTATAACTCATATAATTGCATATAATTGCATACATGTAAAAACAATGTTTGACTAAGGTAACAATATTTAAGGTGTTTTTCACGTAATTTTAAATTCATTTTAAATAACAGGGCATATTTTGCCTGAAAATATGTAGAACAGCACTGATGGCCATTGTCCAACTTAATTAATTTTATAAATAACGATTAATGATTACGTGTCTCGGCTGCATGTAAAACGTCGCCGGGCCACATGAGGCCCGTCAGCCGCATGTTGAACAGGGCTGTATTAGATAGTAGTCTAAATTAAAGAAATGAATTAAAGCGAAAGAAAAATTTAATTTTTATTTTATAATTTTAACTCATTCAATCGATATCACATAAGAGGAACAAGTTGCAGTCTAACGATGTGATACCCAGAGGGGAAAGTATGCAAAATAATATCATTAATTTGTTTTAACAGAGTGTAGGTAATTAAAAGAAATATAAAAGCAACATTAACAACATGATTCTAAGAGTTTTTCATTGGCAAAGTTAATAAATAAATAAATATCACAACAAAACAGTTAAAATGCTTATTTGCATGTGAAAAATATAGGTGATTTGTGGCAAAATGTACGAATAGTCGTAACTTTCATTTGATGTTTTCTATTTAAATTAGATATTTCTACAAATATTTTTATTTTTAAAATGTGAAGATAAATTAAAACAAAATTCATGCCTTTAATAAAAATACATTTTAATAATTCATGCGAAGACGTAAAATATTATTTTCACTATTTTACAGCATTAAATATATTCTAAAGCATTAAACATGTGATGATCTTAGAAGGAATCATATTCATTTAATTTTACTTTACAAATGTTAAAAATAGTAATTTATTTTACAATAAAGCAACATTATTTGATGAAGTAAATAACAATCGTCTAAATGTACTTAATGTCAAAAAAATGTTCCTTGAAAGAGAATCATCTAGTTCTGACAAAATGAATAGATTAACAGTAAAAAAATATTCTTGAAAATAACTTTCTTAATTTATTTCGAGTGCAGTTTCTGATTTTGTTTTCTTTAAAAGTAAAATACTTAAAAATATTTGTTTTACAATACTTTGTTTTAAGGGGACATTGTACATTAGAAACCAAATCCTTCTATTTTCAATGGATTCATTTGAAGATTGGCAGACATGTTAACGGTGAGATCAAATTGTTATATTCAAAATTTCGTGATAAAACAATAAAAATATTAAAATTATTTAACTTTTATAATTTTAAAATAACGAATAATTGTCATATTTTAAAATGTCTCATGCCCATTTCTTTTGCATAAAATACGACAATATTTATCAGTGAGATACATTTTATGTATTAAAATGGAAGTTGTCATGATTTATAAAAGTTCGCTGAATATATAAATAGAAAAAATGTATTTTGATAACCATGAATCGTGTTTCCAAAAAAGTATCATATATTTTCATGTTCACACATTTTCCAATATTAAGGGTACCTTCTACATTAAGAGACAAAAAAAGCACTTTTTATGATTTCTTTGTAAGAAAACTGCATGATGGATCTTTTTGAAATTTTAACAGTTTATTGTACAATGTACAATGTGCATATCTTAAAGTATACACAAGAATTTTTTTATTAGATTTTGTTGCTTTTACTCTAAGTTATAAACAAATATGTTCAACCACATTTTTTGACACGATGGGCAAGATTAAAAAAAAAAAAAAAAAAAAAAAAAAACTACTGAATGAATCAGCTTGATTTTTTTTTTTATTAAAGCTTATTTAATTACCTTCGATAAGAATCGAATGCTTCGAATGCTTTTAATAAAATTATTTAAAAAAAGTTATTAACAAATAAGAACGAATTTTTTAACTTTTTTTTTTTTTTTTTTTTTTTTTTTTTAATCAGACATTATATAATTTTTTTAAAAATAAATTTATGGGTTTCTTTTATTTAACTCATGAAGCTTACGAAAAAAAATTATTTTTGTGTTTCAGATAATTCTACAAGGCGCTATCATGGCCACCGAGAGTAGAAGCAACAAAATCTAATAAAAAAATTCTTGTGTATACCTTAAGATATGTACAATAAACTGTTAAAATTTCAAAAATATCCATCACGCAGTTTTCTTACAAAAAAATCATAAAAAATTGCTTTTATTTGGACTCCTAATGTAGAAGGTCCCCTTAAAATATTCCTGAAATGCAACTTTTTATGCTAACGTTTTTTTTTTATTATTGTACAGAGAATATAAAGTTATAAATTTAAGAAAAATCTGATAATTAAGAATGCGCATGGAACGATTCAAAGTTGGAAATGTACGAAATTTTGAATTTTGAGAAAATAGCATTTTAAGTAAAACCAAACTGCATAAATAAATACAGCATTTATATATATAAAAGCTTATACCTCTCTACGAAGAAGCATCAAATTGAAAAATTCTTTTTGCCTCAGATAAATTTGAGCATCTAGTTTCATAACTCTCGAAAAGAAAAAACTATTTCTATGTTAAATTTCGTATTTTTAAATATATACTGTCGCCTTAAAAAGATAGTAATTAAAAGATTTTTATAAAATGTACGACTAAATTTTGTTCCATGTTTTACCAACGTATTTCAAGTACACTTTTAAAGATTTCGTTTTAACAGCAAAATTTTTTTAAAAGATATTTAGTCTTAAATATTTGTTTTCAAAAACGAAAGTTAAAATATGCGAGTAAAATAGGAAGAGACATTTTATTATTGTACGTTTTATGGATTTATTCCAAGTACAACTTTTACCCTTTTCTCGTTAACTGTTCAACATTTAGTAAAATGTTTTTAAAAATGTTATATTTTACAAGATTAACCTCTTCGCGCCCTTAACCATATATGTAAACGTTTATATTTTCATAATTATAATTACTGTCAATAAGAACAAAAATTTTATAATAACTTATCCACTACAGAACCCTTCAACAAGGGAAGTAAAAATTTTGCGGTTTGACTGCACTGATAATGTTATTTCAGATGCACAGTTAGAGATAGAGCGAGAAGTAATTTTCCGACAGTCAGTGTTACGGGATTGTTTCAACAAATTGCTAATATTCTATAAAAATAATGTCAGATTATTAAATATATTATAGTTTTTCTTAATTTTATAAGAAATTATTTCACTTATAAATTACCATTAACACTCGGCGGCCACAGATGTAAATGTGACTTTTTTGTGATTTTTTATTATTTTCCCCATTTTTTTTTCACTTTAAACAAATCGTCCCAGAAATGTTAAGTAAACATGAGTAAAACTCCTGTTATTCAAAACATCACTAATCGTAAACATTTCTCAACCTTTAATACAAGTAAACAGGCATAACGTTACAAAATATACCTGAGGAGCCTTCTTGTTACACATTTTTTTTTTTTTTCAAAATATTGCTTCCATATTTTTAACGGGCATTTTTGTAGCTATATTCTGTTGTAAAAACTAGTTAAGTGCCAATGACTTTAATGAAAAATTTTCAATTTTGGAGAAATGTAAATACTTGTAATTTTATATGATATCAAACTGATGAAAATTTATTAAATTTAATAAAGAAAATACCCATTACCGATGCAGCAATGAAAAATAGCTGCAAAGGATTCCGAATTTTAATACCACTATTTAGGAATATTGATTTCGGTCCTATTTAATCAGAATTTTCTGTCATTATGTGGAAATACTGGGAACTTGGAAAATCTTGCAGATGTGATATAATAGAAAATACATAAAACACCAGAGGAACATACTTGTTATAGAAAAAACTTTTTAAATGTACCTAGTATGTTTTTAAAAAACGTTAGAACTACATCCTATCGCAAAATCTTCTTATCGTGGCAATTAATAATAAAGAATTTTTAGTTAAATAACATATTAGCCTATGCAACTACATATTGCATCAGAATAAAAATAAATATCACCTTCTTAGTAATACAATAAATATTGACAACGAACAACTAAGGAATTTTACTGCTGTACAAATCGTTTTCAGATAACATTTAACATTTTAAAACCATTTTTAAAACCATTTTATTTGATTGCATTCGGTCACAAAAAAATGTTATTAAAAATCTTTACGTTAGTAACGTTCGAAATGTAATTTAATTATTTCCCATTTTTATATCACAATTAAATAAATCTCAAAAGACAATGTATGGAAAATTGCAAAAGAAGTTACTTAAATTGGTATCTACTTAATAGAATATTTTAACGACCGTAGAAATACTCAGAAGCAATGAAAAAGATATTATAACAGATTTACTGAAATGGTTATGGTTTTCGCTTAAATATGAAAATTCGTAACCGCATTCAGCTTTAATTGAACAGGATTTAGAATGATTCGTTATACTGGATAAAAGTATTAGTTCGTATAATTGTATTTTTCAATTTTCGTGAAAAAAAAAAAAATAGCAATATAAAAATGTTCGTGCTATGAGAGAAAAACTGAACGTTTAATTTTGGATTCTTTTAAGAGAAAATTAGGAATGAAGTGTGTTAACATTATTTTTCAATAACAGGGGCGAAAAATATTTATTAAGGTTCAATTAAATGTTATTTTTAATAAGTGTTTAATTTTCCTTATATTTTATAAATATAAATTTTACTATTTACAAACAAAAACAGTAAAAAAATAAGGAAATTATATTAAACTAGCTAAAGTACCCGGCGTTGCCGGGAATTTTAAGAATGTTTGTTTTGAAAAGCAATTTCAAAATTTACAAAAATAAATAAATAAATAAACAGTGGAAGTGTTGTACACATGAATCATATGGAAACCCAATATAAACATGTATAAATTTATATAACAGGCGCAAAATAATACAGCTATAAATGAACTTATTTCCATTCATCATTGGTGCGATAATGTTAAAATACGCCAATATTTCCTTCTATAATCGAGTTTTTATCATGCTTCAATACGTTTTTTTCACACTTATATGACGTTATGTATTTACCACGTCCTTATATTTCCAATATGACGTAATATTCCATTTTTTATTCGTTAAATTAATTAAATAATTATCATTTTTCACATGGAATTCATAAAACAGAAAAATTATGACGTAACATTCACTTTTGTTTTTCATTCGTCAAACTATTTTATTTTATTTTCCTTTTTTCACGTGGAAATTTTACAGTAGAAAAGTTATGATGTAATATTTCCTTTCATTAAATTCGTCAAAAAATTTATTTCATTTTTTTACGAAAGTGTGAATAAAAGTAACATAATACATTTCTTAGCATACATTTAAGGAAGAGCACACTGGTCGCCAAATTAGTTTAAAATAATAACCTTTTCTGAAATAAGAAAAAAAAATATCTGCTATGATTAAAATTTGAGTTGCCATCATTAGAGAAAAGTATTTAAAATTTAAAAAAAAAGGTACCACGTAGTTATCACGTCGACCCATTTCGCCAAATTATATAAATCGCCAAACTACTCTCCAAATTATACAAATTGACTTAATTTTTATTTTAAATAACGAAAGAACAAATAAATTAGAATAACATTAATAAAAATACAAATAAAACATCGAAATAAAAATCACTTGATGGCGTAAACATGTGTAACTTGCTTAAAATCAAGTGATTGTGACATTTACGATAAACCATTAGTGGCATTTAATCTTATTGTTTGGCGATAGATTTTTGATCGACGGGATAACTAAGTGGTACCAAAAAAATTAATATCTCGAAAACTAAGTCCAGTTAAAAAAATTTAATACCAGTTTTGAAATCTACGGATCAATGCGGGTTTTTGATGTTAATTACATCGCAATATATTCCATATTTTAGGAGAAATCGCCATGAAACATAATCAGTTGTTTATTCAGTCGTTTCATAAAATTGTTTCATGAATTCGTTTAATGAAATCGTTTCATAAATTCGTTAGGGCAAATTGAGGACAGATGCCGCGTTGGGACAGAAGCCTCAGAGATTGTGTGGGCGATACTAGCGCTCCCTAGACCAATTTAAGAAGTTCGCAGTGTTCCTCTGTTCTGTGTGCTGTGTTGTATGCCTTTACACCGCTTAATTTTAAGTATTTACGTATTTTTGTCCGTTTTTATGCTTCGAACCTGCGTGGTAAGTCCCTAAAATTATTCAAATAAAGTTTTATTGCATATTTTAAGCCAAATAAGCAGAAATATTATCCCAAAACCGATTGCAACTGTAGACTAGATCCTCGTAGAATACAGACATGTGCTTGCCTTTTTCGCGTCGCTCACATCACACAAAATGGCGGCGTGGCATCTCACCCGCCACTATGGGACAGATGACGCACCGAGGTTGAGGGACAGATGCCGCAAAATATTTTTTTTTTCGACTCAATAAATTCATCACTGCGATTTAAGTAGAACTTATATTTAAATGAACGTATATTAGCACATTCTGCTACTTATCAAAATGTTCTGAGCAACACTATTGGTCCACCATGTACGAATAAGGAAAACGTAGAATTTTACAATTCTCACCCTCTAAACTGTTAAACAAAATATCTCCTATTCCAATGTCAAAAGACCTATACAGCTAAGTAAAAGAAAGCAAAAGGATGCAGATATTACATACTTAGAGTTTATAAATAAGAAAACAGAAAAAGGAAATAAAAAAAAGCAAAAGAAACTAAAAAGCGTTAAAGAACGACAGCTTGACGGATGTCAAATGTGCAAAAAAGGAAGAGAAAAATCAACTTGAAAACACCTTATTTGAGAAAGAAACTGAAATATGAGTCCTCTTCCAACAATGACGAAATTGTTCTTCTTATGGATTCTGATGGCACAATTGGATTGAAATTGGGGACTCTGAATGTGCTGAGTGTCTGGAGCCTTATCAAGAAACAAAGTCTAAAGCGATCAGGTTTCAGTGCACCTAATTCAATCGGTGCCTCTATGAAATATGCTGACTTTACTTTTGCGACGGGAAGTGTGGTGAGTTTGTGGATGAATGCAAATACAAAATCAAAGAATGAGAAGAAATGCCAAAAATAAACAGACTAGGGCCTAAATAGAATGGAACTAATACTTACATTAAGAGCAACCTGCAATGTTCACCTGTATGTAAACCAGTGATTTATATATTTTTTGTAAATATGCTGCCTATTATTTCCAGAAATTATGCTATCCATTCATGTAAGGTCAAATGATTTACTTTTCATTTTCATTTTTTGTCTCATCATTTTTTGTCTTTTGTGTTTCATCCCACACCCCATACGGCATCTGTCCCAGCACATAAAAATTATGATAAAAAATGACTTTTGGGAAAGTAATTATCTCTACTTTATTAAAAGGGTTTTAACTTTTAACATAGAAATTAGATTCTAAAGAGTTTGATTAATGATTTCTGGTACTTAATTTTATTTATTTTTTTTTTATTGTTAATTTTACAAGAAGAAAGTAAAACTGCGGCATCTGCCCCCACTTTACCCTATAAGGTTATCGTTGTCGAAAAAAAATTAAATATGTAAAATATATATTACAGAAAGACATTCTCTTGTTTAGTGACTTATTTTTTATTTGTTATAGCTTACACAATAATTATTTTTGATTTTTTACAAAAAATATGTATGTGAAACTTCTCAAAGTTATTATTGGTAGACAAAGTCCTGAATTTATTCAAATCATTTACGAATTTTACGATATTCTAACATCTTGAAAATTTTTATCGCAGTGCCAAAGCAAGTTAACGAAATTATTATATTGTTTTTTAAAGTTATGAAACATCATGGAAAAACTGTTTTCGAAATAATTATTTCTCAAATATCTCATAATTTTATACACACTTGACTAAGTGGAAATCTTTTAAAAATTGTCTTTCACCAAATGTAGTAAAATATTTAAAATTAATATAATATACTTAAAAAAATAAAAATTACTTTTTTAAACAGACAAA
Organism: Maratus speciosus; assembly: GCA_963932465.1. Lineage (NCBI taxonomy): Eukaryota > Metazoa > Arthropoda > Arachnida > Araneae > Salticidae > Maratus > Maratus speciosus. Next base: position 164,998,282 of record OZ010795.1, on the reverse strand, counting down.
TATAAATTTTTTTTTTACGTGTTTGAAATCTAAAGCTATATCTCTTCGTGAATGCGAGCATTTTTCTCTAAAAATAAAGGAAATCAACTTAATTTAATACTGAAAAGGGGAAACTGTAAATGGAAAAAATGTATTTTTTTTTTTATTTGGGACTATAAATCCAAAAAACGTTCTTACACTGCATTTTAAAAGTTATTCTGTACTGTTTGATTTATTAAATGGATTTGAAATTTCCATTAATTAGTCCTTTTATATGCATATTTATAAAAGAATGTTTTTTTAACAGTGACTTTAAACCTGTTTGAACCAAAATATTTATAACATCTTCGACATCAAGACTCTGGGATTGATATAAATAATACTTTGTGACTTTTATATCTTGAAATTAGATGTATTATTTATATTTTATTGGGAACATATTGAACAATTCGTAAGCCTAACGTATTATACTAATATCACTTGGAACAAGAAATCAGATCATTATTCAGAATTTCTGAAACCCTGGGGTCCGTAGCTATACTAATAGCCATGTAGATATTAGATTTATGACCGTAGCAGAAGCCTAGAACAACAGTTACAATCTGAAATTTTAGGAAAATGCAGAAAAGACAAAAAAGTATAAACAAGTAACAGTGAAGACCGCTTTTGACGAAATATAAATAAAATACAAATTAAATGAATTTAATGTACAAAACAAATATAAAAATAAGTCTATAAATATTTACAGTAAAACAGTAAATTAACCTGTGAAAATGCTATATAAAAATATATATATACAAAAGGCCAGGACGGCAGCCTTTAACACTAGCAATAGCTAGAAATAACATGAATATACCCGAAACAGGTAATAAATATAAATTTCTACATCATTATGATTTTTCCATGAGAAATAATCTAATTTTCGAAGAGTTGAATAGCCCCTTTTCTTCTACAATTATATATAAATTAATTCCTACAATACAATTAAGTTAATTCAAACGGCTTTGCTTAGCACCTCTAATGTAATAAGCTTCTGCAATAAGACAGAAATTAATTCGAAAATGCAGAGCACCAGTTAACGAAATTTGTTGCTAAATGAGCTTGAAATTGTAAATAGTATTATGCTTAACTGAATTTGGAACTGCGATAACAACTTTAAAGTGTATCATGATAACTTTTATGGAGCAAAGTTACATCTTATCGCTAAGCGCAGACCTGTGCAGTTAAACTTAAATTAAGTTAACAAAACATCTAGCCATTTGCTTCCCGGTTATATCTGTCTTATAAAGTGTTATTTTTTTACATTACTAAAATTGTATAACTTTAAAAATACTTTCGTTGTCATGTTGAAATGTTTGGTTAAAAAAACAACTAAAACAGCAAAACCTCAAATGTGTATGTTTAATAACGTTCTAGTTGTTAGATATAATCATTAAAATTCATTATATATATTATGTCAAATATTTTTAAAGATAGAATGTTAAACAAAAGTTTAAAAAATAATATTTTGACAAACTTCATTGCTCTTTATGCGTTGAAATCAATGAAATATAATTTTATTTCAATTAGATGTTAGTCTCAAACTTGATGACGCATGTTGAAAAAATTTTCCATATCTCATACGGTTCATCTAGCCGTTTGTTTCGTGGTTAACGTCTGTCTGATAAAGTATTATAAATTACTAGAAATGTATTCCCTAAAAAGTATTTTTGATTTCAACCTGAAAAGTTGGGTTTAAAAAATAGCTGGATTTGCAAAACCGGAATTTTATTTGTTAAATAACGTTCTTGTTGTTTGACATGGTCATTAAAATTCATTATCTATAAAAATCGTTTATGTGAAATATTTGTAAAATTTGAATTATAAACGAAAGTTATAAAAATAATATTTTAATCATTTGCAGTGCTCTATGAGTTTAAAACAGTAGGAACTAACTTTATTTAAATTAGGTGTGTGTGCCAAAATTTCATGACCGGAGGTAAAATAAAGTTCTTCCGGCCAGTGCCGGGAGAAAGAGATAGCTTTCATATTCCTTATTTTTTTAAAAGACAGCTTATATTATTCAAACATACGAAGCTCAATTTAGTGGAAACCGATTATAGAAGATTCAATACTAATTTTTATCAATACTAAATAATTATGAATGAGAATTTCGCGAAATTAGTCAGCTTTATCCAAACTGGTTTTATTTAAAGTAACTTATATTTGGTCGCCAAATTCGGCGATATCTTGAAGTGCCTGCCATTTTAAGACAATATGGTGGATGAGGCTAACCAGTGAACTTGTTCGAGACCTTAGTAATTCCTCTACACATGCTCGCTCACATCGGAATCGGTTGATATATACGAGTGCTGTCACAGTCAAAAAATAAGATTTTTCAAAATGTCACGAAATTCAAACTGCTATATTTGAGCATTTTTTTAAGATAAAGAGAAAACTAAAAATGCTCCAGAATCCTTATATCAAGGTCAAATACATAAGAAAGAAGTTTTTTCTAAGAAAGAAGTCAATTTCTAATTTTTTTGCACCTCACTTTAAATACAATTTTTCTTTTAATTTAATGACCGCCATTTTGAAACAAGATGGCGGATGAAGCTGGCCAGCAAACTTGGTCGAGATATTGCTGTATACTATCCACATGCCTTCTTACACCCAAACGGGTTAATAAATACGCGTGTTATCGTTATGGGCAGTGGGGCCATTATCGCGTGACAAATATCAGATCGCTTCAAAATGTCAGCCATGCTAGAAATTGAAAGTGCTATAAATCAACCATTTTTTAAGATATAGACGAAACAAAAACTGCTCCGGAATATTTGTATCAAGGTCAAACAAATAAAAAAAAAACTTTTTTATTTTCCAATTTTTTTATACCTCATTTTAAATTTTTTTTAATGGCCGCCCTTTTGAAACAAGATGGTGAATGGAGCTGACCAACAAACTCGGTCGATACATTGGTATGTACTATGTAAACACCAAGTTACATCCAAATCGGTTCATAAATACGCCTGTTATCGCGTGAAAAAAATCAGGTCGTTTCAAAATGCCAGCCACACTAGAAATTCAAAATGCTATAACTCAGCCATTTTTTTAGATATAGACCAAACAAAAACTATTCCGGAATCTTTGTATTATGGTCAAACACATAAGAAAAAAATCTTTTTCATTTTCCAAATTTTTGGTACTTCATTTTAAATTTTAAATTTAATTTTTTTTTTTTAATTGCCGGCATTTTGAAACAAGATAGCGGATTAAGCTGGCCAACGAACTCGGTCGAGACATTGGTATGTACTATGTACACACCAAGTTACATCCAAATCGGTTCATAAATACGAGAGTTACAGTGTGACAAATATTATATATATATATATATATATATATGTATATCAACATTTGGACGGAGGGTGGTTTCGTCGTCTGGGGGTCATGATCGATGAAAATATACCAACATTTTTCGAAATCGCTTTCCTCCGAACGGCTGCATTAGGTAGCTTTTTGTAATGAAAGCTACCTAATATTTCCATATATCATATGGTTCCTACTGTCGAGTGCAAATGTTTCAGAATAGATAAATTTATCGTATTTGATGGCAGATATTTTGCAATTGGATAAGTTGAGAATTACTATTGGGAAATAACAATATTTAAAATAAAGAAACGTCCACGCCCAGCGTATATTTTTCAAATCTGAATGGCTTATACTAAATTAAGAATCTATGTAAGTGCTTCGTTGTTCGAAAATGAATAAATATATAGCAAGAAATAAATTACATATGAAAACTAAGCATTGCTCACTCGCATCAAAAATCCAATTTTTTTAAGAAAGGCATTTTAAAAGTTAACTCTTATTTTCTACATGTTTATTAGCGTTTAATTTCTTTTGTAAATGGTTGAAATGAAAAATATAATTATAATTTTTTTTCATTTTATGCATATATATCAGGAAATTGAGAGAATTTTCAAACTTTTCAGCTGATTATATTACGTAGTGGAAATCGTGTAGGCTTTGTTACACATTTCCTTTTTAAATCATTTTCTTTTGTTGGCATTTGATTTTATGTTCAAATTTATCACTATATTTAACACACTTTTAAAACCAGTAAATGTATAGCTACAGAAAAAAGATCTTTCAATAGTCTACATTTTATTTCCTTCCAGTATATCAATGTCGACGTGACTCTTAGCACTTTTTTCCTTCAAAGTTAACATTTCTTTCACTGAATTTGAAGATTTATACGTCAAAGAATCATTTTTCTGAGAGAAAATTTTGGACTGTCTATCATGAGTGAAATATATTTTTAATCGTTTCTGTAAAAAGCTATGAATTTTGTTGTCACTACAGTATGATCCAATTTCAGCGATTTTTTAAAAAGAAAACTTTATTATAAAGTTGTTTTTCAGTAGAGTTGCAATGTGCATTAATGACTGCATATTTAAAGAAATTTTACACTTTTATGACGAATTCATTTTATAAAACAATCAACTTGCTTAATATGTTAAAGCAAAACTGAAAATAAAGTCAAATAGGGGTCATGTTTGAAATGGAGAATGAAATCATGAAGTATTCTAATTTTTTTGTACACAAGTGAATAAGTCTACTATATTTGGACTGTTTCCGTTTTGTCTTAGCGACGTTTTATCTAATAAAATGGTTCAGGTTTGAAGATAAAATTAAAACCAAATTTGATGAGAGTAATAAAATGAGACGACTGTGTCTCTTCCGAGAGCAAAACACATATATCTGATAAACTTACAGTTTTGTTGGCATGCCAGATATATATTTTTTAGGTGAAAGAATGGAAGTAACTAAATTAAATTTTTATTTATCAAAAACAATTATGAGTTGAAAAAACACCGGTTAAAAAAAATGAAAAATTCCTGACTGTTCTGATAAATACTAATAGCAAAATGTAGCTATTTAGGCCGAGATATTTTAGTATTATATATACGAGTTATACTCAACAATGACGCTTGAATCTATAATTTGAAACAGTTTTAACTTTAAAGAACATAATTATTTCTATATATTTCAAATTCTGGTTCTGAACAATCGCAACCTGAGTAAATTACCAATAAGGAAATATTATTTTATTTGTTATTTATATATTTTTACAGTTTTCTCATAATGTGATCAGAAAAATGTACGAGGGTCTATCAATAAGTTTTTGCCCTCACATAAAAATAATTGATTGAAATTTATGAAATTGCTGCATTGTATTAGTTATTTTCTATATAGCCACCGTGCACACTAACCCATTTCTGCAAACGGTATTTTAAAGAGAAGGTGGAGGATTTATTCCAGGAGCAGCGATAGTCGACCCAAAAAGGTGCCTTTTTCAAACTTTTACCGACCCCCAAATGTTAAAGATTGTTGGAAAAGCACGTGACCACTTATTCATGCTATGCACTCCCCCCCTCCCCTCATTAGTCATCTGATTGGGCAATTTTCTAAAATGTCCCCTTTGAGTCTTATATCGCGCCACCTGGAATACATACCCCCCCCCCCCCTCTCTTTGAAATACCGTTTCCAGAAATGTGTTACTTTGCACGATGAATATAAAGAAAAGGACTAATATAATTTAGCCAGTGTTTTTCGACAGTAATTTCTGTCTCATTTAATGCCCATATTACACTTAAATTCACTTATACCTATATTTCAGGCATTATAGTAGCCACCAGTATAGACACTTTTACCACATTTGTTTTACATTAATATATAAAGATTCATGACACTTAACTTTCATTTTAAAAAATCCTTTATCTTTCGTTTTGTACATATTAAAATCGAACATTATAATTTACATTTCTTTACTTTTCTTAAAAAAAACAAACCACATTTTTTTACTTAAAAAGGACATAAATTTCGGTATATCGTTAAAACTATGCTATTTATAAATATATATTGCATTGTCCATACTCTTTGGCACTTCTCTGAAAAAACGTTTTCGTCCATTTCTTGGACTTCTTCAGTTTCATTTGGCGGCTCGCAGTTTCCTTTTCGACCTTTTATCATTTCTCTTTTCCCTTTTTTCCCCCTTCTCCCTTTTCACTTCCCCCCTCTTTCCAGCATTTTTAGCCAACGGGAGTCAACATTTGCATGCGCCATATCGTTGCATACATTTTTTCTTTCGAGGTTAATCTCGATAGCTTCTCTCATTAGGGTGTTGTGGGGATTATCATATGCAGCTATTTTTTCTATTTTTATTGATTGAGGTATTATGGGGTTTTTTAAATTTGTTCGTGAGAAGGCTGTTGTTTGATTATTATATTTAATGTCGCGGATATGCTCCTTATACCTTTCGCTTATTTTTCGCTTTGTCATCCCGATGTATGTAATTTCCTTATTGTCTGTATTTGAGGCTTTAATTTTATATACTCCTGCCGTCTGTAATTCGTCGTATCTTTCTGCTTCATTTCGTATCGTTTTAAATAGGGAAGGGTTGGGTGTGATTGGGACTATCTTTCCGAGTTTACTAATTTCGCGTTTTATTTTTAGTGCTATTCCGTTCATGTATGGTAGGGGGGGTGTATAATCCTTTTTATTTTGTCCTGGTTGGATCCAGTTAATTTTTTCTTTCGCTTTTCTGAGATCAGAAAAGCGAAAGAAAAAATTAACTGGATCCAACCAGGACAAAATAAAAAGGATTATACACCCCCCCTACCATACATGAACGGAATAGCACTAAAAATAAAACGGGAAATTAGTAAACTCGGAAAGATAGTCCCAATCACACCCAACCCTTCCCTATTTAAAACGATACGAAATGAAGCAGAAAGATACGACGAATTACAGACGGCAGGAGTATATAAAATTAAAGCCTCAAATACAGACAATAAGGAAATTACATACATCGGGATGACAAAGCGAAAAATAAGCGAAAGGTATAAGGAGCATATCCGCGACATTAAATATAATAATCAAACAACAGCCTTCTCACGAACAAATTTAAAAAACCCCATAATACCTCAATCAATAAAAATAGAAAAAATAGCTGCATATGATAATCCCCACAACACCCTAATGAGAGAAGCTATCGAGATTAACCTCGAAAGAAAAAATGTATGCAACGATATGGCGCATGCAAATGTTGACTCCCGTTGGCTAAAAATGCTGGAAAGAGGGGGGAAGTGAAAAGGGAGAAGGGGGAAAAGAGGGAAAAGAGAAATGATAAAAGGTCGAAAAGGAAACTGCGAGCCGCCAAATGAAACTGAAGAAGTCCAAGAAATGGACGAAAACGTTTTTTCAGAGAAGTGCCAAAGAGTATGGACAATGCAATATATATTTATAAATAGCATAGTTTTAACGATATACCGAAATTTATGTCCTTTTTAAGTAAAAAAATGTGGTTTTTTTTTTTTTTTTAAGAAAAGTAAAGAAATGTAAATTATAATGTTCGATTTTAATATGTACAAAACGAAAGATAAAGGATTTTTTAAAATGAAAGTTAAGTGTCATGAATCTTTATATATTAATGTAAAACAAATGTGGTAAAAGTGTCTATACTGGTGGCTACTATAATGCCTGAAATATAGGTATAAGTGAATTTAAGACTAATATAATGTTGCAATTTCATAAGTTTCACTCAATTATTTCTATGTGAGGGAAAAAACTTTTTGATAGACCCTCGTATGATGTTTCTCTTTAAAAAAAATTTGAGAATAATCTTCTGCTATTAAAAAGAGCAAAGGAAATGCATATCTTTTATCAATTAAAAACAAAAATACGTTTAACTCAGTTTCTTTTTCCCTATTACACATATGTTCTCATTAAAATTTTCCTTAAAATGTATTTGTAGATATATGAGAAATAACGAAAATTTTAAACTGTAACATTATTAAAAATATTCCGTTATATGTCTCAGATTTATATTCGGGAAGAACTTTTTCAAAATATTGCTTTTTTACCTTTAATTCTTGTAACAGTAATATGAGATTTGTACGTGCATCATTTAATATAAGAAAACACGTATGAAATATATGGTAGAAAGTTTTCCTTAAAGGATATTTGTAATCACCAGGTACATGCTGGCAAATATCAGTTTAAATTTCTTCGATATCTACCAAATGCATGAAGAGGACAGGCGTATGTTTTCGTTATAAAATCATAGAAAAAAAGAGAATAGTTTTTTTTATTTACACATGGAAAATGAAATATATATCGCTTTTGTATTTACCAGAAAAAAGGTTCAATTGAATGTTTTATACACTTTTAAATAACACTTCATTATAACACTTTTGGTAAGGAAATTTGTTGCTACTAATTAAGACCGACAATTTTCGAAAATGACCTTGCATGAAGAAATGCTTCAATGTTTCATTCGGAATGGCACTCTTTGATGTTAATTAATTGTATGAAATACTGAAAAATGAAGCATTCAACTATAACTCTTAATGAAATATTTAGGAAATTTGGTATTATAGAAACTACAACTATAGGACGGTTAAATCTCGTTCAAGCATGTAGGGATGTGATTGAACATAACATTTTGTATGTTCAACAATGAACTGATAGAATATTGAACAATAAACAGGTAAAGTCGTGTACCAAGAACTGGTAAAATGTTGGAAATCAATCACTTCATATCTAAGGGTACATTAACACTATAAAGACATATTCATTGCTTTTGCACAAAAAAGTGACACCATAGATTGCAGAAAGAACCTTTTTTATTTAAGAAATTGATACTTTAGGAGACAAGTAATTTATGTTCAAGAATATGAAAAAAGTAATAACACCCTTAAGGTTGACAAATGTATCTCAGAAAAATTGAAGACTTTGATCGGCTCTAGTTAATTTAGTTTTTATGGTGGTAACGTCCGTTTTTGTAGCAATGTAAACCATGTTGAATGTGCCAGTAACAATTTCTGTAACAAATTTGTTAAAAAGAGGTTATTAATTATTCGATATAATCATTTATTTGACACTGTATTTTTATTACATTATTCTATTGACATTTTCTGACTAAATCTGCAGTCATATATCATGATTTCATTGAGAAAGTAATTGAAATGTAAAACAAAAATAAATCAAAAGGCCCTACTATTAATTCCTGATCATCAAAATGTTAGTGACCATAAAAGGAGATAATAAACTAAACAAAATATTAAAACTTAAGATACAGAAATACTAATGTAAAAATTTTATAATGTTAATCATTTTATAATACGTATAGTCAATAATAATATCAAGTTCATTTGATGTAATCCTACCCAAGACTTTGCAAATTCGCAGTTAATATTATGCAACTCTCCCAAGATTTTAGCCATGCTGATCATAAATAAGCCAATTTTACATTTGATGGGTAAGTGTATTACTTTTTTTTCGGCAGAAAATGAAAATTTTGAACGAAAATGAAAAAGAAAAAAATCTTCAAACTTTTAAAAGTAAGATGAGGTTGAAAAATGGAAGAAATAGTCATACGGGACGAATTTAAACGTACATAGTACGATAGGCCTAAAAAATGCTAAAAAACGTACAACTCACGGAAAAAAGGTACCAACTGGCAACACTAAAAATGCAAATATAATCATCAATAACACAAATTTACGCAACACAAATTTAAGGACTGTAAACAAGTTAATGATCTACAAATCCTCAAATAATTTTATTGTAAAGTATTTAAGTTAAATAATTATGAAAATTTCTTATTTTACTGGCCACACTGTCTTGAAGCAATTTTGGAAACTACGATAAAAATGACGTTAATTGTATGAGGAAATAAGCATCAATGCTGTCATTTATTGTTTTTGTTTCGAAGCCAAAAACATCCAAATGTATAGAAGTAAAGTAAAAAATTAAAAATCTAACACTTTTTCTGAAGAGTTTAAGAAAATTGAATACTGAGCATTAAATTTGCGATGCATTTTATTTGTAGGCAATGGTTATTAAACTCGGTCATAAGTTTATTTAGGATTCTGAAATACCTTGAAAATTCCAACTTGATTCGGATTCGAACAAGTAACCACTTTATATAGTAACTACGTTATAACCACTGTAGCAGCCGGATAGTTCCATGTATTAAATCAAGTTATCCACAGTGAATAAAAGTATATTTTATCTGATTGACTGATGAATCCTTTAGTGAAATATTCTTTGATCAAACTTGAAAGAATTTTAAATCTTGAACATAGAAGAAGAGTTTTTGAAAAATTTAGCTCAGCGATATTTTGTTTATGTTATTACTTTACAGCATAGAACGATTAACTTTAAATTGCAATATTTAAGATAATACATGACAGTGACATTTTAGAATTTATGGTTTTTAAAAGTTTTCTTTCATTAATTCAAAAGGTATGATTAAAAATTACTAAATTTTTTATATTATTTAACACTTATTTTATGAAAAAGTGTAATAGCTTTTAAATGTGGTGGGGGATTTCCGCAGCCATACCACATAAAAGTTTCACAAAATATATCTAAAAAGTAGTGCAGCCGTATCCTTAATGGTTGCATCAGCCGTAAGAAAATACTGTTTACAATGACGTTTTATCCTACAACATACCCATTGTTTGGCTCAGTTTGCTTAAATAATCATAAAACGAGTAATATTCCACTTCCCTTTATCCATGTTTTATTTTCCCAATGTTTTCCGGATCTAAAAATTAACTTCCTCATTCACTTCTTTCGTCAACATCTACGTGAATTATGAAAATTAGACGTCAATAATAATTGTATTTCTTATATTTCTCTGACGAATACTATGTTTTTTTTATAGTTGAAAGTACTAAGGTATTAAAACAATTTAACATCTTTTAACATTGTCTCATCTTTTAAGTAGTTTTGCGCATAGTGAAAGATTAAGATTACCTTTTTAAAGATGCATTAAGAATTTCTATTTATTTATTTACTAAATATTTCCTTTTAAAAACAGAAATTATTTCAAGCGATTTCAAATATATCGTTTAAAATACGCTTAAAATACAGGGTTTCCGAGAAAGATCCGTACAACTTCAAAAATTTATTGAAAAAGAAACAGTAGGGTAACAGCGAAACTAATTAGGACATTAGATAGAATAACTCAAAAAGTTTTTTTTTCTGCAGTATGTTTCTGACCATAGATGGCGCTACATGTCATGCAAAGGAATATTAAAGCATTTTAGTTATTTCAATGGCGGATCGCGTGAAGAAAGTTCAATGTGTTGCGTGGTTTATCGAAACAAAATCCGATACGCAAACACAACGGAATTATCGAACGACGTATGGGGAATCGCCACCATCTCGGTCAAGCATTCGTGAGTGGTATCACAAATTTATGACAACGGATAGTGTGGAACATAAAAAAGGATATGGTCGCCCTAGAACTAGCGAAGAAAGTGTGGAACGAATACGTGAAACATTTCGTAGGAGCCCTACAAAATCAGTTCGACAAGCATCCCGGGAGCTACAAATGCCAAGATCCACTGTACACGATGTGCTTCATAAACGATTGCGACTTACAGCCTACAAAGTTCAGATTCTGCATGCGTTACAACCGGATGATTATGCGAAGCGTTATGGATTTACAGTTGACATGCTGCATCGTTTGGATGCCGATGAACATTTTCTGAAACGAATACTGTTATCCGATGAATCAACGTTTCATGTGTCCGGAATGGTCAATAAACATAACGTTCGATTTTGGGGCTCCGAACAACCACATGCCGTACGTGAACTCCAACGGAGCAGTGAAAAGGTGAACGTGTGGTGCGGATTGCTTCACGATCGCATCCTTGGACCTTTTTTTTTCTCAGAAACAACTGTGACCTCAAGTACCTACTTAGATATGCTTGAGATTTATACATTCCCACAACTGCAAGACCTTTAACCGAATGTCCTTTTCCAACAAGACGGTGCGCCTCCTCATTGCGGATTGACAGTTCGTGAGTCGCTGAATAATTCTTTCCCACAGCGTTGGATTGGCAGGGATGGTCCCATTGCATGGCCACCCCGGTCTTCTGACCTAACACCACTGGATTTTTTCTTTTGGGGTTATGTTAAAGATACTGTATACTGAACGTAAGTTAACAGTCTCGAAGAATTAAAGCAAAACATCCAAACAGCTGTAGCTACTGTTGATGTTAGCATGCTGAAACGGTCGTGGGTGGAATTGGAATATCGTCTTGATATTGTTCGTGCTACGAAAGGGTCTCATGTAGAAATTTCCTAAGGTAATAACTTAAGTTATAGGGAAAAAAAAACTTTTTGAGTTATTCTATCTAATGTACTAATTAGTTGCGCTGTAACCCTATTGTTTCTTTTTCAATAAATTTTTGAAGTTGTACGGATCTTTCTTGGACACCCTGTATATCGACAGTTCCTTCAACAAGTTGAGAGAAAAAGTACTAATGTATCTATAAAAGAAATATCATAAACTGGTTACTGTGGTGATAAATATTGAATTAAATGTATGTCTTTTGGATTTCTTAAATAAAAAACACATTTAATTCAGTATTTAATTAATGATTACATAAAGGCTTGCACTGAAAGTTTCAGTTAGCAATTCCATGGTCATTAATGATACGTTTTTTAAATCTGTTTTTTTTAAAGCAAAACAGTGAAACATGCATTACACTTCCCAGAAAGAAGGTCACTGTTTTATTCATAATTACATAAACACTGTTTGTTAGTTACTTTTCGTAAATAAGTAAAAATTTTCTCATTGAAGAAATATAATTTATGTAGTTTTAAAATACATAATATATATATATATATATATATATATTTACCCGATTACGGCAATTAACAACAACAAAAAAATTATGACATTTTGTAATAAGATTGGATAAGTCTCTATATGTACCCCTAAATTATTTTGACAATGCTGCGACAGAGATTCTCAAAATATTATCTTTGCAAAGCTCATTGTAAGTGATGTCTATAAACGAGTAATTACTGTTTCAGTGTTTTTTATAACTGCCATAACAACGAAGAAAATCATATATAAAACCATTCAGCAGACGCCAACAGAACTGAAGCCGTAACGTGTGTTATCTATACTCCAGATTAGGGATGCACAAACTTTTTAAGAGAAGGGCCACTTACAAAGATGTATGAGTTGTCAAGGGATACACAAAGATATTTCTATTTCGAGGAGGTGACGTGTGGCCTATAACCAGATAAAAAAAATATGTTTTCAGAAAGGAGGGGAGTTTTATCACTCTGGGTTCCACTACCCCGTCAACATGTCCAACTCAGATGGTAAGGATAATCAGAAATTCGCGATTTTCCGTGTCCGATCGACGAAATTCGCTATTTTTCCGTGCCCGATCGACAAACTTTGCTATTGTTCCGCCTTTGATCGACGAAATTTGCCCTTTTCCGTGCCCGATTAACGAAATTCACGATTTTCTGCACCCGATCAACGAAATTTGCGATCCTTAACTGACTCTGACGAAGTTTGCAATTTTTTCCCGCGACAAATTGATGAAATTCGAAGTCTTTTATCGCGATAAACTAACGAAACTCACCATTGTTCCGCAGGCAATCAACGAAATTCTTGATTTCTTCGCGCATCATCTACAAAATTCGCGATTTTTCTGTGCCCGATCAACGAAATTCGTGATTTTTCTGAGCTTGAGCTGCAAAATTTGCGTTTTCGAACAGATGAAACAGGTGATTTTTCAACAGTTATTGAACAATTTGCAATTTTTCTGCGCCTTATCGACAAAATTCGAGATCTTCCCGTGCCCAACCAACAAAATTTGTAATATTTCCGAGCCTCGACGACAAAATTCGCGATTTTTCCGAGCTCGATATTTTTCGTTAGCAAATGGACAGATTCACGAGTTTTTTCCGCGACATATGGACAAAAATTGCAGTTTTTCTAGTTATAAATTGACGAAATTCGCGGCCCACATGTGGCCCGAGAGCCACAGGTTGTGCATCCCTACTCTAGATGATGAAACATAGAACAGCATCCAATTGTTGGTTCTGTGTGAATTCCACGTACCTGCGCGTGAAATTAGCCTGCTCGAGAGTTATCTAGCTGGGTAGCAGGTAGGTTATACAGAACCAGGTAGAATTCATCGCCTTCGGGTACGAATAATATTTAAGTGAAAACGTTAGCGATCATTTAGCCTTCCACCTTTGTGATGCCTATAAAATGTGAGCTATAATTCATAGCATTATCGGGACCTGTTCTTACATCTCAGTGTAACAGGAGGCATTAGAAACAACTACAAATATGTTGCTATAAATAATATTATGTAACTTTTAAATTTTAATTCCAGGGAGCGTCTTCAGAAATACTTTCTTCTTGAATAGATTAAATTATAAGCAAAGTAATAAGAATGAAACAATTTCTTTTACTTAATCAAAATATCAAATACTTAAGTTTATATCTTTATTCCATGAACAGTGGTAAACATTTTAAATGCAATTTTCTCTTGCACTCATTGCAAGCTAATGTTGCATTTACCATGCACAGTGCACATCTATCTTGTGTTGTTTTTACAAGGAAATGGCCATTACAATTTCTCTGTGATATATGGCGATGAACTTTGGACACAGGTATAGGACCATATTTTCATGGTACAATTCGTAGAAGCGAGATTGTAACTTCTCAGCGAAACTCCAGATGAGTCAGCTTGGTATTGTTTCCATGAGTTGCTGAATATAAAAGCCAACAATAGACGGCAGCGACATTTAATGCATTAACAAATAGATTCCACCACCATTTCTTATTGCGAAGTGTTGGACGGTAGCTGCCTAACATTCTATCTAGCAGGTCAGTTCCTCCCATTCCAGTATTATATTTATGTATTAAATTTTGTTGTTGCATGTTCACTTTATTCTTATATTTACGTGAATATCTTTTAGTCGACTGCATTGGGGGACGAGTGCGATAATTTGAAGAAATTGTTACTACAGAATTGTCATTCCAGCGGCATAAAAATACCGATCCATCACTTTGGTAACCAAATGAACCTCTTTCTGTTTTTTTACATCAGCTTTGAGTGTGTCAATGGATATTTTTTAATTAGATGAACTCGGATAGTTCCAATAGCTTTTTTGTTTCTACTTGTAAAATCCTTCATCAAATCATAAGTAGTAAAAAAGTTATCAAAAAATATTTCTACTCGAAGAGGGTTTGCAAAAACTGACATAAGATTATTTACAACCCTAGTACCAAGAGGGGCTATTTCATTTGGGCTATTTTCCTGCATAAATCTCCATTTTAAATGGATAACAATTATTAGTGCAGATCATATAGATTTTGAATCCGAAATGCATTGGTTTTCCCCGAATAAACATTTTATAGGAATGGTGGTCAAAATAAGGAGCCATTGATTCATCCATGCTAAGATGGTTGTGAAATAATCCAATCTGATTACATTTTTTTATTTAGTTCATCATAGATTAGATGGGTTTTTCCAAACTTATCACCAGGTTGCTAAGAAGTATTATCAATCAAATGAAAATTTCTTTTGATTTCTTTTAATTTTCTTCTTGGCATGACAGTAGAGGTAATTGGGACAGTTATGTCTTCAGAAGTGCTCCAGTAATAATTTTCAGTGGGTACCTGATGATATCCACTCAGTAACAGTAACCCAAAAAACTGAGCAATATTTTTCCAGTCAGTTTGTATGTTAGTACCCTTTTGAGCGGAATAAGTTGTCATTTCTTCCAGAAAACGTTGAAATGAGTCTGATAAAAATGTCAATAGATTCTGCTTCTATTAAATCTGGAAATTTATCAGCAATATTTATTGTTTGTTCACTCTTGATGGGCTTAATAAACACAGAACTTTTTTTTTTCCATTTTTGTGTAAAAGAATCCACATTTTTCACCATATCGCAACTACAAAGTTTCTTTCGTTTATTTATTTATTTATTTATTTATTTTTGTTAATTGGAAGCAGATCCTGAAACTTGATTTTCGCGGCTATTTTAGGTTATCGTCACTTTATTTGTAAATATACTAAGGTGACCACAAACATCCGAGGACACAACAGGATTAAGGATTTTGTCATCAATATCATCTTCTTCTGAGATGCGATCACTTTCATCAGGTGGAAGCTGACAAATTCTAAGCTATTCTTCTAAAAAATCAGAAACATTAGAGTCTCTGAGAGTCATCAGATAGTCAAAAGCTGCCTGTAGCGTTTTAAAATTTTATTAAATACTATGTTAGTTCGCTAAAAATATGACATTCAGTACCTTTAAAAATTGAATCTGAGAAGCAAACGTACTAAATTGCTAATAAAATTAGACTGTTCTTTCATAAAATTTCGGGATTCACCTTTCAACTATTTATGGAGTTTTCCCTTTCCTTCTCTTCGAAAGGCTATTCCCGTTTCAAATAATTTCAAAGTTTTCCCTTTTCTTCTGTAAAAGAGGATTCCCCTTTCTATTACCTTTCAAAGAAAATTCGTCATACAGAATTTTATGCCGACGCAGAATAATAGCGACAGGCCAATGTTCTCAATTGGGAACATGAATATTTAATAAGCAGCCTCAAGCGTGTTTTTCATTATTATTATCAAATATGATGTCCTTTTTTATTGATTAAAGCTATTTTACGTATACCAACTGGTTTTTAGAAGCATTGGATGATTTTTCACATTTATATGCATATTTTAGTTGTGCACTGTAAGAAACAATGAAAAGGGTCATTTTTATGATTTTCTGAACATTTCCCATTAATGATAGGAATGTAACGTCTACTTCAAAAAATCAAGTCATCTTTTTTACTATTTCTGCTAATTTTTTCAAGTCAATTTTGATGAAATTTAATTTTTACTAAATTTTTAATTTTATGTTCCCAATTGGGAACATTGGCCTGTAAATGGTTAAAGTACAATTTCCTTTAAAATTTATTATTTCGTTGCATAATCTAAATATGTAAAAAAAAATATAATTTTTCATTTAAGTATACTGGTAATTACTGGTAATTCATGTCTCAACATGATAGTACCACATTTGTTTTCGGCATTTTCAATATTATATTTATTTTTTAAAGAAATTTGAAACTGAATACTAATTACCTGGCTTCATTAAGAAGTTATTTACAAAGAAGAATTTATTAGGATTTGTTGTAATTCTCGTATATCACACTAATTAGTTAATTGGATATATTTTCTTCTTGCATCTTTAACAGCTTTCTTATTTATAAAATAGTGATTTATTAGAGCTGATTCAAAAACTGTGTTATAAATAGCATTATATCAAGTAAAAAAAAAAAAAAAAAAAATCAAAATTCGTTATTTAGCATTTTTTAGGATTTTTCATTATTTTATTTTACTTTAAAAAATGTAGCATAGTAAATTAATTTATTATCTGCGGTTTCAATGTATATATTCATTTAAATTTGAATGATACATATGATAAAACTTGATTAAAATAGATTTTTTTTTTGTATTATCAAATCCTACATACCGTAAAGCTTTTATTGAAACATACTTTATTCTTGAAATATTTCGTTATAACGTTAAAAAATAAATAAATGTCTGAATGTAATTTAAACTACATAATCAATGATATAGTTTGGGGTTTTTTAGTAAATGCTCCCACCATATGTTTTTAACATATTAGTGGCCATACGACATTGAGATATTTTGTGGCCACCGAACAAATTATAAGTTATTCATTAAACATTATTATTCTAAAAGTATACATTAACAAACAAACGAAACATATTATTTTCAAATAGGTCTGAAAATATATCATATTTTGAAACTTTATAATGAAGAAGCCTATCTCTTCTGATAGTAAATACGGAAACATAACATATGCGATTGACATATTTTTATATAAACTAAATTTTTATTAAATACAAAGCGCAGAGTAAAGTACAAACTAGATCATGATTTCTGCATAAGTTTACCTGTGTAATTTTTTTAAATAATGTATTCTAGGAAATTCTTACTAAAAGTATGGCAACCATTACTGCCTAAACACAGTTATATAAATTTGTTAGGACAACTCTTTTGCCCAAAATATTTTCCATTATACCATGTTCATAAGTTTACACATTTTTACTATGATTTCGCCATTTAATCGGTGCCTGAATTTGAGGAATTTATTTTCTCTTGTGATCTTTTAAAACCAACCAAAGGTACATTAAATATAGGGTCACAGAAAGTGTGAGGTATCTGTTATTATCATCAGTTGTTGAAATAATTTACAAAATATGTTTATTTACGCCTTTAACATTATAGGTACTAAAAAACAAACACTTAAGAATGCGCTCGTAAAATGATTTAATGCGTAAAGCTCGGAGACGCAGAATTTATAAACTTTATAATAAATATAATTATAATAGAATCCGAAAGTTTTCATTATCTTAAGACCAACTAGTAAAATTTTCTTAAAGTCTGCCATTTTTGGGTATTCTCAGAGACTTATTGTTTTGAAATATAAAATTTACCTTTTCAGAAAGATTGTAATAAACAAAAACATCTTGAGAAATGAGATATATTAAAATATGCATATATTTCAAAATATCTCCAAAATAATCTTTTAAAATTTTGTTAATTTTTGTAAACGTAAGTTACTCATTATTTTGTCATTAAAATGTTGTATGCTAAAATATGGACAATGCATAAAATGAATCAAACATTCGCGCAAAGCAATCAGCTTCGACGCACTTTATACGCTTTAACAAATCAAAAACCAGAAATTATCTATCAATAGTTAATTGATCATTATTTTGTCATTAAATTTCTGAATGCTAAAATATGGACAATGCATAAAATGAATCAACCATTCGCGCAACGCAATGAACTTCGACGCACTTCATACGCTATTAACTAATCAAAAACTAGAAGTTATCCCTAAATGAAGTCAATTCGCTATGAACTAATCACAGTGCTGAAAGTATCTACAAAATGACACCTCAAAGAGGGGACGATGAAATATGAAGTATTTATCTTAAAAGTAATGTTTTTACCTCCAATATTTATGTTCTTTTAATTTTTTAAATAAAATATTACATGCTGCAAAGATCGCAGGAAAAATTGATTCTGCGTTTTTTGCCTTTCTTATCAAATTGCAAATCAAAGCTGAGCAATTTCATTTCCAATATTTCAAAGTCTATTGTTGTAGATATAGAGATACTTTCAAAATAGAGAGCTTCTGTTGTAAGTTTAAACTTTCATATGCATCTTAACTTTTCTTTTTACAGCAGACTCTCTCATAACCGAACTAATGTGGACTGAAATAATACGGATAAGAGAAAAATCCGGATGAATGTTGAAGAATATTTTTACCCGACTGAATAGAAGGGTTATGTGTTTCACGCGTATCTGTGTATGTGGATTTCTTTATACGCTCGAAACATACCAACGGCTGGATGGATTTTAATGAATGAGGTCTCTATCGATTCGTCTTAATCGCCCGATGGTTATGGGATATGTTTTGTTTTTATAAATTCAAAATGGCGGCCGTAAACTGCAAAATTGCGGGAGAGACGAATTTTTTTTTACGTACCCTATTGAGTGGCACATCATTCGATAGGTCTTTCAAAATGGAGACGATGTTTCATTGACCATTTTCCAGTCAGAAGCTCCGTTTAAATATTACACAACCTGGAAGTTGTGTACTTTGGATCTCTATCTTTGCTGTAACTCTCACCTTCATAATAGACATCTATAGGCCTCATGAAAACAGTGTTTGTAGATAGGAACTAATAATTAAACACAACTTAAAAGTCATCAATACAAGTAAATAAAAAAATGATAAGTAATATATAAAATAGTTTCATATTGATGAGAAATAATTAGTTAGTTAGCTTTTTACGCAGTCGGGTTTTTTGATTTTTTTAATTTTAATATATTTATTTTATTATAAAGACTAAGAAATACACCTATTTGACTTATAAAAACATTCTTTTTTACTTTTCATTATATTTAAACATTATTTTAGCAACTAAAATTTGAAGTAAATATATATTTTTTTATTATAGCATAACATTTGTCTGTTTTCTTCTTCGCTCTATTCTCTAACGAGCTTCTACGTCATGCCAATGTCTCATTATGAATCCGACAGAGGGATCTTTACTACTGTGCTGTTCTGCGAATCGCAAAGCAATCTTTATAGAATGGAAATGTAAATGTATAAAATTTAGTGTCAACTGAAAAAATACATACATCTAATGCTTCAAATTTTTCCTTCCATGAAACACATTTTTCTTCAACAGGTGCTCCATTTGTCACATCGTCACTGTTTACATTATTTTCCTTTTCATTTGTGAAATTTAAAATATCTTCATCGGTCAGATTGCGATCTGCATTACTAATTAAACAGTCAAAAAGTGCTGTTTCTGTGATAATTTCACAATCAGAAACTTTCCTTACTCTATTTGTTAAATCTAGGGCTTCTTCTGAATTTTCACAAATTTTATTGAATGACGATTATGTATTCCAACATTTTTTTTTTTTTTTTTTTTTTTTTTTTTTAAAGCAGAGCTTTTGACTGTTTCTTATGATTTAGCGGACCAGAATATTACACCTTTATTTTTTTTTAGATTTCAGATTATCTAAAAAATTAGCTGATCTCATGTTTATATATATATAAAGAATTTAAAAACGTGCAATAAATTTTGAACTTTTGACATTCTGGATATGGGAGAGTGCGAATTTGAGATGGCTGGATGTGTCTACTGTATATGATAAATTTGAAAAAAAAAATTGATTCAATTAATTATTTTTTTCAAAATTTAATATATTTTTTAATTTATTGAAATCCCAATAATACTGTTTTTAACCCTTTAACCGTCTGGCCCGGATTTTTCCGTTTCTAGAAATCCTGTTAAAATGGCTGTAGACAAAAATATTTTAAACAGGACTCTATTTTGAACCCTATATAAAAAGCAGTGATATTAAAGATGTAGCATCAAACTGCGATTTAGAAAAATATATATCCTGGGATTTACAAGCATTTTTACCAAAGTACTAGAAAACCCTCGGAATGTGAAAGGTACATGTAGTCCTGGCATTAGGTGCTCAAAAAGGACAAATAGGGGAAAGTTTTGGTGTAGTTATGATATTTGGTGCCTTTATGTTTTGTGGGTCGCTGAACACGAATCTGAAGTTTGCCAACAAAATTTATCCCGGGAAACACGCTTTTTTTGGCAAAAAACGGGATTTTCTTTGTTTTTTTTCCAAATAACTTCAAATTTATACATTTTACATAAAAGTCCTCAATACATAAATTAAAGAAGATAAAATTTCCCACATTTTATGTATTAAAAGTTCTTTTCTCTGATCAATGGTTTAGCCGTGACAACGCCGCAAAAATGGCAGTGAAAATCAAAAAAATTCAGAGAAAACGGGAATTACGCCGCTGTACGTAGATTTCACATGAAAACTGACCATTTTACACAAGCATTGACTATAAATTATACTAAAGATTATATGAGTGACTACATTTTACAATGAAGTTGCTGATAATAAATAAGACTCATTATGAATCATGATTTAATTATAAATAAACATGTACATTAGTCAGTACATTTACTTAAAAAACAAAAAAAAAATATTATTTCCGCTTTCTTTTACTTGAAGGTCCCTGCTTTTCACCGACATCTACAGCATAGAAAATAGACATATGGAATTAGTAGATGTTTTTATTACTACCAACAGTATAAAATAAATGTTTTTTTTTTTTTAATAAAAAAATATTTGATACCTTCTGGCATGACTTTTTTTGACATTTTAGTTCAAGTACCTTTTTTTTTTTTAAATCAAAGACAGCAGAATTTAAGTTAGTCACACAAATAAACTTTTGAACCATTATGCAACGGCAACACGATTTAAAATGCAACGAAAATGTGAATTTGGACTCTATAAACAAATATTTTGTTTATAGAGGAAAATTACAATGAAGAGCACATGAAGTTTTGCAAGAGCGAAATGTTTAAATTTATGACCAAATTTTGAAAAAAATTCCCAGTTGTATGTAGATATATCGGGACAAAATCATCTAAAATGTATTACTTGGCTGCAAATTCTGAGTGGTTACAAAATTGATCCAGACAAATTCTCTAAATTCAGATTTGGTACAATGCAAAACATAATGTAGGCATTTTCTCATGATATATTAATCATGATATCTTATGATTCCCTATCTTTACAGAAGGTTCCTGTTAGGTTTCCTGTAAGGTTTATGCAGAAATAAATATGAATATACAACAGAATATGCAACAAAGCAATTTTCATTAATGCTGTCGAATGTTTGTCCCATACCTTAGGTTTTAGAAAAAGAAGTTTTAGAATTTGTTATCATAATACAAAAATAGTTTTATCATTTTAGCTTCCATACCGTTAAGAAAGTATCATTAAAATTATCAAGAAGAACGTAAAATCATGCGTCAATCAGATTATGGAAAATTTTTGAATGCATTCGGGCTACTGTAATAAAACTTCGTAGTTTAATAACGTGAAAAACGATATCTAAGTAATAATTTGTAAAACTTATAACACGTTTGAAAACACAATTATAACCAAAATCGAAAAAATAGCTGAAAAGTTTGTACATCCCTGTATATGAACTATAGATTTATCATATAATTCACAATATGCTAAAATTTAGAACTGTTAGTGAACGATTTCACAGTTGAAAATTCCTCGTTAGCAATTTCCGTCAATAAGCGGGTATATAGATGTCTTGTTCAGCCCTATATATGATTTACAGATTTTATACACGCTAAATAGTATGCAATTTTTAAAATTGTAAAAAGTGTTCCACAACTGAAAACACACTTCCATCAATTATTGTTAATACATGAGAAAAATATAACTGATTTATTTTGTGTGCCCCTGTATATGAAAGATCAATGACACATCATATTCAATAGTAAGCATCTTATAGAGCACCTCGGAGATATATATCAATTTAAATACTTTTGAAAAGGTGGTAACATGAACAAAATACACCACAAATAATTTTTCTCCATAGACCGTAATGTAGCCTAATTCTTTTTAGTGTCCCTGTAAACGATCGATAAATACTACCCATACCATATTCTATAAGAAATCATCTTGTAGTGCACTTCATAGATATGTATATAAATTTCAAAGTGTTTGAAATTATGAAGCATTATTAAAAACCACCATAAACGATTTTTCCCCATAGGCCATAATATAATGAAATACTTTTGAATGTCCCTGTAACGAAATTATGACTGCTACACGCAATATTTTACAATATCTAACATTCAATAGTGAATATCAATAACATTTTTCAATTTCATGGCGATGCGACTATATTGACGGCAAAAATAATTTTAACCAGCTAGAATCGGTAAATCACCCACCGTGCACTGCCGTAATTCCCGTTTTTTCAGAATTCTTTTGTTTTCACACCCACTTTTGCAGCGTTGTCAAGGCTAAACCATTGATCAGAGAAAAAAAAACTTTTAATACGTAAAATGTAGGAAATTTTATCCTCTTTAATTTATGTATTGAGGACTTTTGCGTAAAATGCATAATTTTGAAGTTATTTTGAAAAAACTAAGAAAATCCCGTTTTTTTTCCAGTTTTTTGCCAAAAAAATGTGTTTCCCGGTATAAATTTTGTTGGCAAACTTCAGATTCGTGTTCAGCGACCCAAACAACATAAAGGCACCAAATATAAAAACTACACCAAATTTTTCCCCTATTTTCTACCAAATGACTGGACTAATGTTGTTTTAGAAGAAAAATGGCCCGGATTTTGCACAAATTTATTATTGTGAACAAGTATAAATAATGTCATTATAAACATTCATATCAAGAAAACGATTTTGTTTTATTACGTTGCTACTTCATATTAGTCATTTTTTCATGTTTTGCTCCTACAATTTTTCGAAAGTGACATAGAACGGATACCCTTCATTTAAAATAAAAATGTTTTCTAAGAACTTTGTAAATTTATTTCTTAATGAACTAATGCAAATTTATTTACAGATGCAATGTAAGTCTGGGGACACCACAACCGCCACGGGCAGCTCTGGAGGTATTATTCTACAACTTTTGTTATTTTACTTAGAACAGATATTTCGGGAACTTTTGAACATTTTTTTTTATATAACGAAGTATTTATTTATTTTTGACATCCGTTTATCGTAGCAAAATTAGTACCATACCCCAGCAAACACATACCTTTCGGCACACGATCGAACCACAGCCGGCAGTGTCGGTTAAATGTCGGCATGGGCACAGTGGTTTCGGTGAAGTTTCGGCAGCATATCGGCAACCGAAACTTAATCTGCTTTTCGACTGCCGGTTACCGTAATTGGTCCCCTTATGGTTACATATCGGCAAGCGACTTATACCGGCAAGTGACGCAGGACCGATATGTGATTTCTGATAGTAGTACGATTAGATGATATACCAACATCGGTCCGAATCCGGAATTTTTAGTCTTAGCCGACATTTTCTCCTTTACTTAATTTTGTGTGAGTTTGAGTTTTAATAAGTGTTAGATATTTCATATAAAATTCTAACAGTGATAAACATAAAAATTGTAAAAAACAGCCTATATTTATTTATTAAAAAAAAAAAAAAAAAAAAAAAAAAAAAAAAAAAAAAGTTTTGAATTTATTTTTAAAAGGATTTACAGTTTTTTTAATCATCAAAAGATTTTTTTAAATCACTCCTTAAAATTACTATTCATTACAAACTTAATCGTAGAAAGATAAAAAATACTTCATAAGTTACTTCAAATTATTTTCCAATTATATATTCATTTTAAAAGTAACAGCTAAGTTTCTTATTTTATTTAAAAATCAAATTATTAAAAAGCTTTTTAAATTATTTTACAAGCTATAAATATATCAAAAAATCTACACATCTTTTTAGCATTAAAATTTAAACGAAATATTCAGAAATTTCCCCCTTCTAAAAAATTATTTACCAAACGGAAAAAAAAAATTAATATTTCTATTTTATTTTAAGATTAAAAAATGCTCATAAGTAAAAGTATTAATATTGCTACATTGTCATTAAAAATATATTCTATTTTGAATCATCAAATGACAGATAATGAATTCCTATTCTAATTAAAATTTTAATTAAAGTGATTAATTGTCAACTTATTATTTATTAAAATAAGTTTTATCATGTTAAAAAAATATGTTTTATAAATTAACGCAACGCATGTAATTATATTATAATTACTATTAAGAAAATTTTATTAACTGAACAAAACCTCTAAAAATAATTAATTTCATTAAATATTGTATAATTTTTAAATTTATAAAAAAACAATTCGTTTGCATTAACTAATTCGCTAAAATATTTCTTTCATTCATTTAAATACTAAATTCACTTTTAAATAAATGCAGATAAAACAATTAAGAAAAAGCAACTTTAAAACACATCAAAATTCCAATGTTCCCATCTGCGATTTATCCACAACAAGAAACCATCACTTAAAGAAATGTCTTCCCCATATTACCTCATAAGAATACTCTTTTCAGCAAGACTCAGTGGACGAGTGGTTAAGGTGTTTACTTTCTGTCCCTGGGGTCGTCGGATCGAAACCAACCTCTTCCAACGCCGAAATACGCTCCCTTGAAATATTAACAAAGATACATGTCTAGATTGCGCCATCAAAATAATTTTTTTTTCAATTTATGCTGCTGTCGGCTTGCAGCCGGCATTCGTATGGCTAGCTTGTGGCATAGTATCCTGCCGGCAGTCTCGCATATCTTGCCGGCACCGGTATGACCAAGTGCCAGCCCAACGGACCGAATATTGCCCGGGGGACCACAAAAGTGTTGGAAGCGATATAGGCAACCTGATATCGTGCCGTTACCGCCAGAATCGGCAAGCAGCAGTCGTCGGATTGCTTCCCGATAGCTCTGTGTTTGTTAAGACGTATTGTAGAAACTTGTTTAATTTAATGAAGCAATTTTAAAAAGCCTTCTTTTATTTGTTGCTTTAAAAAAAGGCACTTTTTTAAATGAACTTTCCCTGACGTTAAAATTATTATTTTCCTTATTTAAAACGTGTTTCGTATTGATTGTGGGCATGAAAAAGCACTGTGTGGTGAAATGCCTGTTACTAGTTTATGTAAAATGTTTTTGGGGGTTTATTTAATATGTGAACGTTGTTGTGTTTTGATTTTTAAAATGGAAATATCGAAAAATATGTCTCGAAATGGGTCTTATTTTTTATAAATATATTAATGATACTCGACTGTAAATGATACACAATTGACAACATATTCGCCCGACCTCACCCGACCTTTTCATTCCCGACATATTATTTTTTTTTCTATTTTTCTGCAAGTGATTTTTGTTTTGTTTTTAAATATCGTAGTTTTTAAGACACGTCTTTACTATTTTAACATACAATTACTCGTTTTTTTCCCCCACATACACAAGCAATTTAACAGAGATTCTCCCTATAATGAAACCGGCATGAAACAATAAATCACTATTTTTTTCTTATTATTTGTATTGCGCTTTGCTTTGTGATATTATAAAATTAAAATTTTTGGCTCAAATTTGGTTTTACAATTTTGCTTTATTTATTGAGTTTTCGTTTAAAACTGCAGAATAGAAGTTTTTTTTTTAATTAGTCAAATCAGGATTCGCCCGTCTCTTTGGTTTTACAATTTTGCTTTATTTATTGAGTTTTCGTTTAAAACTGCAGAATAGAAGATTTTTTTTAAATTAGTCAAATCAGGATTCGCCCGTCTCTCAAACAGTTTGGTGTTCAAATGTGCACCAGTGTTAAAAGATAACCTCTTCAAAATAGGCACGTGTAAATTATTCTAATTAAATCGCTGATAGAGATTTGACTATCAAAACCTGGTCATAACCGCCAAAGTCAGCAATGTTTCTGAACCGGCCGCTTATATCTGCGAATCTCAGCTTGTCTACTACATATATAAATTGCAAATGGGGATTTCATTCCGGCTGCTTCTGGATGATGGATTTCGATTGGACTTGCACTGTTAGTAAGATATTTTTTCATGGAATGTTTCAGTATGTAATATATCGTTCTACGCTGCTTACTTATAGAATTAGGGGATAAATTTTGAAAAAAGTGTCTTGTAGTAAACATTGATAATTTCAATTTTTTTTATTTGTATTTTTCTAAAGCCATTCTTCCTTCATGGAAAACTGATAACTAAACGTACACTAATATATCATAATTCTATTAAGAATTTCTATTTAAACTATAACATCAAATACATATTTAGCCATTTTATTAATTGTAACTACAAATAAAACGAAAGTGATTCCCAATTTTAAATATTTATTATTCATATAAAACATTAATCATTTCGATTATTTATGTGACAAAGAACATATTTATTTTCGATATTATTGCGATTATATAGAAACGAAAATTCTGCATAAAGTACTATTATATCTTTTGATAGATTTGTTACTCTGAATGGGAATATAATGGCATTTATTTACAAATGTATATATATATATATATATATATATATATATATAGTGAAAATATAATATGTAATATAGTATATATAAAATATGCATGTAAAGGAAAATAATTAAAAAAGAAGTATCTGTAAGATACAAAAGGGCACAGAGGTGACTTTCGATAAGCACCACGATTTCCAAACATTAATAAACGCTTTATCTTATGACAAACGTCTGTGATAGATAATAGTTTTGGTTTAGAACACATTAAATATTTTACATCTTCTTCGTAATATGTAGAACTTTATGATAGCGTTTTTATAATGCATATTTTTAAAAATAAGAAATCTCTTCCATTAAATAAATAATACGAAAAATGGTATAGATAAAGTCTTAAAAATGCATAGGTACACATAAATAGAAAATAAATACTTTATGACGCATCCTTACATTCTGAAAATAAGTTAAAACAAAATTCCGTATATGTCGTTTCTGCCTTCATTTGACGTTATGGAACTTTGTGCAAAAAAGAGCAGTATTATTATTAACTAAGATTTGCAATATACATACATTTAACGTCTCAATTTGAAAATTTTTAAAGACTAAATGAGATAAAGTAACTGAATAAATAAATAATAATAATAATAATAATAAATAAAATAACTGAATTAAATTTAAAAAATAAAAAAAAACCGACTGCGTAAAAAGCGAACTAATTAATTATTTCTCATCAATATGAAACCATTTTTTATATTACTTACCTATTTTTTTATTTACTTGTATTGATGACTCTTAAGTTATGTTTCATTGTTATTTCCTGTCTATAAACACTGTTTTGATTAGGCCTATATATGTCTATGATGGTTAGAGTTGCAGTAAAGCAAGATTCTACCTACACAACTTCTAGGTTGTGTAATATTTAAACGGAGCTTCTGACTGTAATATAGTCACTGAAACATCGTCTTTTATTTGAAAGTCCTATCCAATGATATGCCACTCAATAGGGTGCATAATTTTTTTTCGTCTCTACCGCCATTTTTTAATTTACGGCCGTCATTTTGAATTTATAAAATCAAATCGTAGCCTATAACCATCGGGCAGTTAAGACGAATCGATAGAGACCTCATTCATTGAAGTCCCCCAGGTCGTTGGGATTTTTCTAGGATATAAAGAAATCAACATACCCAGATACGCGTGAAACACATAACCCTTCTTGTCAGTCGGGTATAAGACAGACTTGAATAGAGTTTTACTAAAACCCTTAATAATACATTCAGTAAATGTTTCGCCAAGCCACTACAAGGCCTTAACAGTACAATTTAACCATTGTAAAAACAAACAACAGAAAAAATCAAGTACAGTTAAAGTTATTTTTTTTAAACAAACAATATTCACCAATTATGGAACAGGCTTCATTCAATCTTGGCAAACTTAATTGAGTAAACCAGCTTTCCAGAAACAATCTACCATGGTAACTGTTACAATTCAATATTGTGGAATATTATTTGTTCTTGTTTTTTTAAATAACTTTAACTTTAACTGTACTTGATTTTGTCTGTTGTTTGTTTTTACAGTGGTTAAATTGTACTGATGAGGCCTTGCGGTGGATTGGCGACACATTTACTGAATGTACTTTTAATGTTTTTAGTAAAACTGTATTGAAGTCTTTCTCATTTTTTTTATTTTATTTAGTCTTTTAAAAGAAGAATATTTTTTATGTATACTTTTTTATTTTTCTTTCGTTTGGTTAATGCATAATGGCACGCAATTATATAAGAACTATTTGATAATGATTAAATATTAAAAACACAATAGTTTTTTTTTTAATTTATGCAACTATTGAATATTAATAATTAATTCCTAAACAAAACAATGATTTATTGTTTAAACCACATAAATTAAAATTTTTCGGGAATATTTTAAATGTTTGAGGTAAATTGTACTACTTAAACATCGTGTTATTCTATTATCTGATATTCGTATAGCTCCCAACTCTTATGCTGTTTTGTACCACAAAAATTCAATAGTAATTATTACCATTTTTAACCTCTGTAATCTGCCGCAGACTGCTGCTTATATACGGCAGAATGTTCTATTAAATGTTTGTGATACAAAAAAGCGTAAGAGTTGAAGCCATGTATTCGCAGATCAAAGTATGCGCAATTAAAATGCGTTCATTTTTAATTATTTAAGCCCCTTTTTTGAAGTTATATTCAAACAGTTTCACTGTAACGTTAGTGATAGCTGTTTTGAATAATATGTTGAAAACGCAACTGGGAATAATATTAATATCTTTAGTTTTGTATAGTTGTCTAACATTTCGTTTCCAAACGACAACGAATATAAAATATGTATTTGAATCAAATATTCTAAAAAAGAATAAAGTGACAGTGAGAAAATTAATACCAATCATAAAATCTTCTTATTAAGAATTTCGTCTAAAATAATTTTTTATTTAGCCATGAAATTATTTAAAATTTATCGCATCTATGATCTTATTTTAAAATTTTTCTTTCATGCTTTAGGACTCTAGAATATCTCATAAAATTTGTACTGGACATTCTAAGCGATAAAATGATTCCAGACGTAGAATTTTATATATTTCTGCTTCAAGAAATCCAATAGAGCTTTGCTTTATAGCTTACTTTATTGTCTAAAATAGACAGCAGTATACTTCTGAGAAATTTTTTACTTGAGAAAAAGATACATTGTAGATGCATATATAAAAATGTGAAAGTCTTTGAATACTTTGCTGAGTACTTTTTTGAAAATTTATCACTTTTATCTAAGCGTTATTCAAAATTCTAGGATTCATAATAAATATATAGTATATGCTAAATTTGGGTTAATGAGCTTTTAAAATTATGTAAAATAAACATTTAATATAAAGGGATTTATTTTATAAAATTTTTAAAAAAAAATGTTTTACCTTTATTTGAGGATAAATATCAGGAATATAAAACGAAATAAATCATCTTACATTTCAATTGCATACAAAGGTAGATGTAAAAAGATTGCTCTATCAGAAAAAAAAACATTAATAAAACACATAATAAATAATACTATTTAGTTTTTAAATTTTTATAGTACAGAGTTTCCTATACTTAATAATACATGTCTTTACTTTTCATATATTTTTTACTCATCTATATATTTACATATATCTATCTCATATAATTACGCACTTATTTACATTCAATATTTAGATACACACATGCACCATATAAACATGAAAAAATTGACAAAAATTTACCAGACAATTTCTATATATGAGAGAAATATCTGTATATACAGAAAAAGGTCTTCACTTACAATACTTTTCTGTACGCAAATATGAATGTAATTTCAATTGTCCGATGAATAAATATTTAAAATTTCAAGAAAAGTCGTGAAGTGTTTGATTCACGATGATTAATTTGTTTGTATCATATTTTTTTCTAATCGTGCAGAATTGTTGGTTCATATTGAAGACGTCTTGCAACCGTTTCTGTCTATATTTTTTGTCTTTTTGCAGTGTATTTTTAATAACATTCTATACACACATTAGAAATAACATAACTTTATTTAAATATTAAAACTAGTTTTGTCTAATCTATTTTGCCATGTATAATATATTTTTCTGCGCGAGTACAGCAAAGTTTCTTCATTTAAAATGTGCAATTTGGAGTCGCGTTAAAAGGCGAACGATGTTCAATGTTAAAAAAATCATTCTGCTAATTTACTGATTACTCTTGTCTAAAAGCAGCATGCAGTAATTAATGTAAAGTTTAGCCCTAGTATGCTTGTTATTATTTTCAAAAATATATTTATTTCAATAAAAAATACTTATATGCTATCAGTTTCATATTTATATCTGATTATATTATTTTTTCATTCAAACGAATAAGAGACAGGTGTATATGGTGACCTAGCGGAAAAGATGGCGAATTGCATTTTTCTCCCTTTTGGTTATATGAATCAATCCCTGCTCTACTACGTCATATACATACAGCTATTGAAGATTTATGTAATTTACTATCCATAATTTATTTCAGAGCAGCCGCTGAGTAATTCAGAACAAAAGTTTGATTTTCAAATATTCTGTGGTTATTTTTGGATCTCACAGTGTAAGGAAATACTCAATTGCGATGAATTATTTCAAACCCTGACAAAAATAAATAATTCTAAACGTAAAAAGGAATACGAAATATAAGTTGGACACAATGACTGATGTACTGATAAACTTAGTTAAATCAAACATGGAGGAGATCGGGGAACATGACAAGAATGACAATGATATGGAAAAAAGTTCAGAAAAGATTGCATTATCTATGGAGAACAGTGCAAGGAGGAACTCTCGTTCCAAAGTTTAATGTGAAAATCTCGAGCTTATGCTAATTGTTCTGGTGATTATTCTATGTAGTTTTTCGCCTTTGAAATTTCAATTTAAAACTTGTTTTAAATAAATTATCTATGTGTGTGGGATTTCGTAGGATGTCTGGAAAAAGTTATTGATGCCTTCATAAATACTTTTATCTATGGAAAATATATTTTAATCAATTTCGTATTTTATTCCTTATGCAATTGAATACGGCAATTGAATATGTAGGTTTAAGTTGGACAAAAAGTGATATGCTTATATTAAAGGACAATTCTGAAATTTTTTGAAAAGTCATTAACGAATACATTGTTGTCATACTGTAAAAAAAAAAAAAAAAAAAAAAATCTGTAAAGTTACTAAATTTTTTCTAGGAAACTGCAATTCCTAGAACTTTTTATGTAACGGTAACAACAAAAAATCATGTAACAGACACACTTTTGCGCCGAAAATCAAAAAGTCTGTATGGTTACTATAATTTTTTTAGGAAACTGGGATGCCTGGAACTTTTCATGTAACTACAACCAGGGTTACAGATAAAACTTTAGTAAGATAATTTTAGCAGATTCGTTTGTAAAGTTAAAGATTTCTGTAGCTTTACAAAAACTAGTTTAGCAGATTTGCAGCTTTTTTTGTACAGTTACAGATGAAAGTTTAGTAAGCATGTAACTTTTACATCTGTAGAACTTCAGATTTTTTTTTTTTTTTTTTTTACAGTGCAGTAAAAAAAAAAAAAAAAAAAAAAAAAAAAAAAAAAAAAAAAAAAAATCCAATTTAAAACTCCACAACTGTTCAAGTGAAGTGCCATAATATGGGTACTTCGGCATTTATATTCTACTGTACTTGAATTACTGGGATTCCCATATAGTACACTGTAAAAAAAAAATCTGTAGTTCTACAGATGTAAAGTTACATGCTTACTAAACTTTCACCTGTAACTGTACGAAAAAAGCTGCAAATCTACAAAACTAGTTTTTGTAAAGCTACAAAAATCTGTAACTTTACAAATGAATCTGCTAAAATTTCAGTAATCTTACTAAACTTTTTTTGTAACGCTGGCTGCAGTTACATGAAAAGTTCTCGGAATCCCAGTTTCCAAAAAAATTCTTAGTAACCTTACAGATTTTTTGATTTTCGGCGCAAAAGTGTGTCTGTTACATGAAATTTTGTTGTTGTTGTTACATGAAAAGTTCTAGGAATCCAAGTTTCCTAGAAAAACTTTAGTAACTTCACAGATTTTTTTTTACAGTGTAGCAGCGGTAAAACATTACTTTTTAAATTAGCATTCAATGTTTAATTTTCTATAGATTGTTGTGCAAGTAGTACATATCCAAACTGTGCGAGGAATTTGAACAAGGAAATTTTGTTTATGACTCACACAGAGTAATAATGAAAAAAAGAAAAAAAAACGTATGAACCCTTAGTGACCATAAATTAGATACTAAGGTGTCATTTTAGATGTGATTAATTTATGTCAGGGGCTAGATAATAATGTAAAGAATAACAGCAGTTTTATCACAATAAAGATTATGGTTAAAAAATTGAAAAATTCAAAATGGCAAAACACAAATGTTTTATTATAAAAAAATAAATAAATAAAATAAAAATATCTTCACTGTTTGACTCGAAAATATGGTGCAGAAAAACAACCAAATTCTCACGGTTAAGGTTAGAGTGAAAAAATTTAAAAAATTTAAAATGGCAATACCCAATTGTTTTACCGTAAAATGATCTTCATGCTGTAAACCATAAACAACGTTTAAAAACAGTTTTTAGTCGTAGAAAAGGCGAGATAAAACGAGAGATAAAAGATCACTTTGTATTCTACGTCTGCTGTTACAGTAAATTGGTAACATTGTCGTTTAGTGCCATTTCGTCTTTCCGTGATCTGTACGATCACCCGAATTCAACTCAATCGAGGCTTTTGGGGGTATTAAATATTTGTAAATTATTAAACTTCGTTCAATATCTTAAACAATAACAAATTCTTTCATAAAAGTATTCTTTTAAAATCTAAAAAATGAGACAAAATTTGGAAACAGTTCGTAATTCGAGGGAGAAAATTACGTA
This sequence comes from Maratus speciosus, assembly GCA_963932465.1. Classification (NCBI taxonomy): domain Eukaryota; kingdom Metazoa; phylum Arthropoda; class Arachnida; order Araneae; family Salticidae; genus Maratus; species Maratus speciosus. The sequence continues at coordinate 164,964,580 of OZ010795.1, read as the reverse complement.
TTTTATTACAGATATTATGTATGTACTTTATTTTTTCTAATTTGCTGGAAACTTAATTTAATTTTTTTCTTACTGCAATTTGCACTTTACATTAAAAGTATTTTCAAATTCAAATGATAGGAATATCTCTTCTATACTTGAAATTGAAACTATGTTTTGAATGTCACTGTTTCAGTTTTTTATGAATGTATAAAAATTCCTTTTCTGTAAAATAAATAATCTATCATTTGGAAAAAAAAAAAAAAATATTTTTACATTTTTTATATGCTTTTTTCCCAAATTAATGCATTTCAGAAATTACACGAGTTACTAACAGAATCAATCGTCTTTTCTAATGTTAACGATAGGGTCCTCCGATAGCAAGTAAAAATACGATCACATAAACGAAGCTCTTTGAATTTACGACCGTAAATCGTTAAAAAGACTATCGAAAAAAAAACGTTATTTTGATGAAATCATATTAAAATACACAAGATTTACAAATAAAATTCATTTTTTAGGCGCGTTCGTATCTATATAAATACGTAGCAGTCGTCGTTCAGTCCGCCTGTCTGTCCCACCGTCCGCATATAACAGCTCAAAAACTACCCAACCGAATCGTTTGAAATTTAAAATATATAATTGTTGCATAATTTTGTCGAGTCATTTTAAATTTTATGAAAATATGTTGTATAGTTTAATTACAGTGACAGTCAAAATTTTCCGTTACATGACGGCCAATGGGAAAAAAAAATATTTAAAGGGCATTTTAATATTGTTATGGCCTTTCGAACAGAATGAAATTGATATCACTTATAAAGTGCAATAAAATATACATTCAGTAAAATATGTGGTGTAAAAAAAATTTATAAAACTAGTTATAGTACGAACGCACCTCATTTGTCACGTTTGATGAGCAATTTCAAACTTGCTTTATTTGGCGCATGCAATATACGATTTTCTTCTCATTACGACAAACAAAAGCAAAAAAAAAAAAAAAAATCAACCGAATTCCATAGCATTTAACAACTTCTATTTTGTACATCATTATTTTTATGCTGGAACTTGCACTTTCATTCATAAAAACTAAATGTACAACGATTACATCGAAATGATATTATTTTCTTCATGATTTTATTTTTAACTTCAGTAATGAAGTTTTATTTTTAAAAAAACCGCCTCTAAAAATACGGATTCTATGCTTCATTTCACATTTAAGATAAATTGTAAAATAAAGTTACAACGACATCTAAAGTATTAAATAATTTAGCTAGAAAGTTTTTGTTTATATATACTTTATAGTTCTAGTATAGAAACAAAATAGGCAATAAAAAGGAGCATTATTATTATTTTTTTTATAGTAAGTAGATGTCACGTACAAAGCGTATCATAGAAAGTGACATCATATAAAATGTTTTATGATTTTTTTCACTGAATATATACCTTAAAATTTGATCTTTTAGTAGTCTAGTAATCGCTGTTACTCCAAATACATATAGATAAAGGTACTATGTCATTTTAACTCACTTATGATAATTTTTTTAACTTTTCTACTTGAAATAAAATTAAAACTACATCTACAAGGATTACATGAAAATGATATAATTTTCTACATGATATTTGTGACGTCAGTAATGAAGTTTTATCACAAAAAAAGAACAATCTCTAAAAATATGGTTTATATAATTCATTTCATATTTAAGATAAATTGTAAAATAATGCTATAACAGCATCTAAAGCATTAAATAATTCAGCTATAATTTCTGTAACTGCATGGAATGTTACCAATTGAGCATGTAACTAGTTGGATGTGCCATACCCCAAACTTTCTTCTGTCTCATACATCTTACTATTTCAAAAACCAACTATAAATGTTAAAGCTTCAATATTATTAATTCAATACTATACCAACTTTGACTTTTTCATAAAATTCTGCTTCAGTAAATAAATCGGAGTAAAAACGAGTTAATCTCGTTAATGTCATTTATTAAAATCAACATTTTTCGTTATTCCGTTGTACGTCAGCTGTTTGCGATTAGCAAGATTAACAGCATGCGAAGTTCCCGTCACTACCTGAGCTGCCTATGTACAGTAGAACTACGAAAATACGAGAAAATTACACAAAAATTGCTATTACAGCTACCTCTTCCAATGGAGTATTTCTATGCAATAGTCAAAAACATATATATGAAATTTGGTTCAATTATATGCATATATATATATATATATATATATATATATATATATATATAATTACATTCCGGTAGAATATTAGGTATATTTCGTATGAAATACTTTCTATTGCGGTCTCCCTTATGTCGGAATTTCTGAAAAACTTTTGCAGATCTACACCGATCATGACCCGTAGAACCCAAACCCACCCTCAGTAAAAAACTTTATCTATCTATATATACAGGGTTAGCGAAATTAAACTTCCGATACTCAAAGGGCCCTGTAGGCCGTTCTACTACTCCGAAGAGAATAATATTTGGACAACAGACACTTCGGAGGATGCGCTGGAGATTTCCGAAATAAAAAAAAAACTAGTTTAAAAAATCGTTACCAGATGGCGCAGCGGAGCAGCACATTGCAGCAACATATGCAAATGTCACGCACGATAAAAGGAAGAAGTTCGTGCCCCAATCAAACGAGCATTCCAAAATGCCGACATTGCCGGAGAGAGCACTGCTAGTCAAACTGTACTACCGCAATGCTGAGAATGCTGAGGCGGTCGTGAGAGAGTTCTATCGTCTCAAGAACCAACGACGTGGACTAATATCGGAGCGTTTTCTTAAAGACATGATGGTGAAATTCTGGCGAACAGGAAGTTAGGCTATTTGCCGGGAAGTGGAAGTTAAAGGGTATCACCACCGTCGTAAATGATATTGCTACAGCGGTCGTGGAAGCAAGCACTGAATCACCTCATGTAATTGTCAGTATACCGACGATTTCACGTATCTTTGATATGCCTTACTCCACTGTCCGATAATGCGTAGAATTCTGAATTTCTACCCGTATAAGATTCAATCGGTTCAGCAATTGGAACGACAAGACCCGGACACTCGCATACCATTCACGCTACAATTTCTCGCGAGAATGGCAGTTGATGATTCCTGGCTATGGAAATTCTGTGCCCACGTTTTGTCCTTATTGTGTTCCTTTTGTGTAAGACCACTGGTCCTTCGGTGTTTCGGGATCTAAGTTTGTCCTCTTTTCACACGATAACTCGTAGCGCCATCTAGTGCAGATTTTTTAAACTATTTTTTTTTATTTCAGAAATCTCGAGCGCATAATCCGAAGTGTCTGTTGTCCAAATATTTTTCTCTTCGGACTAGTAGAACGGCCTCCAGGGCCCTTTGAGTAGCGGAAGTTTAATTTCGCTAACCCTGTACATATATATCACTTTTTTATTGACACGATAACATCCATAATTCTCCACAAATCTCTTCGTAACTGTTACAGAAAAACAAAAGGTAGAAAATCTCGGCCAAGTTCGTCAATGTGCAAAATCGCATAAAGGGGGTGGGGATAGGGAGGGTTTTGTGAAAAACGAAAAAAAAAAAACATAACGTTCTAATTTTTATCTATATCAGAGCAAAGTAAAGTTGTTATTACTTCTACGAAAAGGGCCAAAAATTTATGACAGATTTTTGATAAAATTAATAAAATTAAAAATGGTCTCAAGGGGATTTATGGAAATAAAAATCATTACTTCGTCAATTCTTAAGATATCAAATTCCTTAAACTTATTATAAATATTCTTAATATTATCTACAACTTTTATATTGACAAGTTTTGATAAGACCAACTCTTACTGGAAAAAATAAATAAAAACGAAAAAAAATAAAGGATTGAAAAAAAAAAACAAAATTCATAACTTCGTCGATTCACAAGATATCCAATCCGCTTAAATCTAATATACATCTTATCAACATTTTCTACAACTTTCATTTTGACAAGTTTCTGATAGGACCAACTCTTACGACAAAAAAAAAAAAACAAAAAAACAATATAGGAATTGACGAAAAAATTATCGTTCTAACAGTGTACTCAAATCCAAACGGCTTATTTTCTGACTCATTTTCAAATTCATTTTCGCTCTGAAACGCATCCAATAGGTAGGTTCTCTTATTCAGAAACTATATAATGTGCTGTATTGGTCAGTTTTTTTATAAAGGCAGAATATGGTTTTTAAAATGCTGTCAAAGTGTGCATTTTGACCCGAATTTCCCGAAGCGATAGTGCTGGAATCTAAAAAATGGTCGGACTGGGAAGATAATTGTAAATCAAGTTCTAATTAATTGAACGAGAAATAAAAACACAGGTTCACTGTAAATTAAAAAAAAATGTAGATTTGCCAGAACAAACTCGATCACAGTGAATGTGCTGTATCTTTCTTTGGTTTCCTGACTATATTAACATGAAAAATACAGTAGTTGCGCAAAATTAACAGCACAATGTGCTGGCAATTTGGACGCATTTTTTTACAGCACAAACTGCTGGCGTCAAAATTGCCAGCACATTGTGCTTTTAATTTTACGCAACTACTGTATTTTCCATGTTAATATAGTCAGGAAACCAAAGAAAGATACAGCACATTCACTGTGATCGAGTTTGAGCGCGCGATGAACAGTACTTTGTACTGTAAAAATGTCTTTTTTTTACAGTGTCGCTTATAAATCTTTACAAGAAAAAAAAAAAAAAAAAAAAAAAAAAAACATCAGCATGTTTCCTGTTTTTATTTTTAATAATGAGTCTGAAAATGTGTCAGAAAATTTCGAGTTGCTGAGCGCGGAAAAATATATATATATATTTTAATATTGACTTAATATGATTTTGATAAAACGAGCTCTAACAACAACAACAAAAATGAAATTAAAAATGCCGTAAAAACGGCCAGATAAAATTGTTAAACTGGGTTTATCTCTAATCTTGATTTGTATTTTGTTGGTGAAATTAGTACTTAACTTCGAAATCTACCTCTTCCTGTAGGCCGAGCCGGCAGGGACTATTCCAAATTTAAGACGGACCTGATTGCCATAGTCAAAAACATGCACAGAAAATTCGATTCAATTGTATACATAATTTCATACACTTTTCGGTGGTACAATGGCGACACACGGACACACACACAGACAGTCAATTTGTGGAAATACTGACCCTAAAACATGTAAATCCGTCGAAAACCGGAAGTCGAAAAAGATTTCGATTACAATACTTTCTTTTATTATAGATGGAAGAAAGTAAAAATATAGAGAGTCGATACGAATAGCTACTGGTTTATAAAAACACATAAATCATACATTATTCGTAGATACATACTTATATGGTTGAATATTATAATAATATCTAACAGAGTAAAGCGGCTACATACGTGTTCTTGACCACTACTGGTCACCAGATGGTGCACCTGAAAAGGACCACCACGGCGTCCAAGCTAACAAGGGGACCATATTTCATATGCGCACGGACTCGCCCACAAAGGGTCGCTACTTCCCTTAGGACTCATGAGATGAGTCTCATGGCCCACCCAGTGGACGCGTCAACACCCGGATATGAGATTGCCAAGGCAGGGACCCCCTTAGGTCTCCTTTCGGTATCGCACAATTTCAGGGAACATCGGACCCACATGTCCACGTGGGTCAAAGACGTGTCCCCCCAAATTTTTATAACTTTGATATCCCACCATCACAACAGACACTGTCACACTCCAACACTGCAACGAGGCTTACATCCAAGGTACACATACTGTACGTAGCAAGAGCCGAGACTCCTGAAGGAAGGCCTGCCTAGCTCACCAATGGAGTACTTCTAAGTGTCCTGTTGCGTGTGAGTCTCGTCCTGCAGTCGTCCGGTCGAGATCTCCTGTTCCTGGCTGTTCCTATTGGCCCGTATCTGAGGGTACATGTGAGAATGATGACAGCGAGGACGACTTTTTGCCTAGCCCGAAGCGAACCAAATAGCTTGGAGATGTTCTCCCAGTGCTTGCACGTAAATATACCAGTTATTATACAAAGCCTGCTTTCAAAGCCTGCTTTTTTTCTAGAAAAAAATATGTAAATACTCTAATTTCCTGTACATAGTAATTTGATATTGTAATATTTATATATATCTCTGTGACATTTATTTTAAATAAATGCGTGCAGCAACACTTTTAAAACATAAAAGTTGTTTGTTTCTTATTTAATTAACAAAAATTTTAATTTTCAGATGCTTTTTAGTTAAAAAACTTGTGTTTTTAATGCGCAGATGGACTTTGGACATCCGCCATCTTGGACGTCCGCCATCTTGGATTTTATATCCCCCACGGACGACCAATGTGTTAGATGGCCGCCATCTTGGACGTCCGCCATCTTAGATTGCATAATCCCTGGACGTCCGCCATTTTGTAAGGCCGCCATCTTGGACGTCTAGAGAATCTGATAAGCAGCTTCGACCCCCTAAGGTAATACTAATCTTAGTTGGAAGGCATCCAACGTCCAAGTGACCTTTGCACCGTCCAGATTCTGACGTCACGCCTGCGTATCCCGTCCAATTTTCAGCCTGCTGATCACGTAACCACTGACTGGACTTCAGTTTTTTTTTTTTTTTTTTTTTTTTTTTTCAGATTTATTCGTGGCGTAGGCTTCTGCTATTACGTAATCACGATAAAGGGCGGGAGGTCTGCGGGATAGTCTTGGTGCGTGATTAAATTGATCTGTCACTTGTAATTCGCTGAGTGTGCGTGTTTCGAGTGTTTCTGGAATGTAGTTCTGCTTAGTCAGGCGCAATCGAACCTGTGCCGATAGTATGTTTGATTCGCTTGCATAAAAACTGCTGAGCGCCTGCGTAATGTTAGACTGACCCCACCCTCAAATTGGGCTAGTACCCTGTGAAATAACGACTCAACTACAATTTTAACACAACTTTATTATTCAACAAACAGAGTACATTTGATGTGGGTGGGATCCGCACGAGTGCGGATTTACAAACTGTTTACATATTTACACGGCTTTTCAACCAAAACACATGTTAGACTAGCAAGGAATAATTACTATATTTAATGAATTTTATTTACATGCCATAATATTTACAATCTTCTTTCTTCTTACTTCTTCTACTTCATGCAGCTACTAAAACACTTGGCCCAACGAGACTACCTGAATGACCAAACTCACAACTCAATGCAGAGACAAACTGTAGTAGTAATTTCTTTGGATTTTGAATTAAATGATATCAAAATGCAACAAATATATAAAATATTATACATAAATTATGTTTTTATAACTTTTTTTTACACTAAACTGTTATATAAAATGACTCTGATAGATGAATGAAAAAAAAAAATTATTACGAAATCTCAGTGTTTATAATATGCATGATCACAGAAATCTACGCGTCTACCATAGGTTCGTAAATTATATAAACTACAAAACTAAAATCCTTTACAGTTAAATTCTGCTTCATTTATCATAAAAACCAATGGCTCACGTAATGTCTTATTTCAATGATTAATGATGTAAAGAATAAAACCGCTTATAGAAATTCTTTTCCATTCATGTCGCTTGAGGTGAAGTGAATCAATTAAACATGACATTTAAATGAAAATGGAAGCAAAGGTATTCACGCAAAAGATCCATTGAAAATATTTTATATTTTTTGAACATGCATGATTTCTTAGAATGTTTTGACTATTCCATTCATAATTCTAAGTATTGTTATTATTTTTATATCTCATTCTGATCATGCTAAATAATTTAATGAAAAAAAAAAGAAACTCATAAAAGCTTTCAGATTGGAAATCGGTAAAATTGCAATGTCTTGTATTATTAAAATATTACATATGGACTTGAATTGGCATGTATTGTTGATAGCACTGTAGAAGTATTAATCTCCGGAAATTGTTGTCCCAGTCGTACGTAGATGAATGTTATTAAAATATACATATACAGGGTGTCCGGTCTCAACGGTGTCCAATGACTAATTCCTAATCCGTTAGACATAGACATATAGTTCCAATTATAAAAATGTTTTAAATCAGGTAATTAAATATTTTAAAAGCGATTTGGGTAAAAAAAAAAAAAAAAAAAAACATTTCTTAATAAATTACGAAATTTAAATTTTTATACTGTCCTCTGTTTTATCAGTTATATTTAGTAAAATTTTCCTATTACACTGACAAGTAAAACAAAAAAGTCTCATTCATTTAACACTAAAATTAAGCGAACTATGAAACTTTAAAAATGCATGACTTATGCCACTTTCTGCTGCGAAAAGAAATGAGTTCGGCTTGGCTTTGAGGGGTCACATACCGAGTGCTTAAAGTTTTCGAAGATCTTATTTCATGTGTATCTGAGCTTTGAAAAAAATCGTATAAGTATTACGATTAAGTTAACATTTATTAAGTTTCAAATTGGCTAAAATAACATATGTTTTATTTTGTCAGGATTTCAGACTGTTTCTTTTATGATTTCTTTTAACAAAAATTATGTTATTTTTATAAGTTTTTATGTTGCTTGAACGATCATATGTATGTTTTTCCAGTTCAAAATTTATACTCGAACTTTAACTCATTTTCAAATATCCGATTGAAGTTAAATTTTACATACTGACCTAAATCCGATGACAATTTAATGTTATTATGATTTTCGGTTGTTACCATTTATACTTATTTTACAGGATAACACAAAAATTTTCGGATGAATTACCTCCAAGAAGTTTAAATAAAAGTTTTAGATTAGATAATGTAAGACTGCGATTGTTGGGGTTTTTAACTGTTATGTATTTTTTAGCACTGAATCCGAAAATTACCTTAATTTTTAACCATCATGTCAGGATATTTCGTAAATCATAAATTGTCAAAGTTAAAGACTAACAAAAATCGGATACTATAAAGTAGAGCAGATGGCTGTGTTTTTTTACTTTGTTGATAATTCATTTTTACGTATTTTTTAGCACTGAATCTGAAAATGACCTTCATATTTAACCATCACGTTAGAATATTTTTGCAAATCGTAAACGTGTAAGTTAAAATATAGCGAAAATCTCATACTAAAAAACATATGTAAAACTTTTTTTTATTTTATTATATTTTATTTTATTTTATTCAATAATTTATTCAATGGTTTTGTTTATCCTGGGATTCTTACAGCTAAACACCTGAGTGGTCCGATGAGATGGGGGAGAAGGTTCAATTTTAACTTTGAACTTTTTAACTTCGAAATTTGCAATTTGCGAAAAATCCTGATATGATGGTTAAAAAAAAGAAGGTCAATTTCGGATTCAGCAGTACAGAATACGTAAAAATCAATTATCAAAAGCTAAAAAACATCACATAACCTAACTTTTACAGGCAAGCGCAATCTAATAATATTTTTAAATACGTCTCATTTTGTTAAGAATTGAGGCTGTTAATTTAGCATCATTTTATTTAACAAAAATTCTGTTTTTTTCTCTTCTTAAATGTTTATTAAAAATTGTATATTTTGCATTAATATGTCAGAATGATTAAAGATTTCAAATTTATACTTCAATGTTAATTTTACTCTCAACTATTTTCTTTAATATATGTGACGAAGTTATAATTTAGACAAAATTTGTGAATGACCCCCAATTTGCAGCAAGAAGTATGCTCCAACTTTAAACAGCTATTACTCAGTCAATTTTAATCGTAGAATAACGGAACATTTTTTGTATTACTTATCAGTGTAAAAGGACAATTTTACTAAATATAACTTATAGGGCCGGGGGACCGTATAAAAATTTAAATTTCGTAATTCTTTAAGAAATGTTTTTATTGACCCAAATCGCTTTTAAAATACTTCTTTACCTGATTTAAAACATTTTTGTAATTGGAACTATATGTCTAAGACTAACGGTTTAGGAATTAGCCATTGGACACCGTTGAGACTGGAGACCCTGTATATGCTTAAAGTGATTACATCAACATAAGTTCCTTAAAAAAATTTTAATAAACAAACCAACTAGTTTTTTAGAATCAATAACGGTGAAATTGTGAAGGTCTGTAATGATAAAAAAATAACTTTCAGTAAAATTTGAACTACATACATTATAAATAAATATAACAAGATAACAGGGATTCATCTAAAGTCATTGTGCTTTAAAAGAAGTCACCTTCCATAAACGTAAATCATTTTATTTTATCTCTTCTTTAAACATGCGCTACATCACTCTTCAAATTTAAGATAGATCAAAAGTGGTCGGATCATTGAATTCGACCTCGTTACACATGTGGAATTCTGTACACTCGCGAAAAACGGATGGGGATTAAAATCATAATGTATAAATTATTATGGTATTTTTGAATGAATCTAGGAAAGTTCTGCGATGTGTAGTCTGGAAAAGTTGTAGTTTTCTTGCTGTACTCAATATTTGCCACATGTTGTGTCATCCTCATTTTTAACTTTCTATTCCCATCCCAATGCAACATAGGGTGATTTAAAATAAATGGGACAAAAAGAAGACATATCTGGAACTGGTGTAATGGGTTAATTTTTGAATTGCTAATTTAACGTCAAACTGAACAAGTTTCTAAAGATGTTGTATGTGGGGCCTTCCGTGACACAGCAAATGTCTATGAGTTTATCAAATTCCTGCCACGCTTTTGCTTGCATATCCGGTTATATTGAGTCCAACAGGTCACATATCAGCAGCTTTAATTACTGTAAGTCCTGGGGAAGCGGGGGCATGAACTCTTTCTCCATCACTTACCTTCAAAGACAAATTTTAAACAACAACAGCCGATGAAGTTTTTGAGCATTATAACACACAGTAAGTTTTCTCTTGCGGGATATCACCATTTTCAATAACAGCGCCTTTAGTGAAGATTTCGATAATAGCATACAGACATACAGATAATAGCACATATCATTGTTGCCAGATAAAATTTGTATAGTTGAACTTTCACGAAATATATTCATTTTCTAATTAAATATATTACAGCAATTTAACGTATCCTGCATTTTTGTTCCATTCCTTTTGAATAATCCTGTACTGTAATGTTTCATCAGCTTTGGTGAACGAGATTTCACGTTGTGAAAACTTCAGACTGTTTTCCAATATTCCACATAGAAAAACCCTCATGGCGATACAAGATCGCTAGGTATAGAAAAGCCCATGTATTCCTAAAATAAACACGTGTTTTAGGCTAAGTTCCAACTTTCGCCGGTAAGATGAGAAGAAACAGTTCGATCACAATTCATCATAGAAAAGTAACACTTGGCGACAACTGGGTTAAAGCAAGGAACTCCTGTGGTTTGCTTTCATGTGCCGAGAAGTGAAAATAGAGAAAAGTTTCCCCACGCCAGACTTGAACCACAGAGTGTGGTGTGCAGATTTTAGGATGGACCTAGTTTAACCATTCGGAGTACTGCCGTCAAATGATTTTGACTGAAAGGCACAGCCAGTGGCTAGAAAAGCTACGTATTGTTTTCCAGGAGAAATAATTGAGGATATATACGAGTTCCTTAATAAGGTAAGTTAGTTACGTTCTAAACTCAAGGAAATGAAAGTTGCAGGTTTGCACCTGGACGAGAGAATTCATCTCTCAGGAAAATCACGGACAATTTTCTCGGAAGGACGTTCCGAGGGAGAGAGATTACTTTTTTCTCTCGCGACGAACAAAGCCGGACAGCTGAGCCTTCAGCTATGTTTTACAGCGACAGGCTGTTTGAACAGTGACCAGCTATTTAACTTACACATTATTAATATTATCTGAAAGGCGATTATTGATAACGCAGCGACTCCAATACTTAACGAACACTCTGATTTAATTTAGCTTGACTTATGTGCATTCTGCCACATCACAGCCTTTAATTTCATCAGATTACGTATTTCAACTAATTTCTGTTGTGTACTTAATAGTCCAGGCAATAGAGACAGTATTGGGACTCTACCTACCAAAATTCATGGAAGTTCTGGAAAAAGGCTTACTATATTTTGGGGTCGCTGAATCCGAATTTTTAACTTCCCACAAAAATTCCTTTTGTCAACCCCCCTAAATTTTGATAAAATGCCCTCCAAAAAAGATTTTTATTATAAAAATCAATTTTTTATTATTTTAGGAAATAAATATCTAGAAATTCAGAAAGTAGACAAAATTTGCAACAAATTAGATATATGACATTATGACGTAGGATGGTTGGGGAGGGGGATCTGCCTCGGAACATGCGCCGGGGTGCTGTTTGGACTAAGTTGCGCAATTTCACTTAACCACTCACATCATTTACATTCGCCCTCCCATCTCTCCTCCGAACTTTCCCTATAAGGTTTACTTTAGATTTTTAGTTTCCGAATTAGAATCCGAATTTTTAACTTCCCCCCAAAATTCCCCCACCGCAACCTCCCCTAAATAGTTGTTTTTAAATTAATTTTTTATTGTTTTAGGTGGAAAATGTGTAGAAATTCAGAAAGTAGACAAAATGTACAACAAATGGATAGATGACATTATGACGTAGAATGAACGGTGAGGGGGGGGGAGGCTGCCTCTGAACATGCACTGCGGTGCTACGTGCAGTTTATACGCGCACAGTTATGCAAGTCCAGGCAATAGGGGATTTTACCTTGCAAAATTAATACTAGTACTGGATTTCGACTCACTATATGTTTTTGGGGTCGCTGAATCCGAATTTGTAACTAACTTCCCACAAAAATTTTACCCGGCAACTCCCCCCCCCCCCCACCACCACCATTACCAAAAAAAATTGATTTTTTGAAAAAAATTCGTTTTTGATAACAGCGCGAGGAGAAACTTCCGAGGAAGCCCCCCATCTCCCGTTTATTCTACGTGATAATGTCATATATCCTATTTGTTGCAAATTTAGTCTACTTTCTGAATTTCTACATGCTTTTTCCCTAAAGCAATAAAAAATTTAATTTAAAAAACAATTATTTTGTTGGGGTTGCGGGGGGGGGGGATTTCGGGGGGAACTTAAAAATTCGGATTCAGCGACCCAAGAAACTTAAAGTAATCCTTATAGAGAAAATTCGGAAGGGAGACGGGAGGGCGAATGTAAACGATGTGAGTAGTTAAGTGAAATTGCGCAACTTAGTCCACGCAGCACCGCGGCGCATGTTCCAAGGCAGATCCCCCCCATTCCCATTCATCCTACATCATATTGTCATGTATCTTATTTGTTGCAATTTTTTTCTACTTTCTGAATTTCTAGATGCTTTTCCCCTAAAACAATAAAAAAATTGATTTTTTTAATAAAAACATTTTTTGGATGCCGGTGGAAATTTTGGTGGGAAAATACAAATTCGAATTCAGCGACCCAAAAAACATAAAGTAATCCAATTTCCAGAACTACTATTAATTTTGCAATCCCCTATTGCCTGGACTATAATAACATTATATTAGTCTAGAAACCTTGATTTTAATGTGATAAATCTATTCTTCATTACTAATTATCTTCGTCAGATAGAGTCTATATAGGTCTGTAGAAGTCATTCGCCTCTGAGGATACCGTTCACGCTATCTCCCTCATCTGAGGTTCCAAAACGTACATTCAAGCTTTCATTAGTTACTATTGGATTACTAAAATTTATGTGAGACATTGCTATATCGTGATATTTGTTTAGAAAGTAAATTGTTGCAAGAACATTTAAATTATATGTGAAAATAGCTTATTTATAATTACAGACATCGATAATACCACAGTTATTAATTGTAAGAAGTATTTTTTTTTTATTAAAAGATTTTTAAACATTTATAATTAGTGTAATCATTTTAATCATATACTACATGTATTTAATTTAAATGATAATATGTGATTTATTTTGTATGATTATATAAAATATTTATTAGATTTATTTTCATTCTTTATAGAATATCCTTTCTGAAGGAAGTTTTAAGGCTTACAACACATTATATCCAACACCCAAGATATTTATAAAATTCGATTTCAAAGTAATTTTGATACTATTTAAAAATACCAAATTTAAAGATCTCAATGATCAAATAGACAGATTTTCAGAATGGAGAATTTACAACACATCTTGCTAGTGTGATAAAATTTAAGCAGGACAAACCAAGTGATATTTTAAGATCCGCTTGTAGGATTATAAAACCACTGTTAAAAATATTGATATTAAACCCTTTACTTTTGTTAACAAGTGTTACTCTAATTACCAGAATTTTAACTTTACAGAAGGTTCAATAATAAGAAATGCTCATTAATTTAAGATCTTGATTTCGGGGAAGATTATCATATAAAGAACAATTCTAACAGCTTTGTTCATTATATATTCAGTACACACAGTTTTTTTAAAGTCTGGATCCATTTTTTTAACCCACTCTCTTCCCCCCACCCCCATTTTCCTCCTTCCCATTTAAGCGGATCTTAATGGTACCCTCGGTATCTCATCCACCCGTGAATTGTTAAATCTGTTGTTTTGTTTTGAACACTTACCGCAGATAAAGCTCTTGGTCTCTCTTTGCTGCGAGCTGCGTTCCTTGCAATCTTCTGTGTTATTATGCACGTACAGTGTGTGTATAAACTATAAGGACAGCAAAAAATTGTAAAAAAATTGATAAATTGAAAATGCGACAAGTGAAATGGTAATTTAATGTCGATCATAAAGTAGAAATACTAATATAAAAGTCAACAGAATGTATCTGTGTTCTTTTTATTGCGAAAAAATCATAATTATGCAAAAAAAACGCTATTTTTGACTGTGTAAAAACTTTAAGGACACCTGTACTTTTTTTATAGAAATGGTATATATAATTATTAATAAGGATCGACCGATACAGGATTTTAATGCCGAAACCGAATTTTGGAGATCTTCCTATTTTCGGACGATTATGTTCAAAAACTTTTTTAAAGTAATTAAATTGTATGTATTATAGTAATTAATAAATACATAAACGTATTATTAATTAATTATACGTATTTATTAAATATGCATAACAAATAATGAGTTATGCGTATTTATAGAAATATACATAATTGTTAATTAGTTATACGTATGGCCCAAATTGTCTCTCTTGGCCTTAGATCCAAAATCTGATTTTCGTCGAAAACGAAACTAAAACTAACATAAACTAAACTATTTTTATATTAAAAGAAATTCGTTTAATTAGAAAATCTTTCTGTGTAGTTGATGAATTAATTACGTTTTATTTTATATGAACTAGGGGGCTCGGCCCCCTACGAGCTACGCTCGCCAACCCCCGTTCAGACACCGCAGTTTCTAAAAGCACGCTAATTTGATCGGCTTTAAAAAGATTTTGAAAGATTGAATTATAATTTAAAAAACAGTGGCAATTTCCCTATAAACAGGTATCTATTCATTTCTCTTTGATTGGGGAATTTTAAAGAAAATTCAGCTGCTGTTAAAAGATACTATGGCTGTTTGCCTCTTTGATTAAATAAAACCAGTTAAAAAATATCAAAATAAGCTCATATAAAATGAATTAAGTAAACAGAGTCTTTGTCTCAAGGTATTTTTTAACAAAGCAAAAAGGAAGTTTTTTTAAATAAGGTATTTTAAGAGGGCTCTCATGTCAAGCACACAAATCGTATGTTTGTTGTTCAATAAATAAATAAATAAATAAATAAATGAAAGACATTTTAAATGAATCGTTTTTAATCTCACGCAATTTTTACCAAACTTTTATTTCTCTTTTTAATATTCACGTGGAAATACTTTTGTTAGAAATGAAATATTATTTGCGCTGTCCCAACAAAAATAGTTGAAAAGTTCATCTCGAAATATCAAATCAATGTCTCGTGCAATTTTTAAATTTAAACTGTTTTGCAATATTATTTTGTGTTCATTTTATTTAATTACTGTAATATGACGTAAATGTGACGTAATTTCTCCTATTTAAGACTTCTAACGCATGTTAATGAATTTATTATTTTACAATATCCTTTCTATGTTAAAATATAAGTGTAAATATAGTTTTTATGAAGTAATTTTCAATAAGTTCCTGCTTTTTATACGTAATTATTTAATTATAATTTGAAAGTTTTTTTTCTGTTTATAATAGTCACGTGTAAATAAATCTTTAATTTGAAATTTTAATTAGAAATTTTTAATTTAAATCTGTTGTTTGCGCTGTTTATACAGTTGGCAACAGGTTAAATTAGTGCAATTTTCAAAAATAAGTAAAAAATATCTCTCGAAATGCTGAAAATTTGAATAGAAATAAGAGCTCAAAAAATGAGCCAAATTAAAAATATAAACGCATTCTGCACACCGGTAAATTATAACGTATGAAATGATCTAAAAATGATTAAATTCCGATGTATAGTTTTTGCTCCTATAAAACTTTTTTAATGGAACGACTTTGTCCAAATTTAGCATTAAATATATCTTGAAATAATTCTTCGATTTGAAAACTGTCTGCATCAGCGTATTAATCAAACATTTCTCTATAATACCGCCGATTTTCATATTTTTATACGCAATATTTTTCTTAATATTAACGGAGAAAGACCTCCGGTTACAAAAGATTTAAAACCGGCGGCGGCGGCAGCGTAAGTTACTTTTTTTTAGAAGAGAGAGCAAAAAAAAAAGTTTTGAATCTAAAGCACAGCAACTTGGGCCACACGTATAATTAATTAATAATTATGTATATTTCACTCATAATTAATTAATTATTATGCATATTTAATATGTACGTGTAATTAATTAATAATATATTTATGTATTTATTAATTACTATAATACATACAATTTAATTACTTAAAAAAAGTTTTTGGACATATTCGTTTTCGTTTTCGGCCGAAAGTAGGAAGGTCTACAAAATTCGGTTTCGGTTTCGGTTTCGGTTTCGGCATTAAAAACCTGTTTCGGTCGATCGTTAATAATAATTATATATGCCATTTCTATTAAAAAAATGCAGGTGTCCGTAAAGTTTTTACACAGTCAAAAATAGCGTTTTTTTGCATAATTATGATTTTTTCGCAATAAAAAGGACACAAATACATTCTGTTGACTTTTATATTAGTATTTCCACTTTATGATCAACATTAAATTACCATTTCACTTGTCGCATTTTCAATTTATCAAAATTTTTGCTGTCCTTATAGTATTTACACACACTGTATATCTGTTAATTTTAACAATTTCACTAATGAAGGATCTTTCGAAGCTTCGAAATAGCTGTCTGCTCCGATTTTTAAAAAAAGATTTCATTTCAGATCCTTTGAAGTTGTTAATTTATTTATTAACTAGCGGACCCGCCCTGTGTTGTCCGGTATAGGTTGGTTGGTTGGTTGATTTTTGAAGGCCGATTATCTACACTAGGGATATAGGCCCGAGGGGGAAGTGCCCTTCGTGGGGGTCTTTCTAAGGGAACCTAACCCTTATTTATGCATGTAAATCCATGGCTCGAAGAAAACCACGAAAACTCCGAACGATTAGGCCGACGGGCGCGATTGGGATCGAACCCAGCACCTCCCGTCTACCAGCTTCGAGAGCAGAACCTCTCAGCCACTGGTGGGGAGTCCGGGATAGAAATAAGCCATTCTCTTTTTCATGCAGCATGTTCTTTGATTTAACGAAACGAGAGAAAATTAGTATTTGGTCTTTCTTTACAGATTTGTATCAGCATATTTGCATATACGATTTCCACATTAAATACGATAGCCTTAAGAACTCTCTTATTTTTCCGATAATGAATATTCTCTGCTCTTACATTTAAATGCTGATTCTTGCTCAAATTATACATTTAGAGAAATTAAAAATATTAAAAAAACATTTAACAAATAATTTTCATTATTTCCAATAATGTAAGACAATTTATCGAAACTTATATTTGCCTATGAAAGACTTTTTTAGTAATCGAAATGAATTGAGTACTGCAGAAGCATTGGTATTTATTAATGGAAGAGTTTAAAGTGTTTATCTGTTAGTGTGAATTTCGTATTTACTAGAATCGTCGCTTGATGTAATGCTATTTTAACCTTACCCTAGTGGGAAAAGGGTGTTATTTCGACAAGTATAACAGAAATCAACTTTCTTTCATTGTCATAGTTGGTAATATTTCATTAGCACAAATATTTCTTTTGAAAATTGAAACTGAATAGTGAGATAGATTAAAAAAATATATTTAGTTACTTTCGATTGTATACGATGCATGCATATGTTTATCTATAATAAAACCGGCTTTCATAAAAGTAAGCATTTAATGCCTAATCCAGCAATTTCAAAAGATTAAGATCCTAAATTAAACTTCCGAAAAACTTATTACATATCCTGATAGTTTAAAAAAGGCTTAATTTTTTTTTCAATCGAAACACTTTATATTTTCTCAGTTCTTGTTAATTTCTTTTCAAATTTTTCCATGACCAAGGTGAATCGTTATTTTATTCCAGACTATTTTAAGAATAATAATAAATGATAAATAATAAATAATAAATAATAATAAACAATAATCAGCAACCAATAATCAATAATCAATGAACAATAAACAATAAATATAGCAATTAATTATAGGTAATATAGAATAAAGAGTAACAAATATTAAATAATAATAAATAATAAACAATACAAAATGAATATTTATTAAACAATAATTCATAAATAATAAATGCTAAAAGAAATAATTCTGTATTAAACAAACGGACTCCGTCTGAATTCATTCATAATTAAAAAAAAAAAAATTTTCAAAATAACAGACATTACATTACATTACATTACATTACATTAACGGATAAAAACACTAAAAACAATTTAAAAGGACGTTTCGGATTCATCCTGAATCACTCATCTGCTAATTCTTAACGTAAAAGTCATACTATGTTTTAAAGTTCAATAAGTAGAAAAACATTAAGGGAGATTAGGGAGGGCTGACCATATGGGAGGTTTGACCCACCCACCAGTTTTCATATAAAAAAAAAAAAAATAGACCTTTAGCAATTGGTGTCAACCAAAGGTACTGGAATGCTCAAACAACAGTCTATGTTTCATACAAATAATTGAAATAGGTGTGGAAAAAATGAATAGTGAGGCGTTTTCAACCTAAAAGTTGTGTTTTTTAGAAATATTTTGTAAGTTTTTTGCAGATAAAATATATCATAGAAATTTAAGTAAGTAGGTTTTAAGTTATGCAGAAATATCGAGCTTTCATTCCAGGTATAAAGATTATACAGTAAGTTAGGTTTAACATAACAATGAGCATTTTTTTAGAAAAGAACTATGTGGGGAGGCTTGACCCAGTCAATGTGAGGAAGGGTTGACCAGATGTTCAAGACGGAAAGAGAGAATTCTCGTCTTCATTCAAAAAACATCATTGACTAAGAGCGTGGTTTCTACCTCGCTGAAAATGCATTTATATCATATTGTACTTATTTTTTTAGATTGTAAAACATTTTATATTAAATTCGTGCATTGAAAGATTTTACCGACAAATAAACTTCGGAAACATATCTAGAGCGCCAATTTACAAAGGACTTTCAGAATAGGGAGGAGCTTCTACTGTTTTAAAATTCAGATTTGATAAAAATTGCCCATCGGCAATGTGTTAATGAAGTGTTTTTGGAAATATTTTTATTATACATTGTACATAATGAAAAATTAATGATTATATATAAAAAAGAATGTAAATTTATTCTGCAAATTTACAGTAAAATGGGGTGATGGAAAAGTAAACGTTTAAGACCGATTAAAGAAAATGTGAAAAATTGCACTGCACGAAAAAAATGAATGAAATATAAATGTGAAAGTTGATAGGAACTTTTTTTCATTGCAATATTACTTACAATAGGTAAATATAAGCAGTGGAAAAGACTAGAAAGGACGAGAAAGTACGAAAGCAGCAGTCTTAACCGTTTTAGGGGCAGTGGTATGTTTATGAAACCACTTAATTTTAATTTCCAAATGCCACATTGGCACCAGAAATTTGCTAAAATCTTTTCCATTTAACATGTATATGAAATATAGCCTTTTCATTAGAAAGTACGAAAGCAGCAGCCTTAACCGTTTTAGGAGCAGTGGTATGTTTATGAAACCACTTAATTTTAATTTCCAAACGCCACAATGGCACCAGAAATTAGCTAAAATCTTTTCCATTTAATAAGTATGTGAAATATAGCCTTTTCATATTTCCAAATAAATTTGTTCGTATATTCCGGTGCCAGTCATTTATTTCAACATTTTATTACTAAAAGTACTTTGCCCCTGAAAACGTAAAATATGTTAATGATAAGTTAACCCTTAACCGGAAACGTGAAAATAACATGCACAAACAGAACACTTAATAATTTACCAAATATCTAACTTAAACATTTAATCTTTAATAGTAATGCATTAACAGGACCAATTTTTTAATATAACAGCATGAAAATAAGATTGGAATGCCGGAGAGAGAAAATATTAAGGGCAGATATGTAGACGCAAACATCTCACAGATGCACGTTTTCGTTTAAGGGATAAGTACTCATGCGGCTGCAAAAGAACATACGCAGACAAATTTCAGCATGGTGAATAGTGAGATGAAGGCAAACTATGTGACAATTAGAGTTGTCAGGTCGAATGTCACAAAATGTAGGATAAAGAAACAAAAAAAAAAAGCCGGACAGTGGTTACTAAATACGGGCATTATAATGCATAAAACCCTATGAAAACGAACTTGTCTCTAGCGGAATACTGTCTTGAATGTTAAAATTTAATTTTCTCTGCTGTAAAATTATCCTGTTTAAAACAAAAATTTTCTCTTTTGACATGCGATTCCGCCTAAACAGGTTTGTTTAAGCATCATATTTTCAAAAACATTTTTTTATAATAATTAAAGCATGCAATATAAAGTTGGTTTGCTTTATTTAAACTGATTTTATTTCTTTTCACAAATATTTCAATATAAAACAAAGTGGGTCAGGCATCCCATATATAGGGAGGCTTGACCCATTATTTCTCATGATTAAAATTAATCATTTTTCAAATATCTTATATATTACACTTATGCAGATATTTTATTTTGATAACTGATTGTACAACGGATAAAATGATACATAAAACTTTATTCTACGTTCAATATTTAAAAAATAAAAAATCATTTTGTAAAAAGTGGGACAACCCTCCCAAGTCTCCCCTACATTAATTTGCCAAAAAATTATAGTTAACTATTAGGTAATGCCTGTTATTTTGAAAAGTTTTTATAATAATGCTGTAGTTAGCAAAACTTTTTTTACTTTAAAATATCCCTATAACATTTCGTATCCTTAGGCATTTTGTATTTCACCTTTTCTACTTAGTGAACATTTAATTAGAAGCATTCGAGTAAGGAAAATGTTTACGTAATTTCTGTTTTAATGTGTTTTGTAATGGGTAAGATTTTCATTAGAAAGGTGAGTACTTAAGTCATATCTGTAATCTTATCATAATAAATATTTACAGAAAGGATAAATGCTTAAACAATTAGATTAAGAGATAATAATTTATTATTAAATTAATATTAGTTGCGAACAAAATTTAATTTAAAAGGTTAGATTTGTGTGGTAATTCAGTTATTTTGTGTACAATGAGCTAGAACTTTTCAAACTCATAAAATTCGATTTTAGAATAATATTAGCGATATCATTTTATTGTTTTCATGCGTTTATAGTTAAACAACATTTTAAAGAAAAATATATTTTTTAGAATTCCATATCTTAGAAGGTTAATATATTTTGCTTAACACATATGGATATAAATTTACTTAGACTTTAAAATATCAATCTGATTATCAGTAAACCAGACCTTTACAATAATAAATTTAATGCATCAGAATAAGTTACTGAAAGATAAAATAATTCACATTAAAACGTGCTTTCGTTAATGTACTTAGAATTACATTATAAATTTATGAATTAAAATTTTTTTTCATATGTTAAATTCAGATTCTTTATATGCATTCTCCTTCCTATTTAATAAATATTAAATTAAGGATTTAAAAAATATTGGTTTGCCACAAAAAAAAAAAAAAAGTTTTTTTTTTTTTTTTTTTTTTTTTTTTTTTTAAGATATGGAAACAGGAAAAAATAGGGTAGTATGTTTTATTATTTTAAATGTTACTTTATATTATTATAATAAACAGATAGTTATTATTAAATCACATGATAATAGATTAAAAAAATAACTCAGAAAAATTATTTTAATTACATATTCAGTATTAATATAAAGGATTTCTGTCATTTCTCTCAATGTGTATTGAAAGTTCATTTAAAATCAATGTATAAATTGATAAATTAACATCTGAAAATATGAAAATATTTCATTCTTAATGGCAACAAACTATTGAAGATAATTTCTAGAACTTTAGACCATCCAGCAGTTTGTAAAATATAAAATACAAATTTTCAGATATACGTACAAAAATATAATAAAGTTAAATATAAACATATAACATTATTTAAAGCTTCAATTTTTATAAAAATAAAGTGTATAAACTAAAGGGTTTGACAAATAAACACTTTTTTTCACCACGCTATCGTGGGCACATTCTGTAGTCAATGGAGAATTTATTTTTTTATTAGGAAATCAACATAGGTGTTCCCATTTAACGGTAATTACCTAAATCCGCATGTTTGGACTTCAGGATTGGAAAGATTTGTTAAATATAAAAAGTTAAATAAATTTTTATAAATCGATTATCCTCCTAATATATCCCCTTAATCTATTAAACAGAAATCTGATAATTTAATTGTCGCTCCCATTTATTTCAATTTATCTTTGTTGTTTTAAAGCGTTTCGATTTTAATTCTTATCGTTAGCTTCAGCGATAAACTTTCATTATTTTGTTTTCCAAATTCTGTTTATTTTTATTGCAAATTTTGTCATATTTTACAAATCTTAAAAGCTTTATTTTTTATACATTTTTTAATTATTTGTACTTATTATTTATTTGCATTATGAAAAATTGTTAGAAGAATACAAATGTAAATTCAAATAAATCAAAACATATCTTTAAATAATAATAATTTCTTCAGAAATATTTTAGGTAACATGCATTGCATATATCAGTAACCGATAAAATACAATAACAACGCGATGAGGTACGCTTTATCTGCGTATTCTCGATGAGGTGTACACTGCTATAAAGAAAACTTCAGAAATAAAAGGAAATAAAGTTTATGAATAATATTTTTAAATGCAGAATATTTCATGAAAAGAAACATTTTGATAAATAAATTTTAAGTTTAATTTTTTTTTATAATTTGTCATTTAGCTTGCTTACGATATATTCGATAAGAATGCATAATTTAAAAGTCAATACGTATATTCCTTTTTCAAAGTGCAAAGAGAAGAGCGAGAAAAAGTACTTTTCAATGATAACATTTTGTATTGTTTATTTGACAGTGGTTTTATAAAAAAAAATAACTAACATTACTATCGCAAAGCGTATTTTGAATTCTCTAACATTTAGAGATAACAATGTTACATAAAGACATATTTTTTATGTAATTAAACGTCTATATTTAATTAAATAATTTTTCTGTTGAAACACATTTTTCATAACGGGAAAACGTTCGTTAATAATAATTAAAAAAACCCTGAATGTTTATTTACTTTTGGGATAAATCAAACTGAACGTTTGACTCCTCATTTGTACAGTAAATTTAAATTTCAAACGTTAAAGTTGCAAGCAAAACTATGTACATTTAATAAAAAAAATACATTTAAGATTTCAACGTATTTCATCTTGTTTTTTACTTTAGTAAATAATTAACATTTTGCTAACCAATGCCAAACATCAAAAAGTATTTACCAACGGCTATGATTAAATATTTATTCAATTTACTCCATGTAATCGTCTAGCAAATGTGTTATTCCATTCTGAAATTTCATTTGTTTAAAATTTAACTTTAATTTATTTAACCACTTTAAGGCAGGCATTTTTTCTTTGTGCAAATGAGAAAAACAATATCTCATTTCTTAGTAAATGAGATATTATCCATATGCTTCAAATTTATTCTTTCTTTATCTTTTCTAACATATATTTTTTTAGTCTAGTACCATTTTTGAATGCTTTAATAATATAATGGCGTGTTTCTCTGTATGTGTGTATAACTGCATGTTACAGATGGCTAGGTAAATCTATCGCACGTAGAAGTATGTAAATTTCTTTCCAGGTATGTGCAGATAGGTACAGGTTTTTGAGATTTTTGATTTTTAAGACATTTTTTTGTTATTTTATGTTGAAGGCAAACATTTGTATATTTTTTCGATTTTTTTAGTTTTACGATGATTTTCAAGAGTCCAATACATATATTGTGCACAACACGGAAGATTTTACCGGAAAGCGTAGGGAAGATTTATTTTTATGCAGTTTCCTTTCCGCCAAAAATGAGGACTATTTTTATTAAACTATTTCTGTTTCACATCCTACCCATAACTCCTTGAAGTCGTATATTTTATATCGCTGTTTTTCAAAACATTCAGGAAACAAAACATATAGGATAATAATAATAAAAAAATGATAACTACTATTATTTCTAAACCATGTTTCCCGGGGTTACCTTAAATCTACCTAAAACTATCTTAAATACAATACATAAATGGTCCTAATGCATGTTACGGCTGAGTGGGTGTTACGGCTTGCCTTGACACTGTTTTGAACGCACCTACTTCAGCGTTCCACCAAATTTTTGCTTTTGCCTTTTGGCAACGGCAGTCTTTATCGTCTGTTGTTGTTCGAACGTCGAATGGTCTTATGGAAAGAAACCGCATTTAGTGAGCTATTTCGTTAGCTAAAATGACCATGGGGTCATTACTGTTAATAATAATGTCTGTTATACTATTGATGTAGCATAATTATACAGATTATGTCTTTAATTCAAGTGGTATTGTCCACGAAAACAACATCGCAATATGTTTCGCAACTGACTATGGTGTCAGTCCTGATACAAGTTCCTGTATTTATGTATATAAAAAGAACTGTTTGTTATTAGACTCTATTCGTATTATTTGACTACCTTCTCATTTACATTTGAACTAGTTACAGTCCATAATCAGTTCATTTATATACACGCACATAAGTGGTCCAGTCGTTTGGAGTTAGGAAATGGTACTATTCTTGAAGTATTAGTAATTATAGATAATCAGTTACAAAATGACGGACAAAAATATACTAATAACATTAAATCATCAGAGTGGAGTCTATAAGGGCCAATTGACTAGAATACAAACGTTTATAGATGATGAAGAGAAAAAAGAGATTTGGGAATATCAAGTTAAATTTGACAATATTCGAAAAATTGTCTCGAATCTAGACGACTTAAAGGTGAATTATTTTGAAATTGTAGAATAGCATACGGAACTTTATGATCATCTAGCAGCTTTTACAAAAATAGAGGATGATGTAGAAAAATTACAGGTAAGGCTTAGAAAATTCTTACTCTCTAATAGTAATAATAGTGAAATTGCATCTCATGTTAGTAATTCACATTTTGAAAATTCAAGTATAAATTAAAAATTGCCTGATATACCATTAGGAAATTTTTCGGGGAGTTATTAAGATTGGCACAAATTTAAAGATCAGTTTATGACTTTAATTGATTCGAATAATAAATTAAGTATCACGCGGAAACTGTATTATTTAAAATGTACATTTAGTCATAGAGCTTTAAATGTAGTTACAGATGATGATTCCTATTAATTGCTTTTTAAAGCATTACAAGATAGTTTTCAAAATAAAAGTTTCATTGTAAACAGTCATTTGAATGAAATATTATCAATGGTAATTTCATCGCAAGATTCAGCAAAAGGTTAAAGGGCTGTTGTTGACGGATATCAGAAACACACTCGCGCGCCTAAAACTATTGGTTAGAACTTAATCAATTTTCAGAAATCATGTTAATAAATATTATTCTTTAAAAACTATACAAGGAAAAAAACAATTTGAATTTTCTTTAATCACCAGTGAATTACCCGAATGGGATGAATTTTTTGCCTTTCTGCAACTACGCTGCTTAGTATTAGAGAATTCGCAGGGTAATTTAAATACGAAACCTAAACAATTTTCAGGTGAATGAAATCTAAAAGCAAAAAGTTTGCTCATAAACAACGATTCCCGTAAAAAAATAAATGTATTCTTTGCCATTCTATCAATCATTCTATTTTTAAATGTAATATGTTCTTAAAAATGAATGAGTATGATAGATATTCAGTAGCAAAAAGATTTAATCTCTGCATAAATTATTTATCTCCTAAGATTGCGAAAGGCCTATCAAAATCACGCTGTTTTTTTTGTTTTTTGTTCAGATAGGCATAACAGTTTACTGTTTCGCAAGCATGCCTCTTCTTCTAATGAGAAAAAATACCCCTCTGCCACTCAAAAAATCAAAAAATAAATAAAAGGGAAAACAAATCAAAAGATGAAATAACCTTGGAATTACCCCCCCCCCCGCCCTTACTTCCGCGGAAAACAACGGATGCAACTCGGTAAATAATGACTCATTGAAAGCTTTAATTAATGTAAGTACGAAAAATAGATCAATTTTATTAAGTACTTGTTTTGTTTTTATTGAAGATAATTTTGGAAATAGAAGGAAATACAGAATGGTGCTCGATTCAGTAAGCAATGTAAATATTTTGACTACAGAATGCGTAGATGCTTTGAAATTAAAAAAAAACAAGGTTAATTAATGTGCCCTTAAGCGGTTTAATGGTTATTTACATAATATAAAAAATAAAATTTCCGGTGTTATTTGCAATGCGAATGAAAGTTTCAAGAAGAATATAGATTTCTTAATTGTTCCTGAAATCACAGACGTAATTCCATCAAAGTAATTAAACATATCGGACATTAATTTACCAAAACTTGTGAAATTTGCTGAACCAACGTTTTTCAAACCGGGAAAAATTCATGGTTTAATTAGAGATAAATTATTTTACAGAATTTTAAGACATAATTCAATTAATATTAGTAATAAGTTAATTTTTCAAGACTCAGTTTTTGGATGGATTCCAACCGGTACACTATATGAAAGGGAAACCACAAATGATTCCGCAATGTGCCATTTCATTAGAGATTTCGATGAAAATAATGATAATTTAAGACGCTTTTGGGAATCTGAATCTATTTGCATTACGCATGATGATCCAAAAATATCTGAAACTGATCAAGCCCAACAAATTTTAAACAAAAATGTAAAAAAATATAGACGGTCGATATGAAGTTCAGTTGCCCTGGAAAAGGGACTGGAAGGAATTAAACGATAACTTTAATATTGCGAAACAGCGTTCGGAATGTTTAAAAAGAAAATTTTATAGAAATCCTGAACTTTTTAGTCAGTATTCTGAGATAATCAATGATTACCTAAATCAAGGAATTATTGAGCAAGTTGAAGGAAATGAACCTGTTTTAGAGAAGACTGTCTACTATTTGCCCCATCATGCGGTTTGTAAGGAAGATAAGCTCACTACCAAAGTTCGTATAATTTTCGACTCCAGTTCTCATGATAACAACATGTTGTCTTTATTTGATTTTTTATGGCCAGGCATCAACTTAAATCCACGTTTATTCGACAATTGAATCCACTTCAGATTAAATCAAATTGCCTTTTCTTCTGACATCGAGAAAGCGTTCCTTCAAATTTCACTCGCTGAAAATGATCATGATGCTGTACGCTTTATGTGGTTCGATAATTATTTCAGATCTTTCAAAAATGTAAAAATTTTTAGATTCAAACACGTTATTTTTGGAGTCAATGCTTCTCCATTTCTTCTATCGGCTACCATTAAAGAGCACATCAAGCTGTTTGAAAATCTATATCCAAGAACTGTTAATTTACTTGCTAAATATATTTATGTAGATGATCTCATATCAGGCGAAGGTACTCTGCAAGAAGCTATTGATGTTTCCCTTAATGCTAAGAAAATAATGTCTGAAGCAGTAATGACTCTACGAAAATGGATAACAAATGATGAAGCGTTAGTAAGGTGCTGGCAAAAGGAAAGTTTAGATATTCAGGCGGAACATGCTACCATAAGCATAGGTAGTAATCTCACTAAAGTATTGAGTATGTCTTCGAAAACAGGGGAGGATTGCCTGACATTTGATGTTAGGAGTCTAATAAAATTCTTGTCATCGCAAAAGAGCTCAAAACATCTATTATTGCAAGCTGTTGGAAACTTCGATTTGTTAGGCATGATCACATCATTCACAATTTTTCTTATTCCAAGAGTTATGGCTAAGGAAAACATCATCGGATGGTCAACTGCCAACTAATATGCAAGAAAAGTGGGTGAAATGGTGTGAAGAACTTCCAAATTTAGCAGACGTAAAGATGCCAAGGAAAATTCTTGGCTGTGCAAATCAAGTAATCGCTGCAGAGATACACGGCTTTTTCGGATGCCAGTAAAATAGCGTATGGGTCCGCTATTTATTTAAGAACAAGAACAAACAGTGGAGTGGAAGGTAATCTTGTGATCTTCAAGCGTCGTGTTGTTCCGATAAAAGAAATTACTCTACCTAGACTGGAACTCCTCGGAGCACTATTGATTACGAGATTGACTAATAAGATAAAACCTATCCTAGATCAAAGACTACCATTTACGGTATACTACTGGACTGACTCCAAAATAACATTATACTGGATCAAAGGTTCATCAAAGCGATGGAAACGGAACGAGGGAAACCGTGTCATAGAGATCAATGCACTGACTGATTCTAAATCATGATATCACTGCTCCAGCAAGGACAACCCTGCCAAACTCTTAACGCCAGGTGCGACGGTTAATTCTATTATAGAGAATCCCATTAGGTTTAAGTGATCACAATTTCTAGCAGCTGACGACTTGTCAATTCCCAACGAACTTATTTCTGTTCCAGAAAAGGACTATTTGGCAGAGACTAAGCCAAAATGCAAAAATGTCAGTGATTCTAATATTTCTCCTTCTCTTTTCAGGAATCCTGAAGCAGCACATTTTTTTCTAAGTTTGAACAGCAATTATAACAGTGCTCTTCGTATAGTGGCTTATATTTATATATATATTTTTTAACAATTGTAAATGTATGTCATTAGACCGGCGCCGAGGCAGCCTCACCGAAATAAAGACTTCAGAAACTTCTCTAATAGTGTTAGTACAAAATGCAGAATTTCCGGAAGAGATTAGTAGGTTAAAACGGAAGTTAAGGGTTTCTCTTTTCAGTAAAATTAAATGTTTATCCCCCTTTTTGGATCAAAATAATATCTTAAGAGTTGGAGGCAGATTGGAAAATTTAGATTTAAACTTTGATAACAAGCACCAAATCATTTTGCCGAATGGCCATAAGATTACAAAACTCATATTTGAGTATTTTTGTAGGATATAGTTTCATATTGGTCCACAAAGTTTGATTCATTACATACGTATGAGGTTTTGGCCCGTAAGTAGAACAAATGTAGCGCGTAAAGTAGTGCATGACTGCGTTGTCTGTTTCAGGAGCAGCCCAGTTACTTCCAAAAAAATCTTCGGTATTCTCCCATTAAAAAGGGTAACTCCAAATTTTACTTTCAGCGATATAGGAACTGATTTTTGCGGTCCTTTTGAGATTAAATATTAAAAGCAGAGGAAGGGGATTTTTCATAATATTTATGTCGCGATCTTTATTTGCTTAGTGACAAAGGCTATTCATTTAGAACTGGTCACAGATCTAACATCGGACGCGTTTATCGTGGCACTTTAACTTTTTTTTTTTTCCCTAGGCGAGGAAAATGCTCTTCTATTAAAACAGATAATGCTACAAAATTTAAGTGAGCTAATTCAGAATTAATCAAACTTCATGAGTTAGTAGACCAGATGAAAAATTAGCTAATTATCTTACCACAGAAGCTATTGAATGGAAGATCATTCCTCCTAGATCACCCAACATTGGCGGTTTATGAGAAGGTGTGGTAAAAAAATTCAAATACCATTATAAAAGAACTTTAAAGAGCGTTAGGCTGACAGTGGAAGACTTCCAAACGATCACCACCCAAATTGAAGGAGTTTTAAATTCAGATCCCTTAACCCCATTATCGACCGACAAAAATGATTTTAACGTATTGACACCAGGACATTTCCTAATTAGTCGGGCAATAGATGGTATTTTATAAACTCAATAAATGGTTATTAGTGAATCGAGATTATCTCGATGTCAAAGAGTAACTAAATTTGTTCAATTAATTTGGAGAAATTGGCAATTAAATTACTTAAGTCATCTCCAAAATCGTTCAAAATGGCAGGTAAAGAGCAGTAACATCAAACCAGGGGCAATGGTAGTAATAAAAGAGGACAATTTACTGCCTTGTAAATGAATGCTGTGACGAATCCTAGAGGTTATACCAGGCAAGTATAGTAATGTTAAAGTAGCGTAAGTAAAAACAGCCTCTAACGTTTTCGTTATGTCTATATCTAAAATACGTATGTTGCCCATTGGTTGTCCCATTGATCTAATGCATATCTTTTTTTTTCGGTTTAAAGTGCATTTAGAATGTTTACATATAATTTACATTCAAACTAGTATTTGTTTTAAGAAATACCTTAACTTTGTTTTACTTTAAATTTTCTTTATTAGTGTATTGTATAAGTATTATTGTTATAGCAGCTCATCCTTATTGTATTTTGTATTATCATTTATCTATTTCTTATTTAGTGTTATGTGCAGAGTATTGACGTTTTTATAATGTAATATTTGAATGCGGTGTATAAGTTTATAATATATGACCTTCATATTGTTTTATTGAATGTTGAAACATGTCAATGGGGGAAGTCATGTTACGGCTTGCCTTGGCACTCTTTTGAACGCACCTTCTTGCACGTTCTATCAGACTTTTGTGTTTTTCGTTTGGTAACGGCAATCTTTATCGTCTGTTGTTGTTGTTCGCACGTCGAATATTCTTATAGAATAAAACCGCATTTAGTGAGCTTTTCGTTAGTTAAAATGCCATGGGATCATCACTGTTAGTAATAATGTCTATTATAGCATTGATGTAGCATAATTATACAGATTATGTCTTTAATTCGAGTGGTATTGTCCACGAAAAAAACATCGCAGTATGTTTCGTAACTGACCATGGTGTCAGTTCAAGTTCCTGTATATATGCATATAAAAAGAATTGTTTATTATTAGATTCCCTTCGTATTATATGACGACTTTCGAATTTATATTTGAATTAGTTACAGTCCATAATCAATTTACATACACGCACAGTGGGAATACCACTGCTTTCGGAATTGTACTGAGCGATAAAATAAAAATAAATAATTTCGCTAAAAAGCACGTATTTCGATAAAACGTACATGAGTTAAAAAAAATATATTAAATAAAAAATAACATTCAAAATGTAATCTTTATTAAATTGGTGCATATTGATTACAGATCATATTCAAAATATTTGAATAATTACCATTTTTTACAAATTGAATATATCGTTCGGTAATTTAATGTCTCTTTTTTTTTTAA
This sequence comes from Maratus speciosus, assembly GCA_963932465.1. Classification (NCBI taxonomy): domain Eukaryota; kingdom Metazoa; phylum Arthropoda; class Arachnida; order Araneae; family Salticidae; genus Maratus; species Maratus speciosus. The sequence continues at coordinate 164,933,244 of OZ010795.1, read as the reverse complement.
ATATGTAAACGATATTTTTATTAAGCACTTATTATTGATTAAACTTATTTATTATCTTAAAATTAATATCATTTTAAAAAAAGGTTAATTGAAAAAAATATTTTGAAAAGTCAAAATATTTGAATATTTATTCAAGTGGTTCAAAATATTAAAATATTTCACATTAAATCTCTTTTAATTATCACCAACTCATAACTGGTGGCATCATTGATTAAATTCAGACGATTTTATTTAAAATCAGTTTTATTTTTGTATTTTGTTTTCTTTTTCGTCTTAAAATGGGTCGTGAGAGTGATATTCCTGGATCTATTAAACTTCGTATATTTGATTTGTATCGGCACGGTAAAAATCAATGTTATGTACCGAATTATTTACATTATTTGCAATGAAGCGTTAGTAAAATACTAACACAATATTTAGAAAATGGAAAAGTTCAAAATAATGGCCGAAATGGCGGACGAAAACCAAAAGCATCTGCTAGAGAAGACAGGAAACTGAAGAGTATAGAAAAGAAAACCGTTTTAAAAGTGTGCAATTCTTGCACCGAAAATGGAAAGAAAAACGAGTTGAAGTTTCTGCATCGACAATATTCAGACGTCTCTATACATTTAAGTTTGAATTTTGTGTATCGAAAACAAAACCTCTCATGACTGTAAAACAAAAGCGTATAGATAAAGTTAAAAATGCTATAAAAAGTGATAGAAAATCTTTATTAAGATTGACGATCGTTTCGTCGCACCAACGGCGACATTTTCAAAATCATTTATGATAGAAAATACTTTCGCAAAATATTTTAAAACAATAAACCTAGTAAACAATGTCACGAGACATGATGCATAATGAAAAATATTGCAACCATAAAATTAAATTAAAATTAAATTAGCTGTTTGTGAGCGTGGATTAATTTTCATATAATTTAACAAAACAATAACATGGTAAACAATGTCACGAGACAACATGCATAATGAAAAGCATTGCAAAATATAAAATAAAAATAATATTATCTTGGCTATTTGCGAGCGTTTTTATAGCATTTTTAACTTTATCTGTTTATAAGTGATTATTATACATGTGTTTAAAAGCGTATAGATTGAATTGGTTTAAATCAAGACGTTTATGGGGCGAAAAAGATTGGAAAAATATATTATGTAGTGATGACAGTATGTCTTGTGTTTCATATGGTAATCAAGGTATTCGAGTTTGGAGAATGAAGCACGAAGCATTTGATAAAGAATGCCTTAAACGTTCCGTAAAATTTGCAGCTAGTGTCATGGTTTAGGGTTGCATGAGTGCATAAAAGCCTGGAAAGTTATGCATCGTCTGCGAAAACGTTAATTCTTAGATATATCAAGAAATTTTGGAATATTACATCATTCCATCATCAGAAGATTTATTTGGAGATGATTTCATCTTTCAACAAGATTTAGAGTCACCGCATACCTCAGTGTCAATTAAGAAATCGTTCCGCCAACGCAACATTAAGGTACTTCCTTGGCCACCAAATTCACCAGACCTTAATCCCATCGAAGGCTTATGGTGTATAAGAAAGAAAAATCTCCAAGAAAATCCTCCTTCAAGCAAAACTGAGTTAATGGCACGCATAAAGTCTGTTTGGTCTAATGTTGATAGAAATGGTTGTAAACACCTTGTATGTAGTATGCAAGATCGATTGTACGCTGTTATGAAAGCTAAAGGGGGTGCTACAAAATATTAACAGCCATTTACTTCATATTAATAAGGTAATATTCTTGCATAAAATAAAATATTCTAATATTTTGAACCAATCTAAATTTTATTCTAATATTTTGATGTGTTTCAGAAAGCTGTATACCTAATTTATTGTACTGTATTTTATATTTTGTAAATGTTAAAATCTTATCTATACATTCCATACTAAATTTATAAGAATTTTAATTGCATTTATTTAGTATCAAAAATAAAAAAATTAAAAATAATTTATTCTTATTACTTTTTCTCAATTATTCTAACATTTTGAATATGAGCTCTACCATTGTCTGTTCGAATTTAATTATTTTACGTAAGGAATTGCAAAAGATTTAAATGGAACTTTATAAATTTAATTATTTTTAATGTGATATTTCCCGTAGATTTATTTAAATGTATGTAAAAAAGTCCTTCCGGCGAGTGCCGGGAGGAAGAGGTAGCTTTCATAATCCTTATTTTAAAAAAGCCAACTTATATCATGCAAACACACGAAGCTCAATTTAGTGGAAACCGAATATAGGAGATTCAATACTAATTTTTATCAATATAATGAATGAGAATTTCGCGAAATTAGTCAGCTTTATCCAAGCTGCTTTTCTTTAAAGTAACTTATATTTGGCTGACAAATTCGGCAATTTCTTAAAGTGCCTGTCATTTTAAGACAACATGGTGGATGAGGCTAAGTAGTGAACTTTGTCGAGACCTTAGTAATTGCTGTGCACATGCTCACTCTCATCGGAATCGGTTAATATATAGGAGTGCTGTCGCATGCAAAAAATCAGATTTTTCAAAATGTCACCCACAATAGAAATTGAAACTGCTATATCTGAGCCATTTTTTAAGGTAAAGACAAACAAAAAATGCTCCTGAATCCTTATATCAAGATCAAATACTTAAGAAAGAAACCTTTTTCAATTTCTAATTTTTTTGCACCTCACTTTAAATATATATATATTTTTTAATTTAATGGCCGCCATTTTGAAACAAGATGGCTGATGAATCTGGCCAGCGAACTTGGTCGAGGTGTTGATGTATACTATCCACATGCCTTCTTACATTGAAATAGGCGAATACGTGTGTTATCGCGTGACAAATACAAGATCGTTTCAAAATGTTAGCCATGCTAGAAATTCAAAGTACTATAAATCAACCATTTTTTAAGATATAGACGAAACAAAAACTGCTCCCGAATCTTTTTATCAAGGTCAAACACATAAGAAGAAAATATTTTTTCAATTTTCAATTTTTGGTACCACATTTCAAATTTAAAATTTTCTTAAAAATTTAAATGGCCGCCATTTTTAAACAAGATGGCGGGTGAAGCTGGCCAACGAACCCGGTCGAGACATTGGTATGTAATATGTATAAACGAAGTTACATCCAAATCGGTTCATAAATACGCCTTTTATCGCGTGACAAAATTCAGAACGTTTCAAAATGTCAGCCACGCTAGAAATTCAAAATGCTATAACTCAGCCATTTTTTAAGATACAGACGAAACAAAAACTGCTCCGAAATCTTTGTATAAAGGTCAAATACATAAGAAAAAAATATTTTTCCATTTTCAATTTTTTGGTACCACATTTCAAATTTTAAATTAAAAAAAATTTTAAATGGCCGCCATTTTGAAACAAAATGGCGGATGAAGCTGACCAACGAACTCGGTCGAGAGATTGGTATGTACTATGTACACACCGAATTACATCCAAATCGGTTCATAAATACGCCTTTTATCGCGTGACAAAATTCAGGACGTTTCAAAATGTCAGACACGCTAGAAATTCAAAATGCTATAACTCAGCCATTTTTAAGATATAGAAGAAACAAAAACTGCTCCGGAATCTTTGTATAAAGGTCAAATACATAAGAAAAAAATATTTTTCCATTTTTAATTTTTTGGTACCACATTTCAAGTTTTAATTTTTTTAAAAAATTTTAAATGGCCGCCATTTTGAAACAAAACGGCATATGAAGCTGGCCAACGAACTCGGTCGAGACATTGGTATGTACTATGTACACACAGAATTACATCGAAATCGGTTCATAATTACGGAAGTTACAGTGTGACATAGGTCATATACATATATATATATATATATATATATATATATATATATATATCAATTTTGAACGGAGGGTGGTGTCGGGGTCTGGGGGTCATGATCGATGAAAATATACCAAAATTTTTTGAAATCGCTTTCCTCCGAACGGCTGCAATAGGTAGATTTTTTGTAAAGAAAGCTACCTAAAAGCGTGTTGAAAAGGAATTGTGCGTCATTGTCAAAACATGTGTCAAAATATGCATGTTATGGAATGTTTATGAACTTTTTGATTACGTTACAGGTCTTATGACTAGTTTTTCTTTAATCGTAAAACAAGTTACTAACATTTTTATTATAGGTAATTTTCTCTTGAAAATGTTATAATCAAATAGATTACAGAGATTATTTTTCAAAAAATGCGGAAGAAACATAATTAAAAAAAGAAGTTAAGTGTAACGTATATGTGGAAAACAGTACTAAAATGCGTGAATAATTGTTGTGTAAACCGATTTGTCGAAATTTTACTGCATTTATATTTTTAACAAATTCTATTTATTCATTATTAAATTTAAATTTCTTTATTTTTGTAAGAAAGAACTAATAAATCGTTATATCAGTATTATAATTCATATCTAATTAGTATTGATTTATTTAGAATTTATTTAAAATATTCTTTGCTATAAACGTAAATTGATAAAATGAACATATATTTTAAGAAAAATTAAGCATATTTCAAATAAAAATTAGAATAGTGTTTTATTTTATATTTATATGAAAGCAGTAGAAACATACAATTATATCGTATTGTGAATTGATAAAGTACTATCTGTATTTTGTTATCTTTTATCTTTCGGAAATATACCGACACGAAAGAAATATCTTGACAACTGTCATCTTTCTGTTAGTCGTGTGTGTATAAGAAAATATTCTCTTTTTATTGCAGCGCCTTTATAAATCCAACTTTGCATGTGAATCTAAGGTAATTATAAATAAATTGAAATAAGTATATAAGTTTTTTTAACTACGCAAAATTTCAGGTGGCATCTTGTGAAATTAAAAGATAATCAAGGTCTTGGTAAATTCAAAATTTTCATGTAACCCCTTAAAGTTTTGACGAAAAGTATATCTTTAGATGTGAAGAATCTATGAAATGTTATAAACAGCAAATAATCCAAGTTTCGTAGCAAACAAATATGTTTTTTATTTATTTCAATTGCTAAAAGGTAAAATATGTTTCTTCATGTATAAGTTATATGGCACAGTAACTATAGAAAAAGCTTTTTTAAATTCTTCAAAAAATACTTTTTACATAATTTTTTTCTAAGATTAATCAGTATAAGTATTAAATTTTTTTTCAACATGACGTCATATTCTTCTTCTTTTTAACCCCCTTTTTTTTTTTTTTTTTTTTTTTTTTTTTTTTTTTTTTTTCATCTTTTACCTGGAGCTCTTTCAATTGAAAATTTATTGTTGCGGAAAAATTATTATTTTGGTTTTGAATCTTTGGCAACGATGACGATAAATGGTTAAATTTTATAGAAAAAAAAATTCCATATATTTGCTATGAAAATAATGCAATTTTGAATTATTAAGAACACCATTTAAATAAAATAAATGAAACATAGTCTGCGTTCTTTTCTTTGTCAAAATACACTTATATGCAAAGATACGCAGGCATTAAATCGATTTTTTTACTCTGACTACAGTTTTCTTATAAACCGAATCTGAAATGTAAATATCGTTTTAACTGGTGTGTCGATATTGTGTTATGATGTGGATGTGAAAGTTATTAGAACACAAAAATATTCCCTCATTTAGAAGAATGCTTAAAGACCTGGTACGTAGTCGATCTCTTTCAATGTTGAATTCAGGCACTTTTCTCTTGGAAAGATTTATGTGGCTCCGGGGGCGAGGGATTACAGAGTTTCGGGGAAGGGGGAAATTGCATTTTTTGAACATTCAAAACACAAAATCTCAAAGCAACCAGGAGGTCATTTCATTGTTCCGGGAGGTAATTTCTCCCCGTGCCACCCCCTGAAATCGACATTGATTGCTTCAGAGGCTAGTTAGCGCTATTGAGTGTTAGAATATTGATGCAACATGGCAAGAAGCTCAACTTAGTTGACCCAGGTTTAATTTAAATCATTTTGTGTGTATAAGCGGTACATGCACCGGTTAAGTGGTCAGCATAACGAGGGACCCTGGTGCTTTCGTTCAAAAGCCAGCTTGGTACTCCTTTTATCAACCCTGAAGCGATGAAATGCTGGGTTGAACCTTAGCCATTGCGAAGTGAAACGCTGGACTTGTTGCGTGACAGTAAGACGCGCTGAAATCAACGGTTTTATTCACAAAACAATGACATTTATAAACTAGGGTTCGCTGTAAACTACGGTCTGAATTTATGTCATTAAGTTTTTAATATGAAATATTTTTCATCTAAAATATTTCAAAAGTGTGTTTTAAATATTAAACATTTGAAAGTTAGAAAATAAGTTGAGACTGGTATGAATCAATAAAAATTAAAAGATCTTTTTAAAACACCATCAAAAACTTTTAAACACACTAGGCTTTTCGAAAGGTCTGAGTTTTTCTTCCTTAGGCGCAAAGAAGACATACTAAGTCTCGCTGCTGCTTTCATGGTAGAAGCACGTCTTCTTTGCACCGGACGAAGAAAGATTCAGATGGTCGAAAGGCCTAACGTATTTAAAAGTTTTTATGGTGTTTTAAAAAGATCTTCGAGTTCGTATATGAACTCTACTCAAACATTTATTTCTTTAATCAATTCATTATAATTTTATGAAAAAAAATACACAAGCATTCCAAATGTATCATTCCCAAAAATATGTCATTGCAAATATGACGAATAGATCCATTCTAGAAAACATAGATTAATATTTCAATAACTTTGAAACAAGTTTCTTTGAAAAGCACATAATGAATAAAAAATTAATAGGTAAAATAATTTACTTTATTGTATGCATTCAAATTTTTACATCTATTAGCACCATGCGAATGACACTTTATTTAATTTTGAAAAATAACATACTGAAGAGTTTTTAATTTTTCTTTAATGAAACAAAGACATTTAAAAAATAATGAAAACTGAATATCATAATAATGTTTTTATTTTCAAAACTTCAAACAAAAACTGCAATATAAAAAATTTTTTGACAACAAAGGGATTTTAGATTTGTCTCAATTAATACATGGAAACAAAATCAGTAATTTCGAAACCTCATTAAATTACTTTATTCAATTAGTTTTTCAAATATATATGCATTTAGAAATAAAAATTAAGAGATAAAATCTTCCGAAATTTTTATATTATTGTTTACTGAAAATATGTAGATAAAGTGGTTGCTTTGGACAACAATATTTTGTATATATTTGATAAATTCTTTACAAAAGGATGAGTTAATTTTTGACGGCCGATTATCTACTCGAGAGATATAGGCCCAGTGGGGGAGTGCCATCCATGGGGGTCTTTCTAAGGGAACCAAACCCGTATTTACGCATGGAAATCCATGGTTCGAAGAAAACCACGAAAACATCGAAAGATTAGACAGACGGGCTCGATTGGGTTCTAACCCAGCACCTCCCGTCTACCAGCTTCGAGAGCAGACATCTCGGCCACTGGTGCGGCCAATTCTTTACAATTAAGCATTACTTTTTTAAATTTTTATTCGAAAATTCTTGCGATTCATCTTAAATAGTTATTTCTTTTTAGCATTATTATCAATTATTTTTATGAGTATGAAGCAAAACCCTTCATACATTTAACTGACTATGTACAGTCGTGGAAAAAAAAGTAATCACCCACTACTAACTCCTTAACAAATCATCATAGACAAAAGTTACTGGTACCGAACGATTGGGAAAAAAGTCTACTATTAAATGATGTATGTAAAATTTTCTTAGGGGTCATCTACACATTAAAACGAATTCAAACTTAATTTTTTTCAATAGCAATACACAATTTTAACAAGATATTTCAAATCTTCGGTTCAAACTATGCCTAGACACCAAATTTCAAGTCATTTGAATGATACGTTTTTGAATTATGAACATTCAAAATTTAGTGCTCCTAATGTTAAATTACATTTTCATATTATTATTTATAACTTCTGAAATTATGCTCCTAATGCGCTAATTTTTTTGTAGCAATAATACACTATGACGCAAAAGTTTAGACAATGAAGAAATTCTTACATACTTTGAAAAATATTTATTCAATTTTCAAATCACTGCTTGAAATTAATGTGCTGTACATATAAACAATATTCATAACAAAGAAAAGTGGAATTGTGCATATTGCAATAAATTAAATGGTAACAAAAATAAACTGCTGTCTCAAAAGTTTAGACACAAATTAAATAAAATCGAAATAAACAATTTTTAAAACCTGGTTGCGCATCCATGCTTATGTATTACGTCATATACACGAGATTGCATGGAAAAACTAAATCTTGCATAGTTTGTGGATCGATATCGTACCATGCATTCTCAATAGATGTCTTAAGTTCCTTTTCAGAAGAGTATTGTCTAGCGTTGCTTAATAGCAGAAATTTCAGAAACGCTCTTCCCTTCACCTTTCAACTGCCAAATCCTTGAAACCTCATTCACTTGAATTTCTTTAGCTCTCGGCATGTCGACTATGAAGCGCAATCGTTTGCAGAACTTAAGTACTCCAAATTTGTGACATCATCGATTCTAAATTTGCATATGCCAGCGAATATTCAAAGAAATTTAGAATAGTGTCTAAACTTTTGCGACAAGCACATTTGAATTTTTATGTAAAAAATTAGTATTATAGCAAATAAAACGACTGTCTTTTGTACATAGCATTTTAAATCAGTTTTTGTATATATTTACAGTTTTTTGTAATTCTGACGTCATAATTCTACATTTTAAAGCTGAATGACGTCATTGTCTAAACTTTTGCGTCATAGTGTACTAATATACCCAAACATAAATACGTTGAATTTACAATTTTTATAATTTTATGATATGAATTATGAAATTAATATTCGAAAAAAATATGAATTGCAACCTAAATTTTTTGATGGATTTAGATTTATTAAGTCCTGCTTTATGGAAAACCAAAATTTCACATTTTTCTTCCAAGTAGCTTTCAAATTATGCTTTAAAAATGGCAAAATGATGGTTTAAGGGGCCGTCTATGATGGAAGTGAGACATTTTGAAATTTTTTCTGCTGTACTGTAATCTAACAGGCTTGATTGACTCCTTGAGTGGCTCTTAGAGTGCCTTGATCAAGAAAGAGGCGCTCTCGGTTAACAATCGAGTACGAAACTTCAATTTAGATACAGCCTTTAAAGTACGCTCGTTTTAAAATAATTAATTTCTCGGAAACTTATGGTACGAATTGCATAAAAATTCGTTTTTAGGCTAATTGAAGTGTGTAGAGTTCATTTATGCTTTCAGAATTGTGTACTGCCATTGAAAAAACAAAATTTGAGTTCGTTTTAATATGTAGATGGCCCCCTAAGCAAATTTTATATACATCATTTAAAAGTAGACTTTATTTCCAATCATTCGGTACCAGTAACTTTCTTCTACGATAATTTGTTGAAGAGTTAGTAGGGGGTTTTTACTTTTTTTTTTCCACGACTGTACATATATATCATAAATTATTAATCTATCTTACGACATAATAAAACTGGATCAACTTATCTCAATAAAAAAAAAAAAAAATCTGTAATTTAAAAATATATTTGATTCAGGCATTTAGTTCATTGCATTTAAATATTTAAGTCTTTATAATATTGACTGATGTTACAGACGGATTAAAATAATAAGAGAATTATCTTTTAGTAATTTTTCTACATGATAAAAAGGCACGTTAACAGAATATTTCATGTAATTAATATAATGTGACCTTAGGCATTCTTAATGCAAAAGTATCAACGATTCGTAAACGCGTATTCCTTCTTTGACATAAGATTTTAAAACGTGCCCCTATCTCTAAGCAAAAATATTGTTATTTAGCGGAGGGTAGTAGACAGTGAGATGAAAAATATAATTTCGTAACGTATGCCGACTATTTGTATTCTTTTGAAAAATATTTTGCTACATCTTTAAGCAACACAAATGCGCTACATATTGATGTATAAATTGTGTTAAAAATGTTACTTATAAAAGCATATAAGCATGATAACGGGGTTTCGGAAATTGTATCGATGTGTACCACAAGTGGTACACTGTGAGACAATGTATATGTTTTAATAAATCATACATGTTTACACTTTATTCATAACTTTCTTCAGTATAATAATGTCTTAACTACTTCTTGAAATCATGGTTATCACATGGTTATCCGACATATTTGGAGTCGAGTAGTGTTGATAGTGCAATAGTAAAAATGCAAAGAAAAAGTAATAGTTACAGGTACACATATTATTAAAAATTTAACCACATTTTGAGCTTAACTGAATACGTATGTGGATTGCGGTAATTAAACTATATTTATCCCTCTTAACCCTCTAAGTGTTTGGGGCGTAATATTCCTTTCACTAAGCTCCAGGTTTCACAGCAATACAAGCAATATTTAAGATAATATAATTCTATAGATTTAATGAATTTTAAATACATTGAAGAATGATTAATACTCTCAAGGATTACATTCATATTTGTAATTGAGTTTTTTTTTTTTTTTTTTTTTTTTTTTTTTTTTTTTTTTTAATATATCTATTTATATAAAATCCAAGTCTCTGTGTGTCCCTCACTATTCCGGTAGGACCGCCTCATTGAAATGAGTAATTGTTGAAGAATATTAATGCAGGGTTACCACAGTAGCGCAAAATGTTAGCCAACTTGGCGATAGCTGGCTAATTTGGCGAAATTCCCATTTAAAACCATTAATCTTTCATATTGGAGGTCACCGAAATTTAATTTAAACTCCACACTTTTAAGATATTTTTCGAAATCTATGGGTGAGAATTTAAAGTACATCTTTACATCTTCCTCCCAATGCTACTAATAAAATAACCGCCAATAGACAACGGTGTACTGTGTGAGCTCCTAACTGCGCGATTTTAATGTGCTTTAGGTACTTTTCCAATATAGGTGCCTTGGCGAAAAAGGAAATTTGGTAACATATTTTCCGGGAACCTATTCACTGTTTCATTTTATATACACACGCACTTTTTTTCGATATTTATACGATTTATTTAACATAAAAAAGCCATCTCTCTAATTTTATACAGAAACAGGTGTAATTTGTACATAAAAACATCAATAATATACATATAAAACAAACAAAAACGCTCATCAAATTTGTTTTCATAGCTGTTTATATGATTTGACAACAAATCTTGATATTTTTCCGTTATACGGACACCATGCCAAAATGTAGGCTAATGCGCCAATTATTTCAAAATGCTAAAAGATATTTGTAATTTTATGCCAACAGTTTAATATGAGTTTTATTTTATTGCTTTATTTTATAGCTGTTATTTGTTCACTTATTTTAAGTATATATTTGTGATTTGATGAAATAGTTCGTAAAAGTCTGGAATTTTCAAATGTTATATTTTTTAAATGCTCACTTTAGTATCGACAATGGTTTTTCTTTTATTTTTCAAATGCTTCAATTCAAGATTTTGCACCAACTATTACGCTTGGCGACAATGGTGTCCGCATAACGGAAAAGTACCCAAATCTCACTTTCTGATGCCCAAATTACACTAAGCTTTTAAAAAAAAATCAAAAAGCCCCTACAGTGGAAAAGTACCAAATATTGGCGCGATTTTTTTCTGACGCCAATGTCATATACACAACGGGTACTTAACTGGCACCAAAGTGTCATAATTTTGCTTGATATGGTAATCCGGATATTGTTGTTTATGCTGTTGATGTTTTCGCCAAATTGGCGTCGGAAAAAAATCGCGCCAATATATGATAACGTATATGACAACTGTGCCAAAGTTTCTATAAAGCAGTATAAGTCTAAAAAATTAAGAATAAAATAAATGCAAAGTAAGACTAAAGAAGAAAGAAAAATCATGCGTTAAGCATAGAATATGAAACACTTTCCAACACATCCTGAATGCTTTAACAAAACTTCGTTATTTAGTGAAATAAGGTAAATAAGATAACGTTACTTCTTAGATATCCCGTCGACCAATTTCGCCAAATTATATAAATCGCCAAATCAATAGTAAAAAATTAACAAAAATACAAATAAAACGTCGAATTAATGGTTTTATTGGCCATTATTGGCATTTAATCTTACAATTAATTAATTAATGGCAACCATTATTGGCAATTAATTTTACAATTTGGCGACAGTAATTTGGTCGACGGGATAACTAAGAAGTACCAAGATAACTAAGTACATATTTTTGAAAACGCATAAAAAAATTTAAAAATTGATTTCAGCAGTTACCGTCCATAGCCAATAGTACCGTTATTACATGCCACTATTTAGCTAAAATTTAGGTGCAGATGTCATATTCGCCCCATATTGGCACGATTTTTTTCTGATGCCAATGTCATATACGCAACGTGTTCTTAACTGGCGCCAAAGTGTCGTTATTTTGCGTGATGTTGTAACCCGGATTATGTTGTTTATGCTGTTGATGTTTTCGCCAAATTGGCAACCGAAAAAACTCGCGCCAATATTTGGCGAATATGACATCTGTACCAAAATTTAATTTAAACTACTCTTAAAACTACTGAAATCACATTTCCAGATATTATCATCCATAGACGGTTATGTATCCAATTCTTTGCGTGACCAAGTATATCATTTTATCTATATTCTACAAACATTTCTTAGGAAACTAAATGCAGTTCAGCGTAAAAATGCATAACTCCTTTAAAAACCACCTTTAAGAAATTTACTCTCATACTCAGTAACCCTTACGAATTCTTTTGTGTAGCCCTGCATATGAACTGTAGCATTTATACACACAGTATAGTATGCATAAATGTAGTGAAACATAAAAGGGCATATCATAATTAAAAATGCATTTCTAGCAATCATTGCTTATGTACAATACTTCGGAGAAAAGTTTCTTGGCGATAAAGAAGTTTGGCAAAGTATTTTCTGGCAACCTATTTACTGCTTCATACTCACAAGCAATTTTTTCCATATGTATACAATTTGGCACAGATGTCATATATATGCCCCATATTGGCGCGATTTTTTCCGACGCCAATTTGGCGAAAACATCAACAGCATAAACAACATTCGGGTTACCATTACAAGCAAAATAACGACACTTTGGCGCCAGTTAAGTACCCGGTGGGTATATGACATCGGCGTCAAAAAAAATCGCGCCAATATGGGCGTATATGACATCTGTGCCGACAATTTAATATAAAAAAAGCTATTTACCCATTTTTATAAAGAAACAGAAGTATATTTGCACAGATGTCATATACGCATGGGGGTTGGCGTGATTTTTCTATGACGCCAATTTGGCAGAAATATCGCTTTCGAATGCCAGTTACTTATATATTTTTCAATTATTTGCTATCATTTTGAAAAGGAAATAACTATAAATAAATAAAAGTTTGAATAATAACTATAGAACAAAGGGAACAGATGTCATATTCGCCCCATATTGGCGCGATTTTTTTCTGTCGCCAATGTCATATAGGCGACAGGTACTTAACTTGCGTCAAAGTGTCGTTATTTTGTTTGATGTGGTAACCCGGATTATCTTGTTTATGCTGTTGATGTTTTCGCCAAATTGTCAACCGAAAAAAATCGCGCCAATATGGGTCGAATATGACATCTGGGCACAGATGTCATATTCGCCCCATATTGGCGCGATTTTTTTCTGTCGCCAATATCATATAGGCAACGGGTACTTAACTTGCGCCAAAGTGTCGTTATTTTGCTTGATGTGGTAACCCGGATTATGTTGTTACCGAACAAAGCAGTTTATATAAATAAAAATCAGAAAATAAAAGTAAATAAACAATTTACTAATAAATAAAAAACAATAGCCGGGTTACCATAGCAGGCAAAATAACACCATTTTGGCACCAGTTAGTTATCCCGGTTCATATCTGAAATCTGTGCCGTAATTTGTATATAAAAAAAATTATATATATTTAGAAACGATTTTTTAATGTATATAAGTGCATATACAAACAAAGATAAAAGTTCATTAGATTTGTTTTCATAGCTGTTTATATATTTTCGCAACATATCTCACTTTCTGATGCCCGAATCGGCCAAGCTTTTTTTAAAAATGCGCTATAATGGAAAAGTACTTAAATAAATAATTAACAGAAATAACAAATTATACAAACTAAAACATTTTATTTCGAGATCAAAGCATTGTTTTTAATTTCGATTAAAAATACATATATCCTTGGATAACTTTATTTGAAATTAGGTTCACAGCTTAATATCTCATTCCATAAACCTAAACAAACACAAGTGATTCTTTCATCGTGAAACGTGAAAAATATTAAATCATTGAGGTAATCATTCACAAAGTAAGTTCTCCAACAAACAATGGGCAATATTCTAATGACGTCATAGTAGGTAAAATGGTTGCGGTATCGTTTGTTTATGGTTTGTAATCACAAAGATTTAATTTTGCAATGTCTCTTAGTAACATTATTTTATTGTCATATTTATGAGCTCAAAACAAAAGCCTATTTTTTCATTATTTAGTTATTAAAGACGGAAAAAAATCATAAATGCATGATTTGAAAATTTTAAATAATTTTCTTTCTTAATACTAAAAAATAACATCGGAAAGTAACAGCGGTTTTAAGTTAAATAAGTTTAACTGTTTAATTCTGTTGTAATATTCAAAATAACTGTATTTATTAGATTTCAGTACTCAACATCAGGGCCCGATTAAACTTGGAAGTTAGAGGAATTACAATGTCATTTCAGGACCTTTCTTTTTGAGAAGCTTTTCTAAATTCCATATATACATGGAAAATCTTCAGTGTTAGAAATATTATTCCTAGGATTGACATAACACGAGAACGGCCTGCAATTTTACACAAGTTTTTGAAAGCTACTTTATATCAGAAATTTTACTAAAAACTGGTTACTTTTTTGTTATAGCGGCACACACTATTAGGATTATGACAAGTTGCAGCCAATTTCGCCAACGTCGTAACCAAGATCGTGAAGCACACACATATAATACCATATAATACCATTTCATGAAATCGTATACGATAATTTAATAGTTTATAACCTTACTTCAAGTGTGTTATTTGTTTATTTTTAAGGCTGAACAATCTAAATTGTCCAAAATATGAATTAAAAAAAAAAACGTAAACAAAGATTGAATAGAAATGACCGCAAAAAGCCCCAAATCTGCATAACACTTGGAACCAAACTGTGCAGATTAGTGGCCTTCTACTGTACACAGTTTTTCATAAATGTGTTTCGTTCTTAAAATGTGTTATTTTCATCTATCACTGCAGAACAAGCGAGAAAACTCATATTCTTGCACATGAGTTGTATATATCTTTATATCTAAATTTCCGTCATTTTTGACGGGCTATCTTTCTAGTATATATATAATGTTGAAATAATCATATTTTCTTAGCATTTAAAACAAAATGCACAGAAAACAACATTACAATTTTACCCTTTTGCAAGACGCTCGGAGGGTTAAATAAAGGCTTACGAGTACGCCTAACAATGACAGAGTGTCATTCAACACACATCCAAATTTCGGAAGTCAATCGGAAACAGGTGGTCGCTTTGTATTCATAAGTTGTAGTTCTGGCAGTAGGATTGAAATGTCTGATTCATTAGCAGACGCCATATCTGGAACATGATGCATTACGAAGCCTGCAGCTTTCATACTCTTACAAAGATAAATCACTCCAAAATCACAATTTTCTTCTTCACATATTAAGATTTTCCTAAATAAAACACATGGTTTGGAAACAGCACAAGAACATAATAACCAATGACAATCTGTCGTTCTAGCTCTTGAAACTTAAATGATTCATCGTCATCAGAAGAATCGTCTAGAACCATCAGTGTATCTTCATCAGATGTGTCATCTGAGGATGAATCATTCTGCACAGGGTTTCTGTTACTTAGATCAGCGTTGCGCAATTTTAAGATGTCGTTTATGATTTTTAAATAATTAGCATTTCTGTTAATTTTGAAAATATTAAAAATCTGAGCCTCGGGTACACAATGGCAGACATTGGGCTACCTTCATGAAAATTGTCAGCCTCGTACGTTCAGTAGATTTCTCAGGCCGTCGCGCGCACCCACACACATAGACAGAAGGAAACTGTCTTTCATTTGTATAAGGTATGATATTAATTTTACTTGTATAATGTTTCAGTTTCATGAAATAAATATAATTTTAATATCATAGCCACATTGTAGGTGCACAGTAATATACGTCTCACTAGGTACCACAACAGTGTATCTCAATGTGTTCTTTCGTTACGTTGTAACAAGATGGATGCGTCGTTTCGTCGAAATAGTCCATCATTAGATATAGATAGGTTTGGTTAAGTAAATATATTCCATAATGACGGAAATGAACTCTAAAATAGATGTTTATGTATCTTTAACCAATATAAAATAAAGTATTAATTTCTATTTTATTGGACGAGTAACCGAAGTCCCGAAACTACATCCACTTATTGCATTAGATTAGGTTGTTATGTGTGAGCGAAATCTGGAAGAAAATTTTCCAACTATATGGAATACTGACTGCTGTGTCACCGTGTACCACGTCTCACTATGTACTACTCTCTCCTATATTATCAACTATAAAACCTAAAATTTAGTGCGAGATTACTAAAAATTAATTACAAAAATAAATATATTGCAGCCAAAGGTTTTCATCGGTGGGTGTATCTTTTATTCATGAATATCCCTTACTCCCTTATTATTTATAACAAAAAATCCCTCATGTAATATTTTCTGTCTTCCGATAGTAAAAAGTATTGTAATGTTCCATTATTTAACACAAATCTCTTAATCCAGACTCACTAAAAATCTATTTTAAAATGTCTTGTAAAATTGAGTGGGCGATTGTTAAAAAAAAAAAAAATAAACCACAAAATAAAATGGATTGTAAATAAATTATTTTCTCAAAAATATAGGGTGTTTGTTAAAAGCTGAACTGATATATATATATATATATATTAACTTTGCGACAATGAAGTCATTGTAACAATATTTTCTAAAGATTTTGTTTATTTTAAGTGATTTGAGGTGAATTGAGATGCTATCGCAACTCACTGGGGCATTCTACATCGTCAGTTACATTTGAAATATAACGCGTTTAACTCAGTGTTGCTTCGACATGGATAGTTGCTATTTCCACACATTCTGTGAAATTATCACAATTCTCTTAAACGATCATACGTGTATCGAGAAAAACATTAAAATATCTTCATTCATCTCAAAGCTAAATATGATTGTCCAGGTTTAATAACGTTCAATACTCATCATTGTTTTGACTAAAAAAATTATTTATGACCTGTTAGTTTTCTGTATTTCAATACGTTTATTTTTGTATAATTATATTTTGCGAGAATACATGAATTTAATTTTCTATGTAATTAGTTTTGTAATCTTTAAAGGCTTTATACTGGTCTCCCTTTTTTAGAATATGTTGTCCATTACACAAATTCGACTTCATTACAATGACTTCTTTCATGAATCAATAAAATACAATGGATAAATAGTATTTGATTAGTTATTGAAAATTTTTTTCCCTTATACAATCTAAACCGTTTTTATCTACTCTAAACTTTTATTTGCGGAAAATGATGATTGATCTATTTTTGGATGATTAAATTGGATTTCGTAAGTAAACTAATCCACTGCACCGATTTTTATTATTAAAAAAAAAAATTCTAAAATGTGTTTTTAAACGCTTTAAATATTTGTTGTATCTTTTTAAAAAATTTTATAAAAAGATTATTTTTCCAAAATGATGTGAAAAACTTAATAACAGATATGAATATAACCCTTGAGAGTATTAATCATTTCCTAGTCTTTTAAAACTGCATTATATCTTTAAATTTATATTAATTTAAATAAAGCTTCAACTTCAGTGGAACCTGCAGCTTACTGAACGGATATGTCAGTTCGCGGCTGTGAGAAGGTTAATACAGATTAATTTTCATTTGAGTTCTATTTGGCCTTTTTGTGCAATCAGAAAATTAATCACTTATGCATGGTAAAGTTTTTTTTTAGGAATATTCAGATAAATAAGTTTAGTTTGATAATATTTGTACATTTTTTGATAAAGTGTGTTTAGCGATTTGTAGATCTTTATACTATAATAACCGATCTGTTTCATTTATGTTTATGCTTAAAAACTTTAGTACAGCTTCACTCGTTTATTCTAAACTCACACTGTGAACGCGATTAACAGACAGTCGTGTAAAAAGAAGTAAACACCCCCAACTAACTCTGCAACAAATTATTGTAGAAGAAAGTTGCTGGTACCAAACAATTAGAAATAAAGTTTACTTTTAAATGGGGTGTATAAAATTTACTTAGGGAATCATCTACATATCAAAACGACCCCAAACATTGTATATCAATAGCAATACCCATGTGTGATAACATAAATACATTCTACACGCTTCATTTAGCTTAAAACAAATTTTCACGAAATTCGCACAATTAGTTTCAGAGGAATTAATTATCTAAAATGAGCATATTTTAGGGGCTGTATCCAAAGTGTTGTTCGGAACTCGATTGCTGAAATGCTAGAGAAAGCCTATGTCACTTCTATTAATGTATTATTTCCTGAAATATAACCATTTCAATCGCTTAATGTGTTTAGACTATTGCCCGTCCAAATGTTCGATAAAAATGAGAGAAATTTATTTTTTTTCAAATTATACTTTTGTGCACAAGATAGACATAAACCATGATTTTTACGTTTTTTAAGCATAATTCAAAAACTACTTGGAAGAAAAATTATAAATTGAGAATTTGCATAAAGCAGGACATAATGAATATAAATCGATCAAAAAAATTGTAGGTTGCAAATCATATTTTTTTTAATATTAATTTTATAATTAATTTCATAATTCATATTATAATTTTTTTAATTACAAATTCAATCTATTTATGTTTGAGTTTTTTAGTATTATAACGACATATAAAATTATCACATTAAGATTATAATTTCCGAAGACTAATGAAAATAGGAAAACGTAATTTAACATTAAAAGCACTAAATTTTGAATGTTTATAATTCAAACATTTATCATCCAAATGACCGAAAATTTCGTTTCTAGGCATATCTTGAACCCACGGATAAACTATATTGTCAAAATGTGATATTTCCTTTGAAAAAAAGAAAGTTTTGGTCTTTTTTTAACTTGTAGATGCCCCTGTAAGCAAATTTTATATACATCATTTAAAAGAGACTTAATTTTGAATCGTTTGGTAACAGTAAATTTTTCTATTATAATTAGTAGCAGAACTAGTAGGAGCTGTTTACATTTTTTCCCCGACTGTACACATTTCATGAAGAATATTATAAAATTTATGCATGGATTTTTAATTGTTCTAGTGGACAGATTCGTAAATTATGAGCAAGGTAATCAGCGGGTTCAATAAATTGAAATTTTTATAGCAGTTGATTCGAAAGGAAAGCACCTTCTGTACCAATACCAGCAGCCACTTGTAATGACATAAGAAGCCCCATGACAACTGCATTTAACTCTGTGATACAAGACATTTTTCATTTTATAAGGAACTATTTCGGGTACTTTGGACTGAAGTTGGACGGAGGTTTATTCAGCATGTTTTAACTTCAAGTGAGTATAACTGAAACAAATGTCCATTATTCACGCACAATGTATGCCACAGGAAATTTAAACACGTAAAATTGAATCCATTATTTTAAATATTTGTGTATATTATGAAAGAGATATATTATTTATGTTAAAAATCACTTTTTGTATTACCTACATTTTCATGCATTTGTTACTGTTGTAGTTCCAATCTAACATTTACAAATAAAGAACTTATCAAGATTACATTAAAAGTAATTACACAATAATGTCGATATGCTCTAATTAGTCAGTGGAGAGAGACATAACAAGTGAAACAATAAAACAGGTGCAAAAAATTGAAAGTCCATATGCCAAAACAAAGAGACCAAAACATGTTGGATGAAAATTTTAATTCCTGGAAATGATTTCAAAGAATCTAATTTGGGTACCAGTAAATGGCAGAAAAAGTGTTATTTAAAGAGGATGGGGAATTTTTAATATAGTGAGTGGTCGCCTTAAACTGTCAAGAATGTTGCACATTTTTTACCGCGGTTTCGATGGGATTTTTCATAAGGTTTTGGAAAATTCTGTTTCACTCTTTAAGAAGAGCAATCTCTAAGTGCCGGACAGATAATGGAGAGATTAAATGGGAGACAATTGATAGTCTCGTTACAATGCCTTTTTCACAATCATCAATTATAGTCACAGTGACCTGAGCAATTAGATTTATGACAGAAGAGCATGCTGATCTGTCCATACACTGTAACGTTTCCGTTTCAATCATATTCGCTATATTGTGAGTTATATGATGTTTCTTGTTATGATGAATTAAAAGAAATGTATTGTCAATCGCTGCAGTGTAAGGTATGACATGAAAACTGATTATCATTTCTGCATACCATTGCATTGTCAAAGTGCCATTCCAGACAATACCCTTTTTAACCCATATAAAAACACGTTTGGTGTCACACTCTAAACAGAATCGGCCATCGTCAGTTAAATAATTTATCTCAAAACATTTTGCGTCCAAACTCGATGTTTAGCAGCCCAAAGGTTTCACACTGCCGAGTATCTTTACGTCAAAGGAATGCAATCCATTGACATGCATGCATAGAAACCGCCATGATGAAGAGTATTTGGACTCTTTTTTTATATTACCCGTCCTGTTACTAAAAGAAACTGTCTAGGTAGTTAACTAGACTTGGATGTTTTGTTTTGACAGGCAGTTAACAACAGCTACTTGTCAGAAGTTGTTGATATAGCAAATCTGGGATCTTGCCATGGATGACTTGGCTCAACATTACCTGCTTTTTTTTCAATTCCTACTATTAGTTCCCACTCTCCCTATATTTATTTATATAAATATATATATATATATTTATTTATTTATTTATGTATTTATATATCTTGTTCAAATTTTCAATCGTTGATAAAATACTCATTATTTATCCTATCAAGTTGAAATAAATTTTTTTAAACTTGTACTGGATGACAATTGATGTTAATAAAGTTTTTTCAAATATTAATTAATTAATTAAATTTTAATTAATTAATTATAGTTTTGCATGGGAAACAAAATGGCGGCCATTGGTTATTGAAGATCAATGAAAGTATTTTCAATAAGGGGTTACCACAGGGATCTCTGTTCTGTCGCCAAATACCGCCAATTTTGTCGCCAACTTGGCGATATATCGCCAAATTTGTCGGCCAAAAGTGACGCCAACTTGGCGATCTCTCTAATATTTCGACAAATTTCCATAGAGTTCCATTGTAAATCTACTTGCTTATAGAAAATCAACAAATTGAGATATTTTAATGCAATAAAAACTAATATGAGCTTAAGGGATGATATTAAATTTTTCTTTGATGACCTAAGTACTAATTGACTTTAAAAACAAAATTTTTATAATACTTGTTTTAAATCGATTCGACATGATTGATATGATTCTCCTTGTTGTCTAAGAGATAGCAACGTCAAAAAACACGTGATTTTAGCAAGGCTCATTTTTTTATATGACCTTCCGTTTTATGGTGTAGTGCATCTGCGGACAATCTGGCTTGAGGGAGACGTTTCGTTTACCAGTGGGAGAAGGGGTTATGCAGGTGAAAAAGCTTCAAAATTACGTCATTTTATCAAGGCTAATTTTTCTATATGCTCTTCCGTTTTATGGTGTAGTACGTATGCGGACGATCTAGCTGGCTAGAGACGTTGCGTTTACCTGCGGGAGAAGGGGTTATGCAGGTTTAAAAACTTCAAAATTACGTCACTTTAGCAAGGCTCATTTTTCGATATGCTCTTCCGTTTTAGGGTGTAATAGGAATGCGAACGGTATGGCTGGTGAGAGACGTTGCGTTTACCTGCGGTAGAAGGGGTTATGCAGGTGAAAAAACTTCAATATTACGTCTATTTACCATAACTTTTGTTTATAACATCTGTTTCTACTAACTATACAATATATTAATCCATTATTGCCAGACGCTGCCAACGTTGCTAAGACCCTGCCAGATACCGATTTACAGGTAAAAAAATATGTCATCTTCACGTCATTTTAGCAAGCGTGCAAACTGTAACATATGACTCATTGGCTATCAAACAACCTACAATTAATTTGAAAGACACAAACCTAGTTGGCAAGTTAGTTTTGAAAATAATAAATTTAAAAGTTAGTCATAATTAAAGTTGTTTTTATCAGATATCAATTGAAAAAATACACTGCACCAAACACATCAAAGCATGGTGTAAAGTATATTTAAACTATGTTAAACAGATTTATTAAGAAATAAAATATTTCAGATTTATTAGATAAATACAGACAGAGGAATTACAGTGTGATATTCGTCACTAAAATGGCAACAGGAAAAATAAAGTAAAAGTTTTATGTTATCATTTAATTTTATTTCTATGCTTTTCGTACTGACAAAGGAACTTACAGAAAAAAACTTCAGATAATTGTTTGGCATTTTATCATATCTTCACTTACATTGACGCACTTGAGGCACTTTGACAGTCCTGGCTTAAAGAATCTTAACTCAATGATTCCTTTATGGCCCAGTAGATGTTTTATAAACAAACGCTAAACATTTATAATTTAGTGGCACACATGATATTTATCGATGCATTTCACTATGCTCTCTCAAAAGTTTACCTTTTTATACTATTATCAGTCTGAATTCGGCAGGATCGAAATCAGTAAAATAATATTTTTTATGTATGTACTTTTCATTTATTTCTTTTTTTGTATGAAAAAAGAATTGTGTTTTAGTGTTAACACATTAAGAGTGGATTAAAATCTTCCATATAATAATATTTGCAAACAATACTTGTTCTTATTGCCTTTTAGCCTTTTATGCCTCAAATTTTGAATTCTTGAAAATTTCATCTTCTATAGCATTTTTCGTGCATTTTTGAAACTACATTAAAAGATTTACACAAACATTTATTAAATTTTAAAAGTATTCTAAAAATTAAAATGAATTAAATATATTGGAATTTATATTGATTTTGTGCAATATATATAACCCCACTCAAATCGATTATTATCCGACTGCCAGGAAGGGTTATGTGTTTCTCGCGTATCTGGGTACGAGAATTGCTTTATACCCTCTAAACATCCCAACGGCAGGATGGATTTTAATGAATGAGGTCTCTATCGATATGTCTTAACCGTCCGATGGTTATAGGCTAGGTTTTGTTTTCATAACTTCAAGATGGCGGCCGTAATATACAAAAATGGCGATAGATACGAAACAAATTTTTACGTCCATATTGAGTTACATATCAATGGATATGTCTTTTAAAATGAAGACGGTGTTTCATTGACTATTTTACAGTCAGAAGTTCCGTTTAAATATTACACAACCTGGAAGTTGTGTAGGTAGAATCTCTATCTTTACTGCAACTCTAACCATCATAGACATCTATAGGCCTAATCAAAACAGTGTTTATAGGTAGGAACTAACAATTGAACACAACTTAAAAACCATCAATACAAGTAAATAAAAAAAATAGGTAAGTAATATAAAAAATAGATTCACATTGATGAGAAATAATCAATTAATTTGCTTTTTACGCAGTCTCGTTTTTTGATTTTTTTAATTTATGCTTTACTTGTGTTATTTTAAATGTTTTGTAAATGGTAATTTGTAGAATTAGGAAATGCACAAATATAACGTTTTCACAATAGAAATATAGAAGTATTTCTGCACTGAAACTTCCCCCTACAAATCTTCCAAAGAAAAGAAAGCTGAAATAAGGCAAAAAAGAAAATAGCAAAGGCAAAACAAATCACCCCTTTAAAAATGTTTTTGTTTCGTGCAATGAATAATCCTTTTGGGACAAGATAAAATGAATTATCTATATTATAATCTATCATATATTATTATCTATCATTGTAAACTGTATTACTACTAATCGATTTCTTAAATGAATTTTATAACAAGTTATTTTAGTGGTACTTTGAAGTACCGCTGGGGGATAAAGGGTTAAAGGATCGGAATTCAATATAAATATGTTAAACTACAACGGTTTTTAGTGGCATTTTATGAAATTACTTTAAAATTAATTACTTTAAAAATACAGAGATTGAAATTATTGGGAAGAAAAACGCTTGGGAAATAATATTTTACGCAATACGTTTCGTGTTCTTGACATATGATAAGCTTTCCTATTAGTTTATAAGTAATTTTCTTTGTAAAAATATATTACTCATATCCATACACTATAGTAAAAATACACTACAGAAATTACTATCAAAAATGTGTTTTCAATGCTGAATAAAATATATTGAAGTATATACGGTAGTAGAATACGGTAGTGCTCTGGATTTGCCCCATTACTTGTTTTTAAATTTCTATACTTATTCCATCATTTGGAAAATCCATTTAGAAAAATGTAACTGAAAATAAGGCGAAGAATAGCAAATGGTAAAATATTCTTCTTCGAAAACAAGTAGGATCTAATATGAAAACAGTTCAATTTTTCAGAAAATTATATTTTTGATATGTAATGCATTTTTAAAAATGTTTTCGGAATTTTAAAAATGTTTCGAGTACATTGAAATTTTTCAATATATAAAGAAATATAATCTTTTTGCTATACAATGTAAATAGTTCAATCGCAGAAAGATTTATTTCCAGTTTCAGAATTTATACTATGATCTTTTAAGCCTAAGGTAAACTATATGGATTTTACATTTAAATGGTATTTCAAAGCAATACTGCAGGATATTTACATGTTTTAAAATATACAAGGTGTCCACATTTATCGTTTTTCCATAGCTTAAGACGTTAGCTTTAGAGATATGGATGTCTCAAATGTTGTTCAAAATCCATTTAGCCCCAAAGTCAATTTTTTTTTATCAAATTCAAAGAGTGGAATATTATTTAATAAAAAAATAATAATTAAAATTCATTTAAAAATCACAAAACAATCTACTAAAATTACTTTAAGGTGAATACATCTACCCTATATATATAAAATCCTAATGAAACGAATTTATGAAACGAATATATGAAACGCCTCAAATGTATCGATTCTTTGAATCGACCGATTAAACAACTGATTTTGTTTCACGGCGATTTCTTCTAAAATATGGAATAGTTTGCAATGAAATTAACACCAAAAATCCGTGTTAATCCACAGATCTCAAAACTGGTATTAGAATTTTTAAATTCGAATTAGTTTTCGAAATATTAATTTTTTTCTAATTTTAAATACATTTTTTTCTAATGATGGCAACTCAAATTTTAATCATAACAGAATTTTATTTTTCATAATTCAGAAAAGGTTACTATTTTAAATTAATTTGGCGACAGTTGGGCCTCCTTTAAATATATGCTAAGAACAATGCTTTTTTTGTATTTCGTTATCATTTTATTAAATACAAAACTTTCATTTAAAAATGAAACATTTAAATTTATGGCTTTCACTTCTTTAAAAAAAAAAAAAAAAAAAAAAAAAAAAAAACGAAAATAAAAATATTAGACACAGATGTCATATACGCACCGGAGTACCTAATTGGCGCACAAATAGCATTATTTTGATAGACATGGTAACCCGTCTATTGTTGTTTATTTAATAATAAATGTATATTTACTTTTATTTCTTTTTTTAATTTATATAAATTACTTTGTTCTAAAGTAATTAATTATTTTTTGCTATTCCCTTTTGAAAACAATAGAAAATAATTAAAAAATACGGTACAATGTAGTAGTTATTCTGTCACCCAATTTCGCAAATTATATAAATCGCCAAATTGTTCAGATTGACAAAATTTTTATTTTAAATAACGAAAGAACAAATAAATTAGTATAACATTAATAAATATAAAAATAAAACGTCGAAATAAAAATCACTTGATGACGTAAACACGTGTAACTTGCTAAAAGTCAAGTGAATGTCACATTTACGATCAAGCATTATTGACATTTAATCTTATAGTTCCGGATAGATTTTTTGTCGACGGGATAACTAAGTAGTACCAAAAATACATATGTAACTGATATTCTAAAACGAGGCTTTCGCCAAATTTTCGTAAAAAAAAAAAAAAAAATGCCAAACATGCGGTGTATATGACATCTGGCGAAATATTAAATTATGTAACAAACCATGACATTTAATTTCAACTTCAATTCAATGTTTTAATTTACCACTCGAACAATAAAAAATATGCTAACTGGCGAGTTGAAAAAAAGATATTGGCGAGATTTGCACCCGGCTTTTTTTCTTTCGGCACAGATGCCATATACGGCCCCATATTGGCGCGATTTTTTTCTGACGTCAATATCATGTACGCAACGGGTACTTAACTGGCGCCAAAGTATCGTTATTTTGCTTGATATGGTAAGCCGGATGTTGTTGTTTATGCTGTTGATGCGTTCCCTAAATTGGCGTTGGAAAAAAATCGCGCCAATATCGTATATAACATTTGTTCCAAACTTTCATATGAAAGGCGAAGGGATCAGATCGTATTTGTTTATGGCATTTGATGACTTGAACTATTATAATATAGATGAAATGATGGGGATAGTATAATATTTGGCGACTTACCACCTGTGCCTGGATAACATTAAAGTCTCAAAATTGCACTTAGAGTATAAAAAGCAAAGTGTTCCGCCCGGAACTGTTGATGATAGTCACATGATTTAGGCTATTGTTATAGAGATTGTTTTAAAATATTGGTTGACAAAGACTCTGAATGCTTAATTCATTTTATTTTAGCTTCTTTTCAAATGTTTAACTGTTCCTCTTTAATCAAAAACGAAAACAACCATTGGATGTCTTAACAGCAACTGATTCTCCGTTAAATTTTTGCAATCAAAGGGAATTGAATGGAAACCCGTTTACAGGGAGATCTGCACAGCTTTTTCAGTATAATTTAAATATTCTCTAATATTTTTAAAACCCATTAGATTTTTAGATTTTCAGATTCTGCGGTATCTGAACGGGGGTTGGCGAGCGTAGCTTGCAGGGGGCAGAGCCCCCTAGTATAATATAAAATTATTTAAAATGCATTACAAATATCTTAAAGTACATTAAAATCCATTAAAAAAGACAAAATGTTTTCATCCATTACACGGCCGCCATGAATGGGGATTTAAATCTTGTTATTATTTTTTTTTCTTTGCGCTTATTCGTAAATTGTCTAGAATAAATCATTGTAATTTAAAGGTTGTACGTGAGGTGAGATGTCAGAAAAATTCAAATCTCCAACAAAACGAGCTTTCATCTGTTATGCAGCAAATATTTCCATACTTCGTGGATATCGTATGATAGTGCATTTTTACAAGCTATATCTTTATTAGCAACTAGCCGCCTCTGGCGACCAGTTTGGTCTACCTTAAATGTATGCTAAGCGTTGCATCATGTTACTTTCATTCTTAAACTAATTCACTTGCTCAATCCTTCCCCGCGAGTCCAATGAGAAATCAAGAATTCTTTGCGCACTTGATAACATTTCATGCTTATTTCGTTTTTTTTTTTTTTTTTTTTTTTTTTTTTTTTTTACGGATACATCTTAATTTCCGTAGCTGTAAAAATGAGTGAAATTTCAAGTGTTTGAACTGAGATTTGTTCATAAATTATATAAGTTAAACTTATTTTATTTAAACATACCGTTACTTCAATGTCATTTTTTAGTATTAATAAATTTATTTAAATTTTTGAAAATCATGCATTTACAAATTTTTTTCACTACTTAATAACTAAATAAGGAATATATAAACTTTTGTTTTTATAGATTTGATTTCTGAGTTCATAAATATGACATTAAAGTAACGCAACTAAGAGAAATAGCAAAATAAAACCCACGTGAATGCAAGCCGTTAACAAACGTTAGCGCCGCCAATTTAATTACTATGATGTCATAAGAATATTGTCCATTCATTGTTGGAGAACCTGCTTTACGAATGATTACCTCCATGGCCTAACATTTTCTACCATTTATAATGAATGAATCTCTTGTGTTTGTTTACTTTATGAAGTGAAATAGAAAGCTGTCAACTTAATTTCAGTTGAAATTATCTTGGAATATATATTTATTTGAATGTAAATTAGAAACAATACTTTGATGCTGAAATGAAATATTTTAGTTTATGTTATTATTATTACGATTAATTGCTTATTTAGGTACTTTTCTATTACAGGGGCCTTGGCTTCCTTTTTTTTTAAGCTTGGTGCAATTCGGGCTTCAGAACGTAAATTACGTTGATAAAATATATAAATAGCTATGAAAATAAAACTGGTGAACTTTTATTTTTATTTATACGTATTTATTTGCATATAAAAAAGTTATTTACACGTATATCTACAATATTTGTTTAGATACAAATTACTTCTATTTTTTATAAAGATAGATTATTAGCTTCTTTAGATTAAATAAATTGTATACATATGGAAAAAATTGCTTATGTATATGAAATAGGATTTAGATTGCCGGAAAATACGATGGCATTTTTTTTTCTCACCAATAACCTATGCTGGAAAAATAGCTATTTATTTATTTAATTATTTATTATATTTTAAGTGGGGTAAATGAAAGATGTGTATTTTAAATGAAAGTTATGTATTTTAAATGAGATGGGTGATAGATTTATATTTTAATGAAATGATGGCGATGGAAGAATATTTGGCGATTTATCACCTGCGCCCGACTAATGGCTGTTTGGCATATAAAAAATGAAGCGGTCAGCCCGGAACTATTGATGACAGTCACATGACTTCGGCTTTTATTATATAGATTATTATTTAAGGGGACAAGGAACCTTAAAATCCTTAAAAATAAATTATTTTATTTTTTGTAAATTTTACCTGAATATTATTCAAGGATACATTATATGAATTATGTCATGCATTTATCACAAGAAAAAAAATATTTTTGAGAAAAAACGGAATTTTACGCGTCGTTTTCGAAATCTTCGAAATGCCCCCTGCGCATTCCATATCAAGGAAAATCCCCAATATTTTTTATAAAAGTTTGTTTTATATATATAAATAAAATAGAACATCGAATTTTATATATTTGAATTTAAAAGTAAAAAAAAAAAATGAAAAATTTTGAAATTTTCATGTTTTTTCATACGTGTATCCAGAAAAACATTAAAATATCTTCATTCATCTCAAAGCTAAAAATGATTGTCCATGTTTACTAACGTTCAATACTCACCATTGTTTTGACTAAAAAAATGATTTATGACCTATTAGTTTTCTGTATTTCAATACGCTTATTTTTGTATAACTATATTTTGCGAGAATATATGAATTTAATTTTCTATGTAATTAGTTTTGTAATCTTTTCAAAAAAATTTCAAAATTTAAAATTTTTTTAAACTTTTAAATTCAATTATATAAAATTCGATGATCTATTTTATTTATATATATATAAATCAAACTTTTATTAAAAATATTGGCTATTTTCATTGATATGGAACGCGTAGGGGGCATTTCGAAGATTTCTAAGACGACGTGTAAAATTCTATTTTTTTCATTAAAATAATCTTTTTTTATTTTGTTTTGTGATAAATGCATGCCATAATGCATATAATGTACCCTTGAATAATAATTTGGTTAAATGTACAAAAAAAAAATATTTTTAAGGATTTTAAGGATTATTAATAAAAAATATAAGTTATTATTTATAAAATTGATAAAAAAATATTTTTAAGGATTAAAAAAAATTATTTTTAAGGATTTGTCCCCTTAAATTGATTCTTTTATAATGGCTTCCTGATAGTTATTTGTACGAAAGATGATTTTCAATTTATTAAAATAAACTTTTATAAATTCTACTGCTATATTCACCTTGAGTTAAATAATTAAAATTCATATCAAAATCACAAATAAATGTACTAAAATTACTTTTAGGTTTAAAATTTTATGTTACATCTAGTTACATTAATATAGGGTAACTCTAGGAGAGATGACCATAGTTTTTTAAGATTGAAATAAAAATTCTTAGAATGCAAATACAAGAAATATTTATGCATATTTAAAATTCTTATACATATACTCATAATAATTTATGCAAAAAATAAATAAAAATTGAAAACAAAATGTGTTAAACAAAATTGAAATTAAAATGGCAGATGGCCATCTCTCCTTAATGCCGAGGAGAAATAGCCATCTAATACAATAATGAAAAAGTGAAGTTAAATAGCAAAAAAATAACACATTTCATATAGTTAATCAAGTAAAACATATAGCAATTTGTAAAGATGCAGTTATATGATGGAAAATGAGTGACTAAAACTCGAATAAACAAACTTTGAAGTATAATTTCAAAACTTCACATTTCGTAAAATCTTTTCACAGGTTTGGTAATTTCTACACGCTTCATGGACCCACTTCAGGTGTCTTATGCATTGTATTCAGACATACATTTGGATGTGATATTATATTGTTTAGCACAACCAACACAGTGATCCTAAACCGATTCTATTTAATCGGAAACTGCAGAATCTGATAATTTAAATGTATTTCGTTTTCTTCGCTATTGAAGTGTCTTGTTTTTCTTTCTCTCGTTAATTTTAGGTTTATTACGTTAATTTAGTTTATTTATCAACTTTATCAGTTTCTGTTATGAAAGTTCCCGACGTTTTCCCGTATTTTCCGAAACAAAAAAATCGTTAGGTCTTATATTATTATTATTATTATTAAATTATTTATATAAGTTGAAATTTAATAACTATAACAAATAATATATTTATAAACATAAACATTATATATTTATTTTATGTTTAATTATATTTAGTTAAAATCATCACTCCGTGTAATTTTCAAATATTGATTAAAGTTTACTATCTCTCCTCAATTTCACGTGGCCATCTTTTCGGAAATTGAAAAACTGATGGTCGCGCAATTTAAAGCATCAATAGCCATTGTATCTCTTAGTTTTAGGCTTAGAAGCAAAGATTAGATTATATACGTGCCTTAAAAGACCATATAATAAGAAATATATATAACGTACACACTGCAAAACATTCATATACCTAAATCAACAAAATATTCAACCAATAAATTAAATAAACATAAAAATTACACGTACTATTTATAATCGAAAAACACAACTGCATGTCGCAATAAATATCTGGTTGAACTATTTCATATGAACAATGTTTATGTTGTAATCTATGATCAAGTTTTGGAAATATTTAGACTGGCCATCTCTCTCTATGGTCATCTATCCTAGAGAGGGTTACTCTTTATTAAAAAAAAAACTTTGACCATTTAGTAATAATCAAAACAATAAAAAATCCTTTTCATTCCAACTCCTCTCAATATTTTTTCGATGTAAATCGATCGGTACCTCTCTCATCGCTAGGCGGCAATTTTGTGCTGCGATAGAATGGAGTGGTGCATTTTATTCCCAAGATAATACATCATTTAAAACAAAACAAAAAATAGATTTCTTTCAATAATTGGTATAAATGTAACTCTGTATAGATCAAAATCAAAAACATACGATATGTTTAAAACGTTTTCTAATAAAAATTTAGAATTTATTTTCAGATAAATATATTAAAATATTTTGTGTTTATTATATAGCATTAAAATAGAATTTTACAACAATTTTTAAATATCCCCCACAAAAAATATATCATAGTAAACGCATAAATAGAGAGAAATTAGTTTCAAAATTTATTTATGATGACAGAGAAGACATTAATTCCATTTAGAAAAAAAAAAAAAAAAAAAAAAAAAAAGAAAGTATATGACAAAACAAATATTTAATTTTGCTGTTATTTGAGAAGCATAAACAGTGAATTGAAATTAGATTTTGAAATGGGTTTATTTTCTCCCATTTATTTGTTTAGTAGTATAAGTTCTAGTTAAATAGCAGTAAAGAAAATTTAGTATAATTTAACAATAATATATCTAGGAAAGAATACATCATAAAAACTCACAAGTATGGATAAAGAGAACTATACAACATATTTGCAATGAAAATTTTGGAATTCATGTCACCTAAATCAAATGTGGAAAAGTACATTAAAATGCATATATGTCATTGTATCATAAAGGCATAAACAAGGAATTTAAAATACCTTTTAAAATGGATTTTTTTACCGTATATTTTAGTTAGATAGTTTATTAATATAACTAGGTAATATTTTAAATTATTCGTACCCATAATATTTATTTTGAGAGCTTATTTTAATTACTGTAAATTAAAAAGATCCATTTTTTATATTTTTAAATTTGTAATTACACTTTAAAAAATATCTGCAAAGTTACCAACATTTTTCTTGGGAACTGGGATTTCTAGAACATTTTATGTAACATCAACAACAAAAATTCATGTAACAGCACAGTAAATCAAAAAATCTGTAAGGTTACTAAGATTTTTTTAGGAAAGAATGCCTAGAACTTTTTAGGTAAATGCAAACCGTGTAACAGATAAAATTTATTAATATTTCTGTAATTTTAGTAAATTATTTTGTAAATCTACAGAAATCTGTAGCTTTACAATAATTAGTTTTGTATACATCTTTTTTGTACAGTGCAAAAGTAAAATTTTAGTAAGCATGCAGATTTCTGTAACTTTATATCTGTAGAATTACAGATTATTATTATTTTTTTTTTTACAGTGTGCGTACAAGATTATAGATAGTTTTGTTAAATAATATTCTATAACTGTTCTTAAAAACAACTTCTTAAAATCCAGTTCTTATAAATACTTTTACTTGAATATAATTTTGTAAAAAGATGAAAGTAGCTAATCTAATGAAGTCAGTTTTTCTTATGTTTATTTATTTATGTTTTCGCATTTTTCTTTCTTTGTATGTATCGTCTTCTTAAATCTCGTTTTGTTTCTGAGTTTCTGATTCATTATAAAATATTGTCATTCTTACTGTAATATTTAACTTCGGTTTGGTTGTTTCCTTTGTCTTCTGCTTTCTTATTTGCTGTTCCCTCTGACACATCAATATTTTTACCTTTATCTTTAATTTCCGTAAAGCTTTCGTTTTGCTCTTAGTCTCAAAATTATTCCACGATATGAAAAAAAAACACATAAAGAATTGAAAATTCATTGATTTTTTTTAAATATATTTAAGAAGTTCTTTCCATTGCGTTCAGTTTTTCATCTGTGTACACAACTTTCATTTGGAAATTTTTTGCAGTCAGAGATTAAAGACGCATTAGTTATGCGCAAAAAATAATAAACTGTAAATACTCGTATTTGTTGCTGCCAATCGGGAAAATACATAGATCTAGCAGGTATATTTCACGAGTTTTAACAGAAAATACAATTGTAACTTTAAATTGTTTGATAAAAAATTGTGTAACATCATAAAAAAAATAATGAGTTATTTATATTTATAATAATATTGTAACTGAGGTAATATATAAATTGCGTATAAAAAAATTGTAATTAGAAGTATACTAAATGCTTTCGACAAATAATTTCCTAAATAAAAATTAATCCGAAAGATAAATTTTGTAAATAATGTCCAAAATTAAAGCATAATGAACTTTTAGTCAAATTTGAAGATTATTATAGGTATTTTATTTCATACTAAAAACATCAACGCACAACTTTTCTGTAAGCGTTAGTAGCACCTAATTGCTCAACGATGAATTTTTTTTAAATGAATGCCACACTGTTTAACACATCTGAGAGAAAGGAATTATAAAATCGTCTGTATGTCACAGAATTCGTTATTCATTCGCGCAAACATTTAAAAGGCTAACATTTCTTAAAACAAGAGTTAAAAATGATATTTCAACGTTTAAAACAATTAGTTAACAAATGTTAAGAAAGCATTTTATCATTCTAGAAAATCTTTAAAACCGCAAATGGAAAAACATTACTGTTCTCTGAAAATTATAAATATATCATGCCAAAAATAATAACTCATAAAAAGCTGTCCAAAAATTCTCACAAGAACGATTTATATTTGAATGTATGTATTTAAACATTCATGAGTTATGTGTTAATTGAATTTGATTATTTTGTTTCTGGAAAGTGAATTTCTTTTTTGAATATTTCTTTTTTTATAAATGAATTTAAAATGTTTAATTTAGAGAATTACAAACGAGTGCGTATTTTATTTCAAACACACCAGCACGCACACACACACGGGGATATGCTCACGCAAATACACAAGCACGCACACACGTACTCCCCCCCCCCCCATATATATATATATATTAGTAAATGCAATATAAGCAAGTAAAGTAAACAAAGAATACCTTCATTGCTCTAAATTTTATTTCTTTCACGGCTACTGGACTATCTCTACTTGTTATTATAAAGGTAACGTTATTCTACTTATATAGTATTTTTAAAGTTTGGTGGGTGTAAATTTTCACAACGCAGGAGTTTGCGGCGGTTAAAGCTCTTTTTTTTTGTACATACTTGGAACAAACATGTTTCGTTATCTCTTGTAACAGGTTTAGTGAAATGTGTGAAAGACGATTATTGCTGGATATTTAATCGTAAAATAACTGCATCATTACATAACAGAAAAACCGAAATACACCGCTTCCTGCATTATTCATTTACCATTATAGATTAAAAAATCTTAAATAAATCTAAGTAATATATATTGACCAGATAATTGAAAAACTCTACATGGAACAAAAAATTTCAGATCCCTTTTTAAATATGCATCTCAAAAGTGCATAGAAACAGTTTTTCTTTTTTAGTTTCCATGAATAACAGTTTTGTAGACTTGCGTTAAAGAATAATGTTGCATAGTAATAGTCAATTTAATTGAATTACTTATCCGAAATTGTGGATATTCTATGAGGTTTAACTCAACGTTAAGAGCCTTAATAAGTAAAGTACACTGGTGTCCAAAATTAAGGTCTCGAATGCATTTTTGACAGTAATGCAAGATATTTAGAAATAAAATTGATAAATTTGGTACCATGCATATTTTGTGAAACATATAACATAATGTTAGCCTCCAGTAATGAGAAAATTGTCTTTAGTATAATATTTGTATCAGAAAATGGTATTAGACCGTTACAAAGTGTTTTAGGCTTCAGTGCTGTGATTATTCCATTAAAATCCCCAAAATTAACTGATTTCAGTTCGAAGGAGTTCTCATAATCGTTTATATGATTGAGTGTGATGCGGAAATGTTGCCAGGCTTCAAGCAGAGCAGTCTGAAACTGAAAAATCTTGATGGTTACAAGTGACATCAATAGTAGCATAGACGTTGTGGAGTCATCACCAAACAAAAAATACCATCAGCAGGGAAAGCTGCAAATCCCCCAAAGAGAGACTACAACTGCACAGGATCGTTAATTCACATTAAGTGCACAATAGCACAGACAGATGACGGCTACAGAGCTTTCTCGTGACCTTGCTTCTCCCTCCGAAACAAGAATTCCGCGCAAATTGTATACGGACACATAGCAGAGAGGGCTTTTTACGTCTGGCTTCTAGTTCTGTGTCTCCATCTGAGCCCTTTTTAGGTGCGTTCGTATTTATATAAATACGTAGCACCTACAGTCGTTGTTCAGTCCGTCTGTCCCTCCATCAATTTGTCCGCATATAACAGAACAAAAACTACCCAACCGAATGGTCTGAAATTTTAAATATATAATTTTTGCAAAATTTTGTCGAGTCATTTCAAATTTTATGAAAATCGGATCTATAGTTTAATTACAGGGACAGTCAAACGTTTTCCGTTACATTACGGTCAATGGGAAAATATTATTCAGAGTGCATTTTAACGATGTTACAGCCTTTCGAACAGAATAAAATTGCTATGCACTTATGAAGTGCACTAAAATATACATTTTGTAAAATATGCGGAGCAAAAAATATTTATAAAACTAGGTATAGTACGAAGGCACCTCATTTGTCACGTTTGACGTGCAATTTCCAATTTGTTTTTGAGGAGTATCATACGCTGTTCTTCCATGAAGATCCGGGCATTTTTTTATAATGATTCGAGATTCAGCACACAAAGTGACTCTCGACGAGCATTCATCAGAGGAGCATCTGGAGAATAATATCATTCCTCAGATATAAAGGGAATCGACCAGAAGGCAGAGGAATACTTGTATTAAACGACATCATATTTGTCTGCTGGGCATTGCTGCATTTTCTTTGATGTGGTTAGTTTTATCGCACAGAGTTACAAGGATGAGATCCTTGAACACCATATGTTTATTCCAGGTTGTTGCAAGTCCGAACCTCCTATTTATGAACGATAATGCGATGCCATATAGAGTTCATATTGCTGATGGTTTTTTGGAAGCGGAGTCTAATCGATATATAGACTAACACACGAAGGCTCTGGAAATCAATCCAATACAGCATGTTTGTGATGGTTTGGAAAGATGCATTAAGCGACGTCTTCCCCTCTCCCAAGACACTATTGGCGTTATAATTCGTGATTTTATAAGAAGAAATTTATTGCCGAAAGTATTTCTCGATATTCTTATTAGAAGTACAATTGCTCATTGCACGGCAAGTTAATTGTACCGTTATTAAGATATAACACATCATGGTTTGGCCGTTTTTCATGTAACTGATATCTGAACCAATATATCAGATACTAGGGCTCTCTGCCCCCTGCAAGCTGCGCTCGCCAACCCCCGTTCAGACACCGCAGAATGTAAAAACACGCTAAGCTGATGAGTTTTAAAAATATTAGAGAAGATTGAATTATACTGAAAAAAGCTGTGCAGATCTCCCTGTGAGCGAGTTTCCATTCAAGTCCCTTTGATTGCAAAAATTTGAGGGCGAATTATTTGCTGTTAAGACATCCAATGGTTGTTTTCGTTTTTGATTAAAGAGGATCAGTTAAACATTTGAAAATAAGCTAAAATAAAATAAATTAAGTATAAAGTGTCTTTGTCTCCCGGCATTTTAAAACAATCTCTATAACAAAAGCCTAAGCAATGTGACTATCATCAACATTTACAGGCTGACCACTTCGCTTTTTATAATCTATGTGCCATTTTGGTACTTTAATGTTAGTCAGGCACAGGTGATAAGTCGCCAAATATTATTCTCACACCATCATTTCACCTATATTATAATAGTTCAAGTCATTAACTGCCATAAACAAATACGGTCTGATCCCTTCGCCGTTCATATGAAAGTTTGGCACAGTTGTCGTATACGTCCCATATTGGCGCGATTTTTTAACAACACCAATTTGGGGAACGCATCAACAGCACAAACAACAACATCCGGCTTACCATATCAAGCAAAATAACAATAATTTGGCACCAGTTAAGTGCCCGTTCCGTATATGACATTGGCGTCAGAAAAAAATCTCGCCAATATGGCACCGTAAGTTTTCTATTTTGATTAAAAAATCAAAAAATTTTTTCGAATGAAACTGCATAAAATTTGCCATGGTTGCAAAGAATTCTTGGTACTTAGTGTTACGCTAGCCAGATTCAAATCTCGCATATAGCTTTTTTTTTTTTTTTAACTCGCCATTTAGCATTTTTTTCGAGTGGTAATATTTGGCCAGATGTCATATATGCACAGCAGGTTTGGCGTGATTTTTTTTAACGAAAATTTGGTGAAAACCTCGTTTTCAAATACTAGTTACATATGCATTTTAGGTATTACTTAGTTATCCCGTCGACCAAAAACCTATCGCCAACCTATAAGATTAAATGCCAATAATGGTTGATCGTAAATGTCTCATTCACTTGGCTTTAAGCAAGTTACACGTGTTTTCGTCATCAAATGATTTTTATTTCAACTTTTATTTGTATATTTATTAATGTTATACTAATTTATTTGTTCTTTCGTTATTTAAAATAAAAATTATGTCAATTTGTATAATTTGGCGAGTGTTTTGGCGATTTATATAATTTGGCAAAATTGGTCGACGGAATAACTAAATACTACCGTATTTTTTAATTATTTTCTATTATTTTCTAAAGGAAATATGAAAAAATAATTAATAATTATAGAACAACATAATTTATATAATTTATAAAAATAAATAGAAGTAAATAAACATTTATTATCAAATAAACAACAATAGCCGGGTTACCATGTCAACCTTTTCTGAAACATGAAAAAAAAAATATCTGTTTGATTAAAATTTGAGTTGCCTTCATTAGAAAAATGTATATAAAATTAGAAAAAAAATTAATATTTCGAAAACTAATTCGAATTTAAAAATTCTAATATCAGTTTTGAGGTCTGCGGATCAATGCTGATTTTTGGTTTTAATTTCATCGCAAAGTATTCCATATTTTCGGAGAAATCGCTTGAAACATAATCAGTTGTTTCATCAGTCGATTCATGTATCCGTTTCATAAATTCGTTTCATACATCCATTTCATAAATTCGTTTCATTAGAATTATATATATATAGGGTAGACATATTGTTATGTTGCGATATGCTTTCCCATAGTAATTGTAATATGTTTATCTTCCAAATTCCGTTGCAATAAAATTATATTTATCCAGCTTCTTTTGAGTTTGTTACTTTAATTTTAGGACATTGGTGTATTATCAGTATATTTCTGTAATGAAAGTATTGAAATAGTTTGACGTTAGTATGGAAGCATCTGTGTTGATCACTAAATTCTTCACTAACGAGATATTTTTAGTCATTTCAGACAATACACTAAAAACTTCAAAATTGTTTTGTATCATTGTTAATAGTGGAAATATTCAAAATTTTCATTCAAAAATAATTGTAACGATATTTTCTTTGAAAAAAATATAAAAATTTTCTGCACTATTATTTCTTACTTTCTTGTAAAATATCCTTATAATATAGCTACGAATTTTTAATGACTATTAGATAACGTAGGTATACCCATATAATACATAAATCCAAGTAAGTATTTGAAGAATTTTGCTTTTTAGATATTCCTTCAATTCATCGCTTTTCTTGTGTGAACTCACAAAAGTATGTTTTTATCTGCATTGCGTGCTAAAGAAAGCGATCAAGCAAAACTTTTTCGATTTTTCAAGCTTAGAAAAATAAGATTCTACGCTTCGTATCTTTTTATCGTTTAAAATATTACCTAAAAATGTTATGAGATATTTCGCAGATTTGCAGCGTAAAAAGTAATTTTAAATATTATGTTTCTTGATAATTTTGCCGTTCAATACAGAAATAATTTAGATAAAGATGAATAAACATTTAGGTAACTGACTGCTAACTATTATTTTCCATCTTTTAAATAGAAAGATTCTCTGCTAGGCACTACTCTTCCATGCTGCATTATTAAAAAAAAATATTTTCTGTGTTTACATTCATATTCAAATTAATAAATATAACAATATTTCTCTTTCTAATCCGAGTATTTATATGCTTAGTACACTAATAATATAAATACAAAACTTGTATATAGTTTTAGGAAATAATATAGTATATAAAACGCATATGTATTGTACTTAAGTACGGTTAAAAATATTGCAACGATTGTGTGAAAATAAATTATGCATGTGGAAATTTTTTAACAAAATATTATATATTCAGTACATTCAGGGAATTTGTTACTATAAACTAAATTCTTTATTTTATATATTTAGCTTGTCGTAACAGACCGTAAATGCATAAATTCTTTTTTGATAAAAACGTATCGTATTTCGATTTAAATATTCTTCGCAATATCCTTTCATCTTTTTTGTATTGCCGAAAAATATTATTCACTGTAAAATTAATTTAAAAATTCATTAATATTTATATTTCTCAAAAGGAATTTCTCATTTCCTATTGTATATTTAATGAACTTATTATTATTTATATTTTTCAACACATTATACTCTTTTTAATTTTCACAGGATATTTAAACACACATAAATGACTCTGTAGTCCTTTAAGTGGTAGTATTAAGTACGAATGAAATGCAATTGTTTCGCTATGTTGAATTAAATTAAGAAAAAAGATACTGAATACATGACACATAAAAAATAACCTAATAGATATATATCTATACAGGGTTACCCTAAGGGATTCGTCGGGCTTCAAAACATTGTGTTGAGAGGCATACGACTTCCAAAGACAGGTGGTACATGAAAAAATATACACATTTGCCCGGTTTAAAAGCCAACCTTGTGGCTCGCGTGCAAACTAGATGGTAGGCTTGTGGCTAAACTGTACAATATGACGGCAATGGTGAAGTTCCGCTGGTCTGGGTGTTCCTATGTTGCCATGGCCCCCGAAATCGACAGATTTCATGCGAAGTGATTTCATTCTGTTGTCGTGGGGTTATGTGAAGAACAAAATTTATATACCCCCAATGACAACAACGCTGCGAACATCGCCGGAACGCATCACTGCTTCTCTAACGGATATTGACAGAAACTTGCAATTGAACGCATGAACGGGCGCTGGATTACAGTCAGGATGTGTGGACGGTGACTAAGGGCGTCCACATTGAACATTTGTGCTATGCACCAGAATCTTGGTGAGCGTATGTATCTTGTTCACGCATCACTCGTATTTCTACGTCGTATACTTGAATAAAAACTGTATTTTGAAACACGATGAATCACTTTGTCTAACCCTCTACATAGATTCGGAACATTTTACCTATTTCAAGAATTTTATGTAGCATTATATGGAAGCACCAGACGCTGCAATAAGGCTAATTTATGTAACGTATCGAGCGAAACAAAACGTTTGTTTGAGCATACAAGAGATAGCAAAAAGGAAATTTATACTTTCATCCTAAGAAGAACTATAATGGTAATGACTGTTTGGAATTTCATTTAGCAAAGATGTCACGACGTAGTTTTAAAGACTATTTTTAAAACGGCAACGATGTGGTTATAACATATTCGTAAA
Organism: Maratus speciosus; assembly: GCA_963932465.1. Taxonomy (NCBI): domain Eukaryota; kingdom Metazoa; phylum Arthropoda; class Arachnida; order Araneae; family Salticidae; genus Maratus; species Maratus speciosus. The sequence continues at coordinate 164,892,516 of OZ010795.1, read as the reverse complement.
TATTTTATTCAGTCTTTTCTTTTAATATAATTATTGTAAATATTATGGCAAGTTTCTTTCTTTTGAGTTGACTGTTTTCTTCTGATTTCTACATATATATATATCCAATATATAAATTTCCCTCCATATTCCTATAATTTTTATTACATTCGTATATATAACTTTAGTAATTTAATCGGCTGTCGAACATATTTTAAATAATAATTTTTTATATTGTTTTGCACCATAGAAAGTTCATTTGTAACAATTGCAGGGAACTTAAGGGGTTACATACTTTCTCGTACGCGAAAAATTGACATATTCTGAAATTAATTTTGAGGAAGAGATTAAAATTATTTCAAAATCAATAACAGCACATTGTTTTTTTTTTTGTTTTTTTTTTTTTTTGGCCTCGGGTATTTAAAAACATTTTTTGTTGTTAAATTACGTCACATACTGCATCTGAAACATGCAGCCGCGTTGACCTTTACAAAAATATCCGGACTCGATGAGTAGCATACGAATTTCCTGTAAAAACAAAAAAAAAAAAAAAATTAAAATCTTAGTTTCTTTTTGTAAAATAATGTTGCAGCTAATTGCCATCAGCTCAAATTTTTGTATTTTAGAAAAATAAGAAAATTACACTATTTTGAAATAAAATTTCATTGCTCGTTTTAAATTTTGACCTTCATTGAAAAATTACAAAGAAAATAAAATTTGAAAAAATGGCTCGATAGCCTTTAGACAATTTAATTATGCGCAGATGGTTGCAAATTTTATTAAAAAATGCTAAAAAAATTTCAAGTTATCATGTTGCCCATGTTGAAAAATGTAGTTTCCAGAAAATTGCCACTAAAATTTTAGGATGCAATTTTTTTTTCGTGTGCGCGCTCACACTTTTTCTCATATCTTTCTTAATAATTGACACACTATAAATATTTTTGGCCATAATTATACACGGTATAAGAACTTAATTTCCGTCAAAAAAAAAAAAAAAAAAAAAAAAAAAAAAAAAAAGCGATTTTTTGAAAGTTGCGAACGTATGTGACCCTTAACCCACTTTGAACTCTTTTGAAATATCCATTTAACAACGAAGTCAGATTAGACCTAGGAATATTTGTATTTAACCCTTTATACACCGACGATACTTTAAAGTACCACAGTTTTCTATCCCAACTAAAGCACGCTCATTGCATGCTTTCCCAATAGTACTTTAAACAAACGATACCAAATATTTCCTTTCACTGTCCCTAGCAACCAACCGCAGTTCCACGAAGCCGAAAATTGTTTAAAAAGTTATTTTCTCATGTGTGTGTGACAAATTTTCTACCATTTTGTCGTGGCATCCCTAACGTGGGTGTTAGATAGGTGGATTTTGATATAATGTAAAGGAAGATATGGAATGATTTATGTATGACGTTTATGAATAATAAAGCAAAAAATATGTTTCTTTTTTCTTTATAGCAAATGTTGTATTTTTATAAAACAAAATGAAAAAAAATCCCAGATTGGAAAGACAAATTATGAATCATTTCGTGTTTTCCACAAGTAGAAGTTTGCAAATTTCTTTCAGATATGATTTCCATTGGATGATAGCGGTACAACTCAACCATATGCTTGACAAAGTCATCACTGATGGTCCACTAACAGCGTAATGATCTAGTGATAGATACATCTATATATAAAAACATGAAAACGTTTAAAATACTTCATTAAAACACATTAATACATAGGTGTGATAAAATATATACAAATGTTTTTAAAAATTAAAAACACTAGATGTTAAAATGATAAAAAAGCTACTCCAAGCGCTTTCGGCTAACGTTAATCCTTTGTCAAGGAGAAGTGAATTGACTGAGAAAACACTCGACGCTTGATGTTCACAGCTACACATTGACCGGAATCATACACATTGACCGGGAGCTGGTTCAGGATCCCCGCAGGTGGTCATACCCATTAAACTAGGGATGCACAATCTGTGGCCCGCGGGCCAAAAGTGGCCCGCGATGAGTTAACGTGTGGCCCGCGATTGTCGTCAATTTATAACTGGAAAATATTGCAATTTTTGTCCATAGGTCGCAAGAGATATCGTGAATTTCGTCGATTTCCCGCGGGAAATTTTTAAAATTTCGTCAGTCGGTTAAGAATCGCGAATTTCGTTGATTGACTGCTGAAAAATGGCGAATTTTGTCAATGAGGCTAGGAAAAATCGCAAATTTGCTTGATCGAACACAAAAAAAAATCCCTGCCGGCCCGGCCTACAGGTAGAGGTAGATTTCGAAGTTAAGTATACTAATTTCATCAACAAAAACTAAATCATTATTAGATATAAATCCACTTTAACAGTTTTATCTGTCTGCTTTTGACGAGTTTTTATTTCCTTTTTATAAAATAGCTGGTTTTATCAGAATCATGTTAAGGCGATATTAAAAAAAATATTTTTCCATGCTCAACAATTTGAAATTTTCTGGCACATTTTCAGATTCGTTTTTAATAAAAAAAAAAAAAAAAAAAAAAATGAAACATGCTGACGTGATTTTTGAAAAAAAATTATAAGCGACCTGTGTTTTTATTTTCCTTTCAATTAATTAAAACATGATTAATAAACAATTATTTTCTCAGTAGGGCAATATTTTTCGTTTCTAACACAATCGCGTCGGGAAATTCTGTTCAAAATGCCCACTTTGACTTCATTTTTTGAAATATGTTCTGCCTCTATCAAAAAATCGATCATTTCTGTACATTATATAGTTTCTGAATAAGAGAATCTAGCAATTGGATGCGCTTCAGAGCAAAAATGAATTTAAAAATGAGTAAGAAAATAGACAGTTTGGATTTGAATGCACCCTTAATAAGATCATTTTTTTCTTCAATCGCTATGTATTTTTAATTTGTTTTTGCTGTAAGAATTTTCCCCATCAAAAACTTCTCTATATAAATGTTGAAGACAATATTAAGAAGATATATGATAAATTCATGGAGATTTTATATCTTGTGAATTGACGGAGTTATGAAAATTTTTCTTCTTCAAATCCCTTTTTTGTTTTCGTTTTTAATTTTTTTTTTTTTCGGTACGAATTGGTCCTATCAAAAACTTGTGAATATAAAAGTTGTAGATAATATTAAGGAGATGTATAATAAAATTAACTGGATTCGATATCTTGAGAATTGACGAAGTAAGGAATTTTTTTCTCCCAAAAACCCTATTTTTTGTGCCCTTTGAGCCTATTTTTAATTTTATCAAAAATCTGTGATGCATGAATTTTTGGCGCTATTTTTAGAAGTAATAAAAACTTTAAGCTGATTTGATATGTACAAAAATTAAGAAGTTATGGGGTTTTTTTGGTTTTCACAAAACCCCTCCCTATTTCCATCCCCTTGGTCCGCATTTGCCCATTAACGAACTTAACCGAGATTTTATGTCCCTTAATTTTATGTATCAGTTTGGAAGAGATTTGTGTAGATTTGCGGAAGTTATCGTGTCCAGAAGAAAGTGATAACACAATTGTTTCGGGAAATTCCGTTCAAAATGCTCACTTTGACATAATTTTTTGAAATATATTCTGCCTCTATCAAAACATCGATCATTGCGGTACATTATATAGTTTCTGAATAAGTGAATCTACCAATTAAATGCGTTTGAGAGGAAAAATGAATTTAAAAATGAGTCAGAAAATAAGCAGTTTGGATTTGAGTGCATCCTTAATTCAATGATTTTTCCAACACAATCCGCATCTGGAAATTCGGATCAAAATGCCCACTTTGACTTCATTTTTTGAAATGTATTCTGCCTCTATCAAAAATTCGATCATTACTGTACATTATATAATTTCTGAGTAAGAAAACGTACCAATTGGAAGCCTCTGAGAGCAAAAGTGAATTGTAAAATGAGTCAGAAAATAAGCAGTTTGGATTTGAATATACCCTTACTTAGATGATTTTTTTCTTCAACCGCTATGTATTTTTAATTTGTTTTTGCTGTAAGAATTGGTCCTATCCATAACTTGTCTATATAGATGTTGTAGACAATATTAAGAAGATATATGATAAATTCATGGGGATTTTATATCTTGTGAATTGACGGAGTTATGAAAATTTTTCTTCTTCAAACCTCTTTTTTGTTTTCGTTTTTATTTATTTTTTATTTATTTTTTTTTTTTTTGCGGTACGAATTGGTCCTATCAAAAACTTGTGAATATAAAAGTTGTAGATAATATTAAGGAGATGTATAATAAAATTAATTGGATTCGATATCTTGAGAATTGACGAAGTAAGGAATTTTTTTCTCCCAAAAACCCAATTTTTTGTGCTCTTTGAGCCTATTTTTAATTTTATCAAAAATCTGTGATGCATGAATTTTTGGCGCTATTTTTAGAAGTAATAAAAACTTTAAACTGATTTGATATGTACAAAATTTAAGAAGTTATGGGGTTTTTTCGGTTTTTTTCGGTTTTCACAAAACCCCTCCCTATTTCCAACCCCTTGGTCCGCATTTGCCCATTAACGAACTTAACCGAGATTTTATGTCCCTTGATTTTATGTATCAGTTTGGAAGAGATTTGTGTAGAATTGCGGAAGTTATCGTGTCCAGAAGAAAGTGATAACACAATTGTTTCGGGAAATTCCCTTCAAAATGCCCACTTTGACATCATTTTTTGAAATATATTCTGCCTCTATCAAAAAATCGATCATTGCGGTACATTACATAGTTTCTGAATAAGTGAATCTACCAATTAAATGCGTTTGAGAGGAAAAATGAATTTAAAAATAAGTCAGAAAATAAGCAGTTTGGATTTGAGTGCATCTCTTAATTCAATGATTTTTCCAACACAATCCGCATCGGGAAATTCGGTTCAAAATGCCCACTTTAACAGCATTTTTTAAAAATATAGTCTGCCTGTATCACGAAATTGACCATTACGGTACATTATATAATTTCTGAGTAAGAAAACGTACCAATTGGAAGCCTCTGAGAGCAAAAATGAATTGTAAAATGAGCCAGAAAATAAGCAGTTTGGATTTAAATACACCCTTACTTAGATGATTTTTTTCTTCAACCGCTATGTATTTTTAATTTGTTTTTGCTGTAAGAATTGGTCCTATCCATAACTTGTCTATATAGATGTTGTAGACAATATTAAGAAGATATATGATAAATTCATGGGGATTTTATATCTTTTGAATTGACGGAGTTAAGGATTTTTTACTTCTTCAAACCCCCTTTTTGTTTTCGTTTTTAATTTTTTTTTTTGCGGTACGAATTGGTCCTATCAAAAACTTGTGAATGTAAAAGTTGTAGATAATATTAAGGAGATTTATAATAAAATTAATTGAAATTGATATCTTTAGAATTGACGAAGTTATGATTTTTTTTCTCCCGAAAACCCTATTTTTTGCGCCCCTTGAGCCCATTTTTAACTTTATCAAAAATCTGTGATACATAAAATTTTGGCCCTATTTTTAGAAGTAATAAAAACTTTAAACTGATTTGATATGTACAAATATTAAGAAGTTATGGGGGGATTTCGGTTTTCACAAAACCCCTCCCTATTTCCATCCCCTTGGTCCGATTTTGCCCATTAACGACCTTAACCGAGATTTTATGCCCATTGATTTTATGTATGAGTTTGAAAGAGATTGGTGCAGAATTACGAACGTTATCGTGTCCAGAAGAAAGTGATATATATAGATAGACAGATAGATAGATAGATAAAGTTTTTTACTGAGGGTGGTTTTGGGTTCTAGGGGTCATGATCGGTGTAGATCTGCAAAAAATTTTTCAGAAATTCCAACATAGGAACGATCCCAATAGGTAGTATTTCATACGAAATCTACCTAAAATCGCGAATTTTGTCGATCAGGCGCAGAAAAAACTCAAATTTCTTTAATCAAGCAAGGTAAAAACGTGAGTTTTGTCGATGAGGCTCTAAAAAATTGTAAATTTCGCCGATCGGGAACGGAAAAATCGCGAGTTTTGTTGATGAGACTCGGGAAAATAGCGATTTGGTTGATCGGACACAAAAAAATCGCAAATTTTGTCGATCAGGCGCCGAAAATTCGTACATTTCCTGATCAAAAGCGGACGAATAGCGAATTTTGTCGATGAGGCGAAGAAAAAAGTACGAATTTCGCCGATCGGACTCGGAAAAATCGCGAGTTTTGTTGATCGAGCTCTGAAAAATCGCGTATTTCGTTGGTCGGGAACGGAAAAATCGTGAATTTTGTCTATGAGGCGTGGAAAAATCGCAAATTACTTTGGTCGGCCTCGGAAAACTCGTGAGTTTTGTCATTAGCGAGAAAAAATCGCGAATTTCGTCAGTTTGCAGCGGTAAAAAATCACCAATTTCGTCAATTTGCAGCGGTAAAAAATTGCTAAATTGCCAGTTAAGAAACACGAATTTCGTCTATCGAGTGCAGAAAAATTGCGAATTTCGTCGATCGGGTACGGAAAAAGCGCGAGTCTTGTTGATCAGGGGCGCAAAATTAGAAAATTTTGTCGATCGAGCGCATAAAAAACCGCGAGTTTTGTCGATCGTGCTCCGAAAAATCGTAAATTTCGTTGGTCGGGTTCGAAAAATTCGCGAATTTCTTCCATCAGGCGCGGAAAAATGGTGAATTTCATCGACCAGGTGCGGAAGTATAGCGAATTTCGTCGATCCGATGCGGAAAATGCACGATTTTTGTCGACCGGCTTCGGAATTTTGTCGATCAGGCGCGGAAAAGTCGCAAATTTCGTTGATCGGGCGCGGAAAAATCGCGAATTTCGTTGATCAGGCGCGTAAAAATCGCAGATTCATTGATCGGTTCCACCTCCCCCCCACACCCCCGTTTCTTTCATAAAGTTCAGACTCTGTTCAGCATTAGACACTTTCATGCCTATGTTTGCTTGTTAGCACTTTTAATAAAACGGAATTTACTCCCCCGAATAAAGTCAGGGGTATTATCACTCCTAAATACACTTTGCTATATCTCTATTATATATATACAAACGTAAACTGTTTATGTGTCCTTGTTAACTGAATTGGATATGTTGACCGGGTAATGTAACCTAGAGCGTTAAAACTCTCCCCCCCCCCCTTCTGAAACCATATATTTGATATAGACCACAGATCCCCCCTCCCCGAAATAGAATTCTCTCCGTGCTATTGATGTGGCCCTCGACAACCTAAAAATTTTTGTAAGTGGCCCTTCTCTTAAAAGTAAGGAGGGAAAAGGTAGAGAAAGCTCAATCTCCGGGAGACCTAATTCTTCTGTAATATGAAATAAATTAAGCCAGATGCGCGGAATTTGGTATGATAATACGTCAGTACAACAATTTTCTGCTTGCGTTAAAATTTACAAAGACTCTAAAATAGAACAACTATTAAAATCAGAAACCTGCATACTGACTCTGGATATTGAAAAGGATATCAATATCTTTAATTTGAAACAGCCTTGAGGGGGCGGTAGCCGGTCTATTTTTATTAATATCCTACATATGCTCTTTATCTCTTGTTTGGAATTTTCTTGTGGTAATACCAATGTAATTTAATATTTAATTTGTTTCTTTACTTCTGTATGGTATATTATAAACTCCTGACTTTTTGTCCGTACCAATAGGATCAACTCTTTTTTTGCACAAGATTAATTTGGTGTTATCTCTAGCTATTAACGTTATACTATATTGCCTTAGGATGTATTTTAATTTTTCATATATACGAGGAATGTAATCAACTGTCATAAATTTAACTTCTTTTTTACTAACGCATTCTATTTTAGCTGGTTCTATGTGCTTAAACTTATAAATCAATTTTTCAATAAATTTAGTTGAAAAACCATTACTATTAGCAATTAACTTAGTTTTATCCAGTTCCTCTTGCAGGTGGGTATCAGAGCAAACTTCGAAAGCACTTCTAATATAAAAACGGCAAGCTGAAACTTTATAATGAAATAGAGAATGGCTATTATAAGGAATTGTAGTGTTTAAACGACATGATTTTCTGTAAACTGTCCTATCAATGCAATGAGTTAGTACATTCCTAGTGAGGGAAACGTCCAAAAACGGTAAAGTTCTATTTGTTTCTAATTCCAAAGGGAATTTTATCTTATTCGCACAGCTGTTGGCATGTTCAAGAAAATGCATAAGCGCTGGAACGCCATGATCCCATATAATTAAGATATCGTCAACAAATCTGACCCATAAACTTGGTTTAAAATTGGAAGTTGAAACAATCTTGGTTTCCAAAGGTCTAAGTTTTAACTCGATCAACAAACGAAAAATTGGTGACCCCATGGGGGCTCCCTCTATTAGTTTGTATTACATATTGTTAAATACAAACACATTATTATTGGTAGTCAGATTTAAACCAGATATAACGGTGTTCTTCATATTGTCACTAAATTCCTGATTATTATTGAATGAATTTATAATATAGTCCTGGCCTACTTGTATATCTATAGAAGGATAAAGCGATATTATGTCAAGGCTGGATAATATGTTATTGTCATTAAGCTTTATATCTTTAATTATTTTAATAAGTCCAAATGTAGACTTAATAACATACTCTGAAGGGGGGAGGAAAAATGGTACAAATGCTTTCTCTAGAAAATATGTTGGAGAAAATAAATTGCTCTTAAAATGGTCTTCTAAATGTTAAAAAGTTTCAATGTTTTTAACATAAAAACATTAGTTAAATATATTAGGAGAGTAAATTTTCATTAATGCTAATGAAGAATAAAAAACAAATTTTATAACTCTTTTTCTTGAAATAAAAACCTTTTATATTATTGAACTGAGTTAGAAGCACAGGAGTAATATGTAAAGAACATCTTATGATAGGAGCGAAGTTCAAACCCAGTCTCCCATTAGAGAAGCAGAATTATTCTTTCTGGCTCCTAAGAACACTCTCCCATCTCGTCTTCGCAAATTGACCCTCTGAAATGAAAGTAGTTTAAAACTGGTTTGCAACACCTTTCAGAGGTAGAAAAGCATCCAAAAGTGCTCATTCCGTACGCCCAGATCAGACGAAATCTGTCTCGCTAGTTCCGATTTGTGTTTTAAATATATAATAATAATAATTATTATTATTACGATGAGCGAAGCGAATCATCTTCTAGGCTACTCAAATTACATTTTGTTGTACACTTTACACACAAACTATTCAGTATTTTGACTTGAAATTAAACATAAAATTAAATTATTATCCGTAGATTTGCACAATATTATTTTTTTTTTACAGAATAAACTTAAAAAAATTATTATTTTAATTAATTTATTTTACATGCTTTTCCATTATGGACGCATTTTTGTAAATAAAAAATGAAACACGAATATATTCAGAAGAAGAAATAAATCATGGAGATAGTCATTATAGATAGAGTCATGATTAATTAAAAAGTTTCACGATTTTTTTTTTATGAAATTTTTAAAATACCCTTTTTTATGAAAATTAGAGCATATTTTTAATTAATTAAAATTTGTGAAAATTTAGTTATTTACATTCAATAATAAAAGTATTTCTCAGTGTTAATAATTCAAATACACAATTTATTCTAATTATGTGAAAACATTTACGCAACGATACTTACGCATTTTAAAAGAATTATATTATGATTTTTTTTTTTTTTTTTTGTAAAGTAGCAACAAAAGAATTGTAAACAAATAAGATTAATTGTTAAATTCGTTATATCATAAAATTAACCCGTTCTATGCACGAGAGTTCATGAATGTAATTCTAAAATCATACTTAAAAATAACTATTCAATTTAGTCAAATATTTTACTACTACAGTGTCTTTTTTTAAATGAAATGAAATTTATCATGTTAGTAAGGCAGCAGACGATAAAAACGATATCTTTGGAATAAGGGAATAAAAAAATTTGTTGATATTTGTGATAAAATGTGTTTCTTTATTTTTAAAAATTTGTAATAATTAAGCGCAATTTAATAATCTCTAACTATTTGCATGTGAGGTCAAAGAATAATCGTAATACACTCTAATGCTTCTTATTACTGCAGCGTCGCGTACGTAATATGCAATGCGTGTTGCAATAGAAAGGTAATTGTCGTGGTAAGAATTTTATTCTGAATTTTTAATTGTTGGCAGCTGCTATAACAAAAAATGTTTAATTTGATAGGAAATAGCTGAAAAATTGTTGATTTTTTATTAATCAAAATCAAAATACAAATTATTTCCATTCCAGATTGCTTTAGTTGCCTCGGCTGTATTTTAATACATATGTACATAACATTTCACAATCCTGGCTTCAAAACTGTGGATTTGTATAGCATTACAGAAAGGCAGACAAATTTTCATTTTATATATTAGATAAATAATTCCGAGGCAATTCTTAGTTATTTGGCTGAATTTAGATTTCTAAAATTACAATGCGCCAAAACATAAAATAAAGTTTTTGCTTAATAAAGGTGCAAAAATAATGTAAAACAATATTGTTACATTGAAATATTTATCTTATTGCTAGGGGTCTCTGCCTACTACAAGCTACGGTTTCCAACCCCCGTTCAGACACCACAGAATCCAAAAGCATGCTAATCTGATCGGTTTTAAAAAGGTTAGAGAAGATTGAATTATAATGAATAAACCTGTAGCGATCTCCCTGTAAACGGGTTTCCATTCATTTGCCTTTGATTGCGAAAATTTAAGGCCGAATCAGTTGTTGTTAAGACATTCAATGGTTGTTTTCGTGTTTGATTAAAGAAGATCAGTTAAACATTTGAAAAGAAGTAAAATACAGTGAATTAAGTAAACATAGTCTTTGCCTCTTGATATTTTTAACAGCGTTATAATACGATTGTCTGCAATTACTACAATTTACTGCATTAACCCCTTCAAGGGCGGTGGTTGATTTTTGGACCATTTAATTTTAATTCTTAAATGCCACATGGACACCAGAATATAGGAATGAAAAATTTCCTTTTATTAAGGGGTCTCAGGACTCTTAAAATTGGAAAAAATGAAAAAAAAGGATCATTTTCAACATTTAATATCTTAAAATGTATTTGATATTAAGACACAATTTTAAATGGGAATCAAAGATACAGGTATGTTCTTTCATTTCAAATATTTGAAAAATTGCAAGATGCAGAATTAGCATTTACAAGGGGCTCAAAACTGTCAGACATTTGAAGAGCAGAAACTCGGCATAACAGCTTATGTGCGCGATTAAAAATAAATTTTGCAACTAGAATGAAAATTTTAGTGCCTACTTATACCTCAGATTATAATAATTACACTGAACCTAAATAAATTTGTATTTAAAGCATTTTTATATTTTTAATACAAAGTTGTATTTAGCTAATGCAAAATTTAGAAAAATTTCAACAATATAAACCACAAAAAAATATTTTCTTTTTACAATAAAAAGGAAATTTTAGGTTCAGTTTATACAGACTAACATGAAACATATGTTTTGAAAATTTCATGAAAACGTATTCAGAAGTTTTTGAGATATCGTGTGCGTTATGCCCAAAAACGTCATTTGGAGAAAAATGACTTCAAAATTTTGGAAACACCGCTTCAGCTATTGGGCGAGTATAATTCTAAATGTCATAACTTCTGTTTTAAAGGGAATTTCAAGATAACAATTATATCAAAATGTTCAGAAAACATGGAAGTTTAACATCTAAAAAAATTTAAATTTCGAAAATTTTAGAGCTTTAAGAGTCCAGAGACCCCCTTAAGAAAGTGAACAAAAGCATTTTCGTATTTCGAAATAAATTTGTTTGTGAATTCTGGTGTCATTCACTGATTTCAACATTTTACGAACAGAAGTACCGTGCCCCTGAAAGGGTTAAATGCTTATTAATGTATTTATTATTTTAAATTTTCCTTTCTCTTTTAATATTCACGTGTAAATACAATTTTCAAGACATAATTTTCAATATTTTCCTGCTTTTAGCACGTACTCATTTAATAGTAATTTTAAAGTTCTTTTTTCTGTTTTTAATAGTCACGTGTAAATAAATTCTTAATTGGTGGTAAATATTATTATTTGCGCTGTTTTTAGAATTGAAAACACTCGCTATAATAATAGCCTAAGTCATGTGACTATCATCAACAGTTCAGGGCGGATCCCGTCGCTTTTTATATTCCAGGCGGCCATTTTGGTACTTTAATGTTAGCCAGCCACAGGTGATAAGTTGCCAAATATTCTTCTATCAACATAATTTTTCCTATATTATAATAGCCCAAGTCATGTAACTGCCATAAACAATTACGGACTGATCCCTTCGTTTTTTATATTCCAGGCGGTTATTATGGTACTTTAATGTTAGCCAGCCACATGTGATAAGTTGCCAAATATTCTATCACCATTAATTCACTTATATTATAATAGTCCAAGTCATGTATAAACAATTACGGGCTGATCCTTTCGCTTTTCAAATGAAAGGATTCCATTTTGATTAAAGAATCAAAATTATTTTTTCGAATAAAACTACATAAAAGTTGCCATGATCGCGAAGAATTTTTGGTGCTTTTATGTTAGCCGGGTTCAAATCTCGCGAATAGATTTTTTTTCTTTAATTCGCCAGTTAGCAGTTTTTTATTTTTCGAGTGGTAAATTAAAACGGTACTACTTGGTAATCCCGTCGATCAAAAATCTACCGCCAAACTGTAAGATTAAACGCCGATAATGATTGATCGTAAATGTCACATGCACTTAACTTTAAGGAAGTTACACGTGTTTACGCCATCAAGTGATTTTTATTTCGACGTTTTATTTGTATTCTTATTAGATTTATACTAATTTATTTGTTCTTTCATTATTTTAAATAAATATTATATCAATTTGTATAATTTGGCGAGTGGTTTGGAGATTTATATAATTTGGCAAACTTGGTCGACGGGATAACTAAGTAGTACCATTAAAACATTGCTTTGAAGTTAAAATTAAATGTCACGATTTGTTGCATTATTTAATACTAGACGCCCTTGGCGACCAGTTTGGTCTCCCTTAAATGTATGCTAAGCTTTGTATCATATTGCTTTTATTCATATTTTAATTTCCTGTCTCAGTCCTTTACCTAATCGGGAGATTCTCATAGAGAAATCGAGAACTCTGTATTTTATGTTAGCTGAGCGCAGATGATAAATAGCCAAACAATGTTCTCGTCGCATTTTTTCGTATTCTATTAAAAATATAAACCTTTCACTCATTTTATTTGAAACACTTAACTTTAATTTTAAACTGAAAAAATTAAAAATCATGACTTTCCCTTATTTCATAAAAAATAGAAAAATAACAGAAAACAAAAAATTATGCCATAAACCATGACATTTAATTTCAACATCAAAGCATTATTCTAATTTACCACGCGAGAAATAAAAATGGATAACTGCAGTCTTAAAAAATGCTATTGGCGAAATTTTCTCGTAGCTATCATAGAAGTACCGATAATTCTTTGCTATCAAAGGCAAATTTTATGTAGAAAAAATAATTTTTAATAAAAATAGCCACCTTGCATGTGAAAGGCGAATGGGTCATCCCGTAATTGTTTATGACAGTCACATGACTTGGACTATTATGAAATGATGGCGGTGGGACGATATTTTGCGATTTATCACTTGCGCCCGGCTAAAATTAAAGTACCAAAATGGCCGATTGGCATATAAATAAGAAGCGGTCAACCCGGAACTGTTGAAGACAGTCACATGATTTAGGCTATTATGATAGTGATTTGGCACAGATGCCATATACGCACAGAGTTTTTACGACAATTTGGCGAAAACCTCATTTTCGAAAACCAGTTACATATGTATTTTTAAATTATTTTCTATTATTTTTGAAATGAAATAACAATAAATAAAAAAAGTTTAATTAATAACTGTTGAACAAAACACTTTATAACTTTTTAAATAAAAAGAAAATAAATGTAAATAAACATTTATTAATAAATAAGCAACAATAACCGGGTTTCAATGTCAGAAAAAATAACGCCATTTTGGCGCCAATCAGGTACCCCGGTGCATATATGACATATGTGCCTATTTTTTTTTTTTTTTTTTTTTTTTTTTTCGCTTCGTTAAAAAAAAAAAAAAAAAAAAAAAAAAAAAAAAAAAAAAAAAAAAAGTGAAAACCATTAATTTTAAATGTTTCAGTTTTAAATGAAAATTTTCCATATTAAATAAAATGATAATAAAATACACACGCACAAAAAAAAAAAAAAAAAAAAAATGCGATGGGAGAAATGTTTGGCGATTTATTACCTGTTTTGCGCTAACCTAAAAATTCCGAGTTCTTGATTTCTCTATCAGAATCTTCCGATTTAACGGAAGATTGTTCAAGTAAATTGAATTATGAATAAAAGTAACATGATACATTTCTTAGCATACATTTAAGAGAGGCCAAACTGGTCGCCAAATTAGTTTAAAATAATAACCTTTTCTGAAATATGAAAAAAGTATCTGTTATGATTAAAGTTTGAGTTGCCATCATTACAGATAAAAGTGTTTAAAATTAGCAAAAAATGAATATCTCGAAAACTAATTCGAATTTAAAAATTCTAATACCAGTTTTGAGATCTGCAGATCAATACGAATTTTTAGGTGTTAATTTCATCGCATATTATTTCATATTTTAGGAGAAATCGCCATGAAACATAATCAGTTGTTTCATAAAATCGTTTCATAAAGTCGTTTCATAAATTCGTTTCATTAGGATTTTATATATATAGGGTAGAAATAATGCTTCGCGAATCCAAACAAAGCCGGGCTTTTGCTAGTTATTATTACTTTTTTATTGTTTGCTGGTTCGAACAAGTGTATTATTATATCATGAAAAAAATAATAATAATAATAATAATAATAATAATATACAATTAAAATATTTTTAAAGTAATATTTTATTTCATCGTTTTGTTTCTGATGCATTTTTAATCTAAGTACAATGAATACATCTTACATTTAGAACAACTTATTCATTCCTTTAAAGATAGATGTTTCAGAAATTGTAATAAATTATTCACATTTCACTGCCACCCTATAGTTCCAGCAGAGATCACGTTCAGTGTGTTTTAGCAGAATGAGTAACACATTGTCAGAGAAGAATAATTAAAGAAAATAGCAATTCATTGCGGCTTGATTACAAACTTAGTTATTAATTTAAATTGAATGTTGCTTTTGAGATTTTATTATCCTATAGACGAATGGAAAGTTTATTTAAAAATAGTGCGTTTTAGAAATAAAAATTACTTAGTGGTTTGACTTTAATTGAAACTTCTTTTCATATAGCTAATTATTGAAGAAGCGGATACCTTATAATATTTTCTAATTATTTTTTGAAAAAACTAAGGAAAATTATTTTAAATTACGAAAAATACATCGGCTTTAATTACCCCTTATATTTTTTTTATAATTTCGCTAATCCAAAGTGTAAACAATCTTATTTAAATTCAGAAATTAATTTTGTTCCGCAAAAGTGATATATTTTTTTTATTAAACATTAAATTGTTTTGATGTTTAACATATTTTCATATTATTTACTTTTAAAAATATATCTTTTAAAATTGATTCCATTTGTATTTTCAGTAAAAACAGCAAATACTAGCATGACTCATATGCATATAAACATGCATACATGCCTATATACATACATATTTATGAAACATTTCTTCAAATGTATTTCTCTTGTATCTGAAAATCTCAAATTCTGATGAACCTAGTCAGGAATGTTTGACTTCAACTAGGCTTTATTTTTGCATGGATTTGAAAATTTGGTACTTTGCTTTTAATAAAATCCGGAAAATCAAAAGCTTGTCCATAAACGACATTTAAACATAAATTTCCAAATATTTGTTCACTTTCTTCATTTAAAAATAAGGCGATTTGTATTATAAACATTAATACAAAATATTATTTTTAATAATATGAATAAATAGTGGTATGGCGTCTGTACATGCACCATAGCTGCCATGTCTTCCGAATCAATTCCGCTTTGTTTAATAACATGTAAATAAAAATAGTAATAAAAATCAGTATTATTTATAAATAGTGGGGACAGAATTTGTCCTAAATGATATAAATAAAATATTCTTTCGAATGTATAAAATCTCTAAACATGATACACGTAATTTAAAATTTTAAGCTTCGCTCATCCTTAACTTTGAATATATTTCAAATGTTTGACACACAGTTTTGCTTTTAAGCAAAGCCGGCAAAAAAAAAATATCATCTTCATAAATATTGTTTAATGCATAGGTTTCAAAATTCGTCTGCAATTTCTTCAAATACAGTTTGTGTTCCAAACATTGATACATAATATTATTTACAAAAAAAAAAAAAAAAACCTGTATAAAATAGTGGTATGACGAATATGCATATTTATGAAACAGTTCTTTGAATGTATTTATCTTGTAACTTAAAATTCAAAGTAGAATAAACGTCCTCAGAAATTTTACAGATCACTAAACCATTACTTCTGTATATATTTGAAAAATGTGCTACAACATTTTGCTTTTAAGAAAAGCCAAAAACACCATAATCATGTCCATAAATATAGTTTAAATTATGGCTTTCTAAATATTTATTATGATTCTAAACATTTCTGCAAATTTTGTATCTAAAAATACAGAGTTCCGCGTTTTAAAAATTTGCGTAAAATATTATTTTCAAAAATAGTAGGAATGATTTCTATACATATTTATGAAACATTTACTTGTCTCTTTGACGCTGGGAGTATGATAAATATCGTCAGAGATATCATGGTTCAGTCATTTCACAAATTTTCTATAAATTTTTAAAGCAGATATAATGCTTCTTTTTATCCGCTTTCGTTATATATTAAAAAAAAATGCAAAAAATCATCATATATTTTTAATTGTATATTAAATATAAGGAATTGAAACAAAACATAATACACGGGTTTTAAGTTGAATTTTTACTTTTTTACAGGTGCGAAAGCATTTAGTTTTATCATCAGTTTATAATCCCGAGTTGTCTCGGGCAATTAAAAAAAGTTAAATATTAATCTTTGTATGATAGTTATAGAAACAAGGGACAACATAAAGTGATACCTGTCATTCAGCGCACTGATATCTGGTCTCGTTTCTTATTGACTAACAGTTTATGATAGAACTAACACTGGGTCTTCCTGATGTAGCGGAAAACTCGTCGCAATGATTTTCTCTAATCAGTTTTTCAAAAAGTTCCATCTTAAAGTGTTTAGGGGATCATGAATATCCTGATTTACAATACTAAATTCTGGAATTCCACAAAGCCAAATCAAATAAATGGAAGAATGGAATCTTCTCATAATATTTTTCTCCTCTTTTTCTTGGTGTAGAATAGGCAGATAAAGGCTTTTCGCATTTATCCACACCACCCATTTTGTCATTGTAGTCAATTACACATTTAGGACTGGATATTAGCTCTCCGCGATTGTTTGTCAAATCCCGTATTTCAATTGTATGTACTGTGGAAGTTAAACTAACACCCTCCTTACCTTTCCGTATCATTACAGTTACTTTCCTTCTCCGATGCCCAATAAAAACTCCTTTTTTAATTGATTTGGCTCTGGATCTTAACGTAAATATTTTCTATTCAATCGAAGTGTTCCACACACATTAATCTTTCTTTCAATAAACATGCTAGACAAATTTGGTGAGTTGTAAAAATTTTCCACATAATCATTATTTGAAAAATCATCTGCATCAATTTCCCTTTGGTACACAGTCACCCTTTTTTTCAACGTAAGTATCCTTACGCAGGCTATTTTCTGCCTTTTTAAGCTTCAGGCCGAGTAAAAACGTGATAAACAAATCGTATTGAGAAATTCTCCGATGCCCGAGTGTTCTCGGGATAGTAATTAATTGCAATATATACGAACTAGGATAACTCTAGATGATTGGTTAATGGAAAGTTTGAAATATTCTTATCATATTCATATACATCGCCTAATGCATGACATTCAAAGCATTTCTGAAATTTCTTCAGATAAGTGCATCCGGCTGTCAAAATTTTATTTTCTTTATTTATGATTTTAATGAAAATTTTAAAGGATTTTTGTTTTGCTTCTGTGTATCTTTCTAAGAAAATTACTTTTCAGATAAAAAGTTTTTAAAATTTCGTAAGTTTGGATATTCACTATTTTCGGGCCTAATTTCACTGCTGAAAAATAATTAAAAATTTAATTAAAATTATACATTGTTTAAAAAATTTAAATTTAAAATTTGACCATATTTTATTATTAATATAACTAATGCACTGCTTATCCAATTTGATTGCTTCTTTTTCTTTAGTATGCAGAAAAGTTTTCTTGCTATTTTGTCTTCAGAATGTATAAAAATTTAACTTACAAAACATAATAAAAGTAAAAATTATAAAAGGAGGCTTTTATAGAGTGGTTTTAACTTTGAGGAACATATTTTTTAAAATGTCACATGGAATTAAAAATTCTGAAATTAATTAATTAAAAAAATAACTCTGTACAAAATTTCATGCATATATATATTTTGAAAGAAATTTGTTATATATCTGAAAATTATGACAACAACTATTCTGAGACAAATGGTTTTAAATTTTAATTTATGGGCAGAGCAAAACTGTTGCTACACATAAAACTTTGTACGTATGCTTATGCAAACATCCTAGCATAACGCTATAGTTACCTGCTTTCCCAAAATTAGGCGCCACAATATTTATCAATCGACTCATCAATTCAAAAGGACATGCCGCTATATTCTTTAGTAGAAAGAAAGTTTAATAAAACTCTGTACTACATATTGTTATTTACAAGTTCGCTGTACATATTTACATAATAAAGAACGACAGAAGAAATCCGCGTATGAAAACATTGATTCGCAAAACATTTTATCATTACTTTCCGCTTCTTTTAAACTCCTGGGGAAAAACGAGACAGTAGGCATTTCGCACCCTCTTCATCGCGAGCCGTAAAACACTCTGTCAAAACGTATCGCAAGTAATGATGGAAGATAACTATTTGGAAGCCGCTATAATAAGGAACTATCGTCTAGTCTGCCATCTAGCGGTATAATCTTTAAAAATTTGCCACAGTGCGGTTTTCATTATTCAACTCGTTTAACTTTGCAGTATTCCATTAGCAAGGAAAACAAAAAATGTTTTTCTTCAGAATTTTGACCCCGAGAGTCACTTAATAGAATAGTGTTTTCTGTTTTTTAAATTGATGCAAATACTGTTTTCTAGAAAAATCAAGAAATAATGGTGTGACATCTGTACATATGTTTCACTCATTTCTTAATTCTGCATAAATTTGTGATAAAAAGATTTGCGTTCAAGAAAAACGGGAGACACATAATGATGACAAATACGAGTGTCATAATGTAAGTATCTGATCATCTGGTGTGATGAGTAATAAAATTATACTTTATTGTTGATCATAGCTTTGTGAAATTTACTTTACATTTAAAACATGTTCTTCATATAATATCAAATAATCTCAAACTTATTGAATGTCCTCAAAATACCAATAATCAAAATCAGGATCATCTGAGTCTTCTTCAAGTCCATGAAAGTTGTCAAAATCCGTGTGTTCATGACTTCGTAATCATTAAACTTGCCTAAATTTGTAACGAATGATCGTATCGACATGTGAATTGTGACATTCGATTTAGAGTTTAAAAAATACATAATAAACGATACTCTACTTGGCATAATGAGATAAATTTTAATTCTCCCCCACCACCCAGTTTAAATTCCAATTCCTTTGCAACATCAAAACACGGGAAAACAACTTTATTTCCGAAGGACACATCGGATCTTCAGCTCTAACGTTAAAACGAAGTTCTTCCCTAATTTCCGTGAATGGCCACGAGCTTTAAATGTAAAAACCTAATTTACTTCCATAAAGTATAATAGTCGAATAGTTAATATAGTAATTAGTTATTATTTTCTGTTCATAAAATTGATGCAAATACTTTTCAAGAAAATCAGGAAATACTGGCATGACATCTATGCATATGTTTCTCTCATTTTCTGCATAGATAAGTGGTACAAAGATTTGCTTTCGATAAAAACCTGATACACTTACATAATGATCACAAAATATCTAATCATCTCATGTCGTTAATTATCCCCCAATTAAGATTAAAATCATCATATTTCAGATACAATTAATTAAATATCCGTTTTTCTTAAAAAATATATCGATGTCTTTATCCCTTTTGCGGTTCTATTAAAATTCGAATATCTATCATTTTACTGTTCACTTTTAAACGTCTATCATGGTGACCTATTCTATAAGGCTTTTCATTTTTTCGCACATATCTGAAGTTATAGTTTTCTCTTGGTGAACCTTTCATTGAAAACATAGGCATCGTTCAATTTAATAAATTGATCAACAATTTTTACAATCTTTCACTTTTTCTTGTTTTCAAATCTTTATTTCCTTATGCATGGCGATGTTGCACAGTGATTACAAAGTTTTATTCATAGTTTTACAAAGCTTTTTTTCTATAATCCAAGGTTTATGATACAATTGTTCTTTATTAAAACTTTCTTTTCTAGATAGTTCCTTTTTTCTTCTCCGTCTTTTTATACAAATATTGGATTTTACGTTATTTTCATTGTTTCTTAACCTGATATTTATTTATCCTTTACACACTAGTTCCCATTGGGACGCATAAAAATGTATTTATAATTTTAAATATTCCTAGTATTTTAAATTTTTTCGTTAAATTTCCTATTCCTATACCCCTTAAGTTTAGGAAAATGAAAAAGAAAATTACAACAATTATTATTATTATTTTTTTTTTTTACACTGTTTGCCTTAAATTGTACCTGTTCTACCAATTGGTTGGTTAAATGTTATTTATCCGAATCATTTAAAATTACAATACTTAATTATTTAATTAAAAATGAATTTTCTGTTTATGACATCAGTAAATAATGTTTCAGTAAAATAAGGCTTTGCTTGTTTAAACGAAAAGCGGTATAGGTGATACAGTATTTTGTTTCTTATTGCTGGTACTTCAAAATGCTTCCATGTTCTCATTTTCTTTTTATTTTTACAATATTTAGTAGTCAATATTTACTCTTTCAATATACGTGGATATTGTAAACATCATTCATAATTTTCGATTATGGCATGTAGAAAACAATTAGGTTTCTTTTTCTCACATTTACCTCCAAATGGTAAACAATTATTTTGCCTTTTTTCTCTTTCAATGAGACTTCTGAACTTTTTAAGTTAAAACTCTCATTTCTTATAAAATTTCTCTTTAAACTTCGTTTTGATAATATTTTGCATGCCTTACTTTTTCAAACTTACTTTTTTTTTCTTTACTGCTTATCATTTACACTTTCTCTTCGAATGAAAATTATTTATTTTCATTATGATTATTACTCAATTTTTTTACTAAATATCTTCTAGTTTACACAAGATATGTTTTAATACTAGTCACTAAATAAACGTGTTTCGATGGGTATTCAGAGTTTTTCATAGTATAACTTACACAATTTTTTCCATATTTCATTTTATTTCATTTACCACGTAAGGTCCTTAATGCTTCTAAGCACGCAATACATATTTATAATTTGTCATATTTATAATATTGCAGTTATGCTATAAATATTGTTTTGTGCAAGAATGTATTTTTCAGGTTCATATTGTTGTTGAAAAATATTTAACGTTTTTTGAGATGCCCAAATTTTTCTTCCAATACTTGAAAGTAAAGCAAGATAAAATAATCTGGAACTTTTTAAAATTACTCTGTACGCAGTAATATTTCTAGATATTGATTTCTAATTTATTTTAATGTTCAGTGAAAAAAAAATTATGAACACGATTGTTAAATGTGGTGCAACATATTTTTACATAATTAAGAATTTAATAACACAATCTTTACTAATCAGTGCATATGCTGTAAAAGTTTACGAGCTCTTCAATCTATCTATTTATAATATTTTTAGTTGTCAAATTTTCAATCATGTATTTGTAATTGTATATTGTTAATATTCTTCATTTAAGTTTATCGATTTAGGCGTTCTTATGTTCGTTTTAGTTTTCATGGATAATTGGGAAAAATATGTGATGGCGTTACTACATCACATATCATTAATTATCCCTAAAAAAAAAATTAAAATGCACTGCCTTTTCTTTAAAAATATTAATTTGTTATCTGCTTGCCGTTAATATATGCAATTCCTTTTAAAAGTGTACCAGTATATTTTCAGATTTAAACCGTCTTTAAATAAAAATAAATTTTTACTTCTCAAGTGTAAAACTAACAGTATAATGCATATTTTTATGGGCGTTAAAATTAAAATTTAAGAAAAAAGGTTTAAATGGTAAAATTTCGCACACAAAAATAATAGAAAAGGTAAAATGTAATCTGCTAACAAATTTTATTATTGTATTATTTTTCATAGAAAGGAAATTGCATTAGATTTAATCATATGCATATAAGAATATATTAAAATTTGGTAGTTTTATTAGTAGCGAACTTGACTTTAAAGCAGTTATAAATTAAATATATGGGATAAAAGACTGTTTTTTTTAAAAAAAATATTAAAATTTTCATTTTATATTATGTGTTTCATTTTAAAAGTGTATTTAAAATTAAAGGAAGCATTAATATACAATTTAAAAATTATGTCTTATTCTAACTTTCAGTTATAGCTAAAAGCAATTGTTACCTCCATCAATGTTTAAGCTTTAAATTTATAAAATTGTTTAAATTTTCCCTTCCTTGCCTTGAAATATAACTGAAGTCATTAAATATTTCCATTAGGTAGATATCAATTTAAGTAACTGCATTATAAATTTTCTCTTAATCCCCCTTTGGAGTAATAAAATCTATTTCCTATAAAAATCGCTTACATGCCTTTTTAGTAATTTTGTCTAGATTTAATATAAAAATGAGAAAGTTTAACACCTTTACAGAAAAATTAAAACAAATCCGTGTTTTTCTCTTTAGCTCATTTTTCTTGTTTTTCTGTACCGGGATTTACTCAGAATAGAAAGTTTTTGGAAACATTAGGATTATTATTAATAATTCATTTTTATAGGGTAATCTATAATTCAATTTAAAAAAGTTCAAAAACGGATTCCTTTCATGTTGCTTAAACTGGGATAATGAATAAATGTATGTGGGCGTAGAGACTATAGAAACTTATGATGGTATAACCTAAATAAATGCCACTTAAAAAGATTTTTTTTTAATTACGTGAAAAAAAAAGAAAATCATATATTACAATTGCATTTAAATTCACAAGCGGTAAGTCGCTAATTTAAGTTTTGTATTATTGCAGGTAAGTCGGGTTTTTGAAAATAAGTTAAATATTTTTATGGTAATATTCATACTGCTGTCTAATAAAGTATAACAAATAATTTTTTAATCTGTACATATATTTGCCCGCGAGTTTTCGTTAATAAATATGTTAGGTATTAAAAAAGACCTGGACAAACTTTTATAGACTATGATCTACATAGCAGCATTAAATTTTGTATAGGAAAAGATGGTCGCAATCCATTTATTCAGTGAAAAATACAGTATGTCACATAAATCCGTTTCTGGATTTTTTTAAATTAATTATTATTATTATTATTATTATTTTACATAACAGTAACAAAGATTTTTAACGAAATTTGACTGGCATTGTGGTAAGAGTGATATGAATGTATGCATTCGTAATAAGTTAAACTATCAATTCTTTAAATAAAAAAAATCATATTTAACCAAATTACTTTCGAGCTTCTACTAATCGGAACTTAAACTTGTATAATTTTTAGCAAAATTTCTTTTCTTAGGGTTAATTATGAAATTTTTTTTTTCTTCTCACCAAAAGAAAAAAATATATATAGATTATCTATATATATATATGTATATTATGTATAATAGTATATGTGTAAATGTTATGAAAATTAAATTTCCTCGCTTCTTTAAAAATATTCCACAAAAGTTTTCTATCTAACATGATTCTACAACGGTAGTTTATTTAATTATTTCCTATCTTAAAAAAATATTACATTCAATCCTTTTATTTAAATTAATTTCTATTTAGAATACGTATAGTAACATTTTATTCAATATCTATTTTGAAAAGCCTTTCACGTATTATTGCTTTCAACTCTTTCATTTTTTTATTTCAATTTTAACCCTCCACCAAACACATGGGTCCAATAGATCTGGCAGGTACATTCAAAAGGCCTTTTCACATGAAAACAAGATAAAAAAAATCTGTATATATGTGACTGTTTCACATATCTATAGAAAAAGTCTTATATTTGCAAAATTTTCAGGTTTTTTTCGTGAGAAAAATCATTTTGAATGTACCTGTAGGGTCCATTGGACGCCTCTGATAAGCGAAGGGTTACATTCCTACATGAATTTTATTAAAATTATCTGCAATTTAAGTATCCGCTTTTTTTTTCTAAAAGCCGGCTACACGGTTTTTTGGGGGGAAAGCCGCTTTACTTCATTTTTCTTCAGTACTTTAAAATAAAGTTCCTGTTGTTTTCCATCATTTTCTAGTTTATGTATCTGCATTGCCGTAAAAATCCCTCAGTTACCTTGTACTTATGGCAAAACATGAGTTCAGGAGCGTAGATTTTGCGTGTCAGAAGTTTTTTTACAAATCATGACGGTTATTAACAAGAGATACATTCTGAATCTTATGACGATCTTATTTAGAAATTGTTTAAATGAAGTTTATGATGGGTACTATGAAATCAATGATAAAGCGGTGTATAACCGCAAATATTTTTTATCGTTGCGGCGAATTTTTTACTCTGTATGATAATCTATTGATCTAATAAAGATGTTTATCGTAATGGATAGCTCTTCTCTTTAATTATGGGGAAACCACACGTTTTTCTAACCTGTGACAGGTTACTAATAATAATTGCAACCGTGCTATTACTATGGCGGCTGCAAACGAGCGATATTATCGTATTACTGCTGAAAACTTCCCGTCACCGTTAAAAATATAGTAGCATTGAAACAGATAATTATATAACTTAATTCAAATTAGTCAAACTAGAGAGACAAACAAAAAACTTAATACTGATTTAATTCAAACTTTTCTTGAATCAGAATAATTATTTAATCAGAAATTCTAAAATAAAATCTACTAAGTACCACATTAGGATTTGAAACATTCCTTTAACCCCTTGGGGACGAGCGTCTTTTACAGAATTTTTAATCTTTTATCACAGGTTTTTCATAACATAAAATTTGGCCTAATTGAATCGAGAAAATGCCCTGATTAGGTAAAGCAAAATTTACAATAAAAAATAACTGGTGGGAAAAACAAGGATTCTGCGCACCTTATACGGCACGTATACAGGGTGCTCGTCCCGAACGGGTAATAAACCCAGAACGATACCGACTAATAAGGGTGTCTAAAAGAAGAGTGCAGCTAAAATCCTCGGACGATGCCGAAAATCTTTTGAAATGTCGAGTATCACTACAAGCCCTCCACAAACTTAGAAATATTTTGCATGATCAAATTATGGTAATTGAATGCATTTAATGTATAAAGTAGCTGGTGTCACCTGTATTCAAACAGGGTTAAGGGTCTCAAATGTTTTTCTAATTTTATAATATTATATATTTTTTTAAATAACCCTGTCACAAATATTTATATTTTTATATTACTCTGTTTAAGTAACAGATAAAATGTTTTGAGATTTGAAGTGAAATATTGAAACACCGTTAATAATAAATAATGAACCTTTATATATATATATATATATATTGATTTATAATTACGTGGCTAATACACATTTTATAATGGATGTTGATTCGATACTTTTATATGTTTAATGGTGTAATTATATTTATATATTTATCAATTCATATTCACTAATATTTACACGATCAACACAATCAACGAAAGTCAACGATTAACTTGCATTTAAATTTTAGCTTACTCAGGACAATATCATACTAATTTCCAATAGTATACTATCTTAAATGAGAATAAAATGCATAATGAGTGTATTTGTTATTCCTAATGCTATGGCAGTGTTTTAATTTGGTAATTTGTTTTTATGTTCCCTCTATCCTTTTTAATATTGTTTTATTTTGTACTTAATTGGTGTTCAATGGTTTATTTCTCGGTTTTATGTGTGTCGTAGGGCCAAATTCATATTTTTTAGCTAATTTATGGCTAATATGAAAATGAAACCACACATTTTATTTGTGGAACTTTAAGGCATTTGTGACGCGACGATTTTGTCTAAGTTCTACAAATTTCCATTATTCCATTTCTGTTATTCAATTTCTACTTTTTTTACTATGTTTTCGGAATCTATGTTAAGTGTGTTGTGAACTGTATTTGTTAATGTCATTTTATTCAAAATTTCACAGTTTTTAAATGGTGGTCGGTAACGTTTATTTAATGGTTATATATATATATATATATATATATATATATATATATATAATATATATATATATATATATATATAATATATATACATATATATGTACCTTTAATTTTAAAGTAAGGGATTTCCCAATTTTCAATTTCTCAGAAAATGTGTGTTAAGTCTGCAAATATGGTGCTACGAATCTAACGCACTATGCACTCACTCACAGCAGACAGATTAAACATTCTTCCAGTGTTTCCTGAAAAATTTCCAACCGCAGCGAATAAAGGCAATTTTGATTAGCCAAAAATGGAATTATAATAGTTTTTTTACGAGATTCATAGGTTCGTGAAGGAATTTTAAAGCTTTTTTCTTTCTATTTAATTCTTTTTATTAACTAATTTGTATTTATAAATAAAAAAAAAATATTTTATGTTCATAATCCGATAAGTAATTTTTCACTTTGCTTTTTCAGAAAATTATACATCAATAAAATCAACAAATGCAATTTTTGTAAAAAACTTTATTGAACCTAACTGTAGCTTATGGATGTATAAAATGGGACAGGTCTCAGTGCTAAGAACGAGCACCGACAAAAGTACAGTAGAGCGCCGATTATCCGAATAAGTCGGGACCGACCCTAGTTTGGATACGCAAAAGTTCGTACAAATGGACAGATAGTTTAAGGGATTTTCCTGACTATACTAAAACCTTCACACTTTATCCAGGCTTAGTACTGGCAGTACCAGTTAGTGCTAGCGTGTCTAAAAACTGCTTTTCTTGTTGTTTACTTTTCTACCATTTAAAATTTTCTTTTCCTCTTTTTATAACTCCAAAGATTATAGTTTAACCAAAAAAGCTTTCGATTGTTGTTTGCTTCAAAGAAGACGTTCTTTCCAATGCTGCCATATCTCGAATTCTTCTTAAATACGTTAGTTGAATAGAATCAGAGTTCTTCTGCCGTTCGAGCCATTTCATAGCTGATACCAAACATTCAAATGGTTCGTTATGTAATGGGCCTGGGTCCTTTTCAGAGCATTAGTTTTCATTTTTTCATTTTTTTTTCATCTTAAATATCATCCACAATGTCTTCAGAAATAGGCTGTTTGGAGAATTGGAAGTTCCGTTAATTGGAGTTCGAATAATCCGTACTACTTCGGTACGATAATTCTACTGTAGTTACCTTTTTAGTAAGATCTGACGCTGTCACATCTAGTGCAATTAATTATTTATGATCTGTGCATTTTTAAAAATCCATGTTTTGTAAATAAAGTCTATAAATATTTCTTTCAAAGTTTATCTTTTTATTTTCCTCATGTGTTTCTTGCATCATTTTAATTTAATGGCATTCTCTTAAAATATTTTTTATATTGATTCCTATAAGAAATTCATTAATTATTTTATCTCATAAATTAGAGTTACGTAAATAATTAGAATGCATTGTTTTAAATTTGAAACTGTAAAATAACTATTTTTTTCTTTGTTATCTATTAAAGTTCTAACCAGAGAATTCTGTACGATCACATTAATTATGCAGTAAGGTATGATAACCATTTCGGGGAGATATAAAGAATGTTGGTAGCCAAATTTTACAAAGTGCCTATTCCATTCCAGTAATATTATTGCAATCTGTGAAGATTGCAATAATTGTAATGATTGTAATAATTGAATGTTTGTAAGAATGAATGTGACTTACTGTGTTAAGTAAAAACAACTTTTGATTTAAGAAAAAATGATAAAATAACCTATCTCTTCTCTTCTCCGCCGATGCATTCAGATACATTATTTTCAGAAATAATGGAGCGTTCAAGGATTTTTAAGTTATCCCTTATTCTAAAGGAGAACAAATATTAAAACACTGGTAGAATATGAAATTTTTTTAATATATTGTTATTATGAATTTAGACACTTCACTTTATTCTGTATTTCTTATTAATTTGCTTTTGAAAATGCAGTAACATACAGATTAAAAACAAAATCTGTATTGAAGATGAAATATGTAAAAAATAATTTAGAACAAACATTTTATTCACAGCTATTTTTTTTTGTTTACAGCAAAAGTTAACAAATAAAAATATTAAAAAGGATTTGAAATGCATTAAGAAGGATTTTCAAGGATTTTGCTTATCGTATTAATGCTATCTTTTTGACAACAATAACTTCTTTCGCTTTCAAGAAAATTTTATATCTCTACATTTATTTAGTGGGTTTGTCATTTATCATTGATAACATAAATGTATTTTACGGTAAGATAAATTTGTATTATAAACATTTACAAATAATTTCAGAGAGACATGTACAATATCTGCAAAAAGCAATTTTAATTAATCATTTTTTATTGGTACATAATACATATGAACCTAAATAAATTATAGTAACAAATGTTACTAAAAATGTTATCTAACAAAGAATATTGTTATAAAAAATACCTATGAAGAATTAATTAAGAAAATGTCTTTAATCTTCTAGACACGTAAGTGTCGTCAGCAATGTGTACCAACTTTAATTAAAAAAATTAATAATAATAAACACCATTTTTGAAACCATATTAGAGGTTTTCAGATTTAGTACATTTAACAATTTTTTAATACCATTAATACATCATTTATTATACAAACGGTCTTTTTATCAAAAATTGCATTTCTATTCTGGAGAGAACAACAGATAAATTCGTCTAATAATACCTTAGTTTTTTTTTCTTTGTAGTAAATCTTCAGCGAATAAAAGTGGTGTACCTTTCTTTTACACGAACTATGAGTATGATTTTAAATATTATTCAAATAAAGGCATTTTTAAATTGTAAATTATTTTTCAATTTTAAGCAATGTATGTTGCAAATTCAATCAACAAAATTAACCGTTTTGACTAAAGCTAGTTTATATGAACCTTTTCCATATTTTATTTTCATTTTGATTATATTTTAAATGAATATTTTCCCCGCTGTATACTTTCCCGGCTGTATTAGCTATGCCTAACTTTGTTTTTGTAATAATTATTATTTCTAAGCTGAATTTTAAAAAGGGTTTTCTTTAAAATATTGCAAATAAATTCAGTTTTAATATGCGTAGATATTGTTTATTAGAAGGGATGAAACCTATATTATTATGTCATAATTTTTTCACGTATTTGAATCCTCTAATTGAGCCAACCCAAAATTGAGGAAAATCACTTTCAGTGGAGCAACATTAAAATTTCACAGCTAATCCGAAAAGATATTTACAAACGATTTCAATAATAAAAAATACTACTACAGAGTTAAACAAATTACAACGACCATTTGGAAAATGATTTTTTCAAAGACTAAAATTTAAGACATGAAAAATAGCACGGAGTGATCATGCATTACGTACGCCATGAATTAAACATTAATAGTGTTATTACACGTAAAAATTTCAAACCACAGAAATCGCCTGTGACTCGTACGTATTATCTACCTGAAACTTACGTATTATCCAAGCATTTCAATGGCTGTTCGGGAAAAGGCTTTTCCATCGTCAGATTTCCAAGAGATCTGATGGCCAATTTTAAATGAAATTTATTTCTTAAACTTCTAAACATCCCACAATATTACTTTTTATATCGTCGTATAGAAAAAAAATGTACTTTTAAATGCAATTTGTTTGAAAGCTGTATCTCAATTTGATTCTGAGTTATTAATTTTTTTTGAAGTTTTTATTACTTTTTTGTCATAGTGGCAACACTCTGTTGTCCATCTCTGTTGAAAGTAAAAGGAAATACATATTACTGTATAGACCAATCAGAAAACGAATAAAATGCGGATTAAACCAATAAAAACCTTCAGATATGCTTTTGATTCCCTACCCTGAAGAGAACAATAACCATTTTTCCAAATGGTTAAAAATTGAATCATCGTAATTCTTGATGCTGAAATGCCTATCCCTAGATATCATTGCTTATTATGATATATAATTAGTTTATTATTTAATCTACCTGTAATGTTTTGACATTTTTATTTTAAATCTTGTTTAACTAATATAAACAGTGTTTACTGGTTCCCTTTAAACTCCAACTCTATCTCGGGATGAATACTACATATGTCTGTTTGAGTATTTTCTAGATTTTTTCTGTTTGTTCTTGATGATCTTGTAACCATTTCTTTCTTTAACTTTATAGTTTAATTCATTTGCTATTTCTACGTAATTTCTAAAACAGAACTGATTGAATGATTCACATAAAAGTATAACTTTATTATTTGAACTTTTAGCTTGAAACACTAGTTTCACAATCGTTGTATATGCATCACATTTAAATGATAGATTAAGCCTAATTTTTCTTATTATAATATTCTCTTCCCCCCAAAAATAAAGATTTAAAAGTGGAATAATTATATTTTTAGTCGATTATATCTAGCTCTTTATTTACGTTTTAAAAATTTTTACACTGTATACGAGTCTCTGGTTGCAAGTAAATTATGAATCTTTATTCTTTTAAATTCCTTTATTAAAGGATATGGAGTTGTAGATGTTACCTTTAATTATATATATTTAATGAAAACTTTTTTTTTCTGAAAGTTAAATTTAAATAAAGACCTTCTGCGTACTATGAATTTTAAGAAGTAGACATTTTGAATGCTTTTATTTTCTTTGGTTCATTTCTCTTACATTATGTTTGAAGAAAAGAAAATAAATTTCACTATATAGTTTCAGTATTTATGCATTTTGAAATACTTTGTTATTTTTGAATTATCCACATGAAATAAACCGACATTATCGTAGAATACTTAAATAACATGAAACAAATTCTATTTTCATTTTCGATTGTATTACTTTATGCTTTCAAACTGACTTATTTACAAATTTTAGAATTTTTCAATGAACATTCTTTATTAAAATACATGTACAATGAAACTTATTTGAAAATCATACTTATTATATGCATGGAGAATTTATTCAAACTGTTCAAAATTACCGAATATAATGCGAATGATCTTGTGAAAATATTTGTACATTTTTTGCACATATATTTGATTTAGAATTTTAGATGGAAGAATTGAATTGAATTCCGATAAAGAACACAAAAAGTACAAAAAAGATTTAAGAACTAAATTTCTAACACAAACTAATTTACGTTTATTGAAAATATTGAAAATGAATAGCAGCTTGTTACATGAATATTTTGTAATATTTATAAGATAAATATCAAATAAAGCCTTTGGTAATGGAAATTATTTTAAAAGTAGCCATTAATCTCCGAAAGAATTTTACAAAAATATTATTTTGAAGAATGAGCCATAAAGGAAAACGAACGTTCTTTTTACATACATTAGAAGAAAAAAGTAAAAGATTATAAGAAAAAAAGTTAAAAACAAACAAACTTAGCATACTGATCATTAAATGAAGTTAAGATACATCACAGACAACATCGAATTTAAATATTTAAAATAAATCAAAAATGCATACTTTAAAATGCTTTGTTTTATTTAAATTTCCCATATTATTAATAAAATGCAACGAATCTATCTCAAGTTCTTTAAATAAGTTTAAAATATAGTAATTTCACTTTCTAATAAAATAATAGTATTATACATCAAAACGACGTGCAATTTTTTATTTTCTAAAGTTCAACAAATTTGCTTATTTTCGTAGTTTAAAATCCTCTATAAATTGTTCTTTATTCGAGCTTTCATGCAAAGGAGCTTGTTTAGAAAACATATTTATAGAGCACACTGAAAACTTTTAAGTTTTTAAAACTCTAGAAAGTTGCTCGACTCAATATTGCCGAATATAATAAAAAAGAATTTAAGAAAATATTTGTACATGGTGCACATAAAAATGATTTAGGATTTTAAATGAAAGGAATGGATTAAATTCATGCTGCAAGAAGATATTGAAAAGGAAGAACCTTTTAAGAACACACGTTTCGCCAGAAAATAGATCCTATTAAATGAGTATATTCGAATTTTATGGCTGGAAACTTGTAATTAACTCCGAAATATAAATTTTAAATTTTAAGTTATACTTGGATTTCCTTTAATGCAAGAAGAGGCAAAAAATTCTCCTTTACTCACAGGAGTTGTAAAATATTTTACGATTATCTCATAATCTTAAATTAGTTTAAAAAATAATATTTACTCCTTTTTATTAAAACTTTCTAGCTTAAAACAGCTATTATTATATATTTTTTTTAAAAAAAAGAAGTTTTATTCTGCAACATTAAACAAGCTGACTTATTTAAAAATGTTAAAATGTTCCCTTCATTATCTATATATTTAAAGGACAAGGCTGTATTTTTAGACATCTGCCCAGTGTTTTCTACTGAACCAATATGGATAATTATTTGCTTAAATGAAAGCTTTTTATTTGTAGATGTGCCCACATTTACTATTTAAATTTATATATTGTTTAAATATTCTCATTTTAATATTTTAATTGTAATTTTAATTTTAAAGATTTTTATGAAGTTTCTTCAGAGTGGTGGCAACTGGGTTACTTCCCATTCCTACAGATAAAAAGAAAATAATGGGATAAAAATATATACTATACACTGTAAAAAAAAATCCGACCATTTTCCTGTAAGAATCGAAAAAATAGTTGCCCTTATCGTACCGGAAAATTTTCCAACACAGCTCGGAATAAAATCTGTAGAAAAAAGGAAATAGTCAATAAAACAGTATTTTACGGATTTTATTCCGATTTTATGGATTTTATTCCGATTTTATGGATTTTATTCCGATTTTATGGATTTTATTCCGAGCTACGTCGGAAATTTTTCCGGTACGATAAGGGCAACTATTTTGCCGATTCCTACAGGAAAACTGGTCGTATTTTGTTTACAGTGTAAATAAATAATATATATTTATAATATATAATAAAAAAAAAATATTTACTATATCTTTACTGATGTCATTTCCTCATTACAATTAAAATATATCAATTTGTTTTAATGTGAACTGAAAATGACGCTACGATTAAAAAAGCACGCATCTTCCCTCATGAAGCTGTTACATTTCAATATTTATTCATTCCGTTGAGTTTCAGACTCTAAACCTGGAGGGATTCGAATTGCTTCAGTGAGTGAAAAAAACGTCCTAGTTCTCATTAAAACGTCTCATCCAAAGAAACTTAAAAAAAAAATCATATTTATGGAGTACAAGGAAAGTGACAAGAATTTACAGTGAAACCTCCCTGTGCGACCACCTCCATTAAGCGACAACCTCCCTGAACGACCATTTTTTCATGGAACGAAATTTATTCCCATTGGCTCAATACTATTTTTACCTATATTAAAAGGCCACCCCAGTTGAGCTTCCTCTATGAGCGACAGATTTCTTTATAGTAAATGAAACAAATTCCATTTTTTTCTGGTCGCTCAAAGAAGGTTTTATTAGAATAATGATTCCTGAGAGGGCATTATTTATCAAACGTCTAAGTTAAGTTTAGAATTTTTATTTATTCCGGTAACTTTTAAGTGTTTAACCCCTTTGTGCCTTTTTAGGCAATGAATTTAACTCTGATGACAAAATAAGGATGACGGTCAATAAACTCCCCTGCCCTATTCTGTCAGGAAACTCTTAAAGATATAGATAAATTAATGAAATCGTCCTGCATTTTTCAAACTCTGCACTAATTAACTTATGTAATTAAATTTTGTTTTAATACTCAAATTTTCATACTTTTTCCTAATGTGAAAAATAAATTTTAGTAACATTAATTGTCAACTTTTTTCAACAATTAAAATCTAGCTTTAATCATGACCTCCATTAAGGTACCACCACTCGGAGCAACCGATTTTTATTGGAACGGAACGTGGTCGCTTTAGGGAAGTTTTACTATACTACATATAATTTTATCGAATATAATGTGAAAAGACATTAAAAATATATATTAGTATTTTACGGGTATAACAGCTATTTAGAATTTTAAATGAAACAAATGCATCAATTCATGGTTGAATAATACATAAAAAATAAGAACAAAATTGAAAACTAATATTCTTGGAGAATAAAACGCTCTTATTGACCACCTATCTGAACTATTTGTTAAGCACGAAAAAATGTTAGAATGATTTAATCCTATTCAATGTTAACTTTATTGGAATCTGTTCGTGGTCGTTATGAATTCAAATTAATGTTGAATACCATTTGAGAGTTCGAATCATGTTTTGCACTCGACAGACAGTTGAGGTAAATGGTAAATACGAGCGTATGATCTATTTAAGGGGGCTGGTCATACAGCTTCGGAATTCTTCACTGTAATGTTAAGTCTATGGTCTTTTGATACATTTATATATTTAAAATTTATTCTCGGGAAATTACTATTTTTAACATCTTTTTTCTGTGTACACTTCTTAAAGGATGTCTCGATTTTTCTCAGTTTTCAAAATATTTCTAAGATCTATGCTGAATTTAATATTTTGTGTGTTAAAAGCGGGCGAACTATGAGTAAGATTTTAACACTTCATATAAAATTAAGTCTATACTTTAGAAATATTTTGAGAACTAAGAAAAAAAGAGACATCCTTTTAGAAGCGTAAACAGAAAAAAGGTTAAAAATATGAATTTCACGAGGAGATATTTTAATATTTAAATGTACGAATGCCTCAAGTGCCAAAGATTAGTGAATTAGTGAATTAGTTATATTAGTTATAGTTTATTAGAATTAGTGAGGGGAAATCGGAAGCTGAGTGACCAGGCCCCTTAATGAGTAAAGCTGAAGTTTATGGATACAAATTTGTAGTTTGAAGCCAATAAATAATTTCTAAAATTTTATGTTGGGGTAGCATTTCTTTGTATAAAAAGACAACAACAAAAAAAAAAAAAAAATGAAAAATGATTAATTTTCTATTTTTTTTTTTTTTTTTTTCAAAGGAAATAAAGTATTCCGAAATTATTCATATGAAACAGAAATATTTTATAATTCAAAAGCGATTTCAATTATATGCCATTTCAAATTATAATAAACTATGAATTATAATTTTTGTTCCGAAGTATAATATTGTTTAATCTAACAATCTTGAAATATTTTTTTTTATTAATCATTTAACTTTCTATTAAAACAAAATCTTTTTTCTTTAAAACAGCATACGAATTTTATCTGAAATTTTAAGGAAGCAGACTTTGCTTTTAAATAAGTAGTTTTTTTTATTCATTATTCTTAATTAGGGCTATCATGCAAATTATCTTAATTGTAAAGCGGATTTATGATGTACACGTATACGTTTTCTAACTTTTAAAAAGTCAAAATTGTTCTAGACTCAGTTTTTGCTGCAAAAGCGGGATAAAACATTTTTACGTTTTGTACATAAAAGCTATTTAGAATTTTAAATAAACAAAATTAATGCAATTTACGCTATAAGAAGTAATAAAACGTTAAGCTCTTTTAAAAACTGACTTTTGAAAAGAAAATATGTCTTGTTAAATGCAGATGATAAAAATCTATTCATAGAATTTTTCAATTTAAATCCTAAGTTTAAATTTTGATTTAGATTTGGATTTTTTCGTACATAAGAAGAAACGAATATTAACAATACTGTCTTTTTTGACCGAAAAAAAAGAAAAGGGCAAAAAATCATTCATCAGGAATAGGTTATGAAATACTTTCCAAAAACTAACAAATTATTATTATTAAGAAATTTTGAATTTTCATAAAATTAAGGGGATGAGGGACTTTTAAAATCATTCTTTTATTTTTTTGTAAATTTCACTTTAAATATTATTCAAGGGTACGTTATATGCATTATGGTACACATTTACCGCAAAAAAAAAAATAAAAAAAAATTTTTGAGGGGAAAAAAAAAGGAATTTTCCGTAATATTTTAGAATTTTTCAAAATACCACGTGTGAAATGTATATCAATGAAAATCCGCAATATTTTTTTTTTATATAAGTTTTGTTTATATATATATATATATATATATAACTGTGCATCGAATTTGATATATTTGAATATAAAAGTAACAAAAAAAAAAATATTTTGAATTTTTTTTTTAATTTTGAGCTTCAAAATTTCAAAAGAATTAGAAGATATTTTTTTCTTACCTTTATTTCATTGATATTCAGTTCGCATGGGAAATTTTGAAAAACTATAAAATATTACGAAAAATTCCTTTTTTTTCTCTCCAAAAAAGATTTTTTTTTTTTTTTTTTTTTTTTTTTTGCTGTAAATGTCTGCCATAATGCATATGTACCCTTGAATAATATTTAAAGTGAAATTTACAAAAAATAGAAAATTGGTTTTGGAGGCCTCTCGTCCTCTTAAATGAGATAATAAGCTAAATAAGCAATTTAAATAAAATGCACTGCAAAGGATTCACATTCACAGATCGAAATGTAACGTAATTCTTCTGTGTGTTTCTGTAAATGAACTTGAAATCTTACACACTTTCATTCTCAATAACGAGCATTTTATAGTGAACCTCATTAACATATGAAAATTATAATGACAATACGAATATATTTACACGAGTCAGTGCAGAAAAAAACAAAACAGCTAGACAAACAGGCAAACTAATAAACAGTTAAACAGATTAATAAACAGTTTTAAAATATGTTGAAAAGTGTTAAAATGTACTTTGTGACTCCGGCCGTTGCATATATGTGCATGGATGCATGCTTACAACATTTCCCAACAACCACTGAATGGATGTGAATGTAACTTATATCACTAGAATCTTGGTACACAAAGGAATATTTTAAGATAAAAATAGTAATAGATATATGATGTTTTTCAAAGAGACATATCAAAAATGTTAATGTATGATTATTTGCAGTGTATAAAAATTAAGCGATATTTGCACCTATAGTACTTTTAATAAGTAAGAAAGTGGCGAAATAGAATAAATAATATTTTGATTGTATGTAAAATATTTCTTAAAATATTATCGAGTCAGCCATTATCGCAAGATTAAGGTTTATAGACTTATCTCACTTAATTAATCTTGTCTACAGGCCGAGCATAACATATTTTAAAAGTTATGGTTTGTCACATAATGCAAAATAACTTCAAATCAAAGCATACATCCCATGCGTATACTATCTCTTATTTATCATCCATCGAAATTCACATTTAAAATAATATAATTCGAAAACCTTTTTACTAGATTTACCCTCATGAGTTTTAACATGTATTGAAGTCATTTCATAAACTTGAAAAGTTTTGAAAAGCTGATTTTACTTTTAATAATTTTACTTTAAAACAACGTTGTATTTTTATTCCGTAACATTTAACAAACTGGATTATTTCCAAAGTTTAAAATGTTCTATTAATAATCTTTTCTTTGGGTTCTCAGACAAAAAAGTTTACGTGGAAATCATATTTATGATGTACATTGAAAACTTTTTCGAACTTTTTATAAAATTACAATATACTAGGCTCAATTTTACCAAAATTATGTAATAAAACTTTAGACAATATTGATACTTCGTGCAGCTAAAAACTATTTAGTATTTTAAGTGAAAGATATGAATCCAATTTATGCTAAAAGGAGACATAAAAAAGTATGAAAATATTTAAGAACTCACGTTCTGAGAGAAAATAAGTCCTATTGTAAATGAATAAATTCAAAATATTTAGATAAAAACTGGAAAATTTAATAACAAATATAAATTCTAAAACTTAATGTTTCGACTCGGATTTCTTCATGCTTAAGAAGAACCGCAATTTAAATTTCCAGTTTTTGTCATATGTAAAAAAGTTATTTCTGATTATAATAACGTATTTTACGATTATATCGGTCTTTGTGTCGCACTCGGATTTTTAATGCGTCATTTACATCCTTGATTACGAATGAAAAAATTGAGAAAATAGCTTTATACATATTATTCTCTATTATAATCTAGTATATAATTGCAAATTTGTACAGTATTAAACATGGATTGCTTAATGCTTTTGTAAAGTTAAATCTGAAATTTCTGGCCATTGATTTTATGCCGTGATCAATCATCATATGTATGAAAGTCAGACACATCCTGTAATTTTATGCATTACCCTCCCCTTAATTAAAGTAAACACTGAGTAACAGTACATAACGATTGTTGCTTCGAAGTTATTGATTTTATAACGAAAATATACTCATATAAATTTTGTTCAAATACAGTCTGCCATAAATGCAGGATATCTTAGTTAAGATGCATTATATACTTAAACAGGTAAATGATGTTATATTTTGTATGTAATACGTATTGTCTTTTCAAAAATTTTTATTAACTGTCTGTTATTAAAAGCACCCAGATTACACGAAGTAACCATATGGAAATAAGATATTTTAGATTATGAAGGTAAAATGTTTGCCCTTTCAAATGTCATCGTGAACAATACATTATAATTTTTGCAGAGAAATGAAATATTACTTTTAATATTTTTCGACAAGTTTACAGACTCACAGTGTTTCAATAAATATGTAACAACTTTAAGAGATGACAACATCTATTAATAGCGTTCAAATAACACAGACACGAGAGCAACTTTTGTTGACGCTCGCATCTAGCATTGAGACCTTATGCATTTTATTGCTCTATATATTAAAATTATAGAACATATAAATTTTGTCTGCAAAAATCTTATTTTATATATTTTGTGTACATTTTATTTTAAAGTACTGCATTTTTAATTGTTAATTTTGCGCCAAAAGAATGTTAAGTCACCAAATATGTTACTACAAATCTAAGTCACTTATCACACACAGGAGATAACTATGTTATTCCGTCAGAGTTGCCGGGAAAGATTTTACAGTAGCGAATAAAGCCAATATCGCGCCGCCAGAAATGCAATTACAACTTTTTTCAAAAAATGAAATTTCTAGGTTCTTGAAAGAATTAATTTTTTATAGTATATTACTCTTATTATTAGCTAATTTGTATTTTAAATTACTTTATATATATATATATATAATCCGATACGTGGTCTAAAGATCTGCATTTTCATAAATACATGCTGCTGTAAAATCAATAACTACAATTTTATAAATAAATTTTATCGCTTCTGTACGTTTAGCCTATAGGGTTATAAAATAGACCAGGGCGAAAAGCTAGGTCGGAGACGTCAGAAAAATGGTTCTCTAGCTGCATAATGCAGCTGACAGTACATATGATATGTCGCACTTACTTTTCTCATTTATATCATATGCCACACAAAACAAAGTTTATTCTGTTCAAAATTTAGTAATATCATTATTGTTAAAGTTGTGAAAGAATTACGCAATTTGGCTTGAAGTGAGATACACTTTGTTTTGTGAATGAATAATGTGCTCCACAAACTTATAATGTTTGTTCCATTTTTCGAATATCCTGTTAAAAAATGAATTAAAATAATTTTAAATATAGGTATCTAAATAGTTTACAAATAAGCAATATACAAATGTCGAAATATTTTTTGCTTCTAGACGACGGATAATATGTACTACAATGGTTAAATATATGTGCTGATTCTACATTTGGGATCAAAAGTTATTTACTAGTATTTTTTGTTATCTGTACAAAACTTTTATTTAAAAGTTTAAAACATACAAAATATCTCACAAAATAAAAATGACAACTATATATCAGAGACCTAATTTTTCTTGCCGTTTAATGGTAAATTAAAACCTACGTTAGAGCGCAAGCTGCTTTCTAAGCATCTAGTTTTTAATAAATTATAACGTTTTATTCTTGAAAAACATCCCTGATATGTTTCATATAAAAAATGCTTTTTTGTGTATTGTGTAATCTAAAAAAGTATTAAATATATAAACAAAATACATTATATTTTTCGTACAAAAAAGTATTCTAACATTTTTCTGTACGCCGCCGGTACGAATATACAATATGTTCTAGAACTCAGGAAACCGAGGTCTGGTTTTATTAAAGTAATCTGATCTCATAATTGAGTGCGCTTAGGTTTGAAGAGTATTCTATATTATTATTTATTTGAATAAAGACATTCTTTGTATTGTTTCAATTAAAACATATATTTCTTAACATTTTTTTTAACTACACAAAAATACAATTGTCTAAATTCAAATGCAGCATGTGAATTATATTGATACATATTTAAATTTTCTGATTAAATTAAATATACCAAATCCTCATACATAGTATAAAATGATAAACAAAGTATTTATTTAACTATGTGTATTATAATATATATGTATGTGTAACACATTCAATTTGTTTTCAACGACGCAAATCCTGTTTTTAAAGAGTCTTTGAAAATACTTTATTCTAAGCTGTATTTTAAATGAACTACATCTTCCATTTGTATAACCGTCTTAACGTATATTATATTCTTACATATTTAAACTTCTGAATAAAGAATTAAATATTTTCAAATCTTATATATATTATAAAAGAAATATCCATTCAAAAATAAGTTATATAGCATATGTTCAATTTCTTTTCAAATATGCAAATCCTTTTTTAACAAATTTGGGAAAATACTGTTTTGTGGCTGCACTTTTAAAGTAAAAACGTAACATTAAATAATTTTAATCTGACTGATAAAATATTCTATGAAATTCGACAATAGATGCATGTAGAATATCACGATATCTTTTCTTATTGAAGCATATTTTACAAATTTGCATTATATTTAAATATCCCAATTTTCTTAAAATTTTCCATATCATTTTGAAGTTTGTAATGCAAATATAAAAACTTATTTTAAGAGATTTTTATGCGTTATTTTTTACACAATCTGAAATCTATACAATGAAAGCGATAATCCAAGGTATTATTATTTATTATTTGTATTTACAGGCCATTAATCTATTTTGCAAACTTTAATACTGCGATAAATTCCATTTCCTAATTCGTTTTTTTTTTTCAGATACAACAAAAACTACATGTTTTGGGGCATTAAAAAAAGACACAGGGCTGTAAAAATATTGTTATCAATTATGCAGTTACGGCATAAAAAGATATGATTCACAAAATTTAATAATTTATATTTAATGTAAATTGCCGAATTTTGATCCACCAAAAATCTGCTGCATGACTTTTTTCAGGACATTGGAAATACATTAGATGCATCATCATATTGTTATGATCCATTTATATTCATGTAAATTAATCTATGACAAAAAAAAAAAAAAAAAAAAAAAAAAAAAAAAAAAAAAAAAACTAAATCTCAATGAATGGAATTCCCATAAATTGCGTTTTCGAATGTAATATTTTATTTTATATTTTATGACCATTTGAAGACTCAATGAAATACCAAACACACCCATTTAATACTTTACAACTTTGCTACTAAATAAACAATTGAAATTTATGGCCCTTCCAGTCTTACGTTTCATCAATGGTCTTGACATGATATTATTTTATGATCCTTGAATTTTATGCAGCAGAAAACATATAAAGAGACGAATTTTGTTTCTTAAATGTATAATGTGAATTCCGAATAGTAATGTTTTGATTGAATGCATTTCTCTTTCTTTTTTTAAAATTTAAACTGAATATATGAACTATCTTTGAAATCCTCAGTGTTATTTATGTATAAAGACAATACTTAGTTTATTTAAACAAATATATTTCTTTAATGGCAGTTCAAGAAACTGTTTATTTGCGGTGGAATAATATATTGAGCGAAAACTTTACTTACCGGCTCTGAATCGGTTCTAAGTATGTTCAAAGAAAACACTATTCCATTATTGTTGATCATAACTTTTTTTTTTCTTTTCAGTAAGCTCTTTATTACAACGTGATATATCGTTCATCAGTGTTCTTAACAAATAATAGCACTTGTATGTATAAGAATTTATGAGCAGTTAAGCAAGATATTAACAGTTTTTTAAAAGAAATTGTAACTAAAAATTCTCTGGTCTTGGTAAACTACTCGAAATGCGCGAAGATACATGCATATCATTCAGTGTACCAGTACTAGTCAATGCGAAGATTGATAGTGCTCGTCACTCATAATAGTAAACATCAGCATTATTATAACTTCAAATTTCGTTGATGTCTTCAAGTGTAGCATGCGTTACTCTATATGGTGCTAAAATAAAATATTATCCTACATCTATGTTACACTTATTATTTACGTACCACGGATAATTGTCTGAGCGAAGCGAAGGCTAATACACAGCCCAAAGCTACTTTCCGGGGATATACAGCTACGACGTATATTAAAACATTTCGTCAAGCTAACTCAAAAATATTTGTCCGATTTCGTTTCTGATTGTACCAAAAGATACGCATGGAAGTAACCTGCTAAATGTAGCACCTACTATGAAAAATATGTCCCAATTCGTTTAAAAATTGCATTAAAAAGCTGATAAAAAGCACAATTTATCTGCATACGTCACGGAAATTTAGTGTTCGCCATTTTCACCCGCTGGATGTTTTCATAGAAAGCCGAATTACAGAAAATGGAGCAAAGAAACTATGCACGCAATAATATTAAAGCATAATAAAACACATTTAAACAGAAAAATAAATCTGGATTTTTTTTTTCTATTTGAAAGAAAAAAGCGAAAATAACTTAGTATTTGGTAATTTGCTATAATCTCTATAACATATTTTTTAATCGTCAATAGCTTCTTTATATTTCGCGTGTGCAAATTAGAAACAATTCTTTGATGGTTAAATAAAATATTTTGACTTATGGCATCATTTCTTCTTCTTCTTCTTTTCGTTTTAGCATTTTAAATAAAATTGGTACTTTTCCAGTATAAGGGCCTTTGCGAGGTAAAGAAAATGAGTTTGGTGAGAGAAGTAAACTTTTTATGCATATTTTCTGGTAACCTATTCATTCTTTGACATACCCAAGCATTTCTTTAAACATTTATGCAATGTATTAAGCATAAACAAGTCATTTACCCATTTTCACATGCCAACAGAAATAACTTGTATACAAAAAATAATATTGTAGTATATATATATATATATAATGTTTATATGTAAAAATAAACATCAACGTTTATCAGGTTTTTTTACATGTATGTTTATATCATTTATAAGCCCAAACTACACCGAGTGTTAAAAAAAACGCTAAAAATATCATTGTAAAAGTACAATGAAATTAGTTTAAACAATGTATCTTAAATTAAGCGAATGGAAAGTTTATGTTTTAAATGAAATGAATACAATATGGATATGGTATAGGAGATTTTTTTGGCAAGTTATCAGCTGCTCTTGGCTAACATAAAAGTATCAGTATAGCAATTGGTCCATGGTATGCGAAATGAAATGAATATGTTATAGCTATTCTTCGTACAAGAAAAATGACCAGTAATTTGCA
Organism: Maratus speciosus; assembly: GCA_963932465.1. Taxonomy (NCBI): domain Eukaryota; kingdom Metazoa; phylum Arthropoda; class Arachnida; order Araneae; family Salticidae; genus Maratus; species Maratus speciosus. The sequence goes on along the minus strand of OZ010795.1, from coordinate 164,849,077 downwards.
TTCAGATACACAGGCAAGGTTGCCACCAAACAAGAGTTATACTATCAACAACATTGTTATAACTGTATGAGAGTTATAATAGTGACATAAAACTGGCTTTGAGCAAACTACCACACAAGTAGTACTTTACACTAGCTGTCACCCGTGACATCGATCACGAACGCATAAAGAAGAATAAATGCACAAATAAAGCAAAACATTTCGTTAATTAAAATAATCTACCATCAAAAGCATAACCATTTAATCACATTTTATATTAGAAAAACTTTTATGGTCCCAATTTGCATATTTTTGTTTATCTATATAGGATCATTTAGATTTCTTTCGTGAGCTTGAAATTTCACACTCCTTTTCTAAGATTAAATGAGGAATAAATTTACTTGTTTGTTATTCTATTTTATTATTTATATTTAATATTTTTTACGAGTCGGAACCCGTCGAATTCGAAGAATAAATTTGTTTAAAAGAACTGTTAGATTGAAGTTATTAAAAAAAAAAACTTACAAAAATATTTACAATAAATAATCAATATTTTATAAACCAATAAATAATCAATATTTATAACTAAAGTTTAACTTTAAATATTCAAATTATTGAAAAATTTACTTTTATTACTATATACAATCATTAACCTGGTATTCAGATAATAAATTATGAATTTATCAATTGAGGCTTCTTTGGCTTCTTCAGTCTTTGGTATTACGAAATGAAAAATCGACGAAAATTTCGCCATTGTGACACAATCGTATTTACAATTAAATCTAAAAATAACGTTATTTATCGTCGCAAAATTTACATTCGTACTTTTCATGTTCATATTCATCATTTTAAAAACGTTTTCGCACGCAATAGTTTATTAAGAAATATATTTAAAAAAATTACGCCACTTTTGCCAGTTACAATTTTGCATGTGGACATTCGCGCTCTTGACTTGATGTTCTAATCTCAGTCCCAGTAAAATCCAGAAATTTATTCTTTTCGACTCATTCGTAGTAAAATATTTAGTTTTATCAAAGAAAATATTTATCTCTTTTTTACTATGAGGTCATTTTAGCTCACTGAAGCCCTTTCAGATTAACGTCTAAATCTCAGTATCATCGTAATGTAAAAAAAATATCGAAATATAATAGCTTTATGAGTAAAAATAGTTGATTTTTTTTAAACGTAAAGCCTTTTTCTATAAAAAAAAAACCGTTATCTTTAATTGCAATCAGAAAATGGCATCCGTAATGATATAGTAATTCCGATTGTTTCCTTTTACTCTGTAACGATGGAAGTAACCCAGTTGCCAACATTGTGAAGAAATTTCCTAAAATTCTTTTTAAATTAAAATTAAAATATAAAACAATGAAATATTTTAAAAAATAGCAAGTGCAGGCACATATACAAATAAATTGCATCGATTTAAAAAAAATAATTTTTAAAATCGGTTCAGTAGAAAGCTCAGGCCAGATGACTGAAAAAACAGCTTATGTCTTTTATAGCTATTTATTACGTTAATGGATATTGATTTAATTTATGCTTTCGTGACAAAGAATGTTATTTAAAGAGGTATATTAGTAAATATATTTAAAGGAAAATGATTATTAACAAGCAGCTTCAGACATGAATTTGATTAGATTAGAATAATGAAAAAATCAACATTCAACATTATGTTTCTAATCCAAAAAATCAAATCTTGGAAAAAAAAGTGATAAATGGTATTAAAAAATGTCAAACGTGGTGAACCATAAAAGCTCAAAACTATATAATAAAAGTACAAAAAAACAACAAAAAAAAAAACTTTAACTTTCAAATATTTATTAAATTTTTATTTCACAGTGCCACACTTTCAACAGTTGTAGATCTATCTATAATAACAAAATGTTTATCATACTCCAAAGACTCTCAAAACCGAAATGCTAATTATTGAAGGAATAGAGTTGCTTATTGCTTTCAATCGCATAGAAAATCTATTTATGAGAAAAGCACCTCAATTATGAATAAACATTTTCATGTTGATAGTTGTGTTGTAATTTAAGATTATGGAAACTTTGAAATTTACAGGGTTATGCTCCAATGGTGGGCAACGATTATCTTTCAGAGATATTTTTAACTGTAGACTTAGACATTTAAAATCGAAAGAAAATTTCAGAAAATAATAAATGATTATTACAGAAATTTTTTATTGCCATTTCTCTTATGCTGTCGATAATCATAGTACCTTTAAAAATTAAAGGTGGATATCTGGTGAAAGGCGAATTTCTTGCTTAAATAGTGGTATCAGCACTTCTTTACACGATCCTTTACACAAAACCGTCTCTTTAAACACACTCTAAGCATCGTATGTTGCCACTCTCGTATCTAGGAGTCCCATTCTAACCTTTTCACGGTTGCTCGGGAAATCATATGATGCAATACTTTGCCTGTCAGATGCAATACCGTTCCCACATGCCAAGATTCCGTGTCTTACGCTTATATTGAGTGAGTAAAATTTTCACAATGACGGTATGTGTATCGTACAAAATAGTTAGTAAACAAATTATAATTAATGTAAAGACATGTCCTGTTTATAGGTCTTGTTACTATCTACAATTTTTAAAGTTGATCATGAAAGTAATTTTGGGGAGAATGCTCGTTATTTGACTAGCATAAAAAGTAACAAAATAGCTAGCAAAGATTTTTACATTAAAGTTCAATATTATAAAAATTTTAACCCTCTCGCTCGAAGCGTTTCTTATGCCTAATGCTTAAGATATTTTTCCGTTACATATGGATGCTTTTTAGTTACTATGTGAGAGTGCAATTATCGCGTTTCTTTTTTTTTCTTGTAGGAGGGGCACTTATAGAGAATAATAAAAGCTACCACATGCCACGAATCCCTCTATTTTAGTACAAATCTGATGTGTGCCTATAGCATATTCCAATGCACTCGGTATCGCTTGACACATTGGAATAATTTATTTCTGTAGCGCTGGTGGTGTAGGGGTTAAAGTTCACTTGTATTGTAATTTTTAGTTCCAAGATCTTTTCCTTCGATGCCGTGTAGTTTTACGCATGATGCTAATCTGTTTTTTTATTAAACTAATCATTATCAATTGTAAATCTTTTTCTTTTACAATTAAGATGAAACACTATGAAATAAAGAAACATTTATTATTAAACCCATCAACATATAAAATAGCCTTAGCTTCCCTTTTCATATTTGTTTTTATGCGCAAAACATCCGTTCAGCTATAAACTTTTATGTTCTCTAGTAAACATAAATAAAACAGTTTGATGTATTGTTAAAAAATGGTATATTGTTGATACTTTCCTGGTTGTAATTTTTTTCATTGAAATAAAGCTTTATTGTTTTCATTTTGCTGAATACTTTGCTTTAGTTTGTTATAATGAGAAAATATGTAAATTATATTTTACTTGCGTTGCTTTATCCTTTTTTGGACTGCTTGAATTTAGTCATCTATGTGCCACATTTGTCTATGAGATATTATTTAATATTAAATACATGGGATTTTTTTCACATTTCTAATTAAGTGTAAACCAAGAGCGAAAAGAACTGGGGCTGTATCTCAGCCGCCATCTCCGATTTTTTTCGGCGCGAAAACCGTTTTCCGCCAAGTAGTAAATGTCGCCAAGCAGCGGTTTATGCACATGTTAGGCTTAACGGGGTTGCCTTATCCATAAACAACGCCAACAAAAAAATCGCCGAGAAATTCAAGATTGCTACCGAGGGAATATACAGCCTCTAAATGAGCTAAAAATGTCCAAGCAGGGAATCGAACTCGGATTCTTGGAATTACACTCAAATTATCTTTCATTAAGCTACGAGGACAATACCTAGCCTGGCATAGCTCACTCTTAACCCCTTAATTCTCGCTTCCGTGATATTCACGAGCTATGTCTTTTAATCAAAATATTCGATACCCACCAGTTTTATAATTAGTGTAATTGGCTTTATTATGGTATCGTATTATATGTCATTAAATAAGGTGAATATTTCTTTTTCAAAAAGTGGTGCCAATAAGCAATTGAATTTTAAAACCGTAGTTTAATGCGACCATTAAAGGGTTTATCGTCGGTAAGGCTTAAACCGCAGCACACGATGAAAAGGTCATTTATGAGAACACTACCTCTGTGCCAAACATGAGAAGAAAATTGTGAAAAATTTCACGTATCTAATGTTCAATAATTTCAGGCAAAATTTCACTGCTGAAAATTAATTGAAAAATTAATTATTTTCTTGTAGATATTATTTAATTTCTCTTTATTTTGAAATATTTACATACATTAAAATTTTGAATTGAAAGTATAAATTGGAACGTTCATTCGTTAAACTTGTGACAGATTAGATCAATGTTTAGGGTTCTGCACTTAAAAAGTAAAAACGGAACCATTATAAGATCATACTGTGTCTGTCTGTCTGTCGCAGCCATTTTACTTGTAAACTATGGAACGTGGAAAGTTCAAATTGAGGGAAGTAATAAAGACTATTGACCCACATATTTTCAGATTATTAAATATTCATATATATATTTAGTAAAAATGTAGAGAGGCTAATTAAGTTACTTGAAAAATAACCTCTCTTCTTTGTATATCGTGTGAAAGCTTTCATAACGCTGAATTCAAAAATACATTCCTTTTAATTTTAGGTATTATATTTTTAAAGATATCGTCAAAATGTAGCGCAAAAATATGCTCATTCCCATCTAATTCCGAATCTACGGAAACTAAAATTATGAAAAAAATTAAAGGTAGTAGACGTTAATTTAAAGCTTGAAGAAAAATTCTCGCGATTACCCTAGGTCACATAGTTTTTGAGAAAAGCACATTTTTGCATTGCACACAAATTGGGATTTGCGAGCATTCAGCAAAGGCGTTGAGGAGCGCTAGAGGTACTTATCGTAGCAGAAGTATAAAAGCATTGTTGATAATTAATTTTGAAAAAAAAATCCTCAGTAATTAGCCGAGATATCAACCCCTAAAGATACGAACAATTTGGACATACATAATGACAGTGACAATGTACTCTGTGTACCATCGGCTTTTAAATCCTCTTTAACAACTTTTAATGATATATATGTGTAATGCGATGTCCAGTTAGCATTATAAAAGCAATAAACGTCAAATTGTTAAAAGCAGACAAATTTAATGGGTCGCAGGACTCATAAAATTGGAAAAAAATGAAAATAAAGACCATTTTCAACATTTAATGTCTTAAAATATATATGATTTTAAATCCCAATTTTTATTGGGATGAAAGATGTGAGTATTTTCTTTCATTCCATGTATTTAAAAAATTCAAGATAGAAGAGTATTTATAGGGGACTCGAAACTGTCAGACAATTGTCGAGCAGAAAATTGGCATAACAGCTTAAACACAGGATTACAAAATAGATATTGCAACGAAATTTTTTATGCCTATTTATACTTTAGAATGTAATAATTACCCTCAACCTAAATAAATTTGTATTTAAAGCATTTTTATATTTTTAATGCAAAGTAGTATTTTGCTAATACAAAATTTTGAAATTTTCAACAGTATAATTTTATAAAAAATAAAAAAAAATATTTTTTAGAAAAGGAAAGTTTACGTTCAGTTTATGTAGACTAATATGAAATATGTACACCCAAAAACGTCATTTGGAGAAAAATGACTTCAAAATTTCGGAAACGCCGCTTCAGTTATTGAGCGGGTATAATTCTAAAAGCCATAATTTCTGTTCTAATGGGAATTTCAAGGAAACAATTATATGAAAATGTTCAGAAATGATAGGAATTTAGCATCTAAACAAATTACAATATCTAAAATTTTCAAGCTTTAAGAGTTCGGAAACCATTTAATTTGAATGAATCTCATAAATACTATGGGATTCGCGACTAGTTTGCATTGAGTGGAGCTCTCAATACGACTCGAGTGATTTTAAAAGTTAATTAAAGACCTATCTGGAAAAAAGTGGCACGGATCAAGGCGGCGTTGCAGAATTGCGACCTCCTTTCGACGCGCGCTTAGTACAATACCAAACTTAAACTTTGAACGAAGGTTTTGTTTTATCAGTACTGTTTAAATATGCACTGCTTTTATTGTCACTACCGAATTAATTCCATCAGGATAATATTAAAAAAATCAGTTATACAGAATAGCCGTATTTGATATTATTTAGGTTCCATATTTCTTTGAACTTTCATGGTATATGCATTTACACTTTTCTAGTATATACAGATATACCAAACCTTACGTTGTATAGTTTTTTAAAAAGTATTAGTATTCTTGTAGAAAAGTTTTTTTTTTTTTTTTTTTTTTTTTTTTTTTTTTTTTTTAATAATACAATTACAAATTCATATATTTATTCTACGGAACCATCTGTACGCGAGCAATACTCGCATTTGACCGTTTATTCATAAATAATTTCAATTGCTTTATTAAAATATGTAATTAAGATAAAAAATTATCTAACCAGTTAAATACCATTGTGTTTCACAATGCAAAATTCTGTTACATTTGTGACCACAGTGTCACAAGAGTAATAATTCTTTTTTATTTATTATATAGCATTAATTATATTTTGGTATAAAATAATTAGAAGTATTTATGAAAATTTGCGCTAATGGTGAACATAAAAGCAGCGGACGTCCCCAATTATTACTTGAAAGAATTTCTTTTTAAATATCTTTCATTGATTTAGATTACACGTCTAATGTAATCAGATAGAAAAATAAAAGTTTGAAATTATTAAATGGCTTTTAAAAATAACATTAGAGAGTTTTTTCCCAGTGAAAAACTTTCATAAAGGTACTCAAAACTGCTGAAGAATGTTTCTTTAATGCAACGCAATAAATTTTACTTCTCATTTTTAACGATATGTTTTATATTCCCACATGCATAATTTTTCATGATTTTATTGTTAGCAAAACCCTTAAACTCAGAGTTCTTGTTATTAATACTCATCATTTTACTATTACACTAATTTAAGAGTGATGCAAGTGATAATTTAATCTTATAATTCTGTTTAATTGTCATGCTTTGATGTGGAACAAATTTAAAATCTTGTTAAAATCGATCAAACACGACATGATATTTCCAGGCATGCAAAAGATTATTTGTCGCACACATCAAAACTAATTAAAGATAGTGGCGTATCAACCCTCGCACTTCAAAGTTTTCTGTGCATAACATAAATATCATGCCGCTAGTTTCTTTAATTAATAATACAGGAAAAATTTTATTTTAATAATGTGAAGAGATTCATCCAGGAAATTTAGAATTTATTGCATTAAGAAAAATAGTTTTAAATAATAGCAACTGATATTGTTTATAATGATTAATAAACGAATGCAATGGTCTGCATTTATTTAAATTCATCGTTATAAAATTAAAAAAATAGATCAAAATAATAATAATTGAATTTATCATAATCAGATCGTTAATTTTTGTTTACAGAACTGTGCAATAAAGGTATTTTACATTTTATATTGTAAAGAATAAAAATAATACAAAATATTCATGTATGTTGATTTTAGGCAAATTTTTAAAAGACGCAAAGGCAAAGTACTTAATTAATACGTTAATATCAATATTCTAATAGTGAAATTATATTTCACTAAAATAAATTTGTTCTGATTTCGAACTAAAAAGCCTATTGTCTGTACAGTTAATAGTTTTTCTTTTTCTTTTTCTTTTCTCTAGTTTTCTTCGACTGACATTATCTAAATTCAGTTTTTTTTTTAGTAAAGTTTAGTTTTCATATTCCTCAATATCATATGTAATCTAAAAGGGTTATGCAGTTGATACACGTTTTGTGCATGAAGTATTTCTTTCTTATTTTTGACAATATAATTTGATTTAATTAACTTGATAATCCATAATTCATTGCTGCACTAAGCGCATTTACATTTATTTTTTACTATTTTTATTCCTTGAATCATCATTTTTCGTGTACAATTGCTGATTTTTTTCTCACTTAATTTTTCTAATGCTTAGTATTGAATCAAACATTTAAACTTACTTGATGTTCCTCTTTGTCATTTTGTCGATTATATCGTGATTTAATATTTATACTAATTGAAAAGTGTTTAATTATATAACATTGCCTTCAGTGTAAAAAAAAACCATTGTAGATTTGCCAGCACAAACTGCTGGCGTCCGAATTGCCAGCACATTGTGCTGTTAATTTTACTGTTAATACGCAACTACTGTATTTTCATGTTTATATAGTCAAGAAACCAAAGAAAGCTACAGCACATTCGACTGTGATCGAGTTTGAGCGCAAGATGAACAGTAATTTGTACTGTAAAAATGTCGTTTTTTTTTTCAGTGTTAATGAATTGCAGCAATTCATTATAAATGCAATGCAATATATGTACTATATATATTTCATCATCTTTTATAGACATAAATATGTTTCACCCAGGGATCATGGAAAATATATTTAATTTATAAATATTTAAGTACTAAGCTAATTAAAAATGTGTTAGATTCTTTTAATGCATCCTTACTCCTATTAGGTAGATTTCGTATGAAATACTACCTATTGGGATCGTTCCTATGTTGGAATTTCTGAAAAATTTTTGCAGATCTACACCGATCATGACTCCTAGAACCCAAAACCACCCTCATTAAAAAACTTTATGTCTATATCTATATCTATATCTATCTATCTATCTATCTATCTATATATATATATATATCACTTTCTTCTGGACACGATAACTTTCGTAATTCTCCACCAATCTCTTCCAAACTGATACATAAAATCAAAGGGCATAAAACCTCGGTCAAGTTCGTTAATGGGCAAAATCGGACCAAGGGGATGGAAATAGGGTGGGGTTTTGTGAAAACCGAAAACTACCCATAACTTCTTAATTTTTGTACATATCAAATCAGTTTAAAGTTTTTATTACTTCTAAAAATAGGGCCAAAATTTTATGTATCACAGATTTTTGATAAAGTTAAAAATGGGCTCAAGGGGCGCAAAAAATAGGGTTTTTGGGAGAAAAAAATCCATAACTCCGTCAATTCAAAAGGTATAAAATCCCCACGAATTTATCATATATCTTCTTAATATTGTCTTCAACATTTATGTAGACATGTTTTTGATAGGGCCAATTCTTACAGCAAAAACAAATTAAAAATACACAGCGGTTGAAGAAAAAAGTCATCTAAGTAATGGTGTATTCAAATCCAAACTGCGTATTTTCTGACTCATTTTACAATTCATTTTTGCTCTCAAAGGCTTACAATTGGTACGTTTTCTTACTCAAAAACTATATAATGTACCGTAATGGTCGATATTTTGATAGAGGCAGAATATATTTTAAAAAATGCTGTTAAAGTGGGCATTTTAAACCGAATTTTCCGAAGCGGATTGTGTTGGAAAAATCATTGCATTAAGGATGCACTCAAATCCAAACTACTTATTTTCTAACTCATTTTTAAATTCATTTTTGCTCTCAAAGGCATTTAATTGGTAGATTCGCTTATTCAGAACTATATAATGTACCGCAATGATCGATTTTTTGATAGAGGCAGAATATATTTCAAAAAATTATGTCAAAGTGGGTATTTTGAACGGAGTTTCCCGAAGCAACTCTGTTATCACTTTCTTCTGGACACGATAACTTCCGCAATTCTGCACAGTTCTCTTTCAAACTGATACATAAAATCATGGGACATAAAATCTCGGTCAAGTTCGTTAATCGGCAAAAGGGGACAAAGGGGATGGAAATAGGAAAGGGTTTTGTGAAAAACAAAAAAACCCATAACTTCTTACTTTTTGTACATATCAAATCAGTTTAAAGTTTTTACTACTTCTAAAAATAGCACCAAAATTCATGCATCACAGATTTTTGATAAAATTTAAAATAGGCTCAAGGGGCGCAAAAAAATAGGGTTTTGGGGAGAAAAAAATTCCTTACTTCGTCAATTCTCAAGATATCAAATCCAATAATTTTATTATAAATCTCCTTAATATTATCTACAACTTTTATATTCACAAGTTTTTGATAGGATCAATTCGTACGGCAAACAAAAAAATAAAATAAAATAAAAAAATAAAATTAAAATTAAATACGAAAACAAAAAAGGGGTGTTGAAGAAGAAAAATTTTCATAACTCCGTCAATTCACAAGATATAAAATCTCCATGAATTCATCATATATTTTCTTAATATTGTCTTCAACATTTATGTAGATAAATTTTTGATAGGGCCAATTCTTACAGCAAAAACAAATTAAAAGTACATAGCGGTTGAAGAAAAAAATCATCTTATTAAGGGTGTATTCAAATCCAAACTGTCTATTTTCTTACTCATTTTTAAATTCATTTTTGCTCTCAAACGCATCCAATTGCTAGATTCTCTTATTCAGAAACTATATAATGTACAGTAATGATCGATTTTTTGATAGAGGCAGAATATATTTCAAAAAATCATGTCAAAGTGGGCATTTTGAACAGAAATTCCCGAAGCGATTGTGTTAGAAACGAAAAATATTGCCCTACTGAGAAAATAATTATTTATTAATGAAGTTTTAATTAATTGAAAGAAAAATAAAAACACAGCTCGCTTATAAATCTTTTCAAAAATCACGTCAGCATGTTTCATATTTTTTTTTTTTTTTTTTTTTTTTTTTTTTTTTTTTTTTTAAATGAATCTGAAAATGTGCCAGAAAATTTCGAGTTGTTGAGTATGGAAAAGTATTTTTTTTTTTAATATCGCCTTAACACGATTCTGATAAAAACCAGCTATTTTATAAAAAGGAAATAAAAACTCGTCAAAAGTAGACACATAAAACTGTTAAAGTGGATTTGTATCTAATAATGATTCAGTTTTTGTTGGTGAAATTAGTATACTTAACTTCGAAATCTACCTCTGTCTGTAGGCCGGGCCGGCAGGTATTTTTTTGGTACCTTATTCTTTTATCTGTAATAGTTGGAATTTTTATTAGAAATTAACAATGTTTTCTTTACGCTTTCAATGTCAGAAAGATTAAAAATTTATATGGATAAACTAAAATTCTTCTTCATTTACGTTTTCAAATGAATACATTCTAAACACGCAAAAACGTTTTTACTTTTTTTGTTGTGATAAGAAAAATATTCAGAACTTTGTACTCTGTAGATAGGGTTAATTACTTTAATTGTTAATTCTTTAGTTAATGTAAATTTTTATAGAAATATTGAGTACTATATAATTAGTTAAAATCCCTATATAATTAATTGATATTAATTAGAGCGCAATGCTGCATTTATTTAAATTTTTATTGTAAAATTTAGGACGTTAAATATAAAATGAAAAATAAGTAAATTATTTTTATTAAAAGTTTTTTTTTTCAGTTTTAGCATATTTCAAATCAGTAAACTTACAAATGTGATTTTATCAAACTGTAATTTTATGTTCACTTAGAACAATAATATATTTTATATCATTTTTATAATAATTTTAATTTTCTGGCACAGCTAAATATTTTAAAAATATAATTTAGTGCGAAAAGTTTTTTATGAAATTGTGTATTATATATATATATATATATATCTCATTTTTAATCAAATACTCAAAAATTTATATTTCATGGTAATTTTTGTATGTATCAGGTTATCATTTATTTGAAGCAAATAGACCAATTTCAATGTAATTTTAATTTCTGTAAACAATGCATGAATTCAAGCATTTTAAATGATAAAAAAAACATTAAAAAGTTATAATTTTGAAATGGGTATTAATTTTTTTTTAGTTTAAATTGTACGCTTTTACATTTAAGAAGAAGACTCATGTGCTAATAGCAACTATACACAAATTCTTAATTTCTGAAAATACTAAATATATTGCTCTTAATTTTCACAGAAAGCGTTAGAAATCTTCCAACTTAATATTAAAACTTTTTTTAATGGTATTTATCATTCCAAAAGTTTTTCAATAATTTCTGACTATTACAAGTTCTTTTCATAATCTATCAAATAGGCGATTTTTGTTATACAATAGAAAAACATTTTTTATGAGTTTATAATTATTATTTTGTAGTTTGTAACATGCAAAAGATTTATCTATGACGATATCCACAAAAGTCAAAATAAGTCATCAATTATAAAATAAAGTATTTAATTGCGATGGGAAACTGTCTCAAAATGACATACTTTGGTAAAGTGACATACCGTATGTTTCTTAATATCGTCGGTAGAGGGCAACACTTAACAATGGGCAGTTATTAAGTGGAATCGATCAGCAACGATAAGCATATAATGGCGAACGTTTCAAGTTTGCATTTCTCATTAGTACAATGAAATTGTTTACATCGTCTTTAGAAATTTCTTGGGAATGTTTTGGTGCTAAATCACATTTGTTTCATTTCAGTGATTACATATCTGAAATATAATGTGAGGATTTACTTATTTCCAGATTATTTTCTGTATATGAAAAAAATTACAAAGGCATGTGATATCGAATACAGCCTCTGTATTGTAAGTAAAATTGCATGCTGGTTTTTGAAAAATAAATTCTATTCCGTGAACATTTACCGATTATGTTTTCTGTGTTTCAGTTGTGACTACTATCTACTAGAAAATAAGGAAAGCAACAACAGCAACATAAGTTCTATAGATAATAATTATTAAGATGCAACTTTGCGCAATATAATAAAAGTTTAAAACAACGTTTAAAACGCCAGAATATGTATACTTTAAGTAGACTAGTTTCGGTAGTATTTAGCGTACCGGCTTCAGTGCCACAAGATGCATTGAGTCCTCAGTGCACTGAGGACAGCGCGCTAAATGCTACTAAAACTAGTCCGCTTAAAGTCTGCATATTCTGGCCGTTTTAACGTTGTTTTAAATTTATATCTATAGATAATAGCCTATCTAGATCTAATCCATCAATTTGCACAGTATCAATGTCACCTCCTCCAACTCCAGCACTGACAACATCTGTTTCCGATACTCGAAGACTTATGCATCTTTTCAACAGGAAGTATCTTCAAGTTTATCATCTTCATATTTCAAACGACTCTATGCCCCTAAAGTTCTTTGTGCACCTCATGTTAGATAATCCTCTAAACAGAGAAAGCATGCAGTGCACTAATCTGAATTTAAAAATAAAATAAAATAAAATAAAAAAATTAAACCTGTGGCTGTACGATCCATGAAGGATCAGGGCCTACAGTGCCCAACTCTGTTTACTTGACCCTGGGCCCCGAGGTGCTATGCAGCATGTGACGCGCAACCCAACGCGAGACCCTCGGAGTTTAGTTTCCAAGCGAGCTTGGTACTCATTTTATCGACCCTGAAGGGATGAAATGTTGAGTGAACCTTGCCCAGCCGACCTCTCGACCTGTAGCGAGGCAGACAAACGTGCTGACCACATCGCTACTGGGCTTCGCACTAATCTGAATAGCAGTCCTAATATTGCCGATTCGAAAGCAAAAGCAGCTGAGAAACATAATTCGCAATCAATATGTGCAGCTATACATGATAAAAAGAAAATTAGCTTTGATAGATTGAATAATAACGACAAAGACTTGGATCTCTCTGCAGATGATGATAATAAATCATGTCTTTATTGCAAAGATTTATTTAATCACTCAAAACAAAATGAATAGTAGATAAAATATATTATATATTCAGAGTGATCACTTAGTGAATGTGCTGTTGTTTCTTGGTATGCAATAAAATGTATTTGGTAGTGGGCAAGTACAATTAATAGCAATTTATGGGTGTGTCATTTTAGGACACCACTGTACAAAAAATGACACATTGCAGCATTTTACATAAATCGTTATTATAACGCTGTGACTTAATTTGTTATTTTCTAATAGGCACCATTGCATTTTGTACACTTTTGAAAGTTAGCTTGTAAAAAAAATAAAGGTCATGAGAAAACATTTGTATCAATAAAATCCTTTTTTTTGTTTATGGTACATCATTTCAGGACAGTTTCCGCTATATAAAGACTTCTTCAGGGAATTATTTGAACTATAAAGACAATTTTTAATAGGGACAAAAAGGATTAAGGGGCCATTTTTCCTAAAATTTACCTGATTTTTACGATTTGTTTTCCGTTACAAAGAAAATAGATATGACCTGAGGTCTTTTTGATTATTAGTTATTTACGCCTCGCTTACATATTTGAAATTTTGCGCGCAAATGTCTGAATAATACGCTATCTGCGGCGAGGAGTACCTGCAGGTCAGAGCCATGAAGTTCCAATTCAGGGATGGTTTTTCTCTAACCACATGCAATTGAAACCCATTTAATCCTTAAAGGGGTTCGCTTTCAAAAATTTATTTTCATCATGTATAAACATTTTTTAATGAAATATTTCCTGAAATGTATTTTTCTACAAAGAATACTTATCAAATAAAATGTTTTTGAAAACTTTGACACTTTCTTTTAATCTTTTTAATTTTGTACTTTAAACTTGTTTAATTTTGCATTTAACTCACCACTTGCCCAATTCTGTTATTTTTCCCTATTGTATGCAAAAAAGCCTTCTTGTTAATTTATAAAAATCTTACTTACAAAATTTATAATAAATTTGAAAATAAGAAAAAGAGAGAGAGAGATTTTTACTTCGAAGAATATATTTAAAATTTTTTCCAATGAAATAAAAAATACTGTAGGCAATTTATTAAAAACATAACATAAAATATCTGTACAAACTTTTATGCATAAATCTTGAAAATGTTTTAGAATATCTTTTCAAAAGTGACAAATTATGAGAAAATCCAGTCTGAGATAAAGGGACTTAGAGATTTAGTTTCTGAAATTGCAGAACTGATAGTATAACAGAAAAATTTATATCTGCTGATGCAATCATCATATACGCAGTTTGCTTTATTTAATTTACTTAACTTAGTAGCATTTTATTAGCAAGAAAAATAAAAAAATGTGCTTTAAAAAAAATTTAACACCCGAAAGCGATTAAATATTAAAGAGCATTAAATTCACCAGAGCTCATACCACTGTTTAGTTTAAAAAGTTTATTTTTTGACAATATGGCGCTCACTGGAAAAAAAAAAGGATTATTTTTACGCCATAAAAAAGAACTTTTTCGGACTCTGAAATATAATTAAGTAAAATTAAACTTTTAGGTGTAAAAGTACCAGAAAAAACGATTAACTTTCTTTTTATAAGAAGATAAAGAAATCGGTCGAATAGTTCTCGAGAAAAATGGCCGCCTATTTGGAAGAACAGGATTTTGAGAAAAAATTATTTTATTTTTAATTAATTAGTTTTAATAAATTAAATTTTAAATTTTAAAGATTTATAATAACTCAACGCGCAAAAAATATTTAAAATATTTGATGTATGAAAAAACAACTTGAGGGCACATATTTATATAATGGAGAATACAAACAAAGAAAAAGAATGAACATTTTCAACCAAATATAACCTTCTGTTAATTTTGTTCTTAATTAATTATTTTTAATAAATTATTAAATTTAAAAGTTTTACAATAGCTTTACTCAAAAAGCAAAAAATATTTAAAACGTTTGATCTAACAAAAAAAAAAAAAAAAAAAAAAAAAAAAAGAGGGGGCGCATATTCTATATACTAGAGGATACAAAAAGAAGAAAATGTTAACATTTTGAACCAAATATAAACGTCTGTTAATTTAAAGAAATAAGCATGATGTAGGTTTGAGATCTTGAAACAAATTTAAGAGAAAAGAAATAGGTATGTAGAATAAGAAAAATCAATTGTGGTATTTTAGAAATTAATTATTTTCTTTAGTGTATATAGCAAACTTTACAAAATGATATCAAATACTTCGCAGAATATTTATCACGTGGGATTATTATGAAAATATTTCAGTAAAGCCTTAGAAAAGTATTTTCCTTAGAAAAATTAAAAAGACATCCAATAAGTCATTAACATACATAAGATACAAATAAATGTAAATACATTGCTTAAAGATGCATTATATTTAATAAATTCTTTAAAAACACATTAAAGTCATTTTAAAACCAAAGCGTTTTCAACCGACACTTACTCGGCCCTCATCAGTGAAAAAACTAATAGTTGTTGTCTTTCTGCGTCTTTTGCCTTGTCCGGAACAGACCATTTTACTTGAAGGATGGTATGGAATATAAGAGGGAACCAAAAGTAAGCCAAAATTATCTTCCGTACAAGTAATCACCAAGAAGCTATCATAAGAGAATCTCTGGAAATAATATCTAATAAAGAAATGGTCTGTAACGATATATTATCATATGATATCCACACAATCTGGAAATAATTAATACATGATTGATAAACCTGTACCTTTTGAAAAAAAAATTGAATAACATTTCCGTTCCACCTTATATTCCATACCACCCTTCAAGTAAAATGGTCTGTTCCGGACAAGGCAAAAAACGCAGAGAGACAACAACTATTAGTTTTTTCACTGATGAGGGCCGAGTAAGTTTCGGTTGAAAACGTTTTGGCTTTAAAATGACTTTAATGTGTTTTTAAAGGCTTTTATTATATATGACGCACCTTTAAGCAATGTATTTACATTTATTTGTATCTTATGTATGTTAATTAGTAATCAAGGTGAATTTTGCACTGAAATTGTAACTTTTTATTGAATCCGATGAGTCGTTTCTAAATTCAAAATACCACAATATCTTAAGCATCGCATTTTCATTAATTTACTATTTAAGGTACTATTATTATTTACTATCATTACTCAGGTTTTTTTAACAGTCCATGGTAGAATGCGTTCCAGAAATTGCGTAATTCACAGAATCAAAATTCATTCCAGAAAATCTAAATTGCAAATTTCGGTTTATGTACAAGATATAATACGGGGGGAATATCCGTGGGACTCTGGCGCGTTATAAACTTCTTAGTTTATAGAAAAAAAATGATTTTTAGCATTGCCTTCTTTGCATTTGTTGGCGATTTTTTTTTTCAGGATTAGAAAATTGTTATTAAACGGTTTAATTTCGTGACATTCAGCCGAATTTACCAATGGAGTTAGTAATTAAAAGGAGGAGACATATAGTGCATTGTCTACCAGTTGCGAGTGAAGTAACTGAGGAGGTTGTCACAATATGGCGGGTGATTTTTTATGCATTGGATAAACAGTTTCTGATAACCGACGAAGCAAATTTCCACCAGAAAATTTTGAATAGAACATTTTGCATTATTTTAGCGAGTTTTTCATGAACATGTTTTTCTCACAAATATGATTAAAATTTCTATGTGTTTTTTCTGGTGTCAGTTTGACCATGTTTTATAATCATTTTCATTGACACCGATAGGTGGTTGTTTAGGTTGTCACAATATGGTGAAAAAGCAGGGCCTGACAAACGCCGAAGTAAACTCCTACCAGTAAAAATGAAGAGATGTTTTTACCATCATTTTTGACCGAAATTTCGCGAAGTGTTGCCAGATTAGGGATTTTGTCCCCATTTTGGGGAATTTTAAACCTCTAGGGGAATTTTTTGGGGACAAGTAGTTCGTGGGAAAATTTTTGGGGACTACAAAAATTTTGGGGAAAAACTTGGGGATTTTTTTTTTTTAACTATTTTCCGTAAAGATTTCTTTTAGTCCTGTAGAAAAACTGGATTTGTCTCAAACTCAATTTTGATTTTAAAAACGAAAATACCATCCAGAAATTGGAAATATCCATAATTATTGTGTTGGATGTGGTCGTGTTCGTTTTTTACTACATTACAGTTTACGCATATTACAGATGCATGAGACTCTAAAGTCTTAAGCAGATTAAACCTGCGCGTGACTAAATATGCAGTACTTTAACGAAGAATTCCTTCGCTGTAGTTTTTAAAAATTTTATTTAAATATGTGGAAAGCAGATATTTTTCTCTTTTATGGTATGCAAAAGCACATCGATTGATACAACGAAAATACTTTTCATTATGATTATGTACTTGACAAAAAAATTAAAGCAGCGTATCAACCCGGATTCATTCAAATCCCTACTGATAGGAGATTGTCTAAAGCTATGGAGCTAATATAACAATAGTCCAACATTGTTAGACAATACATTTAAAAACAAACGTAAAATAACTTATCACTGCAAAATATATCTCTCATTCTTTTAATGTAGCTACAAAATATGCATTCAGTCTAGTTTAAAAATTTGTTTTTTGTAAATGGGGAATTTTTTCAAAAAAAAGGCTTGATTTGGGGAAAATATTTGAGCTTAAATTGCTTAAATATTTCTTATAGTGGTAAATTGAAAATTAAAAAATTCCCTTTTTGAGTAAAAATTGAGTTGGGGACTTTTGCGGAAAAAAACAATGATTTGGGGGGAATTTTCAGAAATTAGGGGATTTTCACTTTTGACTATCTAGCAACACTGATTTCGCGTTGAAAATGCCTCTAAATAAGGAGAAAATTTCTATTTAAATTTACTGGTGGAAGTTTAACTCGGTGGTAATCAACACCGGAGAAAACTGTTACAGTGGAAGTTTCACAATTTTAAGGATATGCCAGTTCCTCTTTATTAACAGTTCCATGAATTTACCCTACTTATAATAAATAAATGTGTATTATTTAATAAAGCAAACATTTCTATTTTAATTTCTGGTGTGAATATGTAATATGTGAATAAAAAAATCCCTAAATCGGGAACACTGGGGGTGGCATAAATGCTACCATGCAAATTAGAGGTTTAAGACAGCTCTAATTTACATTGTAAAGCACATGGAATTTTTTTCTAATATTTGTAACCTTTTTACTCATAGTATTGCAATAAATATGACAAAAACTTAACTGCGCATTCTTACATCTCTAAAACAAATTGTTATATTGTTTAGAAATAATATATATTTTGACCTATATGAAATAATTAAAGTGAAGTACCGTTATGATAAACTAAAATTTCCTCTCTCAATTCTGGAAACTCACTAGATAATAAAAGCAACTAATTTTACGCAATGATTTTGGGTATTTATATGGATGGAATTATTCCGTTGTACCATAACACAAAGGAATTTAGTTCCTAAATTTGTCCTTATTACATCGTGAGAAGTTACAGCTGTTGAGTTAAATTGGAAAATTAGCGAATTGTAAAATAATCCTAAGTATTTTATTATAGATGTGTAATAGCAGAATTATTTGCGTTTCGATTCATTGAAACAACTTTTATTACAAAATTTCAATCGTGTTCATTTACATATATTGGAAAATGTTTATTGTATTCAAAATATGTTATGTTAAAGCTCACTTTTGAATTTGTATCATGTTCAGTTCTAAGTCATTGGTACTTTATTATGCAGTCAGTATTCGTTTTATTAGTATTACTCTGAAAATACTTTCGTAATAATATCAATATTGCACACATATACATATACCGGGTGTCCCAAAAACGACTGACTGATTTTAAAATTCAATAACTTGCAAACGGTGATAGATATTAAAACAATTCTTGTAGGAGGGTTATGCATAAGGTCAAAAGTTTTATTACAGTGATTTTCAATTTTAGTTCGATTTACAAACAATATATGGCGCTGAAAGCAATAGTCGCTAAATTCAGGCTCGGTTTTTGGTACTTCGTGGCCCGGATAATACATTTCCATCTCCTTTTTCTGCATGGAAAAAAGATAAAGGACCAGAAATCGAGCCTGTATTTAGCGACTATTGCTTACAGCGCCATCTATTGTTTGTAATTCGAACTAAAATTGAAAATCACTGTAATAAAACTTTTGACCTTATGCATAACCCTCCTGCAAGAATTTTTTTAATATCTGTCACCGTTTGCAAGTTATTGAATTTTAAAATCAGTCAGTCCTTTTTGGGACACCCGGTATGATAGTACTATATGCTTTATAATATATATGGAAGTATTGTGAAAACATTGTGTTACACCATATGTAATTATGATATCGCTTTGAAGCTCTTTAATGTATTTAGTTAGCTTAGTAAAATTTTCCTGAGATGCAACGTTATATTCTTTAATATATTCACTCTTTAAATCTCTTAAAATATCGAACTTTTTTAAAAAGTTACATGGCAAGTAGCATCTATAAATTAAATTGTAAACAACCTAGGAAACTGGGATTCCTATAACTTTTTATGTAATGGCAACAGCAAAAACTCCTGTAACAGCGTCTTTTACAGGAATTTTTGCTGTTGCCGTTACATAAAATGTTCTAGGAATCCCAATTTCCTAGAAAAACATTAGTAACTTTACAGATTTTTTTTCAGTGTATATAGCAAATTTAGAGGTGCCGATATTACAGTTTTATTCAATTTTATAAAACGTAGATATTAAAGGAATTTATTGAATTCCTATGCAATCACTATGCTAACAAGAATTCAGAAACAATTCGGATAAGTATAATAATAACAAAACTTCTCTAAATGAACGCAAGGCAGTTATTTTTCCACCCGTCTGTGTATGGCTCATGAAAAAGACAGCTAACTGGATAATCATATTTAGCGTACAGTTTTCTAAAGCAAAATTAAAATTAAATTCAGTTTTAAATTTAAATAGACATTTCTGCAAGTTTGAACATATTTTCATTAAATATCATGATTTTCTCATCCTTTAAAACCACAATTAATTGCTGTATCAAATTTAATTTTTGCTTTTAGGTGACATATTTAATATCAGTTGCATTTGAATAATGCAAACTTTATTGAATGATTTCACTTTTATATATTAGACAAATTTTAATTGAAGATTTTTAAAGAAACGCACTTCGTTTTAAAAACAACTACACATCTTTAAAATTTGCCAACTATATAGCAAAATTGGAAATTACAATATTACAGTTTCTTTCAATTTTATAGCAATTTTTAGCACAGCAGTTGTTTTTAAAACAAAATATACTGTTTTTCGCTTATAGTCAGATAGCAGCACATCAATTACTTCACCTTCATTACAGATTATGTTTATTATTTGCATCTAAAACTCTGAAATATCAATTGAAGTTAAATTGAACTGTGGCAATTTCTTGCATTAAAATACTAGTCTATGCATGATATCACATCAAATTGGCTATTCTGTCCTAATCTACATACATAAATTATTTAAAATGCAACAGTAAGCGCTTTATTCCGTTTCGATTTGATGAGTTTTGCTTAATTTATATTTAATGTCGTTAGACCTATTTCATGAGAGATGAAAAGATATAAATATACGGATGCATTGCGACTGTTTTAGAAGCTTCAGTCATATCGATATAGAAATGAATTAGAGACACATTGTAGATTGTATTTTCTATTTCATACATTTTAATTATCGGAAATTTTATTTATTTAAAAAAATTGCTTTGCATCTAAAATGTACATTTGATTTAACAGATTTCTATTTATTTTTATTGATATTTGTTATTAAAAATAAATTGTTTTCAAAGAAATTGAAGTTAAAATTAGATTAACCATTAAGACTATTAAAAAACAGAACTTCCAAAGGTTTAAACAAATTGCTAATGATGGGCTGACAAACTGTACCATTTGGGAGCTGCACAGCCTAACACTTAATGAGACACACTTGATTTAACATATCTAAACGCACATTTTTACATCCATGCATCTTCGAACATATGTACAAAATGCATACGGTAAAGTGCCCATATTTTGTCCCCTCAGTCACTTTTAGGCCCTAAATGTTGTATTTTTCAGTGAAAACCTGCGAAATTTGGATTTTACATAAAATAACTAACCATGCACATAGAAACATAGGCAAGTATGGTACAAAAATTTTCTAACAATGCGAAAAATTGTATCTAAAAGTATCTAAAAAGTGCAAAGGAGAAAAAATGGTCCCAATTTCATCCCCTCAAAAAATCCAATACGCCGAGGCTTAACTTATAGCTAAATCAAAATTTACTTCTAAATGAGTAAGTAATTTAATTTACATTAAAGTAAATCACAAAAATATACTAATTATCAGTGGAAGAATAACAAAACTAAACATTTGCCATCCAAACATGAGGGAAAAATTTTAAAAAGTTCATGAAAAAGCATTCTTAATTTCGTCCCCGGGGCAAAAATAAGAGATGCAAGGGGTACGAAATTGGGACCACTATACTTCCCAATATGGCGGAACTTCAGTTCCCTTAAGATGAACGGAGCGTCCTAAAACTCACTGTATGCTACTGTCAGCATCTTCCCTACATAAAATATATGCAATGAATAAGAAATAAATACTTACAGTACACCAAATAACGTTCTACAAACGACATAATAAGAACTCATATCTTCTAAAAATAGGAAAATCGGAGTCTTTAATTTATGTATGCGTCTTGACAAACAAACTTTCAATACTGACCTCTTTTACCTTCGTCCTCTGTGCCTTGCTTCATAAGTTGCGGCACTTTCGCAGAAGCGAAGAAGTTAAGGGGGAAATTAGGAAAGGGGGCGAAATATGGGCACTTTACCGTATATACTGACATAAGCAAATTCGCATTCTTATTGAAAAATACATGATTACAATGTACAGAAATTAGATTACATAAAGTACAGTCGTGGAAAAACGTAAACACCCCCTACTAAATCTACAACTAATTATAACAGAAGAAAGTTATTTGTACCAAACAATTAGAAATAGGGTTTAATTTTTATTTATGTATATAAAATTTACTTAGAGAGCCAACTACATATCAAAACCAGACCAAACTTTGTTTTTTGAAATAACAAATCCCAATTTTGACAATATACTTTACATCTTCGGTTAAAATTATGCCTAGAAACGAAATTTCAATTCATTAGGATGATATGTTTTTGAATTATAAACATTCAAAATTTAGAACTTCTACACTGTAAAAAAAAATCTGTAAAGTTACTAAAGTTTTTCTAGGAAACTGGGATTCCTAGAACTTTTCATGTAACGGCAACAACAAACATTCATGTAACAGACACACTTTTTCACCGAAAATCAAAAAATCTGTAAGGTTACTAAGAATTTTTCAGGAAACTGGGATGCCTAGAACTTTTCATGTAAAAGCAGTCAGGGTTGCAGATAAAATTTTAGTAAGATTACTGTAATTTTAGTAGATTCATTTGTAAAGTTACAAATTTCTGTAGCTTTACAAAAACTAGTTTTGTAGATTTGCAGCTTTTTTTGTACAGTTACAGATGAAAGTTTAGTAAGCATGTAACTTTACATCTGTAGAACTACAGATTTTTTTTTACAGTGTAATGTTAAATTACATTTTCATATTTTTATTAATATTTCCTGAAATTATGATCCCAATGTGATAAATTTTTGTGTGGCTAAAATACTAAAAATTTCAAACATAAATACATTGAATTTTTAATTTTAAAAATTTTATAATATGAATTATGTATTTAATATTCAAAAAAAATTTTAGGAATTCCAACAAACAGTTTATAGATTGATTTATATTCATTATGTCCTGCATTATGCGAATTCTCAATTTCAAATTTTACTTACACGTAGTTTTCGAATTATGCTGAAAAAACATCAAAATGATTGTTTAAGTGTCAGTTGTAAGCATCAATTAAGTTGTAAACACATTAAGTTCAATGTGCAGAGAAGCATAATTTCAAAAAATATATATGTTGTACTCATTTTATTGAAACATTTGAACTCGCAGTATTCTAAACATATCTAGCAAGTAAAATTGTCATATTAGCAAGAAATAATACACTAAAGGAAGCGATATAGTCATTCTGTAGCATTTCAACTTCAATTTGTATACAGCTCGTAAAATATGCTCGTTTTAAAATAATTAATTTCTCTTAAACTAATAGTATCAATATCATGAAAATTTGATTTTAGGCTAATTGAAGGGTGTAGAATTTATTTATGGTGCCAAAACCAGGGTATTTCTATTGAAAAAATAAAGTTTGATTCGTTTTGATATATAGATGGTCCCTAAGCAAATTGTATATACAACGTTTAAAAGTAAACTTTTATTTCCAATCTATTGGTACCTGTAACTTTCTTGTACAATAATTTGTTTCAGTGTTAGTAGGGGTTTGTACCTTTTTTTTCCCACGACTTACAACAACATACGCATCACATATAATGCAGGCTGCGACATTTAATTCAACAAATAATAGCAATACTAAGAACAGTGTTTCTAAAGAAGAATCTACCAGTTACGGAAACTTTCATAATTCAGTTCAATTAAAAGGTAATACATGCGTAATTAAAATGGAGAATTTTCCATAAACAGATCTGCGTATCATTTTTTTGTAACTGTGTTTTTTAAGAATGAGAAAAAATAAGTATACTTAGTCTAGTGGCAAAAATGTTTGAATAAAGTATAAATAAGATAATGCCCCAAAAACTAAAAAATTTTTAAGCTAAATAAAGATAAAAGTTTTCAAGCAGAAATAGATTTCTAATTCAAACAAAATACTGAAAAGGTTTAAAAAATTCCTAACCCATACAATGCATATGGAAAATTATTAAAAAATCTATTTTATGTTACTATCACGAGCGCTATACAACTTTTATAAAGTACTTATAAAAGTAATTTCTCTCCATTAAAATATTTTCTTGTTTTTAGTTCCTTTTCTTTTTGAACACAATTATTTTGAACGTGTACCAAGAAATAAGAAATGACATTACAGGAAAAGTAGGAAACATACATTAATATGAATGGGAATTTTCCTTTTTTTCTTTTTTGTACAGTTTAGGTTATCATTATGTGTTTTGCCATCCTTTTACAGATACAACAATTCAGTGTAACGTAATAGGTTTCAAACTTTCGTTGAAATTATGAAAGGAAATAGTTGTGGTAAACATATTTCAAAGAAGCTAAAGAATGCCAAAAACGTCGGTTTTACTAAGACAAGTAATAAAAATATCATTTTGAAAATACGACTATTCCACTGGCTATATTTATTATATAGATGAAAAAGTTTGACGGCGAACCCTTTAAAAAATGAATTAATTTCAAAACCTCAAAGATAGTTGTTAATATTTATAGAACACAGACATTTTAAATAGATACATTTAAACAGAATGAATGAAAAGAACTGATTAGTTTAAACTTATGTTACTATGTGGATAAGAAATTGAGTTGTATAATTGAAAGAACTGTTACAAAATAATCATGTTCGGAGGTTCTTTTTAAAAAGAAATCTGAACAAAAATTGTCGCCTCAATATAGGATTGACATATATCTTCGCCTTTTAAATACTGTGTCGGAGGAATTCTTAACCCTTTAAGCCCTGACCCACACAATTGTGCGGCTGATACTAAAGTAAAAGAGAATGACTATTTCCTGTTTTTGTGAGATTTAAAATCAAATCTGCACATTTATATGAGTTAATTGGCTTCGAATGTTTTGATAAGACACAACTAGAGGGCACCAACTAAAATACAGGGTTAGATATTCTGGTTTTAAAAAGACTATATCATCTGACAGCAATAGACAAAAAGTATGTACTGCCGTAATCTCTTTTAAATATGATTTTGAATGTTTGCTTGGATTTAATTTTTCTTTTCATATACTTTATTCATGATTTTAATTGATTTTGTCTTTGATAAATTTAATTAGGCTTTACAAATGTTGAAAAACAAATGACCCGCACAATTGTGCGGGTCCGGGCTTTACCATTTCCAAAATGGGTACAATTTCTATTATATAAAATTTATATTTTTAAGTGATTTTTTTTAACTTATGTTTTTAGCAATTTATTTTTTTATTAATTACATTTCTAAACCGGATTAATTTTAATGTAATAGGATTGTACTATACATGATTTCTATTTCAAATTGATAGTATTGGATAAATATACACATGTAACGAACTGTAAGTTTCTGCTCTGAGTTATAGATGTCATATATGATTTATAAGTTTTATATGAGTTATACGTATCTCACGAGATAGATTTTTAAGTTTGATAAATTCATTCCATTTTGTCGACACAGCAAGTAAACCACCAGGAATAAATAATAAATTATGGAAAGTTCAGCAAATCCGTAGTGTCTGCTTGAATTTACGAGGAGATCAGGGAAAAATTTCCATAGATGATCAGACGATTATTTTTTTAGGACGTGCTTCAGTAAAGTAGCATATGAAAAAAAAAACTCAAACTCTGTTGTAACAGTATCATCTGGCATAGTTTTTAGTATACCAGTGGGAAAGTACAGACCTGGTTCACAAGGATCTTGACTTAGGACCTTCTGTTGTCCTTACTCTGGTTCATACCTAGTTTTATGTACTTCGATTGGTATTTCAACAAAATACCGCTGCTGGAAAAACTAAAAAAAGAAATTTGAAGGATCATGCACAATCCAAACGGAGTGAAGGGCATATCATTTGTCAACGGCTCTTAAGAGGGGTGCGCGAATTGAGCACATCTCAGAAAATGAAATTGTAGTGATCTGTCCAAAAACAAAAATTGTTTCAAATATTTTCATTGTGGCTGATTAAAATTATCTCAATAAACAACAACTTTTTTGCTTTAACTTCTACTTTTAAATATTTGCACATATAATCCCAACTACACAATTGTGTAGATTTAGTCCAAAAACGGCTGCATTAAGACCGAACCCGCACAATCGTGCGGGTCCTCCCTTGGCATAACCTGACATGGGGTATTTTTTTCAATCAAATACGGTCCTATCGATAAGGGAAAACAACCCAAACTTTCAATTTCTAAAAAAAAAAAATCCCTTAAAGGTTTAAAGGTCTTAAAGGTTTAATAAGTGTTTTTTTTTTTCAAACTTAAAAATGTGTGCAAAAATAAAACACAGTGGAAAAACGTTTTATAATTTTCTTAGAGTATTATTTTGATGTAAAAGTGAGTGTATTTTGATGTAAAAGTGAGTGTATTTTGATTTTTTATCGTTAACCATTTTCGTGTATTTTTATATAATTGAAAGAAATATCAAACTAGATATATCAAGTGCTAGATATATCAGCCATATATATTGCTAGCTATATCAAGTGAACAAAAAGTGAGTACATTTAGCATTGTTTGCTTTTTGGATATTCTTCAGACCTGGGGCCTTCAGATTGTCAAATGTTTCTGTCGATTTAGAACACTTTGCGCGGTGTACTGTTCAATAATTATGTAGAATTGACTCCATAGTTGTACAAATACTATGAGTCAAAACCGGAAGATGTCTAATACCAAGCCATCAAAAAACTTAAAAGAAGTCGTAAAAAAACAACGAACAGCATATTATTGAGTAATGTATTTAAAATAAATTGAAAAAATACTCATGCATTATTCCCCAACCCAATAGTGTCATTCAAAATTAACCATCCTACCACCCTTCCAAAGATTTCTAACATAATTAGTAATTGGGTTATGTTTAGCTTTTTTTTTGTTTTGGATTTAAAGAATTGCCTCTTTAGCGAATTGCAGGACCAGACGACTACCAAGATATTTACTACACCTTATGTTACATTTAATAATAAATGTTTAGTTTTAGGATAAAAAAAAAAAAAAACTACTTCTAAGTATTTTGCTAGTTATATTGTGAAAAAGTTCATGGTACGATATCATATTGATTTTATCTTCAAAGATCAATCAAGATAATTCCCTTATTTGCATCGTCACTTTCTTAGCAGATAGGCGAGACCGGGGATAATTGGCTACAGGGGTAAGTAGGCGCAGTCCTCATGTCGCCTGTTTGTGGATAGATTGCACAACCAGTAACAGAGTACATTTTTTCTTGCTTTTTACAATCCTTATTGTAGTGTTGCAGCGTTACGTACGTGCAGTACATTTATTACGATTTTTCTGTTTTTTGTACTTATAAGTAATTTTTTTGTTGCTTCATTCTTTTTCTAATTTCTAATACTTATCTTAATAATTGCGATTTAACTTGTGCAGTTTTTCTTAGTTTATGATTAACTGTACCTACCCCAGATGTGATTTATTTGGATTATATATGTTTAGAAGGTTACGTGTCCCTTTTGTGAAGAAATTCATTATGGGGCTAGTAGGCGCATTGAACACGGGGCAAGTTGGCTCGGTGTCTGGTGTGTGCTGGTAGCTTGAAAAACAACAAACACCGAGAAAAGTGGTTGCAATGCAAGATTTTGCGCACATGAGGCTTGCCCAAACGGAGACAGTCGAATTTTTATTTGTGACAATTGTAACTCTGATGATGATATCGAGTATGATAGAAGTTACTCAAAGTTAATATTTTATTCATTATTTTTATATCTGTATAATTTAGAATTTACACTGTACGGCGATAACGCCTCTGTTTAAACTTACTGGTAATAATGAAATTGATTTCTCTTAACTACGTGTCTTATTTGAGTTTTATTTAATTTTTTATAAAAGTGTGTGCCAACTTACCCCATAGGTATAGGCAACTTGCCCCATGGTTTGAAGGTTGGCGCACAATTTTTCCGTTTACTTTAGGTTTCCGCTAAATATAAACTACAAAAGCTACAAACTCAAAACTCGG
The DNA here is from genome assembly GCA_963932465.1 of Maratus speciosus. Taxonomy (NCBI): domain Eukaryota; kingdom Metazoa; phylum Arthropoda; class Arachnida; order Araneae; family Salticidae; genus Maratus; species Maratus speciosus. The sequence continues at coordinate 164,820,797 of OZ010795.1, read as the reverse complement.
GAGTATTTATAGCCAAATGTCTGTACTTTAAAAGCGCAGTTAAAGTTTGTTAAAAATCTTAAACAAAAAATTAATAAAAATTGATAACTAAAAATTGCGCCTACTAGCCCCAGTCTCCCCTACTCTTTCAAACTTGGTGTTAAATTAGATTTATTGCAAAGTACAGAATTGCATTATTTTAAGAGAATAACGTATTATACAAAACAATCAACAAACATTTAGGGGTTAAAATTTCCAAAGGAATCGTTAAACATTTTTAAAACCAATATAATTAAGAAGGTCATTTTCATTTAACTAAAACAATCAAACAAGTTAAACATCTTGTGGTATTATACGGCTTTTATCTTATTCTTGTGGCATCATATGTAGAACAAACGTAACCCCTTACAGACTTAACATCAGCAAAAATTAAATAGACAATAACATACTGGGTTTGAAAAAGGCAAAATATTTTATCTCACCTTCACTTGATAAATTGCCTAACTGGAACTAACCATTAGTATTAAACACAGATTTTTAAAAATTAGCTATTCTGGTCTTCGCTTTCCAGAAATTAACGATCAGCTTCATCCTATTTCCCAATGTAGTTAAGCAACTTCTGTATCGGAGGAAGACTGTCCTGCCATGAAACTGGAATTATTAGGTACAGGTAACTCTGTTTTGATTTCAAGCATTTTTTAGAACTAAATTAGTATATTTTTCAGTGAAATATTAAAAGGAAACATAAATATGCTTATTCATTTTCTCTCTCAAATTGAAGGAAAGGTTTAAAACTAACCCTGAACTACTACATACAAACGACATACTACTAGTGGTTGAAATTGGTGAGAATATAAGTACTGATAATATTAATAACTATAATTCGTTAACGAGTCAAGAGGATTCTACTAAGTATCATTGTAGTGATAATAACAGTAACTATTCCAAAAGTAGTATTTCTAATGGCAAATGTTTTTATGATTTTCGAGCAGTAAACTTTCACATATCTATGATCATTCTCAGTCTAAAGACGCATTTCTAAAAGTTTAAAATGAGACTTTTCTTTAAAAAAACAAGCAAAAAAATGATGAAATAAAAAAATATACATCGAAAACTAAGTAATCTGCAGAATAAGTGTAAAAGTAAGAGCAAAAATAATAAACTAGAAATTTAATTTCATTCTTGAAACAAAAAGCTGCTTACAGACAAAAAAACTCCAAATAATAATAGACTTAGACTATATGAGGAGTTCACAACCATGGTACACCAAGTCCATTAAAAAAAAAATGATATAGTCGATTTAGAAGGTGCATGAAATTGATTTTAATCACTCCCACAGTGAACCAAGTCTGTAAACAGATGCCATATATGAGAAAGTATGTGAAAACAGACTTGGTTCACTGTGGGAGTAGATAAAACAAATCTTATGTACCTTCAAAATGGGCTACCACAATTTTTTTCATAATAGAATTGGTTTACTATGGTCTTGAGCCCCTCATATGTCCAAAAATGTGTAAGACAGAAATATTAGGGATTACACGTATTTCACATCATGGACATGAGAGAACTTATAATTTTGAGGGTATAAAATAATATTGAACTGGTTTTACCTTAAACTTTGTGTATTCTTGTGACAAGTGCATAGAGTTAAAACCATATTCGATGCAAAAATATCCTCTTGGAAATAAGTGGATGCCATATAGGCTAGAGCAATTTACACAATTTAGTCAGATTCAATTAACTAATACGTGTGTTTCCTGTCAATACCTAGGATCAATCTAATTTATGCATATTTTTTATACTAGAAATTTATTTTAATATATTTCGGTTTTTTCTGATTTTCCCTTATTTATACGCGTATATTCTTGGAGTTTATTCAAGTAAAGTTGATTCAATTTCATTTACTGCAAAATGAAAATGGAAATTTCTTAAATATTTTTATAGATATTAGTTATAGATATTTGGTAGACAGTTATACAGTTAGGTGAATCCGATGTTAGAAATTAACTTATTAAAATTGCTATTCTGGACGAATTTTGATGGAAGGTCACTATTATTTACATAAGTTTTGCAGAAAAATATGAAAAAATACGTGTAAAGTTTGGATTTCGAATTCCAAAACTTATATTCAGCGTGGACGGAACCAAGTGCAAAATTTTTTTACACAATAAAAAATAAGGTATATAATTTATAATATTTTTAATTTATTTCATTCGTTTACCATTTTATATTTATATAAATATTGCATTCATAATATAATGCATTATTTTTTATGTTACTTTGTCAATATGTATTGATAATAGTTTTTCCCTGTCTAGTGGGGTAGTAAAATAGCCAGAAGTTTCATGCTTATTTTTATTATTTAATATTTTATTGTCTTTTTTAAAGATACTTGCAGTCATTTAGTTTAATCTCATACTCAGTAGTTAAATAGTGTTTCGAATTCATTTTTCCTTTCGATTACAATTTAATAAATAAAGATAGAAAAATCTCAAAGACAAAAAACAATAAACATCAAATTAATAAATTACCTGTAGCATTAGATTCAAAGTAGTTCTTTATAAAAATTGTCTATTATGTCCTGCACATGCTTTTTTATCAATAAACATGATTTTGTTGTAAACTCCATCATTTTTGTTTGTCTATAATTTCCCTGTCCAGTTGGGTAGTAAAACGTCCAAAAGTTTCATGCTTATTTTTACTATTCAATATTTCATTGCCTTTTTAAAAATATATTTACTGTGTATTAGTTAAATCTCATGCTCAATAGTTAAATAGTGTTTTGAATTCATTTTCCCTTCCGGTTGCAATTTAATAAATAAAGATAGCAAAGAGAAGAAACAAAAAAATGCCCGGATTTTTTCGTTATTTTATTTTAGATGAATTAGGAAAATTTCGTTTAGAGTTTCTATTTTCTATCAATTTCAATTATTTTGCAACATTAGCATCCAATCTTTCCAACAGTCCAATTTTAATTGAAAAGAGAAGAAAGAAAAAATAAGCATAAAATTAATAAATTGTCTTCTTTACTTGATTGAGAGTTCAATAAAACTACGAAATTAATAAACATAAAATAGATGACTCTATTCAAATTGAAAATTATTACGTTTACACGTTTCGTTAAAAAATACTACTATTTACCCTATTCTATAGAGACCTATAGTTATAATATTAAAAATCGCTTTGCTTTATCTTTTAAATATATTTATTCACCAGCTACATTTTAGGAATGCAAAACAATTATACAACATAAAACTATTGTTGACAACAACATCAAAATAGTATAAATAAAATAAAATAAATGTGATGAAGTGTCTGAAAACCATTGAGTTCAGATGATTACGTGACATCCTCCCACCTTAATTTTGTGAGGGACAACTGTATTGGTCGCGAAAAGTTCTTACATTACAAGTCTAGTTTTTGAGGCACTTTGATCATCCGCCCAAATCGTGTATGATTTACAGCTATAAATACTTTAGACACAGTCTGAATAGTCGAAAATGAATACAGTTCCTTTCGCTCCTTAGACCACGTTGAAGATACTTCTAGTGGATAAATTCTCTGAATCGGCCGTAAAACTTCTGATATTGATGTTCGTAGACGGACTAATCTGGTGATACCATCTTTACCGGGAATAAGTTGCATGACGTTTCCTAAAGGCCAATTAATAATTTTGGTATTATCTCTGCCAATTAGCATGACGTCACCAAGTTGAATTTGCTCTTTAGATTTCTTATATTGAGGACGTTGGATTAATAATCGCAAATATTCAGAATAATCTGTTTCGCAGATCAGTTATTAACTTTTGTCGGTATTTCAGTTTTCTGTTCAACTTGTTTTTATCCTCAACATCAAAATCTTGAGAACCCATTTGCTTTACATCTTGCATGAACAAGCAGGATACAACGGGACAAGTTCACCATTACTTTCAGAAATATAAGAGATCGAGAATTAATTATTGATTCTATATCGCATAGAATGGTTATCATTTCTTCAAAAGAAACACTAGACTTTCCTAAGACTCTTCTAATAATTGATTTCAAATCACGAACTAATCTTTCTTAAAACCCTCCCCAAAATACACTGAACTGAACTATACTGAACGACATTATTTCAGTCAACCTCTTGTAAGTGTATTTGAAGCTCCAACGAAGTTTGAACCGTTATCACAAAAAAGAGTAGAAGGTCTTCATCTTCGTGCAATAAATCTCAGAAAACTCTGTAGAAATACTACTGTCGACAAAGATGACAAAAGTTCAAGATGTAGAGCTCGGTATATCGCACAGGTCAACAAACAAATCCATGCTTTCGAACATGCCTTAAGGTATAAAGGCCCAGTCAAGTCGAATCCTGTGATTTCAAAAACTGCTGCATCTTTAATTCAATTTTTTGGAAGGGCAGCAGCAGGAGCATTTAGAGAAGTTCTTTTTTATCGTATACTAACACGCATTTCGATATAACGGATCTGATCTTTTTCCTCGCATTCAAGATCCAATAGTGTTCTTTCTAAATGTTTAGTCTCATTTGCGATCCAGCATGGAAGTTTTTTCGATGCTCTGTCATGATAACTCTTCTGGCAACAGGATGATCGAAAGGTAGAATCATTGGCGTCAAAAATCTTCAGCATCTTTTCTGTACACAATTTTGGTCTTCAATCTGAGGAGACCGTGTTCGTCTTTATAAACATACTAGCAAACCCCGCGGCTTTGCTCGCGTAATATTTGAAATATGCCAAGTGATATTTATATGTCTAATTTTTATTAAAAGGTACTAACTAAATTTTTATTTTATTGAAATTTAATATTTATTTTATTAAAAGGTACTTATTACTTTTAGGAATAATTAAAAAAATTACTATTTAAAACACAGTTTGATTAAATATCATTGTTACACTGAATAAGGCAGAAATGAGACTTAAATTAATAAAACGAAATAAATCTAAATAAATAATAATTTAGAAAATATTTTGAAACTTTCATGCTCAATTAATACGCTCATTTCAGTATTCATTTGAAGTTTTGAATTTTTTAGAAACCATCTTCTTACATCTTAAAATTAACCATCATATCAAATTCCAAGTCCTACCGCCTCTCTCAAGGTAAAGGGCTATGTTGAAATAGGAACTGTCACTATTAATTTGACAACATTAATTTTGAAATTGGTTTGTTATTTCCTAATATTCCACAGAAACGTAATTTAGAAAGCTTTTAAAGGTTTTTTTATAGAGTGTTTGTTGTTCCTGTGAACCCCAGGTGGTAGAATCATCGGCATAAAATATAGCCTGTGTAGGATCAGAGACTGTTACCATTGATATAACTATTACTTTTATATTTGATTTATATTCCCTTAAAATGCTTAGAAATCGTAATTTAGGACTTTTTTCGAATGATTTTTGCACCTCCCCTTCACTTCACCCCTTTTTAATTCGAATTTATTTTTGACAGTCCTTCCAGGGCATTTATATTTTATAAGTAACTACCATGCCATATTTAAAGTTTCTAGCCTTTTTAGTATCACAGAATTCGCAATGTAGAAAGTTTTTAGCTACTGCAACCCTGTGGTGGTAGTGGCACAGATATAAAATATAGCTTATGTTTGAGCAGGTTCTATCACCAACAATTTGTCATCATTATCTTTTTAATCGGTTTGGTATTTGATAAGATTACATAAAAAATGTAATTTATAACGCTTTTCGCTCACTTCATCTTTTTAAATTTGAAATTTTCTTTCGACAGTTCTTAGAAATCAGTTGCATCTTGTAAGTAAATACTATGCCATACTTCAAAGTGTTAGACCCTTCACTTATGCAAAAAACGCAAATTAGAACATGTTTTGCTTTTGCAACCCTCAGATGGTAGTGACAGAAAAATATAAAAATATATAAAATATAAAATATAACCTATGTTATAGCAGGGACTGTCACCATTGATTTGCTACCATTACTTTTGAAATAGCTTTGGAATTTCCCGAGATTGAGTAGAAATCGCAATTTAGAACGTTTTTTGAACGCTTTTCGCGCATTTTCACCCCTTTTTAAATTTCCAATTTTTTCGAAACTGTTCTTAAAGATCATTTATATGTAATAAATATGTACCTTGCCTAATTTTAAGTTGCTAGCCCCTACCGATCACAAAAATCGAAAATTGAAACTTTTTTTGCTCCTGCAACGTCTAGGTGATAGTGATACCGACTTAAAATAGCGTCTATCTTAGAGCAGAAGCTGTCAGCATCAATTTTTTACCATTACTTTTGAAATCAGTTTGATTCTTCCTGAGATATTGGTGACAAATCGGCATTTAGAACATTTTTAGAACGCTTTTCGCTCATTTTGCTCCTGCATCTCCTCTGGGGCAGTGGAAACAGATATAAAATATAGCCTATCTCTTAGCAAGATCTGTCCCCATCATTTTTACACCATTATATTTGAAATCGGTTCAGTATTTCTTGAGAGCATAGGCTGTCAGCATCGATTTCTTACCATTACTTTTGAAATCAGTTTGATTCTTCCTGAGATATTGGTGACAAATCGCAATTCAGAATGTTTTTTACAACGTTTTTGACTCCACTTTTAAATTTCGACTGTTTTAGGAAATGTCCTTAGAGATCATTGAAATCTTATAACTAACTACCATTCTAAATTTCACGATTCAAGGCCCTTGCGTCACGCAAAAACCGCAATTTAGAACGTTTTTCTCCTGCACCCCCTTTGGGGTAGTGGCACCGATATAAAACATAGCCTATGTTGGAGCAAGTGTTTTCACCATCATTTTGACGCCATTATTTTTTTAATCGGTTTGGTATTTCCTGAGATTGTGTAGAAATCACCATTTAGAACGTTTTTTAGAACGCTTTTCGCACATTTTCACTCCTTTTAAATTTCGAATTGTTTAAGAAAAGTCCTTAGAAATCCTTTATATCTAATAAGTAGCTTATACTTCAAATTTCATATTTCTAGGCCCTTCAGTAACACATAAATCGCATTTTTAGAACGTTTTTTGCTCCTACACCCCCTTTGGGGTAGTGGCACCGACATAAAACATAGCCAATCTTGGAGCAAACGTTGTCACTATCATTTTGACACCAATATTTTTTAAATCGGTTTGATATTTCTGGAGATTATGTAGAAACTAAAATTTAGAACGTTTTTTAGAACGCTTTTTGTGCATTTTCACCCCTTTTAGATTTCGAATTGTTTAAGAACTGTTCTTATATATCATTTATATTTTATAAGTAACTAATATTCCAAATTTCATATTTCTAGCCCCTTCAGTAACGCAAAAATTGCATTTTTAGAACTTTTTTTGCTCCTGCACCCTCTTTGGGCTAGTGGCACCAGGGCTCCCAAATGGTCCGCCAACTGAATACCAATATTATTTTAGAAAAATTATCCTTTTAAATTTTTCTTATAAACCACCTCGAAACCACCTTTGAAAGTTAATTCTAGCGCAAACTTACCATAAAATTTTCTGTTAAAAGTTATTGGCATTCAGTTGGCAAAACCATGTGGGAGCCCTGTGACACCGACATAAAATATAGCCTATGTTCTAAGTTGGACTAACACCATCATTTTGATACCATTACTTTTTAAATCGGTTTGGTATTTCCTGAGATAATGTAGAAACTACCATTTAGAACGTTTTTTAGAACGCTTTTTGTGCATTTTCACCCCTTTTAAATTTCGAATTGTTCAAGAACTGTTCTTAGACATCATTTATATATTATAACTAATATTCCAAATTTCACATTTCTAAGCCCTTCAGTAACGCAAAAATCGCATTTTTAGAACATTTTTTGCTCTTGCACCCCCTTTGGGGTGGTGGCACCGACATAAAGTATAGCCTATGTTCTAAGTTGGACTAACACCATCATTTTGATACTATTACTTTTTAAATCGGTTTGGTATTTCCTGAGATTATGTAGAATATACCATTTAGAACGTTTTTTAGAACGCTTTTTGTGCATTTTCACCCCTTTTAAATTTTGATTTGTTTAAGAACTGTTCTTAGACATAATTTATATCTTATAAGTAACTAATATTCCAAATTTCATATTTCTAGGCCCTTCAGTAACGCAAAAATCGCATTTTTAGAATGTTTTTTGCTCCTGCAACCCTTTGGGGTAGTCGCACCGACATAAGATATAGCCTATGTTCTAAGTTACACTAACACAATCATTTTGATACCATTACTTTTGAAATCGGTTTGGTATTTCCTGAGATTATGTAGAAACTACCATTTAGAACGTTTTTTAGAACGCTTTTTGTGCATTTTCACCCCTTTTAAATTTCGATTTGTTTAAGAACTGTTCTTAGTAATAATGTATATCTTATAAGTAACTAATATTCCAAATATCATATTTCTAGGCCCTTCAGTAACGCAAAAATCGCATTTTTAGAACGTTTTTTGCTCCTGCACCCCCTTTGGGGTAGTGGCACCGACATAAGATATAGCCTATGTTCTAAGTTGGACTAACACCATCATTTTGATACCATTACTTTTGGAATCGGTTCGGTAGTTCCTGAGCTTACCTCCGACAAATAAACAATTTTTTCCTCTTTATAATAGGAGTATAGATAGATAAAGTATCTAATTCACTTTTAATTTCTTAAGTGAAATATTCTTCTTGAATAAGTCTCACAATTACTTTTTCAGCTGCTTTTATTTCTTGAAGAAATAATTCCCCATTCAATCTCGAGATTTTGGTTATCTTACAATTATGAATGAACCTGTGAATCCAAGCCACCAGATGAACACTTTTATCATAATTTGTGAAAAACCTAAAATGCCACTCAAACCCATGGTACTTACAAAGACAATTCTTCTCATGTTTAGGTGAATTGCACCACTCACAAAATGTTGTCTGATTCGTTAAACATTTTACTGATTTTTCATCAACCGGCATTTTTGACTTCCTTTTTTCTTGGGCTGTTGCGTTTTCATCAGTGACTATAATACACGAGGGCAATTTATCTTCAGGTTCCTTAAGCCAACTTGGAACTTCCCACCATTTTATTTTCAATAGATGTTTCACAGAACATCCTCTGTAGGGCAGATCAGCGGGGTGTTTAGTTCCTGGTACGTGCTCCCATGAGTTTGAATCTGTTCTTTTTCTAATCTCTTTTACTCGATTGAAAACAGTCCAGGATTCTTCTCTTTTTTTTCAATTCAATACCGTAGCGGGACTGTCCGAAAATACTATTTTACATTTTCCCACAGAAGTCCTTTCATGACTGAAGCACATAGTCTAGCTCCCACCGTGGCCGCGGTTAATTCAAGACGTGGAATGGTAATTAGTTTGTCTGGTGCAACTCTGGATTTAGCAGCTAATAGATGTACTTCGACTCCGTCAGCAGTAATTATTCTAACGGATGTTGCAGCGACATAAGTGTGTTGGCTTGCATCACAAAAGATCTGTATACTAAGAGTTTCATAGTTTCCAGCAACACAAAGCCATCTTCTTATAAATATTTGTTTGAGGCAGCTAAGATCGCTAAACCAGCTAGAGAATTCCTTGCTTATATTATCATCAACCTGTTCGTCCCAAGACATGCCATTTTTCCACATTCTCTGTAATATAAGCTTCGGCAACAAGAAACTGGACTTGCCAATCCAATTGGATCAAACACCTTGTGTGCAACGGAAAGAATGGTCCGTTTTGTATTTTTTTAAGTTCAAAATTCTGTAACCAGCCTAAATTAAAAGCTAAAGTATATTTTTGTCCCTCAAATTGAATTTATCTTCCTTCATTACATTTCCAGCTTCCTGTATAAATTGTATCAATCTGTTTTTATTGGAAAATCTTGTAACAATATTGTAAACGTAAAAACTGTGAAGAAATTTTGTTATAATCTCTTTGTCATAATAAGGATTATCAGTGTATTTCAGTAAAGGAAATTCAATAATGACTGCCAAAATGAAATGACTGCATTTTTAGCCAAAAACTAATCGTGCATGACGAAGTATTTTCAATTTTCTTTCATCTTCATCACTCCACTAAAAAAATCTTAATAAATTCCTGCAATCTGGTCTGACTTTGATTTGTAAAAAAGCTTTTTGTATATCCGCTATGACACTGTATTTTTGTTTGCGGAATCTAAGGAGAATATCGGGAATAAGCTTCATTAATTTCGGTCCACTTTCCAGACATTGATTCAACGACGGGGATGACTTTTCTCCCGCAGATGCGTCAAAAACTGGACGAACTTTCGTCGTGCTGTTCTCTTTGACTACTGGTCTATGAGGTAAGTAATGCACAAAGACTACCTTTGAATTCACAGAAACTTCTTCAATTATGCCCTAAGCCGAGCAGTCATTCAAGAATTCGTTATAGGATATAAACAAATTAACGGAATCAAGTCTTTTAGTTATGGTTTCCAATCTTTTTAACGCTATCTTTTCACTACTAGAAATAGGAAGACGTTCTTCAGCCCATGGGAGTGAGACTTCTTAAAGTCCTTCGTTATTTACAGTAACTGATTCCAAGAAACTGATTTTTTATTCAAGTTTCTTCTCTTCGTGGGACTTCTGAATTATAGGATCAGTTATACCAATTACATCAAGACTTCACAGGTCTGTGATAGTAAATTAATTCGCAAATAAAGATGTTAAAACCATTGCATCAGACTTTTCATGAATGCCATTAATCGGAACATTATCCATCAGTGTTTAGCCTAGATATGTTTCAATTGCAACTAAATTGCAGGATAATTTTCTTCTGCACCCAGTTAATAATCTTTTTTTCCGAACTGTAACCAGAGTTGCAACAAGATTTTTATTTCACAATAAAATTTATAAAGTTCAAGTTTCTGAAGTTTAAACATCCTTTTAATATTCACTTCGCTAATACTAGAACTGTTATCTATATCATTAGAAGATACATTAATAAATTCATAAACACTAGCATGAGCTTCAAGAAGTTGTCGCACGTAACCATCAGCTACTTCAGTTTCTTCACCCAAATCGTCTGCATTGTTTTCAGTTTTCTGAAGAAGAATTTTATAGATGAGTTTGAATAAATGTTTGTGTTTATCTTGTAACATCGAGAAAGAAATCTGTAATTTCTTCTTATACGGCGTATCTTCTTTTAATTCTTCTTTTATGGAATTCAGTTGTTTTGTAAAACCACTTCTAACAGTTCCTCTTAATTTCACATTATCACTTAAAGATATCACTTTCTCAATACAAGTGTCCTGTTTGCGGACGCCACTAAATGTCAGATTACTAATATACACACCGGCATTCAAGTTCTTTGCTTGATTGAGAGTTCAATAAAACTACGAAATTAATAAACAATTAAATTTAAAAAATCAAAAAACCCGACTGCGTAAAAAGCGATCTAATTAATTATTTCGCATCAATGTGAAACTATTTTTTTTTTAATTCCTACTGTTAACTCGCACTCTCTCTATATATATCTTGTTCAAATTTTCAATCGTTAATAAAATACGTATTATTCATCCAATCAAGCTCAAATAATTTTTTTTAAACTTGTAGTGGATGACACTTGATGTTAATCCAGTTTTTTCAAATATTAATTCTTTAATTAAATTAAATTAATTAATTTTCAATAATCGAGAGAGCCCTCTTCTTGATCAAGGTATTTTAAGACCGAGAGAGCCTTCTTCTTGATCAAGGCATTTTAAGCGCCAAACAAGAGGAAAGAAGAAGGGAAGAAAAATTCTCTTATTGACCTAAGTAGAAATTGACTTAAAACTTTTTCTTTTTATATTACTTGTTTATATTACTTACCTATTTTTTTATTTACTTGTATTGATGACTTTAAAGTTGTATTTAATTGTTAGTTCATATCTATAAACACTGTTTTGATGAGGTCTATAGATGTCTATGATGGTTAGAGTTGCAGTAAAGCTAGAGATCCTACCTACACAACTTCCAGTTGTATAATATTTTAACGGAGCTTCTGGCTGTAAAATAGTCAATGAAACATCGTCTTCATTTTGAAAGACCTATCCAATGATATACCACTCAATAGGATGCGTAATTTTTTTTCGTCTCTACCACCATTTTGTATTTTACGGCCGACATTTTGAATTTATAAAAAGAAAACCTAGCCTATAACCATCGGTCCGATAAGACAAATTGATACAGATCTCATTCATTAAAATCCATCCAACCGTTGGGATGTTTCGAGGGTATAAAGAAATCCACATACACAGATACGCGTGAAACGCATAACCCTTCCTTTCAGTCGGGTAATAAACTTAAAATAGATGTGTCTGTTCAAATTGAAAACTATAACGTTTACACATTTCGTTAAAAAATACTACTATTTACTTTATTCTATAGAGACCTATAGTTATAATATTAAAAATCGCTTGGCTTTATCTTCTAAATATATTTATTCACCAGCTAATTCTTTGGAATACAAAACAATTATACAAACATAAAAATATTGTTGCCAACAACATCAATATAGTATAAACAAATAAAATAAAATAAGTCTGATGAAGTTTCTGAAAACCATTGAGTTCGGTTGGTTACGAGACAGTAGCATTAGATTCATAGTAGTTCTTTAAAAAAAGAAAGCCTATTATGTACTATTCATTTTTTTTAATCTATAAAGATGATTTTTTGTAAACTTCATCATTTTTGTTTGTTTATAATTTCCCTGCCCAGTGGGGTAGTAAAATGTCCACAAGTTTCATGCTTATTTTTATTATTTAATATTCCATTGTCTTTTTTAAAAGATACATTCTTTTAGTTTACATATCATATTCATAAATTAAATAGTGTTTCGAATTCATTTTCCCTTTCAGCTGCGATTTAATAAATAAATCTATAAAAATCACAAAGAGAAGAAACAAAAACTGTCCGGACTTTTTGGTTGTTTTATTTCAAATACATTCGGAAAATATCGTTTAAAGTTGCTATTTTCTGTCAATTTCAATTGTTTTCCAACTTTAGCATCTAATCTTTCCAACAATCAAATTTTAATTGAAAATATAGTGCAAAATAGAATTATTACTTTTGTCGACACATATCTCATTTTTCTTTTACGGCGCATTTATTCCCTGCCCCAGCCTCCAAAGGACGAGTTTGTTAGATTTTCGGAATGTTGTTAGATGCTAGATCTCTGTCAAAGGCATTTTCATTTTTGATGCTTTATGTAGAACTTTTAATTATTTTTTGAGTAGTGAGTATCCATTCTGACCTTTTCATTTAATTTATTTTTCTATAATGTTTTGGTGAATTTTCATTATACTACCTGATTTTGTTTTCTAAAAAAATATGAATGAAATTTTGGTACTTAACCCTTAAATGTCTGATTTTTCAAAATTCATTGTCATAATGTTTCTTGGCTTTCATTTTTAAAATAAATCATGGGAAAAATACTAAAAAAAAATCATATTTTGTTTTAAGTATAGTTTATGGCTAAAAAAGAGTTTGTTACTAATCGGCAATACTGGTCTTTAATTGAAAAAATAATTTTCCTTGATAAAATTCTATAATATTAAACACACAAAAATTTTATTAACTATAATAAGAAATAAATTTTACTTGCTCGCTGCAGAACAAAATAGAGTATTTCACAAGCTTCCAAACAAAACAAAAAGAAAAAGTAACAACAATTGAAAAAATAAATCTATCTTTATTTTTAAGCAGCACAAGTGCTGCCATCTGCATGTTTAAAATCGATTTAATAATATTTTCAAAATGTATTTTATTTACAACATTAGGCATTGTAGCTTCAATATTATCCTAATAGTATTTTAGAGCCTAAATTGGGTATGTTGCCGAAAAGCAACACCCGGCATTTAAGGTTTAATCTTTTAAAGATGTGTTATTAAAAAAATGAAAGTGGCATTTTAAATTAAATAACATACTTCCTTTGCAATTTGGCTGAGTAATTGAGTATTTTGGATGAACCTGTTTTCATATTTTACAAAATTTGAAAGCATCAAATTAATACATTACCTGTCGAATTAGATTCAGAGTAGTTATTTAAAGAAATGCCTATTATTTCCTACTGATGATTTTTTATCCATAAACGTGGTTTTTCTTGTAAACTTCATCATTAAAAAAAAAAAAAAAAAAACATTAAACAGATACATAAATACTATACAGGCATACATACAATAAACCCAACTGGAGAGAATAATTAGCCGGAGCAGGAATCGATCCTGGAACCACAGAGTTCTAGGCTATTGCTCTACCAGTGAGCCACTCCGACCAATACCCGGAATTTTGTATGTCTATTAGTATAAGTAGAAAGATAGTTGTATTTGAAAAATAATATAAACGCGTGTTTATAAAAAGTCAAAAATATTAACTTTTGTAGCATTATTTTGTTTTTCTCATATATATTTGTCTAAGTCTTCACAGATGAGCTTTGACATTTTAAATTTTAATAATATGATACTTGTAAAAGTTAAAATATTTAATGTAGGCATATTGTCATTTCTTTTCAGAACGTCTTTTATTTTTTCATTGGTAATATACAGGGTGTCTAGTGAATAAGATCCTGATTTCAAAATTAAATATCTCAAAAACAAAGATGAATAGAATTTTGCGGTAAACGTTTTGTTTATTAGCTAAGCTGTAAAAATGTTATACAGAAGTTTCAAAATTTAGTTGTAAAAATCATTAACACATGGTGCTGTAATCGCAATACTTGTAAACTGTGCTTAGAAGTCAGGCGCACTAGCGTCTCATTCCTAGATGGCTCTTTTCGGAAGAACGAATATTGGGAAAATCTACTACTCCATTGGGGTGATGTGCAGAAGGGGAGACATCTGGTCACAGAATTATTGCATCAGCTTTAATTTACGAAAATTTCAATTAATAGAATTTTCAATAAAAAGTTTAGAAATCACTATATAAGAACTTATTAAAATATTTTATTAAATTCAATGTTTAATGTCATATAATTGTTTAAATAAAACTGCATATATTTAGGAAAATACTTTTGTACTGTTTATTTACTTTTTATATTTTTAAATCACGGCATAATATTTTGGTATTATTGTTTATACCTGAATTATTATAAATAAAAAAGTAATTTTGCACTTTTCATTTATTTTTAAATCACGGCAAAAATACTTTGGTTTTAGCACAACACATATATTTCTTTTCTTTGTAAATAAAGATTTTGAGACAGAAATTATGCATTAAATTCTTTCTTTTTTAAAAGGAATTGATGATAAGTAATATCATCAACGTCAAAACAAAAGTATTTTGGATGCTGCATTCCTTTCCAACACTTCGGATCCTATCGTTAGAAGCTGCACCATATTTCTGTGCTTAATGATAAAAAAAATAAAAGCGACTTTTTAAAATTAAAATTATTTTTTTAATTTAATTAAGGTTTTAAAAATAGAAACTTTGTATTTTTTTTATTCAAACTATTCTCTACAATTAAAAAAAAATGATTTATGAATCATTATTATAAATGCTCAATGATTTTTTTAAAAAAGGGGTTTCTTTTAGCTTAATTAAATTTTAAAACCAGAAACTTTGGATATTTTTATTGAAACTTTTTTCACAGTTTAAATAAATATTAAAAAGTAAAGATTTGCATTTCTTTCAAATCCTCCTCTACTTGGATCCGATTCCACGATCTACCAATTAGGAGAGAAAAGACTTACCACAGAGATACCGGTATCCGGACCGAGGTATCTTATAACAAAATTTGAAACAAATCTCAATTCTGTCAACACAACGCTCCGCTTCTGCACATTACCCAAAATAAAATATTTTAATGAGTTCTTATATAATGATTGCTAAACTTTTTATTGAAAATTCTATTAATTAAAATTCTCTAAAATTGAAGCTGATGCAATAATTTTGTGACCAGATGTCTCCACTTCTGCGCATCACCCCAACGAAAAAGTGGTCTTTCCCAATTTTCATCCCAATTCTCATCCCAAGCCATCTAGGAATGAGACGCTAGTGCTCTAGACTTCAAAACACAATTTATAGGCATTGCGTTTACTGCGCCATCTGTTAGTGGTTTTTGCAACTAATTTTTGAAACTTTTGTATAACATTTTACAGCTTAGCTAATAAACAAACCGTTTACCTCATAATTCTATTGATCTTTGTTTTTGAGATATTTAATTTAGAAATCAGGGTCTTATTCGCTGGACACCATGTATATGTCATAAACTAGTAGATCAATATATGTCACTTAAAGATTTGCAAAAATTTATACATCAAGTATGGAATTGATTGGATTTATAAAAATAAGTATTTAGACTGAAGTTTAATGATAGATGCATTTAATAAAATTATAATAAAATTTAGTTTAAAACAACTTTCTACACCATGGAAAAACTTTCAATAAAATATCTTATGTTGTTAATAAATTATGGCCAAATAACGAGGTTGATATATACATTCCACGATTATAAATAATGGTGGTTTCTTTATTTCATATGAAAGTGTTAACTTGCCCTTATAATTTAGCAAAAATATTGTCACTTAGTGGCGGGACGATACGGCTCCTAAATCCATCCGCTTGACACGTCAATAGATCAATTTTTAATACTGTCAAGTAAAATTAAGTAAAAGAACTTACCCAATGATTTCTTGTAATAAAGATAAAATTAAAGGAAAGGGAAAAATATATTTTAATGACATTTTCCATTTCTTCTCAATTCTTTTCATGTGATTTGATGCCTATTTTTTTCAGAAGTGTGAATAGTTTTCTGGTTTTAAAAAGAAGAGGAGAAATTCTAAATTTAATTTTTTTAAATTTCCATAAAATTTAATTTCAAGTATAAATGTGCTTTTTCTATACGAAACCCATGCTCAGCATTGTTTAAGCTTTTAAGATACTGGAAACTGGATGTATTTTTTTTTAACTAACAATGTGTTGCTAGATACAGTTTGATCACGGAGACATTTTGTCATGTCGAAAAGTGAAAGCTGGAACTGCACACAATTTAAAATTGTTCATTTTATCTGATTATTAACTTTTATGACTTTCGAATTGTTTTTCATGCAAATATAACATAAATTTAAAAAAAGAAAAGAAAAATATATTATATTTGATGTAACGTCCTGTGCATTATCCAAACAAGAAAGAAAAATCATGCATAGATTATGAAACACTTTCCAACACTTCCTGAATGCTTTAACGAAACTTCGTTTTTTTAGGGAAAAAAGGTGAATAAGATAACTAAGTAAACATTTTAGAAAATGCATGAAACTTTTAAAAAACTGATTTCAGCAGTTATTGCCTATAGCCAAATATATATTCCAATTCTTTTGAACAGCCCTGTATTTGATCTGTAGGTTGATATATATATACTATATAATGGAAAAATTTAGTTTAGTAAGAAAACGCATAACAGGTTAAAATTTCTCTTTCAGCAATTTTTACTAATAGATGGAAACATACTTGAATACTTTTGTATAACTCTTATTACACGCCGCTATTTAGCTAAAATTTAATTCAAACTAAGACACTCTTAAAGCTACTCAAATCGCATTTCCAGAAATTACCATTTATAGACGGGCGTGGTTTTTTGAGTGACCCTGTATATCATTTTATGTGTATTCTACAAATATTTCTTAGTTAGCTAAATGCTGATTAGCGTAAAAATGCATAACTCACTTAAAATCCACCTGTAAGCAATTTTCGCTCATACGCAGTAACCCTTAATAATTGTTTTGTGTAGCTTTGTATATGAATTATAGCATTTATACACACCGTATAGTATGCATAAATACTCGTATAGTGAAACATAAAAGCACATATCAATGTTTAAAATGCAGTTTCAGCATCGTCGCTAATGTACAGTATTTCGGATACAACATAGTATCTGAAAAGTTTTGTGTTTCCCTGTAAATGCCTGCACTTAGTATTACACATTAAATATGTAACGGGATTATTTTGTGTGGCCCTATAAATGAATAGCAACTATTCTTTGCACCGCATATTCTACACAATGCATATTTTAGTGCACTTCATAAATGCATATCAGTTTTATTGTGTTTGAAAGAATATAACATTACTAAAAATCATTTGAAACGATTCTTTTCAAATGTACGACGTAATGTAACGGAATATTTTGACTGTCACTGTAAATGAACTAAACATGCTACAAACTTCATTTGAAATAGGGAACGTGCTATAGTAAATGTCAATCACATCCAGCAATTTCAGGGCAATCAGAGTATATTTACGGGAGTTAGAGCATGGACAGACGAACAGACAAATCGAAATCATAAACACTTTTCAAATTTGTTGGAAAGTGCTAAAAAGATCCCCATTTGCTAAAATATACACGGATGTTTGGTAAATATCGTTACAAAGTTGTATTGTTTAGAAAATATATCGTATGAAGGAGAACTGTTATCTGCACACGTAAATCCAGTATAGTTCCCAAATGCGATAATTCGTATTTAATTACAGTACGGGTCAAAATAATGATAGTTAAAAAAACAATGTACAGTCTACAATGGTATCATTTAAATTACGAACAGTATAGCAAAAACAAATTGGTGGGCTATTACTGACGTTTAAAAAATAATAAAATAATAATGTATTTGATGCAAACGGATTTCAAAGATTAGCATATCTTATGTTTAAATACCTCATGCTGCTCATTATGCATAAGACAAATATTATTTTCGTTATAATACGGTTCATGCTACTCAAATATTCATTAATCACAATATAACACTAATATCTTAATTCACGCAAAATTATACATATATATTAAAATGTCTGGCAAAGTTGATGGGCGAAATAGAAGAATAAAAGTAAACAACAAAAAAAAGAATTGCAATAGTTATTTACTCACAAATATGCAGTGTTTATAGAAAGCTGAAATCGCATTTTTATCAACAACGTTAGAAATAATGAAGTAGTTGTAAAAATATTTGTTCACTTTCAGTAAAATACAATGCTTAAGATATACTTAGCGTAGAATGTAATTTGGTCACAAAAGCACTTCTTACGATATTCTACTTTTCGAAATATCGCTCTTCTAACACACTGCTGCTTGAACAAGAAAATTTGTCATTTTCAACACAATGTGAGAGCTGGTCACATTTTTCACAAAACAAGAAAATTCGTTTGAAAAATTCGATGCAGAATCTTCATTCATCTTAAGACTATGTATGATTTACCGTGTTCAGTTTTAAACAACACTTTCTATTTTTGACAAATTAAGTGATTTGTGCATTTTGTTTGTTATAAAGTTATAATACGCGTATTTTGTACTTTCATTTTTTGGGAGAAATATTAGAACCGATGAGTATTTTAGAAGGAGTGTTTAGTACGATCTTAATTCAATTTTATATAAAATTATTTTTTTTTAATTTTAAATACGTTATATTATTTTCCTCTTATAGCATATATTGCCATCCCATCAAATTTGATATTAATACATATGCTACTGCGATGATTAAAAAAAATAAAAAAAACACAGGCAAATAGGATTTGATTAGCCGTTTGGGGCTCGTTTCTTCTCGGACAATAAAACTATTTTTTTTTTCTAGAATCTTTTATTTGCTGAAAATGAAGATTGATTCTTTTTCGAATGATTAAATTCGATTTTGTAAGTAAACTAATCTATCGCCCCTATTTTTATCAAATGAAGTTTTCTTAAATCTTAGTTTAATGATTTACATCTTAAATCTTGATTTCAATTCGGAGGTTGAATTTTATTTAAAGTTTATTAAGTTTATGTACAGAAAACAAATATATATATATATATATTACGTACGTTTCATTTAATTCAGAATGTCAAGTTTAAAAAATCAGTTTATTTTGATAATAGTTCAATATTTTAAGAAATTATGTTTTAGATGTCAAAAATCCCTTCAATTTAACTAATTTCTCTATTTTATTTATGGTTGTCGTATATGTAGCGATTAAAAGAGAGTTATACTAACCTCACAAACGCTTAATCAAAACACTTTTTTTTACTTATTTTGTTCTTTTATTTTCTGAAAATGAAGATTGATCTTTTTTTGAATGATTAAATTAGATTTTTTAAATTAACTACTCTATTTCACCTTATTTTTATCAAACAAAGATTTGTTAAATCTCTATTTAATGACCCAAGTTTTAAACCTTTCCTTTGGGTGTTTCCACATATAGACAACATTTATACAGGATTAACTTAATTTAGGAATGCCAAATTAAGCAATTAAATTTAATTTTATAACATTTGTCATTTATTTTTAAAAATAAATAATGTTTATTGAGTTATCTCAATCTGAAGAACAATATCTGTTTTATTATATTTTTCATTTAATTTTTGATTTAAGAAGGTCCTAACAAATATATTGTATGTGAATAATATATATATCACCTTATAGAAGACAAGTTTCAAAAATACTTTTTAAGGTTCTAAAATTCGAGCAGTGTACATCTACTAAAATTGTGATCAAGATAGCAATTATGCAACAAAAGAATGACAGCATTACTGGGTTCATTACTGAGATATATTTTTGTATTAGTTTTGAAAAAGAAGCAGTTTATGTACCCTTTATAGCAGCAACTTTGAATGACTTAATATATCATATAACGACAACAAATATTTGAGTCAAAGAAAACAACCTTCTTTGGAAGAGGAATGCATTCAGATATTCTAAAAAAGTGCATATATATTAAGCGTACAATGTCAATACTGGAATCGGAGTATGTTGACAAAGCTGCCCCATCTGGTGGACTAGGTGGATAATGCAAATACGCGGGTTTTCAGTATGACGTAATATATGACAAAATATCTACTATCTGCGTATCTCTTCGCGCATATTTTCTGAATCTTTACTCACTTATGGAAGATGAATCTTGTTTACCAGATTTATTGCAAAATATTTTTATTACAGTTTGTTTTGATAAAATTAGGTACATTAAAAAATATGTATCATATTAATTTCGGGAGAAAAGCACTAATGCTACGAAAGCATTACTACATTTTGCCCTTAAACTGAAATGACATTGCGACTTTTTTTCAAACACACATATTTTTACCAAAACAAGCTGTAACAAAAATATCTTCCAATACATCTGGTAAACAAGATTCATTTTCTGTGAGTAAATAACAATCTGAAATTGGTAATTGAATTTTTAACAGAGATTCTCTAAATGGATTTGTCTGTTAAAAAAAATCTAATCTGGCGATTTCAGGAAAATTATTGAAGTTATTCCCCAGATTCACAAAATATGTAAACAAATAAATGAACAACACTTGCTCGTTTAATAGTACAACATTTAATGCATGCAATTTAAAAAGTGATTTCGAATATAAAATTAAATGAATATTAAATTAAATGAATGAAATACTTGTAAGTTAAATAAGATAAGAGCAATACAATTAAGAGAATATTGGAAATTTATCGTTTGCGCTTGATAAACCAACAAAAGGACTTAAAAGTGAATATTTTATTTATAACTAAATTCTGTACATATTCTAAACATTGAAAAACATTGAATTCTCATCGGGAATACAACCGTGTATATCATTTCTTATTACTTTAGCACATCAAGAATTGAGTAAAAAATGAGATTACAAAATTCTACCGTTACACATTAAATACTTACTAGTTTTTATGTGTCATTTTTCATTTCATTAAAAGAAAATGATTAAAATCGAGCGCATTTAAATCAACAACATTTGATAATATATATTAAATGATATTTTATCTTTTTTTTATAAATTAAAGTTAAAATACAAAACTAACTTGTTTTACTCTTTGGAATTGGACAAATATGAATTCTATAAGAAAAAGGACTTTCTTACAATTTCGAAAACTACAGCTATTCGATGGCCGTCATTTTGCCATTTTAACAAATAATCTCTAAAATGAATTGTTTTTATTTAAATAATTAACTATAATAAATAAGTCAAAAAACACAAATAAAAATTAATAGATTATTCTATTACTGTCAGAATATAAATGCTACAAACAAATGAAAACACGACGTTTGCGCTTGCGCAGTTATTTCATAGATGTACATTTAATGGATTATCCATAAAGAAGAAAACAGTTAGGCATCTTTCTGTAGTTCACCGCGTCCGCTACGTGGCATGCGACCTTGATTGATGCGACCTCGCCTTTAATCTTACGGTTACCTCTCCCATTTAAGATTGGACGCTTACTTATATCGCTTTGACTATTCTAAACTATATCCCAACAGGAGGATAGAGGCTCATTCAAAACTGATGAACTTCGATGGGATTAGAACCAAAAGTAATTTACGTGATTCGCACATAAAGTGTAGTTTGGGCAATTAAAACCTATGAATTTCATTCCATTATTTTGAATCTCTCTGTATATTACATAACTAAATATCTTATGTGCATTAAAAACTATTTAGCATTTAAAAAAATCTTGTGGAAGCCAAAGAGTGGGAAAAAGAACCTGTCGTCTCGCAACATTAAGCGCTCGTAACTGATAAGAAATTCATTTTTCAAATAACGGACAACACCATTCGATTCCGAATTGCTTTAATAGTCAACACTGCAAGTTCCACGTTTTTGCATTTTAAAAGGAGTCCGGAAATGTGTCAGAAAGTTTTGTCTTAGTGAGGAAAATTATTTTTTTTTTAGTACCGTTTTATATTCAAACAAAAGATAACCTTAAATTCCGCAGGGTGTTTTACACATATTAAAAACAAGAGAGAAAAGAATCATGCGTCACGCATAGATTATGAAACACTTTCCAATACATTCAGAAAAATGTAACAAAACTGCACCTTAAAAAAAATTAAATTATTACGTCTAATTCAACCCTATGAAAAGCATAACTCATTTCAAAACCAAATTTCAGCTGTTCTCGTCCACAATTGGAAAAGCATCCAAATTTTTTCAGCAGTTTTGTATAAGATATATAGAGTTGAATTTATTAACCACATGCTTGCCAAAATTTAGTTCACTTAAGAGATACATGTACTTCACTTGAAAATTTACCTTCAGGATTTTCCTCTAATAAGGAGAACGGTACGTGAATACTTTTGTGCAACCCTGTATTTGAGGTATAGAATTTATATATAACGACTAAGATGCAAAAAATTAAATAAATTGAACTGCGCATACCAAATTTTAAACCGTAAACTCTAGCAATTATTTCTCAAAGACAGTACTGTACTGTAACCGATTTCTTTTGTGTGTCCATGTAAATGAAAAAAAAATGCTATGAATGCCCTGTTCTAACGTTATCGTAGTGGAATTCAGTGATTTATATCAGTTTCAATACATTTGAAATAGCGTAATGTCATTAAAATTCTCTGCAAACGATTTTTCCCCATATAACATAATGTAATGGAATACTTTTGAGTGCCCTGTAATTGAACTATTAATTCTACATTCTTTATATAAAATATCAAACATATTTGAGTGACCCTAAATAACCCTTATCAATTTCATGAAAATCCGAGTATAATTACGGGAGTTAGAGCGTGGCCAGACGGCCAGACAAACCGAAGTCATAAACACTTTTCAACTATGTTTGAAAGTGTTAAAAAATGGCTTTGAAAAAATCATTTCCAATCTATGTTTTACATTCTGTAATGAGTAACTGATGTCGCTGACAACACAATTTTAAATACAATATTTTTGACAATTCAAAATCAAATATTTTCTTAATTTCATCATACGTCTCAATTATTCACGCAGCATGTACAGCAGTTCTATGACAATATCCTTAATTTTATCATTCTATTACCATTCATAATATTTAAAACGCCAGTGGTCGCATGTCGGTCTTTTTGCCGTCCATATAAATTATTCTCTCCTAACTCATATCACCTTAAAAATATAGCTGACTTTAAATGCTTCTCCGCAACCTTAGTGACGTAACAAGTATCTCTGTTTTTCTCACAGGTGCATTTTTACAGGAAGAGTTGAAATTGGTGGAAAAGTCTGCGCAACGATCACTAATATCAGTTCATTTGGACTTTTCATCATAATTCCAAATCTCAGGAATAAAATGTATAATTTAAATAAACTGCAAATTTATCATTTCATTTAGAATATTAAGTGAAAAAAGTTTCTCATTTTACATTTTCTGTATGTGAGGGGCAGGCGGTAAAAAGTCCGAGAGCGACTAATAACGTTCTAAGAAAATACGCGACTACTCTCGGGATAAAATATATCGCCGGTTTTAGTCTTTTAGTAACAAAGCGACTTTTATGACTGAAAATGTTTCAACGACCATGTAATTTTCTATTTCTTATACAATTTTGTTGTTTGTGAATCTAGGTCCAAGTCTATGATTTACATTCTCTTATTTTTAATTTTGTATGTCTTTGAATACATTTTTCATTTAAAAATTTACCATGCATTTGAGAAAAATTCTACGTATAGTTTATGGTTCAGAATTGCTTCTAATTTTTACGTTCATTCTGTGAAACTCCCCCCCCCCCATCTCCTCCCAGAACACTAGGCCTGAGCAAAGGCACAATAATTGCGGCTGTCGCAGGCAGATTTTTTAAAGCTTTTGTACAGTTCCTCGGATTTGTATACCAGTATTTTTTGAAAGTTTTCTTTGACTTATTGAATCTCGGAAAAAGAAGGCTAGGAAAACTGCTAGAAATTATTGGTATTTACTTTCAAGGGGCCATATAAACGCTGAAACATGTCTGTCTACGACAGTCACAATTTCTTTGTCTGCGCTGAGGCCTGGTATTCAGTAGGAGGTGGGGGAAAATATATAACAAAGTCATAAGTATAAAATAATTATTAATTAATGTGTTTTCACGGTGAAAGTTTGAACTGTTAAATATAAAATATCATGGGGATATTGCTTTTTTTTTAAACTTTAAACATTGTTAAATTCCCCAACATGAATCGAAAGACATAAAATTAATTCAGCATACGATTGTTTTTGGTAAATATCTCCTAATTGTGTAACTTACTAAAATATGAAAGTGTTCGTATTTTATAAAAAAAAAATGTTTTGACTCATTTTCTTTGTAGGAAAATATGCTAGCATGTTTCAAACGCTATTTTGGTATCAATAAAAAAAATTAGATAACTTGTTCATTGGAGCATATCAGGTTTAATCCTTAATTATTTTTCTAGTTAATTAACTGAAAACTGATAATGAGGCTTAGATTTTAAAATTTACGTTAAAGTAACATAATGAAAGGTGTAATAATTGTGTGTGTTTTTTTTTTTCTCGGACAAAACTATTATTTATAAACATATATCTTCAATGAAATAACGACTGAAAAAAATCCAATTAGTTTAAAATATTTTTCTTTATAATTAAAAGTAAATATAAATTCTAATTAAAGAAATTTAAAACAAGTAATGATCTTTAATTAATAAAAAATAATAATAAAAGCCTCTAATGTTATATTTGAATAATATTGTGCTAATTAAAAAAATAGCGGAAAAATAAATTCATGTCTTAATTATCTTTTTTATAAGTAATGAAACTTTGAACAAGACTGCGGAAAATAAATTATAAGATAATTTGGACTTAAAAAGCTGTAGCATGAAAAGTTACAGCTTTGTATGAAGCTAAAAGAAGAAATTAGAAAATAGGAATTCTGCTTTTGCAGAATTTAGTGTCGCCCCCAATGAAAATATATACAGGGTGTTTCAGCACAGCAGTTACAAAGTTTCAGAAGAGATAGTGTATACCTACACGATGAAAAATCACATAACAATGCATGGTCGGAAACGCTTTATTGGTGCGGCAGTGATCACACAAAACACAAGAAATCAAAGACACGAACAGGATGAGAAAACATGTTTATGATTCTTAGAAGAGATAAAAAAATTTAAGAAATAAGAACAAAAAGAGATTAAACGATCGTCATCAAAGAAACTGTTCAAGATTACGACCCCGGTCTGTGATGCATGCCTCAGATCTCCAGCGCATGGAATATCTAATGTTCTCAAAAATACCACGCGTGTCCCGACTTCTCCAGCAGCTGCCACGATGCGTGCAATAGGTTCTTCAGCCCAGTCCAGCATTGTCCCAGAATTTTTGAGGCTCTAAGAATAATAAACATGTTTTCTCACCCTGTTCCTGTCCATCATTTCTTGTGTTTCGTGCTGTCACTACCGCGTCAGGAAAGCGTTTCCGACCATGCATGTAATTTTCCATCGCCTATTTGTGTTCTATGTCTCCTGAAAATTTGTAACCGATGTGCTGAAACATCCTGTTATATATATATATATATATATATATATACACCCACATAGCACGAAAACTTCCCCAGGAGCTCCAAGTCATCCCAAATTCCTCCTGATACTAAAATGACAAAATGGGGACATCCTGAGGAATAGACTTTTAATATTTCCTCAGGACTGAGCTCCCCGTGACGTCCTACAGAACAACGTCCGAGGACATCTGTCCTGGGGAGGTACCTGGAACGCCATTCCTTGGGAAGTCATTCCTGGGGAAGCATCTAGGAAGTCATTCCTGGGGAAGCATCTAGGAAGTCATTCCTGGGGAAGTTCCAGGGAAGTCATTCCTGCGGAAGTATTTAGGTAGTCACAGTGCTGGCGCCATCTCATGAGTGATTCTGTAATACAATAATCAGATTTTTTTGTCAAAAATGTTAATTGGATTTCACTGGATCCGAATTTGATTGAAGTCTTGATTTTTATTGAAGTTTTACATTACTAATTATAGATTTACTTTGCTTAGTACATCAGATAACTATTAAAAACTTTTAATTATTTATATTCATTACAATAACTTTTAACACTTTAAAAATTAATTAAACATTTCAATTAACTTAATCTATTATTTTAAATAATGATTATTATTACATATCTTTAAATCCGAATTTTTTTTCCTTTATTATTATTTTATTAACTCTTTAAAAAATATCATATATATTTCTTTTTTAATACAATTACTTTTTTATTAATCAAAGAACTATTTTATTTATTTAAATCAACTAGGTAATAAATTTTTAAATAAGGCACTGATCTGTACCATATAATTTTTCTGCTATTTAACCCGTTAGCAGGCGGTGTTTACAGAAAAGGACACCTAATTTTAATTCCAAAACTGACAAACGGTATCAAGAATATTTAATTAAAATTTTCATTTTATAAAGTGCGGGAAAATAAGAAAGTTTTTATTTTCTAATAAATTCGTTTGTAAATTCTGATGTCAGTCTATCATTTCATCATTTTACAAACAGACTTGCTCAACACCGGAAAGGGTTGAAGGTTAAAATATCTATACTAATAAAAGGAGAGAGTGTGTTGGTGTTGTGTGTCTCCGTGTGTGTTCGATGGCTAGAAAAATCTAAAACAAGTAAAATTCCACATACTTTAAAGCTCTGAATTCGCTATTTTGTCAAAATATGGAAATGTTTATAACACTATTAAAAGAGCGCGCATTTTACGTTGAAATGGCGCATTTGTTTTTTAAAAATATAAATTATGCGGGGTCTACGATACGAGTTTTGTTTGGGAAGACTCTTGTTTAAAAGTATAGATTATTTGGGTAAAAGATATAAATTCATACAAATTCCAGGTTTTTTAAAATCTATTAACCCAACCCTGGGAAACACCGTTCACCACGTCTGAACAGAAAATATTCGCTCAATAGAAAGTGTCCACTATTATAAAGTGCATGTTATAGTTAGCTGTTTACTAAATTCTGTCTTATTTTATTTCTTTGCGCATAAGTTTGATTTATTAATTATATTTCGCTTACATTTTTCATATTTCTTTACATAATATTATTACCTATATTCATAATAATAAAAGTGAAGTCTCCATTTTGCGAACTTCAGAGATATATATAATATATGAATACAGAAAATATAGATATAAATATAGATATAAATATAAATATTTATCTATATGTTCTAAATAACAATATTTTCTAAATTCCTGCAGAATTCTAAATTCAGACGTATTTTGCACTGACTATTTAATTAAAACATCCATCTAGGAAACCTATTTTCTATTTAGCGAACATTTTATTTTAAGTATTTTATAATAAATTATTTTTCATGGAGATTTTCTACTCTTCATTTAGTTTGAAAATATCCCTAGCCAGGTAAGGTGAGACCTTTTACTCGTTTGTCAGTGGAGCCACAGGTAACAATAGATGTAATATTTATCTGTAAGTAGACCCTGAATAATACAGGCCCGCCTCGAATACCTTTTGTCAGGTGAAGAATATGCGTGTAGCTTGCCGGAATGCGTGCAATCATTGAAAGGGAGAAAAAGCGTTATTCCGAGAATGCAGTGAACAGTTTAATTTTTTGCTCTGAGACAATTAAGGGAAAATATCTGTCGGTATATTAGAAATCAGAAATCTCTAAAGAAACGAACGAGATTACTGTCAATGAAAATATATATATAGAGAGAGATATATATTGCTTTAAGAATATTTTTGAGTATAAAATCTTTACACAATAATTCGATGACAATAATAAAAAGAACAGATATTTTAAATCAAAGTATCCGTAGTTTTAGGCATTTTAAATCTTCTCAGATATCAGTTTCTTTAACCAAAATTATATTATATTTCAAGAAACACCCAAAAATATTTCACATCGTTAATTAAATGAAAAATAGAACATAAGAAATTGTATATGCACTGAATCTTTTGACATAACTTTTAAGATCTAAAAATGAAGATTTAACATTAAATTAGTTTTATCTATTACAATAAGAAAATAAAATTGCTTTATTACAGACCTGAATTTTATTAACAATTTTAAATTTACAAATATTTATCTAACTCAACCTGTTTTTGGTATGTACAGATGGAATTTTGCTATTAATTTTTAATCCACTTCCTGATAAACTAGAATTATAAAAAATACATTCAAAAGTATGCAAGCGTTAAAGGAAAAAAAAAAGGATTACAACGGAAACTTTTGAGATAAAAGAAACATGAATTGCAGTCAAAAGATTAGACGTGATTTCCAAGAGCAAAATTGAATGCTTATAACAGAGGGGTTTTTATTTTACTCTTTTATTTTTATATTTTTTGTATGTAAAGATGGGATTTTGTAATTGATTTTAATCCACTTCCTAATATGCTAGAATTATACAAATTTGTACACAGATATGTTTACAATGACAATTCAGCAATTGAAAAAAACAAACAATGGATTTACTAAAATAAAGACTCGCGAAAATAGGCAAATAGCTGAAAACTGCAACAATGAGACTAAAAAGGTAGAAAATAAATTATAAATAAAAAAAGAAGTTTGTTATGTTTTTTAAGTATGCTTTTGTCACTTAATTTTTTCAGATTATATTAAGATATATCCGTTTAGAAATCAATGTAGAAATCTTAAAATGATAGTTTGAATAATGTTAATATTTCTCCTGTTGCCCTGTCTGAAAAAAGAAACGAATAAGAAATTCGGTATTTTTTAATAAATTCACTTAATTGCATTTTCTATCAGGCGTGAAAAAATCACAAATTTTTTAATAATTGAGATCGCTTCCCACGACAAATTAATGCATTATAACGGATATTTTTTGAGAAATAACATAAAATGCAGTAAAAAAAAAAAAAAAAAAAATGTGATTTTAAACACTGAATTTTTATATTTATTACTTTTATACTTCTTCATATTGAACAAAATACATATGTAGATAAGGAAAATCCATATTTTAAATATCAAAAGCTGCAAAACATTATTGTAATTTTTAACAAACTTCAAAAAAGGGGGAGATTCTCAACTGGACGCGTATTTATACTATATATATGTGTGAGTATTTACCGATTTCTCCAAAACTATGCGACCTATTCTCATGTTTTTTTTATTATTATTTAAAGAGGATACTATCGCATATGATTCATTTAAATTTCATCAAAATTGGTTCAATACTTTTTAGAAATACAACTAAAATAAAAAATAACATTAAACATATAAAAATATTTCACTGAAGTTGTCATTTTATTTTATTTTATTTTATTTTTTATTACTTATTTATTTGTATATTTTAATTAAAATGTTTGTGCATAATTATTTATAACTATAACTATACTAAAGTATAACTATATGAGGTATAACTATAGTTTTATATAGGAATTTGAAAATTAAAAGACATTTATGTTACCATAAATAATTATTGATACATTTTTTTAGTTATAAATTAAAAATTGTATCTAATATACATCAAAGACTATGCTGTTTTATTTGCAATAAAATATACATAATTCCTGGTATACGAGGGATAAAAAATATGTATGCTTTTTTAATTACCGACTTTCATAAATGGAGAAAGAAATGCATGAATGCATTATAAACGACGCTTGTTCGTTTGCGTAATTGGTAGAGCGCGCGTGCAGTATTCGTGAGTACCCAGGATCAAACACCGGAGGCGGAAATAGGTAAAGAAATTGTTTGCATGAAAAGCAGACTACTATTTCTGTGGTTAATAGATGCGTCTATGACATGAAAACCCGTCTAATTAATTTAAATTCTTGAAAAATATTTTGTGAATTTATTTCTAATAATTAATTAATTACTTTTATATTACGTCGAATAATCATAACTTAGAAGTTTTTAAAGTACATTAAGTGACCTTGAAGTTTCCCAAATTTCTCCAATATCACTTCCTAAAATTCTCCCCAGAAGCTCCCGGGAAGGAACCAGAGGGAGATCCTGGGGAGCTCACCAGATGGCTGTAAGGCGGACACATTTTCTGTTTCTGAGGAATTCCTGATGACATTATTTTGCATCACGGGGGATGCCTGGGAGATGATTGGTTTTTATTGTCAATCCTCCTGCGGATGTCCTGGGGAAGCAAATGTGCTATATGGGTATATATATATATATATATATATATATATATATATATATTACAAAATTTAAATTTTTTTGCCAATATTAAAATATTTTATTTAAATTTTCCTTTTCCAGTAATATTCTGTATATTATACCGGCTTATTACATTAAAACGCTAGTCTATTAATATCTATAAAGTATTAATCCATATAATAATATTTATTCTAAATTGCGTAAATCTAAAAATGGTTCTAACTATTTAAATTACTTTAATAAAACTTTTATTATTTAAATTCCTATTAAATTCCGCTATGAAATCCCGGTATATCATATTCCCCTAAAATCTTTATTTAACTGATAAAATATTATCCCGTCTTAAAAAAAAAAGTTTTAGCACAGTCTCGACAACAGAGATTAAAGTTTGTGTACACTTATCATATCTCGGGCTAGGATATAGAATATTCTCGAACAATATTTTGGCGATAGTATAAATACTGATTTCGGCAACCAGAGAGTATGTAGAGGTAGTAGAGAGAGAGAAAAAATGTGGTAGATGGGACTTCATTCTGCATTGACACTTCAAAAGCAACCTACATTGGTCTATGGTAATGACTATTCGGAGTGATTAGCTGCGTTTTTATTGAGTGTTTGTTGGAGTGTTTAAGAGCTTTGTGAGAGACTTAGTGAATTTACGAAGGTAATAAGTGTTTGGTAATATAATGAAGCGAAAAGGATTTCGTAGCGAGAGATGGAATAGCTTTTAAGCTAATTTTGATGGAACGAGTTTTGTTCTTTTTTTTATCATGTATAAAGTGGAGCTTTTCCCGCCTAACATTAAATTATGAGAATGTCAATAAAGTGGAATTGCTTTCAATCGACTGCATTTACGATCTTCGAGTCTTTTATTCTCAACCACAAGATCGGCCTGAACGCCTGTGTTTTTTATAACTGGAACCCCCCCCCCCCTAATCTTCGACAATGCCTGCTGCTTGCCGTCAAATCGTTACACATATATATATATATATATATATATATATATATAGCTATATAGATATAGATATAGATAGATAGTACAAAACATATTTCTGTTTTAAGACTTAAAATAGATCCTTTTATTTTATATAAAATAATGTCATTTGCATCCGCTGAAGAATTACACATTTACGATCCAGTCTTAAGCAACATACATAGAAAAGTATGCACGTACGTCACTATCGTCACAATACACAAAGCTATAAAAAATCAATGTCGTCATTCATGAAACTCGACAAAAATTCTGGTATCTAATGATTGATATACCTTCATTTGTGTTTCACATTTATATGTGCACTAAAAATGAAGTATAATTTATATAATATCTCCATATTTTATTACACACGGAAAATTTTATTACACACTGATTAATAAAATTGCATTTTTTCAGATTTTTCACATGAATAAAGTAAATACCGAGAAAATTAGTCACTCAAATTTTCTTTAAAATACATTTTAATAGCAGGTTATATTCTTCGCATAGCACGCATTTTAATTATAATTTTTTCCATTTTTATAAGAAAATGTCACCAAAAAGATATAGTAATCAACTATTTTCTTACTTTCTACAGAAATGGAGAACTTCAGTTCCCACCATTACAGAAATGGCATTAAAAACTTAAAAAAATAATAATATCTCAAACATAAACTAAGATGCAGTTTTCAAACAAAGTGCATTTAAAAGTACTTTTTTTACCTATACGACAGCGTAAAAATTGAAAATGTGTGATGGTTAGAAGTTAAAATAATTGCAGTAGATACAATGATACACCTGCTTAGTTTTAAGGGTGGCTGAAATTTAGGTGTAACGCTATTTTTTAGTGACGACACTTTAATTGATCTCTGAAATAAATAGCATAAAGGGAGCTAAAAAAATCAGAAAAGATATCAATGGGTTGTGGAGAATTAAGGGCAACTATATAATTACAAATGCAAGTATACTAGTTCTAAACCATTTGTAGTCATAAAAATTCAATCTGAATATACTAAACAAAATAACATCATTAAAAACCAATATATTAAACATATATAAAATTACTTTAATATTAAACTGGTCTATATTATTCAGAAGAAAATCATTTTAGAAAGAATATTGATGTTTAGAAAGAATATTAATTTATTGTTTTCAATTATTGACTAATGAAAAAATTACATATTATTTCAGCAAAATAATATAACTGTTAAAAGGTTTTATGCATATTCATACTTTGTAATCCATACACAATTTCTAAAATGCGTTTTCTAATGTTGCATAAAATATAATGAACAATATACGGTTGTAGAACCTACTCTAAAAACTTCTCTGGATTCTTTATTGTTCAATTTATATGCTCATTTTATTATTTAGAAAATCCATTTCTGAAAATGCAACTAAAAACAAAGCGAAGAATAAAAAATGGCAAAATATTTTCCCTCATGAACAAAGTAGAAAATTATGTGAAAAATTATCAATATTTCAGATAAATTATGTTTTTGAAATATAATGCATTTTTCAAATTATATTATAAAATTTTTCTGTATATGAAATTTCTTTTAAATGCAAAGACATATTTCTTTTTCAAAGTAATCAAAGTAATCAGTTCAATCATATGAAAAATAAATGATTTATTATCAGTCTTTCGGATTGTCTACTACGTTCATTTAAACCTGGCGTAAACTGAATACATTCAACGTAAAAAAAGGAATTTCAAAGCGCAATTTTAGTATTTCCAAATCTATATTATAAAGGAAAAAAATGTCCGTGAGTAATAATACATCGTCATATTGACGGGGGAGATGACCTATCAATTTGAACGTAAATACGAAAGTTTTGAAACTTGGTAATATTGTTTGGGAAAGTCTACTAATGAACATAATAAAAGTCCTGATAGATGGGGGGTGAGCGCAAGGGGGAGGAGAAGGTAATTTTTTTCGGTTTTTTTGTTAATATCTCTTAATCTATAAGTCCTATTGAAAAATTGCTAATAAAAAAATAAAGACAATTAAATTCTCTACAAAAAAGGTTATAATCGTTTCTCTCTAGACGAAATAGTGAAAGAGATAATCGCATTAAAAAATAAAGAAATTTGCCAAAAGTCACACCAGTGCCAGAGAGCGGGTAAACGGTACTTACATTGAATCTACTAAATCTAAGCTTACTTAAAAAAATGATAATAAATTTTGTGACGAGAGGAATGGAACCCCGAACAATAACTTCAAAAATTACACTTTTTGTTAACATAAAATATACAAAAATGAAAAATGCGTAAAATACAATGATATAAGAATAAACAATATACTCAAGTCCCGTGATCATTTTATTAAACCAGGTTCAATGGGAAATTTCAAAAGATGTTGATTTGTGTTCCATTCCCATTAGGACATCCTACCCAGCAGGTGGTGGGCTGTTCGAGCTGTCTCCATGACAGTAGTGGCAAGCGACAGTGCATGTGATTCCTGTTTTTCTACATCCACATTTTTGCCAAAAACCAGTTGTACACTGGATGATGTTTAGTACTGCCTCAGGGGAACAGGATCGGTGGTTGTTATAGGCACTAACGTATGAACGAGCTTATGTGTCCAACCCCAAATCTCAGGAGCCAGTTCATTTCCCTGCCACAGCTGTATCTCTAAGCATATATTTTTATCTGAAGAGGTTAAGACTGTGAGAAGAACAAGTACATCCACATCCTGTCCAACAACACTAACGTTGTCACTTTGACTCAGTGCTTATGTAGCAATCTGAGCAGTCAGTGTGTCAGCATAGTTATTACTTTGGTGACATGAGACTCCTTTGTCATTTAAATTAGAGGATAGAATGGGAATCAACATTGTCTTATTGTTCTTATTTGAGAGAATCTGATTTTGGGGAATACTGATGACAATATGTCCTTCATAATGTATGTAAACTGACCTTTTCACAGAGAACATTCTATTTTATTCAGTTACTTTGGTACTGTTTACAAGATCAGTGTATTCATCGAAAACAATTCTGCACCCCTTTCCAAAATAGTGTTTCTTAACGTACTTTATTTAGGTGTTGCAAATATCCTGTATTGTTGATCCCTTCTCCACACCACCTCATGTAACAGGAAGCCACAATCCACAATTATTATTTATTGTTGTTATTAATATTCATATGATTATCTCATCTGATTGTTCAAATATTTGACACAAAGCACTGTTCTTTGTCTTGCGCATTTCGCAATATTGAAAAGAGATAGAGGATAAGAAGCCTATTCATATTGTAGGTAATATCTTAAATCATCTTTACTACATTTGCTCAATGAAATCCGTTGGAATATAACTAGAAGATCCACAGTTTTAGTAGTACCATGAAATTTTATTGAATTGTGCATACAGTTGAGGGATTGTGGTATACCTTTCCGAGTTAGTTTCACATCTGAGTAACATTTGATAGACACCTGAATCATCTTTTTAATCCCGATTTCCAAAGTTTTGAAGCAGCTGATAATTTCATCTCCAATAACCCCCAGAAGATATTGATATAATTATATCTGTCTGAGGAAAGGTGGAGGGGGAGGGGTGATTTTCAAACCAAGTTGGAAGTTTGGAGATATCTGCAGCATCTCTATTCATCCGAGCTTCACGAAAATCCTTATGTTGTTCACCAGAAGAAAGTGTTAAACCACAGAATTATTTCAGGGCAGTACAATTATGAAAGGTATCTGTGGTGCCCAGAACCCACTGACTCAAAACGCTGTCACTTATTCCTCGCCCATGTGTGAGTCCTCCAGAGCATTTTCTAGATAGCATTAGTGCTTGCTCAATGGTTATGTCAGACCAAACTCCTGTGCAAAATTTATCTCTGCATCGAATCGTGAAATAGCTCTGTTTAACAAACTTGTCGTATTACTTTCTTGAACATGACAGATTGAAGGTTCAACATATCTATAATATATGTAAAAAAAAAATACACCAAACAAACGTTACAGAAGGAAATTAAATTGGCGTTAATCCACACTTTTCAAAATGACTTCAAACCCGATTACGGAACATATAATCTATATAACATTATCCATAGTTAAGAAAAATGTCACTTGTTGAAGTTATTGTTCAGGCTTCCATTCACCTAACCACAATATTTATTAACGCTAGTTTAAATTTAAGTTAAGTCGATGCAATGTAAGTGCCATTGACCCGCTCTCTGGCACTGGTGTGACTTTTGGCAAAATTCTTCATTTTCGAATGCGATTATCTCGTTAACTGTGGCTTCTAAATAAAAATGTTTCTAACCTTTATTGTAGAAAATTTAATTGTTTTTATTTTTTGTATTAGAAATTTTTCAATAGGACTTATAGATTACGAGATATTAACAAAAAACGAAAACAGGTACCTTCTTTTGCTTCCCCTCCCCCTCGGGCTCATTTCCATTCTTCAGGACTTTTAGTATGTTTATTATTAGAGCATTCCAAACAATATTACCAAGTTTCAAAACCTTCGTAATTATGTCCAAAAAAAAAAAAAAAAAAAAAAAAAAACCTAATTTGACTGGACTACCAGCGTTACGCTCAGTCTGGCTCCAGTCGAGAAGTGTACAAAGCGGATTCTGTTCAGGACCTCAGCTTGCCGAATGGTTGCATTCGGCACTGCTGCAGCGTTCACGGCTCAGCTGCAGCAGTGCTCAGCATTTTCCTGATGTATTTCCCATTTGTCAGGCGATGTAAAGCCTGGAGGGCCGGCCCTTTTCAGGACCACGCTTAGGCGTATGGCCTTTCCCAGCTTTGCATTGGAATTTACTCTGGCATTGCCTCTCGGGCGGCATAAACTCCAGCAATTCAACTACACCCCTGAGCGGATCCAAATAGGTACTTCACCGGATGTTAAGCTTAGTCGGCCTAGCGGATTCAAAATGCGCTTTCAGCGGCCATTAGGCCAAGGCTACCCTCTTTCACTACTAACAACACTTATTTTTACTTAATTTTGCTACTCACTATTTCTAACAAATCTCACTTTTTTTTTAATATAAAATACAAAAATATATCTAGTTTTTGTAATGCTATACTTAACCCATTTGTGCCTGGCGTCCTAATTTTGGGACGCTTTCTTAAAAAAAAATCCCGTTACAAATGAGATTATGATATCCTTTCAAAACTTTGTAAAATATATCCATAGTATTTGTATTCAATATTCATTCATAAATGGAAGCGCATTTTTAGGAATAAAAAGGTGATATAAATGTTTGTTGTAGCACAAAGTTGGATTTTCTTGAAATAAAATGCAGGGTAAGAAAAAGTAAGATATTTCTTTTATTTTTCTATCAATCGTTTTATATGTGGTATTATTTATAAGACGAAACGTTATTTTTAGAATACGTATTTTTGCATTTTTTCAGATTTTTAGTTTTTTGTTCGAATTTGAATCTTTATATACCGTCTCAATTTTGGGACGCTAGGCACGAAAGGGTAGGGGTTTTCTCCGTTATTGTCTATGCATTAAATGTATGTTTTATGCCATTTATTTTGTTACAAGATGGTCACATATCATTCGGATTATTATTTGGCTATTCTTTGTTATTACTATGGGGGGGGGGGGGCTGGGCTCGGCTCAAGAACAAGACACTTACCACTCCTCACATTAGTTATTGGCTAAGTAAAAATTTATATCATACCGTTATGTTTTGTACTAGTTTAGTATTTGACATACTGAAGTTACTAAGATATATACAGTAGAACCTCGATTATCCGACGTAACTGGGACCGAACCTTCATCGGATAATCGAAATTTCCGGATAATAGAGAATTTATAAATAATCATCTAGTTTAATATGTAACGTCGTCATCGAACTGCTATTAGAACAATTTAAACTGCTGAATAAATATCTAAATTCAAATTATACATGAAAATAATTTTATTTTTTAGAACAAGGACGTGTACACAGGGGGGTGGGGGGTCAAGTGTACAATTACAGCGGGATCTGATCTGGCGGGAGCTCAAGCTAATTTCAATAGAATTCAAAGAAAGGGGAACCAAAATACTTATCTCTACTCCTGGTTTGGAAAAGAATGCTTGCATATACAAGTTATGTGAAAGTAAAAAAAAAAAAAAAAAAAAAAACTTAGGAAAAAATTCAGGATATCGACATCGGTTTACGGAGAGTTCCGATTAAACGAGGGTCTGATAATAGAAGTTCTGTTGTACAATATATACTCGTGTGTAAAATGAAGAATTCTGACAATTTTCTGCAAGTAAATTGGGGGGGGGGGGGTAGACTTATACGCGAGTCAATTACAAAAGCCAAAAAAAAAAAAAAAAAAAAAAAACTTCGAATACTGTAAAAGTCTGATTTTTTTATGTATATAAATAATAAAATAATATATTAAATATACAAATAATAATAATTTATTATTAAAAAATTTCAATGATTTGTTTTTGTTTACTTACTAATTTTTCGCATTAGTAAGTGAAATCTTTGGTTTGATTTTTGCAAAATTGAAATAAAAAGTTAGTGGGTCGACTTATACGCGAGTTTTCGATTTTTTGCAGAATTTGCATTCAAAGGTTAGGGGATTCCGGTATATGCCAGTATATACGGTATATATACTCTATTAGTAATTATTGATTATTGTAAATTTTTACTATATAAATTTTTACTATGCCAATAGCTAAGGGAAGGGAGGAAGGGAGTCTTTTTCATGAGCTGTGCCCAGCCCCCTCCCCCCTTATAGTAATGATAAACAAATTTTTATAGTCAATAATAACCCGAATGATATATAACCTTTTTGTAACAAAATAAATGGCATAAAACATAGGTCTAATGCTTAGTCAGTAACGGAGAAAACCCTTACCCTTTCGTGCCTAGTGTCCCAAAATTGGGATGTTTAGATTTTTTTATGTTAAATAAATATTTTTTCAAACAGAACTTTTTAATTATTTT
Source organism: Maratus speciosus (assembly GCA_963932465.1). Classification (NCBI taxonomy): domain Eukaryota; kingdom Metazoa; phylum Arthropoda; class Arachnida; order Araneae; family Salticidae; genus Maratus; species Maratus speciosus. The sequence goes on along the minus strand of OZ010795.1, from coordinate 164,782,253 downwards.
TTACGTTCATTTTACACCATTTACTATAATTAAGCACAATGTTGAGTTGAAAAATAATCCAGGCACTAATGGGGTAAGAGTTCCTCCTAGACGTTCTTTCTGCTCTTTTTATTTCTATGTTTTTTCCTTCATTTAGCTCATTTTCCCCACCTGTTCAGGCCTTCAGGTTATTTTTATTATTTTTTTTTTATCCCACCCCCACCATTTGCTGCCATCCAGGTCTTGAATTACTCTCCTGTTTCTCACCAGCTGTCACTATTCGGGGATATGTAGCGATGTCCACAGGCGCATCGGTAAAGCCGTTTTCAAATCGAAGCTCTTCCTTCAGTCCTGCAGTGTACAGCGGGTTGGGCTGGTTCTTTTCAGAACCTCAATGGATGTTGATTAGCTGCATCCGGCACTTCCGCGACATTTTACGGCATGGATTTTGATGTGCTCACCCTTCAGTCATGAGGTGTATAGCGGGTGGGGATGGTTCTTTTCAGAACCTCGACAATTAGTCTAATAGCAGCTGACACGAGTTTTTGCGAGAGCGGAACCTATATACAGTTTCTCATGCACTTAGGCTACCTTTTTCCCTTTTATTACTAACATCCCTAACCTTCTACTTTTATTTTATACTTTTCTTCATAAAAAAATTATAAAATACTCATAAAAAATTATAAAAATATGAAAAAATCCCATAAAAATTTATAACATTTTACAAAATTACAAAAAAATATATTGTTATTGTAATGTTGTACGTAAACTTCCTATTAACTTTTTCTTTTCTATGAGCTCTCTACCCTAGCAATTATGTTGTAATTTATATGTATTATCTCCATTCCTACAGCTACCAGTAATGAATTGACCGAACAGTTATCTCCCATCATACTGTGTGGTGGGATGTAGGACAGGAGTCCCAGGCTCCTCGAGTAAAATGTTTTCGAAGCCGCATGTCTAATATTAAATGATAGAACTTTCCAGTACGAATTAATTTTCCCAAACAGAAAGGACTTTCTTAACGGCCCAATAGTTTACAGAATAGTAAATATAATGTGGCATTACAGTAACTACAATATAATCAACGAAAATATCTCATAAAACACACAAGTACAGATAGAGGAGGTAGTACAAAATGTGGTTTTACAACATATTTACAATGGGATTTTAAGCATTAACGCCATCTAGAAAAAATAGAGAAATGTATTTGACAAAGTATTCATTTATTTGTCTATTTGCAAAGCCTAAATAAGGAAATTAAAATAACTTTTAAAAGAGATTATTTTTTTCTGGCTAATTTAAATTTGAATATTTTAGTTCTCGTAATATTTATCTTCTGCGTAATTTTTAATTTAATTACTATCATTAAACAGGTGACATTTTTCTTATGTTAATAAATATGATTACGTACAAAAATATCGACATTTTTGATAAAATTTATAGAAAACTTGGAATAAAATTTAAACTAGCTCATTAATACAAGTTTTTATAAACTGTTGTTTTTCTTAATATAAGTAAAAAAAAAAAAAAAAAAAAGATGAGAATATTTTCTCCTGATAAAACAAGTTGTTATTTTTTGTAATTCCTTTCTCACAAGATTGTTCTTTCTTCCTTTACTTAATTTTTCTTCCCAGTTTTTAATTTCTGAGTTAGTGTATCAGTTGATTCATCTTCTCTTTCCTGCTGTAGTTGTTATGGCCATTTCTGGTTAATTGTCACTATTTACCTTCTGATTTGTATTCGCTCTTCACTCTAATTATCTGTCTCATTTCGATCTTTTAAATTTTCCCTTGCCCTTAACCTATAATTGCATAGTGTAACTCAGGAGTTATATTGTCTTTTTTTATTTTTCGACATTTGGCACTTTCTATTGGTCTTTTGTTGAACTATTATGTGTCACTTACGTGTGATAACATAATTTTAAGGGCGTGAAGTCTGTTTTTGTGCTAATTTGTTATCACGGGTATATTACAACATCTTTTGTTGGTACTGCTTCCAATGTGCTCGACTGGCGTTTTTAAGGTAGGTATCTTCATAAGGTAGTAATTACTAAATCTGGAAACTATTAAAGGCATTATATAAATTAATATATCAGTGAAAATTGTTATGGTGCATTTTTAACAGTTTAAAATAAGTATGAAATTTAAAATTTAAAAAATTTTAAGCACTTTTTGTTATGTGACTCAGGAATGCCATTATGGCATCATGTCCAAGTATGTAGTTATAAAAAACTAGTAACTGAAAAAAATATCTAAGATGCGTAATAAAAAAGCAAATCAAATATAATCAGCTCTAAAAATTACTTTCTGACAAAAATATGAAAACACCATTTTTCTGTTATCACCAGAAACGCATAACTCATTAAGGATGAAAAATGATATGACAAGAGTGCACTGTGTAATACTTCAGATATGAATGAATTAAAAATTCATTTGCTTTATTTATGAACACAAATATATATTATTTTAACTAACTATTTTTAAAAGCTCTGTTTAAATTGATACTTTAATACTTAGAAGAACCAGTTAACCGATGTTAAATAAGCTCTTTTTAAGTGAAACTTCGATAATACAACTGGAAATACAATATGCTTTTATTAAAGTAAGAAATATGAGCATTACATGCGAAGAATGATAATAGATTTTTAAACTGTCAAATGATTCTGACAGAAACGTTTTATTTTTGCGTGCATGTACTTAAAAATTCATGATTTATATGTTAATTATTTCCGATTAGTTGTTTCAGGAAAACGGCTGCTCAGGCTGCTATTTTGAATAATGTAATTTTGATGAATAAGTAATATGTATTTTCAGAATGTAAAATAAATATGTCAAGAAAATTCACATGTTTTATGTATGTTCTACATGTTGGATGTGTAATCATATGCTTGGTTTTTTTTAAATAAAATATTGATAAATTTATTTCTAATTACCTGGGAAATTTCATGTCATACTTGTTTTAATCAATTAATCTCTTTTTTATATAGCTTAACACATTTTAAACTTACTCTGTCAAATCATTTATGCGTTCAGAAAAATTAAATTTATGTACGCAAACATAAACATATAAACTACAACAATCTATATAAACACGTGTTTAAAAGAATAAATTAGATGTTGTTATGCATGTATATTTTAGTTAAAGGAAATTAAAAACAAGCAGAAGAACACTCGTAATATAGTATATCTATATATTTGTTTCATTGAAAATACTATCAGCCAAGAATTATCATTTTTTTCTTAACTCATTATCTTTAAGTCAAATATTTATGACATTAACGTTCACTTTTGACTACATGAATGTAAGGATCTGTGATTAATATGTTAATTATTTATGACCTGTAAAGTTTTAAAAGGCTTTCAAACTGAATCTCTACGATTACTTGTTTTTCGTTAATTCTTAATTAACTTTTATTAAAAAAGTAGTATCAATTTCTTATGTAAGAAATAAACAATTACAATAGCATATCTACCCTATATATATAAAATACTAATGAAGGGAATTTATGAAACGACCTTATGAACGACATTATGAAACGATTTTATGAAACGACTGATTAAGTTTCACGGCTATATCTCCATAAATGAGGAACTGTTGACGGTGAATATAACACGAATGGCATCAATACGCGGATGTCAAAAATTATTGTTATTTGAAATTTTAAAATTGAATCATTTTCAAGATATTAATTTATTTTCTACTTTTAATGATATTTTTGTAATGATGGCAACAAAATTACTCCATTTCTGTAAGAAAAGTAAGAAATGTTAAAATTTAGGGATTATTAAATTTCTTTTCTTTTTTTCGTCACTTTCAAACTGAAATTCAAATTATCTGCTATTTCAATCCCAAGCGAAGAAAATATTGTGATTAAATTATCTTTTCCTGGAGGAAAAATTGAAAAAATAATTCATTAAATAATATAAATAATAAATAGCAATTTCTTATTTATTTTAAATAAATTTTAGTCATTTAAAACATATTGTTTTCGTATTTTAGAAAAGTTATTATTTTAAATTATTGCCATTTGTAAAATAAGCGCAAATAATAATGTTTTCTTTCGATTAAAAATTTATTCAAACGTGTCTATTAAAATCAGACAAAACTTTAAAATTAGAATTCAATGATTACGTGTTAAAAGCTGCAAAATATTGAAAATTACATCATAAAATTGTATTTACGCGTGAATATTAAAAGAGAAAGGAAACTTTAAAATAATAAATACATTAATATCCATAAAAAAATAAATTGGAAAAATTATGTCATATTTATAATGGCCAAATAATAATGCAGCCAATCAATTTAAATTTAAAATGATATCTATGCGATATATTTATTTTATATTTCGAGATGATCATTTTAATTAATGCCATAAAATTCTAAGACACTGAGATAATAAAATTTTCTTTCTAAAAACAAAAGTATTTAAATGTGAATGTTAAAAAGCAAAAGAAACTTTTGGTAAAAATTATTTTAGTTTAAAAACGATACATTTAAAATGTCTGTATTGTATTAAGTTAATCTTTTCACAACGTTGCTAAAAATACCGGGACGAAAAGACTCCGTTTACTTAATTCATTTTATTTTAGCTTATTTTCAAATGTTTAACTTTTAATCAAATACGAAAACAAAAATTGGATGTCTTACCAGCAGCTAATTCGGCGTTAAAATTTTCCTATCAAAGGGAAATGAATGGGAAACTATTTAAAGAGAGATCTCAACTGTTTTTTAAAATTATTATTCAATCTTCTGCAACCTTTTAAAAAGGGATCTAATTAGCAGGTTTTTAGAATATGCGGTGTCAGAATGGGATTGTTGAAGAGCATAGCTTGTAGGGGTTCAGAGCCCCTAGTAGCATATAACATTTTTACATTCTTGCAAAAAATGCTTATAATATATTTACGACTTATAAAAGGCCATTAAATGACATAGGTGTAGTTATAATGCATAAATTGAAGAAAATGTTAGATTCTTTTTCTCTTCTTTTAGAAACACCGTTAATGGTTTACTTTGTTATTGTTGCTGTTATTATTATTCGAACTTCCAAAATTACCGTAATATCTACTTATAACGCTAAAAAGAGCGATCAAGCAAGACATTTTGGATTTTTCAAGCATAATGTATAAAATTCCACGCTTCGTATCTTTTTATAGTTTAGTATATCGCATACAAATTTTACGAGATATTTTGCAGTTTTAAGAGCATGAAAGGCAATTTCATACATAAGATATTTTATATTTTTCTGTTGAATAGAGAACTAGTTTAGAGATAAACAAGTGAAACTATCTCAGTGAAAATTATACGGGTGTAATTTTTTAAAACAAAATACTGCATATCGAATAAATTCCGGCTGTTTCTTATAAATTACTTTAATCTAAATTCCTGTATAATTTATCTGGCTTATTATAACAGCGAGAATTAAAGAGTTTATAAACACATATTTTAATTTAATTATTCTTTATAATTTAATTATTCTTCTTTCTTTGTTGTTTAAAATGTTCTTCCCTGCAAGCTTAATACATTTGGATCCATGAAATAGTTAAATTCCAAATAACGAATCACTTATTTCCTGTTATAATTTTAATTAACCCAACATTATTTCAGGTGAAACTCTCTGTTATTGACACATAACCAGTAACTAACACTTCAGAAGAAAATTATCTCAAATAAGCCTCTTATTGCAAAATTCTCAAAAGTAATGTCGTCTAGTGGTAACTTATTTGTCTTAACTCTTATAACTTATGTGTCAGTTATTGTTTTTCAAAATAGGGATGATGTCAGTTATTATAGTTACTAACCATATTTCTGAAAAAAAAATATTTTTAGCAAAATAAATTAAAATTTTTTTAAGTTTTCCTAATTTTTAATGCATTTGTACTACACTTTCCAAAACAAACATAAGTATAAAATAGATTCCAAATCTTGTACTAGTGATTTTAAAAAGAAAGAAACGTTAAAGTGTCGGTTACTGGGGATTCCATCCTCTATTATACAATCTAATACTTTATATTCTTCGTTATACGCAGTAATAATCTAAACTTATTTACAATAATTTTCTATTTTATTAAAAATAATTTTATTTTTTAACGCCTAAAAATTCATTTAGTAATTTTGGTCTTTTTTAATCGAAAAAATCTGCAATTAGACAAATCGGGGATTACCATTAAATAAAAAGTGCTGTGGAAAATTAAAAAACCAGATGCACCCTAAGCGTAATGACACATGACCTGAATCGGTTAAATATAAATATGATAATCCTGTGAGGTTCAGAGCATTCTTTCGGATTTTCTTAGGGAATCCTTTTATATTTCGAAATTTAGATTAAAGTATACATACATGTATCACAGATTTATTCTACTATAAAAAATGTTTCTTTTATAATAAAAACAAAAATGTTATGAAATTGAATTTGTGATTTCTTGATAACCACTGTTAAAATAAAATCGTCACACCAAATGGCTTATCTTTGCTTCTGAAATATATTTTCAATTAACAGGCAAATAAAAGTCATAAAGAATTTAGCTTTAGAAGTCTTTGTTTCGAAAAGATATTTTCTATTATTTGACTTCCTCAAAAGTTGCAGAATAGTTTATTTCTATAGGGAACTACAGATAAAATATCTCGAGAATGCTTAAAATAATCGAGTTTGTTTTTTAAAGGATTTTATTGATCGTATGAAATATAGGAGAAAAGAAATGAACTCGAAACATTCCCAAAATATACTTTAAATATCAGTTTTAAATGATATAGATAGCTAATTTAAATGTAAATTTAAAGTTTAAAAAATGTGATACTTTACAATTCTATTTATAAATAATAAAGATAAATTATTTAAAAAAATGAAAATGTTTAAATATGAATTTATATTTTTAGTTATATGTTAAGTAAAATAAAAGCAAAGTTAGAGAAAAATCATAATCACTCATACCGGGTCTGCAAAAATTCCGTAGAAAGTTTAAAAATTCATAAAAACGGCAAAATAACCAAATTAAAAGACGTTTTGCAAAGTAGCATCTATAGATCACGAGATTCTTTTTTAAGACGGGAAAAAACTAACTCACAAAACAGCCGACAGATGGCACTGGTAAGACTTACTTCGGTGTAAATATGAAAATGAGACGATTATAAGAACTTGCGCTCATAATCCACAGCTAGTTCACCGTTGTGAACCATGTATATGGATAAGAATTCTGAGTACGAAGGATAAAGCTTTGTTGGTGAAGTTTTACTTTAACCAGAAATAAGCGACCATTGCTTTGCGTAAATTCTGAGTTCAGAAGAATGTGATGGCTAGAAAGGGGCCTTTAATAGCGACTTAAGGGTTGCTCGGCGGTTTGAGCTACTTGGAACGCTGGAGGATCGTGTAAGATCCGGATGACCATTAATAATGAAGGCGGTATGTTCACCGTGTGTTGCAGCATAAATGGAAGCGTCCGGGGATGAACAGTGCTCGTGAAGTTACCAGACGCTTGGGCTTATCACCATCCTCGGCAAGCAATGTTCTTCAAGAAATACTTCGTCGGTACCTATACAGATTACAGTCATGCCATGAATTTTTTCTATCAAATACCATACAGTGGAAAGCATATGCGAGGTGGGCTTTCTTCAAAATCAAACAGAATACCAAAGGACCTTCCGGACAGGGGAAGCTCAGTTTTCGCTTTATGGCGACGTTAATACCCATAACTGTCGCATCTGCTCGACGTTTAATCCACGTGAGTACACTCAGAAACAATTGCATTTCCGAAAAGTGACGATGTGGTGTGGGTTAAAAGGTTCTTTCATCATAGGACCCTTCTTCTTTGAAATGCACAGCCCAGTAAATGGGTGTAAAAGAGTTACGGTGAATGTTCAGTATTTAATGCTTCTGTGGGAGAGGTTGGGCCCATGTTTGCGAGGAAGCGATGTGATTTCAGCTGTCACGTTTATAGAAGATGAAGCACATAGACACATTGTTACTACGATCTAGGAATTCCAGATACAAACGATCGGGGAAGACAAAATCAATAGCACTGGTTCCAGGTTCCCAAGGCCTACTTGGTTTCTAAATTTGACAATGGCATTCTGGTTATGGGGATATTTGAAAACCGGTGTGTATCGGGTCAGTCCACCCAGTCTGTCGAAACTGAAAGATGCCATCCGCTGAAAAGTGGCAGGCGTACATCCAGACCTACTGCACTCTTCCGTTGCTTGATTTGTGACTCTATTGCAATGTATTATCTTCTATGGTGGTGGTCATGTGGAACACATAGAGCTGTAATAAATGATTTTTTAGACATTCTGTTCGTTATTTCCGTATCTTTTTGGTGAATTGGGTACGTCAGTGCCACCAATTGGCTGTTTTTTTGAAGGATTTTTCTTGTCTTAAAAATATTCAAGAAACCTAAAGATGATAACCTTGTAAACTATTATTTTTCAGGCTATTTTTCTACATTTTATGAATTTTTAAAGATTCTACGGACTTTTGCCCACCCTGTAGTCTTCTAGTTTTGATTGCCTTTTTAGTAAGCATCGTTTATTGGCTTTTCAAAGATATTGTTATAGATATATCGTTCTGGCCACTTTGACCACTTACATGGAGGTAAATATTCAAAACAGTATCCGCAAGGGAGAACCTGATGATATCTAGTCAAAATTCGAATATCCACTTTCTTACAACCACACGATTTCAGCCTTCTAGATAAAGACAGAAATACGAAAAATTGTGAGAAATCACGCACAATTCACTGGCCAGTCGCTATTGCCCTACAGGATATAACATTCAGAGCATTTTAACAGAATTATTAATAAATTGACATAAAATAAAATTTAGAGAAAGTATTGAAAAAGACGGTTCGCATAGGAGAACATATATTCACTTGAATTGGGGAGAGTAGCCATATTTGGACCGCTGCTTTAAATGGACCACTGCCATTCTGGGGTTAGTTATAGAAAGAGACACCATCTACTGCTGAAATCCTACTCATTTGAATGACATCATTTATGATTAGAAGAAGCACCCGCCTGCCAAGTGCTGTTTTCAGAAAATTAAAAAAATCTAAAATTAGCTGTTTTGATTAGTTTAGTTTTTGTTATTGCTCTTGAGATTATCTGTTTTTTTTTTTTTTTAAAGGCTAACAGTTGCCTTAATTGGACCAATTCGAGATGTTTAAATTACACCAGATATATGATTAGGTATTTGAAAAGTAACTAATGAATTTCGAGGGCTGTATGATTTGGACGCTATTTTTCTATTTATTTTTTTACATTTTATAATGGATTACTATCCCAATGCAAGTTTTGGAATATTTTAATTATTTTTTTTTATATGGATCAATTTCTTTATACAGTTTAGGCCTGTATTATATATATATATATATATATATTGTCATTTAGCCTCCTAATAAGCATATTTTTAAAAGTCATCATTTTACCACTGCGTCTGCACTTATTCCTGACGAGAAGATAGACACTACAGATTACGGTTGATTCTCCTGCTAGTGAGATTTCTGAGTCAGAGTGAGACTTCATAAAACCTACTAAAATTAAGGGGGTAAAAAAATATGAAACCAACACAAACAAACAATCTGAAAGAAAAACACCAGTCACAGCAAAAGTTGTTGAATATATAGGAAACGAAAAGGAAAGTTTAATTTGTGAAGAGATTGAGCCGAAAGAAGACTACAGCGTCACCCCTCCCCCCCCCCCACACACACACACGAAAAAAGAAGACGAATCATTAAAATCCGAAGAGTCATTAGAATCGTTACCTCACTTTCCAAAATCCGTTAAGTCAAAGCACAGTGGGAGCAAAAAACAGCCATGTTAACATCTTCGTCATATAAAGTAAACCTTGAAATGAAAAAAAGAAAAAATAACAAAAAGGAAGCTCCTAAAACACAAAAGCAATTGGAACATCAAGTTTTAAAAAATAAGCGTAATTCAATTGGAAAAAAAAATGATGGAAGGGAAGAACTACAGACATAAGTAAAGAAAACTTCTGTTGCCAAAAAAGTCTAATGATTCAGAATCTAAAAATAAAAATCTAGACAGAGATGATTGGTTTTGCATAAATAAAAGAAAAAGAAAATAGCAGAATTGATTCAATGTTCAGATTGCCAAATATGGGTCTATGTTGTGTGCGCTGGAATAAAATATGAACAAAAGAATTTCATGTGTAAGCCTTGCATTACTTCTTACATGATATTGAAGTAACTGGCAATTAGTTCCACAATTTATTTTCTTACTTACTTATAATTTTGATTTATATTTTGAATACATTTTGATTTAAAACAATTAATTTTTACTTTCAGACATTTGATTTCATTTTTACTTTCAGACATTTTGTTTGATTGTTTTATTAATCCCAAAATTTGCTTTTAATAAAATTAGTTAAATTACCTACCCTTTAAAACAGCCATATATTATTCGGTCCAATTTAGGAGACTGGGGAGTTCATTTTAGGCAACCAGTCGCTGAATTTGAACCAATTTTTGGTCAATTTTTTTAAATTAAAATAAAACTTAAGATTTCAAAGATTTATTTAGTTAGTTGGTGAATTGATTGATCATGTGTAGTGATATTTGGCAGAAATTCCCAAAATGAAGTGAGTTACAATTGAAAGTATGTAAAGTGGTCCAAATTTAGCTACTTTCCCCTAAATTGATACATTTTAGCAATTTAAATTAATTAATTTGTCGATTTTAACGAACCTCAATTTTAAATTTATTTAACATGAAAGAAAAGGAAATATTTTTATCTATTAAAACTACCCAGCGTAAAATATTGAGGAAAATATATTATTAATACGTAAATTATATCGGCTTTATTAAATTATTAACCATTATCAACTAATTTCATTAGTCGGCAGTTGTAAGCAACATTCGCATATTTTTAGTTTAGTTTGTATTACTTACGAAAATAATATGACATTTTATGAAACTTTAAGCGTTGTTGGAGTTTTTACATATATTCAAAAATACACAATATTATTTTTACAAAAAAGAACAGTAAATTACTGATGTCATATCATTTCATACATATTTATGAAAAATTTTAATGAATGTATTTCTCTTCTATTTTAAAATCACAAAATATGGCCAAAATCATAGTCAGACATTTTATAGTTTACGCATCCTTTATTGTTCCACAAATCTCAAAATTTGGTACAAAATTTTGCTTTTACAGGAAGCCAGAAATCATCCCATTATGTCCATAAACACTGTTTAGACCATATTTTTACAAATATTTCCCCAATTTGTCCCAAAAAATTGTGCTATGACATCTGTACATATATTATCGTTGCCATATTCACAAATTTTGAATACCCCTATTTAAGAAAAGAAATATTAGGTTTTCTCAATAACAGATACTTGCAATTAAATAATAAAAAAAATATTTTCCGAAATAATGGTATTCAAAATTCGGGATACTTTATAAGCAATGATAAATATAAAACATTTCTTTGAAAGCATTTCTATTGTATCGTATAATCTATAAATGAGATACACGTAGTCTAAAATTTTCCGGTTAATTTTTAACTTTGCACATATTTTAAAATTATGGTAAACATTCTTGTTATTAAAATTCTATTGCACATCGTATCATATATGTTACCAGCAATGTTGCCAGTTTAGTGGATTTTTAATTCAAACAACCTGAATCCATACCAGAAAATCGAAATAGCATCTTTGAAATGATTTGATATATATATATATATATATATATATATATATATATATATATTTTGATATGTATTCGGATTTTCTTAATAAAGGAATTTAACATTCTACCATGGGCATTGGGGTGATAAAATATAAAAATGTCTGAAATTTCTGTAGCTAAAAGCAGAAAATTTCGAGTTTAAAAAGATTGTAAGAATGCTATTTTCAGTACAATCAGATGTGATTATGAAACATTTTTTATACTTATAACATATACTTATGAAACATTTCATAAATCTATAATCACAAATCTGTAATAAACATTTTCATGTTTATGATAAACACTTTCACGCTATGATAAACAAAGAGATTTTCAGAGAGATCTTAGTTTCACACAAAGTAAAATATATGTATATATACAAATCTTGCCTTTTAAGGAGAGCTGTAAAAACTCGCATCCTGTCCCCAAATGTTGTTTAATGTATGATTTTTTAAATATGTCAACAATTTCTTGAATCAATTTTCTTCATTTTTTACTCATAAAAGAATGAAAGTGTCGTTTTTTTAAAAAAAGCAGAAAATACTGTTGCGGCAGTTCTATATATTTATGAAATATATCCTTGAATAATTTGACTGTAATATTCTCTCATTCCCTAAAATTGCAAAATATTATAAACAACGTCTGGTATTTTATGGTTTACTCAAATCTTACTTTGGCGTAAATTTAAACTAGATTGTCGCCATCACAAAACTTTCTTCTATATAAATCACGTCAATTAAATCATTTAAATAGTACAAGAAATAAGAACGATTTAGCACCAATTCTTATCAAAGTATATCTGAATTTGAAGTTGGATGAAAATTCGTGCATTAGTTCTTGCGATAGTGCTATAGCGGAAATTCTGAAAAATGTAGCATAGCAGCGCCACCTGTTGAGCGATTTACACCAAAAATAAGCAGCACTAAAAAATATCAAGGTATACCTGAATCTGATGTTTATTGAAAATCCAAGCATTAGTTCCTGAGATAAAGCTATTGCGGAAATCGCAAAAAAAATACAGCATAGCAGCGCAACCTGTTGAGGGAGTTAAACCAAAAATTAAACAGCACTAATTTATACGTCAATTCATGTCAAGGACTAACTAAATCTGAAGTTTGATGAAAATCCGTGCAATAGTTCTTGAGATACAGCTCTTGCGGGAATCGTGAAAAATGCAGCACAGCACGCCACCTGTTGGGCGATTTGCACCAAACATTAAACAGTACTAATTTATATCCGGGACTAACAGAATCTGAAGTTTGATGAAAATTCGTGCATTTTTTCTTGAGTTACAGCTATTGCGATAATCATGAATAATGCAGCATAGCAGCGCCACCTGTCGGATGATTTTAACAAAAAAGTAATCAGTACCAAACTATATCCTGGACAAGCTGAATCTAAAATTTTATGAAAATCCGTGCAGTAGTTCTTGAGATATAGTTATTGGAGATATCGTGAAATATGCCGCATAGCAGCGCCACCTGTTGGGCTATTTTCACCAAAAACTAATCAGGTCCAGTTCATATCAAGGTCTAACTAAATATAAAGTTTTGTGAAATTCCGTGCATTAGTTCTTGAGATAGAGCGCCCACAAATTTTTGTCACATACAGACTCACAGAGTGATAGACAGAGTGACAGAGTGACAGAGTTGGTCTCAGGACTCTTAAAATTGGAAAAAATGAAAAAAAGGGACCATTTTCAACATTTAATATCTTGAAATGTATTTGATATTAAGATAAAATTTTAAATGGGAATGAAAGATAAACGTATGTTCTTTCATTTCAAATATTTGAAAAATTGCAAGATGCAGAATTAGCATTTACAGGGGGCTCAAAACTGTCAGAGATTTCAAGAGCAGAAAATTGGCATAACAGCTTACGCGCACGATTACAAAATAAGTTTTGCACCAAGAATGAAAATTTTGGTGCCTAGTTATAGCTCAGATTATAATAATTACACTGAACCTAAATAAATTTGTATTTAAAGCATTTTTATATTTTTAATACGAAGTTGAATTTAGCTAATGCAAAATTTAGAAAATTTCAACAATATAAACCCCTAAAAATATTTTCTTTTTACAATAAAAAGGAAATTTTAGGCTCATTTTATGCAGACTAACATGAAACATATGTTTTGAAAATTTTATGAAAAAATATTCAGAAGTTTTTGAGATATCGTGCGCGTTATGCCGAAAAACGTCATTTGCAGAAAAATGACTTCAAAGTTTTGGAAACACGGCTTCCAATAATGAGCGAGTATAATTCTAAATACTATAACTTCTATTCTAATGATAATTTCAAGATACCAATTCGGTGCACGGTATTTCATTCATTCTTTTTGTTTTGTTTTTTGATCATAGAGATTTAGTTTTGTGAAAATATACATTTCACCATAAGTATATAGATCGCCTTAAAGAAATTTCCTATCTTATAATTTTAATAGGTTTTTTAATTAACGCTCCATTCGTCATAATTTTTAAGATATTTCGAGGATTTTGCACTTTAATCGCTAAAAACTCTGTCACAAACAAATCTGTGCATCGATATTTTAATCCCATGAATACTTATTTTTTTAGAATTGTCTTCGATTCTAAGAAAATCGATATTTCTGTCTTCGAAATATCGATTTTCATCAATATTTTGCCTTTTAATAAATTAAAAATAAATTTAATTATCTTAATTAAGTCAAATTTTAAAATGCATACACAGTTTCTTTGTAAGCAATATCAAGATTTTTCCTTACCAATCTAACGAATTTCGATAAATTATGACACAAAATCCTATTTTGAATCCTGTTTTGAAAATCCTATAAAGGTTGAAAATTAGTTTTTAGAAAAACAGATTTATATTAAAAAGCCGAAAAATTGCTGGTGTACAAAATGCAAAACGCTCGTAACTTTGCAAAAAAAAAAAAAAAAAAAAAAAAGAAAAAAAAAGAAAAAAAAAGCAATTTATCAAATTACAACGACCATTTGAAAAACGATTTTTTTGAAGACTAAAATTTAAGACATAAAAAATCGCACGGAGTTGATCATACATTACGTACGCCATGAATTAAACATTAATAGTGTTATTACACGTAAAAATTGCAAGCCAAAAATATCGCCTGCGACCCGTCAGATTTCACGAAACTTAAGTATTATCCACCTGAAACTTACGTAAATATCCAAGCATTTCCTTGGCTGTTCGGGAAAAGGCTTTTCCATCGTCAGATTTCCAAGAAATCTGGCGGCCAATTTTACATGAAATTTTATTCTTAAACTTCTAAACATCCGACAATATTACTTTTTACACCGTCGGATAGAGAAAAAAATGTACTTTTAAATGCAATTTGTTTGAAAGCTGTATCTCAATTTGTTTCTGAGTTATTAATTTTTTTTTTTTAGTTTTATTACTTTTTTGTGATAGTGGCAACAGAAAGTATCCATCGTTGTTGAAATTAAAGGGAAATACACATTACTGTATAGACCAATCAGAAAACGAGTAAATTGCGGATTAAACCAATGAAAACCTTCAGATATGCTTTCATTTCTCATCCTGACGAGAACAATAACCATTTTTCCAAATGGTTAAAAAAAAAAAAAAAAAAAATCGCATCTGCATGCAGGTTTTCGCAAATGGCTCTGAACAAACTGGAGAATAATAATATGTTCAAAAATATTTTTCGATTTCAAGTGCGATATCAGATCAAATAAAGGTACACGGTCCTCTTAAACACAAGTTCATTTTGTATAACGTGAGGAAGTAAAAACTTCAATAAATATATATCTGTACTTGCAAACTCGAAGTGAAATACAATCTTTATATTTTCGTTTTAAAATATTTTCTTCAATAAAAGGTCATGACCTGATCTGAATACATTCGTTTTTGCAAAGAGTAATAAAACTGCATAAAGGCATGTATAGTATATATAATAAATAAAAATAAAAACCGCTAATAAGTGTATACAATATATTAAAATTTTCAATTAAAATAACACACTTCTCACAGTAAAATACAAATATATTCCACAGTTTCGAACAATAAAAACTTGTTCATTATCAGGGAAATATCCAGGAGGAACCAACACGTTATAACATCTACATTACACAATTTTCAAAAACGAATAATGACTTTCTTTAGCGGGAGTTTCCAAAGGTTCATCTTTAAAACACGGTAGTAGTGTCATCTGTTGAATAAAAACCGATTTAATGTAACTACTACCGTGTTTCTAAAAGGAACCTTGTGAAACTCCCGCTAAAGAAAGTCAGTATTCGTTTTTAAAAATTGTGTAATGCAGATATTATAACGTGTTGGTTCCTCCTGGATATTTTCGTGATGATTACAGGTTTTTAATGTTTGAAACTGTTGAAATATATTTGTATATTACTGTGAGTAGAATGTTATTTTATTTAAAGATTTTTTAATATATTGTATACACTGATTAGTCGTTATTTATTGTAACACAGTGTAATGAGTCTTTTTAGTAATAGTATATAGAATTTTACTGAAAAAGGAAGATTTTTTTAAAATAATATATCTTACAATCTAATAAACATATATATTTATTTCATGTTAGTTAACTTTTTTTTTTTTTCACATTACACATTAAATGTGTTTCTAAATCTTTACCAAAAAAAAAAAAATATTTTAATGGTGTCTCAGTATGGATCTCAGTATCTCAAAATACGATAACTAAACGTCAGAACTTCACCAGTCACTTTTGCATAATTTTGAAAAATTTTATACAAAGTTTTGCTCTTAAGAAAATACGAAATGATTCGTAAAAGAACGATAAATATCATTTAAATCTTTGCTTCCATAAAACTTCTGAAAACTCCTGAAGTGAAATAAACGTATTTTGTGTAAATAAGCGTATAATAATATCACGGAAATATATTTATGTGTTTACAAGCAAGATGTGAGACACATTCCCTGTACTTCGGTTTTAAAATATTTTAGCTAATAAAATGGCATTAAGGTATGAAGCAGTTTATAAACGGAATGAGTAATGATACTATATCAACATCTATAACGTAGAAAGAAGATTTTACTGAAAAGGTAGATACTTAAAAGTTATATCTTTAACAAATTAATAAGACTATTTATAAATTTGTCTGTTAAATACAGTGAAACGTCTTTTAAAGGCCACCCCTATTCAAGGGCCACCTCTATTAAGGGCCAATGTTTTTAGGAACAAAAAATTTTCCCATAGACATAATGTTAAATTTACTCCCATTAGGGGCCGAACCTACCCCTCATAAAGGCCATTTTTTTCACATGTGCCTTAAATCCTAAACAGGTGTATTGAATTCCTGAATTAAAAGACAAGAGTTCAGCAAACAACTGCACTTGCAACAAAGAAGACAGGGGAGATGGGGATGATTTAGTAATACAATGAAGGACCACAAACTTATCCACAAGTGAGAAAAACAGGTGTTCCTCACACTTTGTTTGACTTTTTAACCTCTAGGAATTGGGTTATGGGGAATCTTTACCCTTTGTTGTGGGTAGGCACACGGATGATAACAGGTTATCTAGAAAAATAATTCCACAGTTAATTTATCTGTGAATGCATACTGAAGCACAATTTTTACACGTGTCAGGAAACGCTAACAGAAATAAATTAATATCTCATTCTAAGGCATTAATAAATGATGCAAATTTAAGTAATTTGTTCCATGAAGTAAAAGAATCATTAGGTACCAAAACTGTCTGTGAAAAAATCCTGAAAAGTAAACAAACTTCAATAGAAATTTTTTTTCAATCGTGTATAGAGTTTGAAAATGTTAATAAACAGTTTTTTCACCTATATAGGTCTTGATTTCCTTATTTTAGTTGTGTGTTTTTGTCATTTTCATTCAAGGGCCACCCCTCATAAGG
Source organism: Maratus speciosus (assembly GCA_963932465.1). Taxonomy (NCBI): domain Eukaryota; kingdom Metazoa; phylum Arthropoda; class Arachnida; order Araneae; family Salticidae; genus Maratus; species Maratus speciosus. Next base: position 164,764,727 of record OZ010795.1, on the reverse strand, counting down.
GCCAATTTTCAATGGAAAGGCAGGTGTCCCTTACAGAGAGTTTCCACTGTATATATTTTTTAAGTATTAGACTATTTTTTTCCGATTTACTTTTCATGGAATTATGGATATCACACGACAAATTTAAATAATTTAATTTAATTTAAATATGAAATAGAATGTTATGTGTAGTGTGGTTTTTATCTTAATTTGCCGCGGAGTAATAATAAGCCCATATTGTGTTTTTAAGGCGTATCGAAAGTCTGAAAGTAAGTAATCCATCTAGAAATATGAGGCAAAGTATTCAAACAATAATTATTTCATGTATATTTAATTGCAAAGAAGCACATCTTCGATACAACAAATGCGGGCGATACTCTGTCGTTGTGCAAAAATAAACATTTTTCATACTTGGAGGTGCGAGTGTAGAGCAGGAACTGAATAAAATCATATGCCACAAAATTTTCATTTTGAGGTTTGGCGGAAGGATTTGGGGAGAGAACGTGATATATACAGTGAAATACGTTTAACACGAAACTGAGAGGACCGAAAATTTTTTTTTCCTTTTAAAAGAATTTCGCGTTAAAAGATTCTTAAAAAAAAAGAACAAAACTCACAAATATTTTCGACGTCATCAAATTTTATTTCGATTTCCTTTTAAACTAATAGTAAGTTGCAACCATCAGGATAAAAAGCAAGTAAACAAAATATTTTTTTTTTTTTGGCGGAAAAAATCAGATATCTTTTTTTTTTTTAAGTGTCTTTTTCAACATTTTGAGATCTAGCTTGTCTGGACGAAATAAGTTAAGCTGTCTCTAAATCTTCCTGCTTAGCAGTTCTCATAGGTTTTCTCTCAGGCTTAAACATACTACGCTCAAACATTAACGTAATGCGATCCCTGTTTTTTTATTATTGTAGATAATGTATAATTGGAAAAGCAAAACTCTTTGCAGACTTCTTTTTTTCGTCCTTCGTTTTCCTCAACTGTATTAAGCAGCTTCATCTTCATTTGAAGTGAAATAGCAATTTGTTTTCCCACCGATTTCCCAGCCATTGTGCTCAGAAAAAAATATGCTAATTTACAAAAAACACGAAATTCTCTGATTTTCACCAAAAAGTCAGTGGTTTTAACACAAAATTCACCAATTTCAACTTAAACTAACTAACTCGAAAGCGAATTTTTTTCGTGTTAAACGGTTTTTGTTTCGTGTTAACAGAACAAAAATGTATTAAATTGCATCGTATACTGTCCAGACCGCTATATCGTTTCGTGTTAAACGATTTTTCGTGTTAAGTGTTTTCGTGTTAAACGTATTTCACTGTATACGTTAAATACCAATTGGAAGCAATAAAAACAGCAATTGGTGATTTTGAATTTAGGGAGAAAACATGAAATTAGCTAACGTGAATCCCAGTCAAATAAAACATCATGCAAGAAATGTTATAAACCCTGTAAGAACGGAATTATTAATGAAAATACTGTTGATACTTATTTCATGAGTTATATTGTCTATTATTTCTTTTTTAAAGATAAATGCGCATGATGGGGGATTTGGAAAAGAGAAATCTGAGAATACTTTGATATTAAATGATTTATTTTAGGTACATTACAAAAAATATATATATATACTATAGTTAATGACATGATTATGAAAGGCTGTAATAAACATTATAAATCAGAAATACTTTTCAATGGTTTGAAATAAGGATGCGATAAAATATTTTTAATTTATTTATTTTATTATTGTTTTTATTTATTATTTTCAACGGAAAAAGTGTTACATATGGTTATTGCATTTCAAAATGAAAAAATAAATTAACTGGAGAGTATAAATTAACATGCAAGATAGGAAGAGTTTGATTATTTTGTAAGAATTTTGTTTATTTATTTTGAATGAGACGGGGAATAACGCTAAAAATAATTGTTATATATATAATTTAGAAAAGAAAGCATATAACTGAAATAAAATTTTATATATTTTAATCAATGAGCAGGGATAGAAACGGATTAACTTATGAAGTAAAACGATAAAATTTAAAACTATACCTAAATTCACATTGGATTATGTCCTTCAAAAATAAATTAGAAAAATGAATGAGATACTCCATTTATTATTTTTAATATGATTCATTAGAGATTAGACTTAATAAACTCAATATGTGAATTCTAAATTGTTTTAAATTTCGATTGAAACGGGTAATACTTCCTTCATTTTTAATCCATAAGCAGTAAAACTCTTATAAAATCGTTTCAATTTTTAATTGAATAACCTGGATCATAACCATAGTCTTATAAACTTTCTATAAGTACCTCCTGAGTGATAAATTATTTTCCTCAAAACATTTGCTTAGTTCCCATAAATTCCATCTTCCAGCAATTTTACGTAACTGCAATATCAGAAATGGAAAAGATCTCATCTTTAAAATGTTTTCGATTGAAACAATCTCCTACTCTTTTGTTCATCTTTATTATTTTTATTCTACTATATATACAAAATGGAACGATTTTTTAAACATTAAGATTATGATTAAGAAGACGTTGCATAAGGCTGCTATATTTATATTTTGAAGCAACATTTATTATGGTAATCCCTGTATTACCATAATAAATGCTTCTTCAAAATATATTATTTTTAAGCACATTGCTGTCACATTGCTTAAAATTGGATGGAAATCGTCGGAAATATTGAAACTTACGTTATCAAAGGTGACTAAATGCTACTTTAAAATACTTGCACTACACATACATTTAACGAAAAAGAAAAACATTAATTATGAATAGTCCTAATATCACAAAAGACTTCCTCTCTCTCATTTTTTTGTTGTGTTTACATATAGAGTAACTCTACGATTGATGGTTATAGTTTTTAAAGATTGAAATAAAATTTTTTAGAATGCAAATACAAGAAATATATATGAATATTTAAAATTTTCATACATATACTCATCATATTTTATGCAAAAAATAATTAAATATTGAAAACAAAAAGTGTTAAACAAAATTGAAATTAAAATGGTAGATAGCCGTCTCTCATTCAAGCCGAGGAGAGATGGCCATTCAATACAAGAAAGAAAAATTGATGTTAAATAGAAAAAAAAAAAAAAAAAAAAACCATGTCATATAGTTAATCATGAAAAACATATAGAAAATTGTAAAGATGCAGTTATATGATGGAAAATGAGTGAATAACACTCGAATAAACAAAATTTGAAGTGTAATTTCAATACTTCACTTTTCGTAAAATCCTAGCACATGATTGGCAAAGGTCTTGATAATTTGCACACGTTTCACGGAACCACTTCAGGTATCCTATACATTGTACCCAGACATCTTTTTTGGATGCGATATTATATTATATTGCACAACCAACACAGTGATCCTAATCCAATTCTATTTATTTGGATTCTGTAGAATCTGATAATTTTAAATGTATTTAGTTTTCTACGCTACTGGAAGTGTCGTGTTTTTTTTTTTTGTTGTTTTTTTTTTGTTTTTTTTTGTTTTGTTTTTTGTCTTGCATTAATTTTAGGTTTATTACGTCAATTTAATTCATTTATCAACTTTATCAGTTTCTGTTATGAAAATTTCGACGTTTTTCACTATTTTATGAAAAAAATAAATCGTTAGGTCTTATTATATTATTATTATTATTATTAAAATATTTATATTAGTTAAAGTTTAAACAATTATATCAATTAACATATTTATAAACATAAACGTTATATATTTATTTTAAATTTAATTATATTTAGTTAAAATCATCATTCGTATAATTTTGAAATATTCATTAAAGCTGGCCATCTCTCCTGAAATTGAAGGACTGATGGTCGCCCAATTTAAAGCATCAATAGCCATTGTACGCTTTTGTTTTAAGCTTAGAAGTAAAGATTAGATTATGTACGTGCCTTAAAAGTCCATATAGTAAAATATATATATAACGTACGTAATGCAAAACATTCAGATACCTAAGTCAAAAAAAAAAAAAAAAAAAAAAAAAAATTAACCACTAAATTAAATAAACATTAAAATTACACTTATTTTTTATAATCGAAAAACACAACTGCACGTCCCAATAAATAAACTCGTTGAACTATTTCATACGAATAAGTTTATGTTGCAATCTATGATCAAGTTTTGGAAATATTTAGACTGGCCATCTATCCCAGAATTACCCTACATTCTGCGTATATAAAGAAATCATTATTTTACTTTTCTTTTGTTACACAGTTATCTAAAATATTATCACATACACTAATTTGTAAATGCACGTGCTTGCTTCTACGTAAATATATATATAAGGTGAGCCAAAAGTCCTTGACACATTTTGAAATTTAATACAAATATTATGTAATTAACGCATGTGACCATGATTTGAATGGAAATATTTCTCATGATTGAAATACTTTTTAGTCTTTTGAATGTCGCGATATATGTTTTATAACTTTTGTAAGAACAAAAAAGAAAAGAAAGTAAAATTACTTTTAATATTTTCTAAATAAAGTTTCGTAAATTCTGGTTTGAATTCAACATTATAGAAACAAAAATCATTGCGTCTAAATGGATTAAGTAAAACTATAAATAAGCAATTCCTGGTGGTGATGGTCTTTCAAAGCTTAAAAATTTTTTCAAATCTTGAGCAATTAGTCATCTTTTATTTTGTACAATATAGGGTAGACCGGGGCAGGTTTACGCATGGTGTACGTTTACGCAGTGCACTTTTCCCGAAACGAGATTTATAATTGGCGTCCCACCAGTCATGACAGATTGATGCTGCTCCCTAGTGGTTATTCTCACACGTTTTTGAGCGTCAGTCGAGCTTCGGTCTAACACGAGGAAAGGATAATCTGTTTTCTGTCAAGGTGAGCAAATTTTGTGTTGAACTTATTGAAACTTATTGTGAACTAATGATACTTAGTTAAGGATAAACAAATATTTGAACATTAGCAGAATTTTATCCGTTTTTGAGAACTGTATTTGTATGAACAGAAATGTTATTGATTTTCGTTGCACATTAAAAATAAATCCAAACATTGCGGCGGGGCACGTTTACGCATTGACATCGGAGCACCTTTACGCATGTTCAAAAAGAAGAAATTACGTAAAAATTTACTAATTTCTATGGAAGCAGAACAAGAAGACAGCAAAGGAAAAAGTTTGAAACCAAAAACTGCAAAAGGGGAAAAGTTTGTACACTCTGGAATAAAGAAAATAGTGGATGAATGTATTTATTGTTTGAAATCATAAAACCAATCCAAAAAACGACCAGAGTGGGTTCAATGTCTTAGCTGCAAAAGGTGATCCTATGAGAAATGAGCAAAAGGGAATACTTTATTTTATTTTATTTATTTATTTATTTTTTGTAAAAAACTGTAACAGATGAAGATGACTAAATAGTTTCTGTTTTTAATTACCAATTTAGTTTCCAGTTTAGCCTATAACATGTTCTTAAATTAATTCTCTTTATTTTTTTTAAACAGTGTTGTAAGTTATAAATAAAACATTTCAACCTGATTAAATATTTATTTCACTTACTCCTTGGTATCATTTATAATATGCGTAAACGTGTACCTAGTATGCGTAACCCAGTATGCTTAAACTTACCCCGTTCCCGGGACAAATTTACGCAAAAGAATTGGACATAAAAAAAAAAAAAAATACGGTTAAAAAAAAAGGGCAACAGCTGAGTACACAAATTTTAACTTTATTAACTGCTTTATAAAAATACAATGTTTAAAATTGCCTATGTGGAAACATAAAAATTAGAAAATTCATTGAAAAAACCCCGCGTAAATGTGACCCGGTCTACCCTACTACAAAATTTCAACGTATGCGTTCCTTGTATATGTAATCACTCCAAACCGCTCCCAGTCTCACTCATCTATTTAAATATCGTAGTAGATAATTTAAAAAATGGTCTTTTGATATTTTTTGCAGATTTAAACATATAATGCCATCTAAGGAACATTTTCGAAGCTATTATGCGTAAATTGCCTAAATAAAGCTTGTGATCGTCAGACATTTTTCCATCGAAACCGCCTCTGGTAAAACAAAGGTAATAAAAACTTTCTCGTACGAATAATGTTGGTAAAACAACAATGTTTCACAGTAAATTTAAAGTTAAAAATTAGAATATAAAGAAAGAAAATTATTTGCATTATCACATCAGTTAAAATTATTTTTATCATTATAAAACCATTATAAAAAATATATACATTATATTATCATTTATATAAAATCGTTTAAAATTTAAGCGAAGAATATAATAAGAGAAAAACTTTTTTATTCTTTTCCAAAATTGATTAAAACACCGGCGTTTTGAAAAAACACTTTCTTCAATTCCTAATTTGTAGCTCACAACTTTTCTATTTGTTGTACTCAACTGAGTTCGTAGTTTTAATTTATTCCTTATAATGTCAGTAATTTCTGGGTTCTTTATTTTGAGATGTACACACTGATTCCTTCTTCTTTTATATTTCCATTGATTTCCATATTTATTTTGTTTTCCTGATTCAGTAGTCAATATTAAAACTTTAGCTAGCTTTTTAGCATTCTTATGCTAATTGTTTATCACATTAAATATAAAATCAATAATCATGCATTAGATTTTGAAATTAATAAAAATTATATTTAGAAATATTTTTTTTTAAACGTGAAAAATAGGAAATGCATATTAATTCTATTAAAGAAGTACCTAATTCACATATAAAATTGACGCGAATAATTTTATTCATAATAACTTATGATACTAAAAATAGGGTACGAGTTTTCAGCTTGTCTGCATTATTGTCTTGCACAAGAACGAATACAATATATGTGTATAGGGTGGAGCAGAAGGAAATTCTCACTGCAAATAGAAGCGTCTTAAATTCAGAGACATAGGTGTTGGAAAAAGTAATTCAATTACCTAAGTGTAGGAATGTGAAAAATCAGACGTTATAAATCTCTGGTAGCATGGTTTAAAGTAGATATATATATATTTTTTTTAAATAAGAGAAAATAATTTAATAAGGCTTAAGTGTTTGTCATAAACAAGTAGATTTAAAAAAAATTACTCTCGCCAATGGCTACCAAAAATGTTTTTTTCTCTCATGAAGAAATCTTACTCATGTCCGAAATATTTTCTGTTTAAATCTTTTAATACACTATTTGACAGTGCAATAAGATTCAAATGTTAGTTTATAGAATGAACTCATCTAACTGTCGGATACTGTCATTGTCTGGTTTTATTCTGAACCGGTAATGGGTTCTTTATAACATTATTAGAATCAGCAAAGAGTAAAAAACTTGTGGCATCAGGGACAAAACTGTGGAAAGAAATCTAAAAACTTAAGAGCTTCATAGATTTTACTATGCTAAATTAAGTAGACGAGGGATCTTAAAAATCAATTTTTTATTTTTTGTAAATTTCCCTTTGCTCAAGGGTACATTATATGCATTATGGCATGCATTTATCACAAAAAAAAAATATTTTTGAGAAAAAAATGGAATTTTACGCGTATCTTTAAAATTTTCGAAATGCCGAAAAATTTAAAAATTTTTCAATTTTTTTTAATTGTAAATTTCACTCTAAATATTTCTCAAGGGTACATTATATGCATTATGGCATACATTTATCCAAAAAAATTAAAAAACTACTTTTGAGAAAAAAATGGAATTTTACTGGAAGTCTTAGAAATCTTCGAAATTTTCCCTGCGCGTTCCATATCAATGAAAATCCCCAATATTTTTTATAAAGTTTGGTTTATATATATAAATAAAACTATCCATCGAATTTTATATATTTGAATATGAAAGTTAAAAATAAGAAAAAAAATCAATTTTTTGAAATTTTTTCAAAAGAATTTCAATAATTTTTTTTTTTTTTTTACTTTTATATTCAAATATATAAAATTTGATGGATAGTTTTATTTATATATATAAACCAAACATTTTATAAAAAATATTGGGGATTTTCATTGATATGGAACGCGCAGGGGGCATTTCGAAGATTTATAAGATGACGCATAAAATTCCATTTTTTTCTCAAAAATTATTTATTTATTTTTTGTAATAAACGCATGCCATAATGCATATAATGTACCCTTGAATAATATTTAAAGTGAAATTTACAAAAAATAAAAAAAATAATTTCTAAGGTTTTTAAGGTCGCTCGTCCCCTTAACATTAAAAAGTGACAATGGAAATATATATGTATTTCGCGTTGCCGCGAAATACTTAAATGAGGATTATTTTTTCTTGTTATATTAAAAGTGAAGGGAGAATTAAATTGTACTTATTAGCACAAGTACTAAATATGCTTTTAATAAATTTATTGTGCTTTATTTTTTGTGTTAAAAAAATTAATTTGGCAGAAAATTATTTTTGTTGCTTCATTTTTTGTTAGTGTGTTCATTTTTGAGCCCATAATTATTTTAAATCATTATTCCAGTCGGTCCTTTAAAAAATGTGTTAAAATGGTTATATATTTATTGTTTATATTGTTTATAAAATGGCAGTTATATTTTAATCTAAATAGCAAATACATGTAAAAGACACAACTTCGACGTAAATATATAATAAAAGTTCGAGAGTTCATTTATATATGCAAATAAGGCTAGTTCCTGCGACATTATACAAATAAATTTTAATACGCGAACCCGCTTAATACGCGATGTTTATCCACCTCCTTGAAACGCGTCTTAACCAAGTTCGACTGTATTACAGAATGTCTGCAGAATTATTTTGAACCTTATATCAAATTAAAAAAATCAGCATTTGTAGTTACAATAAACTAGTAACTAAAAAAATATATATCTATCACGCGTATGAAAAAAGTTAAATGAAATATAATCAGCGTTAAAAATTATTTTACAAAAAATTATGAAAACACCATTTTTCTGAAAGTATCAGAAACACATATTTATTAAGTAGGAAAAATGAGGTGACTGGACTGTTACATTATGTAACACTTCTGACAGGATTGAATTAAAAATTCATTTGTGTGTTACGAAATTGTTTAGTCATGTGCGCATATATATATACTAGCTGTTACCTGTGACTGCGTTCACGTAACATTTAAAGAAGAAGAAATTCATCAATTAAGCAAAAAAATTCGATATTTAAAAGCATATATAATTAACCTTTTATCACATTTTATAGTAGAAACGCTTCTGATGATCCCAATTTGCTTATTTTTGTTTATGCATATAGGACCATTTAAATTTCTTTTGTGAGCATGGAATTTCATACACCTTTTCTAAGATTAAATGAGGAATAAATTTACATCTCTGTTATTCTATTTTATTATTTATATTTATTCCGTTCAAGGATATTGATTTAATTTATGTTTTCGAGACAAAAAATATTATTTAAAGATATATATTAATAAAGAATTTTAAAGGAAAGTGGTTATTAGTAGGTCACTTCAGACGTGACTTTGATAGCATTAGAATAAGCGAAAAATCAACATGCACCATTATGGTTATATTCCAAAAAATCACATATTGGAAGAGAAAAAAAAGATAAATGGTATTAAAAAAATAATCAAACGTGGTGATAAAATAATCAAAGTTCAAAGTAAAAAAATAATCAAAGTTCAAAAATAAATAATAAGAGCACGGGAAATATCTTTAACTTTCAAATATTTATTACATTTTAATTTCACGGTACCACACTTTTATGACCTCTAGATCTACCAATAATATCAAAATGTTTATCACGCTCCAAAGACTCTTGAGCCTAAATACTTATTATTAAAGCAATAGAGTTACTTATTGCTTTCGAGGAATAAATCGATTTATGTAAAAGCACCACAATTATGAATAAACATTTTCATATCTATTGTGTGTTGTATTTTGGCTTATGAAAGCTTTGAAATTTGCAGGAATATGCTCCAGTGGGGTATCAGTGATAGATTGTGTTTCAGAGAGATTTTTAACTACAGATTTCGATAATTTAAAATCTAAAGAAAATTTCCCTTCTTTCTTCGCGCTTTTCGATAAACACGGTGCCTTTATACATTAGAGGGATGTGAAGTGAAAAGCAAATTTATTGCTTAGTTAAGGTTTTGGCTCTTGTGTACATGTAAATGATGTCACATGTAAAGCCTAATCTCAAATTGAAATTACTTGCTAAACTTTTTTAAGTTGACTTTCCTGTGCCATTTATTAAATTTTAATGAAACCAGTGTTATGGGAGATTGTACTGTAAAAGGATGTTAAACTTATATATTTGCGATTGTTAAATTCTGTGCAAATCCCGCCATTTTGTATAAAAACTGCTATAAAATGCTAATATTTTCTGAAAGAAAAGCAGCTAAGAGTAATGTCAGACGAACGTCTTTTGCACGCTTTTTTCCTTGCGTATTATCCCTACACAATGCTAGCGGCATATACGTGAGGAAAAAAGCGTGCAAAAAGACGTCCGCCTGGCATTAGTTTAATGATTTAAAATATGACGACACTAGGTTAGTTTTTCCTACGGAATGTCACTTGTCGAAATAAATAAATATATATATATATTCTTTCACTTCATGAACCATTTAAAACTATGCATTTTAATTTATTTAAAAAAAGGGAAACCGATTAATGAAATCCAATATTATTGTACATTTAGAAAAACATTGAACAATATTTTTTTTTAAATATGCTAAATTTCATGTAAGAAAATGTATTTAAAATGTAAGCTAAAATTTCATTTTCAAAGAATGCGACTTTTGATGCAAAATTTTATTTCTGAAAAGTATATTCTTATTTTAAGATTTCGTTTTAACTTTCGAAGCTGGTGTAATGAAAACTACATCGCTTTGACGAAATTAAAATAAATCTATGTTAATGTTTTCGTATTAAAATTAATGCTTTCTATGAAAAAATATTACATCATTTTTAACCGATAAAAGCTTTTACTAAAAACGCCTTTGTGACATGTTTTAACTGCCATCTTTTAAAATTAATCAATTAAAATAGTATATGATTATTTTAATCAAGGCCTCCTGATAAGGGAGTCTTGATTTTAATTTTAATTCGTATGAATAGTGGGCAATAACTATCCACTTAAATGCACAGAAGTTATATTTACTCCTTGGTTGGCTAATATGTCGACAGACGATTTTTGTTTCTGTGGAATAATGAAGAAGTGTGAATAATTCATGAAGTTTCGATGTGTGTAAATATGTTTTCAATTTTGGAAATTTTAATTTAATCAAGTTTTTGCACCATTTATACTAATTGAAATTCAATACTTTTTAATTTTAATGAGGAAATAGCGTCAAAAAATATATTAATCCGTTTTAATTCCCCTTTTTTCCACCAAAAATATCTTCTCCTCCTGTAAGGCATGGTGACGTCACGGCGACGTCGTTGTGAAGTCACACTGTGATTTTGTGACCGTCGATGTGACATCACGTGACGTCGATGTGACGTCATAGTGACTAGAATTCGAGGTCGTTATGGCTGTTTTAGAGGTCGTTTGTGACGTCACATTGTGACCAATCTGTGAAGTCACGGTGTGACAAATTTGTGAAAAGTGTGTCATTTGTGACTATTTTGGCGTTAACTTTGTGACGAACCTGTGACGACCGCGACAATGCTTTGACGTCACACTGTGACTAATTTGTGAAATATGTGTCATTTGTGACGAACTTGCCATAAACAATGTGATGATTTCAAATGAAAATCAAATTTCAAATTAATTGCTTAAAAGGGCAAAGGCCAACATAGGGAAAAAGATTCCAAGCCGTAACTCGAATCCGGGCCATCAGTGCAGCGCACTCACATTCTACCGACTAAACTACATGGAACGAGACCCAGCCTGGAAAATTTCTTACTAGTACATGTTGGCAAGGCTACAAACGCAGCACAAGATGGAATATTTATCGTGAGCCGCCAGCATCGGGTAAACACGAAACTTAATTAAATCCAGCATCGATTCAAAGTATATAAATACTTGGAAATTTTTCCAGAGAGAACCATTCGCCTTGCATACAATATTTCAAATGAAAATCAAATTTCAAATTAATTGCTTAAAATGCAATTTTAATTTGAAATTTGATTTTCATTTGAAATATGCAAGGCGAATGTTTCTCTCTGGAAAAATTTCCAAGCATTAATACTGTGATGATTCTTGTTATAAACACTGTGATGAATTTTAAAATAAAGTTTTGTTTGAAATATACAATATTATCTTTTTACCGTACTTTTTAGCAATGTATCGCTATTTTGGAGTCCTATTCTTCTAAAATACTTTTAATTTTTACACTGAAAAAAACAATGCTTATCAACTGGCATCCTTTTTTATTAAGTTCTGAGCTTGATCTTGAGTTCAAGCTTTATATTAAGAATGTGTAAGTTTTTATGTGTTGTGAATTGTTATTATTTTATTAAATACGAACATGCAGTCTAACGGATATTAATACATTTCCTATTTAAAGAAAAATAAGATAAGCCGTATTTATTTAAATTTTTTATTCCCGTGTATATTGTATTTTGTTAATATGAGCTAAATAGATTTAATATGATTTATAGGAAATGACCGATCTGGGAAATAGAAAAAACAAGTAAGAAAAATCATGCGTTAAGCATAGATTATAAAGCACTTTCCAACGCTTCCTGAATGCTTTAACTAGACATCGTAATTTAAGGAAATAACGTAAATAAGATAACTAAGTAAATATTTTAGAAAACGCATAAAACATTTGAAAAACTGATTTCAGCAGTTACCGTCCATAGCCAAATATGTTTTCCAATTCTTTTGAATAGCCCTGTATTTAATCTGTAGGTTGATATATACTAGTTTATAATGTGAAAATTTAGTTTAGCAAGAAAACGCATAACAGGTTGAAATTCTCATTCAGCAATTTATACTAATATATGAAAACATACTTGAATACTTTTGTACAACCCTGTAGTTTACCTAGAATCTTTATTACACGCCACTATTTAGTTAAAATTTAATTCAAATTAAAACACTCTTAAAACTGCTGAAATCACATTTCCAGAAATTATAATTTATAGACGGCCATATATCCATTTCCTTGCGTGACCCTGTGTATCATTTTATCCATATTCTACAAGCATTTCTTAGTAAATTAAATGCAGTTCAACATAAAAATCCATAACTCATCTAAAAAACACCTTTAAGCAATTTGCGCCCATACCCCTTAACTCTTATGTATACTTTTGTGTAGCCTTGTATATGAATTATAGCTTTTATATACACCATATACTATGCATAAATATAGTGAATCATAAAAGCGCATATTATAATTAAAAATGCATTTCCAGCAATTATCGCTAATGAACAGTACAATATCAACTTTTATAAATATCATAAATTATAAATATTTTTTTATAAATATTATAAATATCAAATTTTAAAAAGTATAGTAAAGCAGTTTAATCTATAAACTTGTTATCAGGCATGAAAAACACTTTATTTCAATGCTTAATTGTCATATTTTATTTTTTAATGCGAAGTATCGAACGTTTATCAAAAACGTAGAAAATGAGTTTACAATCGAAGAAAATTTAATAACTGATTTTGAATGTCTACAATTAAATGTTTGATTAAAATCACGAACAGCAAAAACGTGCTTACATACAATTTAAAAAAATAAATATACCAATTTGAAAAACACTATATAATTAGTATTTATAATTGTACTATTAAACAACAACAAAGTACAATAGATGAATTAAATGTTAGATTTAACAATTTCTCAAAAATCTCTCCATATGTTACAAGGAATTCCTATTATTTTATAATTTTGGCAAATTTTAAATCTGAAAACATTGATATGAAGATTTAGGATTTTAAATAATAATTTAAAATATTATTAGCAATGAAAAAAAGTCTTTCAAAAGTTTCACTACTATAGTATATAAAACGGCATTTCCCATTCAGTATAGTGTTAATTTCTAATCTGAAAAACAATCCCAGATCAGTCTCTTTCTATAGGTATAATATAAAACTATTTAACTCATCTCACCAAATATACAAAACAGGAATAAACAATTTAAATCAAATAAGACTTACTTTTTGAGCTCCATAAATTAATTATTAATATCAGTGTGTATCCGAAAATGGCGACGTCTTTTTCTTCCATTAAAAAAAGCACACGCAAAAGCTTACATTTTAGACTAGTAACTTACCGCATCTGTTAGAACAAAAAGTTCTCTGTTAACCCTGCGGTATCGTGGCAGACGATTTGGGGCAGGTGTTAATTTATTTCCTTTTATATAAACAGATATGGAACTTATATGTGCAATGATTTTATGAGACTGTCTGTATTTAAATTTTTGTATTTGAAGAATTTTCCAATGTATTTTACCTTTTCTTTTTATCAGTTTTAACCTCCCCCCCTCCCTTTTTCTAAGTAAAGATTGTTTCACACATAATAAATACAAAATATCTTCCTAAAAAATAAAAAGATATAAATAAATATCGAGGATAAAAAAAATTTCTTTGTCAATCGTCATTCTTTTCATGTTAACTTCCTGTAGAATAAAACAATTCGTAAAATAACTTTTTTTTAGTCATATCTCTAAAACACAAATTTGAAATACGAATAATAAATTATATCATTTGTTTTGCATAAATTTTGTAGTATTTTTTTTTATTCGGAAAATGCAAATTTTATTTTAAAAGTCTGAAAGAAGTAGATTTTTTTTAAAAAATAGTTACTTAAAATAGGTACACTAACAGGAAAAAATATGACTTGAATGCAAATTATAAAGCAAGAAATGTATGTATGACTAAACTCTGAAGACTTTTTCTACGTGCTCATTAAAAGCTGCAGACTTAACTATAATAGAAATTTTTTAGTTTGAAGCCACAAAAGTGTTTCGAATACCAGTGTTCGGTAAAAATAAATTAAAAATTTTCCTTCCTGCAAACTAAATATGTAAAGTGTATATATTTAATATTCCTAATTCTAAATATGTTATCCAAATTGCTCCAGCACGTACCATTTTTCCGAGAAACACTTTTATAATAATAAGAATAAGAGAAGGATTATTATATTAAATTGCAATACTAGATAAAATTGAAATCAGGAAAAAAGTATACTTTCACACGCTTAGATATCAATTTGATAAAATATAGCATGAAAATCTAGTTTGTTGATACTTGTACCGTGCATTTTCTTTTATAGCCCCCCCCCCCCCCTCACCACCATCTTTTCGTGTCTGAATTTACTACTTGCTACCCACTAATATATTTTCATTCCTTATGCCGCTGTAACTCGGGCCTTTTTAAAACATTTCTCTTCATTTTCAAAGATTTTTGAAGTTCGTATTTTTCTCACACTGTGACTTGCAATATGGGGGGC
Organism: Maratus speciosus; assembly: GCA_963932465.1. Classification (NCBI taxonomy): domain Eukaryota; kingdom Metazoa; phylum Arthropoda; class Arachnida; order Araneae; family Salticidae; genus Maratus; species Maratus speciosus. The sequence continues at coordinate 164,749,443 of OZ010795.1, read as the reverse complement.
TTTTTTCTTTTGCGAGTGTGTCGTGACCTGCAGTGACATAACAATTCTTTTTTATTGCCAGAAAAATAAAATTTTACAGTAACAACATATTTTGAAGATTTTTTGTAATTTTTTAAAGTTTTCTAAGAAGTTCACATCTCATTCACAATGTGACATCACTGAGTGGTGGCATTTCGGTCACAGATGTGACGTGACCACAGTGACTCACAGTGACGTCACAACGACGTCACTGTGACCATGCATGCTATGAGGGCTGATAATCATAACGTGAATTTTGAAAAGAAAACTCTCATTTGTATGTAACTTACATTCAAACTTTTTAATCAGTATGGACAGTATTCCTGTGACGTCACAATTGGTAAAATAGCGGTTTTTATAGCCTCGAATCAAAAGCGAGAATAGGGTCCATTTGTAAAAAATATTTCTGTTATTCGTTTTGATATGACGTCATTATTTATCTATTTTCATTAGTTACTGATATTGATGCCCATTGTATTTTTAACGAATATTTGGAAATACCTGTTTTATTTCAAATTTGACGTCATATTTTTGCAATCGAATAACTTTATTAATAATATTATTCTTTTTCATTCTTTTTCCTTCTAATTATGACACCATTTTTGGCAGAAAACCCCTTATTAACGTAACAGATATTCATCCTTCATGCATAATAAAAAATACCCCATTTTTTGTTTCAAGTATGACGTCATATTTATTTTCTTTTGAATTCTTTTTATTTTAATTTTTAATTAACTGTAGAGGAGAAGTTATTATTCCAGATTTAGTTTTTCTTGGCAACAAGAAAGAAAGATGGTTAAATTTATCGGGAAAATGTCAATTGATTCTGTATGAAAAAGAATGAAATTTTGAATTATTAAGATAATTATTTGAATAAATTAAATAAACTATAGCCTATGTTCATTTCCGGGCTGTAATCCATCAATATCAGAAAAATACAAAAGCATTAATTCATCCGTTTAGATGCTGACTTCATTCAAACATTCGGACACACATTGACATTTATAATATTATAAAGATAAAAAAAAAATAAAAAAAAAAAAAAAAAAAACCTAATTATTTTTAAAAGCACTGTTTAAAATGATATTTTAATGTTGAACAGAATAACTTAACCGATGTTAAATATGATTTTTATTTCAGGTGAAACTTTAATAAAGCAACGGAAATACAATATTTCCTTTCAAACTAAGAAATATGAGTATTACATGCCAAGAATGATGATCGATTTTTAAACTGACAAATAATTCCGACATGAATGTTTTCCATTTGCGTTCGTGTATTTAAAAATTCCTGATTTATATATTAATTATTTACGATTATTTATTTCAGGAAAACAGCTGCTATTTCGAATAATATTATTTTGATGAGTATATAATATATGTTTTTAAAATGTAAATTTAATATCTCAAGGAAATTTCAATGCTTGTGTAATTTATTCATCATGTATTATGTATATTCTATACGTATAACCATATGCTTGTTTTTAAGTAAAATATTGATAAATTAATTTCCGTTTCAGTTGGCATATTTTTTAAAACAATTAATCTCATTTTTATACTGTTGAACACAAAATTAATTTACTCTATCAATACATTTATGTGTTAAAATGTTTCAAATTTATGTTCGCAAAAATATAAAGCGCTAACAATCTATTTAAACAAAAGTTAAACTGAATAAATTTGATGCCGTTATGCATGTATGTTTTACTTAAGGAAATTAAAAACAGGCAAAAGACCATGCTTATTCAATTCCTACTATTAGTTCACACTCTCCCTATATTTATTTATTTATTTATTTATATATCTTGTTCAAATTTTCAATGGTTAATAAAATATATATTATTCATCCTATCAAGTTGAAATAAATTTTTTTGATCTTGTACTGGATGACAATTGATGTTATTACAGTTTTTTCAAATATTAATTTATTAATTAAATTTTAATTAATTAATTTTAGTTTTACATGGGAGACAAAATGGCGGCCCTTGGTTATTGAAGCATTTAATGCATCTTCATATCTATAAGGGGGTTACCATAAGGGGGACCCTGTTATGTCGCCAAATACAGCCAAGTCTGTCGCCAACTTGGCGATATATCGCCAAATTTGGCGATCAAAATGAGTCGCTAAAAAGACGCCAACTTGGCGATATCTCTAATATTTCGCCAAATTCCCATAGACTTCCATTGTAAACCTACTTGCTTATAGAAAATCAACAAATTGAGATATTTTAATGCAACAAAAACTAATATTAGCTTATGGAATTATATTAAATTTTTCTTTGATGACCTAAGTAGGAATTGACTTTAAAAATAAAATTTTTATATTACTTGTTTTTATTTTTATTTTTATTTATTTCTTTATTTTCATTTTATGACACTGAAAAATACTATCAGCCAAGAATAGTAATTTTTTTGTTAACACTTTATCTCCAAGTCAAATATTTATGACATTAACGGTTAGCTTTTCAATACATCTATGTAAAAATTTTTGATTAATTTGTTAATTATTTATGATGTTGTAAAGTTGCGTGAGGCTTTCACGATGAAATCTTTAAGATTATTTGTTGATAAGTTTTCGTTAATTTTTAATTACTTAATTAGCTTTCATTTAAAAAAAGAAATATAAATGTCTTATTAAAAAAAAAAAAAAAAAAAAAAAAAAAAAAAAAAAAAAAAACATTATCATAAGACATAACTTTTTTCAGGATGTTTGAAAAGATGCCTATAATATATGTACGAGTTTTAAAAGACTATTAAATGACACAGGTGTGCTTATAATGCTTAAATTCAAGAAAATATTAGAAAATCTTCTATTTTCAGATGTAGCTTTAATGGATGTTTTTTGTTGATGTTTCTTTTGTTGTTCGAAATTCTAAAAGTTTCCTACTATCTGTATAGAAGGTTTGCACATCACATCACATATCTGGCATCGCTTCATATGGCGTCCAAATATAAGGCGAATGTGGTGCTCTCCATTTGATTTATTAGACTTATTTGCACTATAATAATAAAAATAAGAAAGATATAAATTAAACAGAAAGATAACAGGCGCTTTTAAGGGCAAACGGGGAGTTCTGATGTTCCTTGTGTGCTCCAGATGCAATAGTATCAGTCGTTGCTAATAGCAACGTGACGTCAATGCAAGCCGTCTATATAACACTAAAGAGACCTAGCGAAACATTTTGGATTTTTCAAGTGTACGGTATAAGACTCTACACTTTTTATCTTTTTATCGCTTAGAATATCACATATAAATTAGAGATATTCTGCAGTTTTTAATGTTTGAAATGTAATTTTACACATCATATATACATAAATATATTTTTTTTTATGTTGAATAGAGAGTTAGTTTTGCGCAAGACAAATGAAGCTATCTGATTGAAAATTATACATCTGTAATTTTTTAAAATACAATATTACGTATCCAAAACATTCAGACAGATTCTTATAAGTTAAATTAATAATCTAAATTCTTTCATTTCTCTAGCTTATTTTAACGGATTGTAATAAAAAAATTCTGAACACATATTTTAATTTAAATATTCTTTATAATTTTATTTATTCTTTATTTCTTTGTTGTTAAAATAGTATTTGCTGCAATCTTAATACATTTGGATCCATGAACTATTTAAATGTCTCATTACGAATCCCTCATTTCCTGTTATATTTTTAATTAAACTAACATTATTTAGGGTTCAACATCCAGTTATGACATCTAACCAGTAACTGACACTTCAGGAGAAATCTGACTCAAATAAGTCTTTTTAGCAAATTCTGTAAAATAATGTCATCTAGTGGTAACTTATTTATCTTAACTGTTATAACTTATGTATCAGTTATTGTTTTTTAAAATAGCAATGATGTCTGTTACTTGAGTTATTGACCCTATATCCGAAAAAAAAAATTGTCAAAAAAAAATACATATATATATTTTTAAGTTTGTCAAAAATAATTTTTTAATGTATCTGTACTATACTTTCCAAAACGACGATAAACTTAAAATACATTTAAAACTTTATAACAGTGATTTGAACAGGGGAAAGGTACTGATGGTTTCCCCATATGGGATAAAAGCACCAATAGTCGGTCACTTAAGCGCTTTCTTTTAGAATATAGCTCAAAGCGGAATTTTAAAAAGCAATACAGCACTTTTAACAGTGACACATGTTAATATACACTTTCAGCAATTGCTTAAAAAATGATTATAGTTTTTATTTATAAAAAGTTAAGCTTAAAAGTAGCAAAGCCGCTAGTAGTCGGCCACTCAATTCTAGTGTTCGGCCATCACTGGAACTTTTGTCGGCCATTTAAATGCTTTGTTATTGCAAATATAATTAAATATAATTTAAGTATAACTTAAGCATAATTTTTTATAAACAGAACAAGAACATTCTTATAATGTTTCAGTAATAATTTAAAATATTATAATAGTTTTTAACACTTTCCAACATAGTTTAAAAATGCTTGTGAATTTGGACTGTCTCCTGTCTGACAGAGTTCTAACAGTCGTAAATCTACTCGAATCTCCCTGAATTTTTTCTATGTTATTGATGTTAACAATAGCACAATCGCCATTGAAAATAAAGTTTGTAGAAATTATAGTTCATCTTACAGGGACAGCCAAATGTATTCCGATGCATTACGCTGAATGCGAAGAAATTTCTTCAAGTTTATTTTAATGATATTGGTCATTTCAAACTTATTGAAAGTGATATGCATTTATGAAATGCCTTAAACTATGCATTCTGGACAATATGGTGTCCAAAGTACTTTTTTATTCATTTATAAGGCCCCGCAAAAGTATTCCTTTACATAATAGTGTCAGGGGAAAAACGATTTGCAGCGTATTTTAGATCTGTTACAGTATATAAACATAATGAAATTGATATACTACATTACTAAGGCTTACTACAATGTAGTTGTTCTATAACATGATATACATAGAATTTATCGTTCACTTACAGAGACACACAAACAATTCGGATACAATACTGTATCTTTCTATTAGCGATGATTGCTGGATGTGTGATTTCGTTTATGACATGCGTTTTTAAGTTTAAATAAATCTTTGCTTAGTATGCGGTCTGTATAACTGATATAGATCATATACAAGGCTACATGAAAGAGTTAGTAAGCTTTCCGGAGTTTCAGCATGAATGGCTTAAAAGAAGCTTTTAATTGAGTAATGCTCTTTCAAGCTGAACTATATTTAATATACTAAGAGATGTTTGTATAATATAAATAAAATCATATACAGGGCCACGCAAATACATGACATCCCAGGGATAATAATGTATGGAAGTATGATTTCAGTAGTTTTAACCACGTTTTAGCCTCAATTAAATTTTAGGTTAATATGTGCGGGATATAAAAATCTCTTGTTAATATACAGTGCTGTACAAAATAATTCAAGTATGTTTTCGTATAGTGGTAGAAATTGCTGAAGGTGAATTTTGCATCTGTTATGTACTTTCATACTATACTAAGTTATATATATATAGAATAATATACAAATATTTAGATTAAATACAGGACTGCACAAAAAAATGAAACTACTTTTCTGGTTAGGGACCGTAATCTGGTTTTCAAAAGTATTATGGCTTTTCTAAAATATTTACTTGTTTTAGAGTATTAAGCAGCTAAATTTCGTTAAAGAAATCTTTAAATCATGGGAAATGTTTTTGTAATCTATTGTATATGTATGATTTTTCATCCTTGTTTCTTTTGGAAAGTAAAATTAAAAGTACCAAATTATCTAGTAGTCTGCCTTTCAAATTTTGTGTTTAGTCGTAGTAGACTAAGCGGCAGGCAGAGAAAAAATTATTACGTCATCTTGTTTCAAAATGAAACTGTGATGTAGGACAATATTATTAACAGAACATAAATGACTGATCTGTCGATGCATATCTTAGTATGATGGCAGCAGGGAGCGCCAAATCGTCATTTTAACGTTACTATCATGTCATCGAGTTTCGGGATGAAATTTTAATATGTTGCATATCTCGACTAGTATAATGCAAATATTTCAGTTTGTCTTGAGATTTCGTTGTTAGATATAAGCAGAACGCGGCGCCAATTCTTCATTTTCGCGGTACAATCTCGTCATCGGGTTTCGAAATGTAATTTTAATAGGTCTCTTTCGATTAATGCGATTTAAGTGTTTCAGTCTGTTCGTGGTATCTGAGTTCTATACACGCATAACGGGTCGCCAACTAATTATTTTGGCGGTACTATTTCGTTTTAAATTTTGAGCAGAAAAGGATAATGATTAAAGTTACAGAATTGTATAATACAAATGCTTCAGTCTGTTTCGTGATATCTCTGTAAGATATCAGAAAAACCGGGCGCCAATTATTCCTTTTAATTGTACTATCGCATCATCGAATTTCGGAATGAAATTTTAATACGTTTCATATTTAGATTAGTACAATAAAAATATTACTATCTGATTCGTGATATCCTGGTAGGATACGATCAGAATAGAGCGTCAATTCGTCATTCTGGCGGTACAAACAGATCGTCTTTCTATGTGAAATTTTAACATGTCACAGATATTGATTATTGATATTCTGTGTAATGTATATTTTAAACTTAAAATGAACAATGTTAGCTTATTTTTTTTTAAAAATAAGTTCTATAGAAGCAGAATTTGGGATTTTAAAACAAATCGTTAGCCTCTCATTAATATTATTGCTGACTATCGAGTTAACGAACCAGATAATAAGTTTTATTATATATTATTGAACAGTTATCACAATCCGTGGCTTTATGGTTATTGAAGTATTGCAAATGATATTTGTGAGCTTATTAACATTAGGGAGAAATTATATTTGTGTATCTATTAAAATTAGGAAGGAATTCTATTTCTGCAGAAAGTTTAAATATTATTAATTAAAACGCAATTTGTTGAAATTTCATACTAATAACCCATTAGATGATTGTTTAAAAACATTTCACATATTTAAATTTCGAATATCTTATAACTTACTTTGTAAGAGCATTTATGTCTTATAAGTAAAACCCATGTAAAATTTCAAGTTTTTAACAATTGCCCTCGCAATTCCCAAATCATCGTTTTAAGTATGCTTTTTAAGTATACTTTAAATTTTCCATACTGAAAAAACCTGTTCTGTTCGAGCAAGCAACAGCTATGTTCAGTTCAATCCAATATTTAAATTACGTACTTTTACTTCTATCCCTAACAAGTATAACGTTTTTTGATTAATTTATCTTTATAAATTTCAAATTTATCATAACTGTTATGCGCAAACATTTACGTTTTATAAATAACCGTCATTTAATACTTCAAGTCTTATTTCTATCCTTAACATTTTGATATTAGTCATCATTTTCAACTTTTTCAGAATCTTTTCTACTCATTTCAGCCTTTTATATTTCGCCTTTTTTATTAACCTTTATCAATGGGCATTTATTTCTTTAAAGAACACCATGTCAAGCTTTAAATATGTAACACCCTCAGTATTACAAAAAAGAGATACCGTATATACTCGCGTATAAGTCGAAGAATTTCTGACAATTTTCGGTAAGCAAATTTGGGGGATCATCTTATACGCGAGTCAGTTAAAAAAAGCAAAAACAAAAATTTCTAATACTGCAAAATTATGGCTTTTTATGTGTATGAATAAAAAAATAATACATAAAATATACAAATAATAATAATTTATCATTTAAAAAAGATTCAGTGATTTGTTTTTGTTTACTTACTACCTCTTCGCATTTGCAAGTGAAATCTTTGGTTTGATTTTGTGCAAAATTGAAGTAAAAAGATAGGGGGTCGACTTATAGGTGGGTTTTTGATTTTTTCCAGAATTTGCATTCGAAATTTAGGGGATCGACTTATACGCGAGTATATACGGTATTTTAAAATGTGTTTTAATTCTGCAGAGACTATCACCATTATTTTTTAACTTTTACTTTTAAAAGTGATACGACAGTTCCAAAGATTTCCTCCTACAAAAGGAACAAACAAACGTTTCTTCTTTAAAACATTAGTATATTAGAAGGCTTCATGCTGGTCTGTTTTCACAAACGAAATATATCAGTGAATTTAACCTTGCAAATACAAGGTTAAATTCACAGTTTACATATTTTCTATGCCGTCACTACAAATTTCAAAGCAAATTGAACCTTTGGCTGAAATGTCATTGCTAATTGAAGTAAAATATATGAATATCATTGCACTATTATAGGTTTAATTTGTCAGATAAAATTTTCGCTGATAAGAATCACAAAACAATTATTGAGTTGATCTTTTACAGTAGGATTAGTAAATAACGGTAGAACGATATAATACAATATACTAAAACATCTTTAAAACATTATCTAACTATGAAAATCTCTCCGAAATCGTCGAGTGCTTTTTTTATGCGAAATTCCCATTTGCGTTTTATATCAGTTGTCCTGGTGTATAAATGGCACTTCGGCTTCTGCGCTCAGAGGCACTGAGTCATCTGAATCACATAGAACAGTTAAAAGTTAATTTGTTACATTTATAGACCTTATCGCTGGAATAAGCTCGTAAGAGTCAACGCCCGATCTAAAATTTGCTAGGTAAGTTCTGTGATGTGAAGACTGTATTGCTCACCCGTAAAAAAAGTGACACATCTCCCAAAAATTCATTTTGTGTTTTATTCGACTAATATGTCTATCGTAGGTGCGTCTAGCTACATTAAAAATGTCGTAAGTGCAGTTATACGAAAAATCACATTATTACACTATATATCCATTTGTGACCATAGGAGTGGGATGTATTTGTGCGGAAAGGTAAAATTACGAAACCCTCCAAACCATATCCTACGTCTTCATTCTTAAGGGTCTTATGCATATATGCACGTTTTTATTCCTGCATGCAGAGCTAGTGATATAATTTTATGTTACAGTAAAATCATGCAAATTTTCTTTTGCCTCTTCTGTGAAACTTACTTTTGCCGAGATGTGTCACTTTTCTGGCGGGTGAACGATTGTTTTCATGCTGGTGAGCGATATATTTGTTAGGAAATACTTTGTTTATTACATAAATTTGTACTGCATTTCATGTACTTTTAAAATGTTGTGGGAGATTTAGGATGTATTCGCGAGGTAGCTTGTAGTTTAAAATATGTTGCACAAAATGCATATTGGGGTAATAACGTCATTCACTAGTGTTATCACCCCGGTTGATTCTTTTCAGAGACAGAACTGCAATTTATTTTTTTTTTTATTTTATACACGAGAGACCATTATTGCCATTGTTGAAAACTAAAAAAAATAAAGAGAAATTTGTACGTCCTAAATTCTGCTATTATTTTCATGTCAGAAGAATAAAATATCACAAGATTATTACTGCATCCTGATATCACAATTAATGGTAAGTAAAAGCAATTTCTCAATTTCTAAATGTGTAGAGTTTGTATCTTTAGAATTGGACAAATTGCATGACATTATTCCATCTTATTTTATAGTTTTGTTTGCTTGGTGTTATTACCCACCAGGTAGGTAATAACGCCTAATAGCAATTTCCAAGAAATCGCGTAACTACATTTTATGAATAGTTATCTGCTAAAATAGTTTTTATTGTATACATAATCAATAAGTTGCTGTATCAAATGCTATATTTGTTTGGGGAAAAAATCTAAAACTAAGCCGTAAAAATTGGTAGAACCTTAACGTGGCGTTATTATCCCAGGACAGCTTATATACAGGGTGATTCAAAAAAGATGGAAAAAATTTTAAGAGGTGATAGTACACACCCAAACAAACATTTTGCATGAAAGAATGCATGGTCGAAAACAAAACGTAAAAAAGTTAGAGGGCGCCAAAAGTTATGTTCTTATACGAGGCAAAAACACACAATGAACAATTAAGTTAAGTTACGAAAACAAATTTAATGGCATTTGATTACAATAAGTGCTCAAAACACTGACCGGCAGCTGTTATGCACGCAGCACAACGGCGAAGAACATATTGGCGAATTTTCTGAAACACACCAGGCACCACCGCGTTCGCCAGATCTTTCATGTCTCGATTTTTTTTGTGGGGACAGCAAAAGGCTCTTGTGTATGAGACTCCCATTGAATCCGCAGAAGAACTTGTTGCCAAGCTTTCGGCTTCTGTAGGGGAAGTTCGCGATATTCCTGGTGTGTTTCAGAAAATTCGCCAATCTGTTCTTCGCCGTTGTACTGCGTGCATAGCAGCTGCCGGTCAATGTTTTGAGCACTTATTGTAATCAAATGCCATTAAATTTGTTTTCGTAACTTAACTTAATTGTTCAATGTGTGTTTTTGCCTCGTATAAGAACATAACTTTTGGCGCCCTCTAACTTTTTTACGTTTAGTTTTCGACCATGCATTCTTTCATACAAAATGTTTGTTTGGGTGTGTACTATCACCTCTTAAAATTTTTCCCATCTTTTTTGAATCACCCTGTATAGTGTACATACAATAAAATGCAAGTAAAAGGTTATATAAGTCTCAAATTGCGAAAAAAAAAATTAGGAGAAAAACCAAATTATTTAAAATAGACTCAAAAAAGTGAATAGGCTATTTAGCGAGTAGTCAAACGTGGTGGCCACTGAACGTGTAAGTAAATATAATACCCAGTAATCGGACACATTAAAATTAATTAATACAAACACACTTATTTAATTTTGATACTGAAAAACATTAGTTTATTAAACTTTTTAAACGTACAGGACTTATCGTCTTATTAGTTAAGACTTATCGACTTATAAAGGAAGGCTACATATAGAGGGATTGTAATATTTAATTTGAAAGCAAAAATAAGCTTTTCATAAATTATTTTACCTCAAAGTGGCCGACTACTGGTGCACTTACCCTATATTCTAATAGTTTATATTCCTAGAAATACGCAGTAAAAATTACTTATTTACAATGAGTAACTTAATAAGTAACTTATTTAGAATGATATTGTATTTTATTAATATAAATTAATTTTTGGTGCCTAAACTTCCATACAGTTATTTTCTCTCTATTTGAAAAATTTCACGGTTAGACAAACCGTAGATTACCATTAAATAAAAATATGTGTTGAAAATTAAAAACCAGATGCACCCTAATCGTAACACATCAATGCCACGTGATCTTAATGGGTTAAAATTAAATAAGGCAATACTCTGAGATTTAGAACGTATATCGATATATTTTGTAGGGAATACTTTAATATTTTAAAACTTATATTATTATACACATACGTTTATCAGAGGTTTATTTGATTAAATTTATGTTTCTTTTAAAATAAAAGCAAAAATATTATAAAAATGAATTATGTACTTTTTTACTATGACTGTTAAAATAAAATCTCTACATCAAAAGACATATCATTGTTCCTGAAATCAATATTCAATTAATAAGCAAATAATTCATAAAGAATTTATCTTTAGAAGTCTTTGATTCGAAAAGTGCTTTTTCTATTATTTGACTTTCTTAAAAGTTGCCAAATTGTTTATCTCCATGGGGAACTAGAGATAAAATAACCCGATAATGCTTAAAATAATAGTTTTTTTTTTTTTAGGCTTTTATTGATCGCATGAAATAAAGAAGAAAATAAATGAAATCATCAAAAATGTGATACTTCTATTTGTAAATAACAAACTTAAATTATTTTTTTTAAATATCTTTAATCATAATTTTATTCTTTTATTTATATGTTATGTAAAATAACAGTAAAATGGGAGAAAAATCATAATCACTCATAGCTTTGTAGTTTTGATTGGATTTTCAATAAGTATTGTTTAATGGCTTTTCAAAAATATTGTTATAGAGATATTGTCATGCCTTCTCTGTCTCCTTACCTCGAGCTAATTATTAAAACCAGTATCGCCCGTAAAGCTGCTGAAATCTAGTCAAATTTGAGATGTCCTATTTCTTACAAATATACGATTTTACCCTACCAGATAAAGATCTCGAAATGAGAAATCATGCACAACTGGCTAGCCAATTGCTAAAGACTACTGAAGATCGCATTAAGAATATTTTATCAGAAGTAATTATAAATAGTCACAAAAATATAGAGAAAATATTATGTTATTACTTCTACACTGCCAACAGAGTCGTCATAAATTTAGACACATATGTGACTGATAAAGAATTTCCAGCACTTAAGTGTCTTAATCTAAAAATTCAGACATAATAGATGTCTTAATTTAAGACACATAAGTGTCTTACAAGATCATGGTATAAATGAACCGAGAAAATGGGTGAATTAGACAAGAAGCGTCATATTTTAGGCGGAACGTATTTTAGGAAGCCTCGTATTTTAGATTTTGGTACTATACTTAAAAGCCAATCAGAACACGGATTTCTGCGCATATCATTTACGACGCCTTCATGAGATAAGAAAAGAAAGTATTCATTTTCAGAGCCATTGCTTGGATTAAAAGAAATGCGTATTATTCTAAATATTTATTGAAAGAAAGAGCAAGTCATATTTAATTTTAATCTTTTCTTCCTATAGGTTTGTATCGTATAGATATGTGTTAAATAGATTTTAAAAATTCATCTCTTTTTTTATATAGTTTAATCTTAAATATTTGATTTCACAAGCTGTCGACTGTTATCTGACTTCATACAATGGTATAAAATATAACTGTTTTGACAATTAAATAGCAATGCTTTAATATCATTCAATTGGTCATTGTGAATGAACGAATGAGTGATAAATAATTTAATGTTCTGTTTCGATACTGTAATATGAAATATTTTAATTTGTCTTTACTTAAAAAGATAAACAAAACGTGCAATATTCGTTTGAAAAGCTGATTGATTCATGGGTACATCCATGGGACATGTAAACATTAATTTTTAAGATGTTTGAAACTGCGTTTATTGCTTGTTGTATTTCTTCGGTTTTCAGGTAGATTTCGAATGAAATACTACCTATTACATTCTCCCCTGTGTTGGAATACTGCATATTTTCTGACACATTTTTAAATTAATTTTTGTTTTCAAACTCATCCAATTGTTAGGTTCTCTTATTCAGAAAATATAATGTGCTGTAATGGTCGATTTTGTGATAGAGGCAGAATATAATTCAAAAATTGATGTCAAAGTGGGCATTTTAAACCGAATTTCTCGAAGTGATTGTGTTGGAAACGAAAACTATTGTCCTAATGAGAAAATAATTGTTTACAAATCAAGTTTTAATTAATTGAACGAAAAATAAAAACATAGATCACCTTTAAATCTCTTTGAAAATCACGTCAGAAAGTTTCATGTTTTTTCCTTTTCAGAGAGAATCTGAAAAAGTATCAAAAAATTTCGAGTTGTTGAGCCTGGAAAAATATTTTTGTCAATGCTGCCTTCAGATGATTCTGGTAAAACCAACTCTTATATAAAAATGAAATTAAAAACTCGTCAAAAGTGGCCAGATAAATTTGTTAAATTGGGTTTATCTCTAATCATGATTTAGTTTTTATTGGTGAAATTAATATTTAACTTTAAAATCTACCTGCGCCTGTAGACCGAGTAAAAAGGGATATTTTACTGTTACTGATTATAAGCACTTGCAGTATTATGATATCAGTAATTTTTTTGTTATTATTATTACTTTGGAGGTAAATATTATATTCATATGATTATGATGTTAAGAAAAAGTTTCAGATTGAAAAAAAAAGCATTAATACTGTGAACTTTTTTTCTACATATTACAGTTTTCAATCTCAAAACTTTTTAAAGATTTATTTTTATCATTTCTATTTTATTTTATTATTGAAGATACTAAAATTTGATATTCAATCATATCATAAGGTTTTTGAAACAATAAATAAACACATAAGCATTTTATTCATTTATTGTAGTTTATGTTGTTGTTTAACAGCATAATTTTAAAGTATTACTTATTATCCATTGTGTTTTTAAAATTGGTACATTATATATATTTAAATTTTTATGTAAGCATTTCTCTGCGATATTTTCTGATATGATTTTAAATTTTCAAAATGGAGTATTACCAGAAACAGTTATTATATTTCCTTCTGTTGCAATCGCATTTGCAACGTTTCTGATACGAGAAATTATTGACACTTAAAAATCAAACATCATTATTTTGGAATAAATAAAAAGTTGTTTATCCCTGTTTATGAGTAAAACTGCCTTATTATATATTTTTTAAAGTTCATATTTAATTATACCATACAGGATTAAGCGATTAATTACTTTTTTTCTATTTAAAATGTTTTTCAAACAATTACGAACAGTATACACACTTTCATTTCATTTCTTTTCTCTTTTCTCCTTTTTTTCTATTTTCTAGATCAATATTTTTTTATCAAATATATAAAGTCTACTTAGCTCATTTTTATAAGATACAAAGTTCACAGGAATAACAAAATAAATTAAATTATACCTTATATCGTGTTGTTTCATAAATACGCATGGTACTGATATCCATTTTTCAGCAATAGCGGGTGAAAATCTTAAGGATGAGTAAAGGATATGTTTAAAAGAAAAATATATTCATATTCCGAAGAACGTAATATAAAGTTAGACACCAAACTGATGTTTAATTAAACAATGACAAATCACCAAAGAAAAAAGAACTTACACATTTTTATTACTTAGAATGACTGAATTTGTTTATTTATATGTACTTAAATGAAAAATACAAAAATGATTATTAGATGTTACGATGCATATTTAAGACTAAAAAAGTTTTGAAACTAAAAGTAATTTTTTTTCAATGTTATTAATGTAGAATAGTTATTCATTTATTTATTTATAGTTAAATAGCTATTGTGAATATCATCTGATACATGTGAAAAATTGCCTATGTAGCGATAAAGTTTTTAAAAGATCCAATTTTAAATTATATGAATTTTCTTTTTCTTTTTTGGGGGGTGGAGGTGGGGGGTTATTTTTTTGCAATTTCCGTACATCTGTTATTTTAAACCTTTTTCGACATTCCACTTAGAATAATGAATATTTCGGACTTTTACAATAGGACAAGATTACAAATATATATATATATATATATATATATATATATATATATATATATATGTATGTATATATACATATATATATACATATATATATATATATATATATATATATATATATATATATATGTATGTATATATACATATATATATACATATACATATATATATATATATATATATATATATATATATATATATATATATATATATATATATATATATATATATATATATGTATACATATATATATATATATATATATATATATATGTATATACATATATATGTTACAATATTAGATCTATCTCCGCGATTTCCCTATACTATTCTAAATTACTACTCTATTTTCACTAAATTCTTATTCTTAAATAATCTCTATCATTAATTCCGTTAAATTCCCTTTAATTTAATATCTCACTTGCCTAATTTATTTTATTATTACGCTTTTAGTATTCTTAAATTAAATGTTCCATATGCGATCTTTCGCGTTTTAGAATGTTCTTTAGTAACCATTTTTTTCAGCTGAGATTTACCTTCCCGCACTTAATACCAGGGTTCTTTTTTGGGCTATTATCCCTCCACTCGCTCTGTCAGTACTCTTTCCCTAGTGTGATATCTTTACTTCTTAATTGGTTTAGAACGCGTACTAAGACAAAATTGCATTCCTATGCTTCGGAAGTAAAAAGCAGTTACGCACGATTCTCCAGCAGATCTTGCTGAGATTTTTGAAATGTAAACTGCCCCCTGGCTGTGTGCCTGACAAAATGACGTTCGTTCTAAAGATTTTACCCTTTTTTTATGTAATCAAATTATTACTATTGATTATAGATGTTTCTACATCGAAGTTATTGATGGCACTGCATCGTAAGTTGTGAGAACTGCTACACGATCTTTTGGAATAAACTACTTTGAACAGAATTGCTTTCGTTACTCGTCTCCTGACGAAATCCCAATCTTCATCTCCATTATTTTTTGTCATTAGCCACTTGACTGACAATCATCTTTTATGAGAAATGGTGATCGTATACAAAGATTCAGCTGTTCAATTCAATAGGTGAAGCTGTTGATCTAGTTTCATTTACTACGTGTTCGTGTATCTATGCTCCAATTCCAGGCTATATTCATCTTCTTCATCTACATCGCCACTAGATCGACAAATTTGTTTTCCAGTAAACCGATATCTTTACAGATAAGCTTGCTAGGATATCAGGAAACCTACACTAAGAGAGAAAAAATAAGGTTCGAAAGCCAATTTGCGCTTAAAACAAGACTAACCCCTACCCATGACGACTAACGGAAGAAAATCTTTAGGCGAACAAGAAACTAATATTAGATTAGATTAAAAAAAAACAACCAAAAAATGTTGTTATATTCTTGCCAAAAACATGTCAGTAGTTACGTAAGTTGATTTTGCGAAATGATATTTTGTATTCTTTGTTGAAATATTTTATTTACACCTGTTACCTAAAGCAATTAATTTATTTTATTCTTACGTAATCTGAAACCTAGTGACAAAGGTTTTTCGATACTATCTGTGTTTATTTATTGCATATTAAGTGACAGAATATTTTAATATTCTAAGATTTTATTTATGTTTTTGAATTTATATTATTAGATTTTATTTACTGTTTATAGTAATGTGTTAGAGAAATTTAAGATACTAGTTTATTCTTTAAAATGCACTTGTGTATGATTAAATTTAAAATGTATTGTCATATAAGCACTGATGCTTTAGTTGGAATACGAGCAGAAAACGAATGTATTCTAGATCAAGCTGACAAACATTATGTCACATACATCTCTGATGAGTATAAAAAATATCATGGGCTAATTAATCAATCGACAGCACACGAGTAGACTTTCTGGCAACTTAAAATTTAATTGTCCCAATTGAGACATCACGAAAAAAAAATATTATGACAATAATTCTAGATGACTTATATAAGTTTGACTGTATGACAGGAAGTTTTGTGATAAGGGACTTAACATTTTCATCGCGGCAATGGCCGCCTTTGTGCAACCCTTTGCGCTAAGAGGCTGAACCACTCCTCTCAGAGCTAAAATTGAAACAAAACACAAATTCATTTAAAACTTGTTTATTTTACTTTGAAAAATAATAATCAATATCATTTCTCATTCTAATGATTTGTTTGTCCTTACAAATATAAACAAATATTAAAATGTGTCCGTTTGGGAAAATCAATTCGCACCGGAAATTTCTGCCCAGTAATTATTAGATGTCGGAATCAATGTCTAATAATTAAATGACAGACTTTTCCGGTACGAATTGATTTTCCAGGATTGATAGCTGATATTCCTGGAAGACGAGTTATCTCGTCCCTCGCGATGAAAGTTTTAAAGGATGAAATCGACCCTGATACTTATGACAAAAACATTTGATAATAACCAGCAAAAAAAGAAACAGTGGGCCATGAGCTGGAAAAAAGATGGCAGCCAGCAGTGCCATCAGCGATAAAGTGCAAGGGTGCCATTACTTAAACCTGTGGAAAAGTGTCCAAGTCGAATGCAGCTGGCCCATCAGTGATTGCCAACAGCAGGCCAGCATTGGTATGCCATCACATTACTTCAATCCGACACTTTTCCTGCAGTGCTAGTACCTATCCCACTGCTATTCCTTTGCTAACACAGCAATTTCCCTTAAAAAATTTAATATAGAATTCTTTAAAAAGACAAAGTATTATATAATTATCGCTCTTTTTTCTATAAGTTAGTATCACTAAGAGCTATAGAAATATCTGCAGAAGTGGCTATAATACAAATGTCTATAGAAATATTTGAACTTTCATTGGTTTCCATATGGTCACCCTCCTAAGTACTAACCGCTCTCGATGCTGCTTGGTTTACGTGATCGGACATGAACAAGCGCTTTCAGCGTACGCTACGACTGCTCATAGTTTTTAACCCCTCATTACACTATTTCAAGTTTGTTTCTTTTGTGATTTACGTTCCCAATCATTAAACTGGTATAGAAATTATTCTATTGTATAGAAATTCTATGTATTTTATACCCTTTTTAGGTGCGTTCGTAATTATATAAATATGTAGCACCTATAGTCGTCGTTCAGTCCGTCTATCCGTCCGTCTGTCCGTCCGTCTGTCTGCCCGCATATAACAGAGCAAAAACTAGCCAACCGAATAGTCTGAAATTTTAAATATATGATTGTTGCAAAACTTTGTCGATCCATTTCAAATTTTATGAAAATCGGATGTATAGTTTAATTACAGGGACAGTCAGAAGTTTTCCGTTACATTACGGCCAATGGAAAAAAACTATTGCAAGTGCCTTTTAATGATGTGACAGCCTTTCGAATGGTCTGAAATTTTAAATATATAATTTTTGCAAATTTTGTCGAGCCATTTCAAATTTTATGAAAATCGAATGTATAGTTTAACTAGGACTTCCCTCAGAGGGATTAGTCTGAGCGATATTACTGAAAACATAGATTTAATAATAACATGTGGAAGGAAAGAAAATGAGATGTTATCTTTGATTGTCCATATACTGCGATAAACTGAAACGATGAAAATGAACGAATCGTAGAATTACAAAATCTTATATACACTGTTTAAAAAAATGGGAAATCAAACCATTCAAGACAGCCATGCATGGATATAAAATTGAAAGTACGCAATATATTAAAAGTAAAATAGAAAATGAAACACTAAATTACTTATATCGGAATTTTAACTGTATTAAATGATGTCAAGAGCATAATCAGAAACTCCGCACCAATTTGAGTAACTTTAAATGGCAAATATATGATGTTTAAAAAGAATGGACTATACTTTATATGGTGTGTGCTCCCTTGGAATAGTTAATATTGTACAATATCTGTTTTCCACGGATGCCATGAGGTTGTCGATAACATTTAAGGAATTCTCTCCTCAAAATCTATTATAGTATCAAAGTACCGAATACATCAACAGTGGCATGCAATGCTTCGTTAGAGTGTGTGTTAGATATGCTCGATCGGATTTAAATGATGAGTGTATGCTGGCCACTACATACGCTGTATTGTTTTGTTTTCAAACATATTCTACACAAGTTGAGCTGTGTTTAGCATGTATTAAATAAAAGAAATAGTCAATGATTACAACATAAAGTATGACACAATATCTGAATATATCGTCTGCATAACTTTTGAGCTGTCAAAGTGTCATTTGAAGTAATTTACAAATCCATACATATTTATTCAAGAAATCATGCAAGCTAACATGCGTCAATATGAATCCGATTATAAAAATTCACCAGAATAAGTTAAAATATAAAAAAGCTACTAATGATAATTGAGAATATGACCTTATGATTAAATGTCTAGAAAAATGAAGCGGATAAAAAATTCATAACACATTTAAAACGGCACTTCCCTCTGTTAGTGGCCTTGGCGAGAGAGAGAGAAGCCTAGAGAAGGAACACTTTAACAAGTTCTTTCGGGCAACCTACTCCCTGTTTCATACAGGTCTTTATTCAATATTTACACAATTTATTTAATGCTAGGTGGGTATCTATCAGTTTTGTTGCATTTAAATCGCATGTTTTGCGGAGGAAATGCAGCATTATGAAATATTTAAAGTTGCTGTACCTAATAATTCCAAATTAATGGTAATTGAGATCGCTTTCCGTTAATTTCATCTTTTTAAATTTTAAATTTTTTAGAAACCATTCATAGAGACAATTGTATATTTTAAAACTAACCCGAAGCAAAATTTCTAGATTTTGGGCTCAGCAGTAACACAGAAATAGAAAATTTTTGAAAGTTTTTTGTTTTTGCACTGTTTTATATAGCGAAATTTTTAGAAATTGTTCTATTGCGAGAATTTACGTCATGATAAATACAGCCATGTCAATTTTCATGTTTATATTCCTAACAATTCCATGTACTTCGTTACTTAGATCATCTTTAGATCATTTTCCGCTTTGTTTAGTCTTTCTATTTTTTAGAATTCGTTCTACAACGAGCACTTACATCTTATTAATTACTACCATGCCAAAGTTCTAGTTTTTAATCCCAATAGTAACCCAAAAATTTCAGTATTCCAAATAACCCATAGTTTAGAACCTCTCTAGAAATTTTTACATTTATCCGTCAAATTGAACCTTTTACAGAGCGTTCATTACGAGTATTTACATCTTAAAAATAACTACCGCACCAAATTTAAAGTTTCTAACCCAATCAATATCACAGAAATCGCAATTTTAGAACATTTTTGCTCCTGCAGCGATGTAGGTTCTTGCACTGACATAAAATAGTCTCTTTTTTTGGAGCAGAGATGGCCACCAACATTTTTTTAAGTTGGCTATGTAGTTTCAGAGATAACACCTCACAAACGTACAAGCATTAATAATATTATATACTTTATAATATTATAACGCTTTATAATATTAGCATTAGATGTACAGATACAAAAGCCATTTATCTGTTAAAAACTAAAGTGCCCGGCGTTGCCCAGAATTTGAATTGATGTTTGTTCTGAAAAATCAATTTCAAAATTTAACATACAACACAAAACAAACACTAAAAAAAGCAGTCGAAATGTTGTATGAATGAATCATATGAAAACGCTATATAAAAATGTATAAATGTATATAACAGACGCAAAAGAATACAGCTATAAATGAACTTATTTCAATTTATAATTGGAGCAATAATGTTAAAATAGGCCAATATTTCCCTAATCGGATTTTTATCATGCTTCAATACATTTTTCGCACTCATAGGACGTTATACTATATCCACCACGTCCTTTATATTTCCAATATGACGTAATATTTTCCTCTTTCACGTGGAAACCTTGAAATAGAAAAGTTATGAAGTTATATTCACTTTCATTTAAATTCGTCAAACCATTTATTTCATTTTCATATTTCACGTGAATATCTTGCAATAGAAAAGTTATGACGTAATATTCACCTTTTTTAAAAATTCGTCAACCTATTTAATTCATTTTCATTTTTCAATCTTGCAGTAGAAAATTAATTGTTGTAGTAATAATTTTATTGTGTTTTTTAATTGTTGGCAACTGCTATAACGAAAAATGTTTAAAATTGATAAGAAATTGCTGTTAAATTGGTGGTTTTTTATTAATTAAAAATTAACTATAAATTATTTCGATTCCGGATTACTTTAGTTTCCTCGGCCATGTTTTAATACACATGTACGTATCTTTTCACAATTGTGGATTTTTATAGAATTACAAACAGACAGATAGACAAGTTTTCATTTTTATATATCTCTCTATTCTAAAAAAAGTAACTAACGCTGTCACCGACTCCGCCGGTTTTGAATTTTTTGTGACCGGAGGTCTTTCTTCGTTAATATTAAGAAAACTATTGCATACAAAAATGTGAAAATCGATGGTATTATAGCGAAATGTTTGATTAACACGCTAATGCATACAGTTTTCAAATCGAAGAATTATTTTAAGAGATATTTAATGCTAAAGTTGGACAAAATCGTTCCATTAAAAAACATTTTATAGGAGCAAAAGCTATACATGTGAATTTAATCATTTATAGATCATTTTATTCAATAGAAAATCCTGGTGTGCAGATTTCATTAAATTTTTTAATTTGACTCAATTTTTGAGGTTTTATTTCTATTTTAAATTCAAATATTCAGCATCTTAACTGATATTTTTTACATATTTTAGAAAATGGTATTAATTTAAACTGTTGCCAACTGTATAAACAGCGCAAACAATAATGTTTGCTTCAAATAAAAAAACAATATTTAAACTTTACTATTATAAACAGAAAAAAACCCTTCAAATTAGAATTAAATAATTAGGTATAAAAAGCCGGCACTTATTGGAAATTACGCCATTAAAACTATATTTACATGTGAATTTTGAAAGAGAAAGGATGATGTAAAATAAATTCATTAACATGCGTTAGAAGTCTGAAATAGAAGAAATTGCGTCACATTACACTTATTATGCAAAATGAACAAAAAATAGTATTGCAAAACAGTTTAAATTAAAAAATTGCGCGATACAAAATATTAGAGGTTAAATATTAGATTTTTTCAAAATTTTATTATTTGTCGTTTGATGTGAGGTGTTCAGCTATAAGTATGCAAATTTTCATGTCTCCAACATAATTAGAGGCTGAGTTAGAAAAATTGCTTAAAATACACAAGTTAGATCCCAGAGGGTTAAATATAAGACTTTATCAAAATTTTATTATTTGCCGTTTGATGTGAGGTGTTCAGCTATAAGTATGCAAAATTTCATGTCTCCAACTTAATTAGTGGCTGAGTTAGAAAAATTGCTTAAAATACACAAGTTAGAGCCCAGAGGGTTAAATATTAGACTTTTTCAAAATTTTATTATTTGTCGTTTGATGTGAGGTGTTTTGCTATAAGTATGCAAAATGTCATTTCTCCAACTTAATTAGGGGCTGAGTTAGAAAAATTGCTTAAAATACAGAAGTTAGAGATCGGAGGGTTAAATATAACTTTTTCAAAATTTTATGATTTATCGTGTTATCGCAAGTGTTCAGCTATAAGTATGCAAACTTTTATGTCTCCAACTTAATTAGGGGCTGAGTTAGAAAAATTCCTTTAAATACACAAGTTAGAGCCCAGAGGGTTAAATATTAAACCTTTTTCAAAATTTTATTATTTGTCGTTTGATGTGAGATGTTTAGCTATAAGTATGCAAATTCTCAAGTCTCCGACATATATAGTTTCTGAGAACGGGGCTCTGTGACAGACGGACAGACAGACAGACAAAGGATTGAGACAGGTAGGGTTTCGTTAGATGAACGAAACTCTAAAAACATGCTGCGGATGACTGTAACAACATCCTAAAATTACATTACCATCAGAGATCTACCAATCCCGAATTTATTTTATATTCGTTTCATATATTCTTATTCTTTTGTGTGGCCCTGTAAAATAACTATCAATATTATATACAGTAAAACCTCTGAATAGCGGACACCCCGAGAATGCAGAATTTGTCCCCTATTTAGAGATGACCGCTACTGAGAGTAAAACATGTACAGTTATTTAAGAGTTGGTAATCGAAAAAATGTCAGCTAAATAGAGGTATCCGATAATCGGGTGTGTCCGCTATGGAGGTTTTATCAGTAAAACCTCTGAATAGCTAACACCTCGGGAGGGCAGAATTTGTCCTCTATTTGGAGGTGTCCACTACTGAGAGTAAAAAATGTACAGTTATTTAAGGGTTGGTAATCGAAAAAATGCCCACTAAATAAAGGTGTTCACTAATCGGGTGTGTCCGTTATGGAGGTTTTACTGCATAATAATATCATCCTTTACAAGAAAATTGCATGCTGTATGATAGACAGACATACATCCAGAGAAAGTTAACCTCCCGGAGCAATAAACACTCATGTCTTTTGTTTTAATCATCCACAATTGTATGTCACACAACAGGCCAGATTTTATACAACAGGCTAAAAACGGTCACCATGGTACGGAGTACTGTATTATTATTTGTTTGCCCACCAAAACTGGTTGCCACGGGTTGTTGCAAGGTTTGCGATCACGTGGTTGAAACTGATCTATTCAATATTAATGCGTGCGTATTTTTTTTTTTATTATTTGCTCCATGTGTTCAAGCCAGTTGTCTACAAAAACATCAACCGGTGAAAGTCACGCACACCAAATTTCTGTGACGTATGCAGATAAATTGTGCTTTTTTAAGAGTTTTTTCTACATAATTTTTAAACGGTTTGGAACTTATTTTTCATAGTACATGCATTCAGTAGACGACCCTCATAGGTACCTTCTGGTGCAATCAGAAACGAAATTCGAACAATATTTTTTGAGTTATCCTTGACGAAAAGTTTTTATTAGGCTTTTTTTTTTTAGTAGAACATGGCGTTAATATCCATCGTAGTACTAATGTGTCCGGACAGTAATATTTCGCTGAGTATTAGCCTTCGCTTCGCTCAGACAATTACTGCGACAGTCAAAAGTTTTCCGTTACATTACGGCCAATGGGGGAAAAAAACTATTGCAAGTGCCTTTTAATGATGTTACAGCCTTTCGAATGGTCTGAAATTTTAAATATATAATTTTTGCAAATTTTGTCGAGCCATTTCAAATTTTATGAAAATCGAATGTATAGTTTAACTATGACTTCCCTCAGAGGGATTAGTCTGAGCGATATTACTGAGAACATAGATTTAATAATAACATGTGGAAGCAAAGAAAATGAGATGTTATCTTTAATTGTCCATATACTGCGATAAACTGAAATGATGAAAATAAACGAATCGTAGAATTGCAAAATCTTATATATAAATTCGTATACACTGTTTAAAAAAATGGGAAATCAAACCATTCAAGACAGCCATGCATGGATATAAAATTGAAAGTACGCAATATATTAAAAGTAAAATAGAAAATGAAACACTAAATTACTTATATCGGAATTTTAACTGTATTAAATGATGTCAAGAGCATAATCAGAAACTCCGCACCAATTTGAGTAACTTTAAATGACAAATATATGATGTTTAAAAAGAATGGACTATACTTTATATGGTGTGTGCTCCCCCGGAATAGTTAATATTGAACAATATCTGATTTCCACGGATGCAATGAGGTTGTCGATAACATTTAAGGAATTCTCTCCTCAAAATCTATTATAGTATCAAAGTACCGAATACATCAACAGTGGCATGCAATGCTTCGTTAGAGTGTGTTTTAGATATGCTCGATCGGATTTAAATGATGAGTGTATGCTGGCCACTACATACGCTGTATTGTTTTGTTTTCAAACATATTCTACACAAGTTGAGCTGTATTTAGCATATATTAAATAAAAGAAATAGTCAATGAGTACAACATAAAGTATGACACAATATCTGAATATATCGTCTGCATAACTTTTGAGCTGTCAAAGTGTCATCTGAAGTAATTTACAAATCCATACATATTTATTCAAGCAATCTTGCAAGCTAACATACGTCAATATGAATCCGATTATAAAATTTCACCAGAATAAGTTAATATATAAAAAAGCTACTAATGATAATTGAGAATAGGACCTTATGATAAAATGTCTAGAAAAATGAAGCGGATAAAAAATTCATATCACATTTAAAACGGCAATTCCCTCTGTTGGTGGCCTTGGCGAGAGAGTGAAAAGCCTAGAGAAGGAACACTTTAACAAGTACTTTTGGGCAACCTACTCGCTGTTTCATACAGGTCTTTATTCAATATTTATATTCTGAAATTTTAAATATATAATTTTTGCAAAATTTTGTCGAGCCATTTCAAATTTTATGAAAATCGAATGTATAGTTTAATTACAGAGACAGTCAAAATTGTTCAGTTACATTACGGGGAATGGGAAAAAAATTATTGCAAGTGCATTTTAATGATGTTACAGACTATGCACTTATGAAGTGTAAAAAATATACATTAAGTACAATATGGGGTGAAAAAAATAATTATAAAACTAGTTATAGTACGAACGACCTCATTTGCCACATTTGACGAGCAATTTCCAACTTGTTTTATTATTGATTCTGAACTGCGTAACTTATGAAAACCGAAATCCTTTGTAACTTAGTAAAACCAGATTTAAGGAGAAAAAAAAAAGTGCGTTGAAATAAAGAATTTATTTACTTATTTATTTTGTTGGTGGCAGTAGTGCTATATTTTTTACAGTTAAAAAAATATTAGCTTCACAGCTTAAATTGTGTTAAGATATTCATTTCAGATTTGTGTTCAAGTACTCAATGTCTTTGATATTCGCAGCACCACCTAACGTAAGGGTTCCCAGCAATAATACTGCAAAAGTTCGTGCACTTCCATGTAGTGGTGGGCCAGCGCATGAGATAAAATTGATGCCCACCAGAATTTTATCTGATGATTTCAAAAGCAAAGTTGACTGAAGCTGTCCAGCAGTGGTCATGCAGTGGTAGACCATCACCCAGCACTTCTCCATCATTGCCAGCACCTATCTTGCTGTTGGCCAGCAATTTCCTCTTTGCTGGGTATGAATATTATTAACTGTTGTAAATGTTTAGTCAAATTTGTGGGTCATTACATAATGTGTAACTATTGTGACGAATTCTTTAAGTATCCTAAGAGAAAAGTTTGAATACGATATTTTTACTGAAAAAGCATTTTTATAAGTTTCTTTGGTATTCTATTTATTAAAATATTATGTCGGACTGCTGAAAGTAACTAAGAAGCTTATGGACCATGGTAAAAATATATTGAATAAAAATTCTGGTTATCCAAGTTTACATTGATATTATTGGTAAACACAAGAATGATTTATGTAAATATGTTATTGTGCTATATTTAAAGTGTTATTTTATTTATCATTTATTTATTTATATTATTTAGTGATATTATTTATTTATTACATTATAATGAGTCATATTATTTTGAGTTGATGTTATTATCTTGAATTGGTATAATAAGTTGATATGATATGATATTAGGTTTATGTAATGAGGTGTACTTATCAGACTGCTACTGCAATTGCATTAAAATAATAGATGTTATCTGTTTACTTAATACAAAACTCCGTATGTACATACATAAGTCATGAACTCCTGGAAATATATTGTGAGAGTGGGTAGATGATACTATTAAATAATGCTACATAATATTACTTGATGATGATATATCATGATAAATACTTGATATATGATGATAGGGCTGGACGATATCAGAAATTTAATATCACGATATATCAACGATTTAATATCGATATTAGTGATATATCGCGATAACTACCTTAAACTCTGTAAGAATAGAAATATTGCTAATTTCGAAAAGAAATGGTACAGTACCAATAATTTAAGTACCAACAGATGTAGAAAGCAGCGAATCAATGTTTTATATCTATATATGTTCAGACTTCATAATTAAAATATGTGTATGTATATATATATATGCAAAATAGAAATACTTCAGAAAAAGAAACCGATGTTTGATATCTGTTTGCACTTATACCATTTGTTGCATAGTACTTTTCTTTAAAAATAGTATGTTTCCTTTTCTTCCTAGTTTATGGATTATTTTTATTAAGATAACATTTTTGCTATTTAATTACTTCGCATATAACTGAAAATTTTATAAAAAGACAAATTAAAATAAATATTCTAAAATTTAGGACAGTGGCGATTTTAATATAATTAAAATAAGTAAAAGCAGGGGAAAAACTAAAATTAATTTAATACCGCGTCATGCTAATATGCTTGTAATTAAGTAGGTTTCAGTGGATGATAGATGCAACAGACATGTTGTTTTTCAATCTTTCTCTAAGGAATGAATGCATTCTTAATCGAAAAAATTCACTGTATTTATATCTTCCTACTTATTTACTAGTAATAAACAACATGGAAACTTTTAAATATATATATAAATTATCAAATCCCATTTCGGAATAGTATAATACTAATTTAAATTTAGTTTTTTGATAAATATCCCTTTTAAGCTAAAATATCAAGATAGGATATGTTCAATTCATTCGACAAAACTTCGCTCTAACGAAAATACAACAAACGACACAGGAGAAAGAATATCAATACAAATAAAGCATTGTATTCAGTACCATAGTAGACGTTATAGACTGGGAAGCTCTTTTTAAAAGCAACGAACCATCACAGTGAACGAATGCTTACCTTGACTTTCCCCAACTTGACGAGAAACAACAAGTGGGTAAGTGTGACATACAGATCGCACATGGAGATTCGTTAATATTCCTTTCAAAACACTTTATTCTTTAATTAATAAAGCAAAATTGATAATTCATAATTATTAAATCCTTAAAAACCGCACATAAAACGGTAAAAAACGCTACGGTTTCTTTAAAAAAAATTGCTCCCCTGCGCACCCCTCCCCCCGAAATTTCGCGTGCCATTCGTTTTAAAACTTTTTATTATGTGTTATAAACTATCTTAATGTTTCAAACAGATCGCCGTGTTAGATTTCCTAATTTAATTAAATCGCGTTCTTTTAGTTACACATTCCACCATCAGGGAGCGCACTCTATTCTTAACAAAACTGTATCTGAACGAAACTCCGTTAAAAAACTTATCCGTAGATATATTAGTCGAGAGGGTGGCGGTATTAAACAACAATTTAAGATACTTGCTGAAATTACCATTCGAAAATAGTGGTATTAATGCTTATGTAATTTTTATATTGAACAAGTAGCATTTATCTCAGGGCTCCGTTAAAAACCTGCACATAAAACTGTAAAAAAAGATAAGGATTTTAAAAAAATATTAGCGCCCTCCCCCTGCCCCTCCCTCCCCCCCCCCCCGAAATTTCTCGCGTCATTATTTTTAAAATCTTTTTATGATGTGTTATAAACTATCTTAGAGTTTCAAACAGATCGCCTTGTTAGATTTCCTAATTTAAATAAAATCGCGGCTTGTTAGTTCCACATTCTTCCTCCGGGGAGCGCACTCTATTCTTAACAAAAGTGTATCTGAATGAAACTCCTTTCTATAACTTATCCGTAGATACATTAGTCGAGGGTGTGGCGGTCTTAAACACCAATTTAAGATATTTTCTGAAATTACTATTCGAAAATAGTGGTATCAACAATTATGAAAATTTTATACTGAATAAGTAAAATGTATGCTGTATTTTTAAAAATGTGACACCGTTTTGAACAATGCTTTAAAAGGGATCGGAAAAATTGTTTAAAATACGCAAGTTAGAGATCGGAGGGGTAAATATAAGACGTTTCGAAATTTTTATAATTTGTCTTGTGATCGCAAGTGTTCTATATACTATATGCATATGTATGCAAAATTTCAAGTCTCCAAATTAATGAGGTGTTGAGTTAGAAAAATATCTTAAGATGCACAAGTTAGAGACCGGGGGGGGGGAGGAGCAAATATAAGACTTTTTGAAATTTTTATGATTTGTCGAGTGATCGCAAGTGTTCAGCTATAAGTAAGCAAAATTTTATGTATCCAAGTTAATTAGGGGCTCAGTTAGAAAAAAAAATGCCTATAATACACAAGTTAGAGCTCACGGGGCTAAATATAAGACTTTTTCAAAATTTTATGATTTGTAGTTTGATGTGATGTGTTCAGTTCTAAGTATGCAAAATTTCAAGGACTCGATGATAACTAACTACATTCTGTATCAACTGGAACTCAGCAATAATCAGAGCTCGTTTGATTATGCATGACATATCAATAGCTGTAGTTATATCAATATGTGTGGAGTCGATCAATCACAACAGCAAGAGAAAGAAATACGATCAGAAGTACGAGAGAAAGAAGTGTATGAAGCGCGGCAACGAATAACCAGTGCTCATTTGATTATTCATAAGGTATCAATATCTGGAGTTATTGAAATACCTGTTGGCCAGAAGAGAAGAACGGAAGATAAGTGTTATTCAGTATTACGCAGACGGGCCGTGGAATAAATTCGGAAGTTTTCAGCGAAGGAATATTGCAATGATTGGGATATTTCTAGAGATAATCAGCGAAAAGAAAGATAATCGAGATAGATTTTCTGTTTTGAAGAGGATGGAGGGTGAAAACATTCTAATGGAATATTGGGCTATGTTTTTCGGGGCTGTGACGGTGTGAGCAAAACATTATTATTTTGTTTGATTTTGAGATATTCTACGCTCTTTTTTAGAGGCTCATGTTCAATATTCCAGTGAGCTCAAAACATTTTTAATTTATTGGGATATATCAGTAGAGTCAAGGTTTAGATATTGTTATTGCGATTCTTAAAAAATATCAATATTTGTCGATATATTGATAAATATTCCAGCCCTAATGATGATTATAATTAGATGAATTTTTGATGATATAAATTGATGATATTTAGAGCATTTACGAAAATAATTTACAAAGATGAAAGTACCTGTTGATTGCTAGTAGAACTAACTGCACCCATTAATAACTTGAATAAAGTAACCAACTCAATTATTAAAATGATTTATTATTATAAAATGTGTATTATTTAATGTATTCTCTCATGTTTTATTTATGTTGAGAATTTATGCTTGAGGGAGTCTAAATTTAAAAGTTGCGTTAAATGTTATTGTTTTCTTGTACAAAAACAATTTATTATTTTGAGTTCAATTGAATTCTTTGCTTACTAAAATATCTCTTAAGTTAATTTCATAAGTTAAATCAATAGACGATCTTAAATTTCCTATAAAATATTTTTTGTATTTTATATATAATCAAAGAAAAGCTTAAAGTAAAATTATTTATTTTCAACATTACGGATGAGTTTTTGGGAGACGTCCCAAGAGTTTAACTGTTTTGAAATTTACTTAGATTAATTTAGTTATACGAGCATAAATTGGTTGATTTATTTAGAGTTCTAATTAATGTTGAATTATAAACTTAAACCAAAAAACTTAACTTTTTAAATTATTACTTAAATTAAAAACTTAAATTTACTTAGGATATTTGGAGTTATGACATGAGAAGATTTACTTAAATTATTACTTGTAGTTACATCGAAGTTATTGATGGCACTGCATCGTAAGTTGTGAGAACTGCTACCCGATCTTTTAGAATAAACTACTTTGAACAGAATTGCTTTCGTTACTCGTCTCCTGGTGAATTCCCAATCTTCATCTCCATGATTTTCTGTCATTAGCCACTTGACTGACAATCATCTTTTATGAGAAATGATGATCGTATACAAAGATTAATCTGTTCAATTAAATAGGTGAAGCTGTTGATCTAGTTTCATTTACTACGTGTTCGTATGCTCCATCTCCATGCTACATTCAACTTCTTCATCTACATCGCTACTAGATCGACGGATTTGTTTTCCAGTAAACTTATATCCTTACACACACACACATAGGGGAGAGCGGGGCTAGTTGGCTACAAGGGTAAGTAAGCGCAGTCATCATAAATCACCTGTTAGTGGATAGATAGCGCAACAAGTCACGGAGTACCTTTCTTCCTGCTTTTCACAATCTTCATTGTAGTTTTGCGCTGTTACCTGCTTGCATTGGACATTTATTACGATTTTTCTCTTTTTTGCTCTCATAAGTAATTTTTTTTTTTTTTTTTGCTTCATATTTTTTTTCTAATTTCTAATACTTATCCTGATAATTGCGATTTAACTTGTGCAGTTTTTCTTAGTGTATGAATAACTGTACCTACCTCATATGTGATTTACTTGGATTATTTATGTTTAGAAGTTTACGCCTCCCTTTTTTGAAGAAATTTATTATGGGGCTAGTAGGCGCATTGAATACGGGGCAAGTTGGCTCGTTGTTTATTATGTGCTGGTAGCTTGAAAATCAGCAAACAGAGATAAAAGTGGTTTCAATGCAATATTTTGGGCACATGAGGCTTGCCCAAACGGAAACACTCGATTTTGTATTTGTGGGAACTGTAACTCTGATAATGATATCGATTGGGATAGAAGTTATTCAATGTTAATATTTTATTCATTATTTTTATGTCTGTATAATTTTGAATTTACATTGCACGTTGATAACGCCTTTGTTTAATCTTTCTGGTAATAATGAAATAGATTTCTCTTAACTGCGTGTCTTATTTGAGTTTCATTTAAATTTTTATAAAGAGAGTGCCAACTAACCATTTTTCCTTTTACTTTAGGATTCCGCTAAACATGAACTACAAAAGCTACAAACTCAAAACTCCTGGTATTTATAGTCAAATGCCTGTTCTTTAAAAGTGCAGTTAATGTTTGTTAAAAAACTTAAACAAAAAAATAATTAAAATCTGTAACTAAAAACTGCGCCTACAAGCCCCGGTCTCCCCTATATATATATACCGTAAAAGCCATCATTAGCGGGCACGTCGAGACCGCAGAATTTGTCTGATAATTCGAGATGCCTGCTTTTGTGAAATAAGAATGTATAAATATGTTTTCTTTGTAGATAAAAAATACATATATTCGTTAAATAGAGGTGTCTGCTACTCGGGAATGTCCATTAACATCCACAACGGACATGCAAAAGGAGTTCTTGAACAAAGCATGGGAATACTGATTAATATTGGGATTTTAGCGCTCCAAAAATTGATGGGCAATATTTGTAAAAAATATGTTTCAAAATTGTACTGATTATAATCAATATATTGAACTTTTGATGTAAAATAGGATTAAAAACAAAACAAATAAAAAAAATCTAATATTTAGATAAATATTTTTCCTTTTAATTTTGTTCGACTTTTGAAGTTCAAATTATTCATTATAATCAGTAAAAGGACGTAAAATATTTAAATTATTGGATTTACGAAAATTGCATTCCAAAATATGGAGCACCAAAAAATCAGAATGTATGGGGATGGAGGGGGCAGAACCGCGGCCAAATACTTTTGCAGGATTCAACGTGGTAAAACCTGGCTAAGTATAATGTTTACAAAAAACGTCTACGACTCAGACGTTTGAAGTGTAGGAAATTCAGACGCAAAAACTGTCTGAAAAAATTAAGACATTTTGAAATGTCGGAAAATTGAACACTCCATTTCAAATACTTAAGTGTCTGAATTTCAGACATTTTTATTTACAGTGTAGATCGTTGACTCCCATATCAGGGGAAATATATGATTTACCAAGGAGAATACATATTCACATAGATTTTATACATACATTAGATACATTTTAGTTATTTAAATTAGTTAGTGGTTTGATTTAACTGAATCTCTATTTTAAGTATATTTATTATGGAAGAAACTGAAATCATTTTACCTATACTTATAACTACATAGTGAAAAATCTGATGAATTTTTTATTAATCCGTGAATTAAATTGGTTTTGTTAAAATTTGATACCTTTATGATGTCATTAATTAGCAGTTCTACGCAACATTCACAGTTTTTTAGTCAAGTTCATATCACTTAAAAAAGTAATATGATATTTTATTAAAACTTAAACTTTGTTGGAATTTTTTACACATATTCGTATTTCATGATACAAAATATTATTTTGATTAAATTCAGCAAAATAATGGTATGACGTTTATAGGCGTCCATGACGAATTTAATTGAATGTACTTATCTTCTACTGAAAAATCTGAATAGCATATTTGCTTCATTTAATGACAGACATTACGTGATATTTTTAAATTGAAAATTTTTATTTGTAATTTTTGGTATGAATGCGGAATCTCTTAATTTCGGAATTTCTAGATTACATTCTACCCTGGACATAAAGGGGACCTGTGGGATAAGATTTAAATACATTTTGTAGTTTCTGTAGCTAATAGCATAATATATTGAGTTTAAAGAAAATGTACGAAATGTTATTTTAATTAAAATCAGGCATGATTTCTAAAGATATTAATGAAACATTTCATAATTCTAGATTCATAAAGTCTGATAAACGGTCCCGATATTCACATAAATTTGAAAAAAAAATGATACAAACTTTTTCTTAAAATTAAAGCAGTAAATATACGCATCATGCGCCTAAATATGGTTTAATGTATAACTTTTAAAATATTTTTGGAATTGCATCAATTAAATTTCTTTACTTTGTGTTAATAAATTAGATGCCAATATCGTTTACAATAAAAGAAGGAAATAGTGCTATGGTATCTTTACATATTTATGAAATATTACTTGACTGTAATATTCCTTCCAACACTAAAATCTCAAAATATTATAATCGGATTTTATGGTTCACTGATAACTTACTCTCACATAAATTTGAAAGATGTTGTACAACGATTTGCTTTTAGAAAAAGCCGTAAGCACTCGCACATTTATAATAAATAACATAGTAAATCATTTTTTGCATAAGTATTTTGTAATACCTTAAAAATAAAGAAAGACATTTGTGTAAAGGGGGGTAAAAACTTCATTAAATATATATCTGTACATACAAAAAAGAAGTGAAATACAATCCTTATATTTTTGTTTTAAAATATTTCTTTCAATGAAAGGCCATAGCCTAGTCTGAATGCATTAATTTTTAAAAAGTAATGAAATTGCATAACAACCTGCATAGTAAATGGGATTTTACCGAAAAGGTAGCATTTTCAAAATACAATATTTCTATTAAACTATTAATTAACTATTTTCCTGTTAAATAAATATATATATTTTCAAATTACACTGTGAGTGTGCTTCTAACTTTTACCAAACTGATAATAAAGAATACTTTTACTAAATGTAAATCAGTGATATGACGTCTTCAGGTATTTGAGAAACATTTCTTTAAATTACGCTCTATTTCAAAATCTTAAAATTCAATGTCAAATGTCAGAAATTTTACGGTTCACCAATCCCTTTTGCATAATTTTGAAAAAGTCGAAGCAAAATTTCGCTTTTCAGAAAAGACGAAACTATTCGTAAAGAACGATAAGTACCATTAAAGTCATTGCTTCCATAAATTTCTGAAATCTCACTAACTAATATAAAAGTTTTTTCTGTAAACAGTGTTATAATATTACAAAAATAAATTTATGTGTTTGTAAACAAGATGTGAAATAACTCATTTCTTATACTTTGTGTTTAAAATATTTTAGTTAATAAAATGGCTTATCCGTATACAGTAGGTATACAGTGATGGAACAGTGTAGCAGCAGATAATCAATTGACACCGCAAAATTTTATTTTTATTCTTCATTTAACTTCAGGACAGAATTTCTGAGATTTTTGAAGCTGAAGAATACTATAAAAAATTAGTGGTGACAATCGGTCAATTGCTGCGCCACTGTTCCATCACTGGGTATAAAGATGTTGAATTACGAAAGAAGTAATGAGACTGTATCAACATCTGTATAGAAATAACTTTTTACTGAAGGGGTAGAAATTTAAAAATTATATTGATAACAAATTAACAAGAGTAGTTATAAATTTCTGATTTAAATGTATAATTTTTACACAATAAATGTTAATTTATTCTGATTTATATTTACGGGATTATGTAATTAATGTGGGGCAAATTTAAACAATTTAATTTAATTTAAATATGAACTAGAATATTATATACTTAAAATATAAATTAGGAAAGTGAATTAGATATTCAATTAACTTTTTAAAATTATTATTATTCAGTTTAGATTAAATTTACTAAATTCATTACGTGAATTTTAAATTGTTTAAAATTATAACTGAAAAGTGAAATAGTTATTTCGTTATTTAGGCCTAAATAGTAAATCTGTGATAAAACAGTTTCAGTTTTTAATTGAATATCCTGGAGAATAATTGTAGTCTTGAAGATTTTTTGTTAACTATATAACAGTTTTTAATTTATTTCATTTGATAATTGCTGTTAATTTGAATAATAAATTATTTTTCACAAAAACATTTTATTTAATTCCCATAAATTCCGTTTTCCAGCAATTTTTCGTAACGACAATATCAGAAACCAGAACGATATCATCTCTAAAATGTTTTCAATTAAAACAAACTCCTTTTTTTGTTCATTTTGATGATTTTTATGCGAGAATAAATACAAAATAGAAGTGTTTTTTAAGCATTTCAGGATTATGTTTAGGAAGATGTTAGATGTAGCCACTCTATTTATATTTTAAAGCAACATTTATTATGGTAATCCCTGTATTATAGGGATTACCATAATAAATGTTCCTTCAAAATATATTATTTTTACGTATATTGCTGTCACATAACTTAAACTGGGATAGAAATCATCGGAAAAATAATTAAACTTATTTTAATAAAGCTGTTTAAATGTTTTTTTTAAGTGCACTACACATATATTTGAAGAAAAAGGAAAACATCAATTATGTGCAAGAGATATTTCAACATATTTTCTTGTGGTGTTTAGAGAGATATTCTGTGGATATATATATATACCTATATATATATATATATATTATACATATATATATATATATATATATATATAGAAACATGTCTAGTGCAAGTATTACACGCACTCAGAGGGTTCCCTACAATAAATATATGAATTATTAACTGTATTAAAAATAAATCTTTTCTAAAAGAATGATAAAACTTTGTAAAGAACTATACAACGTAGGGTTTGGTATAGGTGTATATACCAGAATAGTATGAATGGGTATACCATAAAAATTCAAAGAGATATGAAACCTAAATAATGTTAAATATTGCTATTATGTATAAATCTTTTTTTTTATTATCTTATCCTAATCTGTTTATGATGAACTTAATTCGATACCGTCAGTAAAAGTAGTGCATATTTAAACATCATTTGTCATTTCATAAAGCTAAGTTCAGCGTAATAATAAACTTTTCCTTTTAAAGTGTACCTAAAACCTTGTTCCAAATTTAAACTTCGGATTATGCTAAGCGAGCTTCGAAAGGAAGTCGCAAATTTGCAAAGCTGCATTGGTCCGTGCAGCGTTTTTCTAAATAGGCTTTTTATTTACTTTTAAGGACACTGGAGGCATATTGAGAGATCCACTCAATTCTGTATTTTTGTTAAATATTGAGATATCAACAAGTCGTCAAAATGTGAGAATGCAAACGTTAAATTTATGTAAGAAATTTTAATACATAAATTCTGAAAATCTCACCAATTTATTTATTTATTTCCTTTGTATACAATGATGAAACATATTCGCAGAATTTTTTTTAACTGAAAGGAATAATTTTCATTGTAATAATTATTAAAAAAATTAGATTATAAAATATGAATTACAACTTACATCATTTTTTACATAAACAAAGTGGGCATTAAAAAAAAAATATGAGTGTATTATTTTACAGATTTTTACAATCATTAATTTTCGAGATAGAGAACTTTACTTTTAGAAGGTTTAAAACAGTGGTTCTCAAAGTCAGACGTGACACCCACATGGGATCTATTTAATTTTTATGTTGGCTAATTGTAGATATCTTATTCAGCCATTCCATGACAGTTTATTTTTGTCTTTTCTCCTGATAACTAATGTTATAGACTAAAAACAAAGAGTAATTGCTGATATGCAGACTTTTAAAATAAAACGAGAAAAATATATATTTTCGAAACGCTTCAATACAAACATTCAAAATATAACTACAACCGCAATAACTGTAAGAAAAGAAGTTTTGTGATATTTTGAACCCATTTTCGCGCATATGACATTTTTCCGGTTGCATTTCTATTTTATATTTTTTTAAAATATTTTTTGTCTAATATTTATTGATTGAGATCTTTGATCTGCAATATGTCAGAAAAGGTATCTTTGAACACCTAATAACTTAAAATTCTATCTAAAATTCATTGTGACATACCTAAACTATACAATTTTTTTGAAATATTTAATCAACTTATCTTACAAACCTTATAAAATTATAAATTTTCCTTAACCCATTTATGCCTAGCGTCCCATTTTTGGGACGTTTCAAAATTTAATAAATTTTTACATTTTTTTTTCTTCTTTACAATATGAAAATTGTATGACGTAATTGTCTATAAATGTCTTTATCTATTACTGAGAGATGACAGCATGAGATCGATATTTATTTGCTTAAATGAAGGCATTTTTTCGGTGTTAATAGATTTTGCAGTTTTCAAGATAGCGAAATGTAAAAAGTAAGTTTATTTGCATTTTTTATACCAAGGATCCAAATAAATATGTCATAATCTTAGCTTGTAAACTTTTTCTAAATATATATTTTTTTAAATTGCGAAATTATATGTTTAAGCCTGTTTTTTATGCAGGTTTGTAACGTACAAAATATAGGGCACGAGGAGCAAATGGGTACATATTTCTATTAGACATTTAGGGGGCTGTTATTTATGTAAAGTCCTTTTCAAGATGATTTTGAAATAAATTATTTTTTAGCCTCAAATACGATTATTCTTAATTTATCATTAATAATACTTATAATGTTATTAGTCTCTGTAAAGAAATAAATATATTTTTAAATAGTTCATAAAAATACTAATTATAGTATATAATAAACAATTTAAAAGCTTAACTTATATAAATTTAGACAAAACATATAATTATGCATTTTTCCACATATGGATATTCCCATATTTAGTATATTTACATTTGATCAAATAAATATAAAAATATTTTAGTGTAATTTTTTTTCAATTCATTTTGCAACATTTTAAAGTGATTTTACCAACGAATTTGAGAAAACAAAAATTCAGGCATAAATGGGTTAAAAGACACGATGCAAGGTAATCAGCAACTATAAAATTGTTTATGACTCTTGTGCACGAAACATTACGTGTATATATTAAGTGGATGCAAATGATCTGCCTGATTTTATACCTTTAGTTTTGGTAAAATTTTAATACTTAATAATATTACTAGATTAATTTATATATAAAAAATATCAGGTATTATAAATTTGCCGGTATTAAAGGTATTAAAATTGGATATTAAAATGAGACAGAATATTCGCATCACCCTAATACTTTATTAGAAATATATTTTATTAAATTATAAAATAAGTTTATACACAGCCGACGGTCAACTGGTGATAATGCGAAAGGAAAAGCCGAAGTGTATTCTAATTTGACAGTAATAACACTATGACAGTTAGTGTCTAATTAAAATGAAACAGATTCTAACTAAAAAATTCTACTTCTATATTATGTTATTTATAGAGTGATCTTAGTGTCTCAAAATGTCTCTCCTAATGTTACTGAATTACTAAAACTGATTATTAAAATGTACCAACGTTTTCAAATTTAATGTCATATATGAGAGTCTCTTTAATATATTTTATACAGATTAAAATGGAGACTGTATAAAATCTTCTCTTTCAGATGTAGGTAAGTTGCAACAATTAACAAAATTTTTCTTGCTATTAAGGCAAAGACGTGTAGCTTCATTGCATATATAACGTTATGTTATGAATCACTGGTAAAGTAGCCGTATTCTGCTATCACTCAATAACATAAAAGGGGATTGAAAACAGAAAAAAGAAAATCTATGTGTAAAAATCTTGGGGAGGGGGGGGGGTATTACTTCAGTTTATTATATATAAAGAAACAGCTTTTATAATTTTATTGGTGTCTCTCTTGAAGTGTTTCCTTTTAGGCGTTATATTAATTTTGTAAAATTGTGTATACACCCTTAATATATTTTTATTATGAATCAATGAAGATTTAACAAACAATATTATTAATTATACACTATCCAGTGCTGTTTTGATACAATAAACCTAAATATGTAAAATCAAAAGTGGATGTCTTCATTTTAAAAAGTATAAGTTAGTCAATATACGAGGTTCGATCCAGAAGTAAGGTTCCCAAAGAGCTCCAGCCCCACGGGAAGGTGCCAGGCGAAATATGGCAACAGCTCTGTGCTCGGCGGTTCACGCACTCGTGATTTTCCCTGCCACGCTTCCCTGCGCAGCTCATTCTTGGATCAGCAGCCGTCTGAGATGGATGTTCCCATTATTGATCCCGACAAGTGCATGATTCGTCCCGTAATTAGCTTTTTGAACGCCAAAGGGACTCCACCCGTGGATATTCGTCGTCAGTTGAGAGAGGTATATAGTGAGAAGTGCATCTCAGTTCAACACGTCTGAAAGTGGTGCAGGGACTTTAGTGCCGGTCGGAAAGAAGTCCACGATGAAGAATGGAGTGGAAGACCATCAGTTTCGGAAGCGGTTATCGGACTTGTCACCTAGTGATTATCACCCAAAGTTAAGTTCACCCAGTGTTCCTCATGTTAAAGGAACACTTGGGTGATCGACGCTTCCGCAGAGACGTCAAAGAAGAGGTGAAACGCCCCCGGGTTAGCGGCGGAGTTCTACGACATTGGGATATAGAAATTGGAGCATCGTCTACAAAAATGCGTAGAAAAAGATGACGATTATTTAGAGAAATAGAGCAAACTTTCTTTTTCCAACGATGTAAATTTCTATGTGAATAAACAATGTTGTCTATTTGTAAATTGATGGGAACATTCTTTCTGGATCGACCCACTTATT
Source organism: Maratus speciosus (assembly GCA_963932465.1). Lineage (NCBI taxonomy): Eukaryota > Metazoa > Arthropoda > Arachnida > Araneae > Salticidae > Maratus > Maratus speciosus. The sequence goes on along the minus strand of OZ010795.1, from coordinate 164,709,644 downwards.
ATATTTTTATGAGCAATATTTCGAAAACTGCCTTTATATTCAGAAAAAGACGTTATTCTAAGTCTTATATGGTCTACAAATAAATACTGATGTATCTCTTATTTAATACTGACTGTATTTACTCAAGTTTTCTAATTAAAATGTACATAAAAAGAATGAAAATGCAGATAAAAAAAATGTCCAATCTTAAAAGATTTACAATAATGAAATGAGCACTAACATTTTAAACATATTGTTTGCCTTTCCTCTGATTTAATGTGGTTTTATTAAAATAAATCTTCTTTAGCAGCGAAAAGTTAAAAAAGAAAAATATTAAAAAAGGACGTAAAATGCATTAAGAAGGATTTTCAAGGATTTCGCTTGTCGTATATGTGCTATCTTTTTTGTCAACATTAGACTCTTTGATATCAAGTAAAGTTTATGTCACTAGGTTTATTTAGTGAATCTGTCATTTATCACTCGTAAAATAACTTCATTTTGTAACGGGATGAATGTCTCTTTTCAATTGTTATACAGACTGTCTAAAAGACAATTCCTTCAATGTAAAATTTGTGGTTTTGCAATATATGTATATTTAAAGATATTATTACTTCAAGTATTATAATAAATATTAAATTTATTTGGCTTTATAAAAAGATTATTTTTATTTTTTTATAAACAAGAAGAAGAGAGTAAAAAAATAAGTATTAAACAACTTTAAAGAATTTTTTTCTTGTAATTTTATATTATAATGTTATTATATTTAGTATTGTCCAAAAATAAATATTTTTCTTTCTACATAAAAATGTAAATCGCATACATAGCACAAGAGTTTAAAGATAGTAAGTCATCATCTAAAAATATATTTTTTTTAAATGATATAAAAATGAGAAAACATTTGCTTCTTTTAAACGTCACGGAGATAACCATTAATAAAAGAAAACTTTCTTTTCGAAAATAGTGGTATTCGAAAATCCAGTGAGTTCACAACTCTTTTTTACATTCATTTTATACCCATATATAATAATATGTATTCATATTTGCATACAAAAGATTTAATTCATAGACTGAATATGAGATACCTATGTTTTGTATTTATTTTTTTAAATCATTGATCACTGTTGAATTTTAAATATAAAAAAAACTACCACGTTAAATTTAAAAATAAATGTGCTGTACTTTGAATTCATAACTGTTAGTATTTTGCTGCGTCTTTTTAATTTTTAGATTAGAATGGGTAGAAATTTAGATTAGATAGAAAAAAGTTTATTTTGGCGGCATTATACCAGTTTTTACTTTTATTGATGTGCAAACTATTGCCTTGAGAAATATTGATTTATATACTATCAAGTTTTATGTTGTTACTTTTTGTATTTTTTAATCAATATTTTTAGAAACCATAGAGAGCATATTTAATAAAAACTTCGAATTATAGCATCAAATAATTACATTGCTCAAAAAAATTAGGGGAGCAAGCAAAAAAGGGAAGAGAACAGTGCAAAACAGCACTGTGCAATGTATGGTCATAAATTGGGTAGTACACGCGTAGCAATACATAAAAAAAGACGCAAAAATTATTGTACTATTATACTATTATTATATTATTATACTACTATTTCGGACTGTTTGTCTGGACACCTTCGTCTTTTGGCCAAGAACAACTGTGTTTGCAGCTGAGAAGCATTGTCCGTTCCGTCTCGACGGGCTGTTAAGAGGATATATCGGTCACCAGTTTCTGTGTTAGCACATTTTCGACATTGCACTTGTCGATAACTACCATTTCATGTGTTTTGGAATTGATTTCTCAGCCTTTCATGGACACTTCTTGCGACTCCAACAGCGTCCACTACACTTCGTTGTGTTTGCCTAAATTCAACTGTCCTGATAACACGCCAAGCCATGGATTGCGGTAAATCATGTTGTTGTGATATTTTCAAGCCACCTTTTCTCAAAACACAAGCTTAGCAATTGAATTTTACAACAGAGGCAGTAAAACAGATGTTTCTGCAAAATCCCGATTTTTGCACTTATCACCTTTTTCCAGTTTTTGACCTCATAAACTTTAATTTACGTGTGAAGTTTTCTTTATCTGTTTTCTACAGCACTTTAAATTATGGATGTTTTATTTTACGTTACTTATCGGTGTAAATATTTGCGTAATTTCGTTAAAACTGTGTACTCTATGTAAAACTATGTACTAATTGTTTTGAGCAGTGTATTTAGTTTATTAATATCTAGAAAAACATGATTACTATAAAGAAAATATAAGTAACGTTTACATCACCGTAACAAAATGTTTCACTTCATTAATTAAAAGAAAATATCCTTATTCATTTAAAATTGTCATGTTAAATATTTTATCCCAGCAGAAATTCCGATTATAACAATTCAATAAAATATTCATAAATGATAAAAAACAAGATCAACTTATTAACTTTGTATGCACCTTTGAATAATCGTAATTCATGAGACTTACAGATACACTATTGCTCGCATGATACAAATTATAAAATAATGATATAAAATGTTTATCTACGGAAGTCAATTCGTCACTTGAATACTTTAACATGCAAAGTTTGTTTAATAACTATCGATCATATCATTGTTTGCAATGTTTGTTTTTTGTTAATTATCAGTTGTGTTATGATTTTATGTGCTAAATTATATCCTAATAAGTATGAAAATTCCATACCGAATTCGAACGCCTTTTAAAAAATCAAAAGGTAAAAAAACAGGTCAATAATGGATGCCTATTGCCCCGGTAAAAAATTGGCAGTAATTCAGACGTTTGAAGCGCCTGAAATTCAGAGTCAAAAGTGTCTCTAAAATAAAACATTTTAAAGTATCTAGACATTTCTAGTTACTGCGTGGAGGAAGAAGACGATGTATCACTTTGTGACAGAATGTTGTTCAAAAATCTGTTATCGAAAATAAATAAAGGTGTTCTAACGCAAAAAAACAAACACAGTGACTCACTTTTTGTAAAAAGTAAACCAACAAACTTGTAAGTACAGAAAACTTCTTAAACTCATATTTCTATCTGCAACTCTCTAGTTTAAATAAAAATTGTTAAGATCATTTTCGTACTGATTTACTTCCTTTTTCCGCAATTTTGCGGATTATACGTGGTTGTCGCGCCATCCAATTCCACAGATAATCTAGAGTTTGCAATATTTGTAGAATTGGTGAGTTTCTATGCATATAGAACTCAGAAAAATTTTCTCTAATGAAAGATGAGTCGAAAATGATACTGTGCTTTCCTTACTTTCAGAAGTTACTCAGGCAGTGAAAATAAGCAAGTTTAAAAAATTAACCCTGTCACGTGACTTTAGTATCCATATCGCGAGCAAAAAATTAATCGAATTTTCGGTTCACAATTCTAACATTTATGGGATATTTATTGCAAGAATGAAAATATAAATTTACCGATAGTCAGCATCGAAACGTCGATCGCTGGTATAGTCAGATTGACATCACTCAACTCCATTATTAACAGCGGAATTTGCTTTCTACACTACGATTTTTTTTTAATGGTTGCATTACACTATGTCTTTCATGACCTCTTGTTGTTAATAGCTGGATAAATCTCGGCTCGCATGCACACAAGCAGATACATCTATTTTTTTAGCAATTAATAATAGTTATTAATTTAATTATGCGTGCGTTTAAGAGTTTTAATATCTTCCCGGATATTTCGAATAACAGTTAATACGAGGACTAGCTTCTTCCTTGCTTCTCGCTTTAACAAAGTTTGACACTATGTTTATATACGAAGTTATTTTATTGTAGGAAAATTATGTCATATAGAAAAGGAAAGCGAACTATCATATTTTATTAATTAAAAAGGGATTTTTCTGCCTATATTTCTCTTTGCGTCCATTTGTTAAAACGATATTTTTCTTCAATTTAATATTATTTTTTGAAAATTCTATTACTCCATTTTTCTATTTAAACATTGTTTTAAATATAAAATGTGCTTAATACTGTTACAAAAATGTGTAAAAAAAGTAAAATGAAATTAAATTATTTATTTGCATAAAAATGTTGATGATAAAAAATGTTATTTTTTAAAAGTAGCTTCTATTACTAGATTTTGTATTTTTTATTTTAAATGAAATTTTAAACGCATTATTATAGTTTGAAAATTGAGTCAATTCATTTTGGTAGATTGCTAGTATATTTAAACGATACTGGTATTAATTAGTAAAATTTGTATAAAACAGGATAAGCTGTATCTTGAAAAGTTTATGCACAATTGTATTCATCTATTTGTTTTGAGAAATTAAAAGTAAATAATTAAATGTAACGAAATTAAATGTAAAGAATTAAAATTATGTTTATGACGCACTTTACCTATTGAAAAATAGTCTAAGAAATATAAATATAGTTATAAAAAAGGCTTATGCACCGATCTCTCTAAATAATTGTAGCAATTTTTATGTCAAATAATATCTTTTTTATAGATTCAATGGTAAAAGCCGGTAATATGACTACAGACCACCTGTTTCAGAAATATCCATGCAATTCTTCCTGACAGTTTGTCGCCTTATAAAAGCCATTAAATGTAATGGTTGACCTTATATACCGATAGTAGTAAGCAAAATTCTTGTTTTCATGAGAGACGATTTCTAATGGACAACATAAAAAAGACACGCATAAAAGAATACGTAAAATATAATACATATGATTTCCAATCTTATTGCTCTTTTCTAAAAGAGTTACATTGTTGAGTTTTTTCTTGCTGTAGCAAAATATAACATTTTATTTAATACGATTCTTTAGGTTTTCCATTGTAATATAAATATGGTGTCCTTAAAATCTGTCAAGAAAAGCAAAGTTTGAAAGTACCGAGCAATGAGAATAATGTTTGCTGCAAAACTGAAATCGAAAATTACTTATTTAGCATTTGGTAATATTTGATTTAGTAAAACTTGTATTTTTCATTCATTAAGAGTAAACCTTTATTTAGACGTCCCAGATAGAAAAATGTGTTTTAAAATTAAGATTCTATTTTTTTTATGCCAAATGCCCTTTATTACTGAATATCACATTTTCTTGAGGTTTAAGAGTTCAGTATAAACCAGGTTACAACCAGGTTTCATCTGAATTGTTTAGTTTTGATTAAATTTAAAAATTACATCCTATGAAACCATATTTAAGGTTTTTCATGTGAAAAAGCTTTTTTGATGTAGCGGACAAATGTAAAAATTTGGTTAAAAAATCGTTATAGTTTTCAATAAAAAACTATTTTCATGAAACAAAATACATATTTCGGTACGCTGTCTAGCAGTATGTTTTAAAACTCAAGCAAGATGAATTGTTTGGTTTTACACTGTAAAAAAAAATGGTAACGTTCCATGTAAAATCCAGGAACGTTTCGCCTTTTCTCAGGTTTTCAGAATAATTTAGCTCTTTCCTGTGAAATTCTGGTTTTCTTATCTGAAACGTTCCTGAGCCAAAAGTTGGAAATAGCAAAACGCTGCGGCCGCCATTTATTATTTTTTTGCTATAATCCGTTGCTCGCGCGCGAGTGTCGAAAAAGAATTCCTTAAATGAATGTAAAAAAATCAATATGGAATGCAAATAAATCAATAGACGACATAATCCTTTACGTCTCTATTGTCAAGACAATTCAGATGAAAATAAAATACCTCCGTGACATCGCTAAGAGATTATATCTCGTACTTGTCTGTGGAATGTTTAAGGAGCAGACCGTGTAAAAAAAATACACCTATTATTTGGATCTCCATTAACCAGGGGACCATCAAACATGATTCTCACCGATTTTGATTAATTTAAAGGATGTTTTAGAGTTCTTATCTCTAATTATTCTTGTGAAAGGATTTCTTCAAATGGGACTTAGATTTTCAGAAATTAGATGCCGAGTTTTAGCATACGTTTCAAATACCCATTAGTTTGCAGCTCTCAACGTGTCTTTCGTGGTGTGGACGCAGAAAGCTCGCACGCCACCCCTACGGCCCGAGTTCGATGCTACCTCTGGACTTTTTTTTTTCTTTTTTAATTAATTTTATATTTTAACACTTTATTACAATTTGATTTAAATTTGATATATATTTGACATTTTGAATTGCTGCAAATTTGATTTTTTTTTTATTTTCGGAAAAAATATACAATTACGTTTAGGTTATTTTTTTCATGAAAATTTATATGTATTTTATCTAACTTGTAAACTAACATAATTACTAACGAAAATCCAAAATATTTTATGTCTAGATTTTTTTTATAATTATTATTTACATTTATGTATTTTTATATTTTAAGCAAAGTTCAGAAACAATATATCATATATATATTTACTTTATTGAATTTTAACTGAAAATTTATTTTTTCGTGTAAATTATAAATAATAATTTTGATGTCAATTTCAAAATATTTTTTTCATTCTAACAAATAATGATAATAAAGCGAAAATTGTCAACTGGCAATGTAAAAATCGTCTGCGGATCCCGCACGCTGTGAAATGTCAGTAATGTTTTGCTGTCAAAGAAATATTCCTGATATTTCGCAAGAAACTTACTGGCATTTCTGTAGAAAGTTTTTAACATATACAGTAAAGTTCCAGTCATTTTCAAGAAATGTTTCTTGGAAATAATGGGCAACTCAGCTGCCCATTTTTTCCCAGGAACGTTGCGGAATTTTTTTTACAGTGTATAAGATAAAGTTTTTTTAATAACTGAGTGCGTTTAAGTTTGTATATTTTTTTATCATTTGATTCTGTATAGTACAAACAAATGTATTATGTTCGTACAAATTAAATGAACATTTCATGACACTTTTTTTAAGTACAAAAGGAAAGTTTTTTTTCATTAAACTGTCTTAACACAATTTGTAATCGCATGTGTTTAAAACTTAGAAAAAAAAATAGAACATGTTAAACACTCGTACATTTTATCATAAAAACTAAGGGTTCGGACAGGTACTTACTTTCTAGCTCACTTTCATTTTTTAGAAAACCTGTAATTCTATAAAGAAAATTTCAATCACTGTTACATACAGCGATATTTTCGTTACGGAAATTCTGGTATTGCAAATTTAAAAAAAGACATGTAGAAAAATAAGAAACCCTATGAAGACTACAATTGCAATATACATTACTGAATATGCTGAATAATAATGCACTTCTATTTTTTTTCTTTAACATGTTTAGAAAATACCTTAAGAAATTTATTCTAAGCAGTAGTTTCAAAGTACTTTTTCCCTTCGTGCAACTGTTTTAATATATACTATATTCATACCTAACTCTTAAACTTCTATACTTTGGAATAAACGATTAAATACATTCAGACATGGATGTTATAACAGAAAAACCGAAATATTCACTGGTATTACATGTTCTGTATAACAACACATATTCAATTTATTTCTAAACATGCAAATCCCTTTTTAATAAATCTAGGAAAATGCTTTTCTGTAGTAGCATTTTTAAAGTTAAAACTTTGCGACTATAATTTGAAATTCATATATATCATATGACAAGAAAGTCTTAAATAGAAGTATTATAAATATTTTGATATTATGCATTATTCAAACATATTTCACAATTTGAATTTTGCTGAGGTGTTTCGTATTCTCTGAAGATTTAACATTTTATCTTGAAATTTTCTATTAAAAATGGAAAATATTAGTTTTAAAGAACTTTCATTTGTCCTTTTTTTTTACTCTATATCTAATACTAAAATTCGAAAGAGAATCCAACCAATTTATTATTATTATTATTATTATTTAAAAAATATAATCTCTTTTGTAAACTTTAAAACTAATATAATTTACATTATCTTTAATTTTAAGTATTATATAAATTTTAATTTTTATGACACGAAAGTATGAAATAAAATCTTTTTTATCACTTTTAATTTTGATGTCATAATTTGAATAATGTGATGAAAGAAAATATAATATTAAAAGAATCAACGACTTTCTAAAATAACTTCAACTGGCATATTAAAATTTATTTTGACTAAAAAGAAAATTATCATACATAAATTTTTATATCCTCGACCCTACATAAATAAGAACATAAATAAGACAATGTTACGCATTATTAAAAAAGACGATTATAACTAAATTGTTTTTCATACATTTTTGGGGTATTTTATTTGAGGCGTTATGATTTATATTTTGCTATGAAGTTGCTTTGGTGTGTATATTAAAAAAGAAAGTACATTCTTATAGAAAAGTGTAGAGAAATAAAAGAAAGAGCACACCATACATTTTTATTCAAAACTTGTAGGAGAAAAAAATTAAAATAGCTGATCGATTGGAAATATTATTTTTTAAGCTCTTTTTTTAAACTTAATTATAAGTGTTTTGTTATTACAGTTTGTTACTATCTCGTAGACCATTTTAACTCAATTTATGATATCCCAGATTTTAAAATTTACGTACATGGTTTGTTTTCCTTCTGACAATGCAATATTTAATATTTTTAGAATCTGATTATAAATTAATAGCTTACTTTTAAATCATTTTTTGTTTGTTGGCATCAGATGAGAAATCGCCAAATATTTTGTTTATGGTTACAATTGTATACGAGTTACAGCAGGTAAGTTTTTAAATATGCGCCAAGCTTCACCTGACAAAAAAAGCCAATTGGCAGCGAAGCTGAAAAAGCAAAATATGTATTTTATATAAGTAAAAATAAAAAAATTAAATTAAAAAATAAAGAATGTATTACATATTTTAAACAGGCTTTAACCCTTTAATAGTTTCATATTGAGTTAATTATGATTATACGTTGAGAAACAAATTTATAAATCTTAATATTTTTTTTAAATAGTTATTTTTTCTTTCATATCCCCATACAATAAAAAGAAAGAGTCAATAACAAAATTTTATTCATAAATTCACTAATTTGTGCCTTATACCAATATAAAAAAAAAAACGATGAATTTTCTATAATCAGGTTAGATTCCTCACAGAGAAATAACGTATTATAACGGCATTTCTTCTAAAAAATCTTGAATGAAAGTCATAAAATTAGCCAGTATTTTCAATATAAACATTAAATGTTTAGGAAGAATGTATATAAAAAAATTTTTTTATCACTTTTAAATTGTTCTGAACTTAGAAATTACTTATGGAAATGAGTAGAAAATTTTAAGTTGGATATTTGTAGCTCCTCAATATCGATTTATGATAATTTTTTATATGTTACAATGCATACTCCTTTTGAATATTAAATTTATAGTTAACAAATGTAACTTATTGTTCTGACAAAATTATATAATAATATACTCATTTAAGTTCGGCTAGTCAAAATTCTCATAATGTCTTTCGAACAAACCGCGAAAGTCTTGACTAATACATATCATCTCTGTAACCCACCCCTGCTTTTTATGTTTTAAAAAAAGTTTTATAATAAAATTTGTCACGAAATTAATGCTTGCAAAATGATTATGAAATATTTCTTGATTTATGTACAGTACACGCAATATTCAGTGTAAAATATTATTTTTTTAGGTGATCTAATAATCTCTTAAATGTCTTAACGTAAAGATCTCTTATTTTAGGAGCTGAACATCACTAAAGACTTTATAAAAATAATAAATAAAATCACAGAATAATTTTATTTAGATTCAAAATTTATAAAATAAATAAAATCACAGAATAATTTTATTTGGAAGCAAAATTTATAAAATATCATTCTTCAGTAATGTACGTTTAATGCAATGTCACACTTTTATAAGATTTTTTTTTTTTTTTTTTTGGTTCTCAGATCGATACTACACAAAAGCGCTGATATTTTAAACGAAATAGCTATTCAATTAGATAAGAGTATGTTATCTTATCATCTTTTTTCCGATGAAAAGCATTTAACAATTTTATTTTTGGGGGATTTAATAGAATCGAAAATAGAAATTTGATAATTTAATTCATTCCTTTAAGCGAAATAAACTCAAGTTCTTATTAAAATTGTTCGAACACGATATAACATTTTTATAAATAAAAAACTATATTTATTGAACATAGTTAAACTATTATTAGAAATTATTATAAAAAAGATATGTTTGCTCATTACTTGGTACATCATATCTGAAGTAAGCATTAAAATGATTTAATTAGTTTTACTCAATTATATTAAAAATATTATTTTTTTTCTAATTAATAGGGAAAAAATAATAGCATTGGAAATTACAGGTTCTTTCTTTAATAGATCTGAAATAGATTTAATTTTGCTGTAAGTTAAATTTTTTAGGACTATTATTGAAATATTCACAAAACATTACACTTTGTATCTCCATCTTTTAATCATCATTTAAAAAATATATATTTCATTAATCATTGTTCTCATGAAATAAGAGAAAACAGTGTTCGTCTTGCTAAGTTTGGGAATATTTTTTACATATTCATCATTATGTTAAATAATATTATTTATCTATACAGTACACAAGGTTATTAAGACTTTAAATTTATATATCAATATTCATGTGTCTGAATTACAAAAATAACATAGTTTCAGAAGCTGAAGTTCTTTAATTTCTTTACATGAATAAAAAATACGAACAAAAGACAGTGCATCTTTCAGAAAGTAATACATGAAACTTATATTATATGATACAGTAATAATTGACATCAGTATGCAAATATGGAAATATTTACAAAAAATTACACTTTAGTATGCCCATTATTTAATTCATCATTTAAAAACTATATATGACATTAAACATTGTTCTCGTGAAATGAGAGAAAACAGTGTTCTTCTTTCTTAGTTTGGGAATAATTTTTACACAGTCATCATTATGTTAAATAATATTATTTATCTATACAGTGCACAAATTTATTAAGACTTTAAATTTATACATCAGTATTGATATGTCTGAATTACGTACAAAAATAACACAGTTTCAGAAGCTGCAGTTCTTTACTTTCTTTACATAAATAAAAAATACGAACAAAAGTCAGTGCATCCTTCAGAAAGTAATACACCAAACTTATATTATGCGATACAGTAATAATTGACATCAGTATGCAAATATTGAAATATTTGCAAAATATTCGCATTGATCATTTAAATATGTACGAAATTTCGTTAATGAAAAATCTTAATTATTTCTTTTCTGATAGATACCAACATAGCAGCTAATATAATGTATATATATATTACTTTTTAATTACTTAAAACTATAAACACATGTATAATAATCACTTATAAACAGATAAAGTTAAAAAATGCTATAAAAAGTGATAGAAAATCTTTATTAAGATTGACGATCGTTTCGTTGCACAAACGGCAATATTTTCAAAATCATTCAACGATAGAAAATATTTTCACATAATTTAAAAACAATAAACATAGTAAACAATGTCACGCGACATGATGCATAATGAAAAACATTGTAAACATAAAATTAATTTAAAAGATTAGATTAGCTATTGGCGAGCGTGGATTAATTTACAAAACAATAACATGGTAAACAATGTCACGAGACAACATGCATAATGAAAAGCATTGCAAAATATAAAATAAAAATAAAATTATCTTGTTTATTATTTTGGTTGTTTAGAAATATAGTATGCAAGAAAATAGATCCAATTGAGTCAAACCAGTTATCGGGAGTATACGAAATACCTTTCACCAAAGAAGATGGAACCAAGCAGTTTTATATAGGTATGACAAGTAGAAAACTTAAAACTAGAATCAAAGAACATATAGCAGACATCAAATACAACAGAAGAACCACATCTTTGGCCAGATTATACAGCGAAAAACCTTTACAGATCGATTTTAAAAATAGCAAGTTAATTTATACATCAAGATTTTATTTACCATCCATAATCCGAGAATCAATAGAGATATTTTTACGCAACAAGAATATTTCCAATGATTCAGTGTCCATAGAATTACCTAAAATTTGGAAAGAAATGCTATGTAATTTTAGTAACAATAGTAGAAATTAATCCACGCTCGTAAATAACCAAGATAATTTTATTTTTATTTTATATTTTGCAATGCTTTTCATTATGCATGTTGTCTCGTGACATTGTTTACCATGTCATTGTTTTGAAAATTAATCCACGCTCACCAATAGCTAATCTAATCTTTTAAATTAATTTTATGTTTACAATGTTTTTCATTATGCATCATGTCGCGTGACATTGTTTGCTATGTTTATTGTTTTTAAATTATGTGAAAATATTTTCTATCGTTGAATGATTTTGAAAATATTGCCGTTTGTGCAACGAAACGATCGTCAATCTTAATAAAGATTTTCTATCACTTTTTATAGCATTTTTTAACTTTATCTACTTAAACCTAGTTGGATATATCACTCCCAAAAAGGATTTTAGATTTTTAAAATGATTTATGTTTTCGTTTACTTATGAAAACGTAATAATAACTAGTCGGATGTACCAATTCCAAATGTTTCTTCTATCTCATGCATGTTAAAACTTCAAAATTTGCTATTACAATGCTAAAATTAAATGACAATCTATGCCCATCATGAGGATTTTAAAGGTACAAGGTGGAGCCGGTCAATTTTTTTACGAAAGAAAATGTTTAAGAAGGAACTATTTCATTGTTTTATAACAAACCTACACAATTAGCTACAATAAAAGCATGTATCTTATATTGGTTAGTCTAAGTCTCAAACAAATATTATTTTAACCTAAAATTAACAAAGTACTATGTATTTAAAATTCAGTTCTCCAAATTACTAAAATTAAACTTTAAAACAAATCGGGTCTCTAATGATTAATAGGACTTCACTTGTTTGTTTATAATAGCTTCGTGTTTTAACAGAAATTATTAATTTGTATTTTTTCAAAATTCGGAAAATATTATTACACATGAATAAATAAAATTGCATTTTTTAAGCTTTCTGATGCGAATGAAATAAATGTGGAAGAAAGTCACACGAATATTATTTAAAATACATTTTTGTAAAGAGAAAGTGCTGTACCTTTTGTAAATTAAGTTTGCAATAGATTTAAAACACTCTCAGAAATAAAACTCTCAATTTTGACGATTCAGCAATCCTCGAGCTATATTTCGTTGTTTTTGACGATCATTTCGTATCAAAATCACGTGACTTTTAACGACACATAAACTCTCAAATATTTGACGAAGGTGTTTCTTCACTCACGGCCAGACTCAATGCATTTTAAGGAAACCATACCTCCTCAAATCCTGCGACTTTAGCAAGCAGATATAATATCTGCTTCCTAAAGTCGCAGGATACAAGCAAACAAAAACAAGCAAATATCTGAGATATTTCCTTGTTTATGTTATTCCTGTCATACTTTATTTTAAAAATTGCACTTTTTAGCGCTTTTCAGAAAATGCTGAAATACAGGTAGTTATTGTTTCTGCATTAGTTATTTTTTTAGCTCTTAAAGTTTTTAAGAATGTTTATTATTATTATTATTATTTTACTTTGCTCGCTATGGCTTAATTAGAAAAGAATAAATTTCCTGTGTTTTACAAAATCGTTTAAAAAGAAAATTTGGTCAATAAAGTTTTAAAGTTCAAAGATCCCTTTTTCATTTAAGAAATATATTAAGAATATAACTATCAAATTAAATATGCATAATTGATCCCTCTCACTTCTCTTCTGTAAACAGTAAAGTATTAAAATCTGAACCACATACTCAAATTGATAAAATCTCCCCCACATGCACTTTAAAATTCGTTATTTCTGAGCAACAAATTAACCAGACCAGATTTTAATCATTCATCGAGCAAAGAAAATTTTCCTAATAAATTATATTAATCAAGCCATATTATAATTATTCATATTAACCATAGGAAGTAATAATAATAAATTAGCCTTACTAATTAAAACTTGCAAGAATTATAAGTATAACAACATCGATAAAATTACAATCAACCTTATAAAAATATAAATATACAGTAGAATCCATTACATGCATCTAAAATCACATCCCTTCGAGGACTCAATAGCGTAATAGCTAGAGCGTCCGTCTCCCACACCGGAGGTCGTGAGTTCGAATCACCCCGAAGCTATTATTTTTTCTCCTATCGATACAAGAGCTTCTAAACTCTTCAATAGGTGGCACCACCAGGCCACTGATTGCGCTTTTCAAACAAGCACTTTTGACGAAATTGTTATCCTCAAACAAGTGAAGAAAATAATTTTCTCAATTTGACGAAATATTTGCTCGGAGCATATCCCAGGAAATGGTTTCGTCAAAAACGAAGAAAATTTCGTGAAATCTGAGAATCCATTTCTGAGAGTGAATAACCTTTAAATTCACCGGATTTTATAACAAACCATATTTTTGACATAGCACGTATTTTAATTTCAATTGTTTTCAATATGTATGAGAAAATGGCAACAAATGGATTAATCTACTGATTTCCCTTTACTTTTAAAAAAAATAGAGTACATAAGTTGCCATGATTACAAAATTGGTACTAAAAATTATAAAAAAAAATTAATATCTCAAAAATAACTTGAGATACGGCTTTCAAACAAATTGCAATTGATAGCAATTTTTTTCCCTATGCGACGGCCTAAAAATTGAAAATGTGCGATGTTTAGAAGTTTGAAAATTTATTTTAGCAAAAATTGTAAAACCGAAATATCATTTCAAATTTCAAAGTGTAGCCATTCGCAGAATGACGTATGTGTTACGCAAATATATGTTTGTCTTTTATAATATAGATATGTTCGATAAATTGTGTGCATTAAAAATCGAGATATAATCATCGTACTTTTCAAAGAAATTATTGCATTTCGGCATCCACCATTTTAAATGTCTGAAACCCAAAATTCCTAACTTAAAATGCACGAAAACGAAACCTGTTGGGTAGTATACACAGAAGCCTAATAACTATCTTTTTATGTGAATGTGTAACGGAATATGAAGTTTGATTACATTCCGTGCATTAGTTCTTGAGATGTATACGTAGGAATCGCGAAAATCATAAAAAAGCAATATAGTAGTGTCTCCTGTTATATGATTTACACGAAAACCCAATCAGCACCAACTTATGTCTGGGTATAACAGAATATGATGTTTCCTAAAATTACGTGCATTACTTCTTGAAATATGAATATCGCTAAAATAACGTACACTGTAAAAAAACCACTGTAAATTTGCCAGCACAACTCGATCACAGTTGAATGTACTGTATCTTTCTTTGGTTTCCTGACTATTTAAACATGAAAAATACAGTAGTTGCGTAAAATTTACAGTACAATGTACTGGCAATTTTGGACACATTTGGACCACAGCACAAACTACTGGCGTCCAAATTGCCAGTACATTGTGCTGTTAATTTTACTCAACTACTGTATTTTCCATGTTTAAATAGTCAGGAAACCAAAGAAAGATACAGTACATTCAACTGTGATCGAGTTTGTGCGCGAGATGAACAGTACTTTGTACTGTAAAAATGTCGTTTTTTGTTACAATGTAAATCTTAGAAAATGCAGCATAGCAGCACTACCTGTTGGACTATTTACACCAAAACATATAATCAACAATAACTTATGTCACCGTCTATGTGAAGTTTTTGAATCAGGTCTTAAGATAGAGCTATTGCGGTAATCTTTAAATAGAAGCATAGCAGTGCTACCTATTGGGTTCATTTACACCGAAACGTAATCGGCAACATCTTATGTCAACATCTAATGGTATCTGATGCTGGTTGAAAACCCGCCCATGAGTTCATGAGATAGAGCTATTCCGGAAATGGTGAAAAATTCAATAGCAGCGCCACCTGTTGGGCGATTAAAAAAAATTAACCATCGGCAAATTATATCAAGGTATAACTAAATCTGAAGTTTTATTAAATTCCGTGCATTAGTTCTTGAGTTAGAACTTCCACAATGTTTTTGTCAGATACAGACCGGCAGACGCACAGACAGCATTTTCTAAAAACAGTAAAACCTTGTTCAGGACTTTATTAAACGTATAAATCCGTATAAATCCGTCAAAAAAACCGGAAGTCGAACTTCTTCACAAATACAATACTTTCTTCTTGCGAAGATAGAAGAAAATAAAAATATTTTAAACTTTGTTTTCCCTTAAAGCAGTTCCCACATAATTGTTATATTTATTAAAATTTACTGAAAATATTAGTATAATTTTGTAAGCTGTAATCCTTATGCTGGTATGCGTAATAAAAGTCCAAGTGGCATGGTCAATTTTTGTAACTATTTTGGTGTCAATAATTTAGGTTAAATAATAATATCGATACAGTCTCACTGATACAGACTATCTGTACGAAACTACCTGTCAGTTTGCGCACTAATATGGTGAAGGGTTTGCCATAGAAACGGAGTCCAACTAGCTGAAATGTAAATTGAATAGCAGCACTATTACTGATGTGAACACCTGATTCAAATAAAATCAAATATTGAGATTTCATACAAATATTAAGATCTTATTACAAACGATCATAGACGAGATAAATTTCTCAAGTAAGGAAAAGTTTATTTGTAACAGATTACGAAATTAATGAATATATATATATGTGTGTGTGTGTGTTATAAAAAAGTACTTTGCAATATTCATTTAAATTATTCTAAGTTTCCGGCATATTCATTATTTCCCTATTTCTTAATAATATCTATTATTTATTCCTAACTAATTTCCTTTCAATTTAAAACGCGTATATTAATAATTATCTTATTCGAAATCTTAATATATAATTTCTAATACCTTCACAAATTTTTATTAGCTGCCAAAACTATAATATTCTGAGTAAAACCGGTTTTTATTTTCGAATTTTTTTAAAAGCCATTTTGCTATTTTTTATTTCCAATCTTAAATTCCAATATTCTGTTTCCCGCACCTTGGAGATGCCAGACATTTTATCTCAAATTCCCTACATTACGAGGTCGGGTATTCATTATCTCACCTCTTCTTCTCTCACAACATTTGTTTAGCACCCGCTGATCTAAGTTCGCCGTTCACCGATTGGTTCGTCTTTGTATTACCTTGGAAACTGTCACCCTCCACGCCTTCTAACAAAAAGCCGAAGCGATGATTTCGGAACTCAGAATTCTGCCTTGTTCCAGTGCCTTAAATTATGTTACCAGATGTCATACAGTCAAGTAGAATATCTAAATTTGTTGTTTAAGATCTTTTTAGCATAATGCAATGTTTTATGTTAAAGCCTGAGGGCTCTACGGATGTTCTTATTGCATTGGAATTGTTTACGTTTTCATATTTTGATGGCTAAACGTTTTAGAATTACAAGTGGCTCTGTTCAATAGGATTATAATACGATTGCAAATCCAATACTTTTGTTTCCATTGGAATTAGCCGATATCAGCTATTACTACAAATTTATGTAGATGATTGGATTTGTCGACTGCCAAAATAATGCAACATGTCACCTGCCGCCAGTACCCTGCGAATTTATTGCATCGAACTATAATATTTCACTAATTTAATAAGCAATTTATACAACGTTTCATACATAATTCTGTAAATTTTTGATACATTGAAACTGAAGTAAACATAAACTGTAAATAATTAGTTTTACTTATTTAAATATAAGGAAAAATTATAGTAAAGAAATAACTAAATGGCATGAAAGTATTGACATTATTTTAAAATTCCTTTTAAAAAGAATGTTTTGAAAAGTGGATCAGATCTCCTTAGAGTACTTTTATTTTCAGAATACCGAAGCCTTTTCTGAAGTATAAAATAAAATATGAGGATATTCAGCAATACTAACTTGCTTAACCCTTTCCGGTACACACACATTTTGTTGTAATATGATGAAATCATCGACTGACACCGGAATTTACATACGACTGTTTTAGAAATTAAAAACTTGTTATTTTAAATTTCATTGTTAATGCACAATTTTATTAAAATACTCTTGGTTCCGTTTGTAAGTTTAAAATTAAAATTAGGTATCCTGACCCGAGAATATGTCGTCTGAAAGGGTTAATATATCATTGTCACAAAACATATGATTACTCTTTTTCAACTCGTCTATAATCTTCATCATTTTTTAGTAAAATCGTATAACCTAAAATTTTGCTGTTTCAGAAATTAAATTTTACCAGCTAAAAAAATAATTAAATGACATAAAAAGTTTCGACATTTTTAAAACCTTCTTTTAAAAAGGATTGGTTCAAAAAGTGTTTCAGTTATCCTTAGAGTACTTTTATTTTTAGAATACCGAAACATTTGAATAAAAATATGAGGATAATGAACAAAAGCAAACTTGCGTAGTCACTGATTATGACAAAACATATGTTGCTTCTTTTTTTAAACGTCTATTATGTTCCTAAATATTTACGAGAATTGTATAAACTAAAACTCCGTCGTTTACAAAATTAAATTTTACTGAGTAACTCTCTTTTTAATTTCCTTTAAGGAGACTGGGTCGTCTGCAACGACTTGTTGGAAATTGGAAATTCAAGCTAGTCTTCTAAAGTCCATATCTTATTCAAATATGCATGCATCATTATGATTTTCTTTTTTATCATAATTTAGTAAGAAGCAGATATTTTGACCCTTTATCTACTGAATTATGAATACATAATTTTCTTTATATTCTGAAGCATTTTTCGTGAATTGATTAAAATACAATAGAAGATTTACATAAACGTTTAATAAATTTTAAATGGATTTTAGAAGGATGGATCGATTTAGAAGTATTAATTATATTTAAATTTATATGTATTTTGTGTAATATTTATAACCCCACGCTAATTTATTATTTTAAATATTTTTCTTGTATTTTTTGTAATTTTATAGAATTGGGTAATGTATAAATATAATTTTCTTAAATAGAAATATAGAAATATTTCCGAACTGAAAAATTGCCCATTCCCCCCTCCAACGTCAAGAAAGATGAAAGATTCAAAGGCAAAAGAAATAATCCTTTAAAAAATATTTTTTTTTATATGTAACCAAAAATGCTTTTGGAACAAGATAAAGTAATGTATCTGTTACTCATTCTAAACTGTATTACAACTAATTATGTATTAAATGAATTTTATAACAAGTTATTTTAATGGTACTTATAAGTACTATCAGTTGATAAAGGGTTAAAATAAAAATTTACTGTGTGCGCTTAAATATAAATTTAACATAGGAATGTAAACCAACATATTTTTCCTCTTGAAAATTTTAAGGTATAAACGTTGTTACACTTAAAAAAAATGAAAATCTTACCTTGAAATCTTGAGCGATGATAAGAAAAATATTCGATTAAATATACTGAAAGTATTTTATTCTTTACTAGATGTTCTCCAAAATAAATAAATAAATAAATAAATAAATACATTTTACTTTTCAGAAATCTGCATTCTATTTTCCATAAAAATTATCCATTTGCAAAAACATCCCAATGTTTAAAAATAAAAAAATCGGATCCAAAAAATGCAGTAATCATATTTTTAAATTACACGTATGTACTTACAACAGATTTTGCACAAAGTATACCACTACAGGAAAAAAATTACATTTGAGAATAATAAAAAAACACTGGCCTCTTACACTGGGATTTAAATGCCTCCATACATTTTAAAGTTGGTAACCTAAAAGGAGCATAAATTATATATAATCTGCAGAATCTGCTTTATTTTTTAAGCCGCAATTTGAAAAATCAATTTTTTGAATGTGTATGACGTCATAGTTGTTTAAAAAAAGAATGGTTCAAAAAGTGGTTCAGTGGTTCAGTTCTCCGCACAGTACTTATATTTTCAGGCTACCATAGCATTTGATATGTAATACGAGTGTAATACTAAACTTGCGTAATAGCCCATTATATCAAAATCCACGTTTACTCGTATTTTTACTCCTCTATAAACCTCTTCATTTTTCCTTAAAGTTATACGAACAAAAACATGTTGTTTCGGATATTAAACATTGAAGACCTCATCAACGTTAAAAATATGTAATATCCTGTATTTTAATGAAAAAACTGATAAAAAATGTCTCTTTAAGGCGGTGCATGAAATCTCACTTCAAACTTTAATACGTAAATTTTTAGGTTAATTATTTTTATCTATGCCTCATTGAGAAATCTAGAATTCCTTTTTAGCAAAATCACTTCTTAAATAAATAAGAATATTTATCTGAACCTTTGTCTTATAGTAATTAATAATCCTCATTTTATTATTACACTATAACTTAAGAGGTATAAAAATGATAATTTAATTATTTAATTCACTTTAACTCCTTAACTCTTTCTTTTTTTTAACACAACAAATTAAAAATAAGGACCCGGCACCACTTTTTTTTAATTAAAAATATTTGACTTTGTACAATCAAAAAAGATATGCTATTCAACAAATCAAAGATCGCAGTTAAAATTAGTGGTATCCAAAAGCTTTTAATATCAAAGATAGCAAACTTTTTTTTTCCTAGAGTTGCTCTCGATCAAAACAGTTAAGCCGTTAATACTCATACTTGGCTGTGGAGCAAGTTAAAGTTCTTATTACGATTGATGAAACACGTCATAAAATTTTGTTGTATGTAAAAGATCATTTGTCGCAGACAGCTACACTAATTAAAGAAATATAATTGATTCCTTGCACTTCAAAATTTTCTGAACATAGTAACTGAACTAAACATAAAATAGAAAAAAATATTTTTATTGATTAATTAGTAATGAAAATATTCCAGTTTTCTACTAAAAACACAATTCTTCCTGGAAGTATTAATCTTTCTTTAATAAAATCTGAAAAAAAATTGCTAATTTTAAATGATTTGTTTCATGTTAATTACAAAAGCATTTACAATGCATTGAACAAATATAAATTTACCGGATTATAATATGATATTACTTGAAAATAGCTATTATATCTTTTTATGAAAAATTTCATTAAGCGCTTTTCATACCGATATCCACACCAGGTAAGTTCTTTTCTATAAAGATGTAGCAGTCTGAATTAGATAAAATATTTTTCCTTAAATTGAATTTTCTGATGCAAAATAATCCTTCATTTATTAATTCAATAAGTTGAAAACTGTGAAAACGACAAATCAATTATTACTTTAATGCGAAAAATTTAAGTTATTATTCCAATCGATGAAGCATAGGGTAATATTTTAAAATTTCGAAAATATTATTTGTAATGAGACTGAAGTTAACTTTAAAAAGTGGTATTTTATCCTGGTATCTTTTTTTGTGTTAGTACATCATTTCTGAAGTAAACATCAATTAGATATAATTAAGTAGCTTTAATTATAATTAAAGGATATATTTTACTTTTTCAATTAAAACAGTCCTATTTCTGGAAATATTTATTTGTTGTTGAAGACATTTACTGCATAACTTTCTGTTTCGAACGACCAAGAACGACAAGCACTGTTTTGCATACAAATGAACATAAAATTATTCTTTCTTGAAATTTTATAAATAGCATGTTAAATTATGCATATTAATTATAGCAATGTTTTATATAGTTTAAATATGATAAGAATAATTTTTACCATATATGTTAGCTCTATATTACGTAGTGTTCATTAATATAATAATTATTAAATTAATTATTTTAATTCTTAATTGTAAAAATATTCACAATTATTTGATTTATAGTAAAAATTTATATGTAATTAATTAGCTCTATTTAGATTAGTTTATTAGTTTTAGCTTAGTTTATTAGTTTTATTTAGTGATTTATTTATTTATTTTTAACTTTTGTTTAAACGAATAAAACAAGACATGTCAAAAACAAATATCTGATCCATTAAAGCCTTTTTTTATATTTTGTCTTAATGCCATTTTCTATCTGTAACTGTAATTTTGGTACAGCGAGTCTATAACTGCCTACACAATGCAAAATTAAACAATCGCTGGCCTCGAAAACAAATTGTGGAGCTGATCAATATTCTTAGTAAACAAAACAGTATTATTTCTCGGAAATTTTTAAAGCACCGAAAAATAGTTGATCAATTGAAAGTACTACAGTTTCTTAAAAAAAGCATTTATGCAGTACATTGCAAAAATGCACAGGCGTGAAAGAAAAAGGTAAAAATCCCCTGCTAACTCTGTAACAAATTATTGTATAATAAAGTTTCTAGTACCAAACGATTGGAAATAAAATCCGCTTTTAAATTATGTATATAAATTTGCTTAAGGGGCTACATATCAAAATGAATCAAATCTTTCTTTTTTTCAATAGCATGCCCACGTTTGACAACATGAATAAATTCCTCGCCCACTAGTTCCCCACTAAATTCAAATTTTCATGAAATTTGTACGTATTTGTTTTAGTTTCCGGGAATTTAATTATTTTAAAATGAGCAATTTTAAATGCTGTATCCAAATTGAAGGTCGGTACTCGATTGTTAAAATGTTACAGAATGACTATGTTATTTCCAATTAATGTATTATTTCTTAGCAATATGACCATTTCACTCACTTAATATGTATTGTAATAGCGTCCGGCGAAATGGAAGTTCTTTCTTTCATCGAATGTCGACGGGAAAACGAGTTCATCGAATTCCCGGTAGAAGGTCTCACGTGCCAGCGGAGAGAGATGAAAGGAAAAGAAATGAAGTCAGAGAGGGCGGGAATAGCGGCGACAGAGGTCGTATGCTAGAGAGCTCGGTGTGAGCCCAGTGAGATTGTTATAGTTATAAGAACGTTGTGATCTGATTTTAAGAATAAGCCTGGAATGTGGCTTGTGAAGAAAGCTGTATAGTTATTTTCTGTGTAGATATGTATATAGTTTTTGTTTATTAAAAATTGTTACGGTTTAATATTGAATTTCGAATTTATTCGATGATTCGGCTAGTTGTGGAGACTTTTTATTAAAGTGAAGATATTACAGCTAAGTACATTATATTTTTGGTGGCTTGCGGTGGGATATAGGAACTAGATAAATTAGTTCTGCGAACTCATAGACACTTCTAAAAATTTTTTGAGACAAGCAATGTAGCTAATTTTGTGTGTTAGCAAGTGAATACGAGAAGCTGTTTTTGACGACTGTTATTGTCAGCCCTGTGTAATTCAAGCATCAAACGGTAAATCCCTATATTTCTCTTTCATGCTAAATTTTGGGAGGTCCCGGTGTTAAATTTAGTATTAATATTGTTTGCAAGGAAAATTAAAATAGGGTTTTTTGTTTTTGCAAGGTTCAAGCATAAGGGTTATCTATTTGTTATATTTTCATATATTCTCTGGTAAAGGTTTACTATTTTGTTCTCAAGTAAATATTAAGTGTAGAAGTGAAGTATAAATATTTTATGCATAAATTTTTAGTGATTTTTATAAAGAGTAAATTAATTTTCATTGCATGTGTAGTGCGGTAATGCAACTTAACTGTATAAGTTACAGTGTAAAGTTTATTGAATTAGACAATTGAATTTACTGAAATTATTTCTTTGAAATTGCTATTTATAATTTATGTTCCCAGTAGAGAGGAATTTTTTTTTTTTTAAATTTTCGTAGGGCATTAAAGCAAGGTGACTGAGTAAAGTAAATTAATGTACGGGGACTTTTTATTATTATTTTTTTTTCTTTGAATACTTTGGTTACGCCTTTTATTATTTATTGGGATTTGTGAAGGGAGTTACTCAGTTTTGAAAAAAAAATCGAATCCTAGATTTTCTTTGGTGTTTTGTTGTTAATTGTGTTCAGGAAAATTACTGTAATATTTTGTATTTGTATTTTTTTGTAGTGAGATATTTTCTGAGTTAAGGTATGGCTACTTTCCTGAATAAGCAAAATAAAAATGTGTTGCTTTTGCTCGCGGCAGACTTCGATACAGAAGTATCCGCTAACAGTAGAAAAGTGTCAATAATTCAGGCAATTTTGAATGCTTCTGTAAGCAATGCAAGAGCAAATAGCAAGAGATATGTTAGAAGGAATTTTAGAGGAGAGGGAAAAATTAGCTGAACAGGAAAAATTAGATAAACTAGCGGATCAGGAAAGATTAAAA
Source organism: Maratus speciosus (assembly GCA_963932465.1). Taxonomy (NCBI): domain Eukaryota; kingdom Metazoa; phylum Arthropoda; class Arachnida; order Araneae; family Salticidae; genus Maratus; species Maratus speciosus. The sequence continues at coordinate 164,685,816 of OZ010795.1, read as the reverse complement.
TAGATTAAAGCGCGAAGAGCCTGAAAGTTTATAAAGAGAGAAAGATAGACAATTAGAATTAGAGAAGGTGAGATTACAATACAGTGTAGATACTAGCTCTCTAGCTTCAACTGTGTCTGTGATGGCTGAAAATAAAAATAAGGCCTCAAAAGAGAATTTAAAAGAATCAAAATATGTATCTCAACTTATACCTTTGTTACCTGTAGATGTAGCTGAGATTATTGTAAAAGAACCCCTAAAAAAGGGATGATTATCAGCAAATCAATCCCGTTTTGTTGAAAAGGGTTAGATTAGGAGCGGGGGCCCTGAGAACAAAATTTGAGACTCGTCAAAAAATTCAGGTGCACTTTGATCTAAGCTTGTTTATGAATTGAGAAGGTACTTAGAATACTAGTTAGAAACTGTTGAAGTAAATGATTTTGAATCGCTCAAAGAACTTATACACACAGAGCAGGTGAAACGTAGAGTACCTTTCGAAATTTAGGATAAATTCTTAGATGAATGGGAAGAAATTAAGAAAGCGTCGTATTTAGCAGAAAAATGTGATAAATACGAAAGTGTGAGAGGGAATGTCAGGAAATCGGATAACAAAATCTGGATTAATAAACCATATTTTAGAGACTGGAATGGACAGGATAGTGCTAGAAGTAAAGATGAACAGGCAATTAAATCAAGTGGGGATGATAACAGAGATAATATGCGTAGAAATTCTTGGAATAAGGATAAATTTGATAGAAAAAAGTCTATTATCTGTTTCCAGTGAAATTGAGCAGGGCACATCATACCAGATTGTCCGGATTTAAAAAGGAAGGATTTTGTAGATATAGTTAGTCATCTGGATGTAGACATGAGTTTAGTAGAGTGTTTTACACAGTATTTCAAAAAGGCAAAAATTAATGGGATAGAGCGAAATTATTTACGTGATACCGGGGATGGGTTTGACCTTTGTGACCATAGTTGGATTGATAATGAGGATTTAATTGATGAAGTAACGCGGATAAAACAACCCCTGGAAAATGAGTGTAAATGTTTGCCCTTGGCGAGAGTTACAATTAAGGTATATTTTGGAATGGTGGTTACTAAGGCTGCTGTGATGCCTATTGAGTTAGAACATGGTTATTATTTGTTGGGAAATAAAACTGCTGAACTTATTGATAAAACAAAATGTAAGCCTGTATCGGTGAATGCTGTAATAACACGCAGTGAGAAGCGGTAACATGAGAGGGAGATATCCGCGGTTCAAGTTGAGAGTGAAATTGGTTCGGAGGCTGGAGATCAGGAGGAAGCTGAAATGATAGTTATACCGCAAAGGTTGGAGATACATTCGGGTTTGGTTAAGGTATCTGCGGAAAAATGTAAGGCAGAGCAGAAAAATTGCTCTTCACTTAAGGAGTTGTGGGAGAAAGCCAAAAACTCTAATGATGACGAATTTTGTGTTAGAGAAGGTAAGCTTGTGCGGGTGTAGCAGTCAACGAGAGGTGATGATAAAGTTCAGTTATGTGTGCGGGAAAATTATTGTAGAGAAGTGTTAGCATTGTGTCATGAGCAGGTGTCAGGACAATTAGGTGCGACTAAGTCAAAGGAGACAGTCCTTGGGTGTTGCTCTTCGCCAAATGATTATCACCATATTGAAAATTATGTTCAAACTTTCGCTAATCAAAATGTAGATAGTAATTGGGGTAGGTTTAAGGTCCCTCTAAATTTGATACCCACTATTTCGGAATGCTTTTCTATGATAAGTCTGGATTCGATCGGTTCCGTCCAAACTAGCAGTAAAAAGAATAAATACTTTATTGCTTCCATTCGCCCAGCTTCTAGCTCCCCTGATGCTATTTTGGTGGAAAACATGATTTCCACATCCATTATTAATGTTGTGTATGTCAATACTCGAAAGAATCCTCTACTGACAATGAAAATCTTGTGTCGATATTTTGAAAATCAAAACAGATATAGTTTGCTCAATGTCATTGGTTTTGAATTTTGTCATACTAGACTGAAGAATCCTGTTGAATGTACGACTGTGGTTCAAAAAGTTGATTGGGTAGATTTTGGCGGGTCCCGTCATTTAAAAGATGGTCAGACTGAATGGATAAATTCAATAAATGAAAGGAAATAGCTAATATATAGTTAAAAAGTATTGTTACATGTGTGGTAAAAGTTGTTATACAGTTTTTCATATTGATTTTGGAGGTACTCCTCTCTGGTATATTATCTTACGTTGGAAGAAACTAGTTAAATAGTGCAAGCATGATACAGATGATTGCTTGTAAGATAAAAAAAAAAAAACTGAAGGACGCAGACTGTTTTGGGTTTAAGGAAAAGCTTAATCGTTATCGTTTTGAAGAGGGCTTTGGTGATGAAATGAAAGTAGAAGGTTTCAATTTAAAATGTTTGCAAGACCATAGTTTTGTGAAACCCGTTTTTGTTAAAGACAAAGATGGTCGGGGAATGGGAATGTCAAGTGCTGATTTTACTGTTAATGATATCCGAAAGCGTGTTGGTAGGCGCAGAGTTCTGCGTTGTCTAGAATTGTTTGCCTGGTCATGCATTTATGATACTGTGCTATTTTTACTTACATGGGAGTGTCGCATGAAAGATATTACTGAGATTAGGAAGCTGTTGTTAGAGGCCAGTTTAACAGTGAAACCTACAAAATGTAAGTTTGCACAAGACAGTGTTAAGTTTTTAGGTCATGAGGTAGGTTCGGGAAAGTGGTCCCCCAGTGACGTAAAAGTAAAAGCTATACTAGAATTCCCAACGCCCTCAACTAAGACACAAGTAAGGTCGTTTCTGGGAATGACAGGCTACTATTCTCGATATATAAAAGTTTATGCAATAATTGCGGTAACTCTAACTAATATCTTGAAAGGGAATGTAAAAAGAGAAAACATAGAATGGAGTGAAGATTGTGAAAAGGCCTTTCAGGAATTAAAAGGGAATGTGACCCAGAATCCAGTTTTGTATGCCCCTGATCATAGCCAAGGATTTATTGTTCAGACCGACGCTAGTTTATATGGCGCGGGTATAGTTTTCTCACATTTTCGAGATGGGGAAGAGCATCCAATTTTATATTTAACTAAGACGTTTTCTAGGGCAGAGCAGAACTACAGCACTATTGAACGTAGATTAGCAGCGATTGTGTACAGTCTTAAAAAGTTGAAACATTATCTGGATGGGTAGAGGTTTGTGGCACAAACAGATCGCAACCCGTTGACTTATCTTAAAACAATTATGGGGGAAAATCCCAGATTGACTAGGTGGGCATTATATCTACAGGCATACAACTTCGAGGTCAAGCATAGACCGGGAAAGTTCCATGGTAATGCCGATGGGTTGAGTATAAATGAGTAGGGGCGTTCTGTAAATATTAAGTTTCAATCATTGGTTTCACTCATTTACGTATATTGTGGGTTTTGTTTATTGTAATTGTATATATTTTGTATCATTCAGTGTTGTATAGAATTTCTTTACATTGCTTGTTCAGGTATCGCACTGTGTCATTAGTGAGCTCATGTGAATATCTCATCTGTTTTAGTTAATTTAGTTTTCATTATTTGAATTTAGAATTTAAAAGTAAAATCTCGAATGATGATTAGTATTTTAAAACTGAGCACGCGGGCGTAGTATGAACCTCTTGCATAGAAATTTAAAGTGTACAAAACCATTATGTATTAGATTTTTATGTGTATAAATAGTGCTTAGGTGTTGTGACCTCTCAGATTTAGTGTGTTGAAAATGAGGGGCTCAGGGCCGTGTTTCAGCTCTACATTTTCATAGGTGTATGCACCGTATGAAATTTTTTTAGGGGAAGAAGCTGTAATAGCGTCCGGCGAAGTGGAAGTTCTTTCTTTCATGGAATAGCGTACGACGAAGTGGAAGTACTTTCTTTCATTGACTGTCGACGGGAAAACGAGTTCATCGAATTCACGATAGGAGGTCTCACGCGTCGACGGAGAGAGATGAAAGGAAAAGAAATGAAGTCAGAGACTGCGGGAATAGCGACGACAGAGATCGTATGCTAGAGAGCTCGGTGTGAGCCGAATGAGATTGTTATTGTTTTAAAAACATTGTGATGCTGATTTTAAGAATAAGCCTGGAATGTGGCTTGTGAAGAAATATGTCTAGTTATTTTCTGTGTAGATATGTATATATATATTTTGTTTATTAAAACTTGTTACGTTTTAATATTGAACTGTGAGTTTATTCAATGATTGGGCTAGTTGTGGAGACTTTTTATTAAAGTGAAGATATTACAGTATTGACTATTGCCAGCCCAGATGTTACAATAGAATCTGTAAAATATATATATTTTTTTTTCAAATTATACTTTTATTCACATCAATGACGGCCCTAAACCATCATTCTTACGATTTTCAATCATAATTTGAAAACTACATGGAAGAAAAATTTGAAATGGAGAATTAGTATAAAGACATAATAAATATAATTCTATCAAAAAATTTGTAGCTTGCAATTCATATTTTTTTAGAATATTAATTTCATGATTCATATTTTAAAATATTTAAAATTACAAATTTAATGTATTTATGTTTCGATTTTTAGTATTTTAATTACATAAAAATTTACTGCATTAGAATTATAATTTCAGGAGACATTAATAAAACTATGAAAATGTAATTTAACATTTGAAGATCTAAACTTTGAATGGTTATAATTAAAAAAAAAAATTCATCCAAATGACTTGAAATTTCACTTCTAGACATAGTTTCAAACGAATATTTAAATATAGTGTCAAAATTAGATGTTATCATTGAATAAAACAATATCTGTCTGCTTTTATTTGTAGATCCCCCCTAAGCAAATTTATATGTATATCATTTAAAAGTAGACTTTATCCAAGACTTTATTTCCAATCGATTGGCAAAAGTAACTTCCTTCTATTATAATTATTTCCAGAGTTAGTTGTTGGTGTATATTTTTTTACACGACTGTACTTTATGAAGAAAAGGTTAAACATCCACTACTAATTCTATAATAGATTATTGTAAATAAAGTTTCTAGTACCAAACGATTGGAAATAAAGTCTATTTTTAAATTATGTATACAAAATTTGATTATGATCATACATATCAAAATGAATTCAAACCTTGTTTTTTTCAATAGCAATACCCGCGTTTGACACCATGAATAAATTTCATGTGTGAAAATATTTTAAAATATTATTCTGCTATACTGTCACCGATTTAAAAAATATTTGCATTGTTTTACTTCATATTTTTACATTTGTGACACAGATTTTAATACTGTTTTGAAATTACGTATGTTTTTATATAAAGCAAGTTATAATATTGAATCAGTTTTATTATAAACCTAAATTTGTCATAACAAATCTGAAACTCAAATAGAACATCATAAAATCAAATAAACGCGATCAATTTGTGTATTTATATAGCTTAGATTTTATTATACTATCATATCAATGGTGAATGTACTTCCAAAATTTATCTTTACAACAGCATGGGAAGTTACAGCTGTTGAGTTAAATTGGAAAATTAGTGAATTGCAAAATAGTTTCAAGACTTTTAATGCAGTTATGAAACAGCTGAAATATTATGATTTCGATTTATCGAAATAGTATGTAATAAAGGATTTCAATCATGTTCATTTGTATATATTTGAAACAGTTTATCTTATCCTAAGTAGGTTATGTTAAAACTCATTTCTGCATTTACAGTATGTTTAAAATAAACTCAATAGAACACAAACATGCAGTTAGCATTCTTTTTATTAACTTTACTTTGGAAACAATTTTGTAGTAATACTAATATGATACATGAATAAACTTTGCGCTGAACAAAGTATATTTTTATGTAAATTTAAATTCTTTTATACTGTGTGATTCATAAATATCGAAACAATAGGGTATCTCCTTAAATATTACCCCTAGGCACATACTTCCAATTGCAAAGTTTCATAAAAAAAGATGCAAAATTTAAGGAGATAAGTTGTAACTCCATGGGAGGGTCTATTTGAGAATATACAAAAATAAAATCTTTATACGACAACCATTGTGTAAAATTTCCAATTAGGAATTTTTTCCTTATCCATTCATGAATTAAACAAAAAAAAATCATCTCGATAGCTCCAAAATTCGCGGATATATTGAAAACCAAATTTCGTGACTTACACCATTTACCCATGCCTCTGAGCGGCGAGTTATTGACTTATTTTGAATGCAAGATAGGGATTATCCACAAATCGTAAGTTATTAAACGTCGATTTCAGACAGCGCCTCTCCTTTGGATATAAAATAGCTGCATACAGATTTTACATTAAATTTGCTTTCAAAATATGCTGGAGGTCTGCACGAGTCGAAATATTCAGGCCTGGGCTCAGCAAACACACAGAAAAAAAAAGTTCTGCCCGGCCTAGAAAAAAGTTAAAATTTCCGCCCTGAACTTAGGCCGGCTTGACTAAATGTCTGCAAAACGTAGTTTTTTACGTCGATACGGTTAAAAATTGTTTCGTATGAGGAGTTCCAACCAAAAATACTTCATATAGCTTTTATTTTTCATGTTTCAATGTTCATTTGTAAAAAAGCGCCGCAGTCTGTGATATTTTTTTTATGAATCTCTATTTGTATGTAAATGTTTCACTTATCATTAATATCGTTATTCCATATTTCACGTATTGTAGACATTGAAAAGCGCTATACAGTATAATCTTCTAAGACGGAATCACATAGGAATGAAAAAAAAAATGCGTTCGAGACAAGTTCCCTTCTTAACAGTTGTAAATGTAGTCTATTCCTTTTTCAGGTATTATTATATTCATTTTGTATGGATCAGTACATTTATTCGTTTCAAACAGGATTCCGTCATAGGCTGGTTTTTCCACTGGTTTTAAAGTATTTATTTTTTTTTTTTTTTCTTGGAAATCTACTATCCATTAAAAAATGAATTTTTAAGTTTAATTGTAAAATAATGGCAATTTAAAAATATATGCAATTTTTGTAAAAAGTTTTAGGCTGAGTTAAATTTTGCTGATTTCTTCACCGATCAGGTCAGTTAGAGTGAAAATTTCGTCCCGTGCAGACATAGGCAGAAAGAATCCAGTCCCGGTTCGGTATGGAAAAGATACAATGGGGCGTCCCCGGCCTAGCCTTTAGGAAAAATTAAGGTCCAGAACTGGATCGGTCCTAGAATACAGACTTTTTTTTATAACCCTTTTAATAACAACCGCGCTGGGACGATTTAAAATCTGAAGTTGTGAGGGCTAAAATTATGAAAAAACTCTTAATCGGCATGTTGGAAAAAAGCCTTGCTTTAAATCAACTGACGGACATTTAAATAGTACAGAAAGAAGGTGGAAAGGGCAAAAGTTAAACTGAATCAGAATTTTAAGCTACAATAAGAAGTTACTTAGTCACCTGAAATTTTTTAACAAGGTATTTAATTTTTTTTTTTTTTAAGGAGACAATTTTTGTTTAAAATTTTAAAGGCGTTTTTCTGCATGGTGTTTTTTTTTCACCATTTCCCGTCTTTAAATTGTTATAAGTCAAGAATTGTTAAACAAAAAAAGGTGCAAAATTGGAACATGTTTTTTTGATTAGTTTAAATTAATTTTGTTTCTGTAAATTTGAAAAAAAATGTATTTTTGAAAATATGATTTTTTAAAAATAATTTGCATCATTTTTTATTTATATTTTAATATTTTTAAAATTAATATTTAAATAATTCCCGAAGCAAAATTAAAATTATATTTCCTGTTTTAGAAGTCTGTATGGGCCATACTGGTTTAATTAATTTAACTGATTTTTTCACTGGACAGGCCGGTGCTGTTTTCGCTGATTTTGGTAACGGCTGGCCCCGGCCGGGCGGTGAACTGTGAGAGTATAAAAGAGCCGTACCGACCTCGGGCCGAACTTTTAATTTTTACACCAGGCCGTGCCAAGATAGTTTTTGTTTATGCCGGACCTGTAAATTCCGGCCCATGCAGACCTCTACTCTTTAATTAAATGAAAAAATAAATAAAATTCGATACACAGTGATTCGCGTTATAACGATTTTAAATTACCCCACTTAAAAAAAATCATTTAATTTTTTTTTTTAACTTTATAAGAAATTTCAGGATGTGACTTAGTTTGCAAATTATATGGTTAACCATCACAAAAGAGAAAAAAATATCAAAATTCTATCTCAATAAATATATAGGGTAAGTCAAAATGAATATAGCGATTTCAAACGACTATAACTATTTAATGGAAAAAAAAATATATAAATAATATTAGCACAGAATGTAGACAGAACTTCAAAATTTTGTATACATATGCCATAGATGTTCTATGTGACTTCCCTTGGTCACACGGATAACATCTAGGCGGTAGTCCATTTCACGCCATACATTCTGAAGCATTTGATCAGTCATCGACGCAAGCGCATTACAAATGCGTACTTTGAGTTCTTCAATTGTTTATAGCATGGAAGGCAATCTGTCTTTCACCTAACCCCATAGAACAAAATCGGTCACTTTTACCGTCAGAATTGGCCATTTTTACTAATGAGACGGCCGCAATGAACAGGTTTCTTGTCGTTGCAAAGTTTCAAATCACACATGCGTAGACTTCCGCTTCACTGCAACTGCGCCTTACGTAAAGAAATTTTGATGTGCCGTCTACATTCTGTGTTAATCTTATTGATAAATTATTTTCCATTAAATAATTATAGCCGTTTGTAATCGCTATATTCATTTTGACTTACCCTTATTTTTTGCATGTTTCCTGGAACTCTTAAAGTAACATAGTTTGTAGTAACTTAAAGTAACTTAACAACAAGTTGTTTCTTGGATTACACACACATCTATTTGTATCTAATCCCTTAAAACCTCATGAATTATTTAAACGGACATAACTCTGTGAGTTTTATAGATATGAAGATGAATTTTTTGTGTTTAATTCAGGAATGAATAAGGAAAAATTTCCTAGCTGGAAATTTTACTCCCCGGTGACCGTATAAAAATTTAATTTTTGTATTTTCCCAAATAGACCCCCCCCCCATGTTATTACAACTTATATCACCAAATTTTGCACCTTTTTATGAAACTTTGCAATTGGAAGTATGTGCCTAGGGGCAATATTTAAGGAGATAGCCTATTGTTTCGATATTTATGAATCGCACTGTATATCTAAAATATTTCTGACAAATTTTAACATTGTTTAGGAATGTGCAATTTTTTTTATTTTATTTAAAATGCATCTTATTTCACGAAATCTTATTCTTTAAAATGTATTACTACAAGTAATGCGGTAACATGCAGTAAAATTTACCATTACCTGCTTACTGGTAATTTTAGATAATTCATATGAATTCTTTAACAATTGAATAACTTCAACGGTCTCTGTAAAACTTATGGTAAGTGAAATAACGCTTCATAAATTACACATTGCATTCACGTGATATATAAAACTTGGTCAACTGCGTGTTTCGTAAATTATATGTAAAGAAACATTGTTAAATGAAATTTAACAAAAATATTTTGAAATTTTTATGACATTCTTTAGCTCAATGTAAGGAGATCAAACATTGGGCGATATTTCTGATCAAACTATCTAAATTAAGTTATTCTACAACCTCAAAATTAGGTTTAAATAAGAACGAAAGATAATGCGTATGGCATAGATTATGAAACACTTTCCAATATATTCCGAATAATGTAAGAAAACGTCCCAGTTTATGTTGTTGAAAACTTTTGTGCAGCCCTTTATATGACCTATAGAATTTATACACACTAAGTAATATTTAAAAAAATTATTAAATTTAAAAACGCATACCACAACTAAAAACATACTTTCAGCATTTATAGTTCGTAGGCTTCAATAATTAAATTATTGTTCATGTTCTTCTGTAGCCAAATAATCTTTTGTGTCCCTGTAAATGAACGACAAATTCTATACTCACCACGTTTTATAGAATCCTGTATAATACTTCAATGATATATATATCCATTTCAATTTGTTTAAAATAGTGTAATATCATTAAAATACACTGCAAACGATTTTCCCCTTAGATCGTAATGTAACGGAATTCTTTTGAGTGTCGCTTTAAATGAAGTGTAAATGTTACACGCCATAGTGATACCCAATAACATATATACATTTCATGGCAATTGGACTATATTTACTTGAGTTAGAGCAGGCGGACAGAGAGACGGACAGGCAGGTGGGCAGACGTTCAGACTAACCGAATTCATAAACACTTTTCAACTATTCTGGAAAGTGTTAAAAAGTCTTGATTGACCTATAAATATTACTTTTGTGGTGCATGGTTGAAAAAATATATGTTTAACGCATTTCGTCATTTTAATGGTAAGCCCCACCTGTGTGTATTAATTTTGCAAGTTGAATTTTTTAACAAGACGATTTTCTATTTTCGTACTTATATTACAGATGTATAATAATGATAGTGTTTTTAACCCTTTGAAGGGCACCGGTATGTTATATATACAACTTAATTTTAATTCCATGTGTCACATTCGCACCGGAATTTTGGAATGAAGTTTTTTTTTTTTTTAGTGTACGCAAAGAACAGCTTTTACTTACTGTCATATAAATTTGTTTGTAGATCCTGGTGTCACTCAATCATTTTAACATTTTAGGAACAGAAGTGCTTTGCCCATGAAAGGTTTAAACGATGTATACGTATGCGTATTACATTTATTGCTTAAACACGTGTGTATTTTTGAGAAATGCTCTGACATCTGAAAAGCAAAAAGTACGCCCATAAGTAACAATATTGAAAGAAAACCAAGCTCATTTATATCAACGGTCAGGAATGTGTTAAATGCAGAATAATGTTTGCGATATTTACAATTATTTGACAGGTTTTCGAAATGCCATTTCTAAGAATTTAGGCATGAATTTATCATGGATTCACCCCTTCAAATATGTTAATAACGAAGATGAATAATAAAGTTATAGAAATTTATTTTGGTCTCCTAAATGATGCGATTGAAAAATTAACTGTAAATATCTCGTCAAAAGGAAAAAAAATTAAATTAATGACAATCAGAATTTATCAGTACTAAACGTATCGTTCATTTATAATAATTATTACCAATTTAAATATAATCATTAAAACAATGTCACATGTAGGATTATCTGGCATATGTTTTTAAAATGAATTTTCTTATCTTCGCCTGCGACTATATTTTTTTATATAATATGAGACTGTTGCAATTATTTTTTGTTTTTTAACTAATTCTTTCTATCAAAAACTCGATTTTTGGTCATTATACTTTAATGAGTTTGATTTCAAAGGAGTATATTTTACGGACCATTCAGGTTAAATTTGAAAAGAAGGAAGTAAAATTAACCAAATGAAGTTAATTACATTAGCTGTTTAATTCTCATGCCCGACTTTCACGGGCAGTGTAAGCTACTTCGTTTGAATTCAGACTGTTTAATTCCCACCAGTTTTTTTTTTTTTTTTTTTTTTTTTTTTTTTTTTTTTTTTAATAGTGTAATTGACTTCATTATTTTATACGTCCTTAAGTAAAGGACAAATAATAATGTAAATTTTTGATAAATAAAGTGAATATTTCTACTTAAAAATAGTGCAGTGTTGCCAGATTGGGGATTTTGTCCCCATTTTGGGGAATTTTTAACCTCTAGGGGAACTTTTTGGGGACAAGAAGTTTGTGGGGAAATTTTTGGGGAAAAACCTGGATATTTCGTTTTTTTACTATTTTCAGTAAAGTTTTCTTTTAGGTCCTGTAGAAAAACAGGATCTGTCTTGAACTCAATTTCGATTTGAAAAACGAAAATATACTCCAGAAATCGAAAATATCAATCATTATTCTCTTGGATGTGGTCGTGTTCGTTGTTTACTATGTTATATTACAGTTTATACATATTACAGATGCATGAGACTCTAAAGTCTTAAGCAGCTTAAACCTGCACGTGACTAAATCTGCAGGACTTTAACGAAAAATTTCTTCGCCATACTTAAAAAAAAAATTAATTTAAATATGTGGAAAACAGATATTTTTCTCTTATGATATACAAAAGCGCATCGATTGATACAGCCAAAATATTTTGCCTTATTATTATGTACTTCAGTATAGGAAGAACAAAAATAATTAAAACATCTCGGATTCATTCAAATCCCAACGCATGAGCGATTGTCTAAAGCGATGGAGCTAATGTAACTATAGTCCAACATTGTTAGACAATACTTTTAAAAACGAACGTAAAATAACTTGTCACTGCAAAATATATCTCTCATTCTCTTAATGTAGCTACATGCATGCAGCCCAGTTTAAAAGTTTTTTTTTTATTTTTTGTAAATGGGGAATTTTTTCAAAAAAAAGGCTTGATTTGGGGGAAATTTTTGAACTCAAATTACTTAAATATTTTTTATAGTGATAAATTGAAAATTTAAAAATTCCCTTTTTGAGTAAAAACTGATTTGTAGAAAATTTCAGAAATTTTGGGGAAATTGACTTTTGACTCTCTGGTAACACTGAAATAGTGATGACAATTAAACAATGTGAACATTTATTTTCTTTTAAGTAGACTGCACTTATCGGGTGCGACGCTTAATCCTTTTTGTCTCAAATTATGAATTCGTGTAAATTCCATTTTCTAAAGCATTTTTGGTGAATTTTTGAAACTACATTGGAAGATTTCTACAATCATTTAATGAATTTTAGGGGGATTTTGCGAATTAATATTAAGTAATTAAATTTAAATTTGTTTGATTTTGTGCAATATTTATAACTATACTCAAATATTTTCTTTATTTTTTTTTTAGTATTTTATAGAATTAGGAAATTTACAAATATAAGGCACTTATATAAAAGGCACTTATAAAATAAATATAGAAATATTTCCGTACTGAAAAATTTTCCCCACAAGAAATCTGAAGAGCTGCGAATGAAAAAGAAATCATCCTCTTACAAATATTTTTATTTTGTGCAATCAATAATGCTTTTGGCACAAGATAAAGTAAAGTACCTGAAACACATTCTAACTGTACTACTACTAATCGATGCATTAAATGAATTTTATTACAAGTTATTTTAATGGTACTTTAAAATACTGCTGGGGCATAAGGGATTAAAGTGTTAAACTTTAATCTCAAATTTTCTATATTAAACACATTACTAGAGATATAATAATAAATCAAGATAATTTATACAGTGAACAAAAAAAGTATTTGAACACCAGGTAAATTTGTTGTAGCATATGTACAAATAAATAAAAAGCAACTAAGAATTAAAAATACCAACACTTTTACAAAACAAATAAACATATTTAATATCTGACTTAATAATCTCTCTATTCTAAAAAAAAAGTAACTACCGCTGTCACCGCTGCCGCCGCCGGTTTTGATTTTTTTGTGACCGGAGGTCTTTCTTCGTTAATATTAAGAAAAATAATGCATACAAAAATATGAAAATCGGTATTATTATACAGAAATGTTTGATAAATACGCTGATGCAGACAGTTTTCAAATAGAAGAATTATTTAAAGAGATATTTAATGCGAAATTTGGACAAAATCGTTCCAGTAAAAAAGTTTTATAGGAGCAAAAACTATTCATGGAAATTTAATCCTTTTTTGATCATTTTATACGTTTGAAGTTCCCGGTGTGCAGACTGCATTTCTTCTTTTAATTTGACGCATTCTTTGAGGTTTTATTTCTATTTTAAATTCAAATTTTCAGCATTTCGAGAGATATTTTTTACTTATTTTAGAAAATTGTACTAATTTACCCTGCTGTTAACTGTATAAACAGCGCAAACAATAATGTTTGTTTCAAAAAAAAAAAAAAAAAAAAAAATGATATGTGTAAATAAATTAAAAATTTTATTTACACGTGACTATTATAAACAGAAAAAGTCATTTGTAATTAGAATTAAATAATTATGTACAAAAAGCAGGAACTTATTAAAAATTACGTCATAAAAAGTATACACGTGAATTTTAAAAGAGAAAGGATATTGTAAAATAATAAATTCATTAACATGCGTTAGAAGTCTTAAATGGGAGAAATGACGTCATATTTACTCACATTACAGTTACTACATAGAATGAACACAAAATATTGCAAAACAGTTTAAATTTAGAAATTGTGCTAAACATTTATTTGATATTTTGAGAGGATCTTTTCAACTATTTTTGTTAGGAAAGAGCAAATAATATTTCATTTCTAACAAAAGTATTTTCACGTGAATATTTAAAAGAGAAAGAAAAGCTTGGTCAAAATTACGTCAGATTATAAAACGATTAATTTAAAATGTCTCATTTAAAAGAAGTTTCTTTTCGCTTTGTTAAAAAATACCAGGAGACAAAGACTGTTAACTTAATTCCTTTTATATTAGCTTATTTTGAAATGGTGTTACACGTGTCTACGTCATCAAGTTATTTTTATATCGACGTTTTATTTGTATTTTTATTAATGTTGTACTAATTTATTTGTTCTTTCGCCATTTAAAATAAAAATTATGTCATTTTGTGTAATTTGGCGAGTGGTTTGGCGATTTATATAATTTGGAGAAATGGGTTAGACGGGATAATCAAGTAGTACCGCAGCGGATTTGGCGTTAAAATTCCCCAATCAAAGAGAAATTAATAGATATCCGTTTATAGGGAGATCGCTACTGTTTTTTAAATTTTAATTCAATCTTTCGAAATTTTTTAAAAGCAGAACAAATTAGCGTGCATTTAGAGTCTGCGGTGTCTGGACGGGGTTTGGCGAGCGTAGCTCGTAGGGGGCCGAGCCCCCTAATTATACTTAAAATATGAAAACATAGAAAAATAGCATTTGTACCGCCAAAAAAATATTTGCACACTAGCAATAAAGATAGAACTAGAGGAATTATTTATAAGTTAAAAACAGTGCTAATATTTAGTATGCATGCCCATTGCATCAATTACAGCTTGTAATCGGCTGGGCATTGATTCTATTAATTTGTGACATGTTTCACTGCTGATTTGTAGCCATTCTTCCCTATGAGCTTGCTTATGTTTTGATTTGTTAGTATTTTTCTTTTTCCTTATTTTCACATCCAAAATATCCCATAAATTTTCAATCGGATTGAGGTCTGGTGATTGTGGTGGTGTTTTCAATTGCTTTTTACATTATAATGCAACCATAACCTCGTAATATATACAGTGTGTTTCGGATCGTTATCCTGTTGGAAATAATATGAATTAGGATTTCCTAATTTCAGAGCACTATTAGATAAATGATCTCGCAATATATTAATATATTGTTTAGCATTCATATTGCCTTCAATAAAGGTCATTTCGCCAACTCCGTTAAAAAACATGCATCCCCAAATCATTACATGACCACCGCCATGTTTTACAGTTGGTTTCAAGTTTTTAATTTGAAGAGAAGTATTTGGCTTTCGCCATAGAGTTTTCTTACCATCCTAGCCAAAAATATTGAACTTGCTTTCATAGAAAAAAATAACCGTTTTCCAAAATTCTAGTGGTTTTCTGGCATAAGCTTTTGCAAATTCAAGTCTTTTCACCCTATTTGTTTCACTAATAAATGGTTTTTTTCGAGGGGCTCTTCCTCGAATATTTGCATCATGAAGAATATTTCTAATTTATTGTGGTGTAACTATTGTTCCCGACGTTGAAGCGACCTCAACAACCAATTCTCGAGCACTTAGAAAAGGTTTTTTTGAAGATTCTTTTATGATGGCACTCCTTTGCCTGGCATTTAGCTTTCTTGGACGCCCAGTTCACGGCTTATTTATTGTCGAACCAGTTTCTTTTTTCTTCTTAATTACATATCGAACACTAGAAAAGTTTAGATTTAATTTTTTACCTATTCCTCGGTAACTTAATCCAGAATTGTGAAGAAATATAATATTCTCACGGGTAGCAACAGACAGTTCACACGTTTTCGGCGCCATTAGAACAAAAACACCCCAGAATCCCTGCTCCAGTTAATATATTACGTGACTTTAAAGTGCGGGGCTAATGTACTGCGGGACTGATATGCTAAACATTTGCATAATGTTTACATTTAATGCCTTTTTTAACAGTCAATGCGTCTTGTGCAAATACTTTTTTGGTATGAGAAAATATTAATTTATTTTTTTAAATGTGTAATATTACTGTTTAAGGAAAATGGGTAGTTATTTGTATTTTCTTCTTATTTAAATAAATGAATATTTAAGATAATAGTATAAAATTTGCTTTCTATGGTTACTTATGCAAAAAATCGTCTGCGTGCAAATATTTTTTTGCTCACTGTATATATTTAAGGGTACGAGGGATCTTAAAATCCTTAAAAATCAATATCTTATTATTTGTAAATTTCACTTTAAATATTATTCAAGGATGCATTATATGCATTATGGCCTGCATTTATCACAATAAAAAATTAAAAAAAATATTTTTGAGAAAAAAATGGAATTTTACAAATCTTAGAATGCCCCCTGAGCATTCCATATCAATGAAAATGTCCCATATATATATATTTTTTTTTATAAAAGTTTTTATTTTACATATAAATAAAACTGTGCATCGAATTTTATATATTTGAACATAAATGTTAAAAAAATTTTGAAAAATTTTGAAATTTTTTCGAAAAAAAAATCAAAATCTTTCTTTTTACCTTTATATTCAAATATATAAAATTCGATGCACAGTTTTATATATATATATATATAAACTTTTATAAAAAATATTGAGAATTTTCATTGATATGGAACACGCAGGGGGCATTTCGAAGATTTTGCATGTTTTTCTCTTTTTTTTTTTTTTTTTTTTTTGTGATAAATGCATGCAATAATGCATATAATGTACCCTTGAATAATATTTTAAGTGAAATTTACAAAAAATAAAAAATTGATTTTTCAGGTGTCTCGTTCCCTTAATCTGGTACTGTTTACAGAAAAAAAAAGGAATCATAGGACCGAAGGAAAAAATTATGATTGTCAAAAGACAAGATATAAGGAGCTATTTCAATTTTTTTTGCATAGGCATTAAATGTCATTCTCTCTTTGCAGAAATATTCGACTGTGTTTTTCAAATGACTTCATTTTTGCCGTTATCAAAGACTATCAAATGTTATTGTACTCATTTAAAGCTAACCTATGATACAGTTACCTCCGATATGCAAACTTGGTCTAACATCGGTATTTTCAGTGACCCTTTAAATATGAAAGAAAAAAAAAATGCAAAAGATATTCCGAGATATATATTAATGCATTTTAATACATCATATATACATCATATATACATCATATAAGACATGACTTGAAATTATTATTTTGCTTTCATATTTTATTGCTTCGTTAGTGCATCACAATCTACTTATACCTAATATGATTTTTTAAAAATAAATACCTTATGTTTTCATTTACTTATGAAAATGTGATCATGATAATATTAACAATAATAAGGATAAGAAGAAAAAGAATACAGATTCCCATACTTACGTTACGTTAGGAATTATAGCCCACTATGGTAACTATAAAGAAATCTAGAATAAATGAAATGGGTGCTAAAAATAAACCAGACACTTTTTGTAATAATTTTTCTAACATTTTCTAACTTTTTTACGGCCTACCATTATATTTATTTCTAATACAATGTCTTTTCTTGAAAAATTTGGTCACTAGCAATATTTGAGTCATTCTTTTATAGATATAATGGGAAAATAATTAATACCAGGTACATCGGAAATTACGTCTTTTAGGAATGAGCGGCAACGACGTTGTTAAAAAGTCCTTCCGGCCAGTGCCGGGAGGAAGAGGTAGCTTTCATAATCCTTATTTAAAAAACTCGGTCGAGCTATTTGTATGTACTATGTACACACCAAGGTACATCCAAGTCGGTTCATAAATACGCCTGTTATTACGTGAGAAAAATCAGGACGTTTCAAAATGTCAGCCACGCTAGAAATTCAAAATGCTATAACTCAGCCATTTCTTAAGATATAGACGAAACAAAAACTGCTCCCGAATCTTTTTATCAAGGTCAAACACATAAGAAGAAAATATTTTTTCAATTTTCAATTTTTGGTACCACATTTCAAATTTAAATTTTTCTTAAAAATTTAAATGGCCGTCATTTTTAAACAAGATGGCGGGTGAAGCTGGCCAACGAACCCGGTCGAGACATTGGTCTGTACTATCTATAAACGAAGTTACATCCAAATCGGTTCATAAATACGCCTTTTATCGCGTGACAAAATTCAGGACGTTTCAAAATGTCAGCCACGCTAGAAATTCAAAATGCTATAACTCAGCCATTTTTAAGATATAGACGAAACAAAAACTGCTCCGAAATCTTTGTATAAAGGTCAAATACATAAGAAAAAAATATTTTTCCATTTTCAATTTTTTGGTACCACATTTCAAATTTTAAAATTTTAAAAAAAATTTAAATGGCCGCCATTTTGAAACAAAATGGCGGATGAAGCTGGCCAACGAACTCGGTCGAGAGATTGGTATGTACTATGTACACACCGAATTACATCCAAATCGGTTTATAAATACGCCTTTTATCGCGTGACAAAATTCAGGACGTTTCAAAATGTCAGCCACGCTAGAAATTCAAAATGCTATAACTCAGCCATTTTTTAAGATATAGACGAAACAAAAACTGCTCCGGAATCTTTGTATAAAGGTCAAATACATAAGAAAAAAATATTTTTCCATTTTTAATTTTTTGGTACCACATTTCAAGTTTTAAATTTTTTGAAAAATTTTAAATGGCCGCCATTTTGAAACAAAACGGCGGATGAAGCTGGCCAACGAACTCGGTCGAGACATTGCTATGTACTATGTACACACCGAATTACACCGAAATCGGTTCATAATTACGGGAGTTACAGTGTGACATAGGTCAGATATATATATATATATATATATATATCAATTTTGAACGGAGGGTGGTTTCGGGGTCTGGGGGTCATGATCGAT
Source organism: Maratus speciosus (assembly GCA_963932465.1). Classification (NCBI taxonomy): domain Eukaryota; kingdom Metazoa; phylum Arthropoda; class Arachnida; order Araneae; family Salticidae; genus Maratus; species Maratus speciosus. The sequence continues at coordinate 164,666,904 of OZ010795.1, read as the reverse complement.
GAAAATATACCAAAATTTTTTGAAATCGCTTTCCTCCGAACGGCTGCAATAGGTAGCTTTTTTGTAAAGAAAGCTACCTAAAATTTACAAAGAGAATCCCTTATATTTGCACATTAATATCTTTTTTCATTCAAATAAGGTCTGATTATATTAAGATCCATACACTTTCATCTTATTGATACAAACAACTTTCTATTTTAAAATTCTTAACGTCGTTAACTCTAATGAAAATATACTATCTTTCCTGGAGATCACAATTCTTAATTATTTGCATTATTTAGTATCGTGTTTTCTCTTGAAAATTAATTACGGAAGAACTGAATATTTCAACAGATCTTCAAGTGTATATTCTTATTATTTTGAGTTAATAAATTTAAGTGTTATTACCTAAGAAATTTTCGAGAATTTAATTGGCAGATTTTATTTAAAGTTCAACATTCGTTAGCTGGATCAAATTTTTTCCTCTAACTTAAAACATTAATTTTGCTTTCAATTTTGATAAATAACAAAAGATTATATGTAAACGTTCGGTAAAAACGATACTGAAAAAAACAGTATTAAAATGTAAACTAAAAAAAACAAACAGACTATAGAAAAGCTTTTCTGGTACTGACTTTCGAAGAAATTGTTTAATATATATATATGTTTTAAATGACAAGCTGATGATACGAAATTTACATTAAAACATTTTTAAACATACATGTAGAATAAAATTTCACTTTACAAATTTAACTGAACTTTTTTATAGTTCAGTTTCTTCTACATTTATTTCTATGTTGAATTATTTTCGTTTTAACGACAGTTTTCCTCTATTTAAATATTCTTTTGAAAGTTTTTTACATTTTTTTTTATCTATGTGATGTTATAAAATGTTTGATTTTGAAGAACTTGAAGCATCAGCTTGGCATGACAGATTGGAATTTTTCATTTATACACTCTAAAAAAATTCAGGAAATTATCCTTATACATTTCACTTATTTTACCGGAATTTCGAATTTCTTTATGTGCCACGTCAATTAAGGCAATAATTCGGGTAATATTTTTCAGAGGTTTCAACTTTTCCGTAAACAACATTCTGCGCATGCGTGCTTCATGCTTTTTGTTCCATTAGCCTTTTTGATAACTAAAGAAAAATAAAAAATAGCTTCCTAGGTACTTAGAGCCAAATGCATTCTGAACACATGCCATCTTTGTTTGGATATCGAACAAAGTAAGTAGCTAGTTTTCACCTTTTTATAATTCATTATTTCAATTTACATTTTATCTGTAATACGAAACTTTATCAAATTTAATTGATTAAATAAGACACTGAATAAAAAAAAAAGTATGTTGATTATTTTTTATAATGTCTAATAATGAAATAACTATTCTTTCTAATAATAACTGAATGTATCTGCCAATTGAGAAAATGCTTTTTTTTTAAATGTATAGATTTAAGTAATATTTTACAATTTTCTTTTGAAATAAGCTTCCTGCAATTTAATACGAGTAATGCATTAATAAGTTTAAAACATTATGTAATTTATTTTTTAAGATAAACATGATATTTTATTTACAAAATTTCACAGAATTGCAGTATAATCAAATTCAATTATGCTGTTAAAAATCAATATTTTTAATAATTTATGAAATAAAGCATATTTAAGTATTCCACAAACAGTTTTTATGATTTTTGTATTGCTTCATGAAATTTATCTTTTTTAATCCTTAAGTTAAAACTATTGCTTCAGAAAGGCAACCAAGAAAGCTAATAGTATGTAAAACCTGAATTATTAATATTAATTAGCTATAGTTATAAGCAGTTTTAGAAATTTTAAAATCACGCTATCTCACGCCGCCGCCAATGAGGATTTTTACCCGGCGCATACCCATAGTTGCTGCTCATAGAAAGCTGCAAATCCAAGACAGAAAAATTAAATTCTTACCTTCTTCTTTTTTTCTTCTTTTTTTGGACGATCTTTCCCAGAAGTTGAATTAAAAAAAATAATAATAATAGTTTATCAATATGAAATTCAAATAAAAAACGCATTTGAAATTTATTTGCGATATTTTATGTTGAAAAAAGCGAGTAGATCTGAAACTAGTGTTTCCTTTTATATTTTTCACATGTTTTATGTAATATTTTAACGTTTCATAACATGATTTTTTTATATTTAAAAAGTTCCTTTTTTTCCACTGAGCTTACATTTATGAACAAGTATATTGACGCATATATTGATTGTTAACCTTCACTGTAAAAAAATTTCCAGTTGGTTCCGGACAAAAGTGGCGGCATTAAGATACCATGGCTTTTTGCTGTTACGTTTCACAACAAAGTAGTGAAACATTCGAATTTTTCAGAAACAAAATAATAAATACTCCGAAACATTTCATAACTGTTATGAAAGGTTTCGTATATATTACGGAATGTATCTGAAAAATTGGAATGTTTGACTACTTTGCTATGAAAGGTTTCGGGGTATATATTACGGAATGTTTCTGAAAAATTAGAATGTTTCACTACTTTGTTGTGAAACGTAACAGCAAAAAGCCGCGGCATCTTAACCCTCCGACTGTCTTGGAAAAGGGCAAAATTGTAATGTTGTTTTCTCTGTATTTCGCTTTAAATGCTAAAAAAATTATTCTTTGAACATTTTATAAAAAAAACTTAATAACGAATATGAATGCAATCCTTGTAAGTATTAATCATTGTTCAATGTATTAAAAATACATTAAATCAATAGAATTATATTACTTTAAATATTGCTTGTATTGCAGTGAAACCTGGATCTTAGTGAACGTATTAACACGGGCTTGTCAGTGAGGGGGAATACCACCACTTTTTTTCCGGAATATTCCGGAAAATGTTTTACAGTGTAGGTTCAACTACCCATTTGCGGTTCTATTATTATGATGCAGATTGTTAAATAATTTTGTGACAAAATCAAGAAATATTCTTCTAGTTTAGATTTCGATTCTGACACAGAACGTGACAAAATTTCGAAACTTTCTAAATTAAAATAAATGTTGAATAAAATGGAAGATAAATTTCATAATGAAATTTCATATTGATGCACATTTATCTGTTTCTGTTTGAACAATTACAATAAACCGTGTCAGCAATTCATTTAGAGAAAATGCAAAGCAAATATCAATAATCATTTTTGAAATGTGCATAATGAACGCGGCAAAATCCGGCTCTTCGCAAACAGCCTAGGCTCTTTGCAAAGAGCCGGGCTAATTGGAGAATCCATCTCCCTTTTTCCAATTAGCCTGATATTTTTCAGGCTTATTGCAAAGAGCCTAGAAAGCGTTAGGCTAATTGAAAAATGACCACTTATTATCCGATCAGGGTGACATTTTTAGCTCACAGGCTATCAAAGCCTGAAAGCTTATGTGCCCGCCGATTCTGTATGTACGTGTGTACGTACGTACGTATGTACGTAACACGATAACTCTTGATAGAAATATCCGATTTGCTTCAATTTTTTTTCTAGGTTCATTCTGATAAGGTGCTTCCCTGATTAGTTTTTGGGGTTCATTGGTTAAGGATAAATAGGAAAAGGGGGGCTAGTCCCCCCCCCCTTAATTTATATAAATGGGTTTTTCATGCAGATATTCGATTTGCTCCAAACTTGGTATACCGGTTTATTAAGTTAGGGAGCTGCCTTGATTAGATTTGGAGGTTCATTAGTTACATACAAAGGGAGGAAAGGGGGTCTATCCCCCCCCCCCCTGTAATTTAGATAAATGGGTTTTGTCATGCAGAAATATGCGATTTGCAATAAATTTGGTATACCGGTTAATTATGTTAAGCAGCTTCCCTGATTACATTTGGAAGATCATTATTATGTATAAAGGGGGGAAAGGGGGCAATTGCCTCTCCCCTAAATTTAGATAAATGCGTTTTTCATGTAGATTTATTCGATTAGCTCAAATTTGGTATACTGGTTTATTATGTTAAGTAGATGGCTTCATTAGATTTGGAGGTACATTAGTTAAATATAAAGGGAGGAAAGGTGGGGGAGGGGGCTACCCCCCCTTAATTTAGGTAAATGGGTTTTTAATGCAAAATTATTCGATTTGCTCCAAATTTTGTATACCGGTTTATTATGTTAAGGACCTTCCCTGATTAGATTTCGAAGTTCATTAGTTAAGTTTAAAGGGAGGAAATGGGTGCTAGACACCCCCCTCCCCCCTCTTAATTTAGATAAATGGGTTTTTCATGCAGAGTTATTCGATTTACTCCAAATTTCGTATACCGGTTTATTATGTTAAGGAGCTGCCTTGATTAGATTTGGAGATTTATTGGTTAAGTATAAAGGAGGGACAGGGGCTAAAGTCCCCTTAATTTAGATAAATGGGTTTTTCATACAGAATTATTCGTTTTGCTTCAAATTTGATATATCAGTTTATTACGATATAGCTTCCTTCATTTGATTTGGAGGTTCATTGGTTAAGTATAAAAGGGGGGAAAGGGGGGCAATTGCCCCTCCCCTTAATTTAGATAAATGGGTTTTCATGCAGAATTATCTGATTTAGTTTAATTTATTTTCAACCGGATCCGAACTTGAAGGTTCCATTTGAAGTCAACCCGAAAACCCACCACAACCAGGTTTCGGATTGAGTTCAATTAGAACTTTCAGGTTCGGAACGGGTTGCCGGTGGACGGAGATGAGTTTGTCTGGCTTGCATCAGGTTATAGCTCTTTGGAATATTTTTGTCGGTTAAGATATGGTTCAGGACGGGTTTCAGGTTGACTTCGAATGGAATATTTAGGTTCTGGTAGCATTGTGTGTCCACGGAAACTAATTTGTCTTGTTCGGATCCGGTTATGGATCTTTGGAATATTTTTGTCGGTTATCAGATTTGGTTCGGGATTTCGGGTTTTTTCAAATGGAACTCTCAGGTTCGGGTCGGGTTGCATGTAGACTCAAATTATTTTGCCTTGCTCGAATCTGGGTACGGTCTGTTGTAAATTGTTTTTCGGGTTTGGGTAGGGTTATGAGTTAATAAACCTAATAAAAAGAAAATTGCCCAGTTAAACTGATGGCATTGAGCTCACAAGCTATTCACACTAATTGTACTAGCTACTCTTATTTCAAAGAATAATGCCCCTCGAAAAATAAATGAAGGTATTAGCCCCCGTTGCCCCCCTTTCTACCTAACCAAAGAACCTCCAAATCTAATCAGGAAAGCTACTTAACATAATAAACTGGTATACCAAATTTGAAGCAAATCAGATAATTCTGCATGAAAAACCATTTCACTAAATTAAGGGGGGGGGGGTATTAGCTCCCCCATTTCTCCCTTTATGCTGAACCAATGAACTTTCAAATCTAATCAGAAAAGCTCCTTATTAGAATGAACCTAGAAAAAAACTTAAACTAAATTAGATAATTCTGCATGAAAACACATTTATCTAAATTAAGTCGAGGGGCAATTGCCCCCCTTTCCCTCCTTTTATACTTAACCAATGAACCTCCAATTTAAATGAAGAAGCCATATCGTAATAAACTGGTATATCAAATTGGAAGCAAATCGAATAATTCTGTATGAAAAAACCATTTATCTAAATTAAGGGGGCACTAGCCGCTGTCCCTCTTTTATACTTAACCAATTAATCTCCAAATCTAATCAGGGCAGCTCCTTAACATAATAAACCGGTATACGAAATTTGGTGCAAATCGAATAACTCTGCACGAAAAACCCATTTATCTAAATTAAGGGGGGGGGGGGGTGTAGCCCCCCATTCCTCCCTTTATATTTAACTAATGGACCTCGAAATCTAATCAGGGAAGCTCCTTAACATAATAAACCGGTATACGAAATTTGGTGCAAATCGAATAATTTTGCCTTAAAAACTCATTTACCTAAGTGAAGGGCGGTAGCCCCCCCCCTTTTCCTCCCTTTATACTTAACTAATGAACCTCCAAATCTAATCGAGCCATCTCCTTAACATAATAAACCAGTATACCAAATTTGAGCTAATCGAATAATTCTACATGAAAAACCCATTAAGGGGAGAGGCAATTGCCCCCCTTTCCCCTCTTTATATATAATGATGATCTTCCAAATGTAATCAGGGTAGCTGCTTAACATAATTAACCGGTATACAAAATTTATAGCAAATCGCATATTTCTGCATGAGAAACCAATTTATCTAAATTACGGGGAGATAGCCTCCCCCTTTCCTCCCTTTATATGTAACTAATGAACCTCCAAATCTAATCAAGGCAGCTCCTTAACTTAATAAACCGGTATACCAAATTTGGAGCAAATCGAATAATTCATCATGAGAAACCGATTTATCTAAATTAAGGGGGGTAGCCCCCTTCCTCCTCTTTATACTTAAATAATGAGCTTCCAAATCAGGGGAGCTCCTTAACACAATAAACCGGTATACCAAATTTTGAGCAAATTGAATATTTCTGCATGAAAAACACAATTATATAAATTAAGGGGGGGGACTAGACCCCCTTTTCCCCCTTTATCCTTAACCAATGAACCTCAAAAACTAATTAGGGAAGCACCTTATCATAACGAACCTAGAAAAAAAAATTGAAGCAAATCGGATATTTCTATAAAGAATTATCGCGTTACGTACATACGTACGTACGTACGTACACACGTACATGCATAATCGGCGGGCACATAAGCTCTCAGGCTTTGATAGCCTGTAAGCTAAAAATATCACCCTGATCGGATAATAAGTGGTCATAAATCGGATATTTCTATCAAGAGTTATCGCGTTACGTACATGCGTACGTACGTACGTACACACGTACATACAGAATCGGCGGGCACATAAGCTCTCAGGCTTTGATAGCCTGTGAGCTAAAAATATCACCCTGATCGGATAAAAAGTGGTCATTTTTCAATTAGCCTAACGCATTTTAGGCTCTTTGCAATAAGCCTGAAAAATATCAGGCTAATTGGAACAAGGGAGATGGATTCTCCAATTAGCCCGGCGCTTTGCAAAGAGCCTAGGCTGTTTGCAAAGAGCCGGATTTCTCAATTAGCCTACGACATATATAACAATGAACATTTTAAAAGCAACTTTCATGTGATTTCAATTTGTCTGATGTGTTCGCCGATTTAATGATAATACAGATTCGGCGATTTCTTTCAAGATACTTTTCTTTAAACACATGTACGGCTGTACATATAATATATATGTACAGTGAAATACGCTTAACACGAAACTGGGGGGACCGAAAAAATTGTTCGTGTTAAAAGAATTTCGCGTTAAAAGATTTGTAAAAAAGAAAAAAAAAAAAAAAAAAAAAAAAAAAAGAACAAAACTCGAATATTTTCGACGTCGTCAAATTTTACTTCGATTTTCTGTTAAACTGCTAGCAACTTGTATCCATTAGGATAAAAAGCAAGTAAAAAATGTTTTTTGGGGAAAAAATCAGACATCTTTTTTTTTTTTTTTTTTTTAAGTGTCTTTTTGAGCATTCTGAGATCTAGCTTGCTTGAACCAAATAAGCAAAGCTGTCTCTAAACTTTCGTGCTTATCAGTTCTCATACGTTTTCTCTCTAGTTTAAACATACTGCGCCAAACATTAACATAATGGGATCCCCGTTTTTTATTATTGTTGATAAAGAATAATTGGCAATGCCAAAATCTTTGCAGATTACTTTTTTCGCCCGTTTTTTCATCAACTGCATTAAGCAGCTTCGAATCTCTTTTTTCCTCCTCTTTTGAAAAAGAAAATGTATATTTATATATTAATTTTTTTTTCTCGATGGAAGTAGGTACATTTTTTGTTTCAAAGTTATTGTATTCTCCTATATCGCACACCGAAATACAAATTTATGAATAAGGACTTCTTTCTTTTCAAAAATTGTTTTGGGTCTTTGTCTTAATCTCTCTAGTTAACCTTCTCTTTTCTGAGTCTTGTGACAAAAACGTATACGGCTCTCAAAATAGCATGGGGTTTCCTTCTTCGAATATAAAAAAGGTTCTAAACTGTTATACTGTACTGTTAGATACATTTTTTTCTACACCTATTTTTCAGATCACCTTTGCCAAAATATAAGTGCAATTTCTCTTATGTTATTTTTTTACTTCCGATTTAAAATTAAACCTAAAGTTTCAAAATAAGTATTCAGTAAAATTTGTTTCTGTACTTTTCAATTTTGTGACACCTACTACAAAGTAAAATTTGGAATGTCGGGGGGAGGAGGGGGCGCCAAATTGATACTTTGTCCCGGGTGCAGTTTTCTCTTCGTACGCTGCTGATTTCAACTTAAAATAACTAGCTCGAAAGCGAATTTTTTTTTCGTGTTAAACGATTTTTGTTTCGTGTTAAAAGAAAAAAATGTGTTAAATTGCATAGTATGCTGTCCGGACCGCTATGTCATTTCGTGTTAACCGATTTTGCATGTTAAGCGTTTTCGTGTTAAACGTATTTCACTGTATATATATATATATATATATATATATATATATATATATATGTGTGTATATATATATATATAAGAAGAAGAAATGCTGCATGTTTTTATAAAGGAAGAAAACTTAATTTCGTTTCCAACGAATTTAACTTTCTAATTATTGTCTTGATTCGTTAAACAACTTTTTAATTTATTTTTATGGCGTAATCTTCTTAGTAAATTAAACATTTGTCTACTCACAATACTTAACACATTCTTTTCTACCTATAATGAAAAACAAATGATGCAATGTCCTACGGAAATCGACCCTGCCACGACGAAGCAAAATAAATGATGTTAAGAAATTGCAAGAACCTTAATCTTTTTTCTTCAGATAAGATCAATTACTTCTAGCTTTTTGTTTCTATAAACTATAAAAATACCTCAATTATGCACGGAATGTTATAAAGGAGTGTTAATAGTTTTTTGTATGCAATATCTCAGCATGTACTACAAAATTCAAAAGATCATTAAATAAGAATGCATTTGGCATTCAAGTGTGTCTTTTGTAAGTTCACACCTTTTAATGCCCAACAAATTTGTTTTTCAAAATAAAGGGCAAATTTATAAATTTTACAGCATGGCTACATTTATTTTTACAGCAGTTTTTTTCCCACAGAAAATTTGTTAGCCTTAAAAAAGTTTCTGCTAATTAACCCGCACCATTAACAACAAAACTGTAAAATTTTTGCATCAGTTGTTCTTGTTTTTTTCCCCATCCAGATTGTGCATTATCTTTTTTTGTTATTTGCTTATTGTATATTTCAAAGACTTACGGCAGTAAAAGTTATCTTTCCTGTTTACTTGTATCATTGTTTTAATATAATTGTTTTAAAATTTTATTTGTTACACACATGTAAGATACATATTTTGTTGTTTTCGTCATGTATCACGCACAAAAATATAAATCATTTTCTTAGAAATTAAATGCTTTTCAATAAATCAAAACAAAGGATGATTTTATTTATTTATCTGGGTTTTCATTTATTTGTTTATTATTCATTACTTCCTTACTGCACTTTGTAAATCCGAAAATACTTATTAATTTAAATCATATTTATTTTCTCCAATTATAATATCATCAGCTAACATTTAAAAGATAACGTAAGGAAAAGAAAACTTACGAGGTCTAACAACTTTGATCAATTTCTAATTAATTAAAAATGTGTTATCATAAAACAACTTTAAAATTAAAGTAGTATAAAACAAATTAAGGACTTAAGCAATATACGAGCTGCTGCTGATTAATTCCACGTTAATAGTAAATAAACATTTTTATATGAATTAATAAGGGAGTGCATCCATATTATTCATAATAATACATGTGGAAATTGCTTGTAAAAAATATATAAAGTGAACTTAATAGCAACATTTTTAAATTAAATAAAAAAATATACATAAACATCAAAAGTGAACCGATAACTGTGAAAGAGTAAAATGTATATAATATTTAGAAAGTATATGTAATACAAATGCATAAACTGGAGTTTTAAAAGGTGTATAATAACGAAGTAAGCATAGCTAAAGAACAGATCTACATAAAAAATAAACACCAGTATAACAAAGTATCCTCAGGCACATAATATACATAATAATAACTTTTAATCTCCATCTTTTAATCTAATACGCAATAATAATAATGCTTTTCCTAATATTTCTTCTGAAAATAGGAAGGGAAATGGGGGCGAAAGAGGAAAATCAATAATTTACACGGACTCTACAGACAAACTAGGACTCGAACAATTACGCAACATCAAGGCAAATAAAAAGTTATGAAAAGAGCAGAGACTAAAAGCCAAAACATTGAAAATGGATAAAAAATTGTTAGGTCTCGATGCTTCTCCCTTAAATGAGCTAAATAGGAAAATAAAACGAATATGAAGTTTTTGAAACAGATTCTGATTCAGAGAACTCCAGTGAATCTGAAACAAAAGATTCATCAAGAGATTTATCAGAGTTATGTTCATCCAACAATTATGATCCTTTGGAGGTTATGATTACCTTTCCTCCAAAGCCAGAAGATCTTCGTAAAGGTGATTTTCTTGTAGTAAAGTTTGATAAAAGAAGATTGTTAAGCATTTCGATGGGAAAATTCTCTCCACGTATGACAATAGGGAATACCAAATTTGATATTTGAGGAAGATGCCACCATCAATTTTTATTTTTCCGGACATTAATGATGAAGCATCGCTTCATTTATTAGATATTATATATTAATGTTGTCAGTCCCAGGTAAAAAAGTCAGCAAAAAACCTTAAAAAAAAAAAAAAAAAACATTCAGGAAACCTGAAGGTATTTCGGACAAAAAATCTGCGGGTTTCCTTTAGGTAAAAAACCTGAATTAACCCCCCACTTTTTTTGTCCGAAATACCTTCAGCTTTCCTTTAGGTAAACAAACCTGCGCATTCCCTTATCATGTTGTCTGAAATACCTCAAGTTTTCCTTTAAGTAAAAAATCTGTGTCTTCTCTTTACATAAAATCATGCAGTATCACTGTACGGCCTGCTTTTGCCTTAAATATCAGTGGTTTTCCTGAAAGATAAGCCAGTGAAGTGGTAGAAGGAACACTGGAGGTGCATAAAATAAATAAGTGATCACAGGCCGTTCCAACAATATGTCACAAGGTGTGCCGGCAAAATTGATAAAAGTGCCTCCTCAGGGGGGGATGCAAAGAGGGGTCAGGGACATCAGATGTGTATAACGTGAACAATTAGTTATAGGCCATTCCAACACTATGTCATATGAGGGGTTTCAGCAAAATTTAGAAAACAGCCCCCTCAGGGGGAGCAAAGTGGGCGGAGGAGCATCAGATGCGCATAACATGAATAAGTGCTCACAGGCCTTTCCTACAATATGTCACATGAGGGGTGTCAGCAAAATTTAGAAAAGAGCCCCCTCAGGGGGAGCAAAGTGGGGGCAGGGACATCGGATGTGTATAACATGAATAAGTAGTCACAGGCCGTTCCGACAATATGTCACATGAGGGGTTTCGGCAAAATTTAGAAAACTGCCCCCTCAGGGGGGAGCAAAGTGGGCGGGGGGGCATCAGATGTGCATAACATGAATAAGTGGTCACAGGCCTTTTCTACAATATGTCACATGAGGGGTTTCGGCAAAATTTAGAAAATTGCCCCCTCAGGGGGAGCAAAGTAGGCGGAGGGGCAACAGATGTGCATAACATGAATAAGTAGTCCCAGGCCTTTCCGACAATATGTCACATGAGGGGTTTCGGCAAAATTTAGAAAACTGACCCCTGAGGGCAGAGCAAAGTTGGCGGGGGGGGGGGGTCAACAGATGTGCATAACATGAATAAGTGGTCACAGGCCTTTCCTACAATATGTCACATGAGGAGTTTCGGCAAAATTTAGAAAACTGCCCCCTCAGGGGGGAGCAAAGTAGGCGGAGGGGCAACAGATGTGCATAACATGAATAAGTAGTCCCAGGCCTTTCCGACAATATGTCACATGAGGGGTTTCGGCAAAATTTAGAAAACTGCCCGCTGAGGGGGGAGCAAAGTGGGCGGGAGGGGGTGGCAACAGATGTGCATAACATGAATAAGTAGTCCCAGGCCTTTCCGACAATATGTCACATGAGGGGTTTCGGCAAAATTTAGAAACTGCCCCCTGAGGGGGGAGTAAATTGGGGGGGGGGCAGCAGATGTGCATAACATGAATAAGTAGTCCCAGACCTTTCCGACAACATGTCACATGAGGGGTTTTGGCAAAATTTAGAAAACTGCCCCCTAATGGGGGAGCAAAGTGGGCGGGGGTGCATCAGATGTGCATAACATGAATAAGTGGTCACAGGCCTTTCCTACAATATGTCACATGAGGGGTGTTAGCAAAATTTAGAAAAGTGCCCCCTCAGGGGGAGCAAAGTGAGGGCAGGGACATCGGATGTGTATAACATGAATAAGTAGTCACAGACCGTTCCGACAATATGTCACATGAGGGGTTTCGGCAAAATTTAGAAAACTGCCCCCTCAGGGGGGGAGCAAAGTAGGCGGATGGGGCAACATATGTGCATAACATGAATAAGTAGTCCCAGGCCTTTCCGACAATATGTCACATGAGGGGTTTCGGCAAAATTTAGAAAACTGCCCCCTGAGGGGGGAGCAAAGTGGGCGGGGAGGCATCAGATGTGCATAACATGAATAAGTGGTCACAGGCCTTTCCTACAATATGTCATATGAGGGGTGTTAGCAAAATTTAGAAAAGTGCCCCCTCAGGGTGAGCAAAGTGGGGGCAGTGACATCGGATGTGTATAACATGAATAAGTAGTCACAGGCCGTTCCGACAATGTGTCACATGAGGGGTTTCGGCAAAATTTAGAAAACTGCCCCCCTCAGGGGGGAGCAAAGTAGGCAGAGGGGCATCAGATGTGCCGTTAACATGAATAAGTGATCACAAGCTTTTCCGACAATATGTCACATTAGGGGTTTCGGCAAAATTTAGAAAACTGCCCCCTCAGGGGGAGCAAAGTAGGCGGAGGGGCATCATATGCGCATAACATGAATAAGAGGTCACACATCTTTCCAACAGTATGTTATATGACAGGGGTCGGTAAAAGTTATAAAAGTGCCCCTCTTTGGGACTAGTATTGTGCCCTCCCCCCTTTGAAATTTTTATATAATACAAATAATATTTATCGGAAGGCTCCGTAAAAAAATTCAATCTAAAATGATGAAAATACTGCAATAAAAAAAAAAAAATCTGAAAAGTAAGACATAATAAAATTCCCCAAAGCAGAATATGATTATAAATGCGCCATACATTGACTTCACTGCAGAACATTTCAAATTTTCCTTTTCAAGAAAAAAAAAAGGGCAAACTCTTTAATCGTTCATTTAAAAAGATTGCGAAATTTATCAATCGGTCGCAAGAAAACTCGTGTAATTCGTCAGTCACGGAGAACAATTCATGAAATCCTTTAGCTTGCTATGGGAAAACATACAAAATTCGACGAACAGTTGCGAGGAAAAAATCCATGATTTTCGCCAATCGGTTGCAGATAAAAAAACGCAAAATTTGTCACGCAAACTTTTGCGCCTCTAGAAGAAACAGCGAAAAAAAAACTACAATCTTCTCTAATCGTTCGCAAGAAAAAGCCTCAAATTTTGCTATGTTACAAGGAAAAATTCGTGAAAATTGCAAATCGGTTGCGGTTAAAAAAAAATCGTGAAGATTGTCAGAAGAATCTGCGAAATTCGTAGATCAGTAGCGGAAAAAAACTCACAACTTTCTCCAATCTGTGTCAAGACTTGCTTACTGGTTCAAGAGAAATATCGCAAAATTTTAAAATCGGTCACAGGAAAAAAAAAGTGAAATTCGTCGGTGTATTATCGAAAAAAATAGAATTAGTCGATCAGTCGTGCAAAAAAAAAAAAAAACCCATGAAAATTTGGCCAATCAGTCGCAGAAAAGCGACAAAGTTCACCAGTCGACCGTGAGAAAATAATCACGATATTCACCGATCTGTCGCAGTAGAATGCGAAATTCGTCTATCGGTTGCAGATAAAAAAGGGTTTTTTACCAATCGTTTACCCGAAAAAGAGAAAAATTTTGCCAATCAGTAAAAAGAAAATCTATATATACAGGGTGTTCCGTTAAAGGGGTCCAATATTAATAGGTGTAATAGAGGAGATCACACGGAGCATAAATCAGTATATAATGCCTGGCCGGATCTCAATAATTTTCAAGTTACAGCAAATAGAATGAAAAATCGGAAATTTGTAAAAAAACCCTCATTGCTAAACTATCGATAATGCTACATAAAAACGAAGCACATATTTAGAAAGAGCAGAAAAAATCCTACGAAATGACATAAGTTGTTTTAGAATATTGAGAATTAATGGCGAGTTACAAGCTCTGAAACAGTGAAAAAATACAAAATCAAATATTTAGCAAAATAGTTAATCGTTAATTCCAAAAATGCAACTCTACCTACATCAAGGAAAATGTTATAAAATTTGGTCCATTCCGAAAGCTTTCGAAGAAGCTGACAATAAACCATATCAGTTTAATTGTATGGGAGAAATCAAGCAGTTCCCTAGTTACAACTCTGTACTGTTACACGCTCGGAAAGGGCGAAACTCCGCCCATGACGATTGTAAACACCCGGTTTTAATATCTTTCAATTATACATTTCTGATCAACCTCTATCAATACCCTTTCATTATTCAGTCTGGTCAAGTGAATGACATCTAACAAAAACATAGCTGTGAAAAAAGGGAGCCAAGTTCTGTAAAGACAATGGCAAGAAAAGAAGTGATATCTAAGTGGGTGCCAAGTTCAAATGAAATCCACTCAAACTTACTTACTGAAGTATTATAGCATTTTTTAAATTGTTTAGAAATAAAAATTATTGATAGCATATTAATAATAAATCTAGAACTTGGCAAGTTTTTACTTACGAGTCATTTATTTTTAATAATGACATTATCATATCAAATCTTGTTATTTCATGATTGGAAGCCTTAATTTGAGTGAGCTCCTTCACCTTGAAGGGCGGTGGGATAAAATATATCCCACCTAATTTAACTGCAAAATTCCACATTGATACTAGAATTCAGGACTAAAAAGTTTAATTTTATTAAATACGTGAAAAGAAGCTTTTACCCATTTTGAAATAAATTTATTTTGTAAATTCTGGTGTGATTCAATCATTTCAGCATTTCACGAATAAAAGTTATTTGCCCCTGAAAGGGTTAAAGGGGTGCAGTCTCTAGAGTGATGACCAAGGACAAGCGTAAGTATGTCTGTCTCTTTGTCAGGCATCTTAGTCTGTTTGCATTGAGGTTTCTGGAGGTGGGTGCTAGAGTGATAACCAAAGATGAGCGGGAGTGTATCTGTGTATTTATTGGTTTATCAAATCTTTAACATGAGTCATTTTATTATAATAATATCTATATTAATTTTTTTTGTAATGTCATTGAAATTAATATTAACATCACCATTTTATTAAGACATGAAATTGATAGGCATAACATTTATCAAAAACTTGCCAAATTCTAAATTTATTATTAATATGCTATCAATAATTTTTATTTCTAAACAATTTAAAAAATGCTATAATACTTCAGTAAGTAAGTTTGAGTGAATTTCATTTGAACTTGGTACCCACTTAGATATCACTTCTTTTCTTGCCATTGTCTTTACAGAACTTGGCTCCCTTTTTTCACAGCTATGTTTTTGTTAGATATCATTACTTTTTGTAAAGTTACAATATATTTAGACACTTTATTTAATGCTTTTTAATGTGTTTACATGTGACTATTTTATTCACCAAGCAACATTCAATTATAAATTAAATTTCCTGCAACAAACTATTTAGCTGTCAGTTTGCGGCAGAAATCTATATTTTAATACTGCTACATTGAATGCATGTTTTGAGATGAAATGTATTGATTCGAAACTTTTATTGTTTCTGAAACAACAATTCCTATTAAATTCCTATATTAAATTTTCCTATTAAATTTTCCAGTTAAATATCCTATAGCTGGGCCTGCTTTTTTGTACTGAAAGTGAAAAATAAAGTTATGTGCTTATGCCACACAATGTATCATTCATCCATGGGTGCCGACAAAGAGGCAGTGCAGAGGAAGGATATTGCCCCTCCCTGGATTTTCAAATTTAATTAACTAAATATCCTTTTCTCTGATGATTTTGAAAATAACAAGTGGGTAAGTGTGATCGCAGATCGCACAGAGGGTTTCGTTTAATATTCCTTTCAAAACACTTTATCCTTTTGAAAAATCTGAGTTCCACATTTCGCAACCAGGGGCGCACTCTGTTCTAAACAAACCTTTATCCAAACGAAACTCTGTTTTACATACTATCCGTTGATATATTAGTCGAGGGGATTGAGCCTATAGCACCGAGATAAGTAGGCGCACCTGGCGGTAAAAAGTGGAACTAAAATATGTAAGACTATGGTGCATAATATGAAAGAATGGTCAAAGGGGTGTCGGCAAAAGTTAGAAAAGTGCTCCCCAGGTGAAAAGGGTGGAGGTTAGAAAAATTGCTTAAAATACACAAGTTAGAGCCCGGAGCAGTAAATAATATAAGACTTTTTGAAAATTTTGTGATTTCTCGTGTGGTCCGTGTTATTCAGCTGTACGTATGCAAAAAGTCATGTCTCCAACTTAATTAGGGGCTCCCTTAGATAGAATTGCTTAAAATACATATGTGGTAGCTCAAAGGGTTAAGCGTAAGACTTTTTCAAGATTTTATGATTTGTCGCCTGGCCTCAAGTGTTCTGCTAAAAGTATGCAAAATTTCAAGTCTGCAATTAAATAAGGGGATCAGTTAGAAAGAATTTCTTAAAATACGCATGTGGAAGCCCAAAGGGCTAAATGTACGACATTTTCAAAATTTTATGATTTGTCGCATGATGGTGTTCAGCTATAAGTATGCAAATTTTCACGCTCCAACCTAATTAGGGGCTCACTTAGAAAATATTGTTTAAAATACACATGTGAGAGCCCGAAGGGCTAAATGTACGACTTTTTCAAAATTTTATGGTTTGTCATTTGATGTGAGGTGTTCAGCTGTAAGCATGCAACATTTCACGCCTTCAACCTAAATAGGGGCTCACTTAGAAAGAATTGTTTAAAATACACATGTGGGAGCCCAAAGGGTTAAATGTACGACTTTTTGAAAATTTTATGATTTTTCGTTTGATGTGAGGTGTTCAGCTATAACTATGCAAAATTTCACGCCTCCAACCTAATTAGAGGCTCACTTTGAAAGAATTGTTTAAAATGCACATGGGGGAACCCAAAGGGTTAAATGTTCGACTTTTTCAAAATTTTATGATTTCTCATTTGTTGTGAGGTATTCAGCTATAAGAATGCAAAATGTCACCCCTCCAACCTAATTAGGGCTCACTTAGAAAGAATTGTTTAAAATACACATGTGGGATCGCAAAGGATTAAATGTACGCCTTTTTCAAAATTTTATAGACTGTCATTTGATGTGAGGTGTTCAGCTATAAGTATGCAAAATTTCACGCCTCCAACCTAGTTAGAGGCTCACATAGAAAGAATTGTTTAAAATACACATGTGGGAGTCCAAAGCGTTAAATGTACGACTTTTTCAAAATTTTATAATTTGTCGTATGATGTGTGGTGTTCAGCTATAAGTATGCAAAATTTCAAGTCTCCTCCAACGAGTATAGTTTCTGAGAACGGGCTCTGTGACAGACAGAATATCTCAATTTGTTGATTTTCTGTAAGCAAGTAAACCTAGATAAACCCCATTAAGTAGATAGGTTTACAATGGAAGTCTATGGGAATTTGACGAAATATTAGAGATATCACCAAGGTGGCGTCACTTTTGGCGACTAATTTTGGTCGCCAAATTTGGTGATATATCGCCATGTTGGCGAGAAACTTGGCGGTATTTGGCGACAGAACAGTATCCCCTCCTACGGCAAATTAAAATTTCGCCTAATACACGTAATGTTAAAGTAAAAATGGGCACCCCTAGGTGGGTAATTCATCGATTTTCACAATTTTTTTATTTTTTTCCTTAGTTTTATAGTGTAAACGAACTTCGCACCAAATTTGAGGTATGTCGCTGCAGTAGATATACGAGATCTTTTTGATGAGTGAGTCAGTCAGTCAGTCAGTCAGTCAGTGGTAAAATTATCGATTATCAGACATTTTCAAATGTCATTATCTCGGAAACTAATTATGTGTTATTTATAAAATTTTGAATTTTAGGTAATTAGGGTGGCCTTACTACACATTTCGTATAACAAGTATGTAGGTCTCATAGATTTTCAGTAGTAGAGCATTGAAATTTGACGAAAACAGCTTGAAATGGTTCGTGTAAATAACACACGGCTATGTCAGGCGAACTTGGCTGACACACTGCCGTGTGTCTAGATATTGTGCAGCTCTCGCCTTGTCTTAAAGCAAACTCCGTGACTGCTGCGTTTCCTCCATGAACTTTCAGGATGATGAAGAAGAAGTACTTTTTATGCAAATTTTCTATGTGTATAGGAAGAAAAGTGTAATAAAACAGCAGTCATCAGTGGGCGTTATGTTAAAGGGAGGCTGTTGTAAGTGGGATTGTAGTAAGTTGATGTATGATAATTATGCCGGAATACTCTAACGAAGAATATGCGGACATGCATCTGATGTACGGGCAAGCTCATGGAAATGCATGTCTAGCACAGCGCATGTACCGTGAGCAATTTCCAAGGAGACGTTGCCCAAGTTCGAAACTCTTCATAAAAATCGATAGACGATTACGGGAGACTGGATCGTTTAATACAGCAAGCAGTGATGCAGGGAAACCTCGACATGTACGAACACCTGCAATGGAAGAAGATGTACTGAATATTTTTAAAGATAACCCCTCCACGAGTACACGAGCTGCTGCGTCTGAAGTCGGTGTTTCTCACCAAAGTGTGTGGCGTGTTCTGCGTGCAGAAAACATGCACCCCTTTCATGTGCAGCGGGTACAACTGTTATCAGTAACAGATTGTGCTCAGCGGACAGAATTCGTACGCTGGTTGCTTAATGTAACAGAAAATAATCCACAATTCCTGGAAAATATTTTATTTACTGATGAAGCAACATTTACGAGAGAGGGCGTGGTAAACACGCACAATATGCACACATGCGGCACATATGCGGTTATATACAAATCCGCACACTGTTTTCCCGTCGAACGCACAACAAAAGTTCAGTGTGAACATATGGGCAGGTGTCCTCGGCGATTATCTCATAGGACCATATTTACTCCCAGATGTACTCAATGGCAGTACGTACTTGGTTTTCCTACGGGATATCTTACCGCAGTTACTGCAAAATGTGCCAGCAACATTACGCCACAATATGTGGTTTATGCACGATGGCGCACCGGCACATTTTTTCATAGGTGTTCGCAATCACCTCAATTCAACATATCCTGGGAAATGGATTGGACACAGTGGACCTGTTGCTTGGCCTGCACGCTCTCCAGACCTCAATCCGTTAGACTTTTTTGTTTGGGGACACCTTAAATCGCTGGTGTATGAAACGCCTGTGGATACACCGGAGGATTTACTAGCGCGAATCGTTGTCGCTGCAGGAGACATTCCCAACTCCGTCGGAGTTTTTTGGCGTGTTCGCCAATCTTTACGACGTCGCTGTCGGCTGTGCGATTCTGTTAATGGGCGCAACTTCGAACACCTATTATAATAATGTCCGTTCGTCTGCCTTCCGACATTGAACTGTGCAGCGCAGGCCAGAAGACTATGCTTCACATATGTCATAAAGTACGTGGAATGTAATTCTTTATTTGTCATTTTTCTTTTATTTTCAACACTTTTTGGCACAGTATTTTGTAAGTCACAGACTGTGGTGTACTCAAATTGTAAATTACAAAGTTTGTATGAATTAATTTAAAATTTAGTGTCTTTTTTAAATTTATAATTAATAAAATTATTATGCTATTTGTTATTATTATTTCCTATCATAAATTATGATGCACATATACATACAATAATTGTCCATGTAAAACATGGACATACTGAAACTTCTTGCATAGTTACAAATCGCAATATTTTTAATTATTTCCGAATTTTCACCACCAGTTTAATTTTAAAGAATTTAACTTAAGCTTTATATCAATAAAAGACCACTTTAAAATGTAGACTATTATTGTAAAGTTATTTTGGTTCATTCAACTCTTGAATAATTAAAAATGTTGCATCTCAGAAGAAGCATGATCGAAAATGTATAGTTGAGAGTAATTAAAAAGGCGGTGTTTCCAATCGTGATGGGCGGAGTTTAACCTTTGCTAGTGTCAAAGAAAGCGGAGTTGTAACTAAGAAACTGATTAATTTCTCTCACACAATTAAACCGATATGGTTCATTGTAAGCTTTTTCGAAAGTTTTCGGAATGGACCAAATTTTACTACATTTTCCTTGTTGTAGCTAGAGTTGTCTTTTTGGAATTAACGATTAACTATTTTGATGTATATTGGATTTCGTACTTTTTTCACTGTTTCAGGGCTTGTAACTCGTCAATAAATATTGCTATTTTAATACAATTGATGTCATTTTGTAGGTTTTTTTCAGCTCTTTCTAAATATGTGCTTCGTTTTTATGTAGAATTATCGATAGTTTAGCAATGAGGGTTCTTTTACAATTTTCCGAATTTTCATTCTATTTGCTGTAACTCGAAAACTATTGAGATCCGACCAGGCTTTATATACTGATTTATGCTCCATGTGATCTCCTCTATTACCCCTATTAATATTGGACCCCTTTAACGGAACACCCTGTATATATTACGCTAACGTACGTGGCACAGAAATCGCGATTATTTGTTATTGTTTAATGGCAACGCCCGAGAATCGCATCTGATTGGCTATTGTGTAAGAGTCCTTGACAGGATTTATGGCGATCGGGTTTGTTTACGTTTCGCGTTTTCTGTGCGATTATGTAGCTTCAAAATAACATTTGAAATGCCCATAAAAAACCTCGGTGAATGCTTGAAAGTGAAAAAGAAGCCGAATTCGAGTCGAATCGAAATAGATTCGACCTCCAAATAGAGAACGCCGTTAAGCGATCGGCAAAATAGGCTTAATAACTGTAGCATGCACGCGGTGCTTCTGAAATCCAAATTACTGATTTAAACGTTCCGGGGCATGCATAACTGTGGGAGAAACGTGCAATTTCTGCAAAGCACTGCATTGAAATGCGAATTAAACAGCAGCAAGAAGTTTACAAAATGTTGTCATGACATAAAAAGTAATTTTGTACGGACATGTAGTTTTGACTGTACGGACCTGCGATACACGAATTTCAGGTTCATTTAAGAATATTATTACCCCCCCCCCCCCCGAAATAAGATACAATAAAACCTGCTGAGACAGAAATGAAAACGACCAGTGATAAATTCCGTTTTATGCAGGTTATTTAAATTGAACAAAGCATAATAGCATTTTTTGGGGGGTTCTGGGATCTGGAACTTTTGTTTTTCGTTTATTGCAGAATTCCGTTATAAACAGGCTTTACTCTATCAGAAAATAAATTTGCTGGATGTTACTTTAAAAAAAAATCTATATAGTAATACTTGCTTACAATTTTATTATTTATTTTTCAGTATTACACTTTATGTTGTATTTGTGATTGCTTTTTCATATAAAGATTTTAAATAAAAAAATAAATTATTGAAAATATAATTACATTTTAATTAAATTCATCAGTTAATTTGGAATAAAAAAGTTTAAAGTATGAGACATATAAAAATTTAAAAACTTAACCTTTGACTTTACACAACTTTGGAACCGAACAAGAGTCGGGCCCAGGTAATTTGCACCGTCTCCACCCGCCCCCCTCTGTAGGGACCTGCGATAAAAATTTCAGATTCATTTAAAAATATTATTACGGGCCCGGGCAACGCCGGGCGGGTCAGCTAGTATAATGAAATTCGCTTATCAGTCGCATGTAAAAAAAACTCTGAAGTTGTCAGAAATTTCACGAAATTCTTCGATCAGTCGTGGAAAAAACCAACGATTGTTTCCAATCTGTCGCAAGAAAAATAGGAACATTTGCCAATCAGTCTTCGGTAAAAAAGAATGAAATTCATGGATCGATCGTGTGAAAAAAAAACTACGATTTTCGGCAAAAGTTCAATGAAAAATATCACAAAATTCACCCACCAGTCGTGGTTAAAAAATGCGAAATTTGTCAATGAATTGTGGAAAATATATCAAAATTCTTCACCCAATCGCAGGAGAAAAATTGTGAAATTCATCGATTTGGTCAGAGAAAAAAGGCCAAATTCGCCAGTTGACAGAGGGAAAAATCTGAAATAATTCGAAAATCATCAATCGATTGTTGGAAAAAAACCTCGCTAAATTATCATTCGATTAGGGGGGGGGGGGGGGGAGAGAAATCACAAAATTCACCAATAATTTCATTCGCGTGAGTATGTCAGGGTTTTATGAAATGTGTTTTGCATTTCTATAAAAGATGCAGTTGCACTTCTTCATATATAAAGAAAATTTTCCTGTGACTATTTTTTTTTTTTTAAATTCACACAGAACATTTGATTAGCTGAAGTACATTGCAGAACATTGCAAAGTATTCAGCTTTGGGAATGAAATTCTTTGATCAGCCGCAGAGAAAATCTGTGAAATTCAGTCAGCGACCATATGAAAAAAAAAAATTCAACAACTGTTTATGGGAAAAAATGAAGTTTGTTGACTAGCTGGGAAGAAAATCGGCAAAATTCATAAACCGGATATGTGAAAAAAATCACACGAGTTTTGCCAATCAGCCACAAGGAAAAATGCAATATACGCCAATCGGTATGGTTTAGGTGTATTATAATCCCGCATTTGCCATCTTTGATTTTTTTCTTGCATGAAAACTCCTTTTTCGCCAAGTAGTAAATGTCGCCAATGGTTAAATATTGTTGATAGATTAATATAAAATTGAAAAAACTGGAATATAATCATTATAACTATTAATTAAAAAACATTTTTAATTCACGCCAAGAAAAAAATCCAAGATGGCAGATGTGGGATTATAAAACATTTGTTCTGAAATAAAATATCACAAAATTTATCAGTTGGTTGCGGGAAAAAAATTGCAAAAATTCTCATTCAGTGACCTGAAAAAAAACTGAGAAATTCAACCGTCAATTAATGGGAAAAAAAAATCTAGAAACCCTTCAGTCGATTGCTTTAAAATATTGTGAAATTCGTCAACTGGTCACAGGAAAACAACATGAAATTCAGCAGGCAATCATGAGAAACAATCGTGAAATTTTACAGTTGGCT
The DNA here is from genome assembly GCA_963932465.1 of Maratus speciosus. Lineage (NCBI taxonomy): Eukaryota > Metazoa > Arthropoda > Arachnida > Araneae > Salticidae > Maratus > Maratus speciosus. The sequence goes on along the minus strand of OZ010795.1, from coordinate 164,643,696 downwards.
GCAGAAAAAAATGTGAAATTCGTCAAACAGTTACAGGAGAAAAACATAATTCGTCAGTCAACAGGGAGGAAAATCAAGAAATTTCATCAGTTGCAGGAAAATATCAGAAAATTAAAAAGGTCAAAATAAAAAAGGACTAAATGCAAAATATTTTCAGTGAATAATGTTCTTGAGTGTTTTTTTTTTTTTTTTTTAAGTGTCCAGCTGGCAGTAATTTTTTTCTATATTCCACACTGTTGAAGGCATTTTTAATATAATTGTAGAATAAAATGAAATCAGTGATTACTACTCTATTGTTATTCATACTGCTTAATATGTTTCTGAATAATTAATTTGCTAAGACAGTGTTATCATTGTGAATTTGTATTTTTTTTTATTATTATTTACATTTGCTTGTGGATATTTCTTTTAAAGGTGATTTCAATATAAAAAAGAATGCAGGTGTGCATTTTTATTATCTGCCTCTTAAATAGGAAAAAAAAAAGAATGAATGAAATCTTGTTTTTCACCCTTTTATGATATGAATCCATGTATATTAGCATTGAGCTTTAGCAGGGCGCAGCGCCGTCAGCCTTTTTTTTTCTTTTTTGTGCATGGCAAAGCTCTTTTAAACCCTTCTGCTCTTTTTAACACTTCCTATGCTCCCTGTGGCAATTCAACTGATTGCGGGAAAATATCGCAAACTCTAGGGACTCTAAACAAACCAGTTCAAAATATTTTTGTGAATAATGTACAAGTGTGCCCTTTTTTAGAATAGTGTTTCCTTTTTGAAAAATTCCCGCCCGGCAGTCCTTTTTTCTAGAGTCAACACTGCATATATGTAATGTAATATTAATGTTAAAAAAAGGAAGGAGGCACATAATAAAAATGCACACATGCATACTTTATACACGATTAAATCAAGTTGACAAAAATATCTAAAAACAAATATAAAAAACACCAACTGACCAGTAGAAGAATTGACATAAAAAAGCCACTGGTCCCAAGGAACAGTAAGCATGAGAATTTCTTTGTCCGCAGTCATCATCACTGGTCTGCTACATAAAATTCTATTTCATCCCTTCAAACCTTTGAGTGACAATTTCTTCATATGACTAAGATTTAATCGAATTTTCTTTGTTTTTTTAAATAAAGTTATGTGAAATGTGCTTAGTTGCAGTTTTTGCAGGGGGAGGAAAGTTTACGTTTACCTGTCAGAGAGGTGGGGGGGGGGGGGGAGTTACTGGTCCTGCTAATTATAAAATTTTTCAAATTAGTGGTCCAATTGAATTTCTGGTGGTACAGAACAGTCCCAGCGGACCCCCCAAGGAAATCGAACGCTGAACTGACAGTGAATAATATGACTTTTTAAATATTTACTACTCAAAAACATATTAAGCAATATGAACTGAACAAGCACAGAATGAAATCAGTTATTTCTTTTAAGCCTGTAAATGATAAAAGTAACAATGCAAACAAGAGAAAATTACACAAATAAAATTTACATACACAATAAAACATGCGAATCTACTCAAAACATGGAAGATTCTCACCCATTACAGAACAGTCCTTTTTAATAATTGTTTTATACACACAGGAGGTAAACGCAGGGGTCGATCCAGGCAAAATTTGAGGGTTTTTTTAGGGCCCTTTCACAAAAGTCTATTTAATAAAATAGGCTCCTTCACAAAAATAAATTTAATAAAAATGGGCCGCTTCACAAAAATAAATTTAATAAAATGGGCCCATTCTCAAAATTCCTTTTAATAAAATAGGCCCACTTCATAACATTCTTTTGTATAAAAACTATTTTAAATATGTAATTAGTAAATAAAACCAAGTCATGCGAAACAAAAACTTTAACTGATATTTAAAGAAGTTTCTGTTAATAAATTCTTGATCCGAATTTGAGTAACTGGATTTCAACTATAGTTACAAAATATTACTTTTCACAAAAATAAAATTTAATTTTCACAAAATGGAACCCATGAATAAAAACCTGCATCGACCCCTGTTTGTTAAAGGCCCCAAGAATCTATATATAATTTTTAATGATGTTATGCACTATAGAACAATATTATTGCTCTAAATTTGTCTTTAAATTTTTTTTCGTGAAAAAATTACTTTATTTAAAATAATTATACACATGTAAAGAATTTTAAAATTATTTTTCCCATATTTCATATTCTGTATTATAAATTATTCTACAATATATAATTTTTTTAATTAATTTTATGAGTCGAATATTGCAGCTAGAGACATTAAACCCCGCTAAAAGATTTGCCAGAGATATTACACCTCCACTGAGTATTAATCAAGCATCTATGTTCCTAAAAAGATTATAGCTGCTTGATGTTTAAAGAAACCAAATTACTTACTCATAAAATGATATTCCAATACAGTGATCTGCTTAGAAAGAACTTAGGTCCTTTAAAGGACCCTTCACAAACTTTTCCCCCTCAAAACAAGGGCCCTTCACAAAACGTTTCCACCTTTAAACTGAGCTTTTTACAATTTTAATTATCAAGAAGTAATTTAATCCTTCTATCACTTTTATGCATAATAGAAATATATGCATATATCTCCTTAAAAGTATAAACAAGAAACTTAACATAACGATTCTTTGAAATTCAGAAAATTATGACTAGATTTTTCACAAAAATAAAAAGACGTATTAATGAAAATATCAAAAAATAAAATAGTTCTCTTTGGATGTATTTGAAAAGTGAAGTGTCACCCCGTTTTTAAAACTGAGAGATTTTTATCGCTATTATTTTAAAAAAATTGTAAGAATTCATCTTTAGTCATATACGAAGATTTCTTGTAAAACATTATCTACATACCACAGTATTTCTATACGTGGCGATCTGATTTACCGAATGTGGTTAGTATCGCATGAATGGCTGAATACAAAGTGCCAAACAAATATCAAGCTATAATATTAAAAATAAGTATAATACAAGGCTCACTTATACCCCTCTTACGGCTATATATATATCCATTTAAAAATTAATTAAAATGTGTTTAATATACAGATAAAAAGAGCCTGCAAAAAGGAAATATAAAATAGCAAAACGACAGCGTAACGACTACTCCCGCTTATTTTCCGAGTGGCGGAGGAAAAGTAAACATGCTTTCTGTGTGTTGAGTTGATAACTTCCTTCTCATTCTCCCATGACATGGAGTCAGAAATACAGCTACATGAGGGCTGCTGTCATTCGAGGGCCCGGGTTCGAGTCCCTGGGTAAGACATTTATGTAATTGTGTTTGTCCCATTGTAGTTATATAATATATGTAATGGAAAATAAAAATTGTTGTGACTTGTTGTTGTTTCTGTGTATAATAAGGATCATTCGGGGCGGCAGCCATTGTAGCTATAGGCCCCAAAGCATTCTCCACCTCGGTGGACTTCAAATGTCAAATGACAGCTACATGATCAAAAATCAAATGTTGCAACGAAAACTTTGTTTTTGAAGATGTAACTTTTATAAAAACTGGAATTCACTCCTGATAGAGGATAAGGGCAAATTATGCATGTAATAACACCACTTATATTTTTTCTGCTTTAATCGTGGACGCTACCAAAATGAGGAAAGGGGAGGAGGGACCCTGCCCCCCCCCCTAGATTTTAAAATTTAAGTAACTAGATATTTCTTTTTGTTATGTTTTCAAAAACAATATAAAATGTATTATTTTCGAGTAACTAAATTAAAAGAGCCTCTTTTCTTTAATGTTAGTATGTGCAAAATTCTTAGTTCCTCTTTTTTAAAGAGGTGCTGTTTGTGTTGTTTTATGATGGCCAATTGTCTACACTTGGTATATTGGGCCGAAGGGGGGGGGTGCCTGGGGTCTTTTAAAGGGAAGCTAATCCGTATTTAAGCAAAGAAATCCAAGGTTCGAAGAAAACTACGAAAAAAACTCCGAACGACTAGTCCGACAGGCGCGATTGGGTTCGAACCCAGCATCTCCCGTCTACCAGCTTTGAGAGCAGAACCTCTCGGCCACTGGTGGGGTGGTTTTGAAGAGGAACTAAGGATTTTGAGCTAGGACGACAGGAGTGGCATGGTGGAAAAAGGGGGGGGGGGAGCGGTATGCATTGTATCCCTTCCTGCATTTTGAAATTTAATTAACTAAAATTTCTTTTTTTTTTTTTGTCAGATTTAGAAGAGCACAGTAAAATATATTCTTATCGGAAAACTTAAAATGAAAAACTAAATAAGACATTTTTAGAAAAGGGAGAAGGGAAATTGAGGGCCCTCGTTAGATTTTGAAATTCAACTAAAATATTTTTTGTGCGTGTTTGAATACGATTTTAAATATTAATGAAAGGGACTTTGAAATAATTTGGAGATTTTTTTTTTAGGGTGCAATTTTTGTACGTGTTAGACTTCGAAGGGTTATTTTTACTGGTGGTAATTTAAGAGAAATTTATGACAAATTTTAGGATAAAAAGGGGACTTTGAAATACTTTTGTGATTATTTTTTTTTTCGTTTTAGGGGGAATATTTTGAGATTGAAAATTTTGAGCTTGTTAGAGTTAGAGGTGAAATTGTTACTGGTTATAATATTAGAAAAAATTGTGACAAATTTAAGGTCAAAAAGGGCTTCGAAAAAATTTCGCGATTTGTTTTTCTCTTTAGGGGGAATTTTCGGAGATTGAAATTTTTGAGCGTGTTAGAGGTGAAATTGTTGCTCGTAATAACTTCATAAATGGGGTAATTAAAAATTTTAACTAGTAGACTCTTCAAAATAATTTCGAGATTTTTCTTTCTTTTTGTAGGGAATTAAAAAATAGTATTTTAAATGGTAATTAAAAATCTCAACGAGGGGGACTTTAAGATAATTTTGAGATTTTTATTTCTAGAATGGGATTTTTATATCGCTATTTAAAATGGTAATTTTAAATATTAATTAAAAATTTTAACGAGGGGAGTTAAGAATTTTTGACTGAACCGGTGGAAGACGTTATATTTCCGGGAATTATCTAATATATTAATTTCGAAATAAATTTAAAATATTAATGAGGAAATGCGGGCATATCAAAATCTTAGATACCATAATGTGCAATAATAAAACCTTTAAGTAAAACCTTCATGTTACCTGGTAAAGAAACAATTTTCATTTTCCTTCAACATACCTCATGGGATTTCACGAAAATCTTCTAAGTCATTGAAGGTAATTTGGAGGTGCTAACTTACAGAAATAAACCTGTATGAAATCTTTTAAAAAGATGTATACTTCTCTTAAGATAACCTTTAGTTTTCATTTGCCTTAAAGATACCCGTTGAAACCTTCAAAACGGCTGCAAAATCTCAAAATTTTTAAAGGTTTTTCTCTGATTTTTTTACCTGGGGTTCCAACGGGCAATAAAGGAACCAGCAAAATGTCGACATTTTTTTATTTAAAAGTTGATCCTTCTACTTTCAATTTGTAGAAGTTAAACTCACTTTTTTATGATTATTAATTTTACACTCGTTCATAAATCGAATCAATGCCCTTAACTCCCTATTCACGAAGTTGTAAAAAATCTAGTTTTGAACGTCTGCAGACTTATCAATTTCAAAAGATTTAACAAGTTTATTTTATAAATAACGATAAGAAACTGCTCAAATGATAAATAAAACATTGGCATTGAAAATTTACCCAGCATAGCCTTCTGTTGAGAACCATTTGAACAATTTATATTAACTGCTAATTTTGAAGATAGCATCAATACATAAAATCCTTTGATAAAACCTACATAATAAGTTTGATTAACTTTTGGGTATGTTGCATATATGGAGCCCAATGACACAAAGAAACTTACTTTTAATAGTTACCAAATAATCGATCTTACATACAATTAAGAATATTCAATGCGTAAACGTTTGTGAATGCAGGCATATAATGACCACCGTATCTCATGTTTACACTATGTATGTGGAAGCACCTTGCCTATGCCGGCGTTTTATCATCTCGTTTGAGGTGTGGTCAACACAACATATATCTATTATTTCTAATTACTAAAAAGACGTAAGATTAAAACTTTAAAAACAGTAAAATATTTTTATTTGGCTGCTGACATGGTTCAACTCATTCAGACTCATTTTCAAAAGAAATAATGGTATTCAGAAATTTCACACCTACGATGCAATGAAATGAAACACCATCATTCGGTTTTTCATGTAGTGATTTTCCGATTCTAGCTGGCCAAAATTATTTTTGGCGTCCAGTCGCATCGCCATGAAATTGAAAAATGCTATTGATATTCACTATTGAATATTAGGCATTGCAAAATGTAGCGTATAGCAGTCATAATTTCGTTGTAGCGACATTCAAAAGTATTTCATTACATTACAGCCTAAGGAGAAAAATCGGGTGCGGTGGTTTTTAATGATGTTTCATAATATCACTTTGAAGTTTATATACATATATATGAAGTACATATATACTACAAGATTATTGCTATAGAATATAGTATGGATAGAATTTATCGGTCATTTAGAGGGACGCTAAAAAGAATTATGTTACATTACGGTCTATAGAGAAAAATTCTTTGTAGTATATTTTGTTCATTTTATAGTATTTCAAAAATATTTAAATTGATATATATCTCCAAGGTGCTCTATAAGTTCCTTACTATTGAATATGATGTGCCATTCATCTTTCATGTACAGGGGCACACAAAATAAATCATTTATATCTTTCTCTGTATGAACAATAATTGATCAAAGTTCGTTTTCAGTTGTGGAATACTTTTTAAAATTATATAGATTGCATCTATTTAGTGTGTATAAATTCTATAAATCATATACAGGGCTGACAAAACATTTCCGTTTATTGAACGAAATTGCTGACGGGGAATTTTCAACTGCGCTATGCGTTCACTCACTGTTCGACATTTTAACATATAGTGAATTATATGATAAATCTATAGTTCATATACAGGGATGCACAAAACTTTTAGCTATTATTTTTACTTTGGTTGAAAATGCGTTTTCAATCGTGCTATATGTTTTACAAATTATTATTTAGATATCGTTTTCCATGTTATTAAGCTATGAAGTTTTATTATAGTAGTCCGATGCGTTGAAAAATGTTTCAAAATCTGATTGACGCGTGATTTTATGTTCTTCTTGAAAATTTTAATGATACTTTCTTAACTATATGAAAGTTAAAGTGATAAAACTGTTTTTATATTATTTAAACAAATCCTAAAATTTCTTTTTCTAAAATGTAAGATACGAGGCAAACAGCTTTAATGAAAATTGCTGTGTTGCATTTTCTGTTGTATATTTATATTTATCTCTGCAAAGAGGAAACTTATGTAAAGAATGGGAATCATAAGATATGAGGAAATGCCTAAATTATGTTTTGCATTGTATCAAATCTGAATTTTTGAAAATTTGTCTGGATCAATTTTGTAACAATGAGAAATTTTCAACCAAGTAATATATTTTAAATCATTTTGGCCTGAGATGTCTATATACTACTGGCAATTTTTGTTAAAAATTTTGTCATAAATTTAAACACTTCGTTCTTACAAAACTTCATGTGCCTTTCATTGTAATTTTTCTTTATAAACAAAATATTTTCAACCAAATTCACATTTTCGTTTAAATCTTGTTTCCGTTGCATAACGATGCAAAAGTTTTTTATATGACTAGCTAAATTCTGCTGTCTTTGATAAAAAGAAAATGGTACTTGAACTAAAAAAAAAAAAAAAAAAAAAAAAAAAAAAAAAAAAAAAAAAAACACTTAATAAGCTAAAAACAATTCTAAAAACTGGGAGGGGGGGGGGCACCTAGCGGCAGACAAATTAAATTGGAACGAAAAGGTAATAATTTAAACTATTTAATCATATCAAAAATTGAGCTTCATCGTACTTTATCATATAACGTTTTCTATTTTAAAACTGAAAAATTATAAAAAAAATAGTTTTCTTCGACATGAAATATGAAATAACAGCTGATATGTGCAAATGTTAGGCACATAAATCCAATAAAATAATGTTCATATTTTGTTTGGTAGCGTCCATAATCGAGCAGTATATTTTATTCCGCTTCAAGTAACAGATTAAAAAACTATACTCAAATTGATTTATTGAGCCCCAACTGAGAAGTACCAACTTTGCGCTGGCCTATGGACCATACAATTATATTGATATCAAAACCAATAGCAGGGTTAAACGCCCTAACTATTGAACTATAACAGGCAAAAAATAAATTACGCTGGATTAAGCTAAGTCTTTTAAAAATCGACTTTTGGCCAGCTAGAATCGGTAAATAACCCACCGTGCGTTACTTTTTTCTTTTCTTTTCTTTTCTTTTTTTTTTTCTTTTTTTTTTTTTTTTTTTTACTTGGATGTTAAATGCTACTTGGAACATTTACAGTAATTTTTCTTGTTTCGTCTCCCGTTTTATTTTACAATGTTTTTTTTTTTTTTTTTTTTTTTTTTTTTGAGTTTCTACAACAACTTTCTAGCTAGAGCTCGAATAATTATATTAATTCACAATGAAATAAATAATAATAAAAAATAGCCCCATATAAATTTTCCACAAATTTACATACAGATGAATCTTCTGCATAATTTAATTATCATTAAATTAAAATACGCGAGAAAAATATTATATCAGAAAAAAGGGGGGTTTAAAAGGCATTTTCAAAATCCATTAAGCTTCACTAAGAAATGAATAACTAATATCATGTAATGGTACATTTGATTTCCAAATGATTAATGGTTCATAAACTACGTCTCAAATGCTGTGACATCTGAGAAGCTTTTAAATATTATTATTTGTAGTTTTCATATAACAGTCATTTTAATTACATATAAGCTGTCTAGTTTCAGTAGAAATTCATTTATTAACTGTGAGAACTATCAATCAAATAGTAATTGGCCCAGAGCATTAAAACGAGTTGCAAATCATATCTCACGACATATGTTTTATGGGGAAAATTTATAACCGGCTTAAATGGATATCATATTATTGTATTATTTATTATGAGTTTTTTTTTTCAATATCATATCAACACCTTAATCTTTTTTCTTCAAATATGGTCAATTACTTCCACTTGTTTAGTTTCTTTAAGGCTATAGTAATACCTAAATTATGTGGGGAATGTTATAAGGATGTGTTAATAGTTTTCTCTGTATGCAATATTACAGAAGGTTTTAGAAAATTAAAAAGATCATTTGATAAAAATATAACAACTGTCATTCAAAAGTATCTTGTGTCAGTTCACAACTTTTGATTTTCAATCTGATAGTTAATTATAAATGAAAATGGAACACATAACTACGAAAATATGTAGTAGTAAAGAATTAGAGCACATACGAAACATATCATTATATATTAAAATGTTAGAAATTATAAACATGTCTATAGTGACTTTTAAAAGAACAACATGTATGTATAGAGTTTTGTTAAACCATTAATGCCAAAAGATTGCACCATAAATGAAATTTTGCATGGAGTTTTACTATCTTCTGAGTTCTACACAAATAATTAAAAGATACCGAAACTGAAGAATATCGATTCATCTAACTCGTAGCTGAACATAAGCTGCACAGGTATGGACTTACTTTTGAGCACTACTATTTCCGAATATAAATTTTCGCCATATTTAATCGCAATATTTATGCAAAATTAAGCGACTCAATAGGGACAAAGGCCTATCAGGTGATATTGGTGCTCACAAGGAATTCGAAAACTGCAATCGAACACTGAGGATTCAATAAGCTGGAATGCATTCACCATATACACAAAAATAAAACTATTGAGCTTGAGTAAAAATAACAATAGTTACTACAAAAAACAAAGAACAATTACTTCTTTGTGACATCGTCTGAATTTTTTTAGGTCATTCCGAGGGCAACAAGCTGCTAATCTGTTTTGATGTACTGTGTTCAACGCAAAAAAGAGAAAATGTTTAAATATAAAAATTCAATTAAAATTTTAAAGACTTAAGATTCATTAAAAATAATCTTACGTGTTTATTATTATTTAAAACATCCAAGTACACTGTAAAAGTAATCTGTTGATCACATAGAAACAAATTTACAGACAAAACTTCAATACTTAAAATAGAAATTTGATCTTAAACGTTCTCAAAAATGTTTAAGTAAAATATTCTTTGTTTTATGATTGATTGTTTTATTAACTAAAGCAATAGCTACAAAATTTTCTCCCACAGACGAAATAAAGTAAATAAATAGTTTGTTTTTCAGTAAGCAACAGAAAAATTTATTTATTTTACACAAAAAATCTCTCATCTAAGATGCTAAATAAAAATATGTTTATTTTACAAAAATCGCTGTATTTATTGTGAATTTTCTAATATTTAAACAGAGTTTTCGTTAAAATAAAAGTTTAGATTGTTTATCAAATAAACTGTTTTTACTAACCTCCTGTCCCTGTCTGAGAGTCTTTTACTATAAAATCGACAGTTTTATATTTTTACAGTGTAAGATTATTTAAATTTCTAGATGTTGCTACTTATAGCACGTTCGTAAATTTAATGATAAACAAAAGATTTAAACTTAATTTAAAATTTTTGCCATAAATATTTATTTGAAGCTTTTTAGAGTAATGAATTTTATAGTAAAATAAACTGCACACATTTAAAATTTACTTTTATATCAGCTCTAATTTAAATGATCTTCAAGAGCTTTTAAATTCTAAAACAGTATACTGCATTAAAAAGCAATATTATTTTAATATTTTAAAACAATTCGCGCAAAAGAATTTTGTAAATAAGCTTGACATGACTTACAATATGTTAGGCATTCATATACTAAGGAAACACTGAAAAGGTAATGTAAATCGCTTTCTCTCACAATGTTAACAACATTCTTTACACAAAAAATTGTGCACAAGATTCCCCTTGAACTATTTAATATATTACATGGATTATTATTTGATATATATCTCTTAGTATTTAATCTAAAGTTATTTCTTAACCTTATTCAACCTATTTCATATTGAATACCGAAAGTTTTTTGGTAGAAATTAGTTTAATTTGGTTTAAAAGTTTGGGCATTTTCCCCTAATCGATAGGATCGTATTTGATTGAAGAAAAACCTGGTGTCAGGTTATAATAAGCGAGGACACGCACAAATGTGTAGGTTCAGCCTTACTGCAGACGTTTTTTGACTAAACTTACACAATTGTTAGTTTGGGATTACGTGTGCAAATATCTAAAAATAAAAGTTTAAACAAAAACCATTGTTGTTCATTAAGATAATTTTCATCAGGCGCGATGAAAATGTTTGAAACAATATTTTTTTGGATGGACATAAACAAACATCACATTTCTCGGATCTCACTCTTGTACGGCTCTGAACAGTTTTGAAATCGGCAACTCCTGACAGTTTTACGATCGTCGAAACAAGGCCAGTGACTAGTTGCATATAACCTCTTACTTTGATATGGTATTTTAATGGGTGGATTGTAGAATTTGGATCTGCATGAGTCCAGCAACATCATCTTCGATTTCTTCTCCTTCGCTTTCTCTGATGACAACCCTTGATCTTTTCTTTCTTGGTAATGGTACATCCAACACCACACTTAACGTTCTCCGCCACACTTAATCGGAACGACAGTCAATCAAGTGTTTTTGTACGGGTTAACTAGTTTGATATGTCATCTAGTTTGTAAGGAAAGCACGATTTTACTACAGCCATATCCAGGAAATGTACCGTTGTTTTCTAGGTCGACTTTCTTGTTTAAACAAGGGTCGAAATACCTCCTTTTGCTGATCGTAAATCTACACATCTAACATTAATGCGTTGTAACTCATAATGCTGACTCAACAAGTGAAATCGACTTTCAATTTTTCTTCCTTTGATTACCGTTTGACGGCCTGCATCGGGTTTCAACCTGTACAGTTCGACGCCAGTACAACTTTCTAATTGTCTTTCCACTCTATCACTACAATTCCATTTTCTGACACATGCCCAATGCTCTCACCCCTCTTCAGTGCCGTAGGCTTCCCAAATGGGATACCTTTCACTTTTTTTATTTGGATTTTGCCCGTTTCTTCAAATTTCCAATTATTAGTTCTTCCAGCTCAGTTTTGTGTTGAAATACCGATCGAAGTACATAAAACTATGTCTATACCAGAGTAAGGACCACAGCAGGTCCTAACCTTATATCCATGTAGACCAGGTCTGTATTTTACCAACCAAAATTTGAAACTATCCCAGATGATGCTGCTACAACAAAATCCTTCATCCCCACAGGGTGTGGTTTGTTTTTTACATACTGCTTTATTGGGGTACGACCTAAAAAAGGAATCATCTGCTGATCTATGGAAAATTTCCCCTGATCTCTTGGAAAATTCAAGCAGAAACTACGGAATTTGTCGAGCATTTGCTGAACTTTCCAGAATTTATTGTTCATTTCTGGTGGTTTACTTGTTGTGTTGACAAGATAGAATGAATTTCTAGAATTTAAAATTCTGTCTCGTAACGTGCATATAACGCAGGACAGAAACATACAGTTCGTTATATGTGCATATTATTTCTCAAACAGTATCTATTTTACATAGAAATCATGAACAGTACAAACCTATTAATTTAAAATTTATCCGCTTAAAAAATGAAATTAATAAAAAATAAATTGTCAAAAACATAAATTTGTACACAACTGCTTTGTACCAGAACAACAGACACATTTTTACTCATAGCTAAGCGAATTATAGGAACTTTTGTGAGATTTGTTATTAAAAGATCATAAAATCCTATGCTTTTCAGAAAATCGAATTATTTTCAATAAAGGATTTTCTGTTCAATTGGTATAGGATCCATTGTTTTCATCCAAAAGTTTGACAGATGAATTGAAGTTAAAATGCGCTTGTGGCAATTTCGCGCATTAAAATATTAGCTACCGCAAAATAATGCAACGAATTAATTATTCTATTCGACACTACGTACACATAATTTATGTACAATGCACAAGTAAGCACTTCATTCCATTTCTGAGTAATATGTTTTGTATAATTTATTATTAATGCAAGTAGAAATATTTCGTGTGAGATAAACGGATAGCATTATATTGGTATGCATTAAAAATATTTATACTTTGCTAGATACGGTCTAATATTCCATGCAAGTAGAAATGAAATAAATATTCTGAGTAGCTCTTCCATTATCTTTCTTTTATTTCAATTGTTATAACTTTTACTTGATACGGCACTTAATATCTTAAATATATGTTTGTTTCAAAAGGCTATCTGCTATCTGTCAAAATATTTCTATCTTCTCTAAATTGAAATGGTATTTATTATTTACATTCAAATGCTTCGCAGATTATTGAAGTCAAAGCGAAACTGTGGTATTTTCAGGAATTAAAATAGATCGTAAGCGAAATTAGGCTCCGGATTATTTATACTATCTGAAACTGCAGATATATGAATTATGTAAAATGCATCAATCGTAACATTATTTCATCTCTGAAATATATCATTTTTTTAATTCGTTATTGAGTTTGCATTTGAGTGATAGACGTGTAGTATTATATTTTCGTGCAAACTAATTTTTAGACACTACTAAAAAATAAAATATATTTACTTTTTTCATAGGTATTGTACATGAGATACAATTGCATGATTGATATGTTAACCACAGACGTAGTAAGCTACGAAAGAGAATATCATGCATTAATTATAAGTATTATTGTAAAATAAAATATAATGGCTGAATGTAAAGCATATTAGTTTTTCACTTTGGGTTTTGAATTAATGACATAAACTGGAGAAAAGTAAGGAGATGCAGTGCCTTTAACTGTTGCAAAATACTTAATTCCGTTTCATACAGTTAACTGGTTTTCCCTTTCCAGTTACTCACGTCGTGTTCGTCGTATTATCCTTTCAGTGTTTTTCTTTGTTTTTTAGCCTTTCTTAAATACACGTTACGTTGTCTTAGAAAGACATCATCCATTGAAGCATATCTTTCATTTTGTTTATATCCGTTGCACAGATAATCGCCGTAACAAACACAAATCAGCGAACTGTTCCCAATTGCCACAAGCTGGTTTTATTTCAGGTTTTTAAAAAGTATGGTTTTCGCAATATAAATTTTTATACCGGATATCAAGTTTCCAAAACTAAAAGAATTAACTATTAATAGCTAATGTTAATCTGCTCCTTACAGAAATCAAACTGACATTTTATAGGTGTGCGCCTGCGCACCACGTTATGAAATACTTCAGTGAATTTTAGTAGTTGCCCTATTTTTTAACTACTTTTACAATAGCACGATGCTACTTCTATAATAACATTAAATCTGCAGCTGGAATAGTTACATTCATTAATAATAAAAAAAAGTATAATAACAAATAATCCAATATAAGTTTTTAACAAATTTTCATACAGACGATTTTTGTGCATAATTCAATGTTAAATAATATACGCATGAGGATATTATATAAAGAAAAAATGGGGGCTTTTCTCAATCATTTACAAAATCCACTGAGTTTCACTAAGAAAGGAATAATTAATGGTTCCATCGGTTTATAAATGATTAATTTTGTATAAACTGCATTTGAATATCATGGAAATCTGAGATGCTTTTAAATATTATTATACGTCCGTTCCATATAACATTCATTTTAATTATGTATAAGATGTCAAATTTCAGTAAGAATCCATTTATTAAATGTAAGAACTATCAATCAAGTAGTAGATGGTACAGATCATTATTAAACGCATCAAATCATGTCTCACAGTTTTATGCTTTATGGGGATATTTTATGGTTTGCCTAAATAAATACCATATCATAAACTTTGTTATTATGAAATGTTTTTCAATTTCATACAAATGCAACACATGTACTTAGATATATTTATATGAGTTATAACACATTTTAGCTTAAAAGTATTCCAACACCATAAAAAATTTTAATTCAGCTAATGGATAGTCATATGAAATGAAAAGATTTACCATGATGAAATATAGCTAAAAACAAATAAAGGTGTGTCAGGATACCTTTTGCACACACTACTAATAATCCACATTCGACACAGTACTTGAAAAAAATTCATTTCGAAAATCAAGGATATTTCTCTTTCTTTAATTAAGCTATTATTGACATATTTTGTCCATTATTGAAAACAATTTAAAGAAGATGTCTGTTAAAAAATAAATCTGGGTTTTTTATAAGTTACGCTTTTTATAGTATGAAATATAAAGCATTGTCCATGAGCCCCTAGTCTCTCCTACGTAGAAAATGAAATTTTTATTTTATTGAACATTTCCATAAACTATTTGTGTTATGCAATTTTTATTATAAACTTCAAATTCCAATGAAAAAGAATCCACATTTTTTTTTTTTCACATCAGAAGTTAGTATGACATAACATTTAAATTGTTAAGAAGTATAACACGATTTTCCATTTATAATGAAGCTTTATCCTTATCCCCCCAGCAATATGAATGAAAAAAATCATATTTTGAGCTACAAATAAAAGGAAAATTAATAATTAGAAAATATAAAAATAAAATATTTTGCAATACTTAAATAACCTAGTATCAGCAACACTACAAGACTACAAAACAAGTTAGTTTTGAACTAAAAACAAAGTGGTCAATAATGTTCTGCTTAATGAAATATATATTTATTTAATAAAATGCCAATCTACCCTAAATTTGACAAAACTACGGAGAATCGCGCCTTATTTAGGCATAATGATTTTATATATAAATTGTGAATCATATAGAAATATTTTCTGTAACAGGAGCCCATGATAAAAGTTTCTAATTTGTTGAAATATTTTTCTGAACTAATATAAATTGCATAACTATCGGCTTTCATCTTATTTCATTAAAAATCATACGAGTATGTTTATACTTTATAAATACATGCATTTTAATAATTTCAATGCTAGTAATTCTATAGTACACTGAAAAAAAAACCCGACCAGTCTTCCTGTAGGAATCGGAAAAATAGTTGCCCTTATCGTACCGGAAAATTTTCCGACCCAGCTCGGTATAAAATCCGTAAAAAAAGGGAAATGGTCAATAAAACGGGATTTTATGGATTTTATTCGATTTTACGGATTAACCGAGTACGGATACATCGATTCTGAGCTGGGTCGGAAATTTTTCCGGTACAATAAGGGCAACTATTTTTCTGATTCCTGCAGGAAAACTGCTCGGATATTTTTTACAGTGTAGGTAGGATTGCAGTCATGATGTTCTTTTTGTTATTTGTAATATTTGCAATATTCCTTCCAAAGAACTAAAGAAAAGTAATTAATGAAAAGAGGAAATCTTCATAATAACTTAAACATATAACAGAAAAGTACAAATCAACACAGTTTATTATTCGAATTAAAACTTGTATCTTAATAACTTGAGTTTTAAAATGCGACAAGGATTAATAAAATTTATTAAAAATATTTTACTTAACCTTTCGCCGGGCGCGCAAATTTTCATCGCATGAGCGGGCGCGCGTTGTAAATTGTACAACAGGGAAAAGCATTCAATTATTGCTGCTTTATTTTAATTTTACAAATAATTTAACATACAAATATCATATAGTTATCTCTGATTACAATTTTTGAAAGTATTCCATAATATATGTATAGATTAATTTCCTTATAATACACTAAAGCACAGGTTTTAAATGTATAAAATGCTATTTACTACTACAATCACAAAGTAAAAAAAATATTTATCAGTGCAATCAATTATTTCATCAATCATGTTCAGATGAATCAATTTTAGAAAGGTATCGATTTCAGAAGTAGTTCCTCTTGCATATGCACTATGTCCTGGCATTTTCTTTATAATACTTTTGTACGTGGTTTTGGAGGTTTTACGAATTCCTCTTTTTTTTTTTTCCATTTTGTGAGTTAATCCTTTCCTGTATAAAAATATTCATCACTATTATTTTTAATGATCTCATTATTAGATGCATTTATTTCAGAGTCACATCTGTGATTTTCCTCTTCTAATAGTCCAAGAGCTGTTAAACATTTTAGGGAAGGTATTTGAGGCACCCTGAAAATTTGTACACTTCTTTTGTAATGCCTGAATACAAAATCGAATGTCTGGCTGAAGGATCGTGGCCCAAAACCTGTGCCAGACAAAAAATGGCACTTGACACGTGTCTGGCACAGTTTTTGTGCCGACTAAAGTGTCTGTCATTTTCAAAATATTTTTTTCTAAGCATAAATATTATTGTGCCTCAATCTCAGCGTGCCTCAAATACCTTTTTTGGGTAGTCAAAAAATGGCACTTGACACGTGTCTGGCACAGTTTTTGGGCCGACTAAAGTGTTTGTCATTTTCAAAATATTTTTTTCTAAGTATAAATATTATTCTGTTTCAATCTCAGCGTGCCTCAAATACCTTTTTTGGGTAGTGTCAAAAAATAGCACTTGACACGTGTCTGGCACAGGTTTTGGGCCACGATCCTTCAGGCATTTGTATTCAGGCATTATAAAAGAAGTGTTTCACAAATTTTCAGGGTGCCTCAAATACCTACTCAAAAATGTTCAACAGCTCTCCTACTATAATTTTTTATCATTCAATCTTCGTCACATTCAGGAAATTGCAGATCTTCTTCAATATCAATATTATCCCTATCACTGTCTTCATTAAAATTTTTCGTTAGATAATTCACCATTTCGTTGTTATCTTTAAAATACCGTTTTTTTGTTTAAACAATATTTTAACTCAAATCCCATTAAAAGGACTTAGAAAAAATTTCACAGAGAAACTTTCTACTGAGAGAGAATTTCACAAGCAGGCGCGCGTTGCATAAAGTACAACATCACATATGTTCACATATTAAAATGATAAGTGCGGCTAATTGCGCAATCTGAAATGCAAATAACTTTCAGGAAGTGGGTATGGAGACCCAATAGACGAATACAAATGGTTATTAACGCCCTCTACTGCTTGAATTTTATTTTAAAGAGAAAAGAATGCTAATGTTGTACTTTTTACAGCGGCGCGCCCGGCGGAAGTTTAAACTTCAGCATTATTAGATTCACCATTCCTTTGCTCCATTGTATAAAGATTTTTTATCTATTCAATCTAAAGTTTAAAAAAAATAACAATATTTATTTAATTACTTAAATGAAAAATCCTGTAAATTTTGTACTAATTAATAGAAGCGCCTTAAAGTTTAAAATAAAACAAGGGACATTATAGATGTGAAGTACATGAAAGTGGCAAGCGCAAATTTATGTGCAAACTCATAAAATGACACACAATATCAAGTTATTTTATTTGTGTTAACTTGCTAAAATATGGGAAAAAATTAGCATTAAACTATGTTTTTATTATGGAATTTGTGGTAATATATGTAAACTCAATGTAAATTTAAAAATATTAAAAGTTGTTTAATGCCTAAAATAATCATGTATCATAAACCTATATATAATTTGTAAAATTTTCTTTGAAATTTTCACACGCCTTTAATTTAGTAATTTGTTATTTTTAAATTATTCAACTTTCTTAATAGGCGTGAAAACAACAGATTGAAAAAGTGTCATTGAACGGGATAGAACCACGTACACTGATTATATGAGTCAACGCTCTACCAGTAACCTACCTGTACGATACCAAACCGCTTCTCACACTTATCAGTATGCAAGGCTGCAACCGTAGTACACGATGTAATATACAGTAGAATCTCGGCCATCTGAAATTCCGGTTAATCCGAACAGATTTTATTTTCGAAAATTATACTTGAACAAATTAACTTAGAAGATTAACTTGCGAAATTTTCGGGATTACAGCTGGTGTTGCCGAAAAAAATATGTAGAAGTTAGAATTAAACATAACATGGCAGCAGAGCATGTTTTTTATTCTTTAAATAGCTTAAATAGAATTTTAAAAAAATACTCAATAATGTAAAAGTACAACATATGTACACAAATATAAAATGAAAACATGCACTGTACTCCTACTCGTAGAAGCCATGTTAAAAAAATCTGAATATCAGTTTGTTTGCTAGTCACGATAAAATTCTGTTTTAAAATGCAAAAAGTATTTAATTCAAATGACATTTTTTTTTTTTTTTTTTTACTTTTAACAATAAGATTTCGCAAATTATCTACAGAATATTTTCTTCCTTTCCTCCTCGTCGACGTGGTGACTGACCTATTTATAGATTCGCGATTTTGAACCGTTTGTAATGGGTTGTTGCGTAATTCCTCATTCTGAAGTTCGGATTATTATAAATATCAGGGTTGATGAAACAATGAATACTATGTTTTACCGAATGTCGTGTCAAATTATCCAGCATGCTGGACTTAGGATGCCGGATTAGAGGATATTTATGATATTACTGAGTGCTTATAACTTCTAATTTTTTAGCACTTCTAATTTTTTACTTTTTTTTATATATTTTTATATATATATTTTTTTTTTCATCGGAATTTCGAATAATCCTATTATTTTGTAATCCGAACAGGCACCGGTCCCAAGTAGTTCGGATTAGCCTGATTCAGTTCTGTTCAACTGTATTTCATGAGCCCTGGGGCATGCACGAATCAAAAGAGGAAATCCAGCATCGATAAAACGGAATAAACTGTCCAACTTGGAATGGAACCCCGGTCATTGACATTGTTCTGCACTGAGCTATCTGCAGATAAGAGTAAGACGTAATTTGCTTGGCATCTTTCTGGGTAGTTCCATGGTAGAGCACTGGCGGGTAATGTCAACGACACTGGTTCGATCCCGGACTTGGACAGCTTATTAAATTTCATCGATGCTGGATTCTCTTTTTCGTTTCGTGTTTGATTCAGTGTGATGGCAACATAAATAGATTCCATCGTGTGCTGCAGTTGCAGTCTTGCCAACAGATAATAGAGAAAAGTGCTACGTTGTGTATCGTCCAAGTAGCTCAGTGGTAGAGTACCGGCTTGCAATGTTTGATCCCGGACTAACTAAAAACGACTAAAGTAACACTCATAACTATTAATTACACATTCTGTAAGAAATAACCGAAGTAATAACAAACTTCCTGTATATGCTTATTGATATTATTTTTGCGCTGACTAAACGAAACAAAAATATTTTCTATGAAAAACTGTAGATGAAAATTATAAAAACTCTGGATAACATTTATAAAACCAGTATTTAACGATTTATATATATATATATATATTATTTTTCTTAATGTAAAAAAATATATATACTAATTGCATTCAAATAGATTCATTATCATTCACGTTTTTCTGTGGATTTTGAAGGTGAAAACATTTCAATGCTTATAAAAGAAGAAAAATCAGTTAAGCTATACACAGTTATTGTCTACACAAAATTTATTGTCAGAAGTATAATAGCAAAATCCTCAGCAAATAGCAGTGTCAATACGAATTTTATTAATTGTAGAGAATTTCTGCTTCTTATGAATTGTCTCTTTAATGGCTTTTTATTAGTTTAAATGTCGGAGGGAAATTTAAAAAGAAATGTTTTTATAAAAATAATACATTGAAAATGATTATTTATTTGGTAACTGTTCGACATAAAAATCAAATTCAATAATTTCGTAGACTTCAAAATTTGTTGGTGGTAAGCAACTTTTGGTGTTGCAGATGCTGCAACCATAAGATTCTGAAATCTATTTCCTACTTTTGGAGCTATGATTCAACCGAAACTACATATGTTGCTTTCATCCTCTATAATTACAGCTACCGAAGCACCAAAAGTTGCTTTAATTTACCTCAAAATTTTTAATCGCCACTTAATTGTATTTATTTAGAAATGTTACTTCAAAATTAAATTCGCTCACTAATCGACTTCACCTGCAACTATAAAATATGTGGAAGTATTAAGAATCACCCTTTCTGGGTGAAAAGAAATATTGTAGTTTCCTGGCTATGCAATTCAGTCGACAAAATAATAGGAATAGTTGATTTTTTTTATTCGATTATTCGATTCCATTTCTCTATTGGATATAAATTTTACAGTTACACGGAAAATTATAAATCTCCAAGTTGATGGGCCGCGGCGGTAATATGAGCTTCTTTTTGAGTACTGAAAAGTAAGATACACGCCTTTACTCAGAAGTTCGGCGTACAATTATAAGGACAAAATTCTTTTAAAATTATTAAGTATATAATTATGTTAATAATTAAAACTGGTAACATAGAATACACATCTTTAAAACCTTGCTTTATTAATTTCAGACAAAAGTATTTTGAAACAGATTTTACCGAAGCACCAAAAGTTGCTTTAATTTACCTCAAAATTTTTAATTATCACTTAATTATATTCATTTAGAAATGTTACTTAAAATTAAATTCGCTCACTAAGTGATTTTACCCGCAACTAAAAATATGTCGAAGTAATAAGAATCACCCTTTCTGTGCGAAAAGAAATACTGTAGATACCTGGTTATACAATTCAGTCGACAAAATAATTATATAGGAATATTTGATTTTTTTAAATTCGATTTCTTTATTGGATATAAATTGTACAGTTGCACGGAAGTTCAGAAATCTCAGCGACGGTAATTTGAGTTTCTTTTTGTGAACTGAAGAATACGATACGAAGGCCTTTACTCAAAAGTTCGCCATTTAATTAAATTATAAAGAACAAAATTATTTTAAAAGTAATAAGTCATAATAGAGCCTATATCATTTTGTTAATAATTAAAAATGCTAAACAAAGAATACATACCTATAAAAACTTGCTTTATTAATTTTACATAAAATTATTCTAATGCAGACCTTTGTAAATATCACTACATATATGCCTGCAAATGAACTTAATATTTATATAGGCGAATTAATTAACAGTAAAATTGTCTTAAATATTAAAAAAAATCAATTTGTGAATGGTGATTTTAAGGTGATTTTTATGCGTTTTACGGGTAAAATGCTAATTCAATTATATTGAAAAATAGAGATTTTTTTTTCAAATTTTACTAAATTTTTCATTAAAGGAATCCTACTAGAAAAGAGTAATCAACGTATTACAAAAATAGCTTTATACAAAATGAATTAATAAGCTTTATTCTAAAATTAATATTATTCTTGCTTCTAAGATATTAAAGAAATTAAATTCCAATAACTCCAGAACAATTTTTGATGTAATGTAAATCAAGCTTGAAAATAATTAATAATTTTTATCGTACTTTAATAAATATTTTTTTCTCATAAACAAGAACTAATAAAAGGTAATTCTTAAAAAAATTCTTTATATTTTTTGAAATAAAATGTATGCCATAATGTTCTTTAATGTCATTAAACATTCTTTTATGATGTGAATAAATGTTTTTTTAAGATTGTGGAAGATTAAATTTAATAAATCTTCATAAAAACAACAATTCATATATCTTTTCCGCAAATCTTAATAATTTTATTTCACAATAATTGTCTTTATAAAAATATGGAGATGAATTTGTTATTTTTTAAAATCGTGTAAAACAATTAACTATTATTTACCTAGTTATTGTAATTATTGTATACGTTTCTTTCAAAATAAACTCTTTAAATGAATAAAATTACTTCCTGTTTTGTCTGAATTTTCTTTCCGTTATTATTATTATTATTATTTTAGTTTGCCTTCTCAAGGGGTTTTGGTACACATTACAATTACTGCAATTCATTCAATATTAGATAAATTATGGTTAAACAAATATGACAGTTTTAAACATCTATGAAAACAAAGATGTTTATTCGTTTATGATAGATGTTTATCAAAGTATTATGAGTTATTCTTTTATAAGCTAAAATACCAAGATACCTATTTCTCCTGAAGATATAAAAAATCAATTTTCAATATTTAATATTTTTTAATATTTAAAAAAAAATCTTATTAAGGTTTTCTGGGATAGAGCTTAGTACCTCCAGTTAAGATTTTAATTTTAAGCAAACAAGAGTAAATTAAATCAATAAGCTTTATAACAAAAATCCGTCAAATATATTTTCTAGAAATTGAAGTTTTAATTAGCACCGTCTTCTTCCAATAAAGTCCCCAATTAATGCAATAATCTGCATTGTTTTTCATCCTCCAATTCCTGCTAATACCTGAAACAATTTTCTTTTGTTATATATACTCACTTTATCATTTTTCTTCTATCTAACGTTTTGATGAAATAATATCGAATATATGCTTTTACGGTTAAGAATTGTCAAACAGGGAAAATAAAACATGAGCAAAGTGTTTTGTATTCAATGAATATCTGCAGTTTTTAAATTCTCCAGCACTGACTTAAAATTGCTGACATTTTCGCGAAAACAAAGTGATAAATTTAGATTTAAAACTTTCAATGTGTAAAAGTACGATGGCTGTGACTTTATACGGTAAGGTGTTGAAGAAACTTTTCTCCATAAACTAACGTAGTTTTCAGGAGAAACTTTTTATGCATCAGCATAATTCGTAAAAAACATTCTGTGATTATCCAAGTCAATAAAACGGATTTTTTTCATAACTGTACTGAGAATGAATTCTAAAATTTGTATTTTATAAATGTATGTACACAGGGTTTTATTTAAATCTCTACGTACGCAGAAAAATATAAAAACGAGAAAATTTTAATGCCGATCGGCCAATCAACATTACGATTTATTTTCAGTGAAATTTTTTTAATTTTATTTTATAGAGATTACATAATATATACCTCATAATAAATTTGCTACAGCACATTTGTTTACCTTAAAATTTCAAATATTATAAACCACTGACAAAGATGGTTTTAATTATTCTCTCATATTGAAATAGTATTAAAATAATTAAGGTAAATGAAATAAAAAGGCGAAAAAAAGCCTGCATTAGTCACTGATTTCATTTCTGCGTCAACACGATTAATATTAGGAAATATTTGTAAATATTTTCAAATAGCCTTTATTCTGTATTATCCCTACTTAATAGATTATCGCCGTACTTATTTACGTAATTTCGTATATAAAGGATCTCAAACATACATCTTTTATCCTCTCATTCATGCTACAATATACATATATAGTTATTTAGAATAGCTTTCAAGGCAAAGAATAGATATAATAATCACATTTTCCCATATAAAAGTGACAATGAATAATTCGGATTCTCAGACATCCAAAATTCAAAATCAAATGCCGCTCCAACTATAATTTTCCTGATAGGAGAGCTTTTACTTTTTTTCGACCAGAAAAACAATATTTAACTGTTTTCATTATTAAATTGAATAGTACCTTTTTTGTGTTTTTAAAACTTTCCAACATAAATTCCAACTTTAGACACATCCGAATCCATAAACACTTTTCGTTGAAAAATGTTTATAAATTCGAACTGTCTGTCTGCCGTGCTCTAACTCTGGTTTATAAACACGGATTAACATGAGAGTTTTGTCATGTTATTGAAGTTTAATCTAGAATGATATGTATTGAAAATTAGGTGTATAGCATGTATAGTTTGTTTGCAGGGACATTCAAAAGAATTTCGTTACATTATAGTACATGGGGAGAAATTGTTTTAGAGGCATTTTATTGATACTACTGTATTTCAAATATATTGAAATTGATATGAACATTTATATTGGCAATAACATATTTTGACATTAACATGACAATAATAAGGAAGCAAAAATAATTCTTTTACATTATGATCTACGGGACAAATAGTTTGCGGTGCATTTTTGTGATGTTATGATACTTCGAACGCAAGGAAGTACACTACATGTTTTATTTAGATTATAGAATGTATGGAATTTATCGTTCATTTATAGAGATAAACAAAATTCTTTGGTTACAGGAACGACTAAGATCGATAATTGCTGGAAGTACATTTTTCCTTTGGGGTATGCATTTTTAAAATTATCTAATTTTTGGTGTGTTACGTGGAATTAATATATTCTGTACATCATATACAAGGCTACAATATTAAATTCGCACACATTAATGGGTAGGACAATTGCTAAAAATGCATTTTTACTGAGTTATGTGTTTTTATAAAACATAGAGCTATGGCGATCCCGGATTAGATTAATTATATTAGTGAAAGGCCTGTTCTCATGCACTAAATATCAGCAATAATGAGATTTCTAGAGAAAAATGAAGTCATTTTTAGAAATAATTATCCATACCACTCGACACTTCTTCAGACGATGATTTATGATTTTTTTTCCATTGTAAATGGTTTTCATATATATTCATTAAATATTATTATTAAGGGGTCTCAGGAGTCTTACTTTTTACCTGGCGGTGCAATTTAGCAACAAGTTACATTCAATTTTTCTCACTCTCTTTAAAAACGAATTAATAATATTGCATAAAATTTTAATATAGACAACCTAATATCTCTTCTGTTTAAAATATTTTTTTTTTAAATATTCTATATCGAAAATGTATTTATTTTTATTTTTTTATTTTTGTTATATTTAACTTTGATAAAAAAAATTAAAATTGTTTCTTAAATGTTATGCTTGCGCGCAACATTTTTCACAAACTAATAAAGGAAAATGCATGAAACTTGGTAAATATATTCATTTTAAGGTAAAGAATAACTTATACTTCAAATTTAGTATTATAATTGCTTTGATTATTTAAAATTGGCAATATTTTAATAAAGAATGATTTTTTTCAAAATTTTATAAATTAAATTAAAATTTAAAATAAAATAAATAAATAAATTGTGTACAAATGAAGTATACATTAGTTTTACATTATTATCAATATTTTTGGGGGCTCTTGAACCAATAGTTTTACTACAGTCTTGCCCGCAGTGCATGCAAAAAAAACAATAATTTTTAATTTTTAATCAAAATTAAACGTAAAAAATAAAATAAAATTTCACTATAGAATATTAAAAAAAAATATTTTAAATAGAAGAGATATTAGGTTGTCTGTATTGAAATTTTTATGCATTTATGCTTTATAGAGACTGAGGGAAAAAAAATAAATGTGACATGTTGCTAAATTTCACCGCCAGGTAAAAAGTAAGACCCCTGAGACCCCTTAATAATTTTATTATTATTTGTATTATAGTTATTACAAGTAATGTTTTTGTTATTAATATTTTGTATTTATTATATTTCGTCATGTTTTGAACCAGGCAGCTATATTGAGAATCCCACAGTTTTATTTTATTTACTGCAGCATAAATATAAACATTGAACATTTCTGTTTAACTGATGCCAAAAGGATGGACTAATAATTGGGTTTCGGTCGTCCGTAGGTAAACACTCTAACAGGCTTACAGCTTGGAGCTACGGTTTGGATTTCCCTCCCCCCCCTTGTTCATTGTATGAAAAAATGAAATTTCTTAAAATTATTCCGTATATGTTGAATGTGCTTTATGATTTATGCCTGGTGCATTATTTTTTGTTCTTGTTACAAATAAATCTTACTGTGAGTAATGCGGAATTCCAGTCATTCAAAAATCTATATTAACAACCGCTATAACAATAGTTTATTTCTGTGATCTGAGTCCTTCTATCGTAAATGGAACAATTCATTTTGGGCAATTAGAACTATATATAATTCTGTTATTTATTGATTTTTACAGTTTCTTTAATTTGCTTGTTTAGATATCCGATTTTGTTGAATGAAAAAGTGAAATTTCTTAATAATATTCTGAAAGTGTTTCATAATTTATGCCTGATACATTATTTTTTGTTCTTGTTTACAAATAAACTAACAGTGAATAACGCGGAATTTCATACGCCACAGTCGAACAAAGCTAGTTTAGTTTTGAAACTGTTTTTTTTTTTTTTTTTCTTGCAATTATCTCTCTATCCTTTCAAATGTCGAACTATATGTCATTATAAGACTATGTTTCATAAAGCGTCATATGTGCCATATGTCTATAAAGCTATGTGTAGCTCTTTTGTTTATTTCAGCTACAAATGCATAAGAAAGAAGAAAATATTGTATAAGTAATCTTTACTTGGAGACATGTGTAGCATATTTGTTTAAATTCCTTTTTTTCGCAAAAAAAAGAAAAAAAAACTCTGTAAAAAATATCTATAAAAGATCACAAGCAGTTTGAATTATTGTAAAAAGTTCTCTTTCTATAACAAAACACTAGATACCTTTCTTTTCTGATAAATTGTGACTTGTGTCTTTTCACTATAAGTAACATCTCATGTATTTTCACCAACCAATCTTCTCCAACGTATTGTTTCTTTAATGTAAACAACAATTAATATGCTTTAACTAAAAAGATTCCATTTGAAAAAAATTAAAACCAGCAAAGTATTTTAAAGAAAATACAAATTCCTAATGAGGGAAAAACATCGAGTAAATTTTTATTTTGTGATAAATAAAATTCTTTCTGAAATATACTTACAACAATACCTTTATTTTCACCAAAGATTATAAACTCACCAAAAGCACTTTAGATAAAACACAAAACTACTATTATAGATTTTGGATTTTAATTATTTTTTTCCCAAACACTTGATATTTAAGAAAGATAATTATAATTTCAATTATAAAATCTATTCTATTCCATGTCTTAAATTTCAAACATTCTTTGCAAAAATAGAAGAAAACGTAATGTAATAAAAAGGCTTTTTCGTGATTTATTCCGTTAGAAACTCTTATACGAAGAAATTATCCTATTCATGTTGTAGTAATGATGAATGTAGAAATCATAGGATCATGCCAATGGAGTAGATAAATATAAGGAAAATATGAAATTGAGATAATTAGAATGGGATGTTAAAGAAGTTGTAATTGAAAGTTTTAATTACATACTTATAATGTATATATAATTTATTG
Organism: Maratus speciosus; assembly: GCA_963932465.1. Taxonomy (NCBI): domain Eukaryota; kingdom Metazoa; phylum Arthropoda; class Arachnida; order Araneae; family Salticidae; genus Maratus; species Maratus speciosus. The sequence goes on along the minus strand of OZ010795.1, from coordinate 164,616,070 downwards.
TATTATAATGTGTACATAATTTATATACAACATTTCATTGTGTAAAAACGACAGTTGAAAAGTGTTTCATAATGTAAGAATGCTGCATGGCTTTTCGCTTTTGTTTAATTCCATGTAATTTCTATACATTTGAAGAATTAATTAAGACAAGACGAAAAAATATTAGTATTTTTATGTATTACAATTATTTGATAGATTTTTCCAAAATAATGATTAATATTTTATCTTGAATATCATTCCTTTCACTGTTCCAATAAAAGTCTACAAGAAAATCATTATCGTTAGATGCATCATTAGCAATCGTCGTAATGATCAAATGTCACGTTAACACTGAAAAAGAAAAATATATGATTTGCTGAGAGCGTTTATTTAAAAAAAATGATAAAGTGTGCGTGTCTTTCCTGTTTAAACTTTAAAATTTGTTATAGTACCTGCATGTGTTCACAACTGTATCAGAATAAAGCTGAAATCTTATAATTGTGACAGAAGTCATAAATTTATTTTTCCCATGTTTATACACGGTGTTGAGAAATTTTACTGACAATTTCAGAGGATTGATGTAGGAATTAAGACATGAAAAATTGCCATAGAACATGGAATCGCAAACCATTTATTTAGAGACACATACAGGGTGTTACATAACTGAATTTGCGTTGACAGTGAAAGTTTTGAATAAAATAAAAACATTGCAATGAATATGCAACGATATAACGATATACAGCTTGCATTGCGTCAAATGTTCAAACAGCATGCAACAATTATGGGTGCTGAAGCAACCAATGTTACCGTATGAACAGGTAATCGCGAGACAAAATGTGGAGCTTCAAGTACAGAACGTTGGCGTATATAATGGAAACTTCTGCCACTTTTTTTATATTATCACAACTATCATTATTTTTATATTATTCGAACAAATATGAGTTTGTCTATTAAAAATTTAATTATCATATACTTCGCTTTTCTGAAAGGTATCACAGTCAATCCAAATTGAGTTATGGTAGAACACCTTGTATTTTTGATTAAATACGTGGTTTGTGATGCCATGTTCTATGATATTTTTTCATCCTCTTGAGGCCTAATATCACCCCTCTCAATTTGTCGATCGTATCTGGCAACACCCTGTATATGACACACACAAAAATAACAATAAAAAAGAATTCTTCGACAATGTTTTCCATTTTAATTATTTTTTTTCCTATTACTTTATTTTATTTTGAAACTTATAGGACTTTTTTTCTAACTTATGAAATAGTTTTGGAAGTATTGGCAACAAAACCGTCACACTCTGCTCAACTGATGAAAAGAATAATGCATGCGAAGTGATGTTTTTAACTCCTAAAATTAAATTAAAAATAAATAATAATGTAAATTTAAAATAAATATACGAAACTGTAATACAAAAGGGTACTTCTTAGATATCGCGTCGACCAATTTCGCCAAATTATATAAATCGCCAAACCATTCGCCAAATTATACACATTGATATAATTTTTATTTTAAACAACGAAAGAACAAATAAATTAGAAAAACATTAATAAAAATACAAATAAAACGTCGAATTAATGGTTTTATTGGCCATTATTGGAATTTAATCTTACAATTAATTAATTAATGGCAACCATTTTTGGCAATTAATCTTACAATTTGGCGACAGTAATTTGGTAGACGGGATAACTAAGAAGTACCTACAAAAGTTTTTATGAATTAGAAAACTTCATTTGTTGTTCAAGATTTTGGTTCGTCCGGCCGTGCTCTAACGCCTGTAAATATATTCGAAATATCATGCAATTACGTTATTAAGGTTTCTTGTATGATTGCTATTGAAAATGAAATGTATGCAATTTACACATCGTTTACAGGGATACACTAAACAATCCCCTTGCATTATGTTCTATGAAGAAAATCGTCTGCGAATACATTTCAGTGATGCTACTATAATTGAAACATAATGGGACTGATATTCGTTACTAACATGGACTACAGCTTGCTTTCTATGGAATATTGAAATTTCATTGCATTATAATTTATGGGGAAATAGCGTTTGCAATACAAATGGGTAATGTTACGATACTACAAACATTATTAAATTTATAAGAATCAGTAATGTGTCAGTGCATTTTCAGCTTAATCATTTTTATATTTCCTTTCATGTGCAATTTGGCCCGTGAATGTATCGGCGCTACCATTAAAGGGTTAATATTAGTTAATTTTTAGTATGTTACGGGATGTGTATAATTCTACAGATCACAAACAGGGCTGCTCAAAAGTATTTTCACACATAACCGGTTATGGACAGCGTGTGCAATAAATGGATTTTTGAATCCTTAAGTGTTTTTTAAAGTGTTTATTTAGCTATTTCATTTATTATATGAAAAAATTAAGTTTATTAATAATATTTTTAGAAGAGTTAATAATATAAGAAATTTTTTTAAAGAAAAGTGTTTCTTAAATTATTCAGGATATGTAATTTTCCGTTGCCCCCCATTTTTTTCAAAATAATTTTTTTATTTGGAATATATAAAAATCTTTGTAAAATTAATATTCTTCAACAGAATCAGGATATATACTTTACGGATGAATTATATAAATTATATAACTACACATACGAATAAGCGATAGTAAAAGTTTATATAAATATAAGAACTTCACTCATTTTACCGATACATATCATTTATTAGAAAGCAGAATAATTTATCATCCTAAATTTTTGAAACTATCTATTCAGTCATATTGCACAATAGGGAAATAAAATATCTGCCTATATATATATATATATATATATATATATATATATACCGGGTGTCCCAAAAAGGACTGACTGATTTTAAAATTCAATAATTTGCAAACGGTGACAGATATTTAAAAAATTCTTGCAGGAGGGTTATGCATAAGGTCAAAAGTTTTATTACAGTGATTTTCGATTTTAGTTCGAATTACAAACAATAGATGGCGCTGTAAGCAATAGTCGCTAAATGCAGGCTCGATTTCTGGTCCTTTCTCTTGTTCCATGCTGAAAAAGGAGATGGAAATGTATTATCCGGGCCACGAAGTACCAAAAATCGAGCCTGAATTCAGCGTCTATTGATAGCAGCGCCATCTATTGTTTGTAATTCGAACTAAAATTGAAAATCACTGTAATAAAACTTTTGACCTTATGCATAACCCTCCTGCAAGAATTTTTTAAATATCTGTCACCGTTTGCAAGTTATTGAATTTTAAAATCAGTCAGTCCTTTTTGGGACACCCGGTATATATAACTCATGATGTAACATCTTTTTTTGCTTTTTTTCACACTTTTTTGAAAAACATTAAGGTGCAGATGAAACATCACCGAAAATCTGTCGATAAATCACAGTAAAATAATAAAACTTTGTATGAAGCACTATAAACTAAAAAAAAAAAAACGTAAGCCGCGTTTCAAGCTCGCGTTTCAGGACCATGTAAAACAACTGCAAATGCTACCCACTTCATTTCAACACTTCATCAACTTTCATCATCACACTTCAGTTATATACTAAACCACAATTAGACATAAAAATTTCACGGCTATCCGAGCCTATTTACGAGAATTGGAGCACGAAAAGATGGTCAACCATCCTGCTATCATTTAATACACATACAATTATCGTCCAAGCCATTATAATTTTTAAAAAAATTCAGCCGCATAATAATGAAAGTCCAACAAACAGAAGACTAAACTCTATGGTCACAAAAGGTTTAATAGAAAACTTAATGTTTTGTTCCTTGAAATCTTTGAGATTATTTATTCAAATATATTATGCAGTAGGATAAAAAAAATCTTTGTCATGATTGTACATTAATTCCCCAAAACATTTAATGCCAAAAAACTTCTCACAATAACGTTAAAAAATGTAATTATCGAAGTTATTTGAAGGGAGATTAGACAATATGCATATCACAAAAATTTTTTAATTATAATTTTGGCTGAGGCTGCAATTGAAAGTAATTAGTTATTAAAAAAGAGTTGTAAAAAAATTAAATAACATATTAAAAAACAAAATCCATTTGTGATAATTAAGTTGATCGTCGATATTTCCTTTTAATATTTTACAAGAAAAATGTATTATTAAATTTTATATTCTTTTGCATCATGTAACACAGGATCAACAATTACTTGTATTTAGAATAGAAATTTCGGCCCATAATTATGAAAAAATCTTAACTTCTACGCCAAATGTGGCAAATGAGGTGCGTTCGTACTATAAAAAGTTTTATAAATATTCAGATCATGATGCAATAGCTTTTGCACTCTTATTCAAAAAAGCATGAATAAAAAATTTATTAAGATTATATATTAAATTCAGTAATACGGAAATTATATGACTATATATATTTTAAATAGGGCGTTATCACCATGGCAACGTAGTATCATTACTTATCATGGAATATCCAAGAATTGAAGTAATTACATACGATAAGATTTAATAGAAAGAAGAAAGCCTATATTAATATATTTTTAAGTTTTGATTCGAGTTTCATAAAATTTGAAATGACTCGACAAAATTATGAAACGATTATATATATTAAATTAAAAACCATTCTGTTAGGTTGTTTTGCAGTGTTATATGCGAACAGACGGACAGACAGGCGGACGAACTAGACTACGACTATATATGCTAAGTATTTATATAATGACGAACGCGCCTAACAAGTTCAGTCGCATAAATATGAATGTCGAAGTATTCAAACCTTAACTCTATTTTCACAAAAGATTTAACAAAATTCTTAATATTTTATTACTCTAAATGTCCGAAATTACTTAATTTAAAAATATTATTCAATAGGATGAAAAAAATCTATGCCATGAATGTACAATAATCCCCCAAGCCATTTAACAACAAAAAGCTTCTCACAATAATGTCAAAGAATGTAATTATCGATGTTGTTTGAAGAAATATTAGAAAATCTGCATATCACAAAACTTTTTTAATTATAATTTTGGCTGAGGTTGCAAATGAAAGTAATTAGTTATTAAAAAGGTGTTGTGATAGGGAACAAAAGCTGTTTGTGCTAATTAAGTTGATCGTCGGTATTTCGGTTCAATATTTTTCTAAAAAAGTGTAAAATCAAGTTCTATATTTTTTTTTATCCGTAATATAGTACAGGATTAACAACTACTCAGTAATTTTTTAGTGTGCAGAATCGAAATGTAATTGTGGGCTATAATTATGAAAAATGATGTGTTACTTAATATTTTATTACATATAAGTTACAAAACACAATATAAATAAAAAAGAAACTTTACGCAACTTTGGATATAGTTTAACTTTTATTGCTGTATTAACCCCCTGACTGCCCCGCCAAAAAGGAGAAATTTGTAATGTTGTTTTCTCTATTTTTTTTTTTTTTTTTAATGCTTAAATATGATTATTTTTCCAACATGATATAAAAAACTTAATTACATATATGAATATAACCCTTGAGAGTATTAATCGTTATTCAATGTTTTGAAACTGCATTATATCTTTATAATTGCATTAATTTAAATAATGGTTCTACTGCAGTGAAACCTGCAGCTTCGTGAACGGACATATCAGTTCAAGGCAGTGAAAAGGTTAAAGCTGTTGTTGATAAAACTTAGACTTATTGCCTAACATAACTGTATCATTAACAAAGACGAATGATTGTACAAAGGCTTGCTAAAAAAAATTATGAGACTTATTGTACAACGCAGTATAGAATTATGTTTTATGTTGAAATGTGCTCGTTTTTGTGATTGTACCAAGGAGGGAAAACATGTCAATAAACAATGGTAAAAAAACGAATAACGAAAAAGGGAAATTTGTAAAAAAAAATTATTATTATCTACCTGATTTTAGAAAAGAAATGAAATACTACTCATTATATTGCCAATATTTTCGGAATTTTTGCGATATTCGAGACAGTTGCTCTATATAGTATATGCCAAATATTCTAACAAAAAATACTCTTATTGTTTACGCATGTTTTGATAAAAAAAATTTCATAAATATGTTCATACTTCGTCAAATATTTAATATATTATTTTTTTAATTTCAGTATATTATTTCTAATGCACTGTGTCATGTTTTACTAAACAGTGTTACATTTTTAGTTATTTAGTTATTTAAGCTATGAGGTATTCGCTACGGCTTTTGCTGGCATGACCTCAAATGATCACAAAAATGGCGTTATTTCCTTGGGACAACCACAGATTCAACCTTCCTCCACGAGGTAAAAAGGCAGAACCGGTGTTACATTTGGTTGCAAACCCCGCATGGGATAAACAAAAGACATGCGGATTTGTTTTTATATATTTTAAATAATTTTTTATAGTTTTATGCATGCATATACGTGCTTTTTTACACAAATAAGTAGAAATATTGTAAAGAACTCACGTATTACGGTTATAGGTAATTTTAAGCACTTAACGATAAAGTGTGATCGCACAAAGGAATTTTGCAACACGGGTAAATTCGAAATTGTCGCAATTACTGTTAACCAGATAGGGCAAGTTAAAACAATTTTTTATTTCAATTGACCAAACTGTAATTTTGATGGCATTTTCGATTTAAAGCTTAATATATATCATTAAAAGATCAATATTCATCTCATGAATATTGACGATTCTGACAGATCCCGAAATTTTACTAGCGTTTTGAATAATTTTATTTTAGTAAATACTTGTTGTTAAGTTTAGCTAATGTAATATTAATACGTTTCAAAATAACTTTTCGAATATGACGGAATGAATTTGACAGATACTAATATGCTTTATGAGGCACAATTCCGCATTTTCCCCTGATAAAGATAAATGGATTTTCAATAAAAATGTAATATTAATTCTGAATAAATATTTATCGAATACCTTTTTGTCCTTTTATCTAGAAAATAATCACTCATTATACATCGGAACTGATGGAAATATCAATATATGTTATTTTGGGCATATTAACATTGGTATATTATATTCTAGGTTTCTCCATCTACGGAATAAAGGCCATATATCTTCCGTTCAAATCGCATAAATTAGCTTTTCAGTTTACATGTATATCTCTTAATCTAAACTAGTGCATAATAATTGTTTATTATAAACACATCATACAAAACAGTTAAATTTTGTAAGGAATCGATAGGTATCCAATGATATGTATGACTAAGTAAGTGAATGCCTAAGTGAATATAAATAGAATTATTTTTTCTGCTTTAGACATTAAAAACTTGACCTTATAAAATGCCATTAGCACATTCGAATATCGTTAACGGGAATATTATCATTGATTTTTTTTTCTGTTTGTGTTAATCCTTTCGGGAGTAGTGATGCGTATATGCATCGTATAAAAGTGCATGTGGAATTTGTTTTCGGCACCATTAAAAAATAAATGTAATATTTTTCTTTTTTAATTAGAGTATATTTTGTATTTCATAAGTAAAGGGAATTGCTTAAAGTGCCAACCAAATAAAATTTGCGTAATGGATGCTGTCTCGAAAGGGTTAAATGTAGTTCGTGTCATACATAATTTAAAAATATTATATATTCCATGCAACAGGAATAAATATGGATGCATACCTTGAAAATCTGCTGTATTGCTGGTGTTGATTTTCTTTCCTAAGAACAATTCGTCAAGAATAGACATACAAGTCGGATATTCCTCGGTGGGTGGAAGTCTTTTTAAGGAGACTCTGGCCTGTATTTACATTACATCCGAAGAAAACCACCAACGCTCAGGACAGCCAGCTAGACTTATTTTATCTCATTCGAACCTAAGTCATCCCCACCACAGCGTTTTTTTAGTTTAATTAGCGTACGTAAACAGCTTTTTCTTTGCGTAAAATACTTTAATTTACGTTATGTACCATCTTTCTTACACCTCAAGGCAATTCTTGCAATAGAATTTTATCTTTTGAGTTGGTAGAAGGAGGAATCGCCTGAAAATTTTACAATCGCTACAGTGTAAAATATAGTTGGAACGTTTAGTAATCTAACAGGAACGTTTTGGATAGCATCGGGTATCTCAGCGCTATTTTTACTCACTGAAACCATCAGAAAATTTCTGAATTTGTGGGTTTAGTTGGAGGGAAACAGGTCTCCTCTGGCACATTCCAGGAATTTCACAACTATTTCCCCATCGTGCCGAAATTCTACGTCAGTTCCTCTGCATCAGTATGGCGTTGAAGAGCAATTTTAGCTTGTGTTCGCTTTTATTTTGAAAAAACAAACAATATTATAATATTTTTATATTTTGTGAGTAATTTTAATTGTGTTTTAAAATCATAGAAGAAACGTTAACCATGGATATTATCAATGGACTTTTTTTAAGCTTTGGTACATCATTATTATTGAAGATAGAACGATCAAAACTTTGCGTAAGAGATTTTTTTTTTCATCTATACTATTACTTTTACTTATTATTATTTATTATTACTTACTTCTTTATTAGCTTTCCATGTTACAATACACGGAAAGAAATTAATAATCTATTTATTTATTTTTTTTAATATATCACACCTTCTTTCTGTTTCTATGTGCACAAGGTAAATAAGATAATTTAGTTAAATTTGATATTAATACTGAATCCGGTATCGTATTCTCCTTTTCACAGCGTGTTCTTAATAAATTATTAAATAATATAAAAAAGAAACATAAAAAAGGAAATTTATGTATTATGTTTTTATCAAACAAACTGAAGGTTCATTGACATTTTACTTCTTATTATTGATTGCTTTTATGTAAAAAATACAGTATTATGAGTAAAGATAAACAGTAAACTATTCTTTCAATTATAGGACTTATTTCTATAAATCATTATAGTTAATAAAATTGACTCGTTTGTTTTGCTGTTTCCTGAAAAGCTTTCAAATATTCGAAATAGCGTTTATATGTCAGTAACAATGCAAATATCAATAATTTAATTACCGGGTGTCCCAAAAAGGGCTGACTGATTTTAAAATTCAATAACTTCCAAACGGTGACAGATATTAAAAAAATTCTTGCAGGAGGGTTATGCATAATGTCAAAAGTTTTATTACAGTGATTTTCTATTTTAGTTCGAATTACAAACAATAGATGGCGCTGTAAGCAATAGTCACTAAATACAGGCTCGATTTTTGGTCCTTTCTGTTGTTCCATGCAGAAAAAGGAGATGGAAATGTATTATCTGGGCCACAAAGTACCAAAAATCGATCCTGAATTTAGCCTTTATTGATCGCAGCGCCATCTATTGTTTGTAATTCGAACTAAAATCGAAAATCACTGTAAAAAAAAAAAAAAAAAAACTTTTGACTTTATGCATAATCCTCCTGCAAGAATTTTTTTAATATCTGTCACCGTTTGGAAGTTATTGAATTTTAAAATCAGTCAGTCCTTTTTGGGACACCCGGTATATGTATATTTTTAGTGTAATAATACTTTACCTTTAATTATACATTTCAATATATTTTGGTTTGTAAATTAAGTTACGATGTATGCATTATAAATATATCGAATTATGTTAAACATATGTAAAACATAAAGTGAAAATACAGTACTAAATTCACCTTGAGTAAATAATTAAAATTCATATAAAAAAGCATAAATAAATGTACTAAAACTACTTGCAGGTGCATTACATATAATATAAAATTATTTAAAATATATTAGAAAAATCTTTAAAATATATTAAAAAACATTAAACAAATTTTTTATGTATTTTTAAGATATTTCTATCGTATTTTAAGTAATTTTATATTACATGTATGCACCTGCAAGTAATTTTAAAATAATCCTCGTCTTCAGATAAGTTTCCTAGATATTCATAAACCTTTCCGATTCGTAATGAAATGTTTTCAATATATTCAGAAACACTTCCTCGTCTTCAGAAAGATTTCATATATATTGAAAAACCTTCCTGATCCGTAATGAAAGGTTTCCGATATATTCAGAAACTTTTCATTACGAATCGCAAAGCTTCCCTATTATAGCCAAAACATTTTTCTGCTCCAATTAGAAACATTTCCGTTAGTATTGTGCAGCAGAGGTCTCCGTTACTTTCAAAATCGTTTCTGAAAATTTTTTACAGTGTAGTCTGTGGCTATCAAAATTAATGACAACCGAAACTAACCTTCAAAAATTTGGAGTGAAAAAGTTTTAGAAATCAGCACAATTGTATCGAAAAGTTGGGAAAATTTCTTCATTCGTGCTATGAACAAGGAAATATTTCAACAGTCGATCCTTTTCAATTGGTGATAAACAATATTTCGCGTTAAGCGAGCTTTGTGTTAAAACCAATAAAATAACAGTAAATTCCTATAAAACTTGACAAGCGAACTGGAAACAGTTCTTGTTAAATGTAATTTGAATTAAGAGTGTTCTTGTTAACGTGGTTTGGCTGTATTAAAAGTAAATATAATGTAATAAAAAGGAATAACGCCTTTTATCACTTTATGGATAAATGATAATAAATATTCTAAATGAGTAACACTTTTTTTTTACATTTTCAGCTATAATCATAGGATGCAGATACTATATTTTGTACCTAAGACATTCGCATAGTTGCCAACTTTTATGAGTTTTTTCGTTACCACTAAAATGTAATAGAAATAATTTGCAGGCAAAATTTTCTGCCAAATTTTAGTTTTAAAATAAAAGCGTAAATATTGACGTTATGCATTCCCTACCGCATGTTACCAACATTTTAACACATTGTAAATCGTCAATTTCGCATGGAATTTGACCACTAAGATTTGAATCAAGAAAAGCCGAGACTTCTTCTAAAACATTGGTTGTCCATTTAGTTTACCAAGTTTATGAACACCATCCATATTTTACAGTTCATAAAATATACGGGGCTAGTCTAAATGATTCATCAGGATTCAAATGACTGTTTATTTACAAATATATGACGTAGAAATACGGATGATACATGAAAAGATACATGAGTTAATATCACAAAATACGGAAATTGCAGTCCGCACAATAAAATTTCTATTTAATGTTATATAGTGTTATTTTCTTTTTTTTTTTTCATTCTAATAAAAAATATTATTAGAAGTATTTTGAAGAGATATTATATTCATAATAAAACAATTAAAATACGTAAAATTTCATATTCTCATTTTCCTGGATTGTCTGTCTGTAATGTGTGCAAAGTAAAAGGCTTTCTTCTATCACGTATAAATATCTTTTTCTAGTTTTTTTTTTTAATTATTATTTCTAATTAATAATTATACCTTACATAACACATATATGTAGAAGGTAACAAGTTCTGTATTTTACAAATAATTTTCCACAATTAAAATATGTTTGTCACTGAAAATGAGTGTCATTGTCCTGGCCTTCTCATTTTAGTTCTTTATGAGGAATAAAGATGGCACTGCAGAGTAATTCTTCTTGTTCTTGACATAGTTCATGTCAGAAGTACTAAAATCATTGCTACCAGCAAGATCTTTTAGATATTTCTTTGAAAATAATGCGTTTAAAGGCTTTGTAAAAATTGAGTGGGCTTTTATTATGTCATTTTCCTGGCTTCTATAAATTACAAATAAAATTTAACATTACACTGAATTTGAGGTACTATAGAGGAAACATGTTCCTTTAAACAAAATTAAAATGTTAGATCTAAAAAAAAAGAAGAATGTGAAAAACGTTTTAGAATAAGATTGTAATTATCATGGTGGTCATTATCCTGGCATAGATATCCCAAGAATATGACACATAATTATAATTACATAAAAATTAACTTAAGCTTTTCAAACTTTAACAATTTTACATATAAATTCCTTTATTCAGCCGTTCAACCAACATTTTAAAAATATCAGAAGCTTTGAAACGATTTAAATTAAAAAAATTTTAGTTTTCAAAGTCTCACATTTTGTGACATTCATCTACATACACTCATGAAGTTTCAGATTATGTGCGCCCTTAGTCACACGGCACACATCCCAACGGTAATTCAGTTCCGTCTATATGTTCAATATATGTTTCTGGCAATGTCCGTCATAACAGCAGGGATGCGTTCGCACACGCGAGACAAAAAGCGGACTTTTAAACTTGGTGAGTGTATATATCTTGTCATGTATCACCCGTCTTTATAGGTCGTACTCTAAATACACAGTGTTTTGAAACCCGATGAATCATTTATGATAATGCTGTACATGAAAATATATAATAAAATATCTTGATAAAATGTTTAGTACTTTGGTTTACAATACATGTTTAGGAAAACGCCTTAAGTCAATCTAAAGTGCAAGTACATGTCTATAGTCTATAGTTTATATCATATTGCTTATGAGTATAATCGTTACCGGTCAAAAAAGTATTAACAGTAAGCATCAACTAGTGAGTGGGGGTGGAGTTATTATCTCACATGTTGTATTAATAAACAAAATGAATTTATTTATGTTTATTCAGAAGACTATCTATTGTATAATATTCGTACTGTTCCTCATAAAATTAAATATATGATTAGCGAATTAATTGATTTAATGCAAATATGGGTATATTTTCGAGAAATAATGTAAAAAAATAAAATGCAAATATAATCTGCTTAAATGGCGTTATATACATTCAAAAGATGTAAATTTACGTCAGCGGACAAGAACGCCATTAAAAGTCAAATAAAGTGTCATAAACATTTTCAAAGCATAAAACAAACTACTATCAAAAAATGAAACAACGTATTTTGTAAAATGATTTATTATATTTCAGATGCCTTCCTAAATCAAGTATATAGCAACACTTATCAATTTATAGAATGCTTCAATAGATAATACTATAGGTATCACTTAATTTTTTTTTAGAAATCTCGATTTTAAAACGTAAGAAGTTTCTAACTCTTTGGAAAATCCTAAATTGGTTTCTCATGTAGACTTTTTAACTTTATGCATCAGTAAATATATTTAAATTTACGGATTTATTATAAAATGTATTATAATTTAAACATAATTTCCAAAATATTATATAAATGCATTTTCTGACAGCCACATGCTCAGTCAGGGATGTTTTTTTTTTTTTTTTTTTTTTTTTTTTTTAGTACAGACGAGATTCCCTGTTTTCCGTCTATAATGGGTAAAGATATATATCATTAAAATAAAAACAAGTAACTTTGTTTCATACATTGATAAAATCAAATATAAAATTATAATAATTTATTTGCATAAAATACCATATAAAATCGACAAAAATGTGCAATAGAGATAAACCTTTTAGTGCACAGCTTTACATATATGCAAACAATACCGTTTTAAATTTAATAGATTTTTTTTATTCGCATATACCTAATTCACAACAGAAAATTAAAATAGCAATAATTGCTTTAATTAAAAAACAAACATTCCGTATTTAAATGAAGCGAAATTAACCATTGAAACATTCTGGTGTAAAGTCAGATCCTCTGAACTACGTAATTTCTAGAACGTCTTCAATTATGGGAATTAAGGGGTTAAATGGGTTTTATAAAATAAATAATTATATAAAATAAGTTATATGGAGACATACTTATGAAAGTATTTACTAATTTGCTTTATTTTATCGTAAAACAGCCACACGATAGGAGTTTTTACTTGTATTGCAGATGTGCAACAGCAAAAAAGTTTGACGCATTATATGAAAAATACATCTCTGATTTTTTTTTTATTATTTTCCCTGTGTAATACACCTTTAAGAGAATCATATATAATTTTTTCGAAACAAAATAAAAAATCGCGCATTTAAGGGTTAATTATTTACACCGTATCTTACAAATTAATCAAAATATATTTTATTCTAAAAAAATATGTTTAAAAGACTCATTGCATAAAAAATTACCATTCCTTAATTTTTAATTAACAAAGTGTTATTTTCAATATCGAATTATATTTCAAAAACTTTGTTAAAATGCTACAGATTTTATATGGAAGAGATTATTTCAAAATTAAAGATTCCTTGTATATTAACAACATTTTTTTCCTACATTAGGACTATATAATATGATCTGTTTCAAAAATAGAAACAACATGCTACATTTAATAATATATTAGATTTATTTTATTATCCTAGAGCAAGATTAAATCATGCATCACATTGTACCAAAAGATCAAATCAAAGCACCTTAAAATTGAATAACAAAAATTGGAATTGAGGATATTTCTCCTATATTTTACTTATGGGATTACATAATAAATTCCATGCGTGAATAAAGCTTGACAAAATAAATTTTCTGTTTAGTTAAGAGAAATTTGTGTATTTTAGAAGTTACATTTTAAAATGTTAATTATTATTAATACATCATATCGCTATTTTAAATTGAGTAATTATAGAGTAAAATTTTTCTTTTTTGGATAAAAATTCATTTATTTGACTTTACACGATAGAAAAATATATTTTTTTTCATTGTTCTATATTTTATATTTAAATGAGTGTTGTTGTTATTTTCAAATTGACCTCAATTAAACTTTGAAAAATTGACACATTTTAAAAATCAACTTTAGTACTTCATTAAGAACAGGCAAAAATTTTTATACACTAGCATATCTAGTAACTAATAGTAACACAGCATAAAAGAAGAATTTCTGAATTAGATTATTTATCAATTTAAAATTGTTTTTTTCTTTCCCACCATAAATACAATTAATTGTTAGCGGACCGTTTTTTTTTTTCTTTCGTTATCTACAGTTTACTGACGTGTACAAGCTTATTTTATATTTTTGAAATATAACTTTAAAATATTGCATATTTTTAAACTATAACATTTATACTGAATACGAAGCCTGCAATACAGTCATAACAAATTTATTATTAATCCAACTTGTGATGCCATTTGAGAATTTATTAGGGTAGCACTATCACATTTTGTTATTTCAAATATTTTTTAAGTTAAATGTGTTCAAGACAATCCTTTTTATATATCGCATTAACTACTTTCATGTACAAAATTCTTCATATGGTATATAGCAGTGCGAACCGATATTACACGTCTAATTTAACAAATGGTAGTCAAAATGTTGTGAAATAATTTTATAATAATTCTTCTCGAGGGAAAATTGTAAAAAAGTTTTTAAATGTAGGTACTGAACTGAATAGGTAATCAGCATTGAGAGGTTTCCTAGCTGATGACAGCTTAACACACAGACTAGGAAATTGAAATGTCTTATGTTTTAATGAGCCATTGGGAAAAAGTTAAACTGTAGCAAAGCTACTAGAAGAGTAATAGAAGTTAACAAGAGAAAATAAGAAATTTAAGAAAAAAAGGAATAAAATTGAATTTTAAAGTATAAACTTAAGATGAAAGAAAGTTAACGATAAATCTTAAAAAATACAAGAATCTTAAAATAAGTAAAGTCAAACTGTAGTTGTATAACTACTATAAGGAATTTAGAAAGTTAAAGTTAGTACTGTTCAGAGAAACACTCACCAAGCATGGGCAAGAAAAGCTAGGGTGGCAAAGACCACAACATCCAACCAAAAAAGGGACTAATCAGGGCCATACATTTTATTTTTTAAGTTTTACAATTTTTATGGTCTCTATAGTATATAGAGATGTTTTTTTATGTTAAGAAAAATATAGAAGAGGCAAAATATAGCGTGGTGAACTCAGATGTTACTGAGTGTCCATAATTATGGAAAACCTAGTCAAATAAATTCGTCAAATATCAATAAAGTTTTTGTAAAATTATTCTGGTTTCTTTTACATTTTAAAATTTTGTATGGGGGCTTTTTTCAAATTGAATATATAATCATTTATTTATTTTAATTTAAAAATATATATGTATTTTTAGTCTACACAATTACTTTTCCAAAAATAATAATAAACTCATATGTTTTTTGTTAATAACAAATGTCGAATTACAACGCTTAAAAATCAAACTTCATCCTTTTAGGGACTACACTCCACATTTAGAACTTATCTTAAAGTAAATTTCAAATAAAAATTGAAGCAGATTTCATTTACATTATAATATTTTTCTCAATGAATATTATTTAAAAATCTTTAGTACTTATTGAAATTATAAGTAAAAAATGTAAAATAAGATAACTTCAAAATGATTTCGAATGCAACATAAACTCACATCATCGATTCCGATCAATAGTGTATTCCTTAGAAATCGAAATTAATTAAAATGTCTTAGAACTCGATTTTAATCTTCTGATTGAGTTGGTATAAGACTATTTTCATCACAATTAAAGAGTATCGCTTTTATAACTTTAATTTTCTATAGTTAAGGTTCCCGTCTTCAGAATTTTCAGTTAAGAAGATTCTGGGATCTGGATATTTGAATAAATTGTAATTTTTAGTCCGAAAATTAGGTTTCATAATTACCAAGCTTAAAAGTTTTTGATAACCAATTTGATGAAAAAAATAGCTGTTATATGTCTATTAAGAAAAACGAATAGACTTTATCATTTTTTTGCGAAAATCTACATTTTTATCACTTTTGTCTCACAAATGTTTGTTTTCTTATTCCCACATTAATATGTTTAAAATATTTCAGTTAAAACTCACAATTGAGAATTTTTCCCTTTTTTGTTTCAAGCAAATATCTGCAAAAATTCATCTGTCCGCGTAAAAGATTTCGATATCCAGTTGACATTAAATGTTATAAAGTACAATTACAATTAAAATAGTCAGTATTTTTTAACATAAATAATCTAAAAACGAAAGAAATTTTTTTATCGATTAAGATGTGATGAAAGATTGGATGAAACATTTGATTACATGTCGTAATAAATCAATCCCTGGCTTTGGGCACAGGTAGATTTCAAAGTTAAGTATTAATTTCATGAACAAAAACAAAAGCAAGATAGAGATAAAACCAATTTAATAAATTTATCTGTCCGCTCTTTACGAGTTTTTAATTTCATTTATCTGTAAGACCTGGATTTATCAGAATCATGTTATACGATAATTTTTATTCGCCCACTTTATTTTATTTTTTTTTTTAGTCATTTCATTTCATCTGAGTTAGTCAAATCGAAAACTTGTCCATATACAAGTTGTAGATAATAAAGTTGTAGATTATAAAGCTGTTTATAATAAAGTTGTATACATAAAGTTGTATACATAAAGTTGTATACATACAGTTGTATACATATGTCCATATACAAGTTGTAGATTCAATTCCCTTTGTTTGGGAAAATTTAAGGCCGAATCAGTTGATGCAATGATTGTTTTCGTGTTTGATTAAAGAATATCAGTGAAACATTTGAAAAGAAGCTAAAATAAAATGAATTAACAGTGTCTTTGCCTCCCGGTATTTCTTAACAGCGTTATAAAATGATTGAAATAATACAATTTACTACAATTACTACAATTTACTGCTTTAACACCTTCAAGGGCGGTGGTTCATTTTTTGGCCACTTAATTTTAAATCTTAAATGCCACATTGGCACCAGAATATTAGAATAAAAAATTTCAATATTTTACGAATAGAAGAACCTTGCCCCTGAAAGGGTTAAAAGCATATTAATATATTTATTATTTTAAAGTTTACTTTCTCCTTCAATATTCACGTGTAAATACAATTTTCAAGAGGTAATTTTAAACATTTTCCTGCTTTTAACACGTACTCATTTAATAGTAATTTTAAAGGGGGTTTTTTCTGTTTTTAATAGTCACGTGTAAATAATTTTTTAATCGTAGGGAAATATTATTATTTGCGCTGTTTTTAGAATTGAAAACAATCTCTATAATAAAAGCCTAAGTCATGTGACTATCATCAACAGTTCCGGACGGATCCTTTCGTTTTTTATATTCCAGGTTGCCATTTTGGTACTTTAATGTTAGCCAGCCACAGGTGATAAGTCGCCAAATATTATTCTATCGCCACCATTTAACCTATATTATAATAGCTGCCATAAACAATTACGGCCCTTCGCTTTTATTGTGAAAGGTTTCCATTTTGATTAAAGAATCAAAATTATTTTTTCGAATAAAACTACATAAAAGTTGCTATGATCGCAAAGGATTCTTGGTACTTTTATGTTAGCGTGTGCAAATCTCTCCAATAGCTTTTTTTTTTTTTTTTTTTTTAACTCGCCAGTTATCGTTTTTTTTTTTTATTTTTCGAGTGGTAAATTAAAACGGTACTACTTTGCTATACCGTTGACAAAAAATCTATCGCCAAACTATAAGATTAAATGCCTATACTGGTTGATCGTAAATGTCACATTCACTTGACTTTAAGGAAGTTACACGTATTTACGCCATCAAGTGATTTTTATTTAGAAGTTTTATTTGTATTTTTATTAATGTTATACTAATTTATTTGTTCTTTCGTTATTTAAAATAAGAATTATGTCAATTTGTATAATTTGGCGAGTGTTTGGCGATTTATATAATTTGGCGAAATTGTTCGACGGGATAACTAAGTAGTACCATTAATATAAAGCATTGCTTTTAAGTTGAAATCAAATGTCATGATTTATTGCATTATTTAATATTTATTTGGCGAAAACGTCGTTTTCGTATACCTGTTACATATGTATTATTAAATTATTTTCTATTATTTTTAAAATGAAATAACAAAAAATAAAAAACGTTTAATTAATAATTATAGAACAATACAATTTAATTAAAAAGAAAATAAAGGTAAAGAAACATTTATCAATAAAAAGCAATAATAGCCGGGTTACCAAGTCAGGCAAAATAACGCCATTTTCGCGCCAATTGGGTACCCCAGTGCGTATATGACATCTGCGCCTAATATTTTTCATTTCGTTTCGTTTAAAAGAAAAGAAAGAAGTGAAAGCCTTTAATTTTAAATGTTTCAGTTTTAAATGAAAGTTTTGTATTAAATAAAATGATAACGAAATAAAAAAAAGCGTTGTTCTTAGCATAGATATAAGGCAGACCAAACTGGTCGCCAAATTACTTTAAAATAATAAACTTTTCTGAAACATGAAAAAAAAAAATATCTGTTAAGATTAAAATTTGAGATTGCCATCATTAGAAAAAAATATTTAAAATTAGAAAAAATGAATATTTCGAAAACTAATTCGAATTAAAAAATTCTAATATCAGTTTTGAGATCTGTTGATCAATACGGGCTTTTGGTGTTAATTTCATCGCAAAGTATTTCATATTTTAGGAGAAATCACCGGGAAACATAATCAGTTGTTTAATCAATCGTTTCAAAGAATCGTTTCATAAATTCGTTTCAGAAATTCGTTTTATTTCAGCCGTTTCATATATCCGTTTCATAAATTCGTTTCATTAGGATTTTATATATATAAGGTAGATATATATATATGTCGTAGGCTAAATGAGAAATCAGGCTCTTTGCAAAGAGCCTAAGATGTTTGCAAAGAGCCGCGCTGATTGGAGAATCATCTGTCTTTCTCCAATTAGCCTGATATTTTCCAGGCTTACTGCAAAGAGCCTTGAAACCGTTAGGCTAATTGAAAAATGACCACTTATTTCCCAATCAGGATGATTTTTTTAGGCTTATTACCCCATAACCCAATACGAACCCGAAAAATAAATTACAACAGACCGTACCCCGATCCGATGAAGACAATATAATTTCAGTCTACACGCAACCCGACCCGAAACGAAAAATTCCATTCGAAAAAAACCCGGAATCTGAACCGAACCAAATATGAACTCGACAAAAAAACTCCAATGAACCATAACCAATCAGAGCAAGACAAAATAATTTCTGAGGACATACAACCCAACCAGAACCTAAAAATTCAATTCGAAAAAAACCCCGAAGTCTGCGGCAAACCAAATCTGAATCTGACAAACTTATTCCAAAGAAGCATAACCGGATCCGAGCAGCACAAAATAATTTCCTTGGACATTTTACCCGACACGAACCTAAAAATTCCATTTAAAAAAAACGAAATCTGACCCGAACCAAATCTGAACTTTCAAAAAATATTCCACTGAAGCATAACCCGATCCGAGCAAGACAAACAATTTATGTGGACACGCACCCCAACCAGAGCCTAAAATTTTATTTTTGAAATCCGACATTTGAACCCGACAAAATGTTCCAAAGGTCGATAATCCGATACGAGCAAGACAAAATAATTTCCGTGGACACGCAAACCAACCCCAACCTAAATATTCAATTTGAGAAAACCCGAACCAAGTCTGAACTACATAAAAATGTCCCAAAGAACCATAAGCCGATCCGAGCAAGACAAAATAAATTCCGTCGAAAGGCAATGCGATTCGAGCAAGACAAAATAATGTCTGTGGACACGCACCCCAACCCGAACCTAAAATTTCATTTTAAAAAAGATATCTGAACAAGTAAAAAATATTCCAAAGATCCATAATCCTATACGATCAAGACAAAATAATTTCATTGGACACGTACGCGTAAATCGAGCCGAACATAAAAATTTCATTTGGAAAACCCCGAACCAAATCTGAACCTGATAAAAATGTTCCAAAGAACCATAACCTGATCCGAGTAAGACAAAATAAATTCCGTCGACAGGCAACCCGATCCGAACAAGACAAAATAAATTCCGTTGACAGGCAATCCGATCCGAGCAAGACAAAATAATGTCTGTGGACCTGCACGGAAAAAACTGTTTTGGTGAAATTACTAAATTTTGGTTCATATAACCCCATCCATATATTTTGGTTGGAATGACCAAATTTTGGGTGGACTAACCAGACGATTTGTTGAATTAACAAAATAATTTGGTTAATCTAACCAAAATTTAATCACTCCAACCAAAATATTTGGATGGAGCTATAGGAACCAAAATTTAGTAATTTCAACAAAACAGTTTTTTCCGTGCGTACCCCAAACCGAACCTAAAATTTTATTTAAGAAAAACGATATTTGAAACCATCAAAAATATTCCAAAGATCCATAATCCTATACGAGCAAGACAAAATAATTTCCTTGGACACGCAAACCGATCCGAACCTAAAGATTATATTTCAACAAACCCGATCCAAATCTGTACCCGACAAAAATATTCCGAAGAATCATAACCGGATTGGAGCAAGAAAAATTAATTTCCGCTGACACGCAGCACGACCTGAACCTAAAAATTTCATTTGAAGTCAACCTGAAACCCGACCGGAACCAAATTTTAATCCGACATATATGTTCCAATGAATCATAACCCGATCTAAGCAAGACAAATTAATTTCTGTCGACGGGCAACCCGATCCTAACCGCAAAGTTCTAGTTGAACTCAATCCGAAACTCGACCCGAACTCGGGTTATGATACGTTTTTGTGTTGACTTCAAATGGAACTTTTAGGTTCAGATCCGATTGCATGTCGACGGAAATTATTTTGTCTTGCTCGGATCTGGTTATGGTTCTTTGTAATATTTTTGTCGGATTCAGATTTGTCTCGGTTCAGATTTCGAGTTTTTTCTAATGGAATTTTTATGTTCTGGTCGGATTGAGTGTTTACGTAAATTATTGTTCCTTGCTTGGATCTGGTTATGGTTTTTGGGGATATTTTCGTCGGATTCAGATTTGGTTCGAGTCAGATTTAAGTTTTTTTTTTTTTTTTTCAAATGAAATTTTTTCTTCGTGTCGGTTTGCGTATCCACGGAAATTACTTTGCCTTTCTTGGGATCGGGTTATGGTTTTTTAAAATATTTTTGTCGGTTATCATACTTGGTTCGGGTCATATTTCGGTTTTTTCTTTCAAACAAACCTTTTAGGTTCGGATCGGGTTGATTGTCCATGGAAATTATTTTCTCTTTCACGGATCGGGTTATGGTTCTTTGGAATATTTTTGCCGGGTTCAGATTTGATTCGTGTCGAATTTTGAGTCAGCTTCTATTGGAATTTTTATGTTCGGGTCGTGTTGTATGTCCACGGAAATTATTTTGTCTTGCTCGGATAGGGTTGCGTGTCCACGAAAATTATTTTTACTTGCTCGGATCGGGATATGGTTCTTTAGAATATTTTTGTCGTTTACCATATTTGTTTCAGATTATATTTCGGGATGTTTTGAAACAAAATGTTTATATTCAGATCGGGTTGCGTATCAATGGAAATTATTTTGTCTTGCTCGGATCGGGTTAT
Source organism: Maratus speciosus (assembly GCA_963932465.1). Classification (NCBI taxonomy): domain Eukaryota; kingdom Metazoa; phylum Arthropoda; class Arachnida; order Araneae; family Salticidae; genus Maratus; species Maratus speciosus. The sequence continues at coordinate 164,594,124 of OZ010795.1, read as the reverse complement.
GGTTCTTTGGAATATTTTTGTCGGGTTTAGATATGTTCGTGACAGATTTCGGGTTTTTACTAATTAAGTTTTTAGGTTCGAGTCGGGTTTCGTGTTCACAGAAATTATTTTGTCTTACACGGATCTGGTTATGGTTCTTTGGAATATTTTTGTCGGGTTATGATTTGGTTCGAATCGGGTTTCAGGTTGACTTCAAATGGCTTTTTAGGTTATGGTCGTGTTGCGTGTCCACGGAAATTAATTTGTCTTGCTCGGATCCGGTTATGGTTCTTTGGGATATTTTTGGCGGGTTCAGATTTTGTTCCGATATTTTTCAAACGAAACTTTTAGGTTCGAGTCGTGTTGCGTGTCCACAGAAATTATTTTGCCTTGCTTGAATCCGATTATGGTTCTTTGAAATAATTTAGTCGGGTTCAAGTTTGATTTTCGCTAGATTTCGGGACTTTTTTAAAATTGAATTTTTAGGTTCTGTTTGAGTTGCGAGTCCTCAGAAATTATTTTGTCTTGCTCGGATCGGTTATGGTTCATTGGATTATTTTTGTCGGGTTCAGATTCCAGGTTGTTTTCAAATCGAATTTTTAGGTTCGGGTCAGGTTGCACGTCCTCAGATATTATTTTGCTTTGCTCGGATCGTTTATGGTTCATTGGATTATTTTTGTCAGGTTCAGATTCCGTGTTCTTTTCAAATGGAATTTTTAGGTTCGGATCGGGTAGCGTGTAGAGTGAAATTATTTTGTCTTGCTTGGATCGGGGTACGGCCTGTTGTAATTTATTATTCGTGTTAGGATCGGGTTATGTGTTAATAAGCATAAAAAAATCATCCTGATTGGGAAATAAGTGGTCATTTTTCAAGGGTCAGCTAGGTGGGGAGGCCTACCAAATGGCTTAAGCACTCACAAGCCCCACCCAGCGAGCGGTTTCCATCTACTACCACCGCCGTCACCATTTTTTTTTTTTTTTTTTTTGTGTGTGTGTGTGTGTGGTTATTTTTCAATTAGTCTAACGTTGTCTAGACTCTTTGCAATAAGTCTGAAAAATTTCAGGCTAATTGGAAAAACAGAGATGATTCTCCAATTAGCCCGGCTCTTTGCAAACAGCCTAGGCTCTTTGCAAATAGCCTAGGCTCTTTGCAAAGAACCTGATTTGTCAGTTAGCCTACGACATATATATATATATATATATATATATATATATATATGGGGCATTCTCAAAATCATTTGACTTTTGGGAAAAAAAATCTGACAAAATTAAACTTGCTAAAATAACATTTTAATCTGATAGACGATTGCCTTAATGATTCAAAATAAAGAACAAGTGGATAAGTGTGATCACAGATCGCACAGAGGGTTTCGTTTAATATTCATTTCAAAACACTTTATCCTTTTGAAAAATCTGTTAGTTCCACATTTCGCAACCAGGGGCGCACTCTATTCTAAACAAATCTCTATCCGAACGAAACTCCGTTTTACATTCTATCCGTATATATATTAGTCGAAGGGATTGGGTCCATAGCACCCGAGATAAGTAGGCGCCCCTGGCGGTAAAAAGTGGAACTCAAATATGTAAGGCTATGGTGCATAATATGAAAGAATGGTCAAAGGGGTGTCGGCAAAAGTTGGAAAAGTGCTCCCCGCGTGAAAAGAGTGGAGGTTAGAAAAATTGCTTAAAATATACGTTAGAGCCCGGAGGAGTAAATAATATAAGACTTTTTGAAAATTTTATGATTTGTCGTGTGGTCTGAGGTATTCAGCTATACGTACGCAAAAATTCATGTCTCCAACTTAATTAGGGGCTCTCTTAGAAAGAATTGCTTAAAATACATATGTGGTAGCTCAAAGGGTTAAACGTACGACTTTTTCAAGATTTTATAATTTGTCGCCTGGTCTCAGGTGTTCTGCTATAATAAGCATTCAAAATTTCAAATCTCCAATTTAATAAGGGACTCAGTTAGGAAGAATTGTTTAAAACACGCATGTGGGAGCCCAAAGGGTTAAATGTACGACTTTTTCAAATTTTTATGATTTGTCGCATGATGGTGTTCAGCTAGTATGCAAACTTTCACGCCTCCAACCTAAATAGAGTGTTACTTAGAAAGAATTGTTTAAAATACACATGTAGGAACCCAAAAGCTTAAATATACGACTTTTTCAAAATTTTATGATTTGCCGTTTGATGTGTGATGCTCAGCTATAAATATGCAGAATTTCACGCCTCCAACCTAATTAGGGGCTCACTTAGAAAGAATTGTTTAAAATACACATGTTGGAGATCAAAGGGTTAAATGTACGACTTTTTGAAAATTTTATGATTTGTCGTTTGATGCGAGGTGCTCAGCTATAAGTATGCCAAATTTCACACCTCCAACGTAAATAGGGTGTCACATAGAAAGAATTGTTTAAAGTACACATGTGGGAGCCCAAAAGGTTAAATGTACGACTTTTTCAAAATTTTATGGTTTGTCATTTGATGTGAGGTGTTCAGCTATAATTATGCAAAATTCCACACCTCCAACCTAAATAGGGGCTCACTTAAAAAGAATTGTTTAAAATACACTTGTGGGAGCCCAAAGGGTTAAATGTACGACTTTTTCAAAATTTTATGATTTGTCCTTTGATGTGAGGTATTCAGCTATAAGTATGCAAAATTTCACGCCTCCAATCTAATTAGAGGTTCACATAGAAAGAATTATTTAATATACACATGTGGGAGCCCAAAGGGTTAAATGTACGACTTTTTCAAAATTTTATAGCTTGTCGTTTGATGTGAGGTGTTCAGCTATAAGTTTGTAAAATTTCACGCCTCACACCTAATTAGAGGCTCACATAGAAAGAATTGTTTGAAATACACATGGGGGAGCCCAAAGGGTTAAATGTATGACTTTTTCAAAATTTTATGATTTGTTCTTTGATGTGAGGTATTCAGCTATAAGTATACAAAATTTCACGTCTCCAATCTAATTAGAGGTTCACATAGAAAGAATTGTTTAATATACACATGTGGGATGCCAAAGGGTTAAATGTACGACTTTTTCAAAATTTTATGATTTGTCCTTTGATGTGAGGTATTCGGCTATAAGTATGCAAATTTTCACGCCTCCAATGTAATTAGAGGTTCACATAGAAAGAATTGTTTAAAATACACATGTGGGAGCCCAGGGGGTTAAATATATGACTTTTTCGATTTGTCGTTTGATCTGAGGTGTCCATCTATAAGTACGCAAAATTTCATGCCTGCGACCTAATTAGGGGCTCACTTAAAAAGAATTGTTTAGAATACACATGTGGGAGCCCAAAGGGTTAAATATACCACTTTTTGAAAAAATTTTGATTTGTCGTTTGATGTGAGGTATTCAGCTATAAGTATGCAATGTTTCACTCCTCCAACCTAATTAGGGTTCACTTAGAAAGAATTGTTTAAAATACACATGTGGGAGCCCAAAGGGTTAAATGTACGACTTTTTCAAAATTTTATAGTTTGTCGTTTGATGTGAGGTGTTCAGCTATAAGTTTGTAAAATTTCACGCCTCCAACCTAATTAGAGGCTCACATAGAAAGAATTGTTTGAAATACACATGGGGGAGCCCAAAGGGTTAAATGTACGACTTTTTCAAAATTTTATGATTTGTCCTTTGATGTGAGGTATTCAGCTATAAGTATGCAAAATTTCACGCCTCCAATCTAATTAGAGGTTCACATAGAAAGAATTATTTAATATACACATGTGGGAGCCCAAAGGGTTAAATGTACGACTTTTTCAAAATTTTATGATTTGTCCTTTGATGTGAGGTATTCAGCTATAAGTATGTAAAATTTCACGCCTCCAATCTAATTAGAGGTTCACATAGAAAGAATTATTTAATATACACATGTGGGAGTCCAAAGGGTTAAATGTACGACTTTTTCAAAATTTTATGATTTGTCCTTTGATGTGAGGTATTCAGCTATAAGTATGCAAAATTTCACGCCTCCAATGTAATTAGAGGTTAACATAGAAAGAATTGTTTAAAATACACATGTGGGAGCCCAAAGGGTTAAATGTCGCCTTTTTCAAAATTTTACGATTTGTCGTATGATGTGTGGTGGTCATCTATAAGTATGCAAAATTTCAAATCTCCAACATGTGTAGTTTCTGAGAACGGGCTCTGTGACGGACAGACGGACAGACAGACAGACAGACAGACAGAGGAGCGAGACGAATAGGGTTTCGTCAGATGAACGAAACCCTAAAAAATGGTCAGCAGCGAAAATTTTTTTATGTAACTGAGGTTTAAGTTAAACTTGCGAGTTTAATTTTACCTTACCATTTTACCCCTATAACTTTTTATTTTATTCTAAATTTTTACTTATAATGAATTTTCTTAGTACGAACAGGACATTCAAATAAGAAATAATAACAATGTAGTAATTTTAATACAGAATTTTTGTATAACATTGTCTTAAAGAGGTGTTAAAGAAAGTATGGTCAGGTAAAAAAAAGGATGGTATTGGAAAAAGAGACAAAATGGTAAAAAAAGGGGGCGGTTAGGATGAAATGGTAAGGAAAATTACCACCTATTTTTAGGAAAATCATGTTAAGACTAATTGATAGCCATAATGTTCATTGATTTTTAGAAACAGTTGTTAACATAGGATTATTATTTTTTTATTATCTATTTACCTCGAAAATTGCAGGAATAAACCTTGAGGACGTTGAGACTACCAATAAAGCCACGATGCTTGAAATTGATATTTAAATGATGATTTAAATTTTACAGTAAATTTCCTGCCAAAGAATTTTAGACATTATTTCCCTAGCATACTTCTGCATGAGAAAAAAACTTGAAAAAAATTCTGTAGCTGCATCTGAAATGATTTTCTGTATAATTTTTGAAGAGGGATGGTAAGGAATCTAAAACCTAGGGACAGAGTTTAAAAAATAATAACAACCCTAAAAATATATGCAGGTTAATTTTTAGCTACATATTTATATAAAACAATCGTTCCAGTTTCAGAAAAAAATTACATCAAATTATTTTTATTGAAACAATTTTATCCAGACAGCTCCAAACTTAAAAATCAGCATCAGGGACACAGGACGGTATAGGAATTTTCCAGGTGTTTGGATGTAGACCCCCAACATCGTCCAAAACTTATTTATCACGTTAATATTGTTGTGCAATCATGCAATGGGATGTTCTCCAGTATATGAAATTAAAAATAAACACAAAAAAGAAAATAAAATTTATTATTCAGGGACATGAAAGTCAAAAGATTGTGAGAATGCCTCATATATATATATATATATATGTGTGTGTGTGTGTGTGTGTGTGTGTGTTTGTATATACATATGCATATACATATATATATGTATATACGCATATACATATACCGGGTGTCCTAAAAAGGACTGAACAATTTTAAAATTCAATAACTTCCAAACGGTGACAGATATTTAAAAAATTCTTGCAGGAGTGTTATGCATGGGGTCAAAAGCTTTTTATACAGTGATTTTCGATTTTAGTTCGAATTACAAAAAATAGATGCCGCTGTAAGCAATTGTCGCTAAATACAGGCTCGTTTTTTTTCCCTTTCTCTTCTTCCAAGCGGAAAAAAGGAGATTAAAATGTATTGAGTGTGTCCAGAAGTGCCAAAAAATGGAGCCTGAATTTAGCGTCTATTGATCGCAGAGCCATCTATTTATTGTAATTTGAACTAAAATCAAAAATCACTGTACAAAATCTTTTGACCACATGCATAACCCTCCTGCGAGAATTTTTTAAATATCTGTCACCGTTTGAAAGTTATTGAATTTTAAAATCAGTCAGTCTTTTTTATGGCACCAGGTATATACATATACATATATATATAACGACATAATTCACATTATTTTTCATATTTTATATACGCATGTAATATAGATCAAAATTATCAATAATACATGTAAGTAGCGCAATTACATTTATAATGTAAGCATGTCCTAAAATATTCTAAGCACTACTCATCTCTTAAAACCTATCTTCAATTTTTTTTCAAATAAAAGAACTGAAAGATTGATGTAGCTATCTATATTACACGCAAGTGGAGGTAGTCAAGCAAAACTTTCTAGATTTTTGAGTCATAAAATGATAAGATTCAATCCCTCATATTTTTTTTTTCTTTTTATAGAATATCTTATGAAAATTTTATAAAATATTTCGCATTTTTAAAGCTCAAAGCTATCTAAAGCTCAATCTATAAATCATATACTACATCGCAATAATTATTAATAAATTAAAGTTGAGAAAAGAACATTGTTAAAGAATTATAAGATATGTTTATCAATTACGGTCTACTCCATAGATACCAAGGAAACAATATAAAGTTCATTTAAAATTAAATTGTCCAAGCCTGTTAATATGTTTTTAAATGATGCATGCTAAACAAAAATGCACTATTCAATATAAATGCACTACAATTGAAATTTGTTTCATTTGGTCGTATAATATTTTAGTTTTATCTTTTACACCTGTTTTATACACATGCAATCTAGATCAGAATTTTGCAAAAAATATAGATAACAGGAATTCATTTTAATGTATGCCTTCAGTGATGTATTCTAAGAATTTTCTAAGTTTGAAGAGTATATCTGTAATGTATTTCTTTTTCATATACGTTAAAGTGATCTTAAGAATGTACGTAGCTATCTATATTATACGCTAGAGAGAGCGATCAAGTAAAACATTTTGGACTTTTCAAGTATAAAACGATAAAATTGTATGTCTCGAAACATTTTATCGTTTAGGATATCGCATAAAATTCCGAAAGATATTTCACAGTTTTTAGAGCATGAAGAATATCTTGGAAATTACGTACGCATAATTCTGTTTTTTTTTTTTTTTTTCTGGATGATGTGTTTACAGACATACAGTTTTTTTATGTTAAAATTTACCTTCTTCAATCGCAGTTATCTATGATTAAATGATGAGAAGATTACCATTAAAAATCAAAAATATACAGTGCTCGTTAAATGTTGTAATCTACATTGTATATTTCAATCGCATTAATGCAAATTAAGTAACTAATTAAAATATACAGGGGATATCTGAAAAAGGGGGCAAAACTTTACGGGTTGATAGAGCGCAGCTATACGAGCAAGTTTCGTCATGGAATGTATGGTCGGAAGGCAAACGGTGAGATGTTAAAAGGTAGCTTTCTATTTTCGCAGTTAAAGAAATAATACAAGAATGAGAGGAGATACTGCAGAAAACATTTATAAACAGGAATTTAATTAATGTACATGCTCAAAGAAACTGCTCACAAGATCTTCAGCCAGCTGTAATGCACGCTTCACAAGTGCCGGATATGGACTGACACACATTTGCGAAGGCACCAGGCATTTTCCGAATATCGCTGGCAATCCTGACGACTAGATCCATATCGGCTTCAATGTGGCACTCGTAGATTACGCTTTTCACATGGCCCCACAGGAAAAAGACCAAACACGGAAGATCGGCGATCTGGGTGGCCAAGCTATGGGACCAACTTGACCAATCCGTTACCCTGGGACAGTGGAAATCTACCTTTTAACTTCTCACCACATGCGTTACTACTATACATTCCTTGACGAAATTTGCTGGTATAGTTGCCCATAACCACCCATACAGTTTTGACCACTTTCATAGATACACACTGTATGTAAGGAGCGCTAAGAAAATATCCTTAGTAGCTAACTATTATTAGGCTAATTGTTTTATATTCACTGTAAAATACGCAATATTTTCAATATTGCCCTTAAATATTGCTGAAACAGTAAGTGCTTATATTTTTAAAGTATTTTCAACTAACGAAATTTTTGCTCTTCTTCCCATTCCCATATTATGTATAAAGATAAATATCATTACCAAATAAATTATTCCAATGTAACAGTGTGTTGTTAAATAAAATATGGCAGACAAAATTTCAATGTGCAAAATATTGATATCGTAATTTGAATGTGTCATTAACTAATAGGATAGAACTTTGGAAATATGAAAACTACAGATGCTCATTAGTTTGCAGGCATTGTCTATTGTAAGGATTGAAATGATGGAAAGTCGTTGGAAGATTAAAAACATGCCAATCAAAATGAAACACGTTGCCAGATAATCATATCTGTATTTTTAAGTTTTGCATGGTTTTATCAATATCATTGTAGAGTACATTTACATAACTGGCAAGTTTAACGGATTTTTCTTACAGCTATTTTTTTTAATTGTCTTTTATGTTTGCAGAAAAAACCAATGGTAAAATAAGACAAATTTTCGCTTTTAAAGTAGAATAACAGATTAGTGTAAAAGTGGCAATTGTGAAAATTCCGCCAAGAAATTCCAAGAACTAATTCGAATAAAAAAATCAATAATTGTATTTAATTTCACAAAAAATATAATATTTATTTCTATTTAACTTAGCTTTACAGCTGTTACAGCTTATGTATAAACAGTGCGATTTTTTGCACTATGTGTAGAATGCTTTCTAACGGTGGCGCCAATGGAATTGAAAAACTCGTTTGTTCTAATGGGGAACCCTAGATATCGAAGGGATGTTTAAGTTGAAAAATCTCGAGTTGCTACTTACAGCTATTCTTATTCTATTCGTACACTGTTTAAAATTTCTGTAAAAGCACAGAAAAAAGTCGAGACTCTCTGCAAATATACACTAGTTCTCGGTTAAATGCACTCGATTGAGTTTCTCGGTCAAGACTCACTGTAAATTTACACCAGTTCTCGGTTAAATGCATTCGATTGAGATTCTTGGTCAAGAATTTCCGTAAATTTACACTAGTTCTCTGTTAAATGCATTCGATTGAGTTTTTCGGTCAAGACTCTCTGTAAATTTACACTAGTTCTCGGTTAAATGCATTTCATTGAGTTTCTCGGTCATCGTTTTACAGACATTTCCCTTATCTTGTATCTAATTCACTGTTGGGATTTCCATATGTTACAATCAAATTTAGATAGAGTAGAGAAATTGTTGAAGATACATTTTCAAAGAGTGGTAATTGTTTTAATCATTCATAGTTCTGTCTTTAAATTTCCTTTTTCTTTTTAAAAAATGTTGCATGAAACATTTTCAACTGTAAAAGCCTTTCCATTTACAGAGAGGATCCTAATAAATTTACATACATTGCTTTCATAAGAAATGTGATATAACCATAAAAGAATTTTTGGTTAATTAATCTGATTATTTTTGCAAATATTTTACAAAAAAGTCATAACTACCTATATATTTAATCAGTTTTGAAAAAATATACCTGAGTTTCACATTATTATTATTTAAAAATTTCATTATATCTTCAGATATTAAAGAATATAAGTATTGAGAAAAGTAATTTTATGATAATTAATTCCGTAAATAAAGGATTAAAAAAATAAATTTGATTAAATAAAATAATAGGTAGTATTATGTATCGGTCCAAACGGAATTTAAATAAACCATGTAAGAAATTTTCCAACAAATATATTTGAAACGAAATCTTTGAAAATCGAAAATACAATAGCGCTCAAAAGTATTTTGACAAAGAGAGCATTTGACTTAAATAAAAGTAATAATAAAATACAAAAATCAATCATTTATTTTATTTAACCCTATCCAATGTTTTACAGAAATTTAGCAAATGAATTAGAGTCCTACACGGGTCGGGTTGTGCACGACCTGAATCTGCAAATTCCGTTTTAAGTCAACCCGCAACCCGTCCCTAGCCCGAGGTATTTCAACTCGCAACCGTCCCGAACCCGCAATATTTCAACCCGCAACCCGACCCGAAACTGCAATGAAAGAAAAGTAAATCATCTTTTAATGTCATTATGAAAAAAAATCTACAATTGTATCTCTAATACCATTTTTATATTTTTCAACGAACGACTAACAAATCTATATTCTATAATATTCAAATATAGTAAAACCTCTGAATAGTGGACACCTCGGGATCGTTAAAGAGAGCTAAACATCGGGTCGGGCTATCCCGAATTTTGTTTTTTCGCTCGGAATGAAATTAGTTTTCTTTTTGCATGTCAGGGTCACACTAAAATTTTTTTTGCGGGTCATATATAAGTTTTTTGACACTCAGATTGTTGGGTAAACATAATTGCGCACAAAATTTTTCTGAAAATGCCAACAATCTGAGTGGCAAAAAACTTATATATGACCTGCAATAATTTTTCTAGTGGAAACCGACTCACAAAAAGAAAATTAGATTCATTCCGAGCCGAAAAAACAAAATTCGAGATAACCCGACCCGATGTTTGACTATCTCAAGGTGTCCACTATTCAGAGGTTTTACTATATTTCAATATTACAGAATATAGATTTGTGAATTCTTGTATGAAAAATATAAAAATGTTATTAGAGATACAATTGTAGAATTTTTTTCATAATGGCATTAAAACATGATTTACTTTTCTTTCATTTCGGATTCGGGTTGGGTTGCGGGTTGAAATATTGAGGGTTCGGGTCGTGTGCGGGTTTCCAAAAATTTTTTGCGGCTTCGGGTAGGGTTGCGGGTTAATTTAAAATGGAATTTGCTGGTTTGGGTCGGGTACAACCCGACACGTGTAGGAGTTTGGTTCATTTGTTAAAATTCTGTAAAACATCGAATATGGTTAAATAAAATAAATGATTAATTTTTGTATTTTATTATTACTTTTATTTAAGTCAATTATTATCTTTGTCAAAATACTTTTGAGCTCAACTGTACAATAAATTTTACCCCGCTTTATTATAAAAGACATCCTTTGTACACAACTGCAACAGATCCAGCTCCCATGGCGCACTCAAAAATGTGATTTTCTCCTGTCTAGAGGTCTCGAGTTCAAACCCCATGCCGGTTAGAAACAAATTGCGTAAAAAAATTAAATGATACCGCAGTTCAAATTCACTCAAAAAAATCTGATAATTCGAAGTTCTAAAATTCGCTAATTTCAAGAACTGAGTTCATTTATTTTCATTAAAAATAAATTTATTTACAGAGTCGTGCGTATTTTTAACGATGTTAATTTTACGGAGTCTTGCGTATTTTTATTTTTGTTAATTTACTGTAAATTTGCCGAATAACCTCTCTGTTATTTAACAGAATCTCTTGTTTCTAATCTCTGTAATTTTGCATAGACCTAAGATAATGTATTACTAGTAGTTCTCTGTAATTTCACAGAAAATCTTTTAACAGTGTACACTTTTTAACACTTTCCAACAAGGTTCAAAAGTGTTTATGACATCGGTTTGTCTGGCCGTCTCTCCGCCTGTCCGTCTGGCCAACTGTCCGCGATCTAACTCGCATAAATATACACGGATCGTTCTGAAGTTTTTGGATATTTGTGACCTCTACCATAGCACGATCCCTGTTTCAAATAAATTTTCTATCATGTTTATTTCATTTACAAGGAGAGTCAAAAGTTTCCCGTTACATTACGGCCTATGGGCAAAAATCGTTAAAAATGGATTTTAATGGTGTTACATGCTTTCAAACATAATAAAATCGATATGTAGTTAATCAGGTGAACTAAAATATGTATTCTCTAGAATATACGGTGCAAAGAATAGTTATTATTCATTTTCAGGGCAACACAAAATAATTCCGTTAGAGAATGATATAGGGGTGGAGGGAATTTTTTGCGGCATATTTTAATTATGTTAAATTATTTCATGTATAATGAAATTTATATATGTCGCTCAGGTTTACTATAATTTATTTCATGTATAATACGAAGTGCCTAGCATTTACAGGGACACACAAAAGATTTCGGATACTATATTGTATCCGAAGTAGCGATGATGGCTGGAAATGCATTTTTAATTATGTTATGTGCATTTATGTTTCACTATATTTATGCGTAAGTATATGGTGTGTATAAATGTTATAATTCATATATACGGCTACACGAAATAATTCGTAATGGTTACTGGGTATGATTGCAAATTGCTTAAAGGGTTTTTATTTTTTTTTTTAATGAGTTATACATTTTTATGCGCAACTGCATTTGGTTTACTAAGAAATGTTTGTAGAACATAGACTAAGAGATGTACAGCATCACGTAAAGAATTGGATACATGGCCGCCTATAAATTATAATTTCTGGAAATGTGATTTCAGTAGTTTTAAGTGTGTTTTACTTTGAATTAAACTTTAGCTAAATAATGGCGTGTAATAAAGGTACTAAATTAATATAAAATATAGTTCAAACTATAATTATTGAACGTCATATTCACCTTGTTTAACATATAAAAATACGATATTACAATCTGATAAAACTTTACTTAAAAGGGGCTAAAATACATAAAAAGGTTTCTAAAACATAAAAACCGTCAAAGATGTTAAAATTCCAAGTGCTTTCAACTGCATTATAACAGTCGTCTTCAGGGGAAATATCAGAGGAGTGAAAGTCCATGGAAATTACCTTGCTTAAGTATCAGTAGACGAATCTATTTCAAAGGAAGGGGGAAGGGGGGGGGGGAGGTGGTAAAAAATGAAAATGATTATGCTTCAAAAACGCTAGAAATATCTAGTGTTCTATACCAGATCTTAGATATGTTGTAGGACAAAGTATCGTTGCAAGTATTCTTTCTTTGAGTTAAAATTTCCAATGATTCTCTGATTATTGATGTGTAGTAATTTGAAGTACGGGCTATGACTCTTGCTTTACTGAAATCTATGTGAATATCTTGTTTTTGATTTAATATGGATAGAGCAGTAGAGGGTTTGTCATACTTTATGTCTGTAATATGTTCTTTTAGACTGTCTTTAAATTTTCTAGTGGTCATTCCTATGTATTTGAGTTTTTTCTGATTTAGTACTTTGTCTGTGAAAGGTATTAAATATATGCCAGAAGTTTCATATTTAGGGAATGGGTCTATTTTCCGGTGTACAAGATCTTTTAATTTGGCAGATGGTTTTGCGATTACATATATATTATATTTCTTTAATGCATAACTAATCCTTTCAAATAAATTAGGTACATAATTAAAACTATAAAACTTGAGATTATTTTTAATGCTATTTCTGGTTAACTCTCTATTCTGAATATCAAAGATTAATTTATTGATACATTGGGGGGGGGGGGGGAACCATTTTCTATTGCAATCTTCTTAATGGTGAGTAACTCTGCTTGTAGGTATTCTCTTGTACAAAATTCTATGGCTCTATTTATATAAAATTTATAAGCTGCAGTTTTGTATTTAAATGACACATTACTATTGTAGGATATTGTACTATTTGAATTGCATGGTTTCTTGTAAATTTTCCTATCAATTTTGTATGTTGTATTATCACAGACAAAGTAAATCAGAAAGAACTCAAATACATAGGAATGACCACTAGAAAATTTAAAGACAGACAAAAATAACATATTACAGACATAAAGTATAACAAACCCTCTACTGCTCTATCCAGATTAAATCAAAAACTAGATATTCACATAGATATCAGTAAAGCATAGCCCGTACTTCAAAGTACTACACATCAATAATCAGAGAATCATAGGAAGTTTTAACTCAAAGAAAAAATACTTGCAACGATACTTTGTCCTACAACATAGCTAAGATCTGGTATAGAATACTAGATATTTCTAGTGATTTTGAAACATAATCATATTCATTTTTAACCACCGCCCCCCCCTCCTCCCTCCCTTTGAAATAGACTTGTCCACTGATACTTAAGCAAGGTATTTTCCATGGACTTTCACTCCTCTGATTTTTCCCCTGAAGACGACTGTTATAATGCAGTTGAAAGCGCTTGGGATTTTAACACCTTTGAGGGTTTTTATGTTCCTTTTTATATATTTTAGCACCTTTTAAGTAAAATTTTATCAGATTGTAATATCGTATTTTTATAGGTACTAAGTTAATTACAAGGCTGTACAAATGTATACAAGTATGTTTTGATCTATTAGTATAAATTGCTAAAAGAGAAATTTCAACATGCGTTTTCTTCCTAAACTAAATTTTTCCATTCTATACTACATATATCAATCTACAGATCAAATACAGGACTGTTCAAAAGAATTGGAATACGTATTTGGCTATAGAAGGTAACTGCAAAAATCAGTTTTTCAAATGTTTCATGCATTTTCTAAAATGTTTACTTAGTTCTCTTAGGAACCTTATTTCTCTAAATAACGGAGTTTTGTTAAACCCTCCAAAAGTGTTGGAAAGTGTTTCAAAATCTATGCTTAACTCATGATTTTTCTTACTTGTTTACGCTGTAATCTGTAACTTAAATCTACTAAAAGTATTTTTTTTAAATACTGGTACAAATTGAATGGAAAAATAGTTGCCAGTGGCAGCCCTATACTTTATCTGTTTTATTAAATAATATAATTAACGTGGAATATAGAATTATTTCTAAAATATCTAATTTAGAATTTTTATTACATAATATTTTTTAATTAACACTGTCAAATATACACATATGCTTTTACAACCGGAATACAAACTGGAATCAAGTATTAAAAACTTTTTAGTGTGGTTCGAACTATACCACTTTATGTACATTAGTTTTAAAAATGTTTTGACGAATTTACATTATTTTTTCGTTCTATCTTTGCAAGAAAAATGTACTGGTTTCATCAATATTTTCAACATCCCAGTTTTGAAGGATTTATAAGATTTGAAGGTTCGAACGTGATTGAACTATTTCCAGAAAATGTCTATCCGCGAGTATGTGTGTCACTCTGTCTGTCTGTATGTATGTATGTGGCACAAATTTTGTGGGCGCTCTATCCAAAAAAAAATGCATTGGATTTAATCAATCTATAAATTCACTTAGACCTTGATAACAAATTAGTGAATTTTACATCAAAATAGTTTTAAAACTATTTGATTTATACAGAAAAAAAATTTGTGATGGCCATAATTTGTTAGTTTTATGGCATATTTTTAATATATTGTAGTGAAAAAACTTCCCAAAGTTACTATAAACATATATTAATTTTAATAATTTGTCTAAACTGTTTTAAATTTCTAATTAGTTTGTATAACACGAGTGCTACTGATAAATATTTTTATTCGAAGTTAGCAAATCTAATCGGCCACTATCAGACATTACAAATCGTCCTGTGTCACTTCGACATTTGACCGAAACTACTGTGCCGATGACGATACTTAACCGACACTGCCGGCTGCGGTCCGATCGCATGCCGATAGTTATGTGTTTGCTAGGAACTTTACATTATCAATGCCATTGCAGTCCTCCTCTACGCAAAAAGTAACTTTACACCGCTTGTCCTTGCATTTTCTCAATTTTAGACAACTATGCAACTTTTTCAAAGAAGGATTAACAAATCTATATTCTGTAATATTGAAATATAGTAAACCTCTGAATAGTGGACACCTCGGGATCGTTAAATAGAGTCAAACATCGGGTCGAGTTATCCTGAATTTTGTTTTTTCTGCTCGGAATGAATCTAGTTTCCTTTTTGCATGTCGGGGTCACACTAAAAAATTTTTTGCAGGTCATATATAGGATTTTTGTTACTCAGATTGTTGGGTAAACATAACTGTGCAAAAACTTTTTATGAAAATGCCAACAATCTGAGTGGTAAAAAACTTATCTATGACCTGCAAGACTTTTTCTAGTGGAAACCGACCCGCAAAAAGAAAATTAGATTCATTCCGAGCCGAAAAAACAAAATTCGGGATAACTCGACCCGATGTTTGACTATCTCGAGGTGTCCACTATTCAGCGGTTTTACTATATTTCAATATTACAGAATATAGATTTGTATTTTTTGTACCAATTTTTTATTATAAAAATTACGTAACATTTAAAAACTTTGGTAGTTTTACCAATAAAATATAAACTCATATCTTCATTACCATAAATTGTGAAATTGTCACTGCGACTATAGAAACCTGTATCCGAGTCAAGAATCTCCGGCGTGAGAACAAAATTACGATTAGACACGTAAACTCTACCCTCAAAATTATCACTCTTATTATAATTTTTAGTATAATTTTTAACACTATTATTAAAATTTTCACAACCATTATGAACACATTGAATCTCACAAAAATCATTACATTTTATTATTTTACCAAAGCGTCTAGTATAAAATTAACGACTGTGAAAAACTGTGATTTTGTATTAGTTTCTCCAAATGCATATGTCCTACTCAGAAAACCAGCAAGATATATTATATGGTCATATTTTGAAGATGCGCTCCTTAACAAAACTTTGGGAGACGACAACACACTGGGAGGCCACAACAGTCATTTATCAAATTCCATCTCAAATTCATTATCAAATTCCATCAGGTATCGGTATCATTATTTCAACTAAAATTCATAAATTTTCTCATCATTTATATCATATAAATATGAACGTGACAATAACAATAAATATATTCATATAATGGGCCATTCCGTGCAGAGAGTAACACACGTAACACAGGCTTTGATTTTTCATTTATTCAATTATTTATTAAATTTTAATTTTAATTGTGATTTTAGGTGTATGGTAAATAACTTATTACCATATTTTTTTAATTTAAATGTGTGGCAATAAAGCTCACAGAAATATATATTTAATGTCATTACTCAAAATTTGCTGTTTTTCTAAGTCACACGCGTAACGTTTTTTTAAAAAGCTAGTTAAAAAACAACTATTGCATCAAAATGATGGGTTTATGTATAAAAGAATAAGGTAAAGTGTATATTTAAAAAAAAATTTTGTTTGGATTTTTTAAATAAGAAATATCTTGAAAAATCCTTGATTAATTAGATTTTTTTCCAAATGTCACACACGTAACATGAAATGGACCTAATAACATAAAAAATATAAAAAATAACTATCCTGATATTTAAAAAAGCACGTAAAAGTTAAACAAAACTTAAGAAGCATTAAACTGAAAAATTTCAACAAAATAAAAAGAATAAAAAACTATAAATATTATAAATATTTATATTATATATATTATATTTTATATATATAATATATATATATATATAATATAATATAAATATTATCATATATATTATTTATGTATATATATATTATTACATTACTTTTTATTAATTATATATTTGGCTCATTTAATATAAAAATTTTCGTCATTAAAAAGAGCGAGAATATAATTAAAAATTTAGTGGTATCAAAAAGCTTTACGTAATGGATCAAGCAAACTCTTCTGGCGTATACGGTATACGGTCAAAACTGTTAAGTGTTTAATAATAGAAATCTTCCTCGAAAACGAACTTCCATCTTTAAAGTTCTCTTATTGCCTTATTTAAATAACAAAAATCGGATTTTCTTCTAATCCTATAGAGAACAATTGATGTAAATTTCATGCAGTGAAATTTTTTACTGCTCAGTATAAGAAAACACATTTTTTTTAAATTCCTTTTTGGTTTAATATCTTTCATAAAAATACACATAAGTCTCAGTGCTCAGTGCAAACAAACATTTTTCTTACCCTGATTTATAGCTTTCTTCAAGGCGATGTTAAATCCCACACAAAAAGAAATATTTCATATCTATCTTCTATTCATAAAAGGAGGATTCCACTATCCAACTTCTTGTTAAGTTATTGACGGTTCTACTCTATAGGGAATTGAAGATAGAAAATCTACAATCTTTATAAAGAAGACAAAATATCAAGGATTATTATTTAAACAGTTCAGTATTTTATTTAAATATAGTTTTTTTTTAAAGAAAATTTAAAACTACTAACAAATAACTTTTGTTCGTTAACGATTTTAAGGAAAATTCATGATTCTTTTTCACATTGATAATTATTGGATTGTTTAAAGAAAGTGCATAAATTTACAATGCAACTTCTTTTAGAAGCCTTTTGTATACATACTTTAATCCTAATAGTATGTATTATATATCATTTTAAAGTTTATTTTCAGTACTTTCTTTTCAAATTAAGTGATATTTTTTTTTCACATCCATAATTAATGGGTTTGTACAAAAACAATGCCTGATTTTACAATGCAACTTATTTTATAAGAATTTTTAACTTAAGCATTTTTTATAAGCATTTTCAACTTAAGCATTTTTTAGAAGCATTTTTAACTTAAGCATTTTTATAAGCATTTTTAAGCAGAATTTAAACTTAGTAATATGTATTATATAAAATTTTAAAGCTTAATTTAGCAATTGTTTCCGAATTAACTGTTTTTTAGGCTATTCATTGATGTTAGAAGCTGAAATGGCAAAAGAAGATTTTCGTCAAATTTAATTTTACGAGTTTAAAACCGCTTTCAGTACAGCACAAACCGTTCGAAACATTAATGTTGTTTGGGCCAAGGGTAGCATCAACGTGAGCATAGTTCAATGTTTGTTTCAAAAATGTCATCCAGCAGATTTCGATCTTAAAAACAGGGGTGGTCGCGGACATCTTTCTGTTGTTCACGATGATTAACTAAAGGCAATAGTCGACGTTGATCCAACCAAAAAAACTCGAATAATTGCGGACGAACTCAAGGTTGACCATTCCAGAACCGTTCGATTCTTACAGCAAATTCGCAAGGTGGGGAAACTCGATAAGTGGGTGCTGCACGAGTTGAAGGACAACATTACGTTGCACAATCGGCCCTCCGAAAGTTACACGTGTGAGCCTACGAAACACTACCTCACCTACTGTACTCACCGGAGACCGGACATCTTGAAACCCGGCTACCACTTCTTTATACACTGTAAAAAAACCCACATATTTACAGTACAAAGTACAGTTCATCTCGCGCACAAACTCGATCACAGTGAATGAGCTGTATCTTTCTTTGGTTTCCTGATTATATAAACATGGAAAATACAGTAGTTGCGCAAAATTAACGGCACAATGTTCTGGCAATTTGGACGCCAGCACGAACTGCTGGCATCCGCATTGCCAGCATATTGTGCTGTTAATTTTACGCAACTATACTGTATTTTCCATGTTTATATAATCAGGAAACCAAAGAAAGATACAGCACATTCACTATGACCGAGTTTGTTCTGTCAAATTTACAGTGGTTTTTTTACAGTGTACTCCTAGAAAACGTCTTGAGTAGAGACATTTCTGTCGGTAAAGAAGATATCACCTTCCGAGAAACACTATCCGAGAATTTGTCTCCTATAAAAGCACAAACATTCATGTCATAGGAATCACTGAGCTTTTTTCTTGTTGTCAAAGATGTATTGATTGTAATGGCTCTTACTTTGGTTAAGAATATTTAGTTTGAAATAAGTTATAGCGGTTTAAATTTCAATTGAAAGTCATGCATTATTTTTTTGCAGCAACCTAATATAATTTATTGGTTTTGAATTATATTGCAATATTCTTAAACATATTTTTGAATGCAGATTTTTACACAAAATAGCCATGTAATTCATAATATTAAAAAAAAAATTGACCTATGTTATTATCATAATCTGGAACTTATTTGTTGCAAATTTTTAAGAGTTTGATAATTGTAGTAAAAAAATATTGTAATAAAAATATGTTCAACATTGAACCATTTATAGTTGCGAACACTGAAATTCACTTCTGATTGTTTTAGAACATCAACAAGAGTTACATATTCTCCGATTTTAAAGAAGTATATAACAGCCAATCAGAGTATATAGTTTTGTAAACTCTGACTATGCCTCTATAGAGACCAGTGGTATCCGTTTGCATCTCCAGTTGTTAGAAATGTGTCTGGTTCCAATCTTGCACATCCGTAATATCGAAATTCACGTTACAGAGGTCTGTGCCTGATTTGCCAATATACAAATCAGGTCTGTAGTCGATGTAGCTTCCAGAATTTCTCAAAAATATATGTGAACAAGATTGATTATGCTTTAATAGATAAAGATGCGAACTTCTTCTCTGCAATTTATAGAATATTAATGAGCATAATCATCTTTTTGTCTTTTGTAATTTGAGGAATTGTTATTTTAGATCCTTATTGTTGAAAAAATGTTGAATATATTTTGTTCATTTGGAAAAGAAAATGCCTATTATTTAATTTCCTTTACTATAACATACCCCATGCTGTTTCACCTATCAACAGGATAAGACAGGATGATTTTTTTTTTTTTTTTTTTTTTTTTTTTTTTTTTTTTTTTGTGGGAAAGCATTTATTGATAAACATGTGATAAACAAACCATGTACTTAAAGTGATATTATTGTACAAGATAAAATGTAGTGTATTAATGCGAAGTATAATTAAATTACGTTACAAATTCTTCTTTCAAGAGGAAACTAATATGTAGATATCCGGTTTCAATCTACTTTTGCCTATACAAAACTTTCCCAAAACAAAACTTTAAATACAAAGCTCGAAAAACTGGCATTTTTAAGTGAAATAAACAAGTTTCAAGCAGAAAAATTACACAATGGAATCTTTGTTGTATAATCTATAAATTAGTTAAGCTCTTCTATATACTAATACAATTTCTTGAACATGTTAATTTGATTTAAATAAAACCGGAATTTTATTAGCTATGCAAACTTATACTTTTGCAATCTGTATTCTTTCGTGAAAGTAATAAGTTTAGTCAAGAGATTCTCTTAAATACGATTAAAAAATTTAAGTATTCATAATTTTTAATAAGGTTTAAAGTGAATTTGTCTAAACAGTATGGCAATATGTATTTTCTTTTGCGCTTTTCATTTTCAAAAAATAATTAAACTTAATTCTAGAAAGCAAATTTAAAATGTAATAATGGATCTTCGAAAGGCGATGTTACAAAATTTAAAATTTATGTCGAGTCAGAGACGGGTTAGGTCACTGACCGAGAGCAGTGATGCATCCAGAGTCATTGAGAAACAGCACACGCCTAGCAACAAGCTAGGTAATCAATTAATGGCGCTGAGGCAGTACAAGTTGTCTCACAAGTATTGTGTCAGCAGTTTTCGGTATGCCACATAATTAGCCACGTTGCACAATTCCCTTGTGAGAATGTAGCTTGCTCAACAAGTATTTCTGCTTAAATACTATCTCAAACCCTTTGTGGGGACAGACGACTTTAACATACCATGGTTACGGTCGCTTGGCTGATCGAGTCTATAAATCCTCGACCAGTCTCGTTTGTACATAGTGTAAATATTCAACAATTTGCATTAAATAAGTACCAAGAATACGAGTCTGGCTTCTTGACATTTATATTAACAAGCGCAAGAGCAAAAAGGTTGTTCAAATACAGCAAATAATTGAACTAAAAATAGTTTTATTAACAAAATAAATTATTTAGTTAATTTTACAAATATTAAAATTAAGTAGTTGAAATCATGTGACAGCTAATTTTCTTATATTAAACTACCCTTTTAATTTACAGAAAATCGCCTTTCGTACAATCATAAGTTTAAGTATGTTGCTGTTAAGTAAGATGAATAAGATAAGTTGATCTAAAAAACTTACTATTAAATTTATAATGTGTCTGATAATATGTATTATTTATTTTGTCTTATCTTCTATCGCTTTTTTAATTTAAGAAAAACTTATGTTTATGTTACCTTCTGTTGCTTATTACATGCAGTCTAAAGAAGGAAATAAAAAGAGAAAAAGATATATTCGCGAATGTACACACACGCACTAAAAAAACTTTGCTCTCATAATAGTTGAAATAAGCAAACTGGTATTTGTGCGCCTATTTTTATAAAAAAAAATTACACTAACGAATAATTAAAAAAAATTACTAATTATCCCATAGTTTGACTAAACTTCATTATTACTTTGCATTAGGCGAAAATGAGACATAAATTAATAAGAACTCAAACTAATTCTAAATAAATGATAATTTAGAATGTATTTTCAAACATGTACAGTCGTGGGAAAAAAAGTAAACACCCCCCCACTAACTCCTCAACAAATTATCGTAGAAGTATGTTACTGGTACCGAACGATTGGAAATAAAGTCTACTTTTAAATAATGTATATAAAATTTGCTTAGGGGGCCATCTCCATATTAAAACGAACCGTAACTTTGTTTTATTTTTCAATAGCAGTACACAATTCTGACACCATAAATGAACTCTACACCCTTAAATTATTCTAAAAACAATTTTTTTTATGCAATTCGAACCATAAGTTTTTGAGAAATCAATTATTTTTAAACGAGCGTATTTTAAGGGCTGTATCCAAATGAAAGTTCGGTACTCGATTGTTAACCGGAGAGCTCCCTTCTTGATCAAGGCGCTTTAAACAATCAATTAAGCCTGTTAGATTACAAGATAGCATATTAAATTTCAAAATATTTACTCACTTCTATCATACGTAGATTGCCCCTTAAACCATCATTTTGCAGTTTTTAAAGCATAATTTGAAAACTACTTGGAATAAAAATGTGAAATTTTGGATTTCCATAAAGCAGGACTTAATAAATCTGAATCCATCAAAAAAATTGTAGGTTGCAATTCATAATTTTTTTTAATATTAATTTCATAATTTATATCAGAAAATTAAAAAAATTGAAAATTCAACGTATTTATATTTGGGTATATTAGTATTATTGCTACACAAAAAATTAGGACTTTAGGATCATAATATCAGAAGTTATAAATAAAAATATGAAAATGTAATTTAACATTAGAAGCACTAAATTTTGAATGTTTATAATTCAAAAACTTATCATTCAAATGACTTGAAATTTGGTAAAAATTAAGTTTGGATTCGTTTTAATACGTAGATGGCCCCCTAAGCAAATTTTATATACATCATTGAAAAGTAGACTGTTGTGGGGATCTAGGCTCCTATAACGGAATTACCGAGCTACCACGAACATATACATATATTTGGGGGAATGGGACTATGGGAACAGGGAAGCCGTAAAAGAGGTAGAGACTCAACAACCCATTACCGAAAACCCCAGAGTAAATTAGATAAGCAACTCCTAATTACTCAACCTGTAATGCTCATAGTGTTAATTGCTAATTAATAATAAAATGAATTGTGATCGTCTGGTCCTGGCTAGCTTCTGAATTAATTATCCCGAATGTGGCGCGAGACGTCGGTCTCAACACATACCCCAAATTGCGTTGTGATTGTTTTTCGTCTAAGAAGTAGCTTTTAGACCACTTAAAAATCAGGTAAATAATACCAAAATTAATCCTTAACAAATTTTAAGAAATTGGAATTTAACTCGAAATAAAATTTAATATTAAAGTAATTCACAAGACTCATAGTGAAAAATGATATATCAAATTTTAACAGTTAATGAAAGATTTATTTACATCATATATACAATGTTGGAATAATTAACGCAAGACACCCTTGCTCTAAGTAATTCATCAAAACAGTCATTTTATTCTAGAATTAATTTTAAATTACTTATGATAAATTTTAAATTACTGGATGCCAATTGTAGAATAACAATCCCTAAACAATGAAAAATACATAACCTAATACAGGGAACAAAGATAATAAATTCACGATACCTTTCGTAAAATACCTAGTAGCAGACCACACATATCGGGTTCAGGCTTTGCATGAGTAATTCGTAGCAAAATCTTTGCGTACACACTCTAATTTCACAACTACATCGGAGAAGGACATTTAAAATATATATAGCTCTCAATCGAGCATAATGAAGCGATCCCACTATTTATCTAGTGGAGCGGTCCAACTTAGGACTAACGGATTATTCAAAATGCGTGTCGAACATACTGGAAGTTAATACGGGCTCGGGGAGCATCCTAAGAAAATGCTACATCTCTGAAGTCAATCCGTAGTAACTCTCGAAGTGTATCTCTCCAGGTATGTAACTCTGAAGTGAATTCTCTCTCTATGTAACTGGTGTATGAGTCTCTTACTTAACCTGTTACGTAAGAAAGCTCCTGGACAATAGAGGGTTTGGCTTAACAACCCCTCATTCAATCACCGAGCAGTATCACTAACTCCGTTCCAAAAACCATCCCCGTAAAACATCTGATTCGATGCTAAGGGCTGACTGTGTCTGCATTGTTCCCACCCTCAATGGGGCGCAAGAGAGACAGTAGGAGCCTAATTACCCGTGCGTGTGTTCCAATTTATTTCCAGCCATAAATATGGTCATAAATATACTTTTGACTATATACGTCAACGTATTGTTCAATGGCCGGCTATTTGGCTGCAACTGAAAGATTCCCTTTAGAGATAAGTCTCCCCCTACTTATTACTGAATTCGTAAACTACTCAATACATTACACACACATATATATATACATCTAATAACCTTTCATACATAGTTTAATCACATAAAATAATAAAAATAATACTTCTGAAATAATATAAATAATATACAGGTACATTAATAATACAAGAAAATGGCTTTAATCCTGTTGGAAACAATAGTGTTGACAACATAGACTTTATTTTCAATCGTTCGGTGCCATTAGCTTTCGATTACTATAATTTGTTGAGGAATTAGTAGGGGGCGTTTACTTTTTTTTTCCACGACTGTACACTCAATTCAGTATTTATGTGAGGTTTGGAATTTTTTAGAAGCCGTTCATATTACGTGTTTACATCTAAAAAATAACCATCATGCCATGATCCATAGTTCTAGTCTTTAGTCATTTGTATCTTATAAGTAACTAATAGGCCAAATGTCTGGTTTCTAGCCCTTTCGATATCACAAAAATTGCAGTTTTAGAAAGTTTTTGATCCTATACTTTCCTTTTCCTAGTGGCACTGACAAAAAATATAGCCTATATTTGAGCAGAGGCTGTCACTATCAATTTGCCACCATTACTTTTGAAATCAGTTTGGTATTTCCAGAGAATCCTTAGAAGTCGTAATGTGTAAAGTTATTAGAACTCTTTTCGCTCATTTCATTATTTTAAAATTCGAAATTTTTAGTAACCTGCTCATAGATCATTTATAGATTATACGCATCTACCACGCCAAATTTCAAATTTCTATCTTTAACAATTGCAAAGAAATCGCAATTTAGGACGTTTTTAAAACTTTTCGTGCATTTTCACACCTTTTAAATTTCGGGCTTTTTTCGACTGTTCTTAGAAAGCAATAATTTCTTATATGAAACTACCATGAAAAATTTCAAGTTTCCAGACCCGCCAGTATCAGCAAAATCGTAAATAATAACGTTTTTCGCAGCTGCTATTCCGAGGTGTTAGAATCACTGGCATAAACAGTTTCATATGTTGGAGCAGAGACTGTGACCATCAATTTATAATCATTACTTTTGAAATCGGTTTTGTATTTTCTGAAATTTCAAGCAATCGTAATTTAGAATATTTTTTGAAAGTTTTTTGATGATTTCACCCTTTTAAATTTGGAATTTTTTTAAGACTGTTTTTAGAAATCATTTATATCTTATAAATATTTACCACGCCAAATTTCAAGATTCTATCTTTAACAATCTCCTAGAAATAGTAATTTAGAACTTTTTAGAAACTTTTTCATACATTTTAACCCCTTTTAAATTTGATTTTTGATTTACTATTCTTATATAGGATTTACAGCTTATAAGTAACTGTTTCTTACAAATTTTTCAGTTATGAGCCCCTTAAGTGTCACACAAATTGAAATTTAGAGCGATTATTGCTTCTGCAACATCCAAGTGTTAGTGCAACTGACATAAAATGTAGCCTAATTGGAGCAGGGACTGTTACCATTGATTTTCAACCATTACTTTTGAAATTCACTTTGCATTTCTTG
Organism: Maratus speciosus; assembly: GCA_963932465.1. Classification (NCBI taxonomy): domain Eukaryota; kingdom Metazoa; phylum Arthropoda; class Arachnida; order Araneae; family Salticidae; genus Maratus; species Maratus speciosus. The sequence goes on along the minus strand of OZ010795.1, from coordinate 164,568,575 downwards.
AAATACCATAGAAATCTTAATCTAAAATGTTTTTAGAACGCCTTGCGCGCATTTCCACACTTTTTTAAGTTTCGGACATTTTTCGACAGATCTTAGACAGTATTTACATCTTACGAGTAACTACCGAGTCAAATTTCATGTTACTAGCTCCTTCAGTATAACAAAAATCGGAATTTAGAAGTTTTTGCTCCTGCAACCCCAAGGTATTAGTGGCTGTCAACATCAATTTGAAACCATTACTTTTGAATTAGAATGATTTTCACTCTTTTGAACCGATTATGTACTGTATGATGAATTCATGAAGATTTTTTTGTCTAAAGCATTTTTCGTGAAATTTTGAAACTAAATTAGAAGATTTACATAAGCATTAAATAAATATTTGAAGGATTTCAGAAGGATTGAACAATTTAGACGGATTAATTAAATTTGAATTTATATGATTTTTGTGCAATATTTATAGCCCCATTCAAATCTTTTATTTTAAATATGTTTCTTAGTATTTTGTAGAATTAGGAAATGTACTTATGAAAACTTTAAAGAAAATATTTGCACTGTAAAATATTGAAAACTTTAAAGAAAATATTTGCACTGTAAAATATTGAAAACTTTCAGTAGTATGTTGTGGAAAATACAAAACTTTTTCCTGTATCCTTCTGTTACATTATTACCCGACTGCCAGGAAGGGTTATGTGTTTCACGCATATCTGGATTTCTTTATACCCTAGAAACAGGATGGATTTTAATGAATGAAGTCTCTATCGATTCGTCTTAACCGTGCGATGGTAATAGGCTAGTTTTTGCTTTTATAAATTCAAAATGGCGGTAGACGCGATAAAAACTTTTTTGCGCACCATATTGTGTAGCATATCATTCGATACGTCTTTCAAAATGAAGACGATGTTTCATCGACTATTTTACAGCCAGAAGCTCCGTTTAAATATTACACAACCTGAAGTTGTGTAGGTAGGATCTTCTAGCTTTACTGCAACTCTAACCATTATAGACATCTATAGGCCTCATCAAAACAGTATTTATAGATAGGAACTAACAATTAAACACAACTTAAAAGTCATCAATACAAGTAAATAAAAAAAATAGGTAAGTAATACCAAAGTAGTTTAACATTGATGAGAAATAATTTAGTTCGCTTTTACGCAGTCGAGTGCCTTGAATTTTTTAATTTAATTTTTACTTGTTTTAAATAGTGCGATTGCAAACAGGATGTGCATTTTTTGAATTTAACATGTAGATGCACTGATTGAAGTACTTAAAAAAACTGCATAGCAGCACACCCTGTAGCATATTTAAATAAGAAATTGGATCAACACGTGTACAGTAGCATCAAATGTAAATTTGTGCGGAGTCGCATGCGGAGTGCCACGAAATACAAATCTGATCGTAGCCGAAAAAAGGAGTTCGGGTGGAAATCAATTCACCCCTATGATCCATTGTCCCCACCGGGTTCGATCCCAATCGCGCCCGTCGGCCTAATCGTTCGGAGTTTTCGTGGTTTTCTTCGAACCTTGGATTTCCAAGCGTTAATACGGGTTAGGTTCCCATAGAAAGACCCCCACGAAGGGCACTCCCCCCTGGGCCTATATCCCTCGTGCAGATAATTGGCCGTCATAAATACAACCAACCAACCATTGTCCCCACCTTCTGTTAAATGGAGTAAGCAGCTACGTGATGAGCCACTCTTCGAAGGAACAGCTGGTGTTGCTTGGAATGTGAAAAAAATATCAGTTGTTAATGTTACTGAAAATGTTATTTATTAATGTAAAACAATTACATAATTTAATATTTAAAACTTTTATTCAGTAATGATACGAAAATACAGGGTGCTTATAAAGTCGCGGACCCATTTTGGTGTTTAATAAATCATAAAATAATGAAGATATAAACAAACTTATGGCATTTATTGATGGAATAACTCATATACAGTAAATTCTGTCTAAGGCGGACTCTCTAAAAGCCGGAAATCTGTCTACCGCGGAATTTTTTTCAAGTCCCGGCGAACCCATAGAAAATTACATTAATTCATGCTGCATAAGGCGGAATCTGTCTAACGCGGAAATGGAAAGCATTTTAAGGTCCCACCGAAACCAAAATTTTGCTTACGGCGGAACAAAAGATAATTTAAGAATGAAAGGCATTTTGTTTATTAAAATTTAAAACTGATAAGTCAAATACTCAGTGTCGTGCATCTTTGTTAAATTCCGTAACACTTTGAAAAAGGTAATTCAAAAGGACAGAAACTGCTTAAATTTTAAGTAATTTATGCTTGTGCCATTTTTTATATACAAAATTATATTTAAAAGTTAATATTTCTAGTAGAATGAACATTTATCAAAATATATATTTTCGAAAGTGCAATATATTCATTTTAAAGATGTACTCAAATTCAAAGTTACAGTGTTCTGTCTCATTCTCTAATTTTACTGATGAAGGGTTTTGTTAGTTTTTTTTTTGTATGTGTGTGTGTGTGTAAACTTCCAATTCGCATGTATTACAGCAGTACTAAGAAATTGAATAGCGTTTCTGATTTATGTATAAAGACAAAAGATCTTTCCGAATTTCAGTTTTCAACCGATTTTCGAGTCAGGAAAATCAATAAAAAAATCATCTTTTTTTTTTTTTTTGGTGAGGGGAGGTGATTTTTTGCATAAGCCGGAATATTGTCTACCACTGAAAATTTTCTCAGTCCCGATCGATTTCGCCTTAGACAGAGTTTACTGTATTTTCCTTTTCAGGTTTGAATATCTTTACTGTTGTAAATATCGTCTGCGCGTGTGGTTAATTTCAGATAATTTCATTTTCCAGTCTAAATATCTGTAATTTTCTGAATATCGTCTGATTATTAATTGTATTTTTTTCTCTTTTGTTTTTGGCAACTATTGCAATGTTATGTTTACTTTTGATGTGTTTGTTTTATGCTACTTTTGTATGTGATGTTTTATTCGAGCGGAAATTAAGGAGAATGCATACACCACAAGAGAAAGCACAGATTTTATGGTGGTTCATAGAAACAAAATAGATAGTGCAAGCACCGGGAAATTGCAGAAGAATTTACCACAAAAGATCCTCCATCCAAAAGCAGCATCTTGCGGTGGAAAAAGAATTTTCTAGAAACTGGAAGTATCGAAGATAAGAAACGTTCCGGACGTCCCTGCACAAGTGATTTTTATGTTGAGCGTGTCAGAGAGACATTTTTACACAATCCTAGAAGATCTGTGAGATCAGTGGCAAGAGAATTGGATATGCCAAATTCGACGGTTTACAAGGTTATTAAGAAAAAATTAAGACTGCATGAATACAAAGTTCAAATTGTTCAAGTTTTGGAACCGGACGATAGGCCTAGGAGGATGGCCTTTACAACAGATATGCTATGAAGAACAAAAGATGATGCTGATTTTCTGAAGCGCATAATGTTCTCCGACGATGCATCCTTTCATGTTTCTGGTTAATCGCCATGATGTGCGCATATGGGGATCTGAAAACCCCCATGAATACCGTGAGGCAGTATGGGATTCCCCAAAGATTAATGTGTGGTGTGGACTAATGCACGACCGAGTCATTGGGCCTTTCTTTTTACAGAAGAGACGGTCTCATCAGTCGTATACTTAGACATGTTGGAAAACTTCGTATTTCCACAACTAAAAGAGCTTCAGCCACATGTCATTTTGCAACAAGATAATGCACCACCTTATTGGGGTGCCATCATTCGTACTTCTATGAATGACTATTTTCCAGGAAGATGGATTGGGCGAGGAGGTCCAATTCCTTGGCCACCCAGATCACCTGATATAACACGGCTGGACTTTTTCCTTTGGGGATTTGTAAATGACAATGTTTACAGGAGGAGAGAGTCGAGCATCGATGACTTAAAAGCCAGAATTACAACCGCAATAGCCTCTGTGGATGCCGACATGCTTGCCGCTACCTGGCGTGAAATTGACTATCGACTTGATATTCTCCGTGCGACGAAGGGGGCACATGTGGAAATTCATTAACAAGGGTCATGAAACTTTTTGAGTTTATCTAACCATTTATGTTATTAATTTTAATCTATCTTTATTATTTTATGAGTTATTAAACATCAAAATGGGTTCGGGACTTTATAAACACCCTGTAAATCGCTTAATGTCAAATCATGATATTAAAAAAAAATGACAGAAAAATACACCGCCTGGTGGCAAAAATAGACATTTACTGATGATGGAAAAATTTATCAACACAGAAAAATGTCAAAAAATAATATTCACTAATACCATTTAGCAGGCGGATCATTTTACATTTTTATATTGGTCGATATCTTTATGCTATTGTGTTACTTGAGGAGTCATATAGAAAGCATTTACTTGTTGGTTACATGCCTCCATTCTCAATGTTATTTGTTATGACAGGCAATCGGGTATATCGCGCTTTTTTGTTGTCTGCCGAAAGGGGCCATATAACGAGGAGGAAAAAAAATTATCCATAATCTGATGATAATAATTATCAAGAATTATTTATTTGTGAATCATACGTGATCGAATTAAGTATGTTTAATTAGGTAAGTGGTAAAACGTGGAAAAGTAGGCGTTATTATAAGTACCCATTGCATTTTTAATGCTATTCCAAATAATGTTCGGATTTGAGCATGAACTGAAAAAAAACATTTACAGTGTGTTCTTTAACTCCACATGGATGAATTAAAATTTAATATTTAATAAAAAGGAAACAGTTTCATGTCATCACCATATTTAAATAAAAATATTTGTATTGTGTAATCACTGTAGTCTACTATTTAATAAGATGAAGAATTACTTGGTGAAAATAGTAAGTATGCAACCTTAAATATGGTTATAAAAAACATACCTTCGAAATACAAATTTGTTCAGGGTTAAAGGACTCCGGCAATTAAAAATTTAATAACGCATTAAATATAGTAAATATACAGTTCAAAACAGGTAATATCGCTATCAGATAATTCTTAAATTGTGTGATCGGCTCAGTGTTGCTAGATGGGCTGATTTATTAAGCCAGATAACTTGATTCTTACTACTTTATAGAAATTGTAATATTCACTTTGTTTTATATGCCATTACATAAGGTGAATATTTCAGTTTTTAAAAAAAGTAGTAGCAATCAAGCATTCTGTAATTTAATAAGTAGACAAACTGGCAGCATTTTCTCTCTGCTTTAAATATTGTTCAAGTTTACATCAATCGAGTGCTCTGCGCTGATTCAAACTATGAGATTGCTTAAAATCATGTGTAAAACTGCATTAAAGGCATATTTCCTTTGACTTTTTATTCTATTTTGTTATTTAAAAGCTCAAAACAAAATTGTATTTAGGACTTTTAAAGTTACTTTTGGCATTCTTACTGTCTGAGACTAGGGAGAGCCATAAGGTGACGAGATATTGAACCTCTATTTGAAGTACTCGACAAAAAATTTAAGAACTGCCTGACAAACATGTCACTTTTTTTTTATTTAAAATATTCTTAATACGTAATTGAAATTTAAAATTAGGAAATACTTTGTCAAAACACCTTATCAAATAATTTCATATATCACGACTAACAGACCAATCTACTATATTTCAGCCTGCCTCCCTTTTTCACCATTGCATGTCTCTAAATATTTACAAATCCTTATATCGATTGGTGTCAAAATACAGTAATAGCTCAGATAATCTAAAATAACAGTTTTACGACATTTCGTATCAGAAAATGATTATTTATGTGCTTTTATATACATACTCCATAAAAATTTACATACCGAAACGCATTCTAAACATTAAAGGAAATGCTGAATAAAACAAAGATGATTTATCCCGTAAAAATATTATTACCTTAACGTGAACATTTTTATTGCAAATCTGACAAAAGTGAAAGATATCGTAAACATTCTTTATTGATAGTAAAAATTTAATATCAGACATTAATTTATTTACCACCCTATTATTAATGTTAAATACAATATATTTAATCGATACAGTTTTGACACAACTGCATATTGTGAAAGAATGTTTTTTGTTTTAGTTTGTCATTCAAAAACTATTGTTTAAGTATTTGAAATACAATATTTTGCGGATTTTTTAGAAATAAAATTTAATAATTAATAATGATATAAGTGCGAAAGCAGATCTGTTGTAAACAAATTCCCTAATGTTAAATTCATCATTGATTTTCCACACATAATGTTTTAAATAAACAAAAATATGTTAATTAGATTTGAGATAATTCAAATTAATTCCACAAATATATGTAACATTAAAATATAGCTATTAGAGGAGACATCAAAGAAAATACTAAAATGCAATTGAACGTTGAAAATTTAAAACTTTATATCGTTATAAATCTAGAACGTCTTCTCCAAAGATCTTCAGATTTGGTAATCTAAAGTTCCTAGCAGAGAAATAGGCAACAGAATTTGGAAGATAAGGTATGGTGTCCTATTTTCGTCCACTCAGTCACTTTTAAGCACTAAATATTGTCATTTTCAATGAAAACATACCAAATTTGGATTTTACATAGACTAAATATCCACGCACACAGAAACATAGGAAAGTATCGTACAAAAAATTTTATCAATGCGAAAAATTGTTTTTTTCAAAAGTATCTATATATAGCAAAAGAAAAAAATGATCCCAATTTCGTTCACCTCAAAAAATCCAATACGTCGAGGCTTAACTTATAACTAAATAAATTTATTTCTAAATGCGGAAGTATAATTTACATTAAATTAAACCACAAAGAAATGTTTTAATTATCAGTGGAAGAATAACATAACGAAACATTAGCCATCCATATCTGAGGGAAAAATGTATCAGAAAAAACATTCCTAATTTCGTCCCCGGGACGGAAATAAGAAAAGCAAGGGGGACGAAATTTGGATCAAGATACTTCCCAATATGGTGGAACTTAAGTTCCCGTAAGATGAACTGAGAGTCCTAAAACTCACTGTAAGCTACTATCAGCATCTTATCTACGTAAGATACATGTAATGAATAAGAAATAAATACTTACAGTACAGTAAATAACGTTCTACAAACGACGTAATAAGAAGTCGGGTCTTCTAAAAATATGAAATCCAGCGTCTTTAATACATGTATGCGTCTTGGCGAATGAAACTTTCACTACTGACACCTTTTATCTCCCGATACCTGTGTGTTGCATGATAAGTGGCGCCACTTTCGCAGAACCGGAAAAGTAAATGATGACGAAATTAGGAAAGGGGTGTAAATGAGGGAACTTTACCCTACTATTGAAACTTCTAGTTTGTTTATATTTCATCATGGAGACAGCCATATAAATTTTTTCTTCAATTTATATAAACCTTTATTTCCACATAAATGGCTGTTCTAATCCTTCCTTGTAACAAATTGGAAATTAAAAGATATCTTGTGTTACATTTTTTGCCTCACATGCTGTAAAATGCTTCCAAAACTAATCACCCATGGACTGGTTTTTTACTGAAGTTTCTCTAGCACTACTACCGTAAACTGATATACAGCTCATATTCAAAATATTAGAATAATTACTTTTTTACAAATTGAAAATATCGTTTCGTTCTTAATAAAAACTTTTTTATTAAGAACTTATTGTTGATTAAACTTATTTATTATCTTAAAAGTAATATCATTTTTGAAAAGATTAATTGAAAAAAAATTATTTTGAAATGTCAAAATTTTAGAATATTTATTCAAGTGGTTCAAAATATTAGAATATTTCACCTTAATTCTGATTTAATTATCACCAATTCATAACTGGTGGCATCATTGATTAAATTCAGAAATTTTTATTTTATATCAGTTTCTTTTTGCCGTTTGTTTGCTTTTTCGTCTTAAAATGGGTCGTGTGAGTTACATTCCGGAGTCTATTAAACTTCGTATGGTTGATTTGTATCGGCACAGTAAAACCAAGGTTATATAGCCAATTATTTACATTGATCGCAATCAAGTGTTAGTAAAGTACTAACACAATATTAAAAAAATAAATTTCAAAATAATTGCCGAAATGACGATCGAAAACGAAAATCATCTGCTACAGATGGCAGGAAGCTGAAGCGTATAGTTAAGAAAAACCGTTTTAAAAGTTTGCGATTATTGCACCGAAAATGGAAAGAAGAAGGAGCTGAAGTTTATACATCGACAACGTTCAGACGTCTCCATAAATTTAAGTTTGAATCACGTGTACCGAGAAAAAAACCCTCTCATGACTGCAAAACAAAAGCGTATAAGATTGAATTGGTGTAAATCAAGACGTTTATGCAGCGAAGAAGATAGGAAAGATATATTATTTAGTGATGAAAGTATGTTTTGTGTTCCATATGGTAATCAAGGTATTCGAGTTTGGAGAATGAAGCAAGAAGCATTTGATAAAGAATTTCTTAAACGTTCCGTAAAGTTTGCTCATAGTGTCATGCTTTGGGGTTGCATGAGTGCAGAAGTACCTGGAAAGTTATGCATCGTCTACGAAAAGTTTAACTATCAGATATATCAAAAAATTTCGGAATATTACATGATTCCATCATCAGAAGATTTTTTTTTGAAGATGATTTCATCTTTCAACAATATTTAGCGTCACCATATACCTCGGTGTCAACTAAGAATTGGTTCCGCCAACCCAACATTAAGGTATTTCCTTGCCCACCTAACTCACCAGACCTTAATCCCATCGAAAACTTATGGTGTATAACGAAAAAAAAACTCCAAGATAATCCTCCTTCAAGCATAAATGAGTTAGTGGCACGTATAAAGTCTATTTGGACCAATATTGATAGAAATGTTTGTAAACACCTTGTATATAATATGCGAGATCGATTGTACACTGTTATGAAAGCGAAAGGTGATGCTACAAAATATTAACTCCCATTTACTTCATATTCATAAGTAATATTGTCGCTTAAAATAAAATATTCTAATATTTTGAACTAATCTAAATTTTATTTTAATATGTTTATGTGTTTCAGAAAGCTGTATACCTAATTTATTGTACTGTATTTTATAATTTATAAATGCTAAAATCTTATCTAAACTTTCGAGATTTAATTTATAAGAAATTTAATTGCATTTGCTTAGTATCAAAAATAAATAAATGAAAAATTTACTTTTACTCAATTATTCTAATATTTTGAATATGAGCTGTATTTAGAATGATTTATTATAATTATTTAAATGAAACATAAAATAGATGAAGGCATTTTTCTAGAAAAATAGTTTCAATAATATATATGTTCTAAAAATCATTAGGAGAGCTGATACATTCTGAATCCGTTCCACCGTCAGTGAAATGTGATATGATTTCGAGTTCTCGTAAATTCTTAAAATCTGATTGCAATTACATAAACATCTGTAATATAGTTTAGTAACATATCCGGTTTAATAAAATGTAAAAATAAGGTCTCATGCATAAGTAACATAATGAAATTAAAAAATATACATTTCGGTTAATATTGCAAAATGTTCAGTAATTTTTTCAGCTATCTGTAAGATGTAAAAAATATTTTAGGAATCAACCTAAAAATTTACATGTGGTTATATCAATGTATTATCTATAAAAGTAATTAATATTAATCGGATAGATAAACATTATCTTTAATTTTTAATGACTAATTTTTCTTTCAATTTTTTTCGATTTTCATACCGTCGTATTGGGAAAAAAAATCTTTTAAATGCATTTTGTTTGAAAACTGTATCTCCATTTGTTTTTGAAATATTAATTTTTTTTGTAGTTATTAGAGCCATTTGCTTAATATTGGCACCAAAATTATTCCATTTCTGTAGAAAGTAAAAAGGAAAATATTTCTAAAATAATAATTATATATTTTTTCTTGCCATTTTCTTATAACAACCGAAAGAAAATGTAATTAAAATATGTGATATTTTGAAAAAATATAAACTAATGATTTCTGTTAAAACATGGAGCTATTATAAACAATATTTAATTTTAAGTATCTATAAATCATTAGATAGCCTTTTTTTGTCGATTTTCTTGAATGACGGCATGTTTTTGCTGCATTTGTGTATTATTTCGTGATAGTGATGTGCTATGCATGCTTTACTGTAGATGTTTAATCAAACGAGCTTAACTTCAACAACCACCTAAACAAACTACCTCTCAAATGCTTGACATTTTTTAACCGAACAAAAGATGCATGATCGGTGTGAATGGAGAATTTTATACCATGGAAGTAGTGATAAAATTTGTCTAATGTATCAATGATGGCAAGACACTCTAATTCAGTTATAAAGTAATTCTGTTCATAACTTCCCAATCCTCTAGAGTAGTAAGCAATTGGATGTAAAAACCCATTAGTACCTGGTTGTTTAAGCACTGCACATACTGCCATCTGTGAGGCATTAACAAACATATGCAGGGGTAATGCAGGGTCATAAATTCTTAAGACAGGTTTAATAATTAAAGCATCTTTTATTTTTTGAAAAGAATCTGGGCAATTTGTATTCCATTCCCTTATTGTATTTTTCTTAACTAATTTATTTAGGAGGTGTCGGATTTTTTCATAATTATCAATAAATGTATGGTAAACATTAATGGATCCCAAAAATCTTTGAAGATCTTTTACATTAGAAGGAGGTTTTAATTTTTTTATGACATCAATATTAGCATTAGCAGGAGTTAAGGTACCATTTTTTATTTCATATCCTAAGAAATTAATTTTATTTTGAACACAATTGCATGTATATAATTTAAGTTTAATATTTTAAAGTTTACATAATTCAAATATTTGGTTTAGATGTTGCAGGGATTCCTCTAAGGAGGAGGAAAAAACAATTATGTCATCAAAATAATATTAAGCAAAATTAATTTTATGTTTAGTGAGAATTCTTCTAAGAGCTTTATTGAAAATTGGGGAACCAACTTTGACACCGAATGGAAGAACATTCCACTCAAAAAGTCCAAAATTGGTTGCAAAATCCAATTCTTCAGTATCTGTCTGGTGAATGGGGATGTGCCAGTAGGCAGAGGCTAAGTCCAAAGTGGAAAAATACAGGGCATGACTTAATTTATCAAGAATTCCATCTATACGCGGTAGAGGTTCAGCATCATTTTTCATTATTGCATTTAATTTACGGTAATCTACACACATTCTAGTTTTTTTACCCTCATCGCGTTTCATAACTAAAGTAACAGGGGCAGAATAAGGACTATAACTCTCTTTAGTTAAACCAACAGCTAATAATGATTGAACTTGATCTGAAATTTCTTTTTCATCCGCTGCAGAAGTGCGATAAGGTCTCATAGATATGGATAGGTCAGAATTAAGAAAAACGTGCTGCGGCTAAATATTAATTTTTCTGGCATCATATTTATCTTTGGAAAAAATGTCTGAATAATACCTTATATTATCACATAACGTTTCATTTTTAATAGCATTTACTTCCCCAAGTTATTTAGAACCATTAGCATTAATTTGACTGAAAGACTGAGGAGTTATGACATTTTCGTAATCGGGTTGCACTCTCTGGTAGTTTTCATTCACATTAAAATGAAGTAACTTTAAATTATCATTGGATATGCTTTGAGATCGATTTAATACAAGGTTTCCTTGTAAAACTTCACATTTATTACAATTTATAATCAAGTTAAACTTAGAACACTCTGGCAATCCTACCATGGCATAATTTAAATCAGTTTTACAAAACAGAAATTAAATACATTTTTTGCATATTACCTATTTTAAACAACAAATTACAAGATTGATTTATTTCAACAGTTCCTTTGGCTTGGCCAATAGTAATAAGTGGAATATTTATAACTTTAGCATTTAACAACTTAACAAACTTAAAAGGTAAAATTGATATTTTAGAACCAGAGTCGATTACACAAGGTAAATCCTTGTTATTTGCATATCCATGAACAATTAAATGTCATATATTATGACTAGGTTGTTGTTGTTGACTAGGAGGAGGAACATAAGATTGCATAGGTTCAACATTAAAATTACAAGTCCTCTCCCAGTGGAAAGTATCCTGTATACACATGTATTCATACACATTTGACATGATCGACTAGGATACTTATTTTGAAAATAAATAGTAGGCTATCTAGGGCTAACAAATATAGAATTTTCAGCATTAAGAGGGTTTTGTGGCTGAAAATTAGAATTTGTTCTTTGAAAATTCTGGTTTGGGCGAACCCAATGTTTATGAGCCCGGTTATTATGCTGGAAAGATCCATGACTCTGGAAAATTTTGTAACGTTATGGTTGTTTAAATGAGAGGTGTGGATTACTACTAGTTGCTTAGCCATTCTGTACCAATCTATGGAGCTCTCTGAATGGTTAATAATCATATAATTCTGATACTCTGGCTTCAAATCATCCGCCAAACCTTAGACTATGATGGTTTCACATAAATTAAGTTGTCTATCAATATCAATCTTTTTTTGTCTGAAATAACTCTCTAATTCATTTAGATCATTTAGCTTCATAGAAGCAAAATCAGAAAATCCAGGAACATTTACTTTAATAAACTTTTCAGAAAGGATTTCAACAATCTTACTAAAAGTAGTACATTCTAGACATTCATTAATGAAAACTTTTAAAGCTTCTCCCTTCAAAAATCTAGATATATTTTGCATTTTCCATTTTTCATCTTTTTTATCAGAAATGCATACTTTATCAAAATGTGACATCCAGGATTGTATATGCATCCCAGACTCAGGGTCAAAGGAGGTTATATTTACTTCACTTTCACTCATTTTAACACTAGAGCGTTTTACAGATCTATTTCTCAACAATATAAAAGAGGGTGAACTCATTTACTTGCGAGTTCAAAAGAATAAACTTTAATTGTATAAACATAATAAACACAGATAAAATAACTTTTAAACAAATGTATATATACTATCTAGGATAATAATATTTTAAAATAAATGTTGAAAATAATCATAGCATTACATTAAATTATTATTAATTTCTTTTTGTACAACTATGTTTCTTGTGATTGGTTGTTTAATGTAGCTTTCTTTCACGGTCGCCAATTCCCCGACTTGGGCCTTGCAAAATCTATAAATACCTGTAAATTTTCTGTTTTCTTTCAGTATGTTTGTGTAATTGTTCTTGTTAATATCAAATATACTCACTTCGATCCACGTCTTTATGTCTGCCTTTTTATTTATTTTAACAGCAGAGCGTTGGTTCTAGCAAGTGTTGAAATGAGCTGCGAGACATACTGACGCCGTTATCTTTCTGTTTTTCATTTCTGCTGGGATTTTGAGTGAAAAAGATTTTATCTTTCTTTTTATATATTTTATTGAGCAGAATGGATTCTTCAAAAGATGTTTACGGTATCCCTCTTTTTGAAGGTGATGGAAAAGTTTTTTCGGTATGGAAACGAAGAGTAACGGCAATTTTTGCTGCTAAAGAATTGGAAAAATTCCTGGAAAATGAAGCAGCTCTAGACAATGCCGCCGATGTCGTGAAAGCAAAAAAGGCTTACGCTTTATTATTATCATTATTAAGTGATAATGTTCTTGCATCACTTCAAGATGAAAATACAGCTCATAAAATTTGGAATAAATTAGAACGCACTTATGATACAAAGCGTGCAGTGAATCAAATTTTAATTCGGAAGAGGTTGGCAACGATTAAGAAAGATCGTACAGTTTCTATGAGGAATCACATTGATGAAATAAATAAATTAATTTCGGATCTTAAGCTGTCTGGGGCAGAAGTTAATGAAACGGATACTATTGATTATATTTTGATGTCATTGCCTCAGGAATTTGAAAATGTTAAGATTGCTTTAGAAAACCAACCGAATTCTGTTTTGACATTAGATTTCGTGACACAAAGATTATTAGATGCTGAAGCACTTCTTTTGGATTCAAAGAAAGAAAAAGTATATACTAAGGCTGCTCATGATAATACTGCATTTGTGTCGACTCGCAAAGAATTCTTTTGCAAAATTTGCAACTCTAAAGGGCATACAGCGAAATATTGTAGAAAGAAAATTACTTGCCATTCTTGTGGAAAATCCGGACACATAAAACGTAACTGTAAAGCTTTTAAAAATTCAAATGAAGAAAAATTTACCTCTTCAGCTGTTTCTTTCGTTGCTGGAAGCATTAAAAGGAATGAATTTATAGTAGATTCCGGAGCAACTTCCCATATGTGTTCTAATGAGAATTATTTCGCATCCTTAGTACCTTCTTCAGGAACTATTAAATGCGCATCAAAAACAACGAATCTAGAAATCAAAGGTATTGGAAATATTAATGGAAAACTGTCAAATGGAATGGAAATTACTTTAAAGGATGTCCTTTATGTTCCAGACTTAAACGGGCAACTCATTTCCGTTAGGAAAATTGAAAGTGCAAATTATACAGTTATTTTCAAGAACCAAAAAGTATTTATCGAAAAAGGAAGAAACCGTTTTTACTTCGGTGAACGGGATTTGAATGGACAATACGTAAGTGACTTTGTCCCTGTTTACGAAACCGTTCTCACTTCAAAGAAAAATCATTGTGATATCTGGCATCGCAGACTTGGTCATCCGAGTGACAAAGTATTGAAAGATATGAAGCTTCCGGTACCTTACTCTTTTTGTGATATTTGTGCTCGGGCAAAACAGAGTGCAACACCAATGGGAAGAGGACCAAGAAAAAGAGAAACCAAGCCAATGACTTTGATTCATAGTGACATTTGTGGACCTATTTTTCCGACAACCTTTTCTGGCGAGTGCTATTTTATGACTCTTATCGATGATTTTTCTCGTTTTACTGAAGTACGTTTACTGAAACATAAAAGTGAAGTCTCAGAAGAATTAAAAATGTTCTTAAAACCCAACCCTACAGTGAAGAAAATTAGATGTGATAACGGGAAGGAATATTTTTCTAATGATTTAGTGAATTTTACTAGAGATCTTGGTATAGTGATAGATCCCGCTCCTCCATACACGCAATCTTTGAATGGAGTAGCTGAACGCTGCAATAGGTCGCTTCTGAATATAGGACGTGCTTTGATTGCTGAATCAAATTTACCAAAGACTTTTTGGGGTCAAGCTATCCTTTCAGCAGCTTACTTGAAAAACCGAATGCCAAGCAGCACTATTGAGAACAAAACTCCATACTTCCTGAAATATGAAGAAGAAGCCGATTTCAAGCACATACGTGTTTTTGGATGCAGTGCTTACATGTTAATTCCTTCCGCTCATCGAAAGAAACTTGACGATAGGTCTAAACAAATGATCTTCATTGGTTATTCTTCAATGGGATATAGATTACTAGATCCTGAAACGAAACGCATAACTGTATCAAGAAATGTGAAATTCGACGAAGAGAAAAAGGAAAATGTTCCGTCGAAACAATACATTCTAGAAAATTCAGAACCAGTCGATAATGAAATTGATCCAGATGTTCTAGAAAATACGAGTGATGAATTAGATGATCCTAAAGAGAAAGAAGACAAAACAAGAAAATCTGAAAGATTTAAAAAGCAACCTGTACGGTATCCAGATCCTGAAGTTTACGAAGCATTACTTTGCCAACAAGAAACATTAACGTTTAATGATATCAGATCCCTCCCTAGTGATGAACAACGCTTGTGGAAAGAAGCTATGGACGCGGAGATTGAAAGTATGAAAATCAACGATGTCTGGGATCTTGAAAAATTACCACCTGACAAACGACCTATTTCCTGCAAATGGGTATTTACCATCAAAAGAGATGGTCGACATAAGGCGAGACTCGTAGCTCGTGGATTTATGCAAAAATAAGGGCTAGACTATAGTGAAACCTTTTCCCCTGTAATAAGTATGCCAGCTTTACGTTTGGTTCTTAATTTGATTTTAAATGAAGACTTATATGCATCTGTGTTAGATGTTAAAACAGCGTTCCTGAATGGTAAGTTAAATGAACTTGTTTTTATGGATCAGCCGCAAGGCTATGATGATAAAAGTGGGCGAAAGTGTAAACTTAAAAGAAGTTTATATGGTTTAAAACACGCCCCACGACAATGGTTTGAAAGGTTTCATGAATTTATTTCAAAGTTAAATTTTAAATCTTGTGATAATGAACCTTGTATTTTTATTCGGTATAATAATAATCATAAAATAATTATTGCTTTGTATGTAGATGATATGTTAATTGCAGGTTCAGATGTAAATGAAACTAATGTAGTTATTTCCCTATTACATAACGAGTTTCACATGTCAAAATCGGAAAGTGTTTCAGAATTTCTAGGTATTCAAATGAAATTCAATTCTGATAGTTTAATAATGGATCAAGAGTCTTACATAATTAAATTGTTAAGTAAGTTTAATATGCTAGATTGTAAACCCAGTGACATTCCTATTTCTCCTAAGTCCACCCCATCTGATTTCAAAAATGGTAAACCTTTTAATGGCCCATATCGTGAACTTGTAGGTTGTTTATTATATTTAGCTTATATTTCTCGACCTGATATTTTGTATGCTATTAACTGTTTAAGTCAATTGCAAGAAAATCCTACTGAAATTGCATGGAAAGCACTTAAGAAAATCTTAAGATATTTAAAAGAAACATTGTCTTTAAAACTTGTGTATAAAAAGCAAAATTCTGATCCTAAATTATCCATGTATGTTGATGCTGATTGGGGGGCTAACACAAATGACCGCAAATCAGTAACAGGTTATATTTTAATGTTTTGTAACATGCCTGTTCTGTGGTGTTGTAATAAACAAAAATCAGTTGCCTTATCGTCAACTGAAGCTGAAGTCATTGCTTTAACTAAAAGTTTGCAAGACTTGTTATGGTTTAAAAATATTGCTAGTGAAATTGTAAATATTAAGGATTTAGTAATTTTTGAGGATAATCAATCATGTATAAAATGTATCAGTAATGAGAGTAATTATGGTAGAATGAAACACATTGATATCAAATTGAAATTTGTTCGCAATATTATAAAAGAAAATAACATCAAAATTGAATATGTTCCTACGAATATGCAAATTGCTGATTTATTTACAAAGGCATTACCTAAAGTTAAATTTTATGAACTATTATTTCTTTGTTGTTTGTACAAGTAATGTTTAAATTGTGTCATATTATTATTAATGATTGATTTCAAGAAATTTCTTTGTTTTTCTGATGTAATGCTAGATTATGGGCGGGTGTTGAAAATAATCATAGCATTACATTAAATTCTTATTAATTTCTTTTTGTACAACTATGTTTCTTGTGGTTGGTTGTTTAATGTAGCTTTCTTTCACGGCCGCCAATTCCCCGACTTGGGCCTTGCAAAATCTATAAATACCTGTAAATTTTCTGTTTTCTTTCAGTATGTTTGTGTAATTGTTCTTGTTAATATCAAATATACTCACTTCGATCCACGTCTTTATGTCTGCCTTTTTATTTATTTCAACAATAAACTATAAAATAATTCATTCCCATCAATTTATAATAATAATAATATTGTAAAAAATGAACTTAATCTTGCCACAATAATAAATCAGTATATAAATTTGATTTAGACATTGTAACAAAAATAATAGAACAAACTTTAACTTATAGATATGAAAATCCCAGCAATGTTCACCTATAACTTCATTATTTCAAAATAAAAAAGAAAGGTTTTTTTTTTCGAGCACTCACTTGCACATCTCTCACTTATGAGAGGTGTAAATCATGATAGATGTCTCCGTCAAGTATTCTAATTTGCCACCGGGAGGCGATATCGGTTACCAGGCTCAATAGTAGACGACACTTCCGTATATGAGATTATAGATGCACATAATCGACGAAAATTACACTGCGTAATTCCATTCAGTCAGAATTTAACTGGTTTTATTCTGACCTTGAGAACGCCACCGGCTCCAACTATTATTATATTTTCACAAGATAATAAGATCTGGCCTGCTAATTGATACCTATTCACTAGTATGATATAAACATATCGGTCTTAAGCAGCAGCCATACACTCGTTATCTAACCCGATCGAGAAATCAAAGTTTTGCTGTCATAAAATTATGGTTAAGATAGGAAGATCAGGGCGAAGTCTATTGGTAGTTACCAGTAAATAATAACTGAATCCTTTAGATTCATCAAATATTTATTAGATGAACATAAATTGCACCAAACTCCACCTGGAGTATGCGACGTCATAAAATGTAAACGACTAGATGTTAAATATTAGAACGAAATGACGAATATGCAGGAAACAAAGCTCTCCCGGTGATATGGTTTATTTAAGCAACTCAATAATTGTAATTTTTTTCTCTCCTAGCCATTGCAACAGGTTAAATACTTGCGAAAAATGTACGCGTATGAATGCATTACAAGTGAAAGAACTAGCCTGTAAAAATAGTAGGAGGACGCGACGAGAGGCAGGCTTACGATAGGACTAGCTACGGAGGAAGGGGGGAAGTGAGCGTGATGTCGATGTGAACTTTTTAGTCTCGGCGTCAGATTAATAACGTAAGCAAATCTTGGCAGGCTTTGCAAGGAATTATGGGAAATAGAACATCAGAGAACAAATGCTATTAAAAACATTCGAAACAAAAGAATTTAGTTTCAGAATAAAATGAAAAAAAAATAATTTATTGGGTTTTATACAATTAGACGAATGCATTTAAGTTTATTTAGAATAATAAAAGAATATGCATTTAAAGCATGGGAAAAATATAAATGATATTTAAGATAGTATTAAAGCTAAGTAAAAAAAAAATGTAGATATTATAATAATTTGGAATAGTTTATTTAAGATAAAAGTGTGAAAATTTTATTATTACAGATAGATAGATAGAGATATATATATGCATATTTATAATATAGCTAAAAATTATTAAATGTATACTAGCTTTCAACCAAATACTTTATTTTAGATGCAAAACTCTGATTTTTAAAAATAAAAAAAATGCACTCTTCGAACCAAAAGTTTATTCAATGAGTGAAATTTGGTAGATTTCAAATGACTACCATATATAAGTATGACACATTTAATTAAATACATTTTCTAATTCAATATATTACTGTCCTTGTCTAAGTATGATATACTTATGTGTATGCATATAAAATGATAGATATTTAAAACATATACATATATGAGTACAGGTGAATAGGTAGATATCTAACACACACCATTAATTATACATACATATAATTATACATATTAACTATATATATATAACTACAGGGTGTCGCAAAAAGTCGTTTACAAACTTAGCGTGCTGCTCTGTCATATCATGAGGAACAAGATTTACATAGGAACTTGTATTCGAAAATTCAGACTGTGGCCCCTAGAGGCGCAGGCGGTGGTAGTGAACGCTGGCGTGGAGGGGTAGAAAGAAAGGGTATCGAAAGAGGTATTAACATGACTTTTATTAAAGAACGTGGTTTAATTTACAGAATTATTTTCGAAATACCTTCCATTTGCCGCAATACATGCTTCACAACGTCCGCGCAAGGATTCATGGACCCGTTCAAAATGGGCAGGTGTGTCATGGACAAGTGCCGCCGCTTACACGATCTTGGCGACGAGATCCGTGTCCGATGTTACGGGCGTCTCGTACACCATGGACATCATGTGTCCCCACAAATAGAAATCCAGGGGAGTCAGGTAGGATGATCGCGGTGGCTTTGCGACTGGTCCGCCTTTGTCAAACCAGCGATTAGGATATGTCCTATCGAGGTATTCTAGCACATTGTAGCTAAAATGAGCAGGCGTTTTATCATGCTGAAACCAGATGTTTTGGCGTGTAGTGCCTGGAACGTCACCCATCAGATCCAGCAAGACTCTCTCTCATAAAATGCGATAGGTATTCCCGTTGAGGCGCTGAGGTATTTGATAAGGGCCAATTAACATGTCACCGATATTACCAGCCCCAACGTTTACGGCGAAACATTGTTGATGGTCACGTGCAGACCTTGGGTTTTCATGCGCCCATATGTGCATATTGTGCACATTCATGACACCGTCCTGTGTAAAACAGGATTCATCCAAAAACCTAATCCACGATGGAAAAATCAGGCTATGGGACCCGTTTTTGCAAATACCAGCGTGCGAATGCAAGGCGTTGGGGATAATCGTCAACGTATAATGCCTGTAGTCATTGTAAGTGGTAGGGGTGTTGCGTTTCCTCATGCAGTATGCGCATAATGCTGTAACGATGTACATCCAAGACGCGTTCGCTTGGCTTGCTCGGAGGATTGCTTTCGTATTCCTGTCAAATTCACGTTGCAAGGTTTCCTCTACGACATGCGTGTGTGTAGTGCGTTTTCGACCGCTGTGGATGCGTACTTGGAAAGCTCCTACTTCACGCAATCTGCCGTGCAATTGTCCAAACAAAACATGACTTGGCTGACGTCTGTTTGGGAAGCGTTCAAGGTACATCCGTACCATGGCACTTGCATTTCCATCCACGGTGTCATATACGTAATGCATATCGACCAATTCTGTGTTACTAAACAGATTCATGCTTCTCCTGCAACGTCCTCGCCTGAAATGATTACGCTTCCCAATATCCCGTAGCTACGATCATCGCTCTCTAGCGGTCACAGTTTGCATTTTCGAACACAAGTTTCTATGTAAATCTTGTTTATCATGATGTGACAGAACAGCATGTTAAGTTTGTAAACGACCTTTTGAGACACCCTGTATACATATTACCTATATATAATTTATTAATAAGTATATAACTTTTTTTCTTTCAACAATGTTTGTGAATCATCTCTAACAATTGATTTCAGTTAAAAGATATTAAATATAGATACAAACAAACCTTTGAAACCAAATGATTTAAACTTTCCTGAAATATCAATACGCCTTTGGGTCTATAACATTTTAGAAAGAGTTCCTTAATAAAGGAAAACAGATAATATAATAGAAATGTTAACAATGCCTGAAGTGATATTCACTGAAAATATTTCAAATGCAGTATTCTTGGGGTACTTAATGTATCTGAGATTATATGTTTAAGGGTGAATAGTTTTGTTTTACATAAAGGGCGTTATCAGAGAAAATAAATCAATTTTGCAAGCAACTTAATTTTAAAAGTACCGTTTCATTCGCCTTAGGGTTTTTCTGTTGGGGATTAAATTTTTAAAACAATATATTGGTATTTGAATTATTTTAAAGATAACCATGTTTAGCTAATGATAATAAATACACTAAAAGTAAATAAATTGATATTTAAAATATTATCTTGAAAACCATAACGAAATCTTTTTTCCTGCTTGCATGAAAGTTTCAATACAAATCCTTTGAATTTTTTGCATTTGTAGATTGTCAGGAGTTAGATATTTTGACAAGCCATAATTCTAGTTGAAATAGTTTATACTGGTAAATATAAGGTTTATTCTTTATAGCAATGTTTAAAATTTTACCCAATGTGCATTTTTAACTTAAAGAGATTCAAATTACACAAGACAAAAACGCTTTCAAATTCAATGAAATAAGCTTTCCTAAAGTTTCAATATGTCTTTTGTGGTTGAAATATTATGAAAAAGACTTCCTTGTTAAGGGATAAATAACATAAAAGAAACGCTAACAGTGACATAAGTGGTATTGTCCGAAAATATTTGAGATGACAACATACAGAGGCATCTACTTTGCCTTGGATCATAAGTTTATGGAAGAATAACTTTGTAGTAAAAAAGAGGTGTAATTAGAGAAAAATTTTAATTACATTTTCCAAAAAACTTTATTTTAATAGCTCTGTTACGCTCACCTTAGTGTTGAAGGTTAAAATTTTAAAACAGTATATCGGTATTTGAATTATAAGAAGAATAATCAGGTTTATAGATATAATTAAATTAAGTACACTAAAATATAATAAACTGATAACGATTACATTTTTTTTGAAAAACATAATGAATATTTTTAATGCGTACAGGAAAGTATTCAAATCCTTAGAATTATTTTACATTTCTAGTTTGTCATAAGTTACAATTTATGAAAAGTCATAATTGTAGCTTAAATAGTTTACACTGGTAACTACAGGTTTTATTCTTCAGATGGATGTTTAAAAATTATTTTTAATGTGTACCTTTAATTTAAACAGTTTCAAAATACAGAACTAAAAAACCTTTCAAATTCAACGAAGTCAGCTTTCCTAAAGTATAAATATGTATTTTGGGTCTAAAATATTTTGAAACAGAGTTTCTTATTAAAGGAGAACTAATAACATAAATGGAAAGTTAAGAACAGCTTAAGTGATACTGACTGAAAATATTTAAGATGACAACAGTTCTAAAGCAACTAATATGCCTGGTAGCATTAGTTTATGAAAGAATAATTTTGTAGTTTAAGAGATATGTAATCAGAGAAAAAAATTAAACCAATTTTGGAAGATATTTTATTTTATCAGCCCCTTTTGTTCGATTTGGTGTTGGAAATTAAAATTTTAAAACAATATATTCGTATCTGAATTATCTGGAAGATAGTTATGATTATACGTATGAGAGTATGCACTAAAAGTAAATTAACTGATATCGATTGTTTTTTTTTTTTTTTTTTTTTGAAAATCATAACGAGTATATTTTTCATACCTACATGAAAATGCCATAACAAATACGTAGAATCTTTTTAATTTCTAGATTGTCAGAATTTTAATTTTTTGACAGGTCACAATCGTTTACACAGGAAACTATTGGTTTTATTAAAATAAATAATCATTGTTTAACGTCTGATATACGAGTTAAAAATAATAAATATATTGCAAATCATCAGACATACAAGTAAAATTACATAAATATATTTAATACAATTAAAAAGCAAACGTTTCAAGCTAAATTTTAGCCCCTCATCAGTAGCCAGTAATCAGTAAAATTCCCCCCTTACTAAGAACCGGTTCAATTTACAGTATACCATGTAAAGGTTGCGACTCAGTATATATTGGCGAAACTGGTCGCACTTGCGCCATTCGCCTTGCCGAGCATAAACGTACTTACAAATCAGGAAACCTACAGTCTAAAATTGTACAGCATTCTTTGGATACCGACCATATCCCAGATTTCACGAATATGAAAGTTATCAGATCCGGTTGCAATAATATTATAAGTAGAGTTTTTCTGGAAGGTGTGTTCACTCGTAAGCAAACGTCGCCGATAAATGAATCATGTGCACTTCCTCCTGAATACTCAGCATTATTTAAAAAAATATACTTTATTTAATTTTAACTGCTAATAATTTTTAACTGTAAACATGATATACAGTTTTCTGTCATTTGAATGTTTTGTTGCACTGATGAGGGGATAAAATTTAGCTTGAAACGTTTGCTTTTTAATTGTATTAAATGTATTTATGTAATTTTACTTGTATGTCTGATGATTTGAAATATATTTATTATTTTTATTGGTTTTATTCTTTAGAGTAATGTTTAAGAATTTTACGTAAGGCGCATTTTTATGTTAAAGAGTTTCAAAATACAGAATTAAAAAAAAACACTTTAAAATTAAATGAAGTCACTTTTCCTAAATTGTCAACATGTCTTTTGAAGTAAAACATTTTAAAAATAACTCATTGTCAAAGGAAAACTAATAACATAAAAGGTAATTTAACTGTACTATAAGACATATTGATAAAATATACTTAAGATGGCAACATTCCAAAAGCATCTAATGTGCCTGTCACCATAAGTTTATGCAAGAATAACTTTGCAGTTAAAGAGAGGTGTAATGGGAGAAAAAGTTTAAATCAATTTTTCAATAAATTTTATTTCATCAACCCCTTTCCGTTCGCCTTAATTTTTATATGCTGGAGCTTAAACATTTAAAACAATATATCGGTATTTGAAACATTAGAAAGGTATTATCAAGAAGGTGCTTGGTGAAATATAATAGAAGTGTAAAAAATAACAACGTTAAATCATCAAAAATTTTATATTTTGAGCACACCGGTTTCGGTAGCATACAGCATACCTTCCTCAGTGCTAAGGATGGCGGAAATTTGC
Source organism: Maratus speciosus (assembly GCA_963932465.1). NCBI lineage: Eukaryota > Metazoa > Arthropoda > Arachnida > Araneae > Salticidae > Maratus > Maratus speciosus. Next base: position 164,544,697 of record OZ010795.1, on the reverse strand, counting down.
TCACATATATAGGAGAGGTGAGGATTCTAGTTAAAGGTTTATTGACCAGTAGGAAAGTATGTTGAAAGGAATAAGAAAGTTTTTCTCTCTCATTATTTCTGTTCCATTTCCCATCTATATTCCTATTGGCAGTTATCTGCAATCCTCTGCTTTCCTATTGGTCAAATAACATTTAACTTGAATCCCTACCTCTCCCATATATGTGAGCAAATTTCCGCCATCCTTATCACCGAGGAAGGTATGCTATATGCTACCGAAACCGGTATGCTTAAAATTTAAAATTTTTGGTGATTTAACGTGTTATTTTTTACACTCCTATTAGAAAGTTAGTCATGAAAGGTACTCATAGAAATGTAGACATATAATGAAAAGAGGTTTTGAAAAATAATTTGAATAACTTCTTAAAAATTTTTTAATAGTATGTTAAATTTTTAGAAAAAAAAACATGATTATACACCGAGAGTAACTATATCGATAGTAAATAAACTGAGATCGATTATTTTTTTCCCCATACGTATAATGAGTAAGAAAATAATACAATGTTCGACCTCAGCAGCAAACGGCACAGTTTTTCGGCCGTTTTTAAACACAACGGTTACTTCAACACACTATGAAAATTAACTGACCATATTATAGACCATAATATTGTGAGAATAAAAATAAATCACAGTTATGGAAAATACTTACATAACTGTGATTTACATTATTGTGACCATGTTACGGTAAATAATATGATGACTTATTCTTCGAAATATTTTCAAGTAAACATTGACTTTAGAAACGATCAAAATGACTGGATAGTTTGCTGCTGAGTTCTAACATTGTGTTATAGCTACATGCATATAAAATAGAAGTATAAAACAACAGGTAGGTCAATAAGGCAAATATATACGTATTAATACCCGTTCTTATACATAAATACATATATACACGTATTTAAAAGATATTCCTTTTAATGCTAATTCCTAATCCATTGAATTTCGAGGCATAATTGTGCAACTAGAATTTTTCCAAATCTTTCAACATATATCATTTATATCAGAATAGTTTATTTTCATTTACTATATTCACAATTATTTTATGTACCTGTATTTTGTAAATAAAATTTAGAAAACTCTTCCTCATAGCATTCTTCTAAAATTTCATCTTCTGCATCAAAAACTTACTAAATTATTATACCTTGACGATTATGGATTTTCGACGTTTTCTAAAAGTAAATGGTAAAAAAATACTTTTTAGTTACTTTTCTTTCTAGATTAAAATTTATTTGTTTAATTTTTTCAGGAGTATTTACTTAAGCATTTATAGTGATGCCGTGCATTGGAAATCGTATCCTTTCTCTGATTTTGTAAGTAACTTTTGCATTCGTGTTCGTAAAAGTAAAAGCTCTGTAACACAAACATTTAAAGCAGTCATGAATTACGGAATTCACTGTACATCCCAACATGCAATATTTAAAAATTCTTTTGTATGCACTAAAATCTTATAGATGCTAATTTATTAATATCTGTAATTGAAAATTCTATTTTTACAGATCAAAAAATAAATATTGAATTCTATTTTGAAATTGATTTTAATTAAAAAACTTTTACTTTGAAAATTTGAATTGTTGCGTTAATTATATACATTCTGTGTTTATAATTCACTAATTAAAATACGCCTAAAAATACACGGTGTTAACAGCATAAGTAGTATATTAAATATATCACCTGAAGGAATGGATTGTACACTGAGATAGAATGAAGTATGCGATACTTTTCATTTATTTTTGTGTTTTAAGACAACTACAAAAATTTTATTTCATAATTTGTAAGCTTTTTAATAATAGTAATAAATTTTTGTCATGTTTGTTTTGGAAAAATGACAAAATCAATTAGAAAACTGAGTTCTCTGCTAAACTTAGATCTGTAATTTGAAAATCTATTCAATTACAAGATTTTTTTTAATCTTAAAGCTAGATGTTTTATAGCATATAGTAGAGAAATAATTAAAAAAAAATCATGATTTTCATTTAACTTAGATCTATAAAAATGTGATATTTGTTGAAATGCCACTTTATTGGCATTTTGCTCTATTTTATATGTCTTTCCCGTACCCTGGTGCATAAGGGCGAACTTAAAACTTCACAACTATCAAATTGTTTTAAATTTATAATTTAAAAATGTTTTAAACTATCTTCTATTTTTTTCAGTTTCAGATAACGCTACCATTATTGTAGCACAATAATATTTTAAAGTGACATAAAACATATTAAATAAGAAATATTTATATAAAACAAATGTCACAAACTTGGCTTCTCCTTTCCCTCTCTAAATATGTGATTTTTATGCGAAATAAAAAAAATTTGAAATTTCATTTATGGCTTTTCAAAATTTACATGTTTGTTTCACACATTCGTACGTAAGGGATGATTGGGACAATTTTTTCATAATTATCAACTGGTTTGAAAGTTAAAATTTTAAAATATTTTAAACTATCTTATACATGTTTTTAGCTTCAGATAATGTTATCATTATTACAGCACTGTGGTATTTAAAATTGATACGAAAATATTGAATAATCAATGTATTTATGAGAAATGTGACAATCCTGCCTTCTCTCTTCTCTCTCTAAATATGTGATTTTTATGCTAAACTGAAAATTTATAATTTCATTTATGTCTTTTCGAAATTTACATGTTTTTTTTTCATACATTCGCACGTAAGGGGGAGTAGGAGAAAATTTTCACACTTATCAAATTGTTTGAAAGTTAAAATTTTATAATATTTTAGACTATCTTATGTATATTTTGAGCTTTAGATAACCATTTTCATTGATTTTCATTGTTAAAGCACAGTGGTATTTACAAAACATTGAATACGAAAAACATTGAATAAATCGATGTATTTATAAGGAATGTCAAAATCTTGCCTTCTCCCTCCCCTCTAGAAATATGTGAATTTTATGCAAAACAGAAAAATTATAATTTCATTTATGTCTTTCCGAATTTTTTCTTTCAAATTTTGCTTTTTACGTTACTTCTTACGTTAACATGTTATTCGTTTTAGCAAAAATGGAAATTAAACTCACTGTATTTTTATTTCCTGTGTGCTTTTATCTAAATAAACGAAAACCTGAAATAAATCCGTTGCATTTTTTACAAGTGAACGAAGAAAAACTAATTTAGAAAAATGTCTTCAAAATAAAAACACGGAAACAGGTGAAAAGATAATTGAAAAGACGAAAATTTCCTTTAATTAAATGGTGTTTCAAAAGCTTATATTTACTGTTTTGCATTAATTTTTTACTTAAAAGAATTTGCTGCTAAGTGAATGGATTTTTTTTATATCTCCTCAACATATATAAAACAACTTTTTATAATTTGTTTTTATTTATAAAAAGTATTATTAATTTTAATTGTCTTCCTCATTGATATGCCTTATTATACGTATTTTATAGTATGACTACTAGGTAAGTATAAGTAACAATACAAGTTTTATGTATATTAAATAGCTGTAAATAATATTTTACTAATTCATATTCTAAAATTAGTGTTAAAGTTTTATTTCAAATAAATTTTCAAATATTTCATACCTATAAATAAATATAGGTACTAAATATTTTAGTGGTTTTGTGATCCCCATATGCGATAATGCATTTTCCACAGTTACAAATATATTAAAATTCAATATTAACTTCCTGGAAATCGAAGAAGGTTCTCTCGAGAAATTTACCACAGTAATATCAATGAATTATTATGACAATTCAATATTATGAAATCGCATGAAATTCTTTAGAGCGTCTACCAATATTTAGATTTAAGATTTAATTTTTGACAAAATAGCGATCATTTAAATCAATGGTATTTTTGATTTGCCCTTTCGCGAGATAAAAAAAAAAGAAATCTCTTGTAATCAAAGGAAATTATACTTTTTAATGATATAAGCTACAGAAAAAACGCTTAGTTTTCTTTTAGTTAAAAAATGAAAGAAATCGGTAAAATAGTTTTAGAAAAAAATGTTGCCCAGTTTCCAAAACAGGATTTCGAGCAAAACACGTTTGAAATTTAAAAATAGTGTTATGTTCAACGGATGGATGTACATTTACTGAACAAAAAATACTACAAAGGACTAAAATATTACGAAACTACTTTAGACAACAATCTACTCATTTGAGAGATTCAAAAATATAAAAAAATGTTCCAAAAATGTAGAAACTCATATTAATATACAGAATGTCTGACTAATGGTGCGACAGAATCTCACAACAGTTTAACAAATATCAAGAAATAACACCAAAACTTTAATGTATGGGCAGGAATTCAACGAGATGATGTTATCGATCCCCACTTTCTTACAACATGTAACATTGCTTTCATCTTACAATCTCGCATGAAACAATTGGCTCAAATTTTAAAAATTCCATAATTTTTTTTGAGAATCAGATTACTTGTGAAGAGAAGATCATCGTTCTACAACAGAATGACTCATTACAAAAAAAGGTTTCATATATTAAGTTAATCAGGCTTAACCAAGTATGTACTTCAAAATGGAGTAATTTTTTACGTCTAGCAAGGAGGATTAGGAAAATACAATAGATCATTTGGAATTCTTCTGCAGATTTATTACTGTCAAGGGATGAAAGACAATCAGTTCTAATAGCTTCTCGTTTCAGTTTTTATAGAGTAAGAAAAAGTCATATTTTTTAAAGACTGGTTTACATTTTAATTAGTCATGTGTTTATTAAGAAACATAGTAATGCGATCATTTTTTACTGTTTCTCTGTAAGACTTTCTTTCCTACGGTAAAATTTTTTTTGCGATAAATTTCAGACTTCTCATTTAAAATTTTGACGTTACACTCCTGACCACCGAAGCCTGCTGCTCTTCCCCCACATTTTTTACTAGAACTGTTCGTCTTCGAATTGATTTTTCAAGAAATTTTATGAAATTCAGAGGTAAGGGTAATATGGTGTGATTTTTGGTGCACTCTATGTATGATTCACCAAGATATATGTGACTTGTTCTTACAAATACCATGTAAAAGATAATTTTTCATCGTAATATAAGTTAATAATCATGGATTATCAATATTTCAGAAATTATTTTTTAATAATTTGTTGAATTATTATCCACTTTTGAGTTTTGAGGAATTTTTCTTGTTTTCAATTAATTATCGTTTAGTTCTTTGTTAAACAAGATCTTCCGTTTGATTATTATTATAAAAATATAACAAAATATAACTTATGTAATTAACAGGGAAAACAACAGCTTAATTTTAATTATGTTATAGTAAAATAAGCTGATCTGATTTCTGCTTTTATGGCGGTTACCAAGTATTTCAACTGCAATTAATTAACAATTATATTAGAGAATCAATAGAAATCTTTTTACGCAGTGAGAATACCTGCAACGATTCAGCCCCTACGGAGCTACCTAAAATTTGGAAAGAAATGCTCTGCAGGGTAAGAAAAAAATGGTATAATAAACAATTAAATTTAAAAAATCAAAAAACACGATGGCGTAAAAAGTGAACTAATTAATTATTTCTCATCAATGTGAAACTATTTTTCTTTTTCAATTCCTACTATTAGCTCACACTCTCGCTATATATATCTTGTTAAAATTTTTGTCATTATAAAATACTTATTGGATGAGATTTGGCTTGATTGGATGAATATCCAATCAAGCTCAAATAATTTTTTTAAAACTTGTAGTGGATGACACTTGATGTTAATCCGGTTTTCTTCAAATATTAATTCATTGATTAAATTAAATTAATTAATTTTCAATAATTGAGAGAGCCTTCTTCTTGATCAAGGTGTTTTAAGACCGAGAGAGCACTCTTCTTGATCAGAGCATTTTAAGCGCCACTCAAGAGAAAAGAAGAAAGGGAGAAAAAAATGCTCTTAATGACCTACGTAGGAATAGACTTAAAATATTTTTTTTTATATTACTTGTTTATATTACTTACCCATTTTTTTTATTTAATTGTATTGATGACTTTTAAGTTGTGTTTAGTTGTTAGTTCCTATCTATAAACAATGTTTTGACGAGGTCTATACATGTCACTGATGGGTAGAGTTGCAGTAAAACTAGAGATCCTACCTACATAACTTCCAGGTTGTATAATATTTTAACGGAGCTTCTGACTGTAAAATAGTCAATGAAACATCGTCTTCATTTTGTAAGACCTATCCAATGACGTGCCACTCAATAGGGTGCGTAAATTTTTTTTCGTCTCTACCGCCATTTTGTATTTTACGGCCGCCATTTTGAATTTATAAAAACAAAACCTAGCCTATAACCATCGGGCCGTTAAGACGAATTGTTAGAAACCTCATTCATTAAAATACATCCAGCCGTTGGGATGTTTCGAGGGTATAAAGAAATCTACATACACAGATACGCGTGAAATACATAACCCTTCTTTTCAGTCGGGTAATAAAATAATTCATGTTCACATTTATCCATTATTTTTATTATTGCACTTGATTTCATCATACATGGGATCGCGTGATTTTTGTTTACCAATTTTCAATTTAAAAATTTGTTTTGCGAAAATATTTGCATCATTATAGATCTTCAGAATGTCGCCATCTGAGGTTGAAACATGTCGGTCTGAATAAATAAAGGTATTTATTTGCCTTGTAAATATATTTTTATTACTTTTAGCAAATATTAACTTAGTTTGCAATTCAATTTTAAAGTTTTATTCATCACTTTCCTTATAATCTTTGTGTTCGTTCTAAATTTTGTAAATGATTTTTCTCCTTCCGATGGTACGGTAGTACCCTCTGTGAATGAAAATTAACTTTTTCCTTCTTGTATATGCCATCATGATGAAAATTTTTAGTTATTTTCATATGTCAAGTTTTTTGAAGCATTTAATTATTTAAAATATTCTGTGCATTACCATGTCTGACGGTCATTTGCTAACTTAATAGTATTTGAAATTACCTATAAAATATCCTTAACGAAAAATAGGCTAAATTAAGCTTAAAAAGTTATAATTAACATTTTAACTATGTTTCCCCTAAAGCTTTTACAATTATTTTAACAAAAGAAAACATTTTTATCTAAAGATAAATATACAATATAGTATTGCAAAAAAAAAAAAAATAAATAAATAAATAAATAAATAATAATAATAAAATAAATAAATAAATAAAATAAATAATAATAATGCATTCAAAAATATTTTAAACATCTTTTTAACACTAAAAATTGATCCAAAAAGCTCTCTATTGTATGAAAACAATTGCAGTAAAATTACAGATGAAATATCCCATTTAGTTAACTGAAAGTGAACATTAAACTGGAAAAGTTAATTAAATGGAAGGATCACCTTATTGTTTGCACAAACGAAAACAGCCATAAAAAGCATAAAACTTTGTACAAGCTTTGTACTACCATTTTTTAACAAAATCTCCTTTTACGAATGTACTAAAATGTATGTCTAAAAAATGTTAAAGCTGATGTGAACATAAGAGGATTATTCACTTCCAATGAATATATGCAAAATTGTTTAGATTATTTTAAAATTCTGAATTATTTACATTATAAAGAGATTAAGAAGTAAAAAAGGGATAATGAAAAAGGCAAATTTAGAATTTTGACAAATGTGTAAATGTAATTTTGAACTTGAGAATTCGAAAAAGTAAAATAATTAATATTACTCTTTATAAATTGTCACGTATTTTTAATCTGTCAAATATTCATTATATATTATCTTACAAATAATAATATCTGCCGGATCAAAAATTGAATAACGACATTAGATAATGCTAAAAAAAAAAAAAAAAAAAAAAATCCATTCAAGAACTGTCAGCTTCACCCCATTTATCATATATTTCCTTAAATGACTACTTCATGTTTTTATATGTAATAGTTTTTGTATTTTAAGCCGAGAAAGTAAAATGGTCCCATTAAATTCAATTGTTACAGCAGCAGAATTAATTACTTATTTTTAAAATGCAAAGACACTTAATTTTCCATGTTTCTTACATAACCATCAACAGATTCGTTGTTTTTTTTTTTTTTTTTTTTTTTTTTCAGGATGTCTTCTATAAGATTTGTTACTTTAAATAAGTTATACACATTTCTAATGTGAGAGAATATCATGTGCACAAAATAGTATCTTCTACTGAATACCGCCTTATTTGAAAACTAGTCGGAGATGCCAATCCCAAATTTTTCTTCCATCTCATACATGTTAATACTTCAAAATTCGATATCACAGTGCCAAAATTAAATGACAATCAATGCCCATCATCAGGATACAAAGGATGTGAATTTCCGTACATTAAAGTTATGTCAAGGTCTAACAGAATATGAAGTTTGATGAAATTCTTCGTATTATTTGTTGAGATAAGGCTATGCTAAAATCGTGTAAATGCTGAAAAAATCAGTATAGCAGCGCCACTTGTTGTTGGACGATTGACACCAATACCTAAGTCAACGTCTAACTGAATCTGAATTTAAAGTAAAATCCGTTCATTAGGTCTTGAAATTTACATGTTTTGTGAATCACCAATAATACAGCATAGCAGCGCCAACTTTTGGGCGATTTACACCAAATGTAACCAGCACAAATTTATATTAGGTACTAAATGAATCTAATTTTTTATTCAATTCTGTGCTATAGTTCTTGAGATAGAGCGCCCACAAAATATGTGTAAGATACGGACAGGCAGACACATATATAGACTCACAGATAGTCATTTTCCAAAATTAGTATAATCTTGTTCAGGATTTTCTAAAACGTGTAAACCCTTTGGAAATGGGAAGTCGAATATTTTCACGAATCTAATATTTTCTTCTTATGAAGATAGAAGAAAGTAAAAAAAAAAAAAAAAAAAAAAACTGAATGTTCTATATTTAAATTTTATGGAAATAAATTATTCCACCCCAAAATAACAATTTTCTCAATAATATCACTTACAGCTTCATTCACTACATTTTCCATAATTGCGTTAAATATTAGACAATAAAATGTACTATCAAACCAAAAATCAACAATTTTCTTCATAAAGAACGAAATATAGCATACATTACAAAATATGGACAAATAAATAAATAATATACACATATTAAGAAATTAAAAGTAAACGATAGATCTTGTGACTATAAATATTTTGTAAAATTTGTTTTCATAATTACTGGCCATTGCAATCTATTACCATATTTTTTAAAATTTCCATACCATGCTAAATATGAATATAGGCATTGTTAAGATGTGTACTTGCTTCGAGTATGTGTATACCTTTAAAATATTTGTCAAGGTAACATTTGAGATCTAATGCTTTTGTTTTGTAGATTTTCACGATCAAGTAGAATCATAACAGTAACCATGAGGACAAATAATTTCTCACTTTTCTACTTTTAATAAGATTTTATATTTCAACGCTTCCCGTGACAGTTACATACCTAAGCAGAAAATAACGATTCATTGCTAAGAACAATATTTTAAAAAGTAAAGGCCTAGAATATATTTTTAGATGCGTAGGCGGTGCCAGTCCTTAAATCTGATTTTTACATTCTCCATATTTAAAATTCACCTGCATTCGGTCCACAGTTTGTAAGATATTAATATTCATTCTTCTGTCTTTTATCATTAGTTACTTCATTTTTGTTTTCGTGACTATTTAAAATGGGATAAAATTTGGCTTTCTGCATTATAAATTTTATCTTCCTTGTATATTTTTTTAACACACAAATTAAATTGATGATCTCAGTCGTAATGTCTTTACTATTAAACAAAAAAAAAATGAAAAGGATTTGTTTTCATTTTGTGACTAAGGTTTAAAAACATTGTCACAAAAAAGAAAAAAAAATGTATATGTAAAAAAAAAAATTTGCTATATAACTCAACATTGATTCTTCTTATTTCTTTTTAAAATGATGTTTAATAAATAATTACTTTCTTACTCTGCATTGCAAGTTTTATGTTTTATCCTCAACAGACACCAATAAGCACTTATGTTCTGAAAATTTATGGCTTTAGAATGAATGCTTTGAAATTAGGTCCAAAATAAAATTAAAAATGTATTTACATATCCCTAGATTTTTGAAAACTTAAATAGCATCTTCATAGAAAGATACTGCCATTCATAAAATCTCAAAGAGTAAATAATGTACATCACATAAGTAAAACTGAACATACTGAAAATTTATGATGATTTTGCAATGGATTACAAAGTAATTATTTTTTAATGAAATATTCAGGTACGTGTCTAAACGTAAAATAATTTCTTTAACTAGATATATCTTTAAAGAAATTCAAAGAAACTTTGCAGATTTTTTTTTTTTTATTTTACCTTATACTTTAAGGAATATATTTATTATTATTTTTAATTAAATTTTACCTAATTACCCAGACATAAAATATATTCCTTCGTGTCTTGATTTTTAAATGTAACAAAAAAAATCTTGTCCAGAAAAAATAGGTTATCGGAATAATACGAAAAGTACACATTTATAAATTATATTAATTTAACTGAATTTTTAACGCCTGATTTGACACACAAAAAAATAATTAGAAAAGCTGTGAAAGAAATAAATATTTGTATGATGATCCTTATTATCAATTGTACATATGCATTAGTGTACATTTTATCCGATTTTTGTCAGTGTACACTTAATTAAAAAAGAAAACTATTTCCTTACCGCTTAATCGTTTTAATATCCTCCCCTTTTAATTATTTTCTATTCATTACTGGCTCGGAATGAATAAATTTTGAGTGATATATGACACTGTGCATTGTTCTATATTTATTGTTTAGGTTGGTATCCCGTATGCCAATTATTCACTAAAATGGGCCTCCAGTGGTTTCACAGTTTACATATATTTTTTAATGTATTCTGAAAATGACATGAGAATATTTTTCTAAAGTCCATGCACAAGCACATACTTTAAACTAGTAAATTTCTAAAGGACGTAATTTTTTTATCACTATCTAAATTAATGGAGAAAATATTAATTGTAGGTAAATGGCATCAATTAATAATCTGGTTTGCGTTCCAGCAAAAAGTCCAGTAGCGTAGTGGTCAGCACGCCTGTCTGCCACGCTACAGGTCGCAAGTTCTGCTCCCGCGAATCACTCGGCCTATCATCCCTTCGAGGTCGATAAAATGAGTACCAAGGTTGCTTGGTAACTAAACACCGAGGGTCTCTCGTTGGGTTGACCACTTGGTCAGGGCACATGCTGCGTAGCAACTCGGACCCAGTGTCAAGTAACCAGAGTTAACTACTGTAGGCCCTGAATCTTCATACATCGTACAGCCACAAGTTTCGTTTTTTTTCTTTTTTAGCGTTCCGGTTCTAAAATAAATGTTCCTTTGGATAAACGTACACTGTGAAAAAATACCTTTTTTTAAAAAATCTGCGAAAATATAATATACCCACCGAGGAAAATGTAAAATAACGGCTTACGTTACGAGTTACCAATGGATTCCAAAAGATTTGCTCTCACTTCGAAAACATCAAAACCAATACATTTTCGATATTTAAGGAATAATTTATATAAGAAAGGTTTTTTGGGATTTGGAATTTTTGGAAAACTTTCTCAGTGGCTTTTTCTGTGCATTTCCAAGTTTTCGAAAACATGAAGACATATATATATATATATATATGCTATCACTTCTGAATTAAACGTTTTCAGTTACATAACTGAATTTATACAAGCATCGTACATAATCATATTGATTTTAATGTTAGTGTTAATGCTATTAACTTAGGAAGTTACCTGTGAAACATGATTTTTAAACATTAAAATGCTTACATGTGAATTAATAGCATCCAAAAAACTTTTGTTCCAGCTTGAGAGAAATGATTTATGTACTGTAAAAGTTTCCGAAAATCATTGGCAGAAAAATAAACTTTGCATTTATAAATGCTTGTTCTCATCTCTTAAATATTTTGGTTTATAGAAATTTTGGAAATAAAAGATTGTTTTTATGAATCATGTATAACTCGGAAGAGGTTATCTTGAATTTTTCTTCCTGGGCATATTACATTTTCGTAGATTATAGCTGCTATTCATTCAACTTCCAACTCCCCTCCTTAATGCTAAGTCTATGAGCGTAAAATGTATTCATATATTTAAAATATCTGCTCCGGAAATCAATATTATTAACTTCTTTTTTCTGTGTACTCTTCTTAAAGGTTGTCTCTTCTTTCCATAGTTGTACATTTATTTCTAAAATACATATCTAATTTTATGTGAGGTGTTAAAATCTTACTCACAGTTCGTCGCTTTTAAACACATAAAATGTTAAATTAAGCATTGATTTTAGAAATATTTTGAGATTTTTTTAGGTAGATTTCGTAAGAAATACTACCTATTGCAGTCGTTACCATGGTGCGACTTTTGAAAAATTCCTTCATAACTTTTCATTATAGGACCCCAGGAACCCAAAACCACCCCCACCTAAAAAGTTTTTATATATATATATATGTATGTATGTATGTATGTACTAAATTTTGTGCGCACGATAAAAGTCGCAATTATGCACGGATTGTCCTCAAACTCGCCAACAACTTTGATATGGCTAATATCTCGGCGGGGATTGAAAATGGGCGAAATCGGTCCAAGAGGGTGGAAATGGGGAGGGTTCAAAATTTTGAATACTGTCTTAACATGATTCTGATAAAACTTGCTCTTACACAACAATGGCAGGAAAAAAATAAAAGTTTTTCGTTATAGCAGTTGCCAACAATTAAAAAAAAACAATAAAATTCTCACCACAACAATTACTTTTCTAATGCAAAATTTTCACGTGTAAAATTAAATAGTTTGACAAATTGAAAACAAATTGAATATTACGTCATAAGTTTTCTAGAGCAAGATTTCAGCATGAAAATTCAAAATAAAATAAATAGTTTGACGAATTAAAAAAATATGTATATTGCGTCATATTGGAAATATAATGGACCTCAGCAGGTGAATATGTAACGCCATGTTAGTTTGAAGAAACGTATTAAAACATGATAAAAACCCGACTATGGAAATATTAACATATTTTAACACTTTAAGGGTCTCTGAAATTTTTGTAGCCATTTTTTAAACCTATTCCATATACATGTGTGTGTGTGTGTATTCGTGTATATTATAATTTTCACAAAAAGTTTAGCTCCCTACAGCTCACTCTTTGTGAAGAAACTGGGTTTATCTCTAATCTTGATTTAGTTTTGTTGGAGAATTTAGTACTTAACTTCGAAATCTACCTCCGCCTGTAGGCCCCAGCCGGCAGGGATTTTTTTTTTTTTAATGTCTCTTAAAAATAGAAAGGAAGTTAAAAATATTAATTTGTCGATGAGATATTATATACATGGTAATGCATTCTACGCCTACAGACTTAGCTTTAGCGAGGGGATTTCGGAAGTTGAGTGACTACCAGTCTTATGTATATGGGCGTAGAATGTATTCGTATATTTCAAATGTCTCCTTCGGAAATCAATATTTTTAACTTTTTTTTTCTGTGTACTCTTCTTAAAGGGTGTCTCTTCTTTCCTTAGTTTTACATTTATTTATAAAATACATATGTAATTTTATATGAGTGTTAAAATCTTACTCACAGTTCGTCACCTTTTAACGCATAAAATGTTTAATTAAGCATTGGTTTTAGAAATATTTTTTGATTAAAAAAAATGATTCTTAAGAAGAGAAATGAAGTAAAAAATATCAATTTGTCTAGGAGATATTTTAAACATAGTAATGCATTCTACGCCCACAGACTGAGCGTTAGGGAGGGGAATTCGGAAGTTGAGTGACTACCAGCCTTATGTGTATGGGCGTAGATTGTGTTTGTATATTCAAAATATCTACTTTGGAAATTAATATTTTCATATCTTTTTTCTTAGTACTGTTCTTAAAAGATTTTTTTTTAAATTATTCTCAAAATATTTCCAAATTATAGGCTTAATTTAATATTGTATGTGTTAAAAGCTAACGAACTGTGAATAAGATTTTAACACCTCACATGCAATTAAGTATGTATTTTAGAAAGATTTTGTCAACTAAGGAAAAATGAGACATCCTTTAAGAAGGGTACACAGAAAAACTAAGTATAGATTTCCTAAGGAGATATTTTAAATATACGAATGCATCACACGCCCATAGACTTAGCATGCATTAGAGAAGGAAATTCCGAAGTGTTTTTTTTTTTTTTTTTTTTTTTTTTTTTTTTTTTTTTTTTTTACAATTTATTCATGTAATTACAAAGACTGAATTTGGTTGTGAATGTGAAAGGATACTTCACATTGCTATTTTATATTTAAAAATTGCCATAATTATATTTCTTTGTCTATTTTCCTTCTTTTCTTTTACAATTCGAAGAACATTTACATTTATACCTATTCCCTCCACTAGAAAGTGAAATGAAATTCATTTTTCGTGCTTCTTTCACTTTAAAAAGAAAAACTAATATTTAAAATAATTTTCAATTAAAATACAAGGATAATGCTGTAAAGTAAAATTAACAAAAAAAGGGTTAAAAAAGGAAACAATTGGAATTACCTTTAATTAAAACTTTGTTCAAAGACTTAAAGCTACTGCTTTCCATAAACTTTTGCTGTTAAAGTAAAAGATTAGTTCACACTTGTTCAAATGAAAAGTTGTATTCAAATTCACAAAATACGGCGCAGAAATAACAATGCCGTTGCAGTGCATGTTTATTCATAGAAGACAAGTTCTGAATGTATGTTGATTTATTTAAGTCAGGTGTATAAATTATTTGTTTACCGCGTGTTTACTACATATGTGGGTTGATATTTTTCATAGATGTGTTCAAATTTAATATTAAATTTTAAACTTTATGTCAAGTTTCATTCAAAATATTTAAATACATTTCATGAAACAGAAGTTGATTGTTTTTTAAATTAGTTGTTTTTCATGTAGTATGTGAAAGTTTTTTGTTAAACGTTCTATAATTGTTTTATTTGAGTGTGTGCGTGCCCACTACAGTGATGTGAAAAGAAAGATATTTCAAATTTCTATTTTAAATTAAAAAATATTCATAATTATATTTAAATGTTAATTTTCATTTTATTATTATTATTATTATTATTATTATTTTACAATTAAAAAACCGTTTACTTTTATACCTAAACCCTCAATAGAAAGTGAAATGAAATTATTTTTTTATATTTCTTTTCTTCTTAAATAAAAAAAAACTAATCTTTGAAGTAATTTTCAATTAAAATACATAGGTAGAATATAATGTTCTTAGGTACATTTAACAGAAGAAAAAAAATTAAAGAAAAAATGGAATTATCTTTAATTAAAACTTTGTTCAAAGGCTTAAAGCTAATGTTTTCCATAAACTTTCGCTCTTAATGTAAAGGATTATTTCACAAAAGTTGAAATGAAAAGTTCTATTCAAATTTACCAAATACGGCGCAGAAAAAAAGAACGCTGTTGCAGTTCATGTTTATTCATAAAAGACAAGTTGTGAATGTATGTTGATTTATTTAAGTCTGTGCATAAATTATACATTTATTTTCCGTGTGTTTAATATATATGTGGATTGATGGTTTTCTCAGGTTTGTTTTATAATATCATTTCAAGATTTATTAAAAATATTTAAATACACTTCCTAAAACAAAAGTCGTTTGTTGTAACTAACACCAGGCGATAAAATTTCACTTTTATGACAATTTTTTATACTTCTAAATGTCGCACATTTTCAAGTTTTGCGCAGTAGGGAACTACTAACAGGGTACTTTCGAACGCGGTTTTTTAGAAAACCGAATTACCACTTACTATTTTTGTATGGTGTGAAGACTTTATCGACTTCTGTGTATCCAGGCTACTATTTTAGAAACAGCACTCCGTGTTTTAACAAATAAATGTTTATTAGCACAAATAAGGACGTAGACATTACGATGATCACACATATGACAAACACAAACTATTTACAAGTAACTATAAATTTCAGGTTGCAGTAGACTAATGTGCTTTAATCATAACACTTTAAAATATATGATGATTATGCACGTTAAAAATGTAATTAAATGAAGCAGATAACGCATATGGAAACTTTTGGCTGGGAAAAGGATTATCCTGGAAGTGAATATGTAGAAATGGTATTGTGATCTTTATGAAGGCAAAGTAAAAACGTATGCAGATTAAACAAAATAAAGACAGTTTATTTTTGATTCCAAACACAGACTTGACATTAATAGTAAAAAGCAGCATTCATTTTAAACAGACATCTTGTAGACCTTGATGACGATGTTTCACATATCAGAACAAACATTGTTGTTTGTAAATATCACAGAATTAAACTTTACGATAAAACATAATTAAAAAGCTAACATATAACATCCAGAACGTGGTCCAGCCACGTTCAGTAACTTGAAATATTTTTTCCATTAGAGGAAGATAAAAGTGCACCTTATTAAGATTGGAATCGCGTATTTAAATAAAAATGGTCGGATTGAAAACGTCGTTTCAGATGAACGGACCAATCAGAGAACGGCATCGAATCGATGCAAAGCAAGATTCGATGAAAAGATTCGATTTGAAAACGATATTCTAAGTCGCCATCTGGCGGGAGAAATATCGTCACGGAAGTTGAAACGTAGTTGAGAGAAAGTTTTTGCCGGTGAAGTACGGTAATGAAATGAAATTAAAAACGGCAAAATGGTATGAATTACTATGGATGTTAAAAGGGTCAGGAAACTTTTATTACAGCTGGATATTGTCTAGAATCAATAGAGAGGGTAAGTAAAAGTTTAAGAAATATTTAATACTGTCATTATTTAAAAAATAAATAAATGTAAATAAAGTAAATAAATGACAATGAAATTAAAAATAAAATGAAGTTTGTGAAATGAGGTTTTATGACAGGAGATGATAACGGCTCTTACAAACTAACTAGCTTACGTATTCATAAATGAATAAATGGCTCATTCATACAACTCGCAGTCTTCTGGTGCACCAGAATCAATTAAACCACATAAAAAGGATGGCGCTCTAGATGCCTAGGATGAACAAAGCAAGAATTAATGATATGCATAAAATAAATTCAATGTATAAGCACAGTTAATCACAATAATGGAGGTCTTTCAAATATTAAAAACTGTTATGTAAAATAAACCTCTTTAAAAAGAATTCTTTAAAACTTATGGCATGATCAAGTGACGCTGATGATATAAAAAATGCATATAGGCAAATTAACAAAGTTAAGTAGCAAGCGTCTACACTAATCCTTTAACACTTGTGAATAACAATTTCAGAAGGTACAGTGTAGCGACAAAAAGCTTGAAAAACAATTTTACAATTTAATTCACCATAATAGCATTTAATGAGGTACGATTTATATGAAAAATTTATATATGAATGAGATACTTTAAACTTAAAACATATTTAGCTTAAAATTAACATTACATCAGAAAAATTAACTTTAAGAAGCTCATCTCACCAACATCCCAAAACTCATAAACCCCATTAGCATTTACCAACAAGGAAACTTTCGGAAAAGTGGTTTTAAAAAAAAAAATGCACCTGGACTCCAAATCCCTGCCCCCCCCCCCCCGTCCCAAGTGGGGAATCTTGAGAATCGTTGGAAGAACCTGAGATAACCTCAGGTGCAACTTCTACAACGTAATCTCGATTACCCTCAGCATTAGAAGACAGGGACAGAATCATTGGGGCCCAGTGCAGCTCCACTGTGCCAAAAGCCCCCCGAGACAAAGAAAAGTATTACATGATCTCGGTCCGGTTTCTGGATCCCCTGGGAGCAACAGGTGATATGTCAGGAGAGTCATCACAGGAAACAGCATAGGAATCGGTGAAGGAATCAGCAGATGGGTCAAATGAATCGGTGCAACGTCTTTCTGATGAGCAATACTGATGACGATGGCGAGAACCCGATCTTTCTCTAGAACTGCGACGTCTATAAGGCACAGGAGAAACATTTCTTGCACGCTGAGGGCTACCTGGGACTCTGGCATAGCAATTTATTTGAAGATGCCCTGGTTTGCCGCACCTCCAGCATCCTCTACGTTGAATCTTACGAAAAGTAGATTTTTGTTTGACGGAAGATTGCTTTTCAGCCGTTTTATAAGTATTGGAAATGTTAACATATGTTGCACCATCTTTGTCACGTAATTTTTGACGGGTCTCTTCAGCAACTAATTCGTCGACAATGATGTCAAATTTAAAACTATCATCTGGCCTGGCTAAAACTTGCTGTACTAATGTGTCATATTTTGATGGAAGGAAACGTAGAAACTGATAGCTGAGATAATTCTCGGAAAATTTTTTATCAATTTGTTTAATTTCCATGAATATTTTCTTCAGCCTTGTTGCAAACAAATTCATTGTTTCCCCATGTCGTATCCTTTCCTCCATCAAACTATTGAAGACTGTCATATGGTGGGTGCGGGAGTCTGGATGAAAGTTTTTATGAAGGCGTTCCCATGCATCTACTGGTTCAGAACAATCTGCTATTAATCGTTTGAACTCAGGTTCAATGTTAAGGTAAATCAGCGATAGAACCTTATTTGCACGGGTTTTAAATTTTTCGACGTCTTCAGCAGTGACTGTGGTACTTACTTCAGGGACACTCTGTTTTTTCTCAACAATTTCCCATAGGCCCTTTTCAAGTAGTAGATATTTCATATCACAGCTCCATGTGGAATAATTTCTGGAGCTCAGCTTATCAATTATGTTAGTGGCCATTTTTGGGAAAAGAAGAAAAAAATTTGAAAATTTAATAAGAGAAAAAACTTTTAGTAACCACAGTATGACTGCCCCCCCCCCCACTTAATGATCAGCTCTTCTTCCTCTGCCAAGCACTTGTTTTTGGAAAAAAAAATTACTAATTTTAACATAAAAGTTTCATAATGTTAAATCATAAAAATAATAGTCTATTGTCGTAATAAACTGTAATGAAAAACGGAAAAAAAAAGTTCGGAAATCGGCAAAACTATTCGTTAAATAATACAGAGTTCAGCAATCAAAAATTAAAGTTCAGCTTTAACAGGTGAAAGGTCAGCAAAATTAACTCAAAATTTCAGTAAACTAAAATAAATCTTCTTAGTATCTTCTATAAAAACTGCAAATTAAAGTTATTTCAAAACAAACTGAATCACAAGTCGGCAAAATGAAAAAGGCAAAGTTCGTAAATCAGGAAAGTAAAAGTTCGTGAACATAAACCAATTATTTATCAAACTAAATTAAATCTTCATAAAACTGCATAATTATTCTTGATTATTGCAAATAATAACTGAAAACCAACATATTTCGTAATTAAACTGCAACTTAAAAATGTAAACAAAACGTAAAGATCGCTCACTTGACTGAAAACTTCCACTTTTTCAAACTTCTTCAGGCTTTCCTTTTCTTTCCACCATAACCCTTTAATGTGCTTTAATCATAACACTTTAAAATATATGATGATTATGCACGTTAAAAATGTAATTAAATGAAGCAGATAACGCATATGGAAACTTTTGGCTGGGAAAAGGATTATCCTGGAAGTGAATATGTAGAAATGGTATTGTGATCTTTATGAAGGCAAAGTAAAAACGTATGCAGATTAAACAAAATAAAGACAGTTTATTTTTGATTCCAAACACAGACTTGACATTAATAGTAAAAAGCAGCATTCATTTTAAACAGACATCTTGTAGACCTTGATGACGATGTTTCACATATCAGAACAGACATTGTTGTTTGTAAATATCACAGAATTAAACTTTACGATAAAACATAATTAAAAAGCTAACATATAACATCCAGAACGTGGTCCAGCCACGTTCAGTAACTTGAAATATTTCTTCCATTAGAGGAAGATAAAAGTGCACCTTATTAAGATTGGAATCGCGTATTTATATAAAAATGGTCGGATTGAAAACGTCGTTTCAGATGAACGGACCAATCAGAGAACGGCATCGAATCGATGCAAAGCAAGATTCGATGAAAAGATTCGATTTGAAAACGATATTCTAAGTCGCCATCTGGCGGGAGAAATATCGTCACGGAAGTTGAAACGTAGTTGAGAGAAAGTTTTTGCCGGTGAAGTACGGTAATGAAATGAAATTAAAAACGGCAAAATGGTATGAATTACTATGGATGTTAAAAGGGTCAGGAAACTTTTATTACAGCTGGATATTGTCTAGAATCAATAGAGAGGGTAAGTAAAAGTTTAAGAAATATTTATTACTGTCATTATTTAAAAAATAAATAAATGTAAATAAAGTAAATAAATGACAATGAACTTAAAAATAAAATGAAGTTTGTGAAATGAGGTTTTATGACAGGAGATGATAAGAGGCAATGAGAAATACAGTGTTTGTATCTCTATCATAGACCACAGACTCAATATTCACCTTTCACTTCACCTACACTAATCTTTACTTCACTAACTATTAAATTTCTTATATTCCCGGCGCTCGTAGTACCTACAAACACTTTCGTTTTATAAATCTTCTTTCCGCCGGCACACACACACAGGATAAAAAAGCCCTCTACCCTTCACTCTAAAAAACAGAATCTCTCCCCCCCCCCCCCCCCCCCCCACGGATGCGTGTCACATGACCAAAAGCGCGCTAGCTCTCAGAGCAACTGACGTCACCCAGACATCACATATGGTATTCTGAAGCATGATTTTTTAAATATATTTTTATCACGAGCAGACGAATATGAAAATTAAATTGTTTGCACCTATAATATTATAAATTATTTTAGCATGTGTTTTCGATTTATATTCCATAACGAAAATAGAACGTAATCCGTAAATAAATAAAATAATAAAATATAAATAAAACACAAATTTCAGACATGTAGTCGAACTACGTTGTTAAACTACTAAAATTGTTTGGATCAAATATTCGACAGTAACAAGCGATACTTTGCGATTTCTTCTGCTTTTAACTTCTGGCACGAGACCAATACGAATGTATCGCTTTTAATAAATTTCAAAACATTTTTTTAAAATACCTAATTGCTAGGTTTAATATAAAAATGATATGTGGTATCAATCTAAAATAATAGATTAACTGTTAACAATCTACTAGTTATCAAGTAAAAAAAAAAAATCACCTATGTTATGTTACCATGTAAGCCTGTGTCCCTAGTTTCTAAAAAGCAAAGAACTACGATTGTCGCCTTAGAAATGTATAAATATCACATTTTTTTTCGATCAAATTTAAAATTTTGAATCCTATTTGTAATGGATTTACAGAGTTTTAATTATGTTGTCTTCTAGACGGGAGTAAAAGTTTTTCCCAGTACATAAAGGTGACTTATTCATAAATATAACTTTGTGTTTTTAATTTATGCTTTTTAAGCCAGACAATTGATTAAGCATTGCATATTAGAAACTCCCTTGTATCCCCAAAACAGGCTCTCATTACTTTTTACTCTTAATCCATCCCATACTCTTCATGCCATATTTTAAAAATAAAGTATAAATAAGGATAGTAATGACTGCTTCAAATACATTGTTATATAAAAAGAAAAATTCACTTATTAAATAAATTATATTGATAATATTTCATTTTTACATTACAAAGTTTACGAAAAAAAAAATATTCAAAATTTTATACTTACAAAAAATCTACTTACGGCAAAAGTAATCATAGCTTATTAATTGTGTAAAAAATATACAATTCGCGAAAATAACAATATAATGATCTGCAATAGAAAGGATAACATTTTAAATTGTATATTTAGTTCGCGATTGTTCGATATCCTGTATTTATGACTGAATAAGTGGTTTGCGACATGGTACTCATACACGAAAAATGTTTGCTTTAATAAACTGTGCCACCCCTCAATGTTTGTACATGCGTAACGCGAATCACCCTGTAAACTCAGGGTAGGCACCTTTCTTAAAATTTCCTCACTTTTCTACAATTATTTCAATAACATGTTTTTATTGTTAACTTCTAGTTCAGACATTAAATAAGTCTACTGTTAAAATTTTTTTTATTTGAAACTAGGGGGGCTCTGCCCTCCTCCAGGCTCACAAAACCTCCCGCGTAATCGGTACGCGATTCTGGTATTTTCTAGCCAATCCCAGACGTAATTGTTTTGCGTCTCCATTTTGAATCGCTTCGCGATCCCTTAATTTCTACGCATTCAATTTTTAGATTCCAAACGCAGATGACCCCCCTCCCCTTTCTCATTAGTTAATGGACGTTATCTCCGTTCTATAAAAATCACTTTTGCCATCGACTCCTAAAAAACATAAAAACAGAAGTCTATCGAAATGCAGAAGATTCCCCTCTTTCCCCTCTCATCCTACCTAAATTCTCTACTTCCATGGCTTTCGCCAAGCACAATTCCCACTATGAAAAGACAGAAAGCTCTGGCCAATCAGATGCGTTTCGTGGTATCTACATAGATTTTCATTGGTCCATTTCAAAACCTTTTTCCGTTCCAAAATCTTCCGCTTCCAAATTGTTACATTTATATATAGAAGGATAACGATAGGAAATGTAAAAAACAAAACAAAACAAAACAAAAACAAAAACAAACAAACAAAAAAAAAAAAACTGTGGGAGAACTGTATTCATATCAAATTATGATTTTAATATTTTTATATATATATTAGTATGTTAACTAACCCGATAAATGTTGGCTACTTTTTTAATTATTCAGATTGTTTGATAGCTATAAATTTTTTCATTTCAATTAGAAATATTCACCATATTTAACGGCACATAAAATAATGCGAGAATAAAGCCAATTACAATAGTTTGAAAGAATGGTGGGAATCAAACAATCTAATTTAAAAAATTATAACCTACACTGCCCGGGAAATTCACGGGAGACAGATTTAAGGGGTCAAGTTATAGAAATAGTTGAAAGGTTTCAGAAAATCTTCAGATATTTAAATTGAAAATTAATTACACTTACAGTTGCACATGACTTGCAGGCAATCACTTTTTAGGTGCGTTCGTAATTACATAAATACATAGCACCTATAGTCGCCGTTCAGTGCGTCCGTCCGTCCGTTGGCATACAACAAAGCAAAAACTACCCCGCCGAATTGTCTGAAATTTTAAATATATAATTGTTGCAAAATTCTGTCATTTCAGTCATTTCAAATTTTATGAAAATCGGATGCGTAGTTTAATTACATTGACAGTCAAAATTTTTCCGTTACATTAAAGCTAATGGGAAACAATATATTTCAAGTACATTTTAAAGATGCTACAGCCTTTCGAACAGAATGAAATTGATATGCACTTATGAAGTGCACTAAAATATACATTCATTACAATGTGCGGTGCAAATAATATTTATAAAACTAGTTATAATACGAGCGCACCACATTTGCCACGTTATACTTGCAATTTTCAACTTGTTTTATAAATATAATAATGATTTTTGTTTACAGAACTTTTTTTTATAATGGATTGTTCATAAAAAATCGTGTCTTTCATAAACGCATTTAGTGTTTCAGAAAATCTATTCGAAATACAACTAAAGTTCGTAAAACTTGGCAGATTTTAACGTCGTACCTTCCTTAAACTCAGTCTTAGAATTTCCTTTCATTATATGAACTGCTTAAATACACATTTCTTTTTCCATAAATTCATACTTCTGTTTGAGAGATGAATCAAAAACAGCCATAAATATTTTCGATATATATTTTTGCAGTCGTCCTCTAGTCATAATAAACAATATTTCTCCAAAATACCCTATTTAAACGCTGTAATACAGATGGGTGACAAAATAATACGAACATCTATAAAATAAGAGAAAAGCTTTATTAATAGGGGTTTACACCATCCTTTGACTTAATTACAAATTGTATGCGACATGGGATGGGTTCATAGATGTTATGAACAACATTTAAAGGAACGTGAAGCCATTCTTCCTGGAGAGAAATCTCTAATTGCAAAAGCGTAGATGGTTGAGGAAATCGAGCACGTAATTTTGACTCCAAATATTCCCACAAATGTTCCACTCAGGAGATTGAGAGGGCCAAGCAAGATGTCCTATTTCCTGCTCATGCTCTTCAAACCTTTTTGGACGTTTTTAGCAGTTCGGATAGGAGCATTATCGTCTTGATAAAGTGAGCATTCTCCTGGAAATAAAGTGTGGACAAAAGAATGCACCTGATCCCCCAGAATATCGACATAGTGAGCGGATCTAACCTTTCCATGCAGAGTAACAAGCGGCCCAAGGCCACGCTTAAATATCGAACCCCATACCATAAGTGAGCCATCTTCATGCTTCACAGTCGGCAAGAGGCAGTCAGGAGATAATGTTTCTGCGGGCTTTCT
Source organism: Maratus speciosus (assembly GCA_963932465.1). Taxonomy (NCBI): domain Eukaryota; kingdom Metazoa; phylum Arthropoda; class Arachnida; order Araneae; family Salticidae; genus Maratus; species Maratus speciosus. The sequence goes on along the minus strand of OZ010795.1, from coordinate 164,520,470 downwards.
CCACACATAAACGCGTCCACTTGTCTAAAATATGGTAAAGACTGATTCATTAGAGAAAATGACCTGTTACCATTGTTGAGAAGTTCCGTTTGTGTGTGTTTTACACCACTGGCGTCGCTGAAAAGCATGACGTGATGCTACCAATGGCTTACAAATTGCAACTCTTCCATAAATGTTCGAAACATGAAGTTCTCTTTGGCCAGGTCTTGCTGAAATGGGATTCTGGATTTGGCTGTTTATGTCTGACGTTATCTGGGATAAAGATTGCCTGCGCTTTCGGACCGCTATACTGGTCAACTCACTTTTATACCTCTCAGATAGCTTTCTATTCCGTCGACTGTTGTACTTCGCAAACGACACTTTACCGCATTTTGTGTACGGTGTCATGACGGCTGACAAAGTACGCCTTGCACGCCCCAAATAATTGCCTGTTTCCTTCACGAAGCCGGGCACTGCATTCCAACAATCATTCCTTTTTCGAACTCTGACAGGTCAGTCATTATTAAGTTTTCCAGAGCGAATGGTAAGCGCATGCAACACCTATGACTGATGTTGAGCGACTGATACATTACCTTTCATTACCACAGTGCAAAGTGAAATGCGTGTTCTGCTTCTCTGAAATGAACCATGACTTTTTCATGGGTGTTCGTCTTATTTTGTCATACATCTGTACCTTAATCTAGTATTTTCATGGATATTATTATTCTCATACGAACGATATCGTTAAAGGGAATTAAATTTCAAAATAGAATGCGGTTGAACTTAAGAATAAATATAATATAATAAAGATAATTTTTTTTTTAAACGGTAGCACGTTTTTCTGTAGAAATTCGAATAAAATACGCATTTAAATAACAATGTAAAGAACTATATTAATACATGGAAATTATTCCAGAGAGAAACATTCGCCTTGCAATATTTCAAATGAAAATCAAATTTCAAAGTAATTACTTAACAGGCGCGAAGGCCAACATAGTGAAAACGATTCCATGCCGGGACTCGAACCCGCATGGAATCGTTTTCACTTTTTGGGCCATCAGTATAGCGCACCCCGGCCATCAGTATAGCGCACTGACGTTCTACCGACTAAAACACGTGGAACGATACCCAACCTCGAAAATTTCTCACTATTATATGTTGGCAATGCAGAACAAGATGGAATATTAATCGTGAGCCACTGATCTGGGGCGAACACGAAACCTAATTAAATCCAGCATCGATAGAAACTATATCAATACATGGAAATTATTCCAGAGAGAAACATTCGCCTTGCAAGGCGAAAGTTCTATGTTGGCCTTTGCGCCTCTTAAGACTTAACGTTCCAAACAGCGGTGGAAATAGCTGAATCGTTTCAATCAGCTGAGGCTGGCGTAAAATATCTACATATCATAGAAAGTACGACTGTCAATCAAGTGCGTGTTTCGAAAGTAGAGAAACCAAAACTAGAGAAGTTCAATTATGCACCTAAGCCTAAAGAAGATAAATTCGCGCCTGAGAAACCGTGTTACAGATATTCTAAAAACCATAATCCTAAGTTTTGCTTTTTAAATCTGCAGAATGCCATTTCTGCCATCGATTAGGCCACCTAAAAATCTGTTGTCGAAATCAAAAATTTGTAATGAAAAATGAGAAACAGTATAAGAACAGAAAAGTTAAAACTGTTCAGGAAGGAATCAGACCTATTCCAGAAAAACGATTTTGGTTAACCCTTTCATACCTATCAAAATCACTGTAATTTTTAATACTTTCTCCCATATTTTCAACTATATCTGACATTAGTTTAAAATTTCGATTCATCTCTACAACTCTCACTGGTATTTCATAACTACGTCTCAACTGATCAACGTGACGCTTACACATTATTCCGTCACATCTATTTACTAAAACCCATCTACTCCCCAATAATTTCGTAATATTTCCTTTTACCCATTTCTCCCGTTTTCCAAAATTTTTCACAAAATCTAAATTATAAAGCTTATATTTGTGCAGGAGTTGCTGTATTTTAGGTTTTGATGGTAATACCAAGTGAAGGGCTGTTCGAACCGGCCTTCCAAACATTAATTCAGCAGGACTTTTACTAGCCACTCCTCATACGGTGACTGGTAAAACTCCTTCTGAATTAATGTTTGGAAGGCCAGTTCGAACAGCCCATTAGGGCCTGATTAATGCACGGGTCTCCGGGGCCTCGGTCCTGGTCCCACCAATTTCAGGGGTCCACAGATTTGTGTGTATTTCCTCTCAATTTAAGTTTTTCCACTGTTTGCATTTTATATTTTGGTCCCTGACGTAAAAACAAAGTTTTACTGTAATAACAAACCTCCATATTTATCTTTTCTGTGAAAGTCCTTTTCAATTTGAGAGTAGTACCTATAATTTTCAAAACTTGCCGTATTCAGATATTCAAATTTGGGGAAAATGCCAAAAATTGCATACTGTGTCTATTGGTTTAAATATAAACGAGGATTTTACAATGTCAGAATTATAGTTTAAACTGATTACTAGACTGTTAGGAAAAACGCATTTTTTATAATATTGGATAAGGCGAGTTTTGAAAAAGACATCCTCATTTATTCTGCAGCATAAACTCTGGATCATAGATGTTTGTGGATTATACAAATGCTTATTTGAGAAAGTGGACGGTAATTCATTTTCTTGATTATTCTTGTAAGTTAATTATTTTTTGTAAACTTGAAACTTTCACACAAACAACTTTGTCAACTCATCAAATAAACCTACTTTTTCTGAAAGTGTTGCCGGGAATGGAGAGGTAGGGGGGGGGGCAAAATTTAACTGGGTCGAACTTCAGCTTGATCGGGCTCTGTAGCCCTTCACTTGGTATTAACATCAAAACCTCAAATGCAGCAACTCCTGCACAAATGTAAGCTTCATCATTTAGTTTTTGTGAAAAATTTCGGAAAAGGGGAGAAATGGGTAAAAGTAAAAATTTTGAAATTATTGGGGAGTACATGGGTTTTAGTAAGTATATGCGACGGAATAATGTATAAGCGTCACGTTGATTAGTTGAGATGTAATAAAGAGATGCGTTATGAAATACTAGAGAGAGTTGTAGAGATGAATCGAAATGATAAACTAATGTCAGATATAGTTGAAAATATGGGGGATAGTGGTAAAAATTACAGTGATTATGATAGGTATGAAATGGTTAACCAAAACCGTTTTTCTGGAATTAATGGAAAAATAAAGAACAGCTTAATAATGATAATACTATTAAACCAAGCCAATCTCAGCCTTTGCATGAAGTTGTAACAAATACTGTTGTAAGTAATAAAAATTGAAACTATGTATTTATAAACTTGAAAATTTCACCCAAACAACTTTGTCAACTCATCAAATAAACCTGCTTTTTTTCAGAAAGTGTCGCCGGGAATGGGGAGGTAGGTGGGCCCAACTTTTTAACAGGCACTGGGCCCAACTTCAGCTTGATCGGACTCTGCAGCCCTTCACTTGGAATACAGCACATACAACAGATAAATCTGCGAAAGACAATTTACTAAATCTAATGACGAGGTCTCAAACAAAAGTGCTCCAGTTCAAAGAAGTCAAAGAGATTGCCTCTGGTTCGTTTGAACTATGAGAGGAGGAGTGTCATATTCCAATAAGAATCCAACAATAGTTGAGATGTATGTTATTATATGGCAGCACCGTATACAGAGTCTGAGATTGCAAGGCTTTTCATGTAGCCGAGTGAAATCGAGACAGTTGTAAAAATGCCTTGTTTTTGAATAGCTGCGCTTAGACGGCTCATGTAAATAGATGTAAATAAACTATAAGAACTCTTATAGTTATACCTCCTTGCTCAGTAAATAGTAATAATAAAAGTGCGGCGATGTAATAATATTCAAGTTAAGTTTGTATTTAGGAAGGTTGTAAATTTAGTAATTCACAAAACTGCATTTAAAGAAATATTTAAAATATATTTTTAGAAGAAGAAACACTCAAAAAGAGTAAAAGGTTAATATCACTAAAACTAATTCCAAATAAATGATAATTTAGAAAGTATTTTGAGACATTTATGCTCATTTCATACGTTCATTTTAGTATTCATTTGAAGTTTTGAATTTTTTAGAAACCATCTTAACACATTTACATCTTGAAATTAACCATCATGTCAAATTCCAAGCTTCTTGTCAAACAGTCTATCACCTCTCTGGTGTTAGTGGCACCAACATAAAATGCCGAACAGAGTTCAAAAAGAATTTCTCGAAAAATGTTGAAACAGAGACTGTCACCATTAATTTGCCATCATTAACCTTGAAATTGGTTAGTAATTCCTAATATTCTATAGAAAACGGAATTTAGATGTTTTTAAAGGCTTTCTTGTTGTTCCTGCCAACCAGGTGGTAGTGACACCGTCATAAAATGTAGCCCGTATAGGATCAGGGAATATCACTCTTGATTCGCAACCAACAACTTCTGTAATCGGTTTATTATTTCCTGAGATTACATTGAAATAGTAATTTAGGATTCTTTTAGCATGCTTTTCACTCCTTCCCTTCGTTTCACCCCTTTTTAATTTCGAATTTATTTTCGACTGTTCTTAGAGGACATTTATATTTTATTAGTAACTACCGTGCTATATTTAAAGATTCTACCTTCTTCAGTACTCCAGAAATTGCAATTTAGAAAGTTTTTTTCCCCTGCAACCCTCTAGGGGTTGTGGCTTCGACATAAAATATAGCTTATGTTTGAGCAGGCTCTATCATCATCAATTTGCAACCATTATGTTTGAAATCTGTTTCGCATTTCATACGATTGCATTAAAATCGTAATTTAGAACGCTTATAGAACGCTTTTCGCTCACTTCATCCTTTTAAATTTGGAATTTACTTTCGACAATTCTTAGAAAACATTTGCATCTTTGAAGTAATTACCATTTCAAATTTAAAATATTAGACACCCTCTTTAACACAAAAAACGCAATTTAGAACATGTTTTGCTCCTGTAATCCCCAGGTGGTAGTGACAACAACACAAAATATAGGCTATGTTGGAGGGAGGACTGTCACCATCAATTTGAAACTATTACTTCTGAAATCGGTTTATTTTATGTTTCCTGAGATTGAGTAGAAATCTCTATTTTGAACGTTTTTAGAACGCTTTCATAAGTAATTATCATGCCAAATTTCAAGTTGCTAGCCCCTTGAGTATCACAAAAAACACAATTTAGAACGTTTTTTAAAATGCAACCGCAAGATGGTAGAGAAGCCGACATGAAGTAGATTCCTATATTAGAACAAGGGCTGTCATCATCAATTTCCAACCACTACTTTTGAAATCGGTTGGGTACTTTCTGAGATTGCGTAGAAATCGCAATTTAGAACGTTTTTAGAACTCTTTTCGCGCATTTTCACGATATTTAAATTTCGAATTTTTTAAGAAATGTTATTAGAGATCATTTATATCTTATAAGTAATTATCATTCCAAATTTCATGTTTCTAGGCCCTTCAGTAACACAAAAATCGCATTTTTGAACGTTTTTTTGCTCCTGCACCCCCTTTGGGGGTAATGGCACCGACATAAAATGTAGTCTACGTTGCAGAAAGGGTTGCACCATAATTTTGACACCATTATTTTTTAAATCGGGTAGGTACTTCTTGAGATTGCGTAAAAACCGCCATTTAGAGAGTTTTTTAGAACGCTTTTTGCGCATTTTCAGCCCTTTTAAATTTCGATTTTTTTAAGAAATGTTCTTGAGATCATTATACGTAATAAGTAACTAACATGCCCAATTCCATGTATCTGGTCCCTTCAGTAACACAAAAATCGCAATTTCGAACTTTTTTTGCTCCTGCACCGATTTTAGGGGTAGTGGCACCTATATAAAATGTAGCCTATGTTGGAACAAGGGTTGTTACCATCATTTTGACACCATTATTTTTTAAATCAGTTTGGTACTTCCAGAAATTGCTTAAAAATCGACATTTAGAACGCTTTTCGCGCATTTTCACCACTCTTAAATTTCGAATTTTTAAAGAAATGTCGTTGGAGATCATTAGTATCTTGCATGTAACTACCATTCCAAATTTCATCTTTCTAGGCCCTTCAGTAACACAAAAATCGCATTTTTAGACCGATGTTTGCTCCTGCACCTGCTTTTGGACATAAGATATAGCCTATGTTCTAAGTAGGACTAACACTTCATTTTGATACCATTACTTATGGGATCGGTTCGGTAGTTACAGAGCTTACCTCCTGCAAATAAACAATTTTTACCTCTTTATAATATTAGTATAGATTAGATGAGGAAGTTAGTTTGAAAACTCGCCTTATCCAGAAAATCATATTGTGGGAAATCCCGAAAACCTCCGACTGCGTTCAGTGGTTTTATTTACTAGTAAATCTGCAGATCAGGAGCCTCAACGTCATCATTGTTTTTTAACACTCATTGCATAATATTCAACTTCCTACAAATCGCTTTTTAAAGTTTTCAAATCACATAAATATTTATGAGCATACAAGATACTTCGTAAATTTTCAGAAATTAAAAGTGTTAAACAAGTGGTTGTACATTGATGTTCTGAAATTCTGATGAGCTACTTATTCTGGTAACTTTTTAAATCAAAAATTGCATTTCTTCAAGGGGGCTCTGCCCCCCTGAACCCCCCGTAGTCTATTTAAATTTTCATTCGTAATTTTTTATTGATTGTGCGGATGGTTATAGTATATCTTAGATTTTTTTTACGCTGTGATTTATAAGGATAAGCATATTTTTTTTAATAAATTAATAAAATTAAAATTTAAAGTAAAATATTCATGTTAACCGTACACAGACAATAAATCTTGAAGTGACGCCAAAAATGTAACCCTAAAATCGCTATATTCGGCACAACACAACGACGTCCTTAAAAAAAAAAAAAAAAAAAAAAAAAAAAAAAAAAAAAAAAAAAAAAAAACGGATGAAGTCAAAGAATTTGGACCCTGTTCCACGTGCTTGTTTTGTTTGGGCCGAATGAGGGCATTTAAATATGAGCGATAACGCACATCGTATTGCAAGCTGTTTTTACGGCATACTGCATCTCCATCTATCTCTTTCCTCCGTGAATAATAGTTAATTTTATTTTACCCAAGATCTTTTATTCCAGCATCTTTGTTTTCGATAAATGACGTCTAATTCACCTGCTATGCGTACTTACTCAAAACTTTTCATCTTGTTATATTAAGAAATACTCGAGAGTTTTCTTTTTATTTTTAATATGCTGCCATATTAATTTTTCTATTCTTAATTTTATTTTTCATTTTCCTGTTTCACGACAAAACATTTCAATTGAAAATTGTTTAAAAGAAAATATTATTCCGGGTTTTGATTTTCTTGGCAACAATTAAAGAAATATTGGTAAATGTTATGGGAAAATGTTACGTTATTCTCCATGAAAATAATGAACTTTTGTATTTTGAAGCAAAATATTTCAATAAAATAAATGAAATATTGCCTATTTTTATTTCTGGGCTAAAATCCTTCTATATGCAAAGATACAAATGCATTAATTCATCTGTTTTGACGTTGGCTTTACTCAAGCATTATACACGCAATTATACTAATATTATTAGGACCAAATACGTTGCTAGGCAACTGAGAATGAAAAGGAAAAAAAAATGAAATATGCTTTATGTCAATTTGATAAAACAAAATCCTTTATATTATTGGAAAACATGCATAAAATTCCCCCCAATATTATAAACCTAATTAAAAAAATCTCGCAAATATATTGACATAATTTATTGGAATAATTTAATAATGTTATTTAAAAATTTCAGCATCAAAAATTTACCATTTAAATCCATTTTTCATATGAGCCATTTCTTTCAACAAATGAAAATCTGAAAATCGTCTGACTTGCCATTGAAAAGCATTATAGAGCAAAATAAAATGTTCCATATTTCCCGAACGAATGAACCAAATTTAACCAAAAACTATACAGCTAAGTCCGGGTACCTCATCAACATTCCCAGTGAATTTCAAGCCTATCGGATGCTTTTTGCGGCAGTTATCGCAGAACAGACAGACAGACTAACAGAAACCAAAACTTTTCGTGTCTCCACAGTAAGCCTTCACTGACGTTTCGGCAATAAACCTAGATTTTTACAACGCCAATAATACACAACTAGTAAATCTGCAGATCAGGAGCCTCAACGTCAGCTCTACAATTCATTGTGTTTAGCACCCTTTGAGTAATATTAATCTTTCTACAAAAAACGAAATTTAAAGTTTTGAAATTGCATAAACATTTATAAAACGAAAAAATATTTCGAAGGTTTCTGACATTAGAAGCGTTAAATTAAACCCCTTGTTATGTAATGGTATTCTGAAAATCTCATGAGCTACTTATTCTGTTAATTTTTAGATAATAAAGTAGATTTCTTCAGGGTGGCAGAGCCCCCCTGAACCCCTTCGTAGTGTAATTTAATTTACATTTGTAATTATCAATTAATTGTGTTAATGTCCTTTAGTAAATTCTACCAATAGACGGAAACGTACATGAATTCTTTTCTACAGCCCTGTATATTACGTGAAGATTTTTACGCGTCGTCTATAACATTTAAATTTAATGCAGACAAAAAACCCTCTTAAAACTGCTCATATCACATTTCCGGGGATTAGTATGCATAGTGTGCACCATATATCCAGTTTCTGCGGAGTCCTGTATATGGTTCTATTTAAATTCTGCAAACATTTGTTAGTATACTAAATGTAATTGGGCTGGGAAATACATAACTCAAATAATAATAGAAAAAAAACACTGAAGCAATTCGCGCTCATTTTCATTTATACTTACGAATTCATTTGTGTATCCCTGTACATGGTCTATACAATATTTAAGCACTACTTATTAAGCACAAATTTACTTAACGTTTAAAATGCACACCATAATCGAAAATGCTCTTCAGCAATCATCCCTAATAGACCAGAACTGTATCCGAAATTTTTGATGTGACCCTATAAATGAACGATAAATACGATACAAATCATATTCAAGCTTCTTGTAGTCAACCACAGTAATGTAATTTAATTTCATAATGTTTGAATTAGTGCAACACAATTAACACACTGACGACAGGCAATTTAATTAAATCTGGGTTTAAAAACAGTAGAAGCTCCTCCCTCTTCTGAAAGTGTCTCGGAAATTGGTTTCTGAGATATGTTTTTCATATTTATGCAGCAGTAAATATCTTTCAATGTACGGATGTAATATATAATGTCTTACAATCTATAAAAAATATGGACAACACAATATATATGTCTTTTCTGTAAGGTAGAAGTCACTCCCTTAGCCAATGATGTATTCTGAATAAAAACGAGAATTCTCGTTTCCCGTCGCTAATGTGTTAAAATAAGCTGTGAAAAGTTTTTTTCCCCCGTAGACCACATTTTAATCGACCACTTTTGTGTGACCCTGAAAAAAACATATGCTTTGCACCCCATATTCTACAAAAATGTTTCAAAAATACATATCAATTTTATTATTTTGTAACAGAGTAACATCATTAAAAAACGCCACAAAAGGATTTTCTTCAAAGATTGTAATATTATGAATACTTTTGAGTTCCCTGTACGCATGCTGTAAGTGCTACACATAACATATTTTATAGTAACCAGGTTCTAGTGCACCTTAATAAAGTATATAAATTTCATTACGTTTAAAATTGTGTAACATTATTAAAATACACCGCAGACGATTTTTCCCAAAGACTATAATGTAACGGAATAGTTTTGAGTGCCCCTGTAATTAAGCTATGGATGCTACACTCTTTATTTTTAATACCAAACATACTTTGGCAAACCTCAATAACGTATATCAATTACATGTAATCCCGACTATATTTACGCGAGTTAGAGCACGTAGAGAAACACGGCAGGCGACAGATAGAAAAACTGAAGTCATAAATATTTTTCATCCATGTTGGAAAGTGTTAAAAAGGATTTACATGCCTTTAACTGTACTTTTTTTTCACTTATAGCATGGTTAAACATTAGTTTAAACACCCTAATCCATACGATAGCAATAACACATTAAAAGTCCCCCAAAATATGCATATCTGGAGATCTATAAATCTACTGGAAAATAATTCATTATCGTGCCCACTGTTAATTGCATAAATTGCATCGATTTGGCGCGATAAAATATTTTTTGTGATAGCCTTTTAATAGTATCTGCAACAAAATTAACGTAATTTACAAACTTCATTCATATTTGACGCAATGATAGGCTACGAATAACAGTCGCTAGGCAACGAAGAAAGGAAAAAAAAAGAAATATGTATCATGTAAAACAAGAAAATTAATTTAAAAATTCTTTATATTATTGGAATACATGTATAAATGTCCTCAAAACATTATACACGTAAATAAAAAAATCTGATAGATATATTGATAAAACTTCAATATAATAGGGATAATTTAAAACCCTTATTTGGAATTTTAGTATCCATAATTTGACATTTAAATCCATTAATCAAACGTGCCATTTTCTTTCAACAAATGGAAATTTGAAAATCGTCTGACTTGCCGTAGAAAAGCATTATAAAGAAAAATAAAATCTTCTATATTTTCCGAACGAATGAACCAAATTTAACCAAAAACTATACAGCTACGTCCGGGTATCTCACGAATATGCCCAATTAATTTCAAGCTGATCGGGTGCTTTTTGCGGCAGTTATCGCGGAACAGACGGACAGACAGACAGACAGACAAACGGAAATCAAAACTTTTCGTGTCTCCACAGTAAGCCTTCACTGACGTTTCGGCAATAAAGCTATTTTGCAGATTGTAGTATTTTTTCGATGCATGTTTCCCAATAGAATAGACTTATAGAGAAAACTTTTTTTTGATAAGGCAAGTTTTAAAACTCTTGTTCTCATATGTTTATCTTCCATAATCAAAATTTACTTGTACAAGGATACAAACCTTCAAATGGTCATCTGTGAAACCGACCAGATATTAAAATAGGTTTGCGTTCACGAATAAATTATAAGAAATTTCTATGATGAGTTTTACAATGAAAGAAATATATTCATTTCCAAGGAATCGTAGTTTTAGATGCGCAAAACTTTCCAAATTGTATTGAATTTTTATCAAACATTTTCGATTCCGGCGGTGAATTCCATTTTATGTGCTTTTCTTTAATTTTATACACCATATTATTTCCAAAAGTTGTAAACTTCTGGTTTCGAAGGTGTAACAATATCCATTTAAATACACTTTCAAAAGGAAAAAAAAAGAAAAATTGAGAATGTTTTTAAAAGTTTTACAGTTCAAAATATACATTTTAAAAGATAAAACATAACTTTAAAATTAAACCGTGTATAAAAAAACATACTTAAAATTCTCAATTAAAATTTACTGCGTACGCTTTATTTTTTGAAAATATTTAAAATAAGTTTCTAGACTAATTCTATTTTACCAGACTAACGTTCACTTCAAAATTAGAAATAATCAATGCCAAAACATGAAATGAATATTTTCTCTCTCAGCTCAATTTTGTGCAGTCCCACAGACGCTTACCTAGTTTGTAAATTTGGGAATATTTTTGTAGCCACAATTTCATGTTAAATTAGAAAAATTAAATAAAATTCCATCTAAGTAAAGCATATGAAAAAATGAAATTTTTGGATTGGATTTCAAAAGCATGCAGATAAATACAGAAGCTTTATTTTTACAAAAACATTTGAAATGCGCTTCTAGAATACTCCCATTTTCATTGTTTCAAGTGTTTTCAATATTGGATTAGAATACTAATCATTAAATAATGTGTCTCAAATTCACCAAAAAATTTAGAAGAATTTCTGAATTACATGTGAATTTAATGCTACAAAAATAATCGACAAGAGTATGAACAATAATGTCCAAATCTAGGTTACAGCAATATAAGAGAATATAAACGTTGAGAAAATCTATTATAAAAATATAAATGCAGGGATTACATATAAAAAATCAATAAAAGGCCGCAGAGGACACGAAGATAAAATGTCTATACTAGTAACATTCCGGAGGGGTTAGGAATATTCTCGCCGTAAGAACTTTAAACTATCATTGAAGAGTGATTTAAGCATGGACTTTCCAGCAGAATTGCGCACTTTTGAATTGAAATTACAAGACAAAGGAAAAGACTTCGCAAGTTCGATCCCCTGCGCAAAAGGGCTAATAATATGGATACCTCTATTTAACGTAGAATACGAAAAATTATATAATAAGAATTATAATCATGACTGTAACAAATTGTTAACAATTGTTTAATCATAAGCATATATCAGATCTGAAACATTCAGGTATTGTCTTTAATCTTTTAATTCCTATAGAAATTGTCAGAAAAATATAATATTTTATAATAAAGATATTTTTTTACTTTCTTAAAATAATACACTGGGAAATGAACTTTTCTTCTATTTTAAATTCCAGTACTGTAAGTTTCATTCCTATATAATATATTACACAAAGAAAAAATATTTTTAATTATTGATTTGATTTAAAATTTCATTCACTAAACAAAGCGCGATTGAAGTTATCTTATCAATAATGAAACAAAATTTTTATTCATAAAACACAATTTAAAATGTTTTCTTGGTACAATGCCAAAAGTAAAACAAAGAATCTTAAAATAAGTAATTCATTTAAATATGCTTAAAGAAGAACAAAGTATTTTATTTTTCTGCAAAGAAAAAGTAAAAAAAAAAATGATCCTGTTGAGTAAAAATTACTGCAAAAGGAAAATATACTTTCCATCCGTAGTCACAAATGCATTGACATTTATTTACAAAGCATATTTTTCCTTAATTTAACATGTAATTTATTTGACAATGTCTGTTTGTTTTTCGAAACGTAAAAATAGTAAATTAGCATTTATCATTTGTTTAAAAACATTCATATCTCAATGGCATTCACTTAAAATAATAATAAAAGAAACATATTACAGACTTTAAAATAATAATAAAGTATAAAAAATGAATAAAAGGTACATTTAAAAAAAAGAAACAAACAGACAGTTGTTTATATTTGAATTGAAATGCATAACAACATACACTGAAATAGAGAAAACTTTTATTGCAGAATGTCCTTCTTTTTTCTTCAAAAGAAATGTAAAACCAGCATTTTTTTCATAAACTGGCGAATAAAAATGTGGTTATAAAAAAAAAGGTGTTTGATGTTAATTTTGTTAAGAGAAGAACAGATATATGTAGTTGGTTGATAGCGCATGGTAATTATTATCACCTAATACTATGCAATTTACATGTGGAGCACATAGTTATAAAACTTTTCACTAATCCTTTCAGCACGTGTGAAACGATTGCAAGAGGTTGCATTACATTACATTTTCAAGAATTTTACAGGCAGTTAATTAAATATCTAACTTACAGGAGTTATAACATGTGTTAACGAAGGGGTCTGATGGATAATGAAAAACAGCGTTTTATCAGGGAAATAAAATAAGGACTTACACTAGCACAGGTCTGCAAAAACATAATTCTAGCCAAAAGCCTCATTAGAAAAAACTGGATATTAAACTAAACATTGATGTAAGAGGTAAACCAAACCAACTTCGAAAACTGTAAAACTCTGATCCGGGTTTTTTGACAACGATTTCTAAAAGAAAACGTCAACCCATATCGCAAGGAATTTCTTTGCAACAACAGGAACTTGACTATAAAAACCTACCGTTAGTGGAAGGCTTCATATTTGTAGACTGTAGGCATAAAGGCCAACGGTTTGTGTCTCCCTAAATCGGGCTGTCAGATAAGTCCGTTTGCAGAAAATCAGGAATAATCGGGATTGAACTGCAGCCGAGTGCTCTTCACTGAAGGGTTGGTTACATTTGTTTTGCTTCGAGCACTATGAAAAATAGAATCCAACTCACTACAAACTCCAGGCCGTAGTCGGACATCCAAACCATAATTCCTTCTCTTGTAGGCAGCAAACTAGATAATAAATAAGTATGGTGGTTGGTCCACATATGAGTTTCTTTTGTTATTTGGTCAAAGACTTTTTAAACGTATTACGAACTCAAGACAGCAAAATTCGCGCAGTAGGGCAGGCAATAACTTGGAAGACATCGGTACATAAATGGAGGACTCACAGTATGAGCTGGTAACGCTTTTGAACTCCCGCACTGATGTACAGATTTCTAAGAGTGCAACTATGAGTGCTTAAATATACAAACATATGATTCTTGATTCCTATAATATGTGGTTTATGGGTGCAACTAGTAATAACTTCCTCATAAAAGATAATGATTCTCGCCCCCATCTCGATGCACTAAATGACCGATTATACTGAAGAAGAAGAAATCCAGTGATGGAATGGCCCGATTATTCTCAGAAATTAAATCTGAGAGAACATTTGTAGGACACATTAAAATGGTACCTTGTATCGCTGGAGGCAACACTTATAAGTTTTGATGAGCTTCACGGCGCCAACCATCGTAGTTAAACATTGTTCCTTAATAATTTCAGGGCAATCTAACGCACATCGGGGAAAATTACTGTTAAGCTTGTACTTTAATTATGGTTGATCTCACATCTTTTTAATGTTTAATATTTAACTATAAACATTGCAACACAATCTTTCTTTACTCTACTTTATATAACATTTCTTAAGATCTCATTATACAGGGTTATTCTAAATGATGGACCCATTTTCAAAAAAATGTATTCATTAAAGTACAAATTCAAAATGAGCAATTTTTAATCCAATGAAAAGAGAAAGTTTCAAAGTTTTTTTTAAAGACATTATAAATGTTCAACGTGCCCACCGTTTGCTGCAGTGCAAACATAGTGATAGTCAAACTCGTCTCATACATGAGAAAGCCTATCTGCTGTTAGTGAGTGCACGGCTTGGAAACCAGTGATGGTTCAGAAGCGGCCGGTACAGGCCGCGCGGCAATAGGTCGCGATTTTGTTTCACTGTCAGTTGTGAGTGAGATGGCTACTGTGGAGCACAAGGTTTTCTGTGTTTTTGAGTTCGCAAGAAGTGAGTCACAAATTGCAGTGAAGTGGTCATTGTATACCAAATTATATATTAACGGTGCACACATTGAACATTTATAATGTCTTAAAAAAACTTTGAAAATTCCTCTTTTCATTTCTATAAAGATTGTTCATTTTAAATTTGTACTTTAATAAATGTAATTTTTTGAAAATGGGTCCATAATTTACAATAGTCCTGTATATATACTATATATATACCGGGTGTATATCAAAATGGAGGCAAAATATTACAAGGTGATAATAAAGATATATGGTGTCAACGCAAGCAGTGAGAATTTGAAAGGTAATTTTCCACTGTCGCAGTTAAAGAATTAACATAAGAATGAAAAGAGATATTCCAGAAAACCTTTTATTAACAGGGATGTAATTAATGTACGTGCTCAAAGACATTGCTCAAAAGGTCTTCCGCCAGCTCTAATCTGTATTCAATAGGTTGCAATGTAATCATACCTGTGGGATAGGGACTGATGCGCATCTGCAAATACACCAGGCATTTCCCGAATATCGCCGGCAACAAAGGCACTCCTGGCGACTAGATCCATATCGGTTTCAATGGGGAGTTCGTAGATTAGGCTTTTTATGTGGCCCCCACAGCAAAAAGTCCAAAAACGAAAGATCCGGCGATCTTTGTGGCCAAGCTATGGGACCACCTCGACCAATCCATCGGACTGGGACAGTGGAAAACTAACCTTTATCTTCTCATCACTTGCGTTCCGACCATATATTATATGACGAAATTTGCTCGAATATATATTCTTTATCACCCATAAAGTTTTGCGCATTTTTTCAGATACACCCTGCATATATATATATATATATACAGTCGTATATGTTTGAAATACGATATTCTGGACTTTGAAGACATTTCAGGTGTGAAAAAATAAAGATCTTGTACATATTTTAGGCTATTTGCTATTAATATTTCCTATTATCTGTATTTCATTATATTGTACCAGAGTTATTTCTAACCAGTGATATTTTTTAATTGGAACTCTCAAAATATTTGGGGATAATAATGTAGCAAGTTGAATTCAAATTTTGGTCTGAAGTGTGTAAAAATCAGCAGTTAAATACCAGTAATAAAGCAGTAAAAAGGAAAAAAAGATTTTCATGGGTATCGGTGTAATCCTATTTTAATCGTATTGGTGGATAAATGAAAGACTACTTCCGACACTACCGAACATGATATCAGTACAAATTCTAGAAAAAGGGACACGTTAATATCCAGTCGTTTCTAGGAAATGCGTTATTGATTTGTAAAAATTATTGCGTTAATGTTATTCTTTGCGGTTTTTTAATTAGGTAACTGGTATATTTTGGAGCTAATTTAATTTGAGTTAGATTGATATTAAAATCATGTGTGCTTTAAATCGATTAACTTTTATACGTTGAGGATTCATGGAAGTTCTATTTTTTAAAATATTATCGATTTTACAATTTTGATAATTTATGTAGGTAAGTTCTTATAATTGTTTTTGAAATAGGTTTTCTTTTGAGTAAAACATGTCAAGAATGAATCCAATCAACGTTATTTAGATGATTTATTATCCAAATGTGATGTATGATGGGTTGGAGAATGAAAAATCATTTGGATGTTTGTTATCCTGTTGTTGCGAAAAAACGTAAAAAATTACAGTTGATATTTGCAAAGAAACAGCATTTCCAAACTACTATTGAACAATCACAATCAATTTTCCTCTTAAGTGTATAATACCAACTGGACAAATTCATGATTTATATACTTATACACGGATACATATCCTAGGTAATTCCAAACTCTTAACAGTTTCATTTATAAAGCTAAAAACATATGCCACTCTTTTTTCTGAATTGTAAAGGAGAGAAATTTGAACGACATAGCTAATCAAAATTTTGCTTCTATTTGGACAATTTCTCCAGCAAACTTCATATATTTGAGGTGTCCATTTTCATGTTTTTAAGTTTTTAACGTCGGCTATAATTTACTTCCATTATGAAATATTTATTTTTTATTTTAGTATCTGTCACATTCGAGATTAATTTACATAACTAAAACATGTCAACATTCCTCTCGGGTCTCCCACACCTCACTCCCATGTAAAAGATAAAAAAAAATAAAAAATAGAAATTTTGGTTGTGAGGAATCCATGTAATTTTAAGAGTCATAAAATATATAATCATCTGAATTACATTTAAATTTTGAATATTTTATGCTAAAACACTGCAAGTATTCTGAAGCAAGTGCCCCTCGTGTTATACTATATTACTACTACAATTTGACACACTGTGATTTTCCATTACTTGCGTATAAATCTCATAATTTGACTATTATAATTTTTACGTCGAATATTTAAAATCATTTGAAAAATAATCAAACCAATAAACCAAATACCTGCTATTAAATATTTTACACACAAAAATTATGATAGGGTATAAGTATTTTTTCGTTTCATTACAAAGTGGTCATTGAGTCTTTGACTATTTGTGGTAGGTGACACAATACTTTTATTTTTCGTTTAAGCACATTGCCAAAAAATTTGAAAAACAAAATTTCATAAATTCCATTTGATATGTTAGCAAATTAAAAATTTATCCAAAAATCAATCAATCAATGTTACAGATAAACACCTGTTATTTGGCCACACTTTGAACAATGTTTTTAAATAAATTAATTTTTGATTTATATGATACTTCATAAAAAAACCAAGCACAACACCTGTTATTGAAATAAAACAGCAATATTTTCTAAAATATTAATTAACTTTATCCAGTCCGCAGGGACAACCGGATAGGTAGGCAATCTCAATCACTTTCCTTGAATAAATAGGAAATAATTAATTCATCTTTTTTTATCTATACTAATATTTTAAAGAAGTAACGTTTGTGTGTCTGTTTATTTTTAGGAGCAATCTCTGGAACTACCGAACCGATTTTAAAAGTAATTGTAGCAAATTGGTGGTGACTGTCCCTGTTCCAACATAGGCTATATTTTATGTCGGTGACACAATTCCTAAGAGGTTGCAGGAGCAAAAAGTTTTACAAATGCGATTTTTGTGTTACTGAAGGTCCTAGAAACTTGAATTTTGGTTTGAGGTACAATTTCTATGCAATATCAGGAAATAAAAAACTGATTTCAAAATTAATAGTTGCAAATTGATGGTGCCAGTCCTTGCTCCAACATAGGCTATAATTAATGTCGTTGCCACTAACACTTTGGGGTTGAAGGAGCAAAAAAGTTCTAAAAATGCTATTTTTGTGTCACTGAAGGGCCTAGAAAATTCAAATGTGGCATGATAGTTACTTATAATATATAAATTCTATACTATATTATAGCATCATATTAGAATTATATATACATATAATATATAATTCTCATGTTCGACTAATGTAGTATAAGAATGCATTTTGGTCAAAATTTGGCTTAATTAGTCTTTTCTGAATCATCCATAGCAGTATAATTTCCAATCAGGAAAATAGGAACACAAATAGTACTCGACATATTTCAACTATTATGCGAGCAAAGCCGCTGGTTTTGCCATTTTAAAGTAAAGGCATTGGGGAGACTTCTCGCCAATCAAAAACGTTGTGTAGATATTAATACTATATCCGAAAAACATTTAAACGAGAAAATATTATATTTAGCAGAAAATAAATGTCACCGATAGGTCTTGACTATACTTTCATTCGATATGTACACAAATGTAATATAACAATGAAGCTGGTGTTTAAACATTAATATAAAAAATACGAACAGCGATTAAGAGTTTTGCCAGTTTCAGCTCTAGAGAATACATAAATTGATATAATTTTGATGAGAAAATATCACCAAGAGAAACGTATTTGTATGAAAATAGATTTACAAATCGACATGTTTAATGAACGGGTAAAATGATCGGTTGATTTTAAGTAGCGAAAAGTTTGAATTGAATGGAATCACTTATCATTCAATTTTTGCTGTTGATGAAATTGGAGTGGCTTTATTGCAAAGTTCTGATAAAGTCTAAAGTGTTGCCAAGTTGTTGAAAACCAATGGTAAATGTTAATTAATTATGAAATGAAATGAGATTATCGAAATATACATGATGAACGTACAAAAGCAGAATGATAAATTGTACCTGTTATATAATTTTAATGTACAGGAGAATGACAATTTGTTTTTGAAAAAGATGACATTTTAAAGTTATATTATTAGGTTTTACTTATTTAAAATATGAAAGACAGATCTGAATAAAAATTGAAACTACGAAAAGGAAAATGATTTTACAATTAAAATTGGAGGTCTGAAATATAGAATTATTTATTTTCAAATTATTTGAATGTTAAATTAGCAATAAAATATCTGACAGGATCACAGCTATTGTAATTGAAAAACTATAACACCTCTAAGTAACACCTGGTTAAGAGTTTCAATTTTTAAAAGAAAAAGGAAGACATTTAATAACTATGATAAGTAATGTTGTTGAATTAAAAAGGTCATATTTAAATAAATTTACGATTTACACTTTTAAAGATATATAATGAAACCTTTAAATCAAAACTATCATACAATAAAATTGCAGCTTTACAACAATCTCTTCAATTAAAATCACAAACATTTTTCTCATTTACTTTCTGTCAGTACCTTTTTTGTTCTAATTTATTTTTCAAAGATTTAGAGGTGACAGACTGCCTTGCAATCTCCTGAGTAGCCCATGTCCAACAGTGCAGGCAGTCGGTAACAATACAAAAAGCCAAAACTTACTTGACAAATCATATTAGTGACAGGTAATATGTAAGATTTGGTAGGCATCTGAAATTGATTAACCCTCTACTGCCCACTACAAGAAATTGCTATGGAAAAACTTATTTGTTTGTCTTATTTATGCTGCTGTGCGTCAAATAAAAAAAAAATATTTAAAATTTTGACATTTTGTTATATTTTAAAGGACTTCTGTATGGTGTCGTATATGCTACCATGGGCAGATTAGGAGGGAAAAGGAAGAATTTTACCACATTTCAAATTTATTTTATTTTTTTTGAATAAGCTGTTATTTTTGCATATGTTACACCTTAAGACAGTTTCTTTCTTTGTTTATACTTAGGAATACGTCGCATTTTTGACACTTTATTGAAGAAAATGTTCTCCTCGGACAAATATGGTATCTTTGGCGTTTTTGTAAATATGTAGACCTATGATGAACGCCATAAGTCCTTGTTTCCTAAAAGTGGATAAACGATATACTTCCAATATTCACATTTAAATTATGATATACATATAATGAACATGTACATTTTAGATGTGAAAATATTTTTCAGTATGTAAATTTTACCTTTGATGGTTCCTCTTTTCGAGCCTTTTTCTTAGGCTGCTGGACTTTTGGACTCTCGAGAGATGGTCTACCTACCTTCTTCTAAACAACAATGGACTCTCCCACGAAATGGGTTCTTTATTTCATCAATCGACTACTTACATTCTTTTGGTATAGATAGCATGTTATTTCTCAACATAGATAACCATGTGCGCAATTTCCTACATTTATCAAGTCGCATAGTATCACCAACACTTAAATTATCAACAATATATATATATATATATCCTAAAGTCTTTTCAAATATGTTTCAAGACACGACTCCATCAATTTATTCATACCTTTTCCATCTTCCCAGTATCCTCTAATATGTGGTATTCGAACAAGACCCATTCGAATGTACATACCTAAAAATTGCTCCATTTCATATTCCGTGAACATAATTGAATTCCCTGTTACTTGAACACTGTACAAACTTGTTTCTGATAAAAAAATAATGTGATTATATCGAGTGATATAAACATTTTAAAATAATGTAATGGAGGTGGAAGAGGCTTTATTGGATCCGGAAAATCGTCGTCACCGGCAAGAGCCAACATATTTGATTCTTTTTTCTTCTATACGATTCTTTCTTTAGAGTTACTTTCGCCAATGTTCAACAAACTCTATTTTTTCTTCATTTAAGTTATTCGCCTCTTCAAATTCTTCATCTTCTGATCTTTACTCATAACCAACATCGTGTGTTTGAGGGGGCAAACAATCATCGTCACTATCATTTTCAGATAAACCCGAGTCACTTTTCAATTCATCTACAAAAAACTATAGCATCTTCTACTTTAATAAATATTTGTTTCCCTTTGCATCTTTGAAAAAGCTGACCGGAAGTAGATGGATGCAATAATAATAATAATAGATATACATAGTCAAATTTTACATATAACATTACACATAACTTTACATATAATAAACATATAATTTTAAACTTCAACTATTTTTTTCGGATATATTTAATAACATACAGGGCCGGGCAACCATCGGACAAATAGGGCGTCTGATCGAGCCCCCAAGCGTCTCAAAAAATTCAAGGTAACGTTATCTCTGTGTAAAATAACAATATTACGGTTGTAAATTCGACTTTAAATATTTTTTGGAAAATGCTAGCATTAACTTTATTTCATACAGCCTAAGTTGATATAATTGTCGAAGAAAGTATAGATATGAGGATCGTGAAATCAACAGTAAAAGGTAAACGCAAAAAATAAATATTTAAAATATTCTAAAAAATAGAAGATTTTTTGAAATAAAAAATAATTATACATATTATCATTGAGATAAACGGCATGTTACTCTTCATACATTTAATATTCTATAATATAAATTACTCTATGACATATAGAACTTTTAAAAATGATTTTTATTACTCAAATATTACACTTAAAGATGTTGGACCCCGTTAAGTGTTTTGCCAAGGCCCTGCGTGTCATTGCGCCGCCCCTGATAACATGATCATTTGAATTAAACGTAAAACAAGTAGCAAAAGCACTAAGCTAACACTAAGAAATAAAAATTTTCTATGAAAATAACATGGTAGCAAAATGCTACCACAGGATCATGATCACTAACGCCCGTGGTATCAGATTTGCTACCTTCATTTTAATTACTCATTTTACCATTAAAAAGCAAGCCTACATTGAACTTTTATGTGCAAATAATAGCAGTAACTATATTTATAACTATCTGTCATGTGTATTTAGTTTTATTGCAATAAAATATTTGAAAAAATTAGCTATAACTTACTAGTGTAATTGAACCACCAATTGGAAGAAGGGAACAAACGCCACTTTTTGACACATTCATTTTTCTACATTTTTACATTCTGTAGACGTGTAGCGCTTAATTGTGAGTTCGAAGAAAATAACAAAAACCATTCGCTTCGTATGTTTTTTTTTTTTATTTTGTTTGAACTCTCAACTAAGCGCTACGTCTAAAGAATGTAAAAGTGTAGAAAAATGAATGTGTCAAAAAGTGGCGTTTATTCCCTTCTTTTAATTGGTGGTTCAATTGTTATTTTACCATATTTATCAGACATGCTTTTTCAAACTATTTTTTTTCTTATTTAGTACTGCCACGTGCATTCAAATGGCATACCTAATATTACCTAAAGTTACAGTTATGCTGTAATGACTTAAAATACACATTATTTATGAAATTTCGTGCTAAACATTAAAGTTAAACTTATGGTAACAAATGTGCTACCATGGGCAGTAGGGGTTAAATAAGTGTAAATAATTGAGCTTATTTTACAAAGATATATGCTTAAATGTAAGATGCACGTAAAATCCCAACCATAAGTGCGCATCAAATTTTTGGAGGTGGATGGTAAATTGTCCAAGTGTTTGAAAAGAAGAAAAAGTAATAAAAAATTTACAGGAACTTCCGTTTTTGTTTAACATGAAGAACAAGGCGGCAGAAATAAATGTCTTGGAATGTTTAAAGAAAGGCAAGCTTTATTTTAATTTTTATTATGATCGTTTTTATCCTAAAGACTAATTTCTACTGCTAAATAACACAGGTTGTTTGTGCAAAATAAATTATTTTAAACTCATTCAAAGTGATATAACTCGCATGATAAAACTAACCAAAGGTAAATAAAGTATAACTTCTGAAAACCTTCCACAGTTTAAATTTTTTTTGGGGGGCTTCCAGTTCATTTTAGATTAACGATATGTCATTAAGGGCATGTTTAGACACTTTCTTATGCCAGTAAAATATCGTCCAAATTTCAGTTCTGGTTTAAAAAAGGTTCTGTGTGTTACTAAATTAAGGGGGAAAATATCTCGGACAGTTGATTCGGTTTAATTATTTGCCATAAATTAAAAGAAGTTTAAAACGGATTATCAAGAATGAAAAGCGTTATAGAAACAAACCACTTTAAAGATTTTATTAAAATAATTGCCAAAAGTATATGTTTTAATTTTTTAATATGTATAATTCATTTGAACATATTGTTAGTAGCAACAAATTATTCGTTTTTCAATAAAGAAAGAAAAATGTTGGTGGCATGTTAAGCGACGTTTATTGAGAAGAAGGAATATATATATGTAGGATTTAAATTTAAGCACCGTTTATTTTCTTTATGACGTGAATTATCAATAAATTAACTGACACTCTGATATTTTTATGATCCATGGTTTCAAAGCACGAGTTATGAAAATTCACGATTACGAGATCATGTTTGGATATATTCAAAGATTGGAAAAGAGTCGGTATATAAAATAATGTTGTACATGAAGCATCGGCTTATCAGATGCCAAGGAAGGTATTGTTAAGCCTAATCAAATTATTCGTAAGAAATATGTTGTAAGTTTTAAGTGAGAAAAGTGCTGTATTTAGAAAAGTATCAACGAAGTGATGTAAAGTTACACTTATAGAATTGTATTAAAGTGTATGTGTTGTGATTCAAACGTCTACTTTTTCAAATCATCTATATATTAACATTTTACAAACAATAACTTCTACAAATTTGGGGGCTCGATGCCGGGATGTTAAGCAACTATTAGTGGAATAGATAGTAAAATATTAATCGAAGTGAAATTGTTGTCAATCGACAATGTCAAAAGATGGATTGTGAATGAACAAGGCAAGTGTGTAAAAACCGTAGTCATATTTATCCAAGTACAAGTTTGAAAAAAATGGTATCCTTAATTAAAGCTAAAAGAATTGATCTAATAGATCTCTGCGAGGAATGCGGAATTCAACCACCAGAAAAACCGACGATCCCTATATTAATAAAACTAATTAAAAGCTGGGAGGATTTCAACGAAGATTTTATAAAGGACCGCTTAGAAGTAATTAGGACAGCTAGAAAAGAAAAAGCTGAGATTGAAGAGAATGTTAGAAAAGAAAAAGCTAAGCTTGAAGAAAAGAAACTACAGGCACAAGCAGAGATTGAAGGAAAGAAACTGAATATGGAAATGGAGGAGAGAAGATGGAGAATAGAATTGGAAGAAAAAGATCGCGAAAGAGAATTTGAAATTAAGAAAATGCAACTGCAAGAAAATTTAAGACAACACATCGATGTGAACACAAGGACAAATCCAGGTAAGCAATATGTATTGCTTAGATTATTAACAAAATATGATAGTACGACTGATATTAGTTTATACTTGGCTATGTATAAAAGGCAAATGGCGCAAACGGGCATTGATAAAAAAGAGTGGGTCAGATATTTAATTAACCTAATGCCGTTAGATGTGATTAATATAATAACGAGGGAGAGTGAACCTGAAATGCATGATTATGATTACATAAAAAGTATTCGTTTAAAACGGTACAAACTATCGCCAGAAGAGTTTAGGCTGAAATTTTTCTGACTCAAAAAAGAGCCATCGGCAAATTGGCGCGATTTCGCTTATGAGATCAAGGTATATTTCAAACAAAGGACTGACAGGCTTGAAATAGATAGCTTTGAGGAATTATCGGAATTAATTGTAGTTAATCAAATTAGGCATAATTTACCTGCGGAAACAAAGACGCATTTTGCAGTGGAATTGTTAGTAATAAAAAAGATAGACGACTTAGTAAACAAATTAGATATTTATGAAACGGCACGAAGGGTTTGCAATAAACAAGCTATGAGGAATACAAGTGGGAGTTTTGAGGATAAACGATCGAGAGTGGCTGACTACGCCAATTCGAAAAGGCGCCAAGTTGACAATAGGCAGAATGTGAACCATGGAAGAAACGAGGCACATATAATATGTTATAATTGTGGCAGACCTGATCCCGTGAGTAAGAATTGTAGCATGGGAAGTAAAACACAACAAAATTATTCAAATTATAACCCGCAACGTAATCAAAATTGGCGAGAAACGAAATACCAAGATTGGAGCCAAAACACGAAAAGAAAAGTAGTTAATATGGGCACATTAAATGGTAAGAAAGGGAGAATTCTTGATATTCAAGGAATAAAAACAAACATAATAATTGATGCAGGGAGTGATATTTCAATTGCCAAGTCAAGATATCATACTGAAATAAACGCTCCACAGTTAACCAGCGACAATATAACTATATCGGGCATAGGTGGAAAAGAAATTAAACCATTGGGGTATTTCTTGCATACAGTTTATGTAGATGGTATAGAAATACAAGATAAATTTTACGTGGTGCAAGAAACTGACTATGACCTAATAATAGGTAGAAAAGCAATCAAAGGCTTAACATTAAAAGTAGTGGAAGATGTTGTTAAAATAATAAACGACAATACAGTACGAGTAGGATACATTAAAATTAACAAAGTCCCTTCCAAAACAGATGAAGTAGCCACATTAAGTCTAAACAACAATAATCGAGATTGGAAAGATATGTATAATATCGACTGCGAAAATGGCGGAATGGATTTGACTCATACTACAAATTTAGCTAACAGAGAAAAAATACGAGAATTAATAAAATCCTGCAAACCGAACAAAACAAAAGATACTGGATTAAACACGAAAATACTACTAGCAGATAAAAAATCTATCTGCGAACGTCCAAAGAGATTCTCTCTAGTTGAGCAGGAAATCATCAATAAACAAGTACGACAATATTTAGATAATGACATTATCAGATGGAGCGCCTCAGATTTTGCGGCGCCTGTGATCCCGAGTAAGGAAAAAGAAAGTGATAAGAAATTCGTCATCACTGAACAGAAGAGATCCGAAAGTAAAGACACTGAGAAGAAAATAGAAAATAATACCTGTCCAATGACTATTTGTGGAGATCCTAATAATTTTAAACACAAAAAGAATAGAAAAAGACCTAAAAGAAAAACAGTTAGAAAGAAAAAAGTCCAAAAACAATTCTGATCGGAAAACAAAAGATAATCCTATTGAAAATAATACAAAAAATGTTAAAGAAGAGAAAAATAATAACGCAACAAGATCTACAGGAAAAGCTTTAATTCAACCTGAAGTATATAATGACGAATTCAAGTGATATAAATATGTACCAAAATTACAAAGAATTATCAATAGCACAGTAACACGAAGCACCAAGTATAGTCCATTCGAATTAATGACAGGAGTTAAGATGAAAGATAGTGACATGCAAAACATTAAGAAGATTTTGGAAGAAGAATTTACCGAATGTAAAATGGAAGAACGAGAAGCCATGAGAGAAGAAGCAAAGAAAAATATACTCAAAATACAAGAAGAAAACAAGGTGCAGTTTGATAAGAAAAGAAAACAGCCCCAAAATATAAAATAGGAGACATCGTCGCCATAAAGAGAACGCAATTTGGCAATGCTATCAAACTTAAGGAAAAATACTTAGGGCCATATGAAATAACGGCCGCCAAGAATCATGATCGGTATGAAGTAGAGAAGGTAGGAGATCATGAAGGTCTAGGAAAGACGTCAACCGGAGCCGAATACATGAAACCATGGTCTATGGGTTGAACTCCTGGATAAGTCAAATAGATTAAGTATATGTGTATGTCTATCGAACAAATAATCAAAATTTTTTGACAGAAAAATATATAAAAGTTTCCAAAATTTAGCTGTTTAAGCATAAAAAAATAATAAGCCAAGATACTGATGTCGAGGCGCCATCATGTCAGGATGACCGATTTGTAGGATTTAAATTTAAGCATCGTTTATTTTCTTTATGACGTGCATTATCAATAAATTAACTGACGCTCTGATATTTTTATTATCCATGGTTTCAAAGCACTAGTTATGAAAATTCACGATTACGAGATCATGTTTGGATATATTCAAAGATTTGAAAAGAGTCGGTCTATAAAATAATGTTGTACATGAAGCATCAGCTTATCAGATGCCAAGGAAGGTATTGTTAAGCCTAATCAAATTATTCGTAAGAAATATGTTGTAAGTTTTAAGTGAGAAAGGTGCTGTATTTAGAAAAGTATCAACGAAGTGATGTAAAGTTACCCTTATAGAATTGTATTAAAGTGTATGTGTTGTGATTCAAACGTCTACTTATTCAAATCATCTATATATTAACATTTTACAAACAATAACTTCTACAAATTTATATATATATAAATATATATATATATATATTTGTCGATATATACAGGGTGTATCTACAAAATAGGCAAAGCTTTTCGGGGTGATAGAACGCAGTTATACGAGGAAATTTCGTTACAGAACATAGGGAATCAAGCGGTCAGAATTTAAAAGGTATTTTTCCGCAGTCCCAAGGCAATGGATTGGTCGAGGTGGTCCCATAGCTTGGCCACCAAGATCGCCGGATCTCTCGTGCTTGAACTTTCTCGATTGGGGGCAATATGAATATCCTAATCTACGAGTGCCCCATTGAAACGGATATGGATCTATTCGCCAGGATTCCCGTTGTTGCCGTTGATATTCGGGAAACGCCAGGTGTCTTCACAAACGTACTTCAACCCCGCACGTGTGAAGCGTGCATTATAGCTGGCGGAAGATCTTTTGAGAAATTTCTCTTAGCATGTACATCAATTACATTTCTGTGAATAAAATGTTTTCTGAAGTATCTCCTCTCATTTTTGTGTTAATTCTTTGACTGCGACAGCAAAAAATTACCCTTTAACTTCTCACCAATTGCTTTCCGAACATACATTCTATGAAGAAATTTGCTCGTAAAGCTGCGTTCTATCATCCCGTAAAGCTTTGACCCCTTTTTCAGATCCTGTATATATATGTATGTATGTATATCTAGTATGTGTGTGTGTGTAGTATAAAAATATATCAAAAAATGTTTAATTACGCGTTTTGATTTTTGCTACAAAATACATCTAATTTTTTTTTTTTTCTGTTTTGTTTTTGAAGTGGTAAAACAAAGTAAATTAGAGAATTTTATACACTTTAGAAAATAAACATAAAATAAAATATTGGAATATGAATATAAAACAAATATTAGAATAATAAGAAATTTTTAAATGTATTTTTTAATTCATTTATTGGTACCTTGATTTCGTTTATTTATTTACCAAATTCTGCTTTCATTAATTTGTACAAGAACATTGAAGAACGTTTGCATATATAGTGGATGTGTTTGTTTATCTTTATTTATTTTTAAATCAAGTGCATAAAAATTAAGTTATTTAAACAGAAAAAAGATAAAGATTTGGTACTTTAATGCAATGACCTTAATTAATACGTTTATATTTGAAACGTTTTAAAAACATTACACTTTAATTATTCGATAGCGACAGTCATATTCATTTTTTAGTATAGTGCATTCACACCAGTGCATTTGCGTGTACATTTACATACGTTTGTATTAAGCTTTCATTGTGCAATTTCCTGCGTATTTAATTCTTATAACAAATAAAAGATATTTAAATCAATATATTTTTTTTTTTTACTTGTTTAATAAAAAGAAGAAATGAAACAAAATATGTTATATATTTTATTAACACGTGGGCATGAGATAAAAACACTTTATGACATTTCCTTTGGAGCAGTCAATTGGAAATGATGTCATGACAAGGTTTTAAAAAGCACAACATTTTTTTTTTTTTTTTTTTTTTTTTTTTTTTTTTTAATAATAATAAATGGGGAATTAACTTTGTAGGGGATATATTTAAATGTAGACTATCGAAATTAAGCTGAATTTTATGAAAGACTAGGTGTGTGTGTGTGTGGGGGGGGTAATCTTTCCGCAAATTCATTAAATTTAACTCACTCAATTCGGCTCCATATGACCTCACAGTTCATTCTACAGCAACCTAAGGAATTTATTTTAGTAGATAGCATCACTAGAAATGGAATTCTGTGGTTTCCGATGCCTCTTTATTTAAATGGAAAGCTACCCTTATTGCTTAGTTCGCGATAACTAACAGCCAAGACTCTATACAATCTGCTAATTGGAAACTACATTTGAATGCGTGGTTCAAATTTCACGAAATATCTTACTAACAGAGGCATATATCGAGGGCAAAATGCGTTCGAAATAGTAATGGGCGATTCTGGAAAATTCGAGAATCGATTAAAATTGACATCTTATAAACAGAATCAATCACAATAAGAATCGATTCCCAAATTGTATAATCGATATTTGAATCGTTCTTTTGATATTCTCAGATTCACACAGATAAGCTCAAAAATTGTAATTCCAAAACTTAGGGAATCAGCAGAACCGTAGAGAACCGTAACTCCCATACCCCGTATTTAGAACGGGGGGGGGGGGGGACAAAGTTAGGAGCACAGTAGTAACAGACTTTTGAGTCAAATAATAAAGTTTTCAAACTTTTAAAATTAATATTTTAAAAATGTAATTTTAATAATATTGTAATAAATTTTTTTATTTACATTTATTTTTAAGGAAGATTTCAGTCAGATTAAAAAAAAAAGGAAACAATAATTTTTTATCATTTGAAAGTAATTATTTCATCCGAAACAGCGGTACTTTTCAACTATTTTTACTTCCTTCAAGCAAACAAATGGGGAATTGACTTAGTTCCTATAATCGTCATTGTTTTTAAAAATGCTCAGACGGACGAAATTTTGAAGGCTATAAATTTTATGTAAAAATTTAAATAGTTTTTAAGTTTTTTAGGGCCCTCTAAAAGCGTGTGTGTGTGTGGGGGGGGGGGGTGAAGTTAGGTCCCAAGGTTAAAAATTTTACATCCATTTTTTTAAATTTTAAGATATATACATATTAATGCCGTTGGAGGCTAGTATAAAAAGGAACCCAGATATATTGCGTTCTCCGCATATCCGCTTATGTTCGGCCTGTTTTTTTTCTTTTTTTTTATACCAGTTTCTCTTATTTCCATAAATTACTGATGATATTCACATAATTTATATTTTGTTTTGTTTATTTTTTCTTGTGTACTTTTCCAGGTCGAATTTCAAAATTAAATGAAACTAGAAGGCTTTTACTGCCTTCGAAAACGTAACCCATGAGGGCTACATCTGTTCCGGTCTCGAAACAAACGAACTTTGAATTATTGTGATTTTCTTACGTCCTGAATTAACATTAAAATTTTCAAGAACATAATTCATGTTGCCATAGGAACCGGTTTAGTATTCTTACAATTTGAGTTTAATCATGTAACTAGCAAAATTTATGGAAGTTCATTTATTTCGGAAAAAAATCTAAATATTGCTGCGAGATGTGGAAATTTAGTTTTCTCAGAAAAAAATAATCAAATAATTTTACTGTCTTAAAAGAATAGTGGGCGCTTTTTTATTAACACAAAGTTACTGATAAAAATATGTGTAATATAACTATGTATTGTAACTATCCTTAACTGAACTTTAATTTTCTGTCTTAATTCCAATTATTGACTTAAGTTTCATATTATGTATATAACTGTATTTTTTTGCCGGTGTTTATATTTTATTGCTAAAAAATTTATTATTTTTCGAGTTCTAAACCTAAGATTTGTTTTACACATTTTTATTGCTTGAAAATCTGTAGCACTTGAGCTATAAAAATTAGAAGAAATTCAATAAAAAAAAAAAAAAAAAAAAAAAAAAAAAAAAAAAAAAAAAAAAACATTCTCTGTTTTTTAAGAATACATAAACAGCATTATCTCAAATTCATTTACTTTTCCAGAATATATATTTATCCAATATTCGCCGGATGCTTTTCGTATAATATTCTCTTCTAATCCATTTGAAATTGCTGATTCTGTAAAGGCTTTTATTTCCATTTAATTTTATGATGTTTCTATATAAACAAAATTGATACTTAATTGCAACATCCTCAAGTGTATTCTTTCTCCTCTACACATATATAGGAATAAAATAATAGTACACAATTCTCGGGGATCAATTTGTTTAAATCGTTAAATATATTATCTGAAGAAAGAAGTATTAAAGCATTTTAGCATGTATTTTCATATCTATACCCTTGAAAATTATTAATAATACCCAGGAGATCTTTTAGTGTATAAAAGCTACGAAATTTATAAAATTCAAAATATTACAAATCACCAAGATTGGGTGTAAACGACTGGAATTGTTTTAAATAAAACTTACACAAATACTTTGATTAACTTATGAAATACAACTGAACTAACGAGAACCTTGAGTGACGTGGCTTTAAACCAAGCATAATAAGTTTAAACTGGAAAAAAACCGAAATTTTTTATTATTGTTCATTAATAGTGCTCACCAAAAGCTGCAGGTATAATATCAATGTTTATTTGGTAAGCAAACGACTCGGCTAGAATGTCAAAAAAGATCGCATTTAAATCAGACCATAATTAATAAAATTGGAGAACAACCAAAGGGAGGATGTAATAGAACAACCAAGCATGGCTACTTCATTCCAAGCCAAAACCAAAATAGAGCAATAGAAGGTATGATACTGATGTAAAAGGAGAATGGAGGAAAGATGAAGGGATGGGGCAAAATATAAATTTGGGGACAATAAGCTTCCAAACGATGTGTGACGTAATGGGCTCTGAAAAAAAAATGAGAATGCGCTTACCCCCAAAGGGGTAACTAAGACCCTAATGATCGGGAAGGGGTCATACCGAGGACAAAAAACATTTGCAACGCAAATATATCTTTAGTCTATTCAAGGTTTTAAAATGCGGCATTGTAATAAGACCAGATAAGAGCGCACATTTTAAAAATTACATGGATATTTTAAATGGCACTGTTAATAACTAAACTAGTGGAAACCAACCCATAGCAGAACCATTTCTATCCTTAATATGTTACTAAAAACAAAAGGGAGTAATTTAATATTGGATAACTTTTCTTGCAGATTGCGGTCACTGGAACAATAAAAAGTGCCAAGATCGTGTAATTAGTGTGGGGGGTGGAGAGGGAAGAAGAGGGACAGAAAATAAAAGAGGACATCAAAAGCTTTCCAACGATTTGTTACTCAAGATAGTGTGAAAGAAAAAAGATACATCTCCCGAGAGGACAGATAAGCCCCAAACGATCAGAGATGCGACCTCAAATATGTCTTTGATCAAGGTTTCAAAATGTGGTTTTATAATAAAATAAAACATGAATTCGACATTTTAAAAATTGTATGCATATTTTGTATGACCCTGTAAATTAAGAATGACGAGGAAGGGAGGGGGAGAGATTAGCACGGACGAACTTCAAAAATACAACATAATAAACTAGTAACCTGTATAACTAGGCTTCTAAACAAATGTATAATGATTTAACATAGTGTTGAATTTAGGATGTGGCCCGGAGGGAGAACATTGAAATGTCCCCCCCCCCCCCGGAGTTTTTGAGATTTTATTCTTTTTAAGGAACAAATGTGAAATTTCCGACCTCCCCACTTATAGAACTCTAAAATATCATCCCCGGACTCGCAAATATCCCTCCCGGAGAAAAATATCTGCATTCAACACTGATTTAACTTAGAAACCAAAAAAAAGGCTCATATACAAAATTTTAGAGCAATTTTGCTATTAAACAGTAAAATTGGAAGAATAAATATAACGATTCAAGTCGAATCGTAGCTCGACCGCGATGCAATTTGAATTGAAATAAATTAAAGAATAACGATTCTACACGTATCTGACAATCGTTCGCAATGCGATTTACATCAAAGTAAATCAAACAAGAACGATTGTACCCGCATCTAAAAATCGACATCGAATCTGTACTGAATCGATTCGCCAATGCTGCCGATCCTTCGTCATGCGTGGATTTTACGATTTTTTATTACTTTCTTCTGTTTTTACAAAATGAAGGTATTGGAATCATAAAATTTCCACTTCCCGTTATCGAAGGATCTGTCGTTTTAGAAGGTCCTGTGTTGAATAAGATATGATTATTTTTATAAATTGCCTGTCTGTCAGTTTGTCTTTTTGTTTGTCTCTGACAAAAATTTTGTGGACGACCTATCTCAGTAACTAATGCATGGAATCCGTTGAAACTTTAGATTCAGTTAGACCTTCATATAAATTGGTGCTGATTACTTTTGATGAAAATCGCCCAACAGCTGGCGATGCTAAGCTGCATTTTTCACGATTTCCGCAAGATCGCTATCTCCAGAATTAATGCACGAATTTTCACCAATTTTCAGATTCAGTTTGACGTTGACATATGTTGTTGATGATTAGACTTTTATGTAAATCTACCGGCAGGTGGCACTGCTATGCTGCATTTTACCTGATTTTTGCAATTGTTTTATCTCAAGAACTAATGCACGGATTCATCAAACTGCACATTTAGTTAGGTGTTCCCTTAAGTTGCTGCTTATTAGGTATCGATGTAAATCACGAAACAGGGGGCGCTGCTATGCAGCCGCTTTATCAGAATTGTTGAATTCAGACATTTTTCTCCGTGAGGAATTTCTGTCGCTCTAGGGAGGGACATTCTAGAGTTTAGGGGGTGGGGGGGGATTGAACTTTAGTACATTAAGCATCAAATCTCAAACTTTCCGGGGGGAGCATTTCAGTGTTCCGGAGAAAAATGCCCCCGGGCTACCCCCTGAATTCAAAATGTTTTTTCAGGATTTACACGATATTAGGGATCATACCTCAAAAATTTTCTGATTATGTGCTCGTGTAAATTATATGACAGGTTGCGCTGCTATGCTGCTTTATTCAGCAGTGTTGCATTCAGACATTTGTTCTCCTGGAAGGATTACTGCTATTCTGGAGAGGGACATTCTAGTGTTCCTGTGAGTGTTTGTGTGTGTGTGTGTGTGGGGGGGGTTGATTTGGGTATTTGTCCATTAAGCATAAAATCTCAAATCTTCCTGGGGGACATTTCAATACTCGGGGGGATGGGGGGGGTAGTCCTCCCGAACCACCCACGAATTCAACACTGGTTTTCAGGATTTACACAATTTCAGCGATAATATGTCAAACACTAATGAACGTAATTTCATCAAACGTAATATTATGTTAGACATTGATATAAATTGTTCGCGATTAGGTTTTCGTGTAAATCATATAACAGGCTGCACTGCCATACAGCTTTATTCATAATATTCGTGATGGCTATATCTCAAAGCTAATACACGTAATTTAATCAAACTTCATATTCAATTACATTTTCACATAAATAGATCCTTATTAAGCTTGGGTTCATATTGCCCAACATGTTTCGCTTTTATGCTCTTTGAATTGAGAATTTCGGTTGCAGACTCTTAAGAGGTTGTCGTCCGAAGTTCAGTGATTTGTTTGGCAAATACAATGCTATATATATATTTTTTAATGCACATACATCAACGAACCTATACAATTTTAATCATCATTATAGGCATAGGTTATCATTTAAATTTGACACTGTGATAGCGAATTTTGAAGTTTTAACCTGTATGGGATTTTTGTGATTAGCACATCCAACTACTTTACCTTCAACTTTTGAAGGAAAATGAAAATGATATTATCTTTAGAGGCATCGATTGCAAAATTTATGGGATCGATTAAATCGATTACGAAAATCGAAATCGCCCATCACTAGTTCGAAATCCTGCGATTCCAACTGATACCACACTATATACACTTACTAGACGACCATAGTAACGTAATTAACATATCATTTCAAGAAATAACGAAGAAAAACACATTCACCGAGATATTTACGCACTCAGCAAAACTATATATATATATATATATATATATATATATATATATATATATATATATATATATATATAAAACATTGGTCTCATTCACGCCAAATGTTAAAATTCAGGACTCCACAACAGCACAGGAAATTTCAAAACTCACTCATCCAGTAGAGATCATTTTAAAATTTAATTAAGCCTTTTGCCCCACAACATTTTAAATACAAATTCAGAGGTAAAACAAAAATGGTTCTTCATTAAATTGTAATTCAAATGCTTAAATATGCTGTTTTGTATTGTAATTTTTGCTTGTTAGATACGTACAAAAGTGTTATACGATAACGATTATTTAAATTTACAGAACACACACACAATAACATTTCTTCGGTTATCATTTATTTTTTAGAAGACAAATGGTACCCGTTTTGCAGATCAAAGAGAAATGTAATAGTTTTCATATACGTTCTATATAATATGAGAATCTAAAATAATATAACAATCTCTTTATAATATAAGAGTAATATTTTCTTTATAAATAACGCACAGCAGATATAAGCAATAAATAATATTTTGTAGAAACATCTTTAAAAATATTATTTAAATTCATTTTCAAATATTATTTTTATAATACTTTCTATATAAAATTTAGGCTCATTAGGCTGAAATTGTAGCTATAGTAATTGCCGTTTCTATACCTTTAATATTCTATCTTTAAGGGGTCTCAGGACTCTTAAAATTGGAAAAATCGAAAAAAAAAAGACCATTTTCAACATATAATATCTTAAAATGTAATTGATCTTAAGACAAAATTTTATATTGGGATGAAAGATATAAGTATGTTCTTTCATTTCATGTATTTGAAAAATTACAAGATGCAGAATTAGAATTTACAGTGAGCTCCAAAATGTCAGACATTTGACAAGCGGAAAATCGACATAGCAGATTATGCGGACGATTACAAAATAAATTTTGCAAGTAGAAGGAAAATTTTGGATACTACTTATGTTTCACATTGTAATAATTACTCTGAATCTAAATAAATTTGTATTTAAACCATTTTTCAATTTTTAATACAAAGTTGTATTTAGTTAATGCAAAATTTAGAAATTTTCAACAGTATAATCACCTATAAAGAATATATTTCTGAACAATAAGAAGAAAATTTTAGGTTCAGTTTATACAGACTAACATGAAACATATGTTTTGAAAATTTCATGAAAAAAGATAAATCATTTTTGCGATATCGTGCGCGTTATGCCCAAAAACGTCATTTGGAGAAAATTGACTTCAAATTTTCGGAAACGCCGCTTCAGCTATTGAGCGTGTATAATCCTAAAAGCCATAATTTCTGTTCTAATAGGAATTTCAAGGAAACATTTATACCAAAATGTTCAGAAAATATAGTAGTTTAATATCTAAAAAAATTAAAATTTCGAAAATTTTAAATTTTTAAGAGTCCTGAGACCCCTTAATAATATCTCAAAATATAAATTTTAGAAGATTTGCAGAACACATTCATTTTTAAACAACAGCGCAAATGACTAAAAAAAAAAAGAGACTCTGAATAAACGATCTAAAATAAAACTGTGTTCCTGTGTCTCTTTCCGTATTTTTTCAATTTTTCTTTTACTGTTTACATGAATACTTGCGTGTCTATTTATTCCTTTAAGCGAATAAAAATAAATTAAATTCAGTGTTTTATTCACTTTTTACATACCATGAAAAACGAAAAGAAAGTTGTCCAATTATTTGCTTTTAAAGAAAGAAAGAAAAAATAGTTTAGTATAATGAATTTAACATAGGTATTAGGAATTAAGTGCAAAAAAAATTAAAGAATGAAGATTTTCTTTAATTAAAGGGTATACTACGCCCTTATGCTTATTTGTTTGTATTTATAAGGAAATGCTGGAAAGAGATTTACTGAGAAGACAATGCATATTAGGTAAAGGATGACACAAATAACTTGAATTTGATTTCTGCTAATTCAGGATTTCATAAAACGTATTCCTAAGCAAGTCGAAATTGTGCGTCGAACGTGGCAAATGAGGTGCGTTTTTAGTATATGTAGTTTTATAAATATTCAGATCTTGGTGCAATAGTTGCTGCAATTTTATGCCAAAAAATGCCTGACTACAAAATTTATTATCATTATTTATATTAAATTCAATAATATGGAAATAATATGACACCATGTTAAATGGAAGTAATCACGATGACAACCTACAATCATTACTATCATGAGATATCATTGAACTAATTATGTACGATAGGTTTTAATAGAATAAAGAAAGTTTTTATTAATATCTTTTTACGTTTTGATTCGAATTTCATAAAATTTGAAATGATTCGACAAAATTCTACATCGATTCTAGATAATAAATTTCAAACCATTCCGTTGAGTAATTTTTGCTCTGTTATATGCGGACTGACGGACGGGCCAGACAAAAGACTATAGGTATTTATATAATTACGAACGCACCTAAAAAAAAATTTTGTAATTTGTTTAATCTATAGTGCAATAATTGACATGCACATTTTTTACCAGATTCCAATAATAATTAAGCATTTCTTTCTGCAAACGCTCTGCAAAAATAACTTTAAACTTCGTTTAAGTTAGCATTTGCTTTTTAAAACTCTACCTTTTGCATTATGTTTTTACCTAAAATAATATGAATTGTGATGTTAAAAATATATCCAAAAGAATGATTCCAAAACTTTTTTCCCAATTATTAGTATATAAGTATCAATTTCAATATAAGTACGGATAAGAATAAATAAACTGATTAGAATATAAGTATTCATTTGAAAAGTTTAAAATCAGTTATAAAATATTATATATAAAGTCATTTCTTAAGATGTGAAATTTGAACTGTTACTATACAAAGCTTGCTGTTCTTTTAAGTTTATATTTTAGAAATATATTCTCAAATATCATTTGAAGTCAAATATTTTCACTTTGTGGCTTTTTACGATAAAGTAAACTCTTCACAGAAGTAATGGCAACAAACAACTTCTCGGCTTTCTACTTTTAACAAGATTTTGTATTTTGACACCTTTTATACTTCGCATATAACTCAGTTAGAAAATAGCGTTTTGTTGCATAGAAACACAGGCTTAAATCCAAAGAATAGAATGTACTTTTAAATAAGGCTACAGCAGCCGAAATTGAATGTCATTGAATCCTAAGATTATTAACATAACTTTACTTCCATTCATTGTCCGAAAATATAATAATGTAATCTTGACTGTGGTTCCTTTGTGTGGTTTTTAATTGATATATTTAATATTATATTTAATTATTCAGGAACACGTTTCTTCTATACATTAAAATCCATGACACATGAAGTTTGGAAATATTAATTGTATATTTTGTAAATTTGAGCAATTAAAGCACTATTCTAGCTTTGAAATATTTTCATTAGAAAAACAGGAGTAACGAGAAATATTATTCCAACTTCTGAGACTTTTGTTATGCATTTTGCTGCCCCAAATCTTATACAATTAGACCTACAGGTAACTCAAATGATGCCCTTGACATTTACTAAATAAAAAGCTGAAATATGTAATATGACAGATAAATGGCGATCTAATGCGAATATGTTTTTTATTTACATATATTGAAAAATGAAAACCTCATTTTCGTTATAATGCAATCAGGCTTTTTACGTCAATATCCTGTATTTATAAAAATAACTGTTTATTCACAACTCACTAGCATTTAAATAAGTACATACATCGAAAGTGTTTAAATAATTATGAAAAGGAATTACGTTTAATAAAGAAAGTTGGAATGGCATTTAAATGTTTTATGTCAGAAGTCAGCCATCGGTGGTCTGTCGACCGCCATTATTCCGCGAGCAAATTTTGGTAGCCCACAGATAAATCTGGATGATTTTAGCATTATTATTATTATTATTATTATTTAAATCAAGAATAATATTCAAAGAAATTCTTAGTTATGCGGCATTTTATATTTTTAGTTTTGAAAGTTTAAATTATAGCCGGCAATAATTATTTTGAAGCTAAGTTTCATTCATTTGCAAAAAAGGCAAATTTTATTTAAAAAATTCAAAGTAAAAATTAATAAAGATATATAATTCTTGAATGGTTCAGGAACTTTGTAAATATATTCCCAGTATACTCAGCTTCTTCTAAACACAGTGATTCAATCTGGCTGTCGATGAGGAAAATTCTGACCTAGATGTCCGCCCTGCTTTTATTACGAAATTGTTTCCTAGCAGCAATATAATACAAAATTTCCAAAACTCTCGTCTGACTATGAGTTATTAGCCGAGCTTTCTTACGTAGCAGATGCTTTTTATTGCTATATGAATCAAATATATTTCTTTAAGAACAATTATAGAATGTGTTCAAACTGAGAAGTAAAGTGGGTGCCTTTTAATAACGAATTACTATGGTGATTAGCTGAAGAAGATCTGCACATTTATATTAGAATATATATTAAGAATATATGGGAGAAAAGGATGCAGATAGATAGTAACAATCAACAGATAGTAACCATTGTTCAGCATTTCTTAGAGTAACTAACTTATTAGTCGTTATTAAACAAAGAAATAAGATTTTAGACATGTCAATATTTGAATAACTTAACAATTCGTAGAAAACTTTGTTGTTGTTGGTTAATATGTGGAAGAGAATGATGTCAATCAACAGGTTGTAACCATTGTTCAAAAGCATATTCAACCATTTTCATTAAAAAAAAATGCTATTGTTTTCCGACGTTTCAGCATCGGTCAGTTTTGTCATACCTGTAGAAAGAATTCATCAAAAATGCAGCAAGTTGCCTAAACACCCGGTGATTACAAGATTTTTTTGTTATAAAAAGAATTTTCTACCTTCTGACTGAAAAGTTTCAGTAAATTTTGATATTCGGTGCACGAATTTTTGGTTTTTTGAGAGAAAAAATACATACGTAAAAAATTCATTTTCCGATACGAAAAGTAATATGCAACACAATTGCGTGAAAGCACCTGTGATTCGACGAAATGCAGAATTATATTTGGAAAATAATGGTAATGTTTATGTTAGATTTGTAAATTCTCCGAATTTTAGAAGGAAATACTATTTTAGTCTTTTACTGAACAAAATGTAGTAAAAACATTTAGTTCACGTATTTTTTTTTTCATTCAGGGAGTACCGTTGAATGAAAAGTGACCCGAATTACCGTTCTACTAAAAGGAAAACCTTACGCTGCATAGTCATCATTCTGGTTTGAGCTGCCATCGTTCCTATAACATCTGCCTAATCTCCCCATGTTGTGGCCACCTTTCTACCCGCTTAATTTCGTGAGAGAATAAAACATTGACGATAGACATTAAAAAAGAGCTAAAAAATTATTTCATGTATCATCATTCAATATCACTTTCAATGCTAAATTTCAGTCTTCCAAACTAAAAAACTAATTTTGGCTCACCACAATAAATGAATATTTACTGCAGTGTTAAAAAGCAATGGAATTTTTATTTAATTCGACGCAGCATATTGGTGGCAAAAACACATTTTCATCGGTGACAACAATTGAAACTAGGTACCGGATCGGTTTGAAATTACAAACGACTTTGTGTCTTACAGTGGCGTCAATGGAGCCAAAAATAAATAAACTTATTTTAAATGAGCATAAAAAATCTCACATTAAGATGTTATATTTTAATAATTTTTAATTATCTTATATTAATGAAACTAACTTTTTTTTAAATCATTAAACAAATCTTTTGAAAATTTAAATATATTGGGTTATCCTAAAAGTTCTGCTGTTTTTTTTTATGATACATTTCAATACATTAGTTCAGAAACACAAGGAATTTTTATTGAATCACATAAGTACTATTTTGTTCTATAACTCTTTGTGATCATTCTGGCAGCTGAAAAATTCCATTTAAAAATAGGTCATTAGGTTTATTCGCAAAGAAGTTATGAAGGTGCTGTTTGACAGTCTCCAAAGAAATGAACTCCTGGCGTTCAGAGAATATTGAAGTGACTTGAAAAGGTGGAAATCTGAGAGGACTAGGTCTGGTGAATATAAAGTGTGACATACAAAATCCCCAGCTATACTCAAAAAGGCGTTACCTGAAATTCATCGCAAAGTGGGGACGATCATTTCTATGTTGGAACGCAACACCTCGACGATTGGTCAATTTTAATCTCTTTTTAGCCCCCGGTATGCTATTTCTTTCTCCCAGCTTATTTTGTCTCCAGTAAAAACCGTTACCTTGTGTACGCTAGCCGTAAAACAAAAGCCTATGTTTCATTGTTAAATTAAATACTCTACGATTAAATACTCTACAGAATTTTTTAAATCTTCTAAACATTGCACATTTTCAATGCTTATACCGTCGTATTGGGGAAAAAAAGTACCTTTTAATGCAATTTGTTTGAAAACTGCATCTCTATTTATTTTTGAAATATTAATTTTTTTGTAGTTTTTAGCGACATTTGTTTCATTTTGGCAACTCAAGTACTACATTTCTGTAGAAAGTAAAGAAAAAATTGTTGAAAAATAGCAATTATATCTTTGTGTTGCTATTTTCTCATAAAAGTTGAAAAAAAATAATTAAAATACGTGCTATTATGAGAAAAATATAAATGAAGGATTTATGATAAAACATGGAGCTATTATAAACTATATTTAATTTTAACTATCTATATTAATGCAAATGACGTCATTTTACATAAAATAAAAGCGTGTTCTTTAAGTCTTAAAATTGAAATATGTTTTGCAGTAGAGTCCCGATTATCCGAGTCCGTCTTAACCAAGTATTTCCTTCTGATGAACTGGTGGTTTCTATTATTATGAAGCAGCCATTATAAATGGAGCGTTAGGCGAAGATGAAAGAACAGTCGTAAAAAGTTAGAACTCTGATTTTCTGGTCAGAATGGGAAAAAATGGCCATATTTTTCTTTTTTTTTATATAATGGCTTTTTCATAATAATAGAAACCACCAGTCCATCAAAAGAAAATGAAGTAATGGAAATTCCGGGGGCGACACTAAATTCTGAAAAAGCAGAATTCATGTTCTCTAGTCTTCGATTACTTTTTGAAAACTGCATTTGTGAACAGTTTATTTACGAATTTATTGTCTGATTAGGTGGCAATAATTCTTAATAAACAACACTTTTGTAGTCCTATCATACATAAAGCATTACTTTTTTGGGATGCAGTTCTTCCCTCGATGACACTTGAGGAGGCTCATTTGGCTTACCAAATGATATTTTTCTTATAACGTTATTGCATAGTATCAATTTCTCATCTCTATTAAAGAATCGTTTTACAAAAGGAACTAATTGATTTTGTTTCAGCAAAGAATAACATGCC
Organism: Maratus speciosus; assembly: GCA_963932465.1. Taxonomy (NCBI): domain Eukaryota; kingdom Metazoa; phylum Arthropoda; class Arachnida; order Araneae; family Salticidae; genus Maratus; species Maratus speciosus. Next base: position 164,478,377 of record OZ010795.1, on the reverse strand, counting down.
GAAATTCAAACAAAGTTATTCAGCGGTGTTAAAGTATGGAGTACAGGCATCATACCGGCTTACATGCATAATCTTCTTCAAATGATCATGCATTGTATTTTTGGGGGATATTTAATCTGTGTGATAGCTCCTGAACTGTGTAACGTTGATTTTCAGCAAAAGCTTATTTTAAGAGGTCCTCCTTTACAAATGATGGTCGTTCAGTGCGGGCGTGATCTTTGAGGCTGCAATTTTCGCGTTTAAACTTCTCAAACCACTTTCGAAGTTTGTCATCTGAAACAACACTTTGTCCATATACATCACAAATTTCACGAGGAATCCGAATAGTATTTTTACCTTTTCTAAAATAAAAGAACATAATATGAGGAAAACGAAGTTTTTAGTTCCCAATTCTTAGCACCGCACACAAAAATTATGCGAATATATAAGAAATAATTATGCAGAGCAAGTAGAAAAGACTGAATGTACGTACATCTCTGGGTCATTCAAGGTTCCACCTTATTAGTAGTATCAAAATAATTAGATGAAAACGATCGTCGTTTTGAAAAACAGCAGAACTTTCCGGATGACTCCATAATTAAATAAGAAAACAGTATTTTCAATACTAGGATTAGTAACAAAATAAGATTTTTCTTTTTTTACCACCATATATCGTAATGCAGTAGGGAATGGCATCGAATTTATGAAACATTGTTTATTTAATTTCAACGTTTAAATAAACAACTGCTCTTCGCCATCAAGTAAAGCAACCGGACACTGCAGTTGGAGCTGGCGAAGTGCTTGCAAACTACGGATCGTCAGCCCAATCTATGTACGGTAGATGTGGAGAGCAGGCCTGTTTCGCAAAGTGAACAAACTAGAAAGTTATAATATTGAGTGATATGAATGTGAATATATTATGAAGAGTGAAAAAATGCATTAAAGTTCCTTCAAATTGTATGACCCAGATGTTATTGCCACCATCGGTTGAGACCACTGTGCCTATCTAACCTAAAACTTCATCCTAGTTGGAAGAAATTTGAAACATGTTCCAATATTTAAGAAGTCTTTTAGGGGAAGGCCGCTTGGTACTAATGAAAAATGGAAGACAGCTGATGAAGAATTCTTTCTCTCACATGCAGGACATGCACTCTTTTCAAGAGGTTTTTTTTTTTTTAATTTTCGTAAAAGCTATGCTAACGATAACAATATTCTTGATGGTTACGTAGAAAAGAAAAGTAAGCCTAATTCTAGCAGTTTATTACTAGTGCGCAATGAAAACACTGCCCTTAATAGTGCAAGAAATCATATTTTCTGACTACTCCTCGTAAGCGTTTATATTTTTGTTGCATTAAATATGTGCATTTCATATTAATAAAGCTTTATGATCTTTTTGCGCATATGCAATTAATTCTATTTTTTTTAAATTAAAATCAGTTCACTATCCTTAAGATCCAACATGTTGGCGACTGCTTTTTATGTCTTACTTTTTTTTAACCCATATTGAACCACACCGATTAAATATTTTTGAAATTTTTTAAAACTTCAATTATATCAATAATATGGTGTAATTAAGTAGATGCTAGCAAAATTTTGAATTTTTAAGTAACTAGTTGTTCTATAAACAGGACATATTAGTAGGACACGTAGTAAGGACATATAAAATACATACATTAACTTATTTTATGAGCAAATGCTTTATTTTACTTTAAAAATACTGTTTATGTTGTACAAAAATACTCTATGATTTCTCCAATAAAAAGATAATAATAACGGTAAAATTCTAGATTATAAGATCACAATTCTTAAAGAATTTTTTAAATAGATTTTTTTTTCAATTAAATTTTAATTGGTTACTTGTTTTTTTTTTTGTTTATATGATATACTTTTATGTATTTTAAAGACGTGAAAATAAAACGCATCAAAAATTTTTTATCAATTTTATTTTAAAATTTTTTTATTAACTGCCCTATTTATAGGACAGCGGTGCAATGTGGATTAAAATGTACTTATGATTGTATTTATGCGTCTATTTTCTATATTTTTAATCTGCAAATTTTCTTTAAATGTAAACATAATCTATTCGCCTCTAAGGGATACTAAATTCCCAGTTTTATATTTTCTTCGCTTTCATTAAATATACTAAATGTACGAGACCGAAAACTTTTGTAATCATCATAAAATAGACAGAAGAGATTTTTTTTTTAAATGTATATAAAACAAAAACATTGAAATTGGGAAACTGGATAAATGGAAAAATGTAGATTTTCTTTAATTAAAGCGTATTTTAAAGGATTAAATTTAGTGTTTTGTTGAAACGTTTCTTGTTTATATAAAGGTTTAAAACATATTTGTTGAGATGAGGGTGTTTATTATACTTTCAGAAACTCAGTAAAGTAAAATTTTTATTGCACGTCTTGTTTATTCGCATAATAAATGTTATGTATGTGTTTCTTTAATTTATATACATAAATTAAAATACGCATTTTATGGTGTGTTTACCATAAGAGAGTCAGTTAACATAAAAAATAGTAAATATTATTAAAATTCTTTTCAAATTTATTTCAAAAATTTAAATAAAAATCTGCCACTTTTTGGGGATTTTTTTAATCAAATAAACATAAATTGAATCAGCAAATGTATTTAATTTTATATATTTTGTTTCTATTCAGTGATCACTTGATTTAAAATTTGATTTCATTTAATAAAAAAAATATATATATATTATTATATAACTTGATAAAAAGAGTTTACAGCTGTGTAAATCTATTTAATGGAACTATAATGATTTTTTAACAAAAAACTTTCTTTTTACATATATTTTTTAAATTTCGTACTGAAATCTCTCTTGTAGTAAACTATATAATAATAATAAATAGTAAATACATATATAATGCACTCGGGAATTTCGGTTGGTCTCCTTAAAGTAACTTGGGTTATGATTAATGTATTTTAGTGAAACTTGCGCTCTTACTTAGGTAAGTTTTTAGCAAATATTCCAGTATAAAATTGATCGCTCCATGTTGCTTAGTTATGAAATTAAGGGGAAATTTTTATAAGGAGATAAACCAGCTTACGAATGATACGGCTTTTTTAAAAACTTGGCTGGATGGAATTCAAGGGAACTCGCACTGTTAGTTAGATAATTTTTTTAGCAAAGATCTCATCGCTCTACATTGCTTAGTTATAGAAAAGGAAAAGTTCTATAATCAGGTCAACCTCATTATAAGAAATTAGATTAATTAAAAAGATTTATTGAACAAGTTTTGATGGGAGTTGAACTATTAGTTAGATAAATTATGCAAATAATGTAAAAATTACATGTAAAATATGCATTGTGAATTGCAGAACTGAAATTCTATGTGAGCGGAGACAAGTGCAAAAGTAAATACCACATACACACACATACACCCACACATATATATTAATCTATTGTTTATTTATTTATTTATTTATTTATCTTTGCTCTTGTCCCAAATATTTTAAGTAAAGGAATTGTAAAAATCAATTTTATTTCTAATGAATTTAACGCTTGAAGTCAGTATCTTTAAAATAAACAGAGTATTATTAATTAAATTTAGGAATTTCAAATCGTATAGAAAGAAAAATATCCGTAATTATATGTAATTTCATTTGATATGTGTACGCATCTGTAATTAAAAATAAGAATTAGAGTAGAAAATACACACATTTTCGAGGGGAGAAACACCAAACGTATTAATATGTTAAAATCATTTTAAAACATTCTCCGTTCGTAAATGTTCCATTATGTGAACTGGAAGCTAAAACAAATTTAAAATGAAACACGCATAAAATAATAGGATTCTATTTTTAAACTTAAAGTTATTTGCATAAAAGGCAAGAGCCACAAAAATGAAATATATAAAACCGACAGCATGCGGCTGAACAGATATCTTTATGAATAATTTATAATAATTTTCTACGAAGAGTGTTTCAAAGAAACAAGATTATTCGCTTCCAATGAAGTACTATTTTAGAACTGTGAAAATATTCAGACTGCTTTAAATTTTAGGTTACAAAATATTGCGCTTGCGTAACATAGAAATGGTGAAGTGCAATCCGCGCCTAATGTCGTCGATAATTTCAGAGTTGTAGTAAATAATTTAAATGAAATTTTTACCGTATATCTCGGCGTATCACACGCATAACTGATTTGAGAGTATATATTTTTATTTGAAGCTTATACTGCCGTATAACACGCATCTATCAGGTAACCAAAAATGTTCTGTCGTTTTTCTGAAATGACAAAATTAAAAAAAGTTACACGCAATGGATAACAGATGGCTCTACAATTGCCGAAATATGTTAGTCAAGACGTAATGCAGAGTCTTCGTATATAAAGGTTATTGGAAAGGTTATCTCGTAACAGTAGAAACATGGACGTGAACAGGAGTACTCCAAACTGTATAATTCGTGCTTGCAATGTTGTATGAGTTTAAACTTTGAGCAAATGCTGTACACACGGCTTACAAAATATGACAAGCTTTAGCAGAAGGTTGTGTCAGCACTCGCACTACCCAAATGTGGCTTAGGAAATTTGCTGTCGGTGATGAATCGCTAAGAGATTCCTCACGAGGAGGGTGGTCATATGTCAATAATATTGAGGAATTAAAGGCTGCAATCAAAGAAGATTCCGCTCAAACGTGTGAGATGTTAGCAGAAAGGCTTGCCATCAGTGATGAAAATATCCGTTTACATTTGCATCGACTGGGTAAAGAGTACAAGCTAAGCAAATGGATACCTCATCAACTGACACATGCCCATAAGCTCAAGTGCCTGAACATTTGTTTGGGGTTGCTGCATGGCAAATCAAACGGAGCCCTTTCTTGCCCGTGATGAGAAGTGGCTGCTGTGCAGCAATCCCAAAAGATCGCATGAGTGGTTGTCAGCCACTGATGCTGTGCTACAGACCACCAAACCCATGATCCATCAACAGAAGATGTTATTGTGCGTTTGGCGGACAGCAAATGGAATCGTTCAGAATGAACTGTCACCATCTGGTCAGACGATAACTTCGAATGTCTATAGTGACCAACTCCGCCGAGTTAACCAATCACCGTAAAAAAAAAAGCCAGCTTTGTTGAATCGTAAAAGCGTTCTTTTCCAACAGGATAATGCTATGCCGCATGTCGCGCGTGTCACCTCTGACAATTCAGACCCTTGGATGGGAACCGCTTTTGAACTCTCCGCATTCCCCTGATATTAGTCCTTCTCACTATCAGCTATTTTTAAGCCTGGTTAATCATATGCGTAATCGACGGTTCAGCAGTCAAAAGGCTATGGCAACGGAGTTACAGAATTTTTTTCAACTCTAAAGATCGTGACTTTTATAAAAATGGAATTTATAAGCTCGTTTCCCGTTGGGAAAAGGTTATTGCATGTGAGGGTAGTTACTTTGATGAATAAACCGTATTCTTTCCTATACATTTTGCTATTTGTTTTCTTTCACCTAAAAACGACAGAACTTTTTTGGTTACCTGATAGTATAGATCAGGAAAACAAACCAGAAATACAAGCTTTTCCCCCCACTTCAGATTTGTGTCTTTTCTTTGCGACATGCGAACACGATCGTTTCTGGTCTGCTCAATTACTATCCTTCGGAATATAAATAACCTGTCCCCAGAAAATCTGGTTTGAGACAGGTTTTGTCTATTATGCGCCCAAACTTTCTTCCCTGCCTCATCTGCGCTAATCTGACCAAGAAGAAATTTGGGATATGTTTAGATCCCATAGAACAGATGGAATTAAAAAAAAGAATAAACGACTCTAATACAGATTTGATAGTACAGCTAGACTGGCTTCGTTAGTTCAACCGTTAGGCGTTTCCAAAAACAAACCTTTTAGAGAAAGGTTAAAGAGGCAGTGGAACACATGGATGATAGAAAGAGAAAAAAAAACATTTACGAAAGGATGAAATGTGCGGCATACGTCATGAACGCAAATCTGTGAATGGATTATAACATCATGAAATAAAATCAAACCGGAAATCACTGTTAAATCATTTTTAAAATGTGGAATATGAATTGAACTTGACGGTACCGAGGATGACTATTTATGGCTAGATGAAAGCGACAGTGGGGATAAAGGTCATGAAAGCGACAATGAGGAAGATGGCATTCCCGAAAATATAATTGAGGACGAGTACAACGAATTTTTCATGTTATCTGATAAGGTAGATAAGTTTGTTAGAAAATATATATTGTAAGTTTCTTTGTTTACATTGATAAATAAATGCATTTAAATATACATCTAAAAATTTGGAATATTTTTATTCTTACGATTAAACATCAACTATTTATATTCGGCGTATAACATGCACACGGAAAAATGAAGTGATTTTTTACAGTTAGTGCGCATTATACGCCGAGATATACGGTACATATATGTATGATTTTAAATTATTTTTTAGCATTGAAACTACGCCTAAAATTTTTAAATATTAAATATGTAAATTATCACATTGCTAACTAAATGTAAAACAAAGAAAGTGAAAAAAATTTCCAAGCCCGGAATCGAATCCGAATCCTTCACTGTAAAAAAATTGCGTTAAAATACGGAAATTGTTCTGACAATCGAAACGCCAGTACTATTTCCGTATTTTAAAGGAATTTTTCCTAGTAAATTCCAGGAAAAAATCCGCTTTTTCACAAAATTTCCGAAAAAAAAAATTCGGTAAAATACGAAAATAATACTGGTGACTCGATTTCCTGTACAATTTCCGTTTTTTAAGGGAATTTTTTTTTACAGTGTTGGAATAACGCTCCAATGCTCTACCATTATTGCTACGATGACAATATCCAGCCGTATTAATAAAAAAATGTATATTTGTTCATCGATGCTGGGTGTATTTGTGTCTCATGTTTCATCACAGGATTGTGTTCTCATGAAGACTCTTCCATCTTATGCTGCAGTTGCAGCCTTATGAACATATACGAGTGAGAGATGCTACACTGTAAAAACAAATACTGCCAGTTTTCCGGTAGGAATCAGAAAAATGATTGCACTTATCGTACCGGAATAATTTCCGACCCAGATAAGAATAAAATCCGTAAAAATAAGGAAATAGTCAGTAAAACGGTATTTTACGGATTTTATTCCGAGCTGGGTTGGAAATTATTCCGGTACGATAAGGGCAAATATTTTTCCGATTCCTACCGGAAAACTGGTATTATTATTATTTTTTTTTTACAATGTAGGCTGAGTATCGTACTCGTAGCTCAAATGGTAGAGAATTGGAGCGTTATTCCAATGATCCGTATTCGACTGCCGGAATGGACATTTTTCACTCTGTTGGTTTTATGCTTTGTCAGCAGTGTGATAATTCACGAATTTAATATTGAAATTATCACATCTGTCAAACAATCTCTCAAAAAGAAATGTCATAATTAAAAACCAAGATGGTATATATTTTTTTTCAAATATTACATTATGCCAAAGTTAAAATGGAACTTAATTTAAAGGGAGGTTCTACTTTTTTTGTCTTTTTTGGCCATTAATGTTTACCATAAATTTATAGAGAATTATGCAAAAATTAGATGTCCTCTCAATAGATTACTTATGGAAAACACTTTGTGGGAATGGAATTCAAATTGCTAAGATTCTTTTCCGAAATTAAAAGATGCCTTAATTTTTAAACCTATCTTAATTATTTATGACCCTTCATATGTTTGTTGATGCCTCACAGATGGCACCAGGTACAGTTGTTAAACAACCAGATAATAATGGGTTTTATATCCAATTGCTTATTACTCTAGACAATTGAGAAGTAATGAACAAAACTACTTTATTACCAAGTCAGAATGTCTTGGCATCATTGACAACTTAGATACCTTCTATCATTATTTTCAGGGTGTAAAATTCACCATTCATGCTGATCATTCACCTCTTGTTTGGATAAAGAATACTAAGCATTTTAGAGGCATATTATTTATATGGTCTTTGAAGTAAAGCATGTTTGATTATAATATAATGTATGAAAAGAGATCTACATCTGTCGCAGCTGACATGTTGTCAAGATATCCTGATTCACATTTTTTTCAACCACTAACATTTCTTCTAGGCGTAAAAGAAATTGTAGAGATGGAGGTGAAAAAAAAAACGTATGTGATAAAAAATATAAAAATGAAAATAGTATTATAATTTATAGAAAGAAAGAATTTCGAAAAATAGTAGTCCCCATGTCTTTAAGGAGAAAAATATGAAATGTTGCTCTTGAGAAATTTGATCATCCTGATATCCGAAAAATGTTGAATTTAATCTCACCTAATTATTATTGGCCTGACTTGACTCAATATATTACAAATTTGGTTAAACATTGTGAAATTTGTCAGAAAAATGAAAAACAGAAACAGAGAAAATTTGTCTTACTACAAGTTATGCCAACCAGAGATCAACCTTTTCAGTGTCTTTCTATTGATACTGTGGGAGGATTCAATTACTGTAACTCCACCAAAAAATATTAGATGCATTACATTCGTTGAATACTGTTGATAGGTTGTGTTAATTTTGTAGTTAACAAATTTGATCAACTACATTAATGTGTTGGTAATAGTTGAGATTGGGTAAGTCCAATCGAAACACCAGGATTCGTTCAGCAGTCGTATCATATTCCGATGGTCAGGCCATACGTGTAGCAAGGCAGATGATTGATAAATCCGGTAGTTTCTCCATAAAAACATAGCCCAATGTTATTCTAAAATGTTTATTAATCCAACCACGAAAACGTAACTGATTCCCACATTATGAGAATTTTCGTAGATCCCTTAGGTTAGAGCACGAATCACTACTTCATGCTAAAAAGATCTTAAAACAACAAATTTAGATGTTCTGCTAGACTGTAAGACACCTATTAATATAGTTTTAAAACACTCGAAGGAAACAGAATTCTGAGTTCGGAAATCATCGTACCGGCTTTTGTTACAAGGCGCGTAGGGTGACAGATTTCAAGCAGAGGGAGATAATCCAATGGCGTGAGAGAAAAAGTGTTTTAGGAGAATGAATCCCAGGCGTCGTAATATAGGAATTTCAGGGTGAAAAGTTTAACGTCTCAAAGGCGCTGGAAACAGATTCATGGAATTTAAGGTTAAAAATAAAAAAAATAGCAAAATGCTTTTAATAACATTCGAAAAAAAAAAAAAAAAAAAAAAAAAAAAAAAAAAAAAAACTAGCTTCTCTCAGAATATTATAGATTTGGTAGCTGATAAAAAATTATGAAGGGATTAAAAGTTTTAGAGTAACATTTCGAATAAGATAATTATTAATATACGCGTTTTAAATTTAATGTAAATAAGCTAGGAATAAATAATACATATTATTAATAAATAGGGAAATAATGAATATGTCGGAAGTTTAGAATAATTTAAATGAATATTTCAAAGTAAAATTTTTATATAATATATATATATCCCCGCACAACAACGAGAAACTTTCTGATACATTTTCTGACTGATTTTTAAAAAAAAATATTGTACTTTATGTATGATAACTGATTTCTAATGAAATAGCATTCTCCATTTTCAGATAAATGAACTACATCTTGAGTGATAAGAGATTATTTTCTCAGAACAGCAGTTTTTTCCCTTCTAGTGCACTACAGTCTCAGTAAATTCTGTTCAAAATGTCCACTTTGACAGTATTGTGTGAAAATTTTTCTTACTTTACTGAAAAACAGAAAAACAGTTACGATTACAGTGTTTCATAATTCGTAGTTTCTGTCAGTATCACACCTTTGCTAACAAAAATGAATTGAAATTGTTTGAGAAAATATTCTGGATTTCTGAACAGTCTCTAAATGTTTCTTGGGTAACTGCCAAAAAATGTATTTTTATTTAAAGATAATAATAAAACTAATATTTCATTTTTTAAACACATTGTTGATCAGAACAATATATTTTTTTGGTAAAGCAGGAAAAAAAGAAAAATTATTGTTAAGTTGTATTATTATTGTAAATTAGTTGTAAAAATTATTGTTAATTAATTTCTTGTTAAGTATAATTTGCTGGAAAAACTATTTTTTTCGCAGTATTGTGAATTAAAAAGACACTTTATTTTACAAGACTATTTTATTTACAATGTCCGTTTGTGTTTTGAAATTGAAAAAATAGAAAATTAGCATTTATAATTTTGCGATAAATAATTCATTTTTTAAATTTTTCTGCAAATAAAAAAATAGCTTAAATAAACTATAATGGCTGTTCGAATGTGTAAACGGCATTTTCTAACAAGAGATTTATGATTGATATAGATCAGAGATATGATCAGCAATATCATCCAAGATATTTATTCATGTCTTGGTTATATTATTTTTTATAATGATGAACATTTAATTTAAACATCATTTCTACAATTATTTTATTAGGATATAAAATAAATTTATAGAAACGATAATTGAACTACCTAAAATTTAAATAGATCAGGATTTTGTTCATTAAATCACGCATATAATTGGGAAAATATATCATGAAATACTAAATATATACGTAAAATTTAATACAATTGCACGTTTTTGTTTTCAAAGGTGACAGCATTACTTAATTTTCCCCGTAATGCATATAATATAGCGTCAATTTAATACTATTACATTTTAAATTAAAGAAAAAACTAAAGTATTTTTAATAAATAACTACCGTAAAGTATCGAAAGTAAGCCCCCCCCTCCGAATATAAGCCTCCCATATATGTCATTTTTTTTTCTTTTTTGAAAAAGTCTCATTTATAAGTCCTCCTCTTCAAGTTTTATTTTCTGACACTTTCAGTCCTCCTTCTTTTCAAGAAATTCTTTACGACTTTATTTCCATATCTCCAAAATGAATATATCTTATATATAGTCTAATAATTGCGAGATATTATATCTAATTTTATTGTTTTATGTTAATTTTCAACATTAATTTATTATTTTTATTAATGGAAATTACTTAGCTTTTATGGGAGGAAATTTTAAAACCAAAAAATATTAGTTTGACCTCATTTTATTTTACAAATTGTATAAATTCTGTGGAATTTCTTAAATTTCAAATATACTTACCCCCCCCCCCTACACAAACACACTCTCCCAATTTTCCCATCCTTTACACAAAAGTTCCAATTATAAGCCTTCCTTAAAATCATTGGAAATTTTGTCAGCTAAAGGGGGACTTACTTACGGTACTTTACGGTACTAATTTTGAAAGAAAAATATCAATACGTTTTGAAAATACTTTTTATTACTAAACTACATGCGTGCTTTTGTGCAAAAATATTCATTAAATAAAATGACTGGAAATGACCACTAGACAGATGTAGATTTCTAATCATATTCATGATCTACTGTTCATTATCATTTTATTTCCTCTGTGTTTTTTGAAAATCAATAACGACCACATGGGAAGTCCTGGAGTATCATTTGTGGACCACGGCCCGAGTTTGAGAAACGCTGCTTTAGATACAGTTGTAAATTTACCTTTAAAAAAAAGAAATTTTCATTGCTTCGAACATTTCATTGTAATCAAAATTTACTAATTATTATTGTTTAATGAAATTCTTATATATCGATCAGAAATTTATGCAATTTAAAAAAGATTGCTCTACATCCTTCATGAAATATTTTTAATGGGAGATTTTTCTAAAAAGTTATTTGGTCAAAATATAAGCTGTAACATTTAGTGTTAGATAGATTAAAGAATTGTGTAAATTAAATTTTTAATAAGGGATTTTCATAAAGTGCGCTTCTATGATGGTAGTTCTTTATCACTTTATGCACTGTAATTTAGTATTTAGCTATATTCATTGTTAATTCTTTTGAGCATTTAATTGTAAATAAATTTACTGAATATTACTGTTTAATGATACGAAAAGAACAGTGTAAATTCACTTTGTAATGAATGATTTTATAGGTTTTAAAAATATGTGCTTCTGCGACAGAATTTCATCATCACTTTATATCACTGTAATTTAATATTTAGCTTTAACATTAAAAAAAATCTTTAGAGAAAAAGTTCTTTCAAAATATGATTATAGTTTTATTCAACATCAAAGTAGAAAAAAAAAATATTGTATAATTTCGCTTCCACATAATCAATCAATTGAGAGCAGTTTAAAGTGGGCTATTTTGTCAACGAAAGATTTATCTTTATGTTTGTACAATGAAATATATTTTAAAGTAGTATACATTGAATTTTTATTAATACATAACGTATGTTTATTAAATACATAACACTATAATAAATGGTAAATAACATTTATTTAGTAAAATTAATAATTGGTAAATAATACAAGAAATGATAAGAAATAACATAATAAATATTGAATAATATAAAAATGTATTGGACAATTGCACCATAAATTACATTTAAAACTTTGTATTCAAATTAAAAACAATTTGATAAATGGTACATATTACACAAAAGTTCAATTACACACACATTAAAAATCTATGTTTCTTACCGCTTTCCGTGATCGTCCTCGGGATGAAATGAAGTTATATAAATCTCACTGGGACTTGTGTAACAAGAGTTGCGTAACATCATTTTGTCCTGGGGAGCTATTCGAAACATTTTTAATGTGTTTGTAATATCACTTTTATGTTAGATGTAAAATTGAGCAAATTGTATTTAGTTTGAATACAAAGGTTTTAAGTAAATAAAATAATATTAATTCTAAAACATTAATTTAGCACGCATTTATTAATAGCATGGGACCAGGTTGGTAGTTTAAAAGTAAAAGATACCAATGTAATAAAATTGTCCATAATACGAATCAAAAGATTACAATGACATTTCAACATTTTAATAATTATAAGTTAATAAAAGGTTTTTGAGTGACAATTTGTTTTCCGTTGGTAATATTCCTGCAACAACCTTTAATAAGCATCTAAAGATTATTTTTTTGTTTACAATGTAGAAATGACAGGGTTACTCTAATTAGAATAATTGGCGCAGTTGTATTTGGCCTGTCTCGAATAACACGCAAATACCAGAAATAGTGAGTACCCTATAACTAAGTCTGTAAGATCACATAAGAGTTATTAAGTATATCGTCTAGCAAAGTATATTCTAAATAATTATTGTCAGACATATAGAAATTTAGCTATTTATACTTATTTGTGATCTTGTTTAGATGTGGTATAGGATTTTTTTTTAAATGTGTTCAATCGTAAACTATTTTGGTTAAACGAGAAATTTGATGCGATAAATATTGTACGTTCTGAAATAGTATCATAAATAGTATCTGAAATAGTATCAAGATGCAGGAGTGTGCACTTTAGCTATTTCATTAAATACCTATAAAGGAAGAGATTTAACAAATGATTTTATACTTTATTTATACTCTCAATTAAGTTTAAGAAACACTTTTGCTATCATTTGCAAAACGATTATAAATAGCAATAAATGAAGAGATTTAATGCCTCATGTTATACTTTATTTATGCTCTTAGATTATTAAGTTTAAGAATCACTTACGACATTATTAAAAAAAAAAAAAAAAAAGATTATCCTCTTGAATGCTCACTCTTTTAACCCTCTCAGGGGCAAAGTACTCCTGTTGCTAAAATGTTAAAAATTATTGAATGACACCGGAATTTATTAACAGATTTATATAAAAGTTACTAAAAGCTTTTCTTCTCGTATATTATGAAAAGTGAAATTTGATTCTTAAAATCTGGTGCTAATGTGGCACTCGTGAATTAAATTTAAGTGGTATATATAATATACCGGTGTCCATCAAGGGGTTAAAACCAATGAGGGTAAGAGTGCTCAGTCAAGTTTGCAAGAGGGTGTGGAAAATAAAAAAAAGCGCTTCACTTACAAACGTCACATTTGTAGTGACTTTCTTGTACAACTTTAATAGTCTATCCACTTTTCGCGCACTTGTCTCTGCAAGGCATTCACTCGACCAATTCCTCTATTGGTCCTCTGTAGATTTCTGAGTAGTCTGAATATGTTTACATTTTTTCTTTGTTGCAGTTTTTGGCTTATTGGGTCTACTTTTCCCTTTTTTTTTGGAGAAGGTTATTAACTTTTTTCCTCAGATTCATCTGCAAGATCCCTTTCGTGTGGTAAACTGCTTAAAATTTCAGAATTTATATTCCCCTTAATATAGGATCTCAGGATAGATAACTATGGATACAGTGATCACTCTGTTAAATTGACGTAAGATGAAGTTTTTGAAACGCCTTTGAAAATCAAAGTTAAGTTTATGTCACTGTAAGCGTTTGTCTTTTTTTTATCTAGCATTTCAGCCTTTTCTGAAATATCATTTTCTAATTCAAGCAAATATCTTTACTGCTCATTTTCAGTGTTTTGTAGTTCTACTGACATATGTGATTCAACAAGTTCAGATTCTAATCATTCAGTGATGCAGCTTGCAAAAAAAGTCAGTATTAAAAAAAGGGTAATTTTGAAAGGCCATGCAACCGTTATTTTAAATCCAGCATTAGCAATGGTAGGCGGTTTTCAAAACCTAGGCGCGCACACTTGTATTATCGTCAATAGATAATATTGAGATGCCAGTAATACCATCTACTGATAAGAAATTCCAAACCATTTAGGTGACAAGCAGTCCAATAATAACCTAATTCATAAAAACCAAAACAAAATCAACTTTGTATTCTTTATTATGAACAAGTTTTCAATAATAATAATTATTATAACGAGAATGTCCAATGCACCTTTTCTCGTCTAAATATTTAATATTTTCACCAAAATACGGAGATTTTTTTTACAATAAATTTACCATATCATTAAGTAGTTTGCAACAGAAACTAAAGTGAAAACTCTGGTTTCGTATTACAGCGCGCACTCTTGCATCACCTGACCCTAGATTTTATTTTAACTATTATTTTTTGTCGATTCATATGTTTTTAAACTTCTGCTATTCCTAAATTAGAAATTTAGTAGTATATTGTAGTTTTTTATGCTTAAAATGAATTTTTCTTTTTACACATAACATTTTCAAGCAATAACAAATAAATATATTAAATTCAACTAAGAGCTCTTTAATTTATTCCATTATTATTTATTTACATCTAATTCAATCTTTTAGAGACAGAAATAGATTTAGTTTTTCATTTAGACGTATTTTAATTGAACTATATCTTAAAATAACTATGTAACACATAACAATCGTTTAAAATAAAACTTTCGTCTCAACTTTACAAATAATAACTAATACGCGTTGCAGAAAATCTTTTGCTAAACCCATTTGTTTGGGACAGTTAACCCTCTTTAATGTCAGTATGATTGACATTAAGGGCTTAGAAAGATTTTTATGGCATAATCGTCTAAAGGATTAAATGAACCATTTGACCTTTCATTTTATAAAAGAGTTTTATAATATTTTAGAGTGTTGTATAGATAATAAAGAAGTTTTTGTGAAGGGGAGGAATAACAGCAAATTAACGATAGAATGGAAGTTCTGACTGGAGAGAAAGACTTGTATTATATTTCAAAATACGGACTTTATGATCTACTATATTTTCTATTGTTATTATATTTTCATACGTGGGTCACGCAAGACGTTAAGTCGCAACTGGTATGAACATTATTGAATAATTGTTTATAAACTTTAGTAGAAGATTGCTCAACATTTTTTTCCAGATCTCATTTGCGACTGAATCTCCGGCATTTAGTCTGTATTACTGAATGAATTACAGTGTAGGGTAATTCCGGGATTTATGTCGCATATTTTTTTTGAGTTTGTGTACAAGTCCCATGATGGACATAAAATTTAAAAAAAAATCATGCTGTGTTTAGTAATTATAGTCATGCTTAGTTTTAGTAATGTTAAATATGCAACTCGTGTACTGTGACAAAAAAATTCAAAACAAACAATTAAAATTTTTAACAATTTTTTTCTAAAACATTACACTATGGCGCGTCACCCGTACATTCAGTCTCAGACGCCGCACTTGTTCGGTAGTTATGCCGCGCTTTTAATAAGAACAGATTGAAATTATAAATAAAAATATTTGAAAAAAATATTCATATCTGAATTATAATTAACGATGTACTAATAAAATGAAACTAAATGAGTACAATGAAACGCATTAGTCGATACAAATTAATAATTGCTTGCCTACTTTCACGATTAAAGTTATCGACTTATTTTTTTACATTAAATTTTTATTTTTATTTCAGCAACAACGTGACATCAATGTATTAGAGAGGGAAAAGAATACAAGCAAAATTGTGTTTACTTAATTTATTTGTTAAAACTTTTGGGATGGGCTACTCTTACACAAATTTTATTCGGTTGGCACAACGTTTTTAAAAGAAGTTACCTTTACTTAAATAATCATGAAAATTCTCTAATTAAAGAACACAAATATTACATTTATTTTTTACTACTGCCATAAACAAAGCCTGTATGTTCTTTTTTGAGGTGCTTATATGCACCCATTGTCCCGAATGGGTTAATAGACCTGTTTTTTTCGACCACAATCTACACAAAAAGTGTCGAAAAAGTATAGTTTTTATGTAACTACATTCGACACATGATGCAACGCAGCCAATTACACTGCCACTTTTTTGGAGTAGTTTTCTAAACACGAATTGCGAAGAACGTCTGCGTTACGCGTAATGCATTTTTTCATTATTATTATTTTGAATTGCAACTTTCTTGCCTTCTTACTTTTTTTTTTTTTTCAGTTTTTATTCTTTGGTTTTAGTAAACTTGATAACATGCCTATCTTGGTTAGTCTGTTCAAAAAGAAAAAGAAAATTTAACAACACTTAATCATACCGTACAAAAGAAACTGAGGCAAGTATACCGGAATTACAGTGCACCATATATCCCGTTTTGCATGGTACAGACGTCGCACATCACAGTTGCCTGCCATCGTAAAGGCCAAAAGGGCGTAATCATACACACAGTACTCTATACAAATGCTACACTTAGTTTTGACTATGAAATCATGCATCCATTTAGTAATTAGCGTATGAAAAGTATTTAAGCATAACGTGTTTAAATGTTTGGCCAGTGAAATGATGCGCTTACATTAAATTAAGGATTGTACATCTACATGTAAACATCGAAAATGGATTTACGCTATACACTGGTTAAAATAATCTCATTGCGCACCTATACTATGCGTTTGACAACCATCTATCGATAATTACAAGAAATACAAGGGGCGCGGCATTCATCTCGGATGCGGCGACTCTCCCTGAGTTACCCTATTCTTGTTGCAATCAATGTCAGTTTAATGAAAATTGAAATTTAACGAATTATTTTAAGTTTAAAAGATAATACTCATTTCAGTAACGAACTATGAGTTGGAGGAAAACAATCTTTATCAAAAAACTGGAATTCCGTAATAAATGTTTTATTTTAATTTATTATTATTTATTTTACTTCATCACGATCAACGAATTTTGATTGTACTCGAATGTGTTTTTCGAAAAACGGGATGAAATTGCTCTCCACCGCACATGTTTCTTCTTTTACATTCACATCTAATTCACACTTCCTGTATGATAACGGGAACAATTCTATGTGTTGGAGAGAGGCAGAATGGAATTGAAGCTTATTGTGTGAAAAAAAAAACACAAAACAACAACATCCCAGATAACATCTGAGATGAACACGCATCTACAGGAAGCAGTTTCATCAAAAACTATCCGGCGAGAACTGCATATGGAAAATATTCATGGTAGAGTGGCTATTTCAACCCTTCTGTCTCTGTCATTCAGTTTCGACATTTTACCGCTGTTGTGCTTTTTAGATTATGTTTTTCTGTGTTTCAAACATGCTGACATTACGGTCGACACTGTACTTCTCCCAAAAACTAGAAGGGTCACTGTTATCATTACTAAGGCTCCAGCAAGACGGGACACAACAATCATGCCTCTTTCAAAATCAGAGAGTTCTGCCATAACGCAATTTTAACACTGAAATATATTTCACATCCTACTTTTGTCACTGCTAGTAGCAGAGTGATGTGTGTACTTTCTTATCCGCTAGGAAGCACATTTCACCGTTAGAGGGCAGGAGTATACCAAAGGTTTCTTTCGAGAGCTATTTTTTTCACAAGTCTTCATATTATTTTATCCAACCCCTGTATATCATGAGCGGAATTTGGAAAATAATGTGGTTTTGGAAATATCAAGCGTTATATGGGAATGTATATACTGTATTTTAATTTGTAAAGGCAAGCAAATTGCCCATTTAACACAATATTGCGTAGTGAAGCCAAGTATGTTTCTCAAACCATATAAATAGAGAAAATTTCGATCGAATTCCTGTTGTCTATTTTGTTTTCGTTATTGCTATTTCATAGTATAAAAATAAATTTCTTGAGAAGAAAAAGTAGCGATATGTCGCGAGAATAATTTCGATGCCGATGAAATGGTTTTTGTATGTATGTAGGGGAGACCGGGGCTAGTAGTGACATTTTCGACATTTTTGATATTACTCGTAAGATTTGAACTGAAGCGAAGCATTTAGTGTATCATATCATTAGACTAAATCTTGCGTAACATATTTATAAAACTACTATTAACATTATTAACATTTTTTATAACACAAAATGAATTCTGCGTAATCTCGAAATTTGTCACTACTAACCCCCGCTACGGGGCAAGTTGTGACATGCTTGGGGCACATTGTGACACATAAATGACACATACAAGTACATTGTAACATATACAAATTATGTAAGAAAGGCAATTAAATGGGATATGTTAAATCAAGAATGGGAAATTTTTTCATTTATAACGTTCTCAACACAATAAAACACTTCCATGTTTTAATAATATTGTAAATCAAATGAAAATAAAATAGTTAAATTATTAACACTTTTAAACTCTAGTCCTTTATAAAGATACTTTTAGAGACACTTAGCAATAAATAGAAAAAAAACTGTCTTAATCAGGAAAGAAATAAAAAGTAAGCCAACACTAATCTTTGGCCATATTGATATTTGACTCGGTAGTCTACTACAACGTGTAGGGCTATATTCTATATTTCTAATCCCTCATTGTCATTGCTTGTTTCAGCGTCTGATATGCAGTTAATACAAATATAATAAGGTTCATTTTTGGTACATTTGACATGCGCCCATCTTTTACATGTCATACATTTGCACCCAGTCTTCTCCGGGTCTAGAAATTTTGTATTGCTCCAAGCAAACCAGACATAAGCAATTTTCGTCATCTTCAGAGCTATTCAATACTTGCTTCTTCCTTTTTTCAATAACCTAGGTGTAATTTTTTATGCACTGCTTGGCCTTTCCATACGAATTCGTTTTGCTTTTTCTTCTTCAATTTGTTTCCTGCGTTCTTTTGCTTTTTGTTCTGCTCGAATTTTCTCTTTTACAGGTGTGCTTGTTAGAATGGCAGATTTCAAACATTTGCGAATAGATCGCTTGCCTTTTCGAAGTCCTGCATTAGGGAGTGGTCTTATTTCTGTACCACCGACACATTGCTATTATCAATTGTCATAGAATCGTCTAGTTCAATGAGATTTCTTACTTCTGGAGACGGTCCTTCAATCTCACCATCATTGATTAAAGTTATTGCTGAAGTTCTTGGTTGATTAACAGTTTCATATTTACTAATATTTTTCATTGTCATTCTGGTCTTTAACGCTCTCATCTCTGATGGATAACGGTCAACCAGTTACTGAAGAACATAGGAAGTCATCATCTGTAGAAATCTTCCTATTAAATTCCCAAATTCTACTACAACGAAATCTAGCTTGTATATTTTTGGGAGTGGCAGCACTAGGAAGGGCTATTTTGACAATATCTGGTATGTCGTAGATCGACACAGTGCTTCCAGGATGATGGGGTAAGTAGTGACACTGTCACAACGTGCCTCTTAGACTTCGTCACAACTAACTCCGCGTTACGCCATTTTGAACTTTATTCATTAGTTTCCAAAATGTTGGCATGATTAACAAATGAAATACATAGAATAACAGCTCAACATATAAGCATTTAAATAATGTTAGGGAAGTTTACATACCTCAGTATCGCTAGTGACAATGACGATTCCAAGGTAGGTCGCAAAATTTACTTTTACGATAGAAAAGAAGATAAATATTTTATCTCGAAAACAGCACAACGCTATACTTAAAAACATACGCAGCGCACCCAGACAATCAACCTCTTCACTCACCTGGAGCGACAGGTGCTGCAACCTATTGGCTCAGTCAGGAAGCTTGATGGCACAACTTGCCCCTGGCACAACTAACCCCGGTCTCCCCTACTTTTACCAATTGAAAGCCACTGTTATCAAGCGCAATGCGCTTTTAACAAGTGCCGTTAGTAATTAAATTTCAGAACAGAAAAGGTAAGAAACGTTCGAAAGGGCGAATTTCTGTTTTGTTCTATTGTAATGGCACAGGCACGAGGAAGTCAAAACATTTTCAAACCTTTAAATCTCTTTTGAGAAATTTAACAGCCACGATGCTTTAAAAATCTGACAAACATCCATGTCATTATCAGAGTAATATATATATGTGGGTTTTAATGTGAATACTGTATAGCTTAATTGAAACTAATGTTCTCCAATCTGTGAATAGATATAAAAAGGTTTAATATATCAAAAAACACACAGCTTAGCATTCAGAATAATATCTTAGAATTCGCAAAAGCTTTCCTAAGCATTGCGTTAAAAATTACCAAACGACTCCATTGCTGAATATCTATAGAACAACAACTTCTCGCTCTGCAATTTTGAGTTCACCTTTTACGAGTCTCGCTTGAGATATCACGTTTATTAACCATTGAGTCTTAGCTTTCATTCCCACATATATATGACGCAGAAAACCCTTTTTTATATAGCTGAGGTATTTGAATAAACAAATGAGGAAAAGAAAAAAAAAGCTTTACTGACATAATGGTTCTGTACATTTATTTACAGAAAATTTATCTTACATAAAAGCCTAATTTTGGCCTTTTAATTCTTCGTTTATTTTGCAGGTCATGCATCAAGGCATTATTTAATAAAAGTTGTCAAAGCGAACTTTGGGCAGAATTTCGAGACAAAAAAAAAAGTAAATAAATAAAATAAAAAATAAATAAAAAATGAAAAATGAAAAATATTCTGCAATAGTGAATATGAGACAAGCAATTGGGGTAATATACGCTAATTGGCAAACTCTAGCTTCTAAAAAATGCTTTTCTAAATCTTGGGAAGAGATTATTGTACATTTTTGTTCATGACAGTATTATATATTTGTAGATACATTTTTTTATAGTGCACTTTGCTATTTGCACCTGTGTTAGCAGAATTCTGATATTTTTATTTGATAGTCATTCATATATATGTACTAATAAAAATTTTCGCCCTTTTATTTTAATTAAACTATTCTAAATTATTATATCTACCTTTTTTACTTAACTTCAACGCTATCTTAAATATCTTTTATCTTTTTTCCATGCTTTAAATGCGTATTCTTTTATTATTCTAAAAACATTAATCCATTCGTCTAATCATATAAAACCCATTAAATTACTTTTTCATTTTATTCTGAAACTAAATTCTTTTTGTTTCGAATGTTTTTAATATCATTTATTCTATTGTTGTATTTCCCATTCGTTCTATTTCCCATAATTCCTTGCCAAGCCCGCCAACATTTGTTTACGTTATAAATCTGACGTCGAGACTAAATAGTTCATCATCGACGTCACTCGTACTTTCCTCGGAGCTCAGCCCTATTGTAGCCTTCCTCTCGTCGCGTCCTCCCGGCTATTTTTTCCGGGGTTGGTTCTTCACTGATAATGTATTCGTACGCGTGTCTTTTTCACAAGTATTTAACCTGTTGCATTGGTTGGGAGAAAAGGCGATTAGGAATATTGATTGGCTTAAATAACCCATGTCACCTGCAGAGCTTTGTTTACTGTTTCTTCGTCATGTTGTTCTAATATTTAACATCTAGTGGTTTACCTTTTACGACGTAGAAACGACCCGAATATGGGTAGCATCTAGTGGAGTTGGTGCATTTTATGATCATCTAATAAATATTTTACGAATCTAAAGGCTTCAGTTATTATTTACGAGAAACTACCAATGGAAGTCGGCCTGATCTTACATTCTTAACCATGATTTTGCGACTGCAAAACTTTGATTTCTCGGTTGAGATAGATAGCGAGTGTATGACTGCTGCTTAAGACCGATATGTTTATATCATACTAGTGAAAACATATGATATATATACGGTGATTTAAATTATCATACATAAGATTATGATTTAATTTTTTTTAAACGTGACAAGCTTTATATAAGTTCTTGTATCGTGGTTATTCTATTCTTAAAAAAATTAGATACTCATGCACATTGTTTTGATTCGAACAGAAAGCTTTAAAAAACGGACCTTCACTGAGTTTGGTTGTTGATTAGGGCGCCTGTAATTAATTTTGACGATATCTTATTTTTCAGTTTAAAAGAAGAAGAAAATCTAAAGTTGTAAAAAGTAATAATAAAAATATTAATTAAATAATATTGTACTAATATTGTGTATTTAAGGTATATTGTACTACAGCTAACGTCGTCATATTTAAATTATCGTACATCAAGATATTATTTAAAGAAAGTTGTTAAAGTGAAGTTTGAGCACTGACTAGTAAAAAATCTTTTCGAGACTAAAAAAAAAAAAAAAAGATTATGCCTTAGTGAATGAATGTAAGACATGCAATTGAGGTAATATATGAGGTAATAGATTGAGGCAATAGAAATTGAGGTAATAGATAATGGAACCAGTTTAAAATATATGAATACCTAACTAATGAAAGTATACGTCAAAATTTTTAAACAGAAAAGAAATAGCTGAAATGATGAAATTTGACTGAAGTTTTGTCGTAAATATAATGGCATATTAGGAACGTATATAACTTACATTAGGTAGCCTGAAATTATTTTAGACAATTATTTCTTCTTGCATTTATTTATTTTTTAGAGATAAAGTATTTCTTAAA
The DNA here is from genome assembly GCA_963932465.1 of Maratus speciosus. NCBI lineage: Eukaryota > Metazoa > Arthropoda > Arachnida > Araneae > Salticidae > Maratus > Maratus speciosus. The sequence continues at coordinate 164,455,485 of OZ010795.1, read as the reverse complement.
AAATGAAAAACAATACCAAAATTTTAAAATTGCATGAAAAAATTAATCTTGCGAAACTTTTTATTGCAATGTCTTTGAACCCAATGTTCCATATCTTTCAGACTTAATTTTATTTTAATATTGCTTATTAAGTTTTTTTTTTCATTAATACTTGAAAAGCAATCAAAGAACTTGCAAAGAAAATAAACTTGAAAAAAAAAAACATATTTGTTTGGGTTGCAGGTATAATCGTCAAACAATGTAATAAGCAGATAAAGAAGAAATAATGACTCAAAAATAGGAAACCTGGGTTGCAAAACTGGTTTCACAAGTGTAATTTTGTAGTACAATATGACTTAAATACACAATATTTTCACAATATTAATTAATTAGTTCTTTTGTTATTATTTTTCATAACTTTAGACTGTTTTTTTACTTGTTTTAAACTTAAATAATTAAACGAAAAGTAAGATAGAGTGTAAATTAATTGCAGAATCCCTAATCAAAAACTAAACTCAGTGAAAGTTCGGCATTTTAAACCTTCCTGTTCGTATCAAAACAATACGCTTAAATATCTTATTTTTTAAGGATAGAATAACCACGTTACAAGAACTTATTAAAAGCTTGTCATGTCATACAAATTTAATTAATAAGATGTATTAACTATGTTTTCGATAATTTTGTTAAATTAAACTTATGTATTATTTGAAAAACTTTCATCTGTTAAAAATAATAATAACCTAAAGTTCTTAATTAAGCTGAATAAATTTATTTTAGCAGTATCGTAAAAGTTAACGGCATAACGAAATATCATAGAAATACATTTATAAATTGCAATTTTTAATTCTAAATTCCGTTGTAGATTTCAAAAACATTACCGGAGATTAATCCTTGAAGTTTAATTTAATTTTCATTACAAATACACTACAAAATACCATTATTAAGCGCCAAGTTTTGCAGCATGTGTCACTCCTGAATTTTAATTAAAGGACTGTAACATTTTAATTAAAATAAAAATATCAAGATTAAATTTTAAAATAACTTTTACTAAGTAAATTTCTTAAATTAAATAATTTTAATTAAAACTAAAACCCTTTCTGTAGTTACAAACTATGTTTTCAAGAATTTTCATTTAATCAAACACATTCAAATTAGGGCAGCATATTAAAATTGAAATTAAGGAAATTTCCATGTGAGGTTTGACGTTGTTAGATTTAATGTTATATTTATATTGCGGCAAAACTACCACAAAAGCACTCATAGTTTTACATCAGAAGAATTTAAATTATGCTACTTGAAATTATAATTCACTAATACAAGTTGATGTATTTAGCGCTCTCTTAGAAAAATACTTTTACTTTAATAAGGCAGGCACTTTTTTTTTTTTTTTTTTTTTTTTTTTTTTTTTTTTTTTAAATGCAGTTTTACAGACATTTCTGATATCATACAAATAATGACATTATGTATATATGTATGTAATATGCATATAAGAAATCTCGAAAACAACTTTTTTTCAGAACAAAATGAAAACATGTTTAACATAGAAATAGATGGTAATTTTAAGTTAGAATACTAGGGAAATTTTAAAATTATGGTACTTTTTTATGATAGAATAGTAAATTATTTTATGAGAAAATAAATATTTAAACTACTGTAAAAATTTTGCAAGTGTTTACTGAGTGAGAATTATTATGTATGAGGATAAAATAAAAATAAATAAAATAAACCTTTAATAAGGCCAAAGGTTTGTACTGTTTTAAAATCATGTGTGGCATACTGTGTGTACTAAGGCATTTTAAAGCCTAAATAATAACTTTTTTATGATATCCTTGTTTAATGCAATGTCCAGTAGAGGTTCTTTTAAGATAATAACACAGGTGACTTACTCCATACGCCTTTTACAGCCCAAATATCAATGTTTTGCTATGTTCTTCTTCAAAGAAATGTCGAGTAATAGTATAAATATAAACTAAATATTATTACACTTCATATTTAAAAAAGAATAAATTAAATAAAGAAGAAAATAGAGTAAATCACACAAAAAACGCGACGTATTAAATATGCCAACTGTGAAAAACTAATAAAAATAATGAAAGTGCATAGAAAAAAAAAGTTGTGAACTTCAACATTAAACATCGGTTTAAAACGGTTGGTGGAAATTTGTGGAAAGGATGTAACTTGCAAAGGACGTAAATAAGCCTCAAAATTTAGGCATAACACAGTTATTCAGGAAATCGCAACTTTTTCGTTTTCTGCACTGAAATGCGCACTCAGTAAGTCGCATATGCTTTAAGCACTTAACAGTTTTGCCTATCAACAGTATTAGCAATAAAAAAAGTTTGCTTGTTTCGTTACTAAAAGCTTTTCTACACCAGTAATTGTAAACTTTATGTTTGCTTCATTTAATGTTAGAAATTGTTCGTTCATATAAGGCAAAAAGTTTAGAACGGAAAAAGTGGTGGTATGTCTCTATTTTTAGTTTACTGTTTCAAAAAAAAAAAAAAAAAAAAAAAAAAAACTGGCAAGTGGTTAAAAGCTTATTAACGAAATATTTCCAATGACAAAAAATAATTTTGTCTTTGCACCAATGCATGCTGGTGAAATATATATAAATTTTAATTATGATGATTTTTATACAATAAAACAAATATATCCATCTTCACTTAGTGGGAATTATTATACTATTGATAACAAAAGTAAAAAAATAAATAAAAATATAAATGCATTTTTTTTTTTTTTGAAAAACATGCTTTCACTAAAATTCACAAAAATGCAGAAAACATATATGTTTTTTTTTAATGCACTAAAATATAGAAAAGTCTTGAAAATCCCCTTAAATACAAAGAGTTTCACTGTTGAATCTGATGCTGATTCCTCCATAGGAAATCAAAAGTAACTATTAAGTAAATTCGATCCCCATTGCCCCTCTTGAGGATCGAATTTTAAAAAAATCAACGTTCAATTCATCTATTGCCCTCAGGAATACAGATATATTAGGTTGTAACGAAAGTTTTCCGCCAAATCACCATTACGTAATGCTAATTATAATATATAATTAGCTGTAATTATATATATATAACCACCATTCCGCCAAACCTTCACAGTGTCATATGATACAACACTAGTACCTAAAGCTGTACTGTACACTTTATTCGATGACATTCTGTAGCTGACTTTTTGCAACAGAACTGTAAGTAAATTATGTTTCTAATCTGGTAGAGTGATAGCTCCATTTCAGACACCTTGTACTTAATGATAACGATATTTTTTTACAAATTTCACAACACAGTCACTAAAGCAAGTCTCGTCCTTTCAAATGCCAAAAATCGTTTGGCAAAATATGAGCAAACACGTCAACGCAAACTTTTTGCACAGACCGTATTAGCTGTGGCGGGAAACTTTCGTTACAACCTGATATTCCGAAATTTAAAGCTCGATCTCAACAGGAAGTGGGTGAAAAATAAATCACACGTTTTAACTGCCATACATTGTCATACATCTTTTAACTGACAAACATAACTCTCAGTTAAAATATATCATGTAATAAGAGCGTGTTTTCAATGAGAAATAACTCTTCCATGAGAGTTTTCATTATAGAAAATATGATGGTGTTACAAATATTAAGATTGCAGTCAGTATGAGAAATATATTATTTGTTTTCAGTTTAGACGTGAGACACCAGAATTGTTTTAGTACCTCATGTATAAAGGTCTTGGAAAACACCCTAAATGCACGGGGTTTAAATTAAACTGCAGTGAGCTTGATTATGGAAGGTTAATGGATTTAAATGGGAATGTTGCCAGATTTGCCAGATATCGCCAAGTTGGGTTCAGATATGGCAACTTATTTTTGTCTATTTCGCCATGTTGGCCAGAATTTGGTGATATTTTTCCAAGTTGGCTGAAATTTAGTGGTATTGTTGTAACCATGTCATTAGTACATTTTAACAAATACTCACTGCCCTCTTAAGGGGTCTTGTACCTTTTAAACGCGTCGAAAATGAACGAAAAACTTCAAAGTTTGAATTAGTCTATCTTCAAAACTTTTTTGTGTATAAACATGAAATTTTGGATATTGATTAAACAGATTGAGCTTTGTAATATGCTACCAACAGAAATTTATTAACCCTTTACAGAATTTGTGTATTGTTGAAATCGAAATAGCTCTTTTTTTTACCCCATAAGTCATTGCGCGCATGATATCTTGAGAAAGTATGTATGGATTATCATGAAATTTGGTAAATATAATAAACAAATATGTGTGTTTAAAATAATCTACTTTTAAGTATTTACAATAGTAATATTTTTAGTTATGACTATTTTTATTCATTAAAAATACAAAATTTTTATTTTTTTTTACGAAAATATTTTTTTATATAGTTAATGAAATAATTTTAGCCTAAGAGTAGATCATTTTAAACACACATATATGATTAGTATCTTTACTGAATTTCATGCGAATCCATATATACTTTCTCAAGATATCCTGCGCGCAATGACTTATGGGGTAAAAAAGAGCTATTTTGATTTCAACAATACACAAATTCTGTAAAGGGTTAATAAATTTCTAATGGTAGCATATTACAAAGCACAATCTGTTTAATCAATACCCAAAATTCCATGTTTATACATAAAAAGGCTTTGAAGATAGACTAATTCAAACTTTGAAGTTTTTCGTTCATATTCAACGCGTTTAAAAGGTACAAGACCCCTTAAGGATTGAATTTAAAAAATTCAACGTCCAATCCATATATTGCCCTCATGAATACCGATATATATTCCAAATTTTAAAGCTGTATGTCAACAAGAAGTGGGTGAAAAATGAGTCACACGTTTTGACTGCCACACACAAACATAACTGTCAGTTAAAAGGAATCAGGTAATAAGAGGGTGTTTTCAATGAGACATAACTCTTCCATGAGAGTTTTCATTATAGAAAACATAATGGATTTAAAAATATTAAGATTACAGTCAATATGAGAAATACATTTTTTGTTTTAAGTTTAGACGTGAGCCACGAGAAATTTCTTGGGATTTAATAATACTAGAATTTTAAGGGAATTTTCTCCTTATATGTCTTTAACTTTAGGTATTTTCAAAATGATTTACTTATTTTTTTAAATAATGAGCATAGGTTTTTGCACTGTATAACCGCTGTCACAGTAGTTGTCGCATCTTATGGTTATAAGTTAAAGGATATATATTGCAAATTTCATAAACAGCTTATATCATATGGTTAAGTCGAAAAATGTCTTTGCCTCCCAGATTTTTACAATACGTGAAGAAGGAAAAATTATTTTTATACTTTATTATAAAATCATTTTAAGTATGAAGCTGCCGGAAAATGTAAACGTTGTAAAAATGTAATTATTTTTATTATTAACATTATTATGTATCAATATTAAGAAATTCAAACAGTTGGTCTGAAAGGCAAACTCCCAAATTCATGAATGTACGAACCGTAAAATTACAACCAAAAAGGTCGGAGATAGCTCTCAAGGCCAAAAATTTTAACTGTTGTCTGCAACCACTATTTTTCAGCGTATTTCCTAAGATAACTTTTGCACTATTTAAAGGATTTACATGCATCTTTAAAATTTAATAATAACAATAAATAAATAAATAAATTCTCTACAGTCTACACCTGTAAAACAAATGAATAATAAAGAAATAATAATAATAAATTATAATAAAACATACATTTTTATGCATTTTAAAATTTAAAAATTTTTTACAAGACGTTTTTGTTTTAATTTTGTTTTGTTTAAATCGTTCCGTTTTGTTCATCAATTTTGTTTTCTTTAAAATAAATTTATATAAATGATTATTAGACTGCCTACAATTTAAATAAATCAGGATTTGATTCATTAAAACACGCGGATTTTTGGAAACATAAATCGTGTAATACTAAATACGTACGCAAAAATGTAAAATAACTCCACTTTTTTCTATTAAAATGTTATGGTATTATTTAATTTCTTCCTTAATTAATTTAATTTAGTGTTAAATTAATAGTATTAGGTTTTAAATTAAAGAAAAAATTAAAGTCCATTTAAAGTTACTTTTTATTAATAAACGGCATGCTTGCATTTGTGCAAACAATTCATTGAATAAAATGACTGGAAATAACAACTAGATAGATGCACATTTGTAATTATTTTGCATTATCTACTGTTCATTTGAATTTTATTTCCTTTGAGTGTTTTGTAAATCTATGATGATCACAAAGCCAGCCCTCTATTATCATTTGTGGGCCGCGGACCATAGATTGAGAAAACTGCTTTAAAAGAGCTCTAAATTCATCTTTAAGAAAAAGTGAAATATTTCATTGTTTTGAACATTAATTGTAATCAAAATTTACTATGATATGCTATATTTATACCGGCATAAAAACAGTTATGCAATTAAAAAAAAAGATTGCTCGACGTCTTTCATTAATAAATATTTTTATTGGAAGGTTTTTCAAAGAAATTTTTCTTTATTCGCATTCTTCTGGGTCACATTCACTGTTTATTTGATTAAAAAACAGTGTAAATTAACCTTTTAATAAGGGATTTTATAGTGTTCATAAAAACATGTCTACAACAGTAGTTCATTATCACATTATTTTACTTTAATCGATATTTAGTTGTATTCATTGTTCATTGTTTTGATCATTCAATTGTAAACAAAATTTACTAAATTTTACTGCTTGATAATAAGTAAAGAACAGTGTAAATTAAATTTTTAATAAGTAATTTTATAGGCGCTCATAAAGTGCGCTTCTACGAGAGAAGTTAATTTTCACTTTATATCTCTTGAATACAATATTTATCTTTTACCATTAAAAATGCATCTTTAGAGAAAAGCTCCTTTTAAAATACTAGGGGGCTCGGCCCCCTACGAGCTACGCTCGCCAACCCCCGTCCAGACACCGCAGACTCTAAATGCACGCTAATGTGATCGGCTTTAAAAAGATTTCGAAAGATTGAATTATAATTTAAAAAACAGTGGCGATCTCCCTATAAACGGATTTCTATTCATTTCTCTTTGATTGGGGAAATTTTAACGCCAAATCCGCTGCGGTACTACTTGATTATCCCGTCGACCAATTTCGCCAAATTATATAAATCGCCAAACCACTCGCCAAATTATACAAATTGACATAATTTTTATTTTAAATAACGAAAGAACAAATAAATTAGTACAACATTAATTAAAATACAAATAAAACGTCGAAATAAAAATAACTTGATGACGTAGACACGTGTAACAACATTTCAAAATAAGCTAATATAAAAGGAATTAAGTAAACAGAATCTTTGTCTCCCGGTATTTTTTAACAAAGCGAAAAGAAAGTTCTTTTAAATGAGACATTTTAAATTAATCGTTTTTAATCTGACGTAATTTTGACCAAACTATTCTTTCTCTTTTTAATATTCACGTGAAAATACTTGTGTTAGAAATAGAATATTATTTGCGCTTTCCTAAGAAAAATAGTTGAAAAGTATCCTCCAAAATATCAAATAAATGTCTAGTGCAATTTGTAAATTTACACCGTTTTGCAATATTATTTTGTGTTCATTTTATGTAATAACTGTAATATGACGTAAATATGACGTAATTTCTCCTATTTAAGACTTCTAATGCATGTTAATAAATTTATTATTTTACAAATTCCTTTCTCTCTTAAAATTCACGTGTAATTATAGTTTTTGTGACGTAATTTTTAATAAGTTCCTGCTTTTTGTGCATAATTATTTAATTCTAATTCCAAATGTTTTTTTCTGTTTATAATAGTCACGTGTAAATAAATTTTTAATTTATTACACGCAAATATATATATATATATATATATATATATATATTTAAGCAAACATTATTGTTTCCGCTGTTTATACAGTTGGCAACAGTTTAAATTAATATCACTTTCTAAAATCTGTAAAAATTATCTCTCGAAATGCTGAAAATTTGAATTTAAAATAGATATAAAACCTCGAAAAATCAGTCAAATTAAACAAATAAATCAATTCTGCACACCGGCAAATTATAACGTATAAAATGAACTAAAAATTATTAAATTCCGATGTATAGTTTTTGCTACTATAAAACTTTTTTAGTGGAACGATTTTGTCCAACTTTAGCATTAAATATCTCTTAAAATAATTCTTCGATTTGAAAACTGTCTGCATCAGCGTGTTTATCAAACATTTCTGTATAACACTACTGATTTTCATATTTTTGTATGCATTATGTTTCTTAATATTAACGAAGAAAGACCTCCGGTCACAAAAAATTCAAAACCGGCGGCGGCGGCGGTGACAGCGGTAGTTACTTTTTTTTAGAATAGAGAGATACTTATAGTATTCTTCAACCACAAGGTAGAACAAATTACAATAAATAATGGATTGGATAATCAGAAAACAACTTCGCTTCCTCATCATCAATCATTTCAGGGTAGTTAAAGTATGCTATTTTGTTGAAATTTTCTCTTTATATTTATATCATGAAATCTGCTTTTAAAGCAATGTACAGTCGTGGAAAAAAAGAGTAAATACCCCTACTAACTCTTCTACAAATTATCGTAGACGAAAGTCATTGGTACCGAACGATTGGAAATAAAGTCTACTTTTAAATGACATATATAAAATTTGCTTAGGGGGCCATCTACATATTAAAACGAATCCAAACTTCATTTTTTCAATGGCAATACCAAATTTTAACGAAAAATTTCAAATCTTTGGTTCAAATTATGCCAAGACACTAAATTTCATCAAATCTGAATGATAAGTTTTTGAATTATAAGCATTCAGAATTTAGTGCTTCTAATGTTAAATTGCATTTTCATATTTTTATTTATGACTTCTGAAACTATGATCCTAATGTTTTAATTTTTTGTGGAGCAATAATACTAATATACCCAAACATAAACACGTTGAATTTACTATTTTTATAATTTTCTAATATGAATTATGAATTATGAAATTAATATTAAAAAAAAATGACTGCTTAATTGACTGCTTAAGGTTCCTTGATCAAGAAAGGAGCTCTCTCGGTTAACAATCGAGTACCGAAGCTTAATTTGGATACAGCCCTTTAAATACGCTCGTTTTCAAATAACTAATTTCTCGGAAACTTATGGTACGAATTGCATAAAAATTTATTTTTAGACTAATTGAAGGGTGTAGAGTTCATTTATTCTATCAGAATTGTGTACTGCTATTGAAAAAACAAAGTTATGGTTCGTTTTAATATGTAGATGGCCCCCTAAGCCAATTTTGTTACATTATTTAAAAGTAGACTTTATTTCCAATCGTTCAGTACCAGTAACTTTCTTCTACGATAATTTGTTGAGGAGTTAGTAGGTGTTGTTTACTTTTTTTCCCACGACTGTACATTTTTCTTTTTTAAAAACAGTGAGTGCCTGATAACTAAGTATGTAAAATGTTGTGATTAATGTTAATAAATATCTTGTCTATCGAAAAATACTCCACAAATTTTTGTCAAGCATATATAATTTGAGCTATTTATATTTGAACAGCTCAAATGATAAAGGTGGTATGTAACAAATTAAAATAAAGAGTTATGAAAGTTGATCATTCGACTGAAGATAAACCAATGGTTATCTACAATCTATTAAATTACTATTTGAAAAAACCTAATACTCAAAGAGATTTCAATTGATAAAGGAGGCATTTGACAATAAACGCAAATAATAAATATTTGGAACATTGCATTTTGTTAAAATGATGATTGTATCATTTACCACCTTTATCATCTGAGTTCTTCAATTGTTTCAGAACTTCTTTAAGTGCGGAATAGGATCATTACTTTTTAAATAAATTTGCTCGTAATCTATTTTAACAAACCTGGAAATTTTAAGAGAAAAATATTGTGCATTCTGAATAACATTTTAAGTATTTTTTTAAACAATTTACATATGTTTAAAGTGCTGCTACCTCTAAATGTGTAATTTAGTAGTATGTTTTCATGATTAAAATGAATTTTCACTTATATATATATATTATAAAATTTTGAAGTTATAAGAAACATTATTTAAAAATGTAACTAAGAGCTCTGTATAAATAGAAATGGAAATATATTTTGTTTTTCATCTAAGCACATTTGGATTTAACTATGTGTTAAAATAAATATTTCACATAACATTGTAACGCATAATATTTATTTAAAGTAAAACTCCCCACTAAAATGTAGAAATACTATCTGATAAGCGTTTCAGAAAATCTTTTGATAAACTCATTTGTTTGGGACAGTTAACCCTCTTTAATGTCAGTATGATTGACATTAAGAACTTTGTAAGACAATTGTGACATAAGCGTCTAAAGGATTAAATGTGGATTTAACCTTTCATTTTATAAAAGGCTTTTTATTATATTTTAAAGAATGTTTCATGGGAAACAAACAATTGCTTGTGAGTGGAAGAAGTATCCGAAAATTAACGATAGAATAAAAATTCTAGTTGCAAAAAATAATACAGTTATAGAAGATATGTATTATGTTGGGAACATGCAGAATTTAGGACTGACTACATTTATTATTGCTATTTTCTTTTCATAAGTGAATCACTCAAAACGTTAGTTGCAAGTGGTGTGAATTTTTACTATTGAATCTTTTTCTATAAAATTTGGTGACAATAATGACCAACCTTGAATAAACAGTACGCTTGCGATTGACCTATATCATTTGGTCCGTATTGGCCAATACATTACAGTGCACAATTGTCACAACGAAAGTCATTTAAAAAAATTAGTTTAAAGAATATTATTTCGATTAGAAAATAACCTTAGTTTTTTCATTATAAGTACATTTATTTTAACGAATCCTTCAATTTAACAAATTTTTTAAAGTCGCATAAAGAATACTCATTTCAATATAACTAATGTTCAGTTTGCAAGAAAAGAAATCTTTATCGAAACATTATAATTTTGAAATATTTTTTTTTTGTTTTACTGTCAATACACCACAATGTTCGAATTTTCTGCGTTAATGTAGCTGGTGTTCGACAGACAAGTTGAACTTACATTCCTATTAGCATCTATTTAACTAAGAATCTCTTCCTTTGCATTCATATCTAATCGACATTCTTCTTATTTTACCTGATGCCCTTTAAAGGAAATGTAGGATGTTAAATGGATATATTTTCTCAGTAGTACATTACTTTCTAAAATATGTGGTGGTAAATAGGAGTAAGAATAACCTAATAAACCTAATAGACCTAATAGACCCGATATATCTAATTTGCAACACTTCACATTTCGAAGAACTCTTTGTATTACGATAGGAGTCATGAAGAGAAATTAATTGCCATAAAAATATATATACAACCAATTAAAGTTGGAAAAAGGCTTTTGGATGTTGCAAAAGATTTTACATTACTACTTTTGCATCAGCGAACATTTTAAAAGAAAATGGCAACATTTTGAAGATCTCTGCAATGTCTATAAGTAACGAAATAGGAAACCAATGCAACTTGAAGACTATCAAACGATTAATGAAAAAAATATATTTATTAGATATAAAAAATATAAAGGTAAATACATTGCACGTTTAGCACCTATATTACATGGTAAAGACAAAGGTGTTTCCTAGTTCATGAAAATCAAGAAATATGAAACGAATTCTATTAGACTAGGTATTTTGTATCTGTTATAGGTATGGAATAGTATAAAAATTAATGTCTGGAAAAGAACGTAGTGCTGATATATGCAACCAGAATAAATTAAATGTCGGTGAACTTGAATTTTTCTCAAGTCTAAAGCGCGATATTCGGTTAAATTCTGCTGTAATATTTTCATTGTAATTTTTATAACTCTTTTCATCAAATGTTTACATACTTACATCTGTTCTGTGATTTATTTTTACTAAGCAGAAGTAAAGGAAGTATATTTTATTTTATTATTTTGTGCAAAAAAGACAGAATGTAGTGTTTAGTGCGTATAATTTAATTTACTATTTCAGACAGTGAAAATAATTCAACATCTATGAGTACCTAACTAATCAAACTGCATGTAAAAAGGTTTAAGTAGGCCAGAAAGATTTGAAATGAAGTCTGATGGTGAATTGGGAAGTTTGAAATTAAGTTTGACAAATACTTCGTCTTGCATTTATTTATTTACGTTTTAGAGCAGAAAAAAGTATTTATTAATTTGTAAGAACAATAAGAATATTTTTTTTATTGTACAACAAAATTAATCTTGATAAAATAGTTTTCCCACGAGTTTGAAGCCCGAATTCCATATTTTTCAGCTGCAACTCCTTATTTACACTGCTTATTACTTCTCCTCTTGAATATATCTGAATTATATAAATATAAATGTGACGATATGAACAAAAGCAGCGGGCCTTTATCGAAAATATTTGGGTTTCCAGTTTAAAAAGCACAGGCGTTTTAGGCCGATTGGGTTGTTGAGAATAAAGCAGTTGAGGAACATAAAAACTCAATTGATTGAAAAGAGTTCCAGCTTTATTGACATAATCATAATTGATATTAGGGAGAAATACTCAGAATAGCGGATGAAAAACACATGATTTACTTACAGATGGTAATTGAAATTTGTGAAGAAAAAAGGAATTTCACGTCCACTTTAGAAGTCATACAACACCTTCCATCTGAACCCTACATTATTTCTCTCTGTATTCCACACTATATCTTTTTACAAATGTCGATACCAATAACTCGCTGACTTCTGCATACACTCTGCACGCTGCCCTGTATACACTTCTGTACACGATCTATACACTATATGCATTTTCTGGACTTCTGATCTGAACTGCACTGCACTGAACTATCTGCACTTCTGACTGAACTCGTATCTAGCTGTCGCAATCAGTATTATACTTTATCGGCGCAAGGTTACAAAAATATAAGCTGATGATTATTTCCCAATCATAATCGTTCTTTAGACGGGTATTTAGTATTTCCTGTTGGTTTGATCTGGAAATAAACAGATTTCCTGCCTCGAAGCATTGTTCCAGAACTTTACATATCGCTGACCCCAGACACCCAAGGTGTAAATAAAAATTAGTCTCTAACGTCGAGATACATCTAAAAATAGCTTTTTCTCCCCGCCAGACGAATAAAATAATGAATTTACTGTCTCGGAAAAGTTTTAAGCATTGAAATATTCTGTTTGACCCATGGATAATTTTTAATAAAATAATGAATTTAAAAGAAATAGTTTTTTTAGACGGGAAAAATTATGAGGTATAATATTTCAGCAATTGAATAAAGAATTTAGGGGGATTGGATATACCAGGATTTAATATCGAATTTTAATAGGAATTTAAATAATAACAGGCTTTCTTAAAGAAATATAAATAGCTAGAGCCATTTAAGATTTACGCATTTTGGAATAACTATTATTAGACGAATTAAGATTTATAGAGACTAATAGACTAGGGTTTTATCTTAACAAGATGGTATAATGTATGGAAAAGGGAAATGTATATAAAATACTTTTAACCTTGATGAAAAAAATTAAATTTTGTAATTTACCTTATATATAAAAAAATTCTAATGAAACGAATTTATGAAACGACTTTATGAAAAGATTTTATGAAACACTTTATGAAACAATTTTATGAAACGACTGATTAAACAAATTATTATGTTTCACGATGATTTCTCCTAAAATATGGAATTTTATGCGATGAAATTAACACCAGATCCACATATCTCAAAACTGGTATTAGAATTTTTAAATTCGAAGTAGTTTTCAAAATATAATTTTTTTTCTTCTAAATTTAAACAATTTTCTCTAATGATGGCAACTCAAATTTTAATCATAACAGATATTTATTTTCATATTTTAGAAAAGGGTATTATTTTAAACTAATTTAGCAACCAGTTTGGCCTTCCTGAACTGTATGCTAAGAAATGTATCGTGTTACTTTTATTCATAATACAATTTTTTGAATAATCTTTCGCCAAATTTAAATATTTTGATAGATAAATCGAGAACACTGTATTTTTATGTTAGCGCGACGCAGGTGATAAATCGCCAAACAGTTCTTCCGTCGCTTTTTTTTTCTTTTTGCATTTCATTATCATTTTATTTAAAATACAAAACTTTCATTTAAAACTGAAACATTTAAAATTAGTGGCTTTCACTACTTTCTTTTTTTAAACAAAACGAAAAGAAAATTATTAGGTACAGATGTCATATACGCACCGGGTTACCTAATTAGCTCCAAAATGGAGTTATTTTGTCTGATATGGTAACCCGTCTCTTATTGCTTATTTATTAATAAATATTTATTTACATTTATTTTCATTTTATTTTTTAAAAAAATGTTATAAATTGTTTTGTTCTGTAGTTATTAATTAAACTTTTTTATTTATTGATATTTCATTTTAAAAATAATAGAAAATAATTTAAAAATAAATATGTAACTGGTATTCGAAAATGAGGTTTTGGCCACATCGTCGTAAAAAATAAATAAATAAATAAATCAAATATTAAATAATGTTACAAATCATGACATTTAATTTCAACTTCAAAGCAATGTTTTTATGGTACTACTTAGTTATCCTGTAGACCTATTTCGCCAAATTATGTGAATCGTGGAACCACTCGCCAAATTATACAAATTGACATAATTTTTATTTTAAATAACGAAAGAACAAATAAATTAGTATAACATTAATAAAAATACAAATAAAACGTCGATGGCGGAAACACGTGTAACTTCCTTAAAGTCAAGTGAATGTGACATTTACGATCAACCATTATTAGCATGTAATCTTATAGTTTGGCGATAGATTTTTGGTTGACGGGATAAACAAGTAGTACCGTATTAATTTACCACTCGAAAAATAAAAAAATGGTAGCCGGCGTATTAAAAAAAAAAAAAAAAAAAAGCTATTGGCAGGATTTGCACATTGCTAACATAAAAGTACCAAGAATTCTTTGCTATGATGGCAACTTTCATATAGTTTTATACGAAAAAATATTTTTGAATTTTCAATCAAAATGGAAAACTTTAATTTGAAAAGCAAAGGGAAGAGCTCCAAAATTGTTTATGGCAGTTACATGACTTGGATTGGTATGATATAAGTAAAATGATGGCGATATAATAATATTTGGCGACTTATCACCTGTGGCTGGCTAACATTAATGTACCAAAATGGCCGCCTGGAATATAAAAAGCGAAGGAATCAGCCCGTTATTGCTTATGGCAGTCACATGACTTGGACAATTATAATATATGTACAATGATGGCGACAGAATAATATTTGGCGACTTATCACCTGTGGCTGGCTAACATTAAAGAACCTAAATGAACACCTGGAATATAAAAAGCGAAGGGATCCGCGCGGCGACTTTTGATGAAAGTCAAAGGTCTTAGGCTATTATTATAGAGATTGTTTTCAATTCTAAAAACAGCAGAAAGAATAATATTTCCTTAGGATTAAAAATTTGTCTACATGTGACTATTAAAAACAGAAAAATAACTTTAAAGTTACTATTAAATGAGTACGTGTTAAAAGCAGGAAAATATTGAAAATTATGCCTTGAAAATTGTATTTATACGTGAATATTAAAAGATAAAGGAAACTTTAAAATAATAAATACATTAATATGCGTTTAAAGCAGTAAATTGTAGTAATTGTAGTACGTATTGTATTATGTCAATCATTTTATAACGCTGCTAAAATATTCCGGGAGGGAAAGACTCTGTTTATTTAATTCATTTTATTTTAGCTTATTTTCAAATGCTAAACTGATCATCTTTAATCAAACACGAAAACAACCATTGGATGTCCTAACAGCAACTGATTCAGTCTTAAATTTTCGCAATCAAATGGAATTGAATGGAAACACGTTTACAGGGAGATCGCACAGGTTTTTTTTCATTATAATTCAATTTTCTAATCCTTTTAAAAAGCCCATCAGATTAGAGTGATTTTAGATTCTCTGTTGTCTGAACGGTGATTGGTGAGCGTAGCTTGTAGGGGGCAGAGCCCCTTAGTATACATATAAAATTATAAGAACCAATTCAAAATCCATAAAAATTCATCATATTTATATTTTGCTGTTATAAAGAAGAAATGACTATTCAGCTGAACCTTGATCTTTAAACTCGTGGCAAAACTACTTAGTTTTGGAAGATCAATTCTGTGTTACACTATAAAAACTTTACTCATTACTACTTTCTTCTACCTTTACAAGAAAAAAGCACTGGATTCGTGAAAATTTTCTACTTCCGGTTTTCGACGAGATCATACATTTTAGAACAACGTGAATAAAATTGACTGTTTTTAGAAAATTTCTTCCTATTTGTTCTTAGAAAAAAATCTGTGTGTCCGTATGTATGTACCAAAAAAATTGTGACACTCTTATCTCTAGACCTAATACACCGAATTTAATTTTAAAAAAAGATCCAGTTTAACTTTAATATAAATAGATGCTGATACGTTTTTCGTGTAATTTCGGCTGTTAGTTTTTAGCAGCATAGTAATGGCGTTGCTATGCTGCATTTTACACGATTTCTGAAGTAGCTCTATCTCAAGAACTAGTGCACGGATTTTCATCAAACTTTAGGTTCAGTTAGATGCTGGCATAATTTCTTATACTCATTATGTTTTGATGTAAATCGCCCAAAAGGCTAAGCTGCTATGCTGCATTTTTCACAATTTACACGATTTTAGTAATATTCATATCAGGAACTAATACACGGAATTTCATCAAACATCATATAATGTTAGAATTTAACATAAGTTTGTTGTGATTAGCTTTTCGTTTAAATCATATATCAGGTGGCGCTGCTTTGCGGCATTTTTCACGATTTTCGCTATACCTCAAAAACTAATGCACGGAATTTAATCAAACTTCATATTCTGTTACACTTTCACATAAATATATCCTTATTATACGTGAGTGTATACAGTCTAACAGGTATCGATTTTATGCTCTATGGAATGAGAATTTTCGTTTCAAACTTGTAAGAAGTTGCGCGCCGAAATTTGATGATTTGTTTGAAAAATGCGATGCTTATATCTCCTTTTTAAATGCTCATGATTCAGAGAAACTATTCTTTGAGAATCCTCATTACGGGCATAGATTGTCATTTAGTTTTGACATTGTGATACACAGTAAAAAAAAAAAAAGGACTAAAGAATGGAAATACTACTGGCAATCTAGACGCCGCGCCAGTACTATTTCCGTTTTTTTACGGAAAAATTTCCCCATAAATTACAGAACATTTTCCGTTTTTAATCAGAAAACGGAAATTTTTCTGTAATTTATGGGGGAAAATTTCTGTAAAAATACGGAAATAGTACTGGCGTCTAGATTGCCAGTAGAATTTCCGTTTTTTAGTCCGTTTTTTATACAGTGTAGCGTATTTTGAAGTATTAATAAGTAAGAAACAGAAGGAAGTTTTAGTAGTGGCACATCCGACTAGTTTTTAAGAATCGAATGACCACGCTACAATAACGTATTTAATCTTTTCATGTTTTAAAAATTTTGATACTAAAAGTTGTTATAATTGTTTTCTATATTTTTATTTAATTTAAATTTTATACTATTTTTAAAAGTTTTATCTGTTACAAATAACAATAACCGAAATTTTTTATTAAGCTGAATAAATTTCTTTAGCAGTAGCATTAAACTTAAAGGCGACACAAAATATCACAAAAATATATCTTTAATTTTTAATTTTTAATTTAAACTAGTGTTGTAATTTTTCAAAGACATTAGAGGAGGTTTAATCTTTGAAGTTTAATTTAATATCCATTACAAACACACGTCAAAATACCATTATTAAGCGCCAAGTTCTGCAGCATGTGTTACTCCTGAATGTTAATTAAAGTGCAGTAACATTTTAATTAAAATAAATATATCAAGAATAACTTTTAAAATAACTTTTACTAAGTACATTTCCAAAATTAAATAATTTTAATTAAAAGTAAAAACTTCTCTGTAGTTACAAACTAGGTTCTCCATTAATTTTATTTAATCAAACACATTCAAATAATGCCAGTATATTAAAATTGGAATTAAAGAAACTTCTGTAACAGCTTTTAAGTTATTTGTTTAAATATTAGTTTTTTAATGTAGAAAAGTACCACAAAAGCCATACACTGCATGCATCAAAAGCATTTAAATTATGTAATTTGAAATTATAATTAAAAGTGAATCTATAATTAAAAGTGAGTATATGAAAAGTAAAATTAAAAGCTTCTAGCGCTCTGTAAGATATATATATGCTTATATATATATTTTTTTTTTTTGAAAAATTTAGCACTAGTTTTTTGTTCCAGGCAGCTTTGTAGATATTTCTAATCTTAGTATTTTTTTCAAAAATATCAAAATATATACTAAATTAATTTAATTGCTTAAAATACGCGAGATTTGGATAAAAACATTAACATATTACATGTTTCGATTGATTAGCTCAACAACAATCGGAATAAATAAATATAAAAATCCCAAGTACAATGTACTTCAAACACTGGAATGCGAGATCAGTCTTTAAGATAAAATGGAGATACAACTCCCTCTATATTTTCAAAATTGCCCTTTGCTCCATCTATAGTCCCTTTCCCAAAGTTGTTCAACCATTCTACCCCAATATTCGTAATACGAAATGACAAAGTATCATTACATACATTTGAACCTCTTATGTATATTTCAATAGATACCTTTATAAATAATTGTAAATAAAAGTCGGATTTATAAATCAAATTACATTCATTGGATAGGATATTCATAGTTTCTTTTTTTTCTAAGTATTGATAAGGCCGTAAAAATGAGAGAGAGGTTAGTAAAAAAGAGAATATCAATATCCTATTCAATGAAAGTTCATAATTGTATTTATAGATTTGATTTTTATTTGCAACTATTTAATAGGGAATCCATTGAAATATACACAAGAAGTTCAAAAGTCTGTAATGATGGGTAGAATGGTTAAAAAACTTTGGTAAACGGACCATAGATGAAGCAACGGACAATGTTGAAAAGATAAAGGGATTTTAGTTTCACCTTATCTTAGGTATTGATCTCGCATTACAGTGTTTTATGAATAAGGAAATTGTGATTTTTCTTTTTCTTTATTCTGGTGATGATTGAGTGAATCAATCGTAGCATGTAATATTTTAATGTTTTTATTCATATCTATTTTTAAGCATCTTTATTCATCTTTTAGGTTTTAAATTATTTTTGGTATATATTTTGATGTTTTTAGAAAATAAATATTTTAGTAAGTTTATGATTAACGGACATAAATTAAGATATTTTTATAGTTAATGTAATAATTGATATTTCTAATGTTCTACAGATACTGAACAGTATAAAAAAATATTTCTAAAGTAACTTCCATCAAAAGGAAATAAAACAGGTTTAATGAAGCAAAAGATGGTAAATGTATGTTAGGAAACTTAAGAAATTTCTACATTTTTATGGTAGAATGGTAAATTATTGTATGATACTTTAAAACATTCCATCGTTTTTTGATAACTTCGAATTATTACATATCTATATTATAAAGGACAAACATATCTGTGCGTAACGCATACGTAATTTTGCGAATGGCAACACTTTGAAATTTGAAATAAAATTAAAATTTTGGTTTTGCATTTTCTCTACTGCAAATTTTTAAACTTCTATGCATCACACATTTTAACTTTTTACACCGTCCTATAAGGAAAAAAATTCTCTTTTAAATACTATTTGTTTGAAAGCTGTATCTCAATTTGTTTTTGAGATATTATTTTTTTTGTAGTTTTTAATACAAATTTTGTAATTGTGGCAACTGAAGTACTCCATTTATATTGAAAGTAAAGGGAAAATATTCATGGTTTATTTTTTTTTTCATTATATCCTTATTGATGCCATTTTCACATTACAAATAAAAGTAACTTTTTTATAATTTTTGAACAGAAAATGATGTCAGACATTAAATAAAACACGCATTCTTTTTCATAAATCAGCTACATTTTAATATTTTTACATTACACTGATAAATGAGTTTGAGGCGCTCGGCAAAATGATTCATTGATTAAAAATGATATATTTAAAACAAAACGATCATTTTTTTTTTTTTATATAAAACTAAATATTTGACCAATACTGTAAATGGCGAATACTAGGACAACTAAAGTCAAATTTCTGAATTTTTTTTTTCGCGGTTACTAAGATTAGAACTTAAGGTTTGTGCGAATGTTCACATGAAAAGTTGTATCGGACAAACGTGAGTTTAACATTGGAAATGCATTCATTAATAATCTATTCTTTTGCGCATTAAAATACTTTCAAATTGTGAATTTGAGTGGTGCGTATGTAAATTACGAGAATGTGAAAATAACGTACAGTTTAGATTTTATGGGGGAACATTTTATGATGTGACAAAGCGAAATCTTTTTTATTGATTTTTCATCCCGTAAAAACAAACATAAGAGCTCCATCGATAGATAACTTCATCATAATTACTCATCTTGATTACGTAATCTAATACAGTTTAATTTTTCAATAATTTAAGCAGTTGAAGTTTGTAGAAATAATATTTTGGTAATTTTGGGTTTAAAATATTATTTATTTTAAGAGTTAGACAACCAATGTAAGATGATTTTTTTGTTGTAATTATTTTTGTAGGTTTATTATAATTTCGATCTGACAGTTCCTTTCAAACATTTCAGTACGTCGAATTTCGACGGGTTGCAACTCGTACTAATAAAAGTTAAAATATTAACCTTTCAAAACGCAGATGGTTTGTTGAACATAAAAAATGGGATGGAGTAGTCTTTGAGTTAAAGCATTTTAATGTCTAAATAACAAATTTAAACGATATAATTTCTTAATGCAATATGCGGCATTAGTGTAAAAGTAATAAAAAATAAATAAATATACTAATTTAATTAGAATTAATATCCGGTGCTCTTTAAAGCCTAAAGATTAACATTTAAGTTACATCATGTTTTAATGTAATGTCTGGAAATAGCATAAAAACAATAGACACTATATTTATAAAATAATAATGTAATTGGGGGAATCAAAACTCAAATAAAAGGAGACGCATTCCATACGTCAGCTGAGACACACAGATAAAAATATTGAAAGAGATCAGAAAAAATTGTAAATTTCAAATTTAATCATTGGTTGAGTAGTTGAGTGTCTTTGGAAGGAGTGTAAATGAAGCAAAATTATTAATCTAGCAATTATTTTGAAAATAGCCACTTTTTTTCTGCTCGTACTGAGTGGAGCCATCACAAGGAAGGTCACCATATCCGCATACTCAGGAAAATGTGAAAAGAAAATACGAAATATTTTTCTTATAAATATGTAGATGTTTATAAAAAATTTTCTGCGGAATCGCTATATATAATTCGTGACAAAAAGACTAAAAATTTCGTTTATTTGACGATTGAACGCTGCTTGGCAACACAGTGAAATTTAAAAGAAATACGCTTTTATGATAAATACTTGGTACTTCTTAGTTATCCCGTAGATCAAATTACTGTCGCCAAATTGTAAGGTTAAACGCCAATAATGGTTGCCATTAATTAATTAATTGTAAGATTAAATGTTAATAATAACCAATAAAACCTTTCATTCGACGTTTTATTTGCATTTTTATTAATGTTTCACTAATTTACTTGTTCTTTCGTTATTTAAAATAAAAATTATGTCAATGCGTATAATTTGGCGAGTGGTTTGGCGATTTATATAATTTGGCGAAATTGGTCGACGGGATAACTAAGAAGTACCAAATACTTTTTATGGGGAAAATTTTTCTACTCTTCGTACTAATCTAAGTTAAGTAAGTGTAAGTTAAATAAGTAGTGTAACTACTGTTTTGTCATATACATTTATATGTATATAATGTGAATTTTAACGATCACATTATACGGTTTTGAAAAAAATATATTTAAGATTGTTTCAAACACTAAATTATAGTCCGATTCCTATCACTGTCAATTCGTCATCGATATTTTTAGCGTAGTAAACAATGAAAGGAAAGTATTGTCATGGATACATCGAATTCATCCATAACGAAAGCATTCTTATTCGGAACTTTATTTGTAAAATACATTTAAAACGTATCCAACTGACGAAACCGTGTAAATTTAAATAACTCTTTCTTCATATAATTTTTAATTCATTAACCCATTTATGCCTAGCCTCCTATTTTTGGGACGCTGCGAATTTTAATAAATTTGTATAATATTCTTCTTATTTATAAGAGGAAAATTGTATGAAATTATTATCTATAAATGTCTTTATCTGTTTCCGGGAGATGACAGCATAAGATGGATATTTATTTGGATAAATGAAAGTTTTTTATGGTGTTTATAGATTTTTCATTTTTCAAAATTGAGAAATGTAAAAAGTAAGATTTTTCTGTATTTTTTCTATAAAGCATCCAAATAAATAAGTCATAATCTTAGCTTCTAGACTGCTTTGAAGTACGTATTTTTTAAAAATTATGATATTATATGTTCAAGCCTATTTTTTATGCATTTTTCTAACGCACAAAATGTAGGGCGCTAAGCTCGAATGGATACATATTTTTGTTAGCCAGTTATTAATGGGGACAGTTATTAATTTAAAGTCCTTTTCAAGATGATTATGAAATAAATTGTTTTTAAACCTCAAATTCAATTATTCTTATTTTATTATTCATATTACTTATAATGTTATTAGTCTCAGTAAAGAAATAAATATATTTTTTTTCCGTAGTTCATAAAAATACTAATTATAGTATATAATGCACAATTTAAAAGCTTATTTTATATAATTTTTTACAAAACCTATAACTAAGCATATTATATTATGATGAATATTATGCATATTCCCATATTTAATACGTTTACATTCTATCAAATAAATACAAATAAATAAATAAATAAATAAAAATTACAGTAATTTTTTTTAATGATTTTTCATTTTGCAACATTTTAAAGTGATTTTACCAACAAATTTGAAAAAACAAAAAATCAGGCATACATGGTTAAGTAAACTGCACACTCTCATTAAACAAAAAATACCTAAACAAATTAGTTTTGCATTTGGCGCGGAAACGTGTTCATCGCCAATTCACTTGCCCGTTCCTCTTTCCTTTTGCGATTCCGCAGATTATTTTAACTGATCATTTATTATGTACATAAGAATTTTCATTACCATTTTTTTTTTCTTATTTGCTCTGTATGAAAACCTTCCTTGTCAGTACATTGTTTCTGCTTTAAAAGGTTAAAAACGAAAAGTTTCCAATAACAAGCAAAATATATATGTATATAGTAAATATGTTTCATATTATACAGTAGAAAACTAGAGTGTGTCTACAAATTAGTTGGGAAATTTCGTAAGTTAAGAACTTCCGAAATATTAAATGAAATTAACTAGTTGAATGTCAGACTATTAGTAATATTGCCGAAGTTTATTCAAAGATGGCATTAGGTTTCATAACTGACGCTAACGCTTAGCGAGCGGAAATGTTATTCATTCACCACCAAGGTCACACGATCTTTCACCGCTTGGTTTCGGTGTATTGGCTTTTGTAAAGGATCAAGTGAACAATATGCACTGCAATTAATTTGGTCGACGGAAACATGCTGATAAATCTATGGCAAGAAATTATTTACCGATGGACACTTGAAGAGTCGCAACAGGAAGTCATATCGAACATTTGTGATAATGGTAAACTTGATCTATTTTTTTATCTTGCAACAAAATGTACAGTCGTGGGAAAAAAAGTAAACACCCCCTACTAACTCCTGAACAAATCATCGCGGACAAAAGTTACTGGTACCGAACGATTGGAAATAAAGTCTACTTTTAAATGATGTATATAAAATTTTCTTAGGGGGTCATCTAAATATTAAAACTAATCCAAACTTCATTTTTTTCAAAGGCAATACCCAATTTTAACGAGCTATTTCAAATCTTCGGTTCAAACTATGCCTAGACACCAAATTTCAAGTCATTTGAATGATAAGTTTTTGAATTATAAACATTCAAAATTTAGTGCTTCTAATGTTAAATTACATTTTCATATTTTTATTTATATCTCCTGAAATTATGCTCCTAATGTGCTATTTTTTTGTAGCAATAATACTAATATACCCAAACATAAATACGCTGAATTTGCAATTTTTATAATTTTATGATATGAATTATGAAATTAATATTTGAAAAAATTATGAATTGCAACCTACAATTTTTTTGATGGATTTAGATTTATTAAGTCCTTTTATGGAAAACCAAAATTTCGCTTTTTTTTTCAAGTAGTTTTCAAATTATGCTTAAAAAACGGCAAAATGATGGTTTAAGGGCCGTCTATGATAGAAGTGAGTAGACATTTTGAAATTTATTCTGCTGTATTGTAATCTAACAAGATTCCTTGAGTGGCGCTTAAGGTGCCTTGATCAAGAAAGTGGCTGTCTCGGTTAACAATCGAGTACTGAGCTTCAATTTGGATACAGCCCTTAAAATATGCTCGTTTTAAAATAAATAATTTCTAGGAAACTTGAATTGCATAACTAATTTAAACGAATTGCATAAAAATTCGTTTTTAGACTAATTGAATTGTGTAGAGTTCATTTATGCTGTCAGAATTGTGTACTGCTTATTGTAAAAAACTAAGTTTGGGTTCGTTTTAATACGTAGATGGTCCCCTAAGCAAATTTTATATACATCATTTAAAAGTAGACTTTATTTCCTATCGTTCGGTACTAGTAACTTTCTTCTACGACAATCTGTTAAAGAGTTAGTAGAGGGTGTTTACTTTTCTTTTTTCCACTGCTGTACTTTATTTATTTCCTGTCAATTCCATTCAATATGTCATTCTTTTTGCCCAGCTAATTTGTAGACACCTTGTATATGCAGATCTGTACTAAGTTGGAATTATTGTGTATGAGAACAAAAGTAAAAGATTTAATAACAGCACATTTTTGATGAGAAACAACAATTTCATGAAATTTTTCATTATAGAAAACATAATGCTGTTAAAAATTTTAAGATTCTAGTCAATACGGGAAATACCTATATAGACTGGCTTCTAAAAGTTAGTGAACATTGACCGCATGCTTTCGATTGAACAAGGTTTTTTGAATATATATCAAAATCTCTGAATTGTCCTTGAATATCGAAAACATGTTTGAATTTATATTTTTCAGCACAGATTTAGATGCGGGAACAATTAGGGGGCCATTAATAAATTTAATAATAAAATGTTGTTTGCGATCCCCCATGTATCAAAAAATGCTTAAAATGGTATGCTACTGTAGCAAATACTAGGTTGAGCAAAAAGTTCTGGGGAATTTGTGAAAGTTGCGTTGTTATGCGCAAATTAACAACAAAAGCAACAAGGATTATTCTTCAAAGTAGAGACCATCCTAGTCCACGACTCTCTGCCATTGTTCTGCCAGTTTCCGGAATTGCTGGAAGTACCATGGCGGCTCCTTGGAATCGAAAAACTCTTGACATGCTTCTTCAACTTCATGAAAGGATTCAAATCGACGGCTCTTGAAATAGTGTTGCATTGATCGAAAGAGGCCATAATCAGATGCAGTCACGTCTGGACTCTACCACTAGTACTCCTACATACGATACAAATTCTGATAACCATTAGATTAAAAATTTCCAAGAACTTTTTGCTCAACCTAATATGTGACTCCTGTTAGGGTCCTGTGCATTTGTCTAAGCATAACACGCATATTCCTCAATGTGTTATTGTTTCTATGAAAAATTCAAACTTTTTTTGTTTATAGTATACAGATTTTTCAACCAAATTTAACACCACTTTCCGAAAATATGAAAAAGAACAGTAGAAACAGTATACTGAAATTAAAACATGAATGTACTGAGTTTTTGATGAAATAGGTGAATTTGTCTGAAATAATTTTTAACTGCGCATGCGTGAAAGATAACAGAATTTTTATTTCATAATATGGTTGTCAGATGTTTAGGGGAATTCATATAAAATGTTCTGTCAAACATTTTGAAAACTCAAAACGATGCAGTGAGCAGGATGACAAATTGTGAAAAATCCCTTATAATAAATGTTTTTTTAGAAAGCAACTCACTATATCGCCCCTATCCTTTTTAATTTTCTAGATGAGTGGACTTTTCATATAAGTCATAGTTCGTTTTGTTTTTAGGCAGAAGTCACCAGAAGTATTTAAATATTTAATCTGATTAAATTATAAGGGAATGTTCTCCTAATATGGCTTGTGTTTTAGGGAATTTTGATAATGTTTTGTTGTAGTTGTTGTTTTTAGATAATGAATAAAAATATATTTTTGTCAGGGGTATTATAGAAGTAAATTGTACATTGTACAGGTACTGGAAAAATAGATCACTCCCTACTAACCACTACCGTAACGCATTGTATAAAAATGTAAAATGTGCTTATTGATTAATAATAACAAAAAATAGTTAATGATATACTTCAATTTTATTTGGGAGTTCGTCTACATATAGAAATTGTAACAAACTAAAAATTTTTAATACT
This sequence comes from Maratus speciosus, assembly GCA_963932465.1. NCBI lineage: Eukaryota > Metazoa > Arthropoda > Arachnida > Araneae > Salticidae > Maratus > Maratus speciosus. Next base: position 164,429,056 of record OZ010795.1, on the reverse strand, counting down.
AACACATTTTCTTTTGAGCGTGTGTACGATATTGTTGAGCAAATCCTTTTCTCTAAAAATACAAATAAATTAAATAAGTAATAAAAATTCTACATTTTTTTTAGGTCTGGTTCAGTTATATACAGTACTATGTTCATATAATCCTAACGCACACAAAACTAGTAAATTTATATATAAATATAATGCAACATTTTATAACAAAATAAAATACTCTAATCATATATTTTATTTCTAATCTATATATTTTATTTCTTGAAAGTATTACAATCTTCACAAGAGATTTTCATTGTTGTCTTAGGGAACAGTACACATTATTAATCAATTTTTTGAATTATAAAAATTTCATGTAACACATTTATATCTAGAAATATATTTCTTTAATATTTCTCAATATTATTAATTATTTAGTAAAAAGGAAAGTTTGTTCGATATTATGTTGACATCCTTTTGTATTATAAAAATGAAATATTTCTCGGTATATTTGTTTAATTTTTTCACGATTTTCCTTTATTACGTAGATACAAAAATCAAAGAATTTTAAGCATTTTAAGGCTAAAAGCATAGAGCTGTTTTTTTATTTCGAAGTTATTTTTTTTTTTTCATTTTGCAGTTTCATATTTATGAAAAAATTGCAAAAAAACACAATAATCAATTTCAAGCTAAAAAGGCATTGTCTAGTCTTAATTTTCATCTTATAAATTACTTTAATAACTTAAATATTTTTTTTGTTGATAAAAGTTAAGAGTGCATCTACCTTTTATAAGTAGAATGCAATTATAAAAATTTGCAACGTAATTATGAAATATTTATTGCATAAAAATATAAATAATGAAGTTGTAAATCTTCTTTTAATTTGTAGAGAAAATTAAAATGATATACATTTTATGTTTTATTTTAATAATAATAATAAAAAGAAAGATTTTCTTTGAAGTCATATGTAATGTATTTCAGCTAATGCTTCTGAAATATATTATACGATTGGAAGTTTCTATCCCTCTAAGATAAGTATAACATTAATATTCAGTAGCCACTTTCTGTCAATGAAAACTTCGTTTCATTATGTCTTAGAATTCTTACACCTACGCATTACTTCATAAACAATAAATACTCAGTGTCTTGATTTTGATGAACATTTTTTATCTAACATGAAGCATCTTTTCTAAATATGTAATTTTTCAAGATATTTTACATTATTTATTTAAATTATAATTTAACCCAAAATATAAACTATTATATTTTGTTAAATCATTTTAATTTCTAATATAATTTGTACTAATTTCATAAATCTTAAGGTAAGTATCGTATTTTAAGAGATGTTATGTTGAAAATAAATGTTTTAACTGTTGAACTTGGGAAAAAAAATAAGATATTTGATTTCTGTATTTGTTTATGTTGACTGTTTGTTATACTGAAATTGCACAAAATCGAGCTTTATATGTAATATTTATGGACAGGTTTAAAATCTAGAAGACGAGTTAGTTTGCTAATATTATAAAGATAATTTATCTTCTCAAATCTCTTAATTTTCTTAAATTTAGATGTGTTGTCTTTTTTTATTTGTTTGAATGTATACAAATACATGTTAATTAATTGTCTGTCAATACAAAATTTTAGACTTTATGTTTAAAAAGAAATACACATCGACGACAAATTGGAAAATTTATTAACAGAATAATTAAAACAAGTTGGAAATTGCTCGTCAAACGTGGCAAATGAGGTGCGTTCGTACTATAACTAGTTTTATAATTATTTTTTGCACCCCATATTGTACTGAATGTATATTTTTTGCGCTTCATAAGTGCATAGTCTGTAACATCATTAAAATGCATTTACAATAATTTTTTCCCCATTCCCCGTAATGTAACGGAAAACTTTTGACTGTCCCTGTAATTAAACTATACATTCGATTTTCATAAAATTTGAAATGGCTCGACAAAATTTTGCAGCAATTATATATTTAAAATTTCAGACCATTCGGAAGGCTGTAAAATCATTAAAATGCATTTGCAATAATTTTTTCCCATTGGCCATAATGTAACGGAAAACTTTTGGGTGTCCATGTAATTAAACTATACATCCGATTTTCATAAAATTTGAAATGGCTCAACACAATTTTGCAGCAATTATATATTAAAAATTTCAGACCATTCGGAAGGCTGTAAAATCATTAAATGCATTTGCTATATTTTTTTCCCATTGGCCGTGATGTAACGGAAAACTTTTGGGTGTCCCTGTAATTAAACTATACATCCGATTTTCATAAAATTGGAAATGGCTCGACAAAATTTTGCAGCAATTATATATTAAAAATTTCAGACCATTCGGAAGTCTATAACATCATTAAAATTCACTTGCAATAATTTTTCCCATTGGCCGTAATGTAACGGAAAACTTTTGGGTGTCCCTGTAATTAAACTATACATCCGATTTTCATAAAATTGGAAATGGCTCGACAAAATTTTGCAGCAATTATATATTAAAAATTTCAGATCATTCGGAAGTCTGTAACATCATTAAAATTAACTTGCAATAATTTTTCCCATTGGCCATCATGTAACGGGAAACTTTTGGGTGTCCCTGTAATTAAACTATACATCCGATTTTCATAAAATTTGAAATGGCTCAACAAAATTTTGCAGCAATTATATATTAAAAATTTCAGACCATTCGGAAGGCTGTAAAATCATTAAAATGCATTTGCTATAATTTTTTCCCATTGGCCGTAATGTAACGGAAAACTTTTGGGTGTCCCTGTAATTAAACTATACATCCGATTTTCATAAAATTGGAAATGGCTCGACAAAATTTTGCAGCAATTATATATTAAAAATTTCAGATCATTCGGTCGGGTAGTTTTTGCTCTGTTATATGCGGACGGACAGACAGACGGACGGACAGACGGACGGACAGACAGACGGACTGAACGACGACTATAGGTGCTACGTATTTATATAATTACGAACGCACCTAAAAACAGCGTCACACACATAGATTATTGGTTTACTCTCATTTTACTGCACATCATTGCGTGCTGAGAAATATCAATTGTCTACGAACAAGTTTAAACTTGTGATCGTATCATGCGAATAACACACATACTCACACATATGTATTTATATAATAAAGACCTTTAAACGGATTTACTATGTAATAATCGCCATATCCGCCAAATTATATTGTAATAAATGTTATAAGTTGTAAAGTAATTTCAGATAGACGTTACCAATTTGTTTTTATATAATAAATTATGAATTGAATATTTAATACGTGATTTATCACATTGCTTACGAAGCATAGAACCAACAATGCGAGAAATGTCCAAGCCGATATTCGAACCCGGAACCCCTGGATTAGCGCCAGAAGTGTTCTGCCATATAAGCTACGATGACGATGACCAGCTTAGCATTCCCCACATATGTTGGAAAGGCTGTAGCTGCAGCACAAGATGGAAAAGTCTTCATGAGCACACAATCCTGCGGCGAAACATGAGACACAAATAAACCCAGCATCGATGAACACATATATAAAATTTTAATTAATTTTCAGGAGTGAAATTACGCCCGAAATTATGGAATATTTAGTACGTGATTTATCACATTGCTAACGAAGCAAAGAACCAACAATACGAAAAATGTCCAAGCCGGGAATCGAACCCAGAAATCCTAGAACAGCGCTCCACGTGCTCTACCATTAATGCTACGAGGACGATGACCAGCTTAGCATTCCCCACATATGTTGGAAAGTCTGCAGCTGCAGCACAAGATGGAAAAGTCTTCATGAGCACACAATCCTGCGACGGAACATGAGACACAAACAAACCCAGCATCGGTGAACACATACATATAATTTTAATTAATTTTCAGCCATGAAATTACGCCCGAAATTATGGAATATTTAGTACGTGATTTATCACATTGCTAACGAAGCAAAGAACCAACAATGCGAAAAATGTCCAAGCCGGGAATCGAACCTAGAACCCCTAGAACAGCGCTCCACGTGCTTTACCATTAATGCTACGAGGACGATGACCAGCTTAGCATTCCCCACATATGTTGGAAAGTCTGCAGCTGCAGCACAAGATGGAAAAGTCTTCATGAGTACACAATCCTGCGACGGAACATGAGACACAAACAAACCCAGCATCGGTGGACACATACATATAATTTTAATTAATTTTCAGCCGTGAAATTACGCCCGAAATTATGGAATATTTAGTACGTGATTTATCACATTGCTAACGAAGCAAAGAACCAACAATGCGAAAAATGTCCAAGCCGGGAATCGAACCCAGAACCCCTAGAACAGCGCTCCACGTGCTCTACCATTAATGCTACGAGGACGATGACCAGCTTTGCATTTCCAACATATGTTGGTCCCACATATTACATGTTTGTTTTTTGGCATATTCTCATCTTTACTATTTTTAATATATTTATATACTAACTAAATAAAGCGTTCCTTATTCTTGTAACAGTCATCTAAAGGTCGAAATAAAGGTTTTCAAAAGGGTAAAAAAAATATAAATAAATGAATAAATAAATAGAATATTTATTTCATAATTACAAATTCTTAAAATAAATTCTTAATGAATTTTCAAGCAAATATAAATGATTCGTTCATTAATAGTGGCAGTTTGAATTAAAAAATATACTGAATTAAATTTCAATAAAAGGAATTCTGTTCATACAGAAAGTGTACATAAATAATTTAATAACACTTAGTTTAAAAGGGAAAGAAGAACGAAGATATTTCCCAGCATATTTATAACTCATTTTCAATGAAAAAATATCAAGATGAATGTTGTTTGTTTCTCAATATATGTCCAATTCTTTAAAATATATAGTTAAATTCTTCATGACAAAAAGTATTTATTGTCTTATTTAAGTTTTGTTGCCATAATTCATTTGTTAGCATAACAACTGCGTTTTCGAATAAATTAAGTTTCACATAACAGTAGTTTTTAAATTTTTAAATTTTATTTTACTGTTGACTTCCAGACTAATAAATACATAAAGTAGATAATTTGATCTAAAAAATGCTTCATAAGGTTTTATTTATAAACTTTATTTCATAAAAATAAACAAGAATTTAATTTTTTTTTACATCTAGTTTAAAAAATCAATCCAATTTCAATGAATTAAAAAAAGTTCAATAAATTTAGTAACATGAATGCTATATTTTAAAGTGTAAAATTTTAGAAAGTAATGGTTAGAGGGATGCACAGTAAAAAAAACGGTAAAAATTACAGCTGATTTGGCTGTGAATCGCTAAAATACAGCGTTTTATTAACTTCCGTATCGATTTACAGTAAACTGCTGTTATTTAAACAATGGCAAAACCGCCTGGACTGCATTCCAGATGAGATACCTGCCCTACAGGCACACTGTCAAGCCAAAGCAAAGTAGTGTCGTACGAATGTTAGCGTCGGTGTGAATATGTGCCTATTATGAATTCAAAATGGCGATTTTGGATACTTATATGCAATTCTGGATTACATGTTTTAAAAAAATCAGAGTAAGTTTTATTTTTATGTTTATTCGTATCATTGATTTAATAACTGTATCAAATAGGCAGTTCTCTTATATAATGTAAGATACAAATTTTGTATTTGCGCACATATATATAAACGTTGACTGACAGTAGCTTTGAATCATTTGTATAAGGATTAAATATTTTGTCTTAAATTATAACAAAAGAGAATATTTCCAATTTACATTTGAAAAAATTATTATTTTTCTTTTCTTTTTTCCATCATAGGACTTAGTTATTATTTACTTATGTGTCAAAGTACCAGATTAAAAAAAAAAAATCAATATTTTTGAGATATGTTTTGCTTTGCTATTATATATTTTTCGCAATTTCATTTTTTCCGTTATTTGTATTTTAACATACCTTACTAATCTAAATTATACAATATTTTTTAATTGTCTAAAAGATTTAAGTGCGCTTTTTGTACTAATTTAAATGTTTTTATTTATTTAATGTATTATTATAGTTTATTAAAATTTCAAAAACAATTTTACGACTTATGGTCCGATTTACCGTCGGAGTTATTCACATTTCATAGATGCTAGTTTTTTACGCGCATTTCTTTACATTTTTTATATGTAATTTTTAAATCATTTATTGTGTGTAAGCTGGATACACTTCTTTATTGATCCATAAAATATTCCAAGAGTTTGCTTACTATTGTCGCAGCATTCAAAAGCAGCAGATCGCATTTTGCTTTTGATAATTATCGAACAATAAGAAGTAATTAGCACTAGATGCTGAAATTAGATATTTTGAATGTTGTCAATGTATGTTATATTACGCAGTACATTTGAAATTCACATAAGGAAAATTCTTTACAATGAGTTACAATAGTTTAAAATTTACGATTTATTGCTTTTTTCGGTGTATTTTCCTATTTTACTTATTATTTTGCTTTATGGTGCTAAATTTGTATCTTACACATGTATAACAGAATTTATTATATAATAATGTTATTAAAACAATGATATAAGTAGACATAAAGATAACACTTATAGAGCTCTTAGTTTTTAAAAGATGTATCATAGCATACAAAAAAAAACCTCAAAGTAAACAAACATTGCAGGGCGGGGGGGGGGGGGGGGAGGAAGATGCAAACGTATATCTACAAATAATAATAATAATAATAATAAATAAAATAAAATAAATACAAAATGTATATATATGAAAACAAAAACATATACCGTTAGAATGTCGCATTCACCTTGAAAACTATATCGAAATAAAATTAAAACTTGCTAAAAAGGTGCATTTAATGTCATAAATATAAAAAGATATTAATAAGATGTTATTACATAATAAAATAGTTTTTATAAACTTCCAATATTTCATGCCTAGCGCTTTCGATCACCTACTGATCGAATAGCGATAGTGATCGAAAGCGCTCGGTACGAAATCTTGGAGATTTTTAAGTTTTTAAAAACTGTTTTATTATGTAACAACATCTTATTAACATCTTTTTATATTTCTGACATTAAATGCACCTTTTTAGCAATTTTTTATTTTATTTCGATATAAAATAAATAATAATAAAGGCTAAAAAATTACTGTTATCTTGTTAAAAGTGCTGTAAAATTAACAGCAAAATATGCTGAAAAAATACAATTTTTGGTAAAATCTAAAAAACAAAATTACTGTAAAATTAAATGTAAAAGTGCTGTAAATTTACAAGTTTGCTGTTTACCCGTGGAAAACAAAATTGCTGTAAATTGACAGCAAAATTTGCTGGCACCCATATTGCCAGCATTTTTTGCTGTAAAGATACAGTGATTTTTTTTACAGTGTGGGAAGTGTAGTTATGTTAGAAGTATAGTCTGAAGACAGTATAAATCACTACAATATACCTTTAAAAATTCTAATATAGACAATGCATAAGGAAATTAATGAATTAGCTTTTAATGCTTGCTATGCTTTAAAATCTGCTCTGTATTAAAATTAGAGTGATTTGGCAATAAAAATTAGAAACATCATTATGTTAGAAAACGAATTTTCAAGTACATAAAAATTTCGTTAACACAATATTAAATTTTACTCTACCATTCGCAACTGATTTTACTGCTTACTTTTATGTGAGAAGTCATTCATCTTCATTTCTTTTGGTTTGACTTAAGTTTAGATATCATATCAGGAGCTTGGAAGGGCAAGGGCGAATCCCGAAATTGAGGTGTTGGGAAATCAAGCTAAAAATTTTGCAAGTAGTTTTATAGAACAGAATACTACGAACTTTAGCTCGACACTGTGAGAATATTAAGGGCGAACCAGGGCAAAACGGCTTACCTACATGTTGTCTACATGTATCTGAGGTAGAAAAAACAACAAACAAAAAATCGATTTTTCGAATTCGTAGTTGCTCTTCCAAGCTCCTGATATGGGGCTTTCTCACAGTCTTTTAACTTTCAAATCCCTGAATAATAATTTTGCATTTAATACACTTTTTTGTGTTTTTATTATTTCATATACTCGGGAACATCCCCTTGCATGATTTCACAACAATATTAAGGAGATAAATAAGTTTTGGACGATGTTGGGGGTCCAAACACATGGAAAACTCATCTACCGTCCCGTGCCCCTGATGCTGATTTTGAAATTTGGAGCTGTCTGGATAAAATTGTTACAATAAAAATAATTCGATGTAATTTTTTTCTGAAATGGAACTATTGTTTTATATAAAGTAGCTAAAAATTAACCAGCACACATTTTTAGGGTTGATATTATTTTTTAAACTCTGTCCCTGGGTTTTAGATTTTTTACCATCACTCTTCTAAAATTATACAGAAAATCACTTCAGATGCAGCGACAGAACTTTTTTCAAGTTTTTGCTCATGCAGAAGTATGCTAGAGAAAGAATATCTAAAATTATTTTACAGGAAATTTACTGCAGAATATAAATCAACATTTAAATACCAATTTCATGGTAGCCTAACCGCCCCCAAGGTTTATTCCTGCACTTTTCGAGGTAAAAAAAAAAAAAAAAAAAAAATCCAATGTTAACAACTGTTTCGAAAAATCAATGAACATTGTGGCTATCACTTAGTCTTAACATGATTTTTCTAAAAATAGGTGATAATTTTCCTTACCGTTCCATCCTTACCGTCTCTTTTTTTACCATTTCGTACTTTTTTTTTACCTTAACGTCCCTTCTTTAACACCCCTTTAAGACAATGTTATACAAAAATTCTGTATTAAAAGTACTACATTTGTATTATTTTTTATTTGAATGTCCTGTGGGTACTATGCAAATTCATTATAAGTAAAAATTTAGAAGAAAATAAAAAGTTATAGGTGTAAAATGGTAAGGAAAATTAAACTCGCAAGTTTAACCTAAACCTCAGTTAAATAAAAAAAAAAAAAATCTCTGCTGACCATTTTTTCTTTATTTTGAATCATTATGGCATTCGTCATCAGATTAAAATGTTATTTCAGCAAGTTTAATTTCGCCAGATTTTTTTTTCCCATATTGTGATAAGAGATTGTGAGAATGCCCCATATGTCCGCCTGTATTTTACACAATAATTAATATGCTTTTTAATCCCTTTAAAAATCACTCCAGTATAGATACAATATCGATTGAAAGATTATCTTTTTACTAATTAAAGAAAACAGAAATAGAAGTAAAATTTCTGTCACGAATTCCTCCAAAAATGTTTCACTCAAAACTTAGCTTTAACCTACAATTAACCTAAGGACATTACTTGTCTTTTAGAATAGTATATAGATTTAATAAATATTTTATATATTATTAACACTTTGAAAAATATTACTAATCGAATACTATTAGCTGTTGTTATATAATTATTTGTTTAAAGGGTGTAACGGCAGAATTACAATGGAGGGAAAAACATTTGTTATGCATTAAATAATCATTCATTTTCGGAAATACCCGTCAAGTATTTTAATAGTAAAATCAATATATCAATTTAAAATATTTTTTTTCTTCAATTTCTATCCTGTAAGTAATTTCTCAAAATTACAGCACGTGTTGTAAATGCTGAGGAGATTTACTAGGATTACACTGTAAAAATCGACCGAAAAAAAATTGTATACTAGAGAATTGAAATCGTCATTAGACACGCTGGCATATTTAAACCCAATTGCAGCATTAAATTTAAATACAGTAAAATATATTTAAAATTTTTTTGAATCTAATTTCGTGACGTATCAAAAAATTTTCAATGAAGAATATATCTAATCATTTAAAATAGTGGACAAAACTACCTCTTTGAATGTTTACAGGTACATGCACTATTCATGTATTACTATATTTTTTAACTCATTAAATTATGCAACTCTCAGTCACAGAATTTATTCATGACTTTTTCATATAGTAGGAGAATTCATATTTTAATTTTATTTTTCGATTTTAACATTGTTAAGAATAATAGCGTACTACAAAACTGTTTCTTCGTATAAAGAAATACATGAAACTTGCTCGGGGTGAAGAAAAATTCACTATATACAGTTGCTATGTTTCTTAACCCTTTCAGAGGCAGATGAATTCTGTTCGTAAAATTATGAAGTAAGTGACTGTCACCAGAATATTCAAACGAATTTCTTAGAAAATAGAAACCCGCTAATTTGCGCTTTCATTAAAAGCAAAATTTTATTAAAATATACTTTGTGCTTTTTGTCAGTTTTGGAATTAAAATTAAGCGACTAGACCCTCTAGCCACCGCCTTTGAAGGGTTAATAAAAGTCTCCTTTCAAGCAAAAGGTAATAATGTATAATTACAATGCATCCGATTAATGCATGATGTGCATGTTTCATTATATAGCGAAATAAAGTAATTTCATTATAAATGTCATTTGGAACCCCATTCAGTAAAAGTATGAACGCTGATACTTCATTTTTGATAAGATTTACAACTTGTTACATCTATCGAACTATTAATTGAATGTCAATAACTAAAAGTCATTTAAAATGTATTCCTCAGTTATAAATAATTCTGCTAATAAGTTTCTAAATCTTCTCTAATGCAAAACAGTTTTTTTTTTTTTTTTTTTTTTGAGAAAATAAGCTTTCTACACCTTAAAAAAAATTATATGCAGTAAAACCGTCAGTTACTTTCAATACCAGTTCAGTAAAAAAGTATTTTGAGCACATATAGAAACAACTTTGCTTTAGAGTAGTGAAATGGGTCGGGATTTCACTTGATCTAAACCTAAAATTTCTGTTTAAAGTCAACCCGAACACGACAAAAAATTTCACTTACCCCAAACCGGATCCGAATCAGATATTCTTTGACGCGAACCCGACCTGGACCATAAATATTCATATTTGAGTTTGAAGGGAAAAACATTATTCAATATTTTAATACAATTATCAAAAAATACCTTACAATTATGTTTCTGACATGAATTTATTTTGTTTTTGAATAAAAATGAACACCTATATAATCAGTATTATTCAATTTTGTTTTTATTTTTAAAATATTCAGTAGAGTTTCTTTTGTAATATCGGGTCAAACCGAAAACGATCCGAAAGAGTCCAAATCTACCCTGCAACCGACCAAAGCCTTCTCAAGACTATCAAGCCAGACACGATTTCATTCCCCCACATATGTGACGTAACGACCCGGGGCTGGCGCCAATGCCGAGATTTTTAAACTTGTATCTGGTTGTTTAGAATTAAAATGTAACGTATGCACGTGTTGTTTACTTAACTAATAGAACATATTCTTTTGAAGGTAAGTTTTATTTTCAAATTAACTACTTATATTTTATTAGTACTAGCTCTATTTTTTACTTCTTTAAAATATATTAACTATTAAATCCCAGTATCGTATTGTCAACAATCCCGTGTACGTGTTTCAAAACAAAACGATATTGTTTTACTTCTGTTTCATTTCAAAAACAACAGTAATTTAAAGTGGCAAAAATCACTAAATCGTATCGAGACTTATATCATTTCCTGTCTATCGTAATTTGCTAAAAATTGGTGCTTGAATGGTGTGAATCGGTGTATTATCACAAAAGTTATTAATTAATAAAGTTTTCATTGTTTAATTATATTCTTTATAAATATGTAAAAATAGCTTCATTTTAATATGTGCCAGAGCTAGACAGCTCTGTTCGGGCCAACACATTTCTCCTTATAATTTGGAAGCTATACGGCCAATTCAGTTTGAAATTTTAATGTCCTATGCGACATATTTTTCTACCTCAACTATTATATTTTCAAGGGAAAATTTTAATTAGTTCTTTTAATTTAAACAAATTAATAGAAAAAAAACTTTAAAATTATTATTACTCAGAAATTTACCACTGAAAACTGATGAAATTTTGTATACAGTAAGTACAGCATAAATATTATTAGTTTAAACTTTACCTTTCTTGCTATTCAATAATTTCGATTAAAACTTCTGACTTTATTTACTCGGAAATACTGGCACCAGATAGCTGAAATGTATGTCAGACTGAGTTTCTTGATACTAATCATGCTAAAAACATTTTCAGCCAAAAGTCTTAATTACAAGCTTACTTATTATGTAATTTATAACTTGCCACACCTTCCTATCTTTTTAATTTGTTCTGTTTTCTCTCATTAGAGTGACTTTTAATGATCGACTTTTATTAGAAAACACTGGTCGTGAGAATAGTATAACTCTGATTATTCTGTAGGCAGAATTGATTGGGCTTTAATTTGATACCAAAATTTATGTATTTTTATAGATATTTTCATACTTAAAAATTTAAATGTACTAGAAACTTTCATCATAATTTCTATAGATGCATAACATTGTTATGGATGCATAATCTTGTTTATTTCTTTTAAAGCCCGAACAATATACATACTAATTTATTGGTGTTTTTTAATCTTAAACTCTTAATAAAAATTCATTTTATAATATTTGTTACACAGTGCATGCTTATACATGACAATTACAGATATGGGAATGATGTGTCTGAATCTCTTTATTTTTACAATGACTGTAAACAATTTATCCCCCCCCCCTTCCGAATTCCCAAAAATTTTGTGTGTTTTTATATAACTTTTAACGTTTAATTAAAAATAACAATAAATAAAATTATTGTTACATAATTATAAATTTACTTTTCTGTGTAGTCAGGACCCGACTTTGTTTATCTAGGTCCTCGGAGCAAGCACCATTCTGGAACCCCCCTTTTATCTATCCGTAGAAATTATTCGCGAATAATGCATAAGTGGTTAGTGCTAAACTTCATACGTATTGTATGCATGCATAAATTTCGTACCAGGTACTATTTACATTTGTATACAGGGTATCACAAAAAGATGGTCACAACTTTATGAAAAATTATTAGTAGAATAATAGTAGAAAAAGTCATGGATTTGTTGCAAAGGAGTATTTGTTTGCAAACTTTTATTTGTTTTTCTATTGTTATAAGGTGTCTAAAATAAATACCCCCAATTGGTCCATAATAAATGATTTCAACTTGACTCGTTATGAGGCAAACGTGTATGAAGAATTTCTTTTAAAAACAATGTAATACTAAGTTGTTATAATAAAATTTAAATCGTTAGTTTTCTAATGATATATAGTACAAAGTCCAAAATCTTAATTCTTGAATATCTGAACAAAATAAATATATGTTAGGAATATTTCAATTCCAATTGATGAAAGTGTTTTCTTTCTTTCTTTTGTTCTCACCAGGTTTCAGTACACTTTTTAAAAACTGTATTGCTTGTACCTTGCATAATATTTTAAAATAATACAAAAATTAAGAAAATAATAATTTTCTGTTTCATGACCTTGTTTTGTTTTATTATGAGAGCTTTGTGTTTTTTCAATTTAATCGATTTTACGTGAAAATTAATAACTTCTGCTAAGTAAAGTTTACAGTAAGAAAAATTTATCTGTGCTGTTACCTAATTTCATGCACTCTGTAGTTTTACTATTTATTTATATTAAATTTATTATACTCCTTTGCATGTTTCAAATCACTAAATATTTAATAGGATATTTATTGTATAATTTCAAGCCACAATGAATAATAAAAATAGCATACAACTTGAATTTGTTTTTATTTAACAATCATTTTTCATCTACTTTAATTTAATTTTAAATGTGGGTTTTGATTGATAGAATATTGGTATTTATTTATTTATTTTTGAAAATGAAATAATTGAAAGCAAAGTAATACTCTCTATATGTTTAAAACTACATATATATGTTTATATATATATTATATACATATATGTAGATTTTGCTTATATATATTTATTAATGTCTTGTTTTAGAATATATAGAAAATAGATAATTGATATTTTTGTAAATTTCAAAATAGAATAAATAATGAAAACTATTCACTAAATTAAATTTAATAATTCGATTTTTTTTTCATTAACCAATCATTTTTCTTTAATGTAACTTTAATTAAGTGCACATTTTGACTGACACAGTGATATTATTTCATAATTTTTGTTTTTGTGTTATCGTTATTATTATTGTTTCGAGTGATCGAAATTGATTTAAAAGCACTTAATTAGCGTCTTTAAACTATACGTTTTTATTTTTTTCCCATATGTTGTGATAATAAGTTGGTATATAGAGGAAAGAATTAATATGTTTTAAATAACGCATGTGCTCTTCACGGCTGATCTAAGCCGCGCGCCGTGACGTCACGAAACCTCGTGTTTGGCTTGTAGTCTTGAGGCGGCTTTGAACCGACCCGAACACGATTAATTTGAATTCAACTTGAACCGATGCCGACTCGAACGAAAAAAATATTCACACTATTCGCTGGACTCTTAGCATTAGATAACCTAAAATAACCTTATCAATGCAATGGTCAATTCAAAATATTCTTCTTCGAATACGGAATGGAGTCAGTGTACCAATGGATTAATGGTTAATGGATTTCACTTTTGTAACCGTCTAGACACTATCCGTACAGTTGTAGAGGAAAATACTATATTGAACCTGTGTCAAATTTAATCTAAATATATGAAAACATAATTTAGGAAATAATACAGCAGGGAAGTCAGCACCTAATTCTGAACACTGTGTACGATAGACTGTCCGGTATCAAATTATTTGCTACTGAAAGTATACTTATAACTGTTCTTGAGTCAAGAGAATTGTTAACACACTGCCACTGCCACGTGCAATATGAAATTAACAAAATTTATGTAAGTTTATGTATGTCAAAGTCAAATCCTCAAACCATATACGCTAACACATAACTATACCACGTAAATAAGATATATGTATATTTTTCATGGTACACAAAAATAATACTTCCTTGAGAACACTTTCATTATGTTTTGATTATATAAGTATGTTTTGTTACAATGCAAGAATACGACATGAACTAAATCGATACTGGGAACAGAGAAAATTTAAGATGGTAATTAATGAAAAGTAGTTGTAGCATTCCAATGAATAGTGTGCAAATTTCAAGCTAAAAAAATAAAAAAACATAACAAAAAAATAAACACTGCAAAACTTAGAAAATAAAATATGTTAAAAATCATTCTTGATTAAAAAAAATATATAATTTTAAAATTATTTGAAATATATACCGTTAATTGGGGTAACTTTTCCCCAAAATTCTCTGTTTCACGGACGCTTCAGCATCTCCATTCTCTTATTTTATTTTAAAAACTAGCTAACTTGCCCGGCGTTGCCCGGGTACGTCAAAAACAGCTCGAATTGCAAAAAAGGTCTGAAAATCACAATAAGGTAACGCGAAAAAATTTTAAATTGCTGCACAAATTCCGAAAAGAGAAAAAAAAATTATGTATTGTGTTCGAAGATTGAAAGTTGATTCCTTTCACTAATGTGGAAAAATGGTAGGGAATCGCTAAATTACACTACAAATCACATACAAAATTCCCGACAAATTCGAAAATTACAATACGAAATTCGAATGAACTTTATTGAAATGAGGGCAGAAATTACTTTAGTATTATAGTACAAAAATGGAATGTCAGAAAATTGCAGCAGATTGCGAAGAAACGTAGAGATCAAAATAAAAATCACAAAAAGTTCATAATTCACGAAAGTCAAAATTTACTGTAATTGGATAAAAGTTTCGAATCTAATTCCTTTGACCTGCGGGCTCTCTTAAAATTTATGTTTGGGAAAGCAACTAAGCATTGTATCATGTTACTTTTATTCATAATTTAATTTATTTGCACTCCCTTAAATATAATTAATATAACCCCTTAAGTTAATATTAGTTTTTGTTGCAATAAAATATCTCAATTTGTTCATTTTCTGTACGCAAGTAATCCCTATTGGTTTACAATGGAAGTCTATGGGAATTTGGTGAAATATTAGAGATATCGCCAAGTTGGCGTCACTTTTGGCGACTAATTTTGGTCGCCAAATTTGGCGATATATCGCCAAGTTGGAGACAAACTTGGCGGCATTCGGCGACAGAAATGTGTCACCCCTACGGTAACCCTCTTATAGGTATGAAGATGCATTAAATGCTGTTCAATAATCGCATAAAAAATTCGCTAAAAATTCAAAAATCGCTGTACGAATTCCGAATAAACATTTTTGAAAAGAGAACAAAATTTACTATACTGAGTTAATAGAAAGGTACCGTTAATACGGTACTAATGTGTTTTCACTAATGTGGAAAAATCGCCTCAATACTTAAAAAAGCGCTAAAAATCGCATAAAAAATTAAATAAAAAAAATCTAATAAAAAAAATCGAATATCGGGCTTCGAGTTGTAAAACTTTATGTATCGACGGACCTTTTCCACAAATTTTGTAGATCTACGTGCAGCTGTCTCTTCAGAACATCGTCGACACACTCACACACAAACTTCTTTCCTTATTATTGTAGATTTAATTTACCTGGATTCCCTTAACTATAATTAATATAACCCCTTAAGTTAATATTAGTTTTTGCTGCATTAAAATATCTCAATTTTTAGATTTTCTGTAAGCAAGAAATCACTATTGGTTTACAATGGAAGTCTATGGGAATTTGGAGAAATATTAGAGATATCGCCAAGTTGGCGTCACTTTTGGCGGCTAACTTTGGCCGCCAAATTTGACAATATATCGTCAAGTTGGCGACAAACCAGGCGAGAGAACTGTCCCCCCCCCCCCTCTACGTGCAGAGGTCCCTTCAGAACACCGTCGACACACTCACTCACACACAAACTTCTTTCCTTATTATTATAGATTAATATCATGTTAATTTTTTATTTTCCAAGATCATATGGAACCACACATTTATCATCAATTTATCCACATTGAATTTTCTTTTACCAAAAAGTGTTTTGGAAATTTTTGGAAAATTATATCACAGTTTCTTTTAAGGTTAAAACAGATATTTAAGATGTAAAAATGTAAATATATAATGTTTGAAATAAAATAAAATTTATAACTATTATGTGTTCTACATATATATTTTTTGTTTCAACTATACAATTTTAAATTGAAGTTTTAAATTGTTTTCGCATTATATGCCACTAGATGTATTTTTGAATGTGTAATTTAATCAAAGCAAAATACATCATATTATACAATTCACATTTAAAAAAATAAAATAAACTCAAAATTCGGATGTAATTTTTTTTTCAGTTCCGGCACTGTACCTTAAATTTTTTTAAAATGAAGCTGTAGGCTGTAAACACTATTTTCTTCACACTATTTAATTGAAAGTTTTCAAAAAATCCACAAATAAAATATCCGCTTAGGGATCACAATACACACTCATCGAGATCTACAAACTCTACTGGTAAAGAAAAAGAATATCAACAAAAAATTCCCGGCGCAGAGGAAAAAACAGAGTACGTGTTTTCATTTATCCCTACGCAGAGGGAAAAGGGCTAGAATATTCAGCTTCACTTTAGCACAAGTGAAATACATACAATTAAGAATTATAAAGCAATTTAAAAACTAAACATTCTCCCGGCCTTGAAATTTGAAAGGGTTTCAAAAATTTACCCTAAAGGTAATTTACATAACTTAGTAGTTGGCCTTTTCAATTCACTATTTTCTGTTTTCAGGGTAACTACACGAAACTTTTTTATCAGGTCCAGGATGTGTTTTAATCACTCTAGCTAATTTCCATTATAAAAGGGAAAGACCTTCATTTTTTATTATAACTAAATCACCTATCATAATATTAGGTTCTTCTTTAAGCCATTTTACTCTCTGTTGTAGGGTCGAACGGTACACATTACTCCATCTTTTCCAACAGTGTTGGAGCATTTTCTGCACTAACTGCCACCTGGTCAATCTTTGTATTTCACACAGAAAAGTTTCGCAGCTGAAGCATCTGTAAGTTACCGTTTTTTATTAATTTTTACAATATTTTTAGTATTGCATTAACTTTTAAATTATTTTTAATGTTTAAATGATAATTGGATAATTGAAATTATCTTTATAAGCGTTTAAACACTAATAGCAGTCATTAAATATTATTCCATTTCTGAATGCGTGTATTATTATAGCATATATTAATGCAAAGTAATAAAGGAATTCTTAAAATAACGAACACCATTTATTACAATGTTCATAATACAGATTTTTCATACATATTAAAGTAGAATAGATGTTTTCTATTCGAATAAAGAAATTTCAAACTGTATTTTTCATTTATAAACAATTCACGAATAATATTTGTACAAAATGTTTTAAATGTCAAACGAATTTAAGAAAATATAGCATTCTGTAACATTATTGCCATAGACATACTACAAATAAATCAATGATTTAAAAAACTACAGAAGACCTATATTTCTTATGTATAAACATGTTCATCAGTTATCAGTTATATATATATATAGATAGATAGATAGATAGATAAATAGATAGATATAGATACAAAATTTTTGGTGATACAAAAACGTCTAGATTTATTTTGTAGTCAAGGGGATTTAGTGTTCTATAAACGAAACAAAATAGGTATTAATCAGATTTCTGTTTCGTATCTGACGAAATAGGCAATCAGTTCACTTGTTGCCGACACCTGAGTTATAAGAAAGTTTTGTGATGAGCACAGCATACCAGTTTAGCTTCGATTGAGGAATTTTCAGTAATTTGACATGTCCCCGGTTAAATTACGGTGAATTTCTTGCGATCTCCTGGAAGATCATGGGAGGAGCTTTTGACGTGACACATACTATAGCCTCCCAAACATACTGTTTGGGAGGTCTGTTCCAATCTGTTACAAAGATTTAGCTGAGAAATCTACACAATCAGTACCAACTCCCAAAAAATGGTTTATAAATTGTGCAGTTTGGGGTCTTGCATATTTTGTTCATAAAGATGAAGTCAACAACGAAAAGATATATTTTTTAAAATTTCCTTATGTTTCTGCATAATGTCTCACACCTCTCTATATATGTGTACTTTTTAAAACACTATATTGTTATTTCATTGTAAGATCAAATATCTTCTTTAATTCAATAGAAATAAACATTGAATAAATAAAATTGTGTGGAATTCTCTGCTCAAAGTCAACATTTCTTGTATTTAATTAACGTTATAAAGCATCTTTAGTGTTATAGTATGTTTATAGGTACATATTTTTTATTATTGTGAATGATACAGTGTTATGTTATAAAACCTTAGCCAATATATAAGCGAATTTATTAAAATGTTGCTTAAATATGTCACATTATATTCGAATTTTAAAATTTATTATCACTCAGAAATTATATTCTGTTGATATTAGACGGAAAAAAAATATGTAACACAAATGTATAAACTTTTTCTATGTAATAAAATTTAAACTGTAATATGCGTTGCAATTTATTTATAAAATACAATCATACTTATAAATGCTATAAATATTTTAATTAAAAATTTTGAAAAAAAAAATATATATTTTCTCGAATATCAAGTAAATTATAACTTATTTTTATATTATTTACAGATAAAGAGATCTATGTCCTTATTTAATGAATTAGATCACAGTTTCTTTTACAGTTAAAACAGATATTTAAGCTATAAAAATGTAAATATATAAAGTTCGAAATAAAATAAAATGTATAACTATTATGTGTGGTACATATATTATTTTGTGTCAACTATACAATTTTAATTTGAAGTTTTAAATTGTTTTTGCATTCTATGCCACTAGATGTATTTTTGAACGTGTAATTTAATCAAAGCAAAATACATCATATTATACAATTCACATTTAACAAAATAAGATAAACTCAAAATTCGGATGTAATTTTTTTTTTTACAGTTCCGGCACTGTACCTTAAAAATTTTTTTAATGAAGCAGTAGGCTGTAAACACTATTTTTTCACACTATTTAATTGAAAGTTTTCACAAATTCACAAATAAAATATCCGCTTAGGGATCACAATACACACTCATTTGAGATCCACAAACTCTACTGGTAAAGAAAAAGAATAACAGCAACAAATTCCCGGCGCAGAGGAAAAAACAGAGCACGTGTTTTCATTTATCCCTACGTAGAGGGAAAAGGGTTAGAATATTCAGCTTCACTTTAGCACAACTGAAATACATGCAATTAAGAATTATAAAGCAATTTAAAAACTAAACATTCTCCCGGCCTTGAAAGTCGAAAGGGTTTCAAAAATTTACCCTAAAGGTAATTTACATAACTTAGTAATTGGCCTTTTCAATTCACTATTTTCAGTTTTCAGGGTAACTACACGAACCTTTTTATCAGGTCCAGGATGTGTTTTAATCACACTAGCTAATTTCCATTATAAAAGGGAAAGGCGTTCATTTTTTATTATAATTAAATCACCTATCATAATATTAGGTTCTTCTTTAAGCCATTTTACTCTCTGTTGTAGCGTCGAACGGTACATATCGATCCATCTTTTCCAAAAGTGTTGGAGCATTTTCTGCACAAATTTACACCTGGTCAATCTTGATGCAGGTACCTCTGAAATATCAACTTCTGGCACTGAAGTAAGAAGAGCACCAATTAAAAAATGACCAGTGGCTAAGGCCTGTAAATCATTAGTATCGGAACTTAAAGGACAAAGGGAAATCGGAACTTAAAGGACAAATAGGCTTCGATTTGAGCTAAAAGAGTCGAAAGATCCTCAAATGTTAAAACTGAATTGCCAACGGTTATTTTTAAATGAAATTTCATCGATTTAACGCCAGCCTCCCAAAGTCCTCCAAAGTGAGGGGCTGAGGGTGGATTGAAATGCTGATTTATTTCTTGCGAACTTAACTACTTTGCTACTTCTTCATTATGCTGTGAAGAAGTTGCAAATTTATACAATTCTTTCAACTCCTTGCTCGCACAGACAAAATTTTTCGCACAATCACTTACAATTTCTTTTGGTTTGCCTCGTCTGGATATTAATCACTTGAGAAAAGCTATAAAGACCTGGGTAGATACATCATTCACTAATTCAATGCGAATTGCATGGGTAGAAAACGTATAAATATAATGGAATACAATACTTAAAAGATTTTGTACCTCTACCTTTTCCAAATTTACATAATATAAGCCTTGCATAGTCAGTGCGTGTAGCAAGGAACGGACGGGTAGGTTGTACTCTAGTAAAAGGTAAATCACCCATGATTTGACACTTCTTCTACTTAAAATCCAATGTCTCTATCTGATAACACACAATAATAGCTGAGGAGCAGCATAAAAGTGAGATAAGTGAAACTATCTAATAATCATTACAGTCACTGATTGATATTTTGGTAACAATATTGGATGAATTTGATCTTGTGTGAGATTTGAATTACAAAGATGTCCTCCCACTCTGAGTATTCGTTCTCCATCAAGGATTGGAGAAAGATTGATCAATTCACTATTGCCAGGTAAACACTTACCAGAAGTCATACATTTAATGTCGTCAGTAAATGATTACATTTGCACTTGTTTGATTATCAGTTTTAAGGAACTCTGAATTTATGTGTTTGTAAGAAAACCTAAGTTTCTTTTAGGTAGCTTTCATTACAAAAAGCTACCTATTGCAGCCGTTCAGAGGAAAGCGATTTAAAAAAAATTGGTATATTTTCATCGATCATGACCCCCCAGGCCCCGAAACCACCCTCCGTTCAAATGTTGATATATAGTTATATATATATATCTGATCTTCGTCACACTGTATCTCTCGTATTTATGAACCGATTTGGATGAAACTTCGTGTATACATAGTACATACCAATGTCTCGACCGAGTTCGTTGGCCAACATCATCCGCTATCTTGTTTCAAAATAGCAGCCATTTAAATTTAAAAAAATTAAAATTTGAAATGTGGTACCAAAAAATTGTGAATTAAAAAATATTTTTTTCTTACGTGTTTCACCTTGATACAAAGATTCCGGAGCAGTTATTGTTTTGTTTATATCTTTAAAAATGGCTGAGTTATAGGACTTTGAATTTCTAGCGTGGCTGACATTTTGAAACGACCTGATATTTGTCACGCAATAACAGGCATATTTATGAACCGATTTGGATGTACCTTGTTGTATACATAGTGCATACCAATGTCTCGACCGACTCCGTTGGCCAGCTTCATCCGACATATTGTTTCAAAATGGCGGCCATTTAAATTCTTTTTTTATTTAAAATTTGAAATGTCCTACCAACAAATTGAAAATTTAAAAAAATATTTTTTCTTAGTTGTTTGACCTTGGTACAAAGATTCCGGAACAGTTTTTGTTTCGTTTATATCTTACAAAAATGACTGAGTTATAGCACTTTGAATTTGTAGCGTGGCTGGCATTTTGAAATGACCTGATTTTTGTCAAGCGATAACGGGCGTATTTATGAACCGATTTGGGTATACCTTGGTGTATACATAAGTACATACCAATGTCTCAACCGAGTTCGTTCGCTAGCTTCATCCGCCATCTTGTTCCAAAATGGCGGCCATTTAAAAAAATTGAAATTCAAAATTTAAAATGAGGTACCAAGAAATTAGAAAAAGAAAAAGATTTTTTTTGTATGTGTTTGACCTTAATACAAAGATTCCGGAACAGTTTTTGTTTCGTTTATATCTTACAAAAATGACTGAGTTATAGCACTTTGAATTTGTAGCGTTATTGTAGCATTTGTAGCGAATTTGTAGCATTTTGAAACGACCTGATTTTTGTCACGCAATAACAGGCGTATTTATGAACCGATATGGATGTAACTTGGTGTGTACATAGTACATACCAATGTCTAGACCGAGTTCGTTGGCCAGCTTCATTCGCCATCTTGTTTCAAAAGGTTTTGTTTCGACTGTATCTTAAAAAATGGTTTAATTATAGCACTTTGGATTTATAGCATGGCTGACATTTTGAAACTATCTGATATTTGTCACGTGTATTTATTAACCTATTTCGATGTAAGAAGACATGTGGATAGTATATAGCAATGTCTTGCCCAAGTTCGCTGGCCAACTTTATCAGCCATCTTGTTTCAAAATACCGGCCGTAAATAAATAAAAAAAAAATGTTATATTTAAAGTAAGGTGCAAAAAAATTAGAAATTGAAAAAGGTTTCTTTTTTAAGTATTTGACCTTGATATAAGGATTCCGGAGCATTTTTTGCTTTGACTTTATGTTAAAAAATGGCTCAGATTTAGCAGTTTGAATTTCTAATGTGGGTGACATTTTGAAAAAACGGATTTTTGTCTGCGACAGCACTCGTATATATCAACCGATTCTGATGTGAGTGACCATGTGCACAGGAATTACTAAGATCTAGACCAATTTCACGGGTTAGCCTCATCCACCATGTTGTCTTAAAATGGCAAGCACTTCAAGATATCGCCGAGTTTGGCAGCCAAATATAATTTACTTTAAATAAAAGCATTTTGGATAAAACTGACTAATTTCGCGAAATTCTCATTCATAATGATTTAGTATTAATAAAAATTAGTATTGAATCTCCTATAATCGGTTTCCACTAAATTGAGCTTTGTGTGTTTGAATAATATAAGCTGGCTTTTTAAAAATAAGGAATATGAAAACTACCTCTTCCTCCCGACACTGGCCGGAAGGACTTTTTGAAACATGTAAACGAGAATTCGTAAGAAATCTCAAACACCAACCAATTACACGTTTTAGCTTAGTAAATGAGATGTACTTGAGAGAATAGGCATTTCCTCACTTAATTGAGCTGTAGCACAAAAATAATTTTTCTTTGCTCTATTAAGGCTTCGTCACACAAAACACTCACTAATTGCGGTTCTGGAGAGGTGAAAGATGGATCACTAAGCTAACTCGGACAATTCCGCCATAGATCATGCAAAGATAATTCTGAGGGTGATAAACCTCTTGATGCACAATCTGCTGGATTCTTTTTTCCTTTTACACGATGCCAGCACTCTGACGGAAAATTTGTTGTATTTCCGCGACACGATTCGCAACAAAAATTTAATATATTCTTGTTTCTGTTGATAGCCAAGAGTGAACTATTGTTGAATCTGACCAACAGTTAATTTTAGAGACGTTGATGACCAGCATAAAAATGCCGCTGCAATATCCCGCTATTTACGAAATGAAAATATATCTGAAATAAGTCGGTCTACCGTGTCAAGACGCTTACGTGACGTAGGAGATTGTGGAAGAATCGGTGTTAAAAAATCTTTCAAAAGTAAAAAAAAAAAAAAAAAAAAAAAAAAAAAAAAAAATCAGAGGGCCAGACGGGAGTTTGCAAAGGAACACAAAGTCTGGTCAAGTGAAATATGGAAAAAAGTGCTTTTTTCCGATGAATCGAAGTTCAAAGTTTTGGGAATGATGGCAGACACTTCGTCCGATGACCTAAAAACAAAATATATGATTCGAGATACGTCATTGCTACAATGCAGCATGGAGGACGATACGCTATGCTGTGGGGAGCATTTTATGGAAATGGTGTTGGTTTATTAGTTGAATTCCGCAGAGATGAAAAATGAAATGTATAAGGATATCTTGTAAGCTCATTTGACGCCTTATTGGATGAAACATTTTGGTCGCAACTATTTGTTTCAGCATTATAACACCCAAAGAAATTATATGCAAGCTCGTCAAGCAGTGGCTTTCGCACGAAAAAATTCCGCTTTTGAAATGGCCAGCGTAATCACCCTATCTGAATCCAATAGAAAATCTTTGGAATGAACTTGACAAACGCGTGCGAAATTTTAAATATTCTAGTTCAGCAGAATTTTCCCCTAAATTGCAAGACTAGTGGAAAAACACTTACCACAGATGATCTTCAAGCGTTCATTGAATCGATGCTACGTCGCTGCGTCGCAATACTTATTGCTAACGGTATGCTGGTAAAATACTAATTGTTAATGTTATTCATCACTGTTAATTTCTACTATAACACAATTTTCTCCACACTTGCCAAGATGACCGGAAACTTTTGAGAACATGCGTTTTCCTTTGAAATGAATTTTATCAATTAAATTTATTGATATTTATTTGCTATCCCATAAATAAGTTCCTAACTATTATGTCAATAAAATGTATAACTATCGCTTTAAGATTCGTCTTCATCCAGGTAAACTTACAAATTAAGCAAAAATTTTATGGCGGCCGGAAACTTTTGACTGCCACTATAGATCGATCGATCTATAGATAGATAGATAGATAGATAGATAGAGAGAGAGAGACAGAGAAGAAAGAGTGATAGATAAATAAACGAAGTAAATTGCAGTATGTCGATTTCTAAAGAAATGAAATAAATACGTATGAGAAATATGTTTTAAATTCAAAATCCTCTGTTAAAATATATATATATATTTTTTTTTTTCATGTCAAAATTTTAGAGTTTCATAGTTTATTTTATGTATTGAGATTATTAAACCATAAATTAAAATGTCAGTAAATTTGCATATATATTGATGATCAATTATAATATTTGAGTCGGAACTAAACTGTGACTCTTTCTTTGTTGAAAATCTACCTCCCTTAAGAAAACTATCTATGATAATAAAATATTTTTTTCTACTAAAACATTAAGAATCATTTATCAAGGAATGCAAACAATAAATAACATTTATCAAAAAGAGATGAACTATCACATCTGGAAAAACTTTAATGATTAAAAAAGTCACACGAAACTTTAATATATATCAAAAAAGAAAACTTAGAAAACTTATAAAATGTCAACTCCTTTTCTAAGCTGTTGATACATGTATCATGCTCTAAAACAGAAAATAAATATTAAATAGTTTAAAGTCAAACCGCAAAAATTTCTAACGACTTTTAAAATAAGCAAAAAAAAAAAAAAAAAAAAAAAAAAAAAAAAAAAAGGTCACCGTAAACGGCCATAAATCAAAATGCTAAAAATTTACTGTCTGGAAAACATATTTTTGTTTTTTTATTTAACCGTATGAGAAATGTATTTTTAAGAGAAATCGTTCATTGAAGATCTAACTGTTTTTGAATGTAAATATTTTTATATTGATGTATATTGATTAAATTTTAATTTCTAGTTATTAACGTAATAATTAGAAAAAAATACGTTACTAACTAATTCATCAAACATATATTTTAGGTGTAGTGATTTAAAGAATTTGACACCAGTGATATAATGTAAGAAAAATTATACTACAATAAAAAGGGCAGCATATTAATAGGCACATTAAACATAAAAATTATGAAAAAGTAATGTTCGAAACAATTATCGAAAGCAATTTGAAGAGACTTATATTTAACGCAGATAACAGTTCCTATATGTGTACATTTTGTTTTACTTATTGTGTGTTTGCTAGTGTATTCCAGTGAGTATGATTTGGCACAGTAGAGTACTTTTGTGATACTTTTGACTATTGTTCACATCCAATTTATTGGGCATTCTTGACATTGATGTTTTATTTATTTTTATATATCAGATTAGCGGCATGCTCCATATGAATTTTGTACACAAACTATCACAAAACATATTTCAAAACATGCAAATACTTTCCCAAACAAGCTCAATTACACAAATGGGACACTATTATACATAATATAGATTATTGATCAAGTTTATTTCGACAGTTTTTGTAAAAAACCTCTTTAAAAATTAAATATTTTTCTACTACATCGTCATTTTTTCTTTTTACGAAGGTACAGTCGTAGAAAAAAAAGGAAACACCCTTTACTAACTCCTCTACAAATTATCGCAGAAGAAAGTTTCTGGTACCAAACGATTGGAAATGAAGTCTACTTTTAAATGAGGTATATAAAATTTGCTTAGGGGGCATCTACATATTGAAACGAACCCAAACTTCATTTATTTAAATGGCAATACCCAATTTTAACAAGATATTTCAAATCTTTGGTTCAATCTATTCTTAGGCACCAAATTTCAAGTCATTTGAATGATAAGTTTTTGAATTATAAACATTCAAAATTTAGTGCTTTTAACGTTAAATTACATTTTCATACTTTTATTAATATCCCCTGAAATTATACTCCTAATGTGCTAAATTTTTGTGTAGCAATAATACTAAAATACCCAAACATAGACACGTTGAATTTGCAATTTTTATAGTTTTATGATATGAATTATGAAATTAATAAAAAGCTAAAATCTTAAACAACGATTTTTACGCACAAATAATATACAAAACGATAAAATACTCATACGATCGTTTCAAGGATACTTCGATCCCCTTCCTCAGTGAGAAAAAAAAAGAAAAAGAAAAAAAAGAAAAAAAGAAAAAAGAAATGGGCTCCAAGAACCCCCTGGCTATAGCTCCAGGGACTGGCTTATGGATTGATTGAAAAACGCAGATGTAAGAGTTTATATATCCCAAAGAAATGGCGTAAATGAACAGAACTAACCGAAAAAAGAGTCACTGCGCAGGATCTCTCCACACTGGTGAATGAAAGGGGGTGCTGGTCATATCATTTACTAAGATGGAAGAATGTTAATGAATATAGTGAGCTTCGTATAAGTCTAGATCAAAAACTGAGTTACATTTTTGAATAATTTTTGCCTCTGGATAATTGAACTAGTGGTTGGCTTTCCAACAATGTTTCGCTATTGTAGATTTTTCAATTTCTTGCTTTCTAACGTAATTTTGGTGTTCTTTCAGCCTAATTCTAAGTGCACGCTTCGTCTGCCCAGTATAAGAGAGGCCGCACTCACAAAATTTTCTGTAAATGCCCCAGGTATTATGATCGTCAATAGGATCTTTAAGATTGGGGAAAGAAATTTTATTGGTTGGAGAGAAAACAACTATAAAACTAAACCTGTTGAGAATACGAGAAATTTGTGTACTGATTTTAGGAAAATAAGGTAAGACAACAATATTTTTAAAATCTTTATTTGCTGGAACAGAATCCGTAATTTTCTGAGGTTTAGATAAAATGCGGTTGATAATATTCAAACTAAATCCACGATCGATGGCAACTGCTTTTATATAGTTAATCTCACTATTAAGTAGATCAGAATTTGAACAAATTTTACGTGCACGCGAAAATGCGAGTATTGAAAGCTGCAAGTTTTTGATGTGGGGGATGACTGGACTTATAATGAGGGGGTAAGCTCACAGCGAAAGGTTTAGGGTAAACTGTCGTAAAAATATTTAATCTAATACTCATATATAACCAAATCTATAACCATAATTTGAGTCGTATATAGGAGTACTAATGGTAGACCTATAAGAGTTCAGTGCGTGACTCCATCCGACTATGAGATCTTTCGATCACTGCAACACTTTTTCAAGGGCCGTCTATTTGAAACCTTTAATGAAGTTGAAGAAGCATATCAACAGGTTTTCGATTCCATGGAGCTCCCATGGTACTTCTAACAAACCCGGAATCTGGTAGAAGGACGGCAGAAAGTCGTGAACTATGATGGTCTCTGCTTTGAAAAATAGTCCTTGATCTTTTGTTGATAATTTGCGCATAACAAGGCAAATTTCACAAATTTCCCAGAACTTTTTGCTCAACCTAGTATAAACAGCATGTAAGAGAGTGCTACTCAACCTAATTTATACATCGATCGAAAGATATTGTTACGAAGATCAAAAAATGTGTCAGATCTAAACTCCCGAACCCAATAGCTCACGAGATATGGACCGTTTTCTGTTTCGGGTGAAGAGATAATAAAGAAGGGAAAAAAGCAGGGAAGAGTTCTAAATCCTGTTTATATAATTAGAGCACAGTTATAAATACGCAGGCTTTAAGGTCATTTGGTGTGGCGTTAAGTATAAATCATATCGATGAAACAGTTCATTTGAAAATAACAATTCATTTATTAAATTCAGCTTGAATTTTAAAACTAAAATAATAAAGATATATACATGTACCTCCCGCTTTTGCTGGGAACTTTGTTATATTAACATATTATAACTGTAGTAAGGAGTAAGTTTAAATTCCAGTTCCATCGTCCTTCCATTACATTACCTCACACCACTACACTCCATGGAGATGTTTCACACAAGATATACTTACTTAGTACATCAAACTGGAATAAAAATATGCATACAGTTATAGTTAAAAGAGAGTGCCTTTATGACCGAAATGGAAAAAGAAAGACCGGTTCGGAACGATATCACTTCCGATCAAACCACAAGACAAATTTTGGGGGACAAGACTTTGTCCAGATTTCCAACACTGTTCCGTTTTTTTTTTTTTTTTTTTTTTTTTTTTTTTTTTTTTTTTTAATGATAAATATTTCAATGTGGTTGTTGTTCAGCTTTTGGGGTTGCTTTTATGTACTACTGGAATGGACTTTTTTAGGGGGGGGGAGATTTTTTTTATAACATTTATGTTTTATAACATATTTTATATAAATATATGTTTATAAATATTTAAAAACCATGTTTTTCTGCCTTTTTGAAAATTTTGTAAGATACTAAAATACTATTTTGGCGCCATTTCAGATTTCTTCGGCAATCGCGCCACTGAGAACAGGATATGAAACTCTTCCCAAAGTGCATGAGATTCCTTCAAAAGCTATCTAAAGCAGAAATTTTGTTTTATAATTAATTATGATACTGGTTTTCACGGTAGTCATTCATGATAGAGTGGTAATGAGGCTATTCTGGTACCGGAAGGATGGAGGGTCCAAAAAGATAAAACATTATGCAACAAAAAGTTACGTTCTTCCATAGAGCTAGTCTTCCTTCTAGTTATCGAGGATCCTTCTAGTTGGATCGAGAAAATAGCCTCAAACACTGAATGTTTACGTCTTTCAAGATTTCCAGTACTTGGTAAAGAAAATAGGAGTATATTCAAAAACTGATCGAAATATTTGCTGTAATCTAATAAACACTCTTACTACAGAAGGCATACTAAAAATACATCACTTGGCCTATAGCCAGTTTTATTCACCTATTTTCGAAACAATGTGTTCACAAAGTTTCAAAACTGGTCCTAGAATGCAAAAGTTATTAAAATTTTTTGTACAGTGAACTAAAAGTCTTTGAAATTTGACGCTTGGGCATCTCCACACACCGCTGCCAGGGTTTTTTCCATTGTTCATAGGCTCCCTTGAAGTCTTCGCGCGTAAGGCTGATAAGGAACCTCGCCGAAGATGGAATCGTGTCGAATCATTTTCCCTTTCAGGTATTTCTTGATCCGGAGGATTAACAAAAATGTTGCTGGGAACGAGGGTGGGGTTGTAGGGAGGCTTGTGGCAACATTGTCAAGTTAAACTTAGCCAAAACTTTGGTCGCTTCAAGCAACGTGTGAAAGGGCGCATTCTCGTGGTGAACATCCCAATCTTCTCTGGTGTCTGGTCAGATTCACCGGGTCAGGTCGATTTTACGCTGGAATGTACTCCTTTTTGAAAGATAGAGTCCGGCGCGCCCGCTCAAACATCAGAGCCCATTGGATTGTTCATAACGACAATGCGCCCTCTCACACGAAGTCCGCCGCTGCCGACGTTTTGGCTAAGTTTAACTTGGCAATACTGCCGCAAGCCCCGTGCAGCCCCGAACTTTCTCCCAGCGATTTTCTTTGTTCCCCCGGATCAAGAAAGACCTGAAAGGGAAGCGATTCAACATGATTTCAGCTTTCCAAACAGCTTTGACGATGCTCCTTAATAGCCTTGCGCACGAAGACCTCCATGGAGCCTATGAATAATGGAAAAAACGCTGGAAGCAGTGTGTTGATGCCAAAAGGTTATATTTCGAAGAATTTTAGTTCGCTGTACAAAAATATTTAATAAATGTTGTATTCTAAGACTTTGTGAATACACCATGTATGCTTTTCCAAAAGGATTTAATAGGAAACACGGATCCACCCTTCCGATCAGTAAAACTTGTATGATTTACTCTTAATAGACAAACATATGTAGACTGTCAAACAATAATGCTCCTCATCGTTAGTGAGTGGTGATGAAAACATTTTTGTTTTCAACGAAACAAAATTCCTGCCTTCGATATTTTTTGAAGGCACCTCATGCTGTTTTCACTTCTGTATTTTTCTTCTTCTGAAACAGAAAAGAGTCCATATTTCGTTAGGTATTGGATTCGGGAGTATAGTTCCTATACGTTTTTTTATCTTTGTGACACGATATTTTGAACGATACCCCTCTCATCAAAATTCTGAACTGATAGTTGGGGATGTTCCCTAGTGAGATGTTTTAGCTCCTTATAAGACATGCGGTAAAGGCAGATTGGAATATAAAAAAAAATTTCAATTATTTTATATATAACGAACTTTTCTGGATTAAGAGATAAAAGCCCATTTTAAAATCTATACAAATTTCGCCACGGTAATGCGTTAGAAATTCGATTAAATATTTCTTATTTTATGTTTTGTATGTAACAGAATAATTATTTTCGCATGTATACACAATTTACAGACATGTTTTTGAGGGTAGTTAAATAATTCCCACTATATATGAATATCTAAAACTAAAGACTTTTCTTTATATGGAGTTTATTATTTTTAAATTACTTTAACTACTATTAGAGTTTTAGCGAAGTTTTACACTTTTAATATTATACATTATGGGAAGAAAGAGGGGGCGCAAAAACAGAGGGTAATTGCTGCTTTGTATCAATCAAATGATGTCACCTCTTTTCCTAAATATTAATACTTCATCACACCTTTGCAAGATTTTTAAATATAACAGATTTTTTTAGGCTGAATAATAAAACTGAATTTTGTATTTGGTTCAAAATAACTTTCATGAAAGTGATTTTCTTCAAAAAATTCTAAGGTAAGAGATTATATATTTTGTTTGAGTACATGCTTTTTAAGTGTGTCCATGCATAAGCTTTGTGGAGATGCTTTAATTTATTTTTTTTCTTTTTTTAACCTTTTTCTCTTATTTATTTTCTTTTTATGTTGTTTTATAGAAAATTCTTCCTATGCTGTTAGCTTCTTCCCACTTTTATTCGAATACAAAAGCTATTTTGTGTCTTTTTCTATCCATTTACTAGTTTTTTTGTTTTTGCATTATAAGCTCTATTTTTTTCATTTAAAAGTCAGCCAATCATCATGAATTTTAAATGAAGTATTTATGATGCTATATACACAGTATTAATCTAAGTTTTTTAAAAGATTGGCTGTATGTTATCTATTTTTTACAAGGTAATGTCAAATATTTTCGTTTGTCAACGTCTACTGCTAATCAAAATAAGCAATATTAATAGCAATTATAAATTTAAAAGGAAAAATAAAAACAATAAAAGATTCTCAAAGAAACATGCCCACCACTGTTAGTGAAATTTGTCAACTTGGGGGAAATAAGGGAAGAAATGGTCGTTTAAAGTCGGTTTCGATTTCTTTTCATTAAAATTTTACTTTGTGCATACATAACTCAATTTCTTTTCGCACAGACAAGTAGCTTTATGTGGTAAAAAATAAATAACAATAGATCTTATCCAATCACCCACACGGAAGACCTTTCACACCATAGTAAACTATAGGATTGTTTAATTAATAAATATGAATAAAAACGTTTATGGAACATAAATCACATGAAATACAGTCAGGCAAACGAAACAGAGAACATGCAATACATTTTAATCAGCCAAATTGTCCTATACTATAATCAGAATACAAAATTGTGTCTTCTCTAAATATATGTTAACGATATAAGCTTAGAGTAATCTCTTCATGCTGAAATTAATCTAAGCTCTAATATTTCCAGTGCAAACATACAATTTTCCCATTGTA
Organism: Maratus speciosus; assembly: GCA_963932465.1. Lineage (NCBI taxonomy): Eukaryota > Metazoa > Arthropoda > Arachnida > Araneae > Salticidae > Maratus > Maratus speciosus. Next base: position 164,396,568 of record OZ010795.1, on the reverse strand, counting down.
CTTGTCTTTTCCGGGGTTTGTGTAAACGACGTAGATGTAGCAAAAGTGGAAGAGGTCACTTGTTCATGTAGTTTAGGAATAATTAAGTTTTTAAGTTTTGAACTCCTAATGTCATTTCATTCATAATCGTTGAGAAACAGATTGCAAAGCTGGTGCTTTTTTTACTCAAAATTCAAAAATTGCATGCGGTAAACTCTATAATTTTGGATTCACATAATTAAATCTCTTTCAAATTGATTTCTGTAAACAAAAATCATATACATGTACAATTAGCAATTGTTTGGAAATTTTATTTCAAAAATACATTTTCTCGAAATACATTTTCAAGAAAAATATGAATTAGAATATATAATTTTTTAAACGGAAATAGATTTGTAGAAGATCCATGTATTAGAATTCGAAATTAGAGAGCATTCGGCCAAGTATTTTTTGAGTTATGCTTTAGGAGAGGTTCTACTTTTTGGGCCTAAATTTTCATGATTTTTAGGGGATTTTTTCGCTTCCAAAGTATACAGTCGCCTTTGGACTCCTGTATTATATGTATTAACACTTAAATGTGTACTTAGTTTTTTGTGCAAAAAATGAAAATTATATCTGAACGAACTGCATATCCGTGGCATATACGTCCGATCGGGCAAACGTTTTCATTTGGTCTGAATGAGCTCAAGCAAATTTGTACACCTTACTATAAAAAACATAAAATTGTTTGGAGCTTATACAAATATTTGGTTTAAAATTAGATTTTTTTGACGAAAATTCGGTCATTTAAACAAAAAAGGTTCATATTTTGCATTTTTTTTTTTTTTTTACCTTTAGCGAACTGTAAAAAATATTTAATGAATGAATTCGATACTTTTCAGTGGTATAATTTCCAGTGAAAACGCTTAGCTTTCATTTAAATAATACTGAAGGAAACCCGTCCAATACTTCTCGAGAAAGATGTCGCCCAGTTTAAAAAGCAGTATTTCTAGAAAAACAAATTTAAAATTATAATAGTTTTACGTTCAACAAGCGGCGTTATATTCAATGAGCAAAATTTACTGAAAGAAAACCGCTTTAAGGAAACCTTTTGCAAAATAAATCAATAAATAAAAGTGAAATTTTTTGCCCAAAGAGATAGGTCTTCCCCTTAAAAAACTATCAGCATTATAATCTGTTTTGAGATGTTTAGAAATGATTTTCAGATTAGAATGTCTAGCCGTTCAAAGCTGCAACAAACTGCCCAGTCGTTCGACAGTTTTTAGTAAAAGAAGTCTATTTTGACCATGATATGGATAATAATATGTTCAAATTAGAGTTAAATTGCGATTATGAAACCGTATTCAATAAAAAAAGGTCGAATAACTGGACAGTTTGCTGCAAATTTTTAACAGTGTAAGATTTACAATTTTAAACAATAATACCCCTACACTACTTGACTAATGACACTGAATGACATACCGTTTCTTTTCCTAAAGACAAATTTACCGAAAAAGTCAAATATCATGTCAAAATTAGTTATTTGTATGAAACATTTTAGAGTTTGGTACAATTTCAGTATGAAGACGACCCATAAATTATTAATTTTTTTTAACATGAAGTGAAAGAAGACATCTTTCCATAAAGAAGTAATGATTGTGTGTTTGCCTATTTGCTGGGGATAATCTTTGGAACTACCGTGCATATTTCTATAATAATGATAACGAATAGATGGTGAATCTGAGCACCAGCGTAGACTATATTTTATGTAAATATAACAACTCTCAAGGGAGTGCAAGTTCAAAATGCGTTACAGATTTGCGATTTCAGCGATATTGTGAACAGAAACTTGAAATTTTGTATGATGATTACTTTTAAAATGTAAATACTAGCTATCAATGTAAAAGAAAAAGAAAACGAATTTGAAAAGAATGAAATAAGAGGGGTAAATGTTCTAAATGACTATTTATGAAGAATTGTTGGGGGTAGAATTCTAAAATTTGACTGTTATTTTAAGACGTAAATATTCGCGCAGACCAGTTTTTTTTTTTTAATTAAAATTTAAAATGGTGCATGCGAAGAAAAGATTTTAAAATTACGATTTCTGTGACACTGTTAGAAAATTTAAATTCAGAAAGTTACTATAATTGTTACAAAAAAAATGATCACTAAGAATGGTTTAGGAAGAAACCGAAATTTACAAATAAATTGAATAAGCAGAAAATATTTAAAAAAAAATTCTAAATTTCGATATTCTTGGAATTTTTAAGGCTAGAAACTTGAATGCGTAATAAAACAAAATTTCTTTTTCCTCCAAACACCCGAAAGAACTATTGCTTTTAAATGGAGAAAAACGAATTTCAACGCAGCTATTATCCCATGGAAATTTAAAGAGTTTGTACAATGTACAATAACAACTACAGGCATCCCTCGACTTACGTATTATGCGACTTCCGTAAATTCGCAGTTACGCAATAAATCTCGAAAATTACATTTATGAACACACTAGCGCGTTTTATATGCATTTGCATATTTTTAATAGTTATTTTATAAATAAAATTTGCAGATATAAACCACAACCATAATATAGTTTTATATATTAGTGAAAGTTATATTTTTATTAGGATATACAATCAAATATTAAAAAAAAACGAACTGAAATCTAATTAAAATGAGACAAAAAACCTGGATGTTCCACCGTAAAAATTATGTTAGCTGAATTTAAACCAGAAAGAAAGCTAATTTTAAAGTTTCGATGATAAAGAACGAGTGTATTTTTTCTTTTAGTTTGACCTGTCTGTTTGATATAGATTGAAAAATGTTTAAACTAATGCATCAATGTTAAATTTATAATTCCCGCATTCCATAGGAGGTTTTTTATTTGAAAAGTGTTCTTTCAGTTTGTTTAATATGTTTCGTACTTTTATAGTTTATATCCGAGAAAATACTGTTGCATGATTCTTTATTTATAAAATAACTAGGGGGCTCTGCCCCCTACGAGCTACGCTCGTCAACCCCCGTTCAGACACCGCAGACTCTAACAGCTCGCTAATTTGATCGGCTTTAAAACATTTCGGAAGATTGAATTATAATTTGAATCTAACAATTATAATCTGACGTAATTTTCACTAAACTTTTCTTTCTATTTTTAATAGTCACGTAAAAATACTTTTTTTAGAAATGGAATATTATGATCATCTTAAAATATCAAATAAATGTCTCGCGCAACTTTTAAATTTAAACTGTTTTGCAATATTAATTTTTATCCATTTTACGTAATAAGTGTAATGTGACGTAAATACTCCTATTTAAGACTTCTAACGCATGTTAATGAATTTATTATTTTACAATATTTTTTCTCTTTTAAAATTCCCGTGTAAATGTAGTTTTTATGACTAAATTTTAAATGAGTTCCTGCTTTTTATATTTTCTGTTTATAATAGTCACGTGTAAAATAAATTTTTAATTTGAAGCAAACATTATTGTTTGCGCTGTTTATACAGTTGACAACAGTTTAAATTAATCCAATTTTCTAAAATATGTAAAAAATATCTCTTGAAATGGTGAAAATTTGAATTTAAAAGAGAAATAAAACCTCAAAAAATGAGTCAAATTAAAAAACTAAATGCAGCCTGCACACCGGGAAATTCTGACGCATAAAAGATCTAAAAATGATTAAATTCCTATGTACAGTTTTTGCTCCTATAAAACTTTTTTAATGGAACGATTTTGTCCAAATTTGGCATTAAATATCTCTTAAAATAATTCTTCGATTTAAAAAGTGTCTGCATCAGCGTGTTTATCAAACATTTCTCTATAATACTACCGATTTTCATATTTTTGTATGCAATAGTTTTTAACCATTTAAAAAAATGGTTATTGTCCTCGTCAGGGTAGGAAATCAAAAGCATATCTGAAGGTTTTAATTTGTTTTATCCACATTTTATTCGTTTTCTGATTGGTCTATACACTGACCTTTTCTTTCAACAGAGATGGATACTTCTGTTGCCACTATGACAAAAAAGTAATAAAAACTACAAAAAAAAAAATTATAACTCCGAAACAAATTGAGATTCAGTTTTCAAACAAATTGTATTTAAAGTGCATTGTTTTCTGTATTCAACGGTGTAAAAAGTAATATTGTGGGATGTTTAGAAGTTTAAGAATTAAATTTCATTTAAAATGGGTCGTCAGATTTCCACGATGGAAAAGCCTTTTCCCGAACTGCCAATGAAATGCTTGGATAATACGTAAGTTTCAGGTGGATAATACGTAAGTTTCAGGAAATCTTGCAATTTTTATTTGTAATAACACTATTAATATACAGGGTGTCCGGTTTCAACGGTGTCCAATGGCTAATTCCTAAACCGTTAGTCATAGACATATAGTGCCAATTACAAAAATGTTTTAAATCAGGTAAAGAAATATTTTAAAAGCGATTTGGGTCAATAAAAACATTTCTTAAAAAAATACGAAATTTAAATCTTTATACAGACCCCCGGTCCTATAAGTTATATTTAGTAAAATTTTCCTTTTACACTGACAAGTAATACAAAAAAAGTCCCGTTGTTCTACGATTAAAATTGACCGAATAATACCTGTTTAAAGTTGGAGCATATTTTTTGGTGCAAATTGGGGGTCATTCACAAATTTAGTCGAAATATAATTTCGTCGGATATATTAAAAAATGGTTGGAAGTAAAATTAACATTGCAATATAAATTTAAAATCTTTAGTCATTCTGACATATTAATGCAAAATATACAATTTGTAATACATATATAAGAAGGGAAAAAACAGAATTTTTGTTTAATAAAATGATGCTAAATTAGCAGCCTCAATTCTTTACAAAATGATACGTATTATAAAATATTATTAGATTACACTAGCCTGCAAAAGTTGGGTTATTTCATGTTTTTTAGCTTTTGATAATTGATTCTTATGTATTCTGTACCACTGAATCCGGAATTGACCTTCATTTTTAGCCATCACAACAAGATTTTTCTCAAATTGTAAATTTCAAAGTTAAAAAGTTCAAAATTAAAATTTAATCTCCTCCCCCATCTCATCACACCACCCAGCTGTAAGAATCCCAAGATAAGCAAAAATATCGAATAAGTTCTTGAAAAAAATAAAATAAAATAAAAAAAGTTTTACATACGTTTTATAGTATGAGATTTTCGCTGTATTTTAATTTACACATTTGCAAAAAAATTCTAACGTGATGGTTAAAAATGAAAGTCATTTTCAGATTTAGTGTTGAAAAGTACGCAAAAATCAATTATCAAAAGTTAAAAAATACAACCATCTCCTCTATTTTATAGAATCCGATTTTTGTTATTCTTTAAATTCGACAATTTATGATTTGCGAAATATCCTGACATGATTATTAAAAATAAGGCAATTTTCGGATTCAGTGCTAAAAAATACATAAAATTAAAAACCCCAACAATCTCCGTCTTGTATTATCTAATCTAAAACTTTTTCATAAACTTCTTGGCGGTAATCTATCAGAAATGTTTTGTGTTATCCTATAAAATAAGTATAAATGGTAACCACCGAAAATCATAATAATATTCGATTGTTATCGGATTTGCGACAGTATGTAAAATGTAATCTCGTTCGGATATTTCAAAGTGGGTTAAAGTTCGAATGCAAATTTTGAGCTGGAAAAACTTACATAAGATCGTTGAAGAAACATAAAAACTTATAAAAATAACATAATTTCATTAAAAGAAATCATAAAAGAAACAGTCTCAAATCCTGACAAAATAAAACATATGTTATTTCAGCCAATCTGAAACTTAATAAATGTTAACTTAATCTTAATACTTGTACGATTTTTTTCAAAGCGCAAATACACATGAAATGAGATCTTCGAATACTTTAAGCACTTGGAATATGACCCATCAAAGCCAAGCCGAACTCATTTGTTTTCAGAGCAGAAAAGTGGCATAAGTCATGCATTTTTAAAGTTTCATAACTCGCACAATTTTAGTGTCATATGAATGGGACTTTTTTTGTCTTACTTGTCAGTGTAATAGGAAAATTTTACTAAATATAAATTATAGGACCGGGGGACCGTATAAAAATTTAAATTTCGTAATTTTTTAAGAAATGTTTTTGTTGACCCAAATTGCTTTTAAAATATTTCTTTATCTGATTTAAAGCATTTTTCTAATTGGAACTATATGTCTATGACTAACGGTTTAGGAATTAGCCATTGGACACCGTTGAGACCGGACACCCTGTATAATCCATGGCGTACGTAATGTATGATCAACTCCGTGCGATTTTTTATGTCTTAAATTTTAGTCTTTGAAAAAAATCATTTTCCAAATGGTCGTTGTAATTTGTTAAATTGCTTTTTTTGTTAAATTTTTAATATTAACGAAGAAAGGCCATGCTTAAGCATTCAAATTGGATTCCGATCTGCCGGGAATATCTACGCAGATTTTCATTGGTCCATTTCCAAATCAAAACTTTTATATATATATAGAAGGATAATGTGTAAATAATATATATATATTCATAAATGAGATAACTGTACTAAATTCAAAATCGTTAAAATTATCATCGTTCTTATCGTCAATATATATATATATATATAATAAATTTTGCAGTTTCTTACGAAATTTTACCTAATCAATTTACAAATTTGACTTAATTAAAATTCATGTTACGTAAAAGTTTGGGGAACGCATTACTTACGTAAGTTGGGGGATGACTGTATTTTTTTAATGCCACGATGCGGAAAATTGGGGGGGGGGGAGGAGAGGAAATACTTTTAGGGTTTTAGATATAGTTACACTTATTACTGTGGGCCAAGACTACTCTGGTCTTTCTTTTAAAAATTTAAAATCAAAGCAGTCCGGCGTGTGTGTATCACGAACGGTGTACGCTGCAGAAGCCTGTAGTACACCCATCTCTGAGTTTGTTTGGATAGATCTTCATTTTAAAATAAAAAGTCATGCGCAATCGACGGTATACACTCCCAAAGGCAGTGGAGTCCCAGCATTAAATTGTTTAGAGCGATTTTCGTTTAAATGTATGAAATATACAATTGTGATTTTAGGTATTCTTAAGATTGTTGTTAGGGTAGCGGGAAACACTAGCAGTTTCATCTAGTAATTTTGTTCACAGAGAAAATAACCTAAAACCTTTCTGTATTTTAAAGGAATTATTTCTCGTAAATTCCGGAAAAAAATCCGTTTTCTTTCACAACATTTACGGAAAAAAATTCGTTAAAATACGGAAATAGTACTGGCGTCTCGATTGTCAGTACAATTTCCGTATTTTAACGGGATTTTGTTTAACAGTGCTCAAACGGTGACATTTTCAAAATCATTCTTGATAGAAATATTTTCGCAAAATTAGATAAAAACACGAACTTGGTAAATTGTCATGAGACTTCTTGCATAATGAAAATCAGTGCAACCATAAAATAAAATAAAATTGGACATTTGTGAGCGAGATTTAATTTCGACTATTGTTGTTAACCCTGCATAGCATCTCTTTCCAAATTTTAACTCAAAGGACACTGAATCATTGCAAATATTTTTGCTGCGTAAAAATATCTCTATTGATTCCCGGAAATTAAATTTACTATATTTTCTTGGGTTCTTTGAACGCTTGAAATATAAACTCATTAAATTCAATATATCCCTTATAGCAAAAAATTCCATTAAATGAAAAAATATTGTACCGTCGACCGTGGGCCACTTTTGCCTGGTTCCATTAACATTTCCATTATTAAAAAAAATATTATATTTGATTTTTCAAAGACGAAATTGAGTTGTAAACAATTAACATGAAACAATGAAGCCATTTCTATGCTTTTAAAGAGGCAATTTTATTATATTATTTTTATTTTCTAACTATTTTTAAAGTTTTGGAACAACTTAGCCCGTGCTACGAGTTTCTTTAGTCAATTCACTTAGTTTTATATAAATTAAATACATTTCATATGTTGGAGTATTGAAACCCTCTTGCAATAGAATCTGACAATGAATTGACACTGCAAACTCGGTAAACATTTTTGTTTTTAACTTTTAAACACGATAAACCAATTGTAAAATTATAAAGACACGAGAAACAGTTTTTGTCATGTTATCCTCAGCAACTGGAACAAAAACAATTAATGTAACGTTTTACTACAGAGATTTAGTTGTATAAAAGGCATTTCTAACTATCTGGAGGCTACTTCGTACTAAACCAGGACCGGCGCAAAGTAGTCCCGAAAAACTAGTTTTCATGATAGCTATATGAAAACGTAAACATTTGTTGTCAAAATAAAAAGTTAAAGGAGAAACTATGATCACACCTGGGTTATAGGTTAATAAAGGTAATATTTTGATACTTACCTTATTTGTAGCTCTTACCCAGATTGTTACACTCGCTGGAATGGAAAACCCCAAATATACAAAGATGGGAACATGCAGAGGTAGTACAGTAAAATAAAATATTATCCAGCTGTGTTTTGTGGTACAGCCTAATTGAATAAAATAGTAAAAAAATATGTAGAGGGAAATTTTAAATAATAACACCGAATACGAGTTATTTAACATCTCCTAGAATTTTAGTTAGGTGAATTTCATTTTTTTTTTCTATTATATTTTTATATTAGTTTCTAGATAGATTGTTTTCTTGATTTTGCTGAAAGGAAAAGAAATGAAATAGGATAAGTGAAGAAAGAGGACACATTCATTATTCACAATAATAATTCATTTTATTTTATTTTATTTTATTTTATTTTTTACAATATCATGCAGTAAATTTCTTAATTTCATTCAATATATTTAATTTTTATATTGATATTTTTTCAATTATTCCCTCTCTTATTACCCATTGGAAAATATTTCGATTTATACATAATTCGTTGTCAACATTATTATTATTGTTATTATTATTTTCCTTTCTATTCATTTCACACTTTGTTATTTCTCATTTTCAAATGTATATCATTATTTGTAAAAATAAAATATTAATGTACAAAAAGAAAGAACTTACATCAAAATTAACTCAAAAGGCTAATAAGCCACCTTATATTGCTCATTATAATAGACACATTAATAATTTTGAGTAAAATAGGATGAGTATGTTAATAGAATTTTGAATCAAATACATCAATAAATACATCAATAAATTTTAATAAGACTAGGGGATCGAACCCGGTCTTCCCGGGTTAAAGAATAAAGGTGAAAACATTTTTTTTTTTTAAATTGAAAACTAATAATTTTTTTATATGCAAGATTGCCCACTTACATTAAAAAAGCATTTTTCATATGGAAAATACGAATTATACAATCAAATAAAATTTTTAAAGTTATCAAAACCGATATTTTCTTATTAGCCGCATGCTAAGAGTTATTTGACTAAGATTTTGCTACTTATAGCATCCTTTTATATTCTGATAATTTCAGAGCTTATACATGTCTGTTAAATTTGTGCTTTATTTATATTATTTTATTTATTTATTCATAGGGAAGTTTTTTCTTAATGGATAGTAGCCGTAAGAAAATGATGAACTCTTTATTCTGTTTTAAGGGCAAAAGAATTAATTTTTCGTAATCGAGCTCCGCGCGAAATATATAAATTAAATAATATTTCATGCATTAAAATTGTTTTTAAAACCATAGATAACCAGTAAACTGAGTCGAACTTTGCAAACAAATTCCATTTGAAAAAGAAAATCCTATTTGGTGAACTAAAAATTTAAATTGTACGATTACAACCCGTAAGGCATGGTGACGTCACGGCGACGTCGTTGTGAAGTCACACTGTGACTTTGTGACCGTCGATGTGACGTCACGTGACGTGGATGTGACGTCACAGTGACTAGAATGCGAGGTCGTTATGGCCGTTTTAGAGGTCGTTTGTGACGTCACATTGTGACCACTCTGTGAAGTCACGGTGTGACTAATTTGTGAAAAGTGTGTCATTTGTGACTATTTTGGCATTAACTTTGTGACGAACCTGTGACGAAAGTGACAATGTTTTGAAGTCACACTGTGACCAATTTGTGAAATATGTGTCATTTGTGACGAACTTGTCATAAACTCTGTGATGATTTCAAATGAAAATCAAATTTCAAATTAATTGCTTAAAAGGCGCAAAGGCGAACTAGTGAAAAAGATTCCATGCTGGAACTCGAACCCGGGCCATCAGTATAGCGCACTTACATTCTACCGACTAAACCACACGGAACGATACACAGCCTGGAAAATTTCTTACTATTACATGTTGGCAAGGCTACAAACGCAGCAAAAGATGCAATATTTATCGTCAGCCACCGACATGGCGCAAACACGAAACTTAATTAAATCCAGCATCGATTGAAACTATATTAATACTTGGAAATTTTTTTTCAGAGAGAACCATTCGCCTTGCATACAATATTTCAAATGAAAATCAAATTTCAAATTAATAGTGTAAAAGGCAATTTTAATTTGAAATTTGATTTTCATTTGAAATACTGTATGCAAGGCAAATGTTTCTCTCTGGAAAATTTTCCAAGTATTAATATAGTTTCAATCGATGCTGGATTTAATTAAGTTTCGTGTTTGCCCATGACAGTGGCTCACGATAAATATTCCATCTTGTGCTACGTTTGTAGACTTGCCAACATGTAATAGGGAGAAAATTTCCAGGCTGGGTATCGTTCCATGTGGTTTAGTCGGTAGAATGTGAGTGCGCTATACTGATGACCCGGGATCGAGTCCCGGCGTGGATATTTTTCACTATGTTGGCCTTTGCGCCTTTTAAGCAATTTATTTGAAATTTGAATTTCATTTGAAATATTGTATGCAAACCGAATATTTCTTTGTGGAAAAATTTCCAAGTATTAATATTGTGATGAATTTTAAAATGGACAATTTTAAAATAAAGTTCTGTTTGAGATATAAATTCGTATCTTTTTACCGTACTTTTTAGCAAAATATAGCTATTTTGGAGTCCTATTCTTCTAAAATAGTTTTAATTTTTCCACTTAAAAAACAATGTTTGTCAACTGACATCTTTTTTTATTAAGTTCTAAGCTTGATCTTGAGTTCAAGCTTGATATTAAGAATGTATAAGATTTTAAGGTGTTGTGGTTGTGATTAATCTTTGCTTTATTAAATACGACGTAAGCCATATTTATTTAAATTTTTTATTTTCGTGTAAATTGTATTTTGTGAATATGAGCTTAAATAGATTTGGTATGTTCTATAGGAAAAGACTGATCTGGAAAATAGAAAAAACAAATAAGAAAAATCATGCGTTAAGCATAGATTATAAAACACTTTCCAACACTTCCCGAATGCTTTAAAAAACTTCGTTATTTAGGGAAATAAGGTAAATAAGAGAACTAAGTAAACATTTTAGAAAACGCATAAAACATTTGAAAAACTCATTTCCGCAGTTACTGGCCATAGCTAAATAGGTTTTCCAATTCTTTTGAACAGCCCTGTATTTGATCTGTAGGTTCATATATATATTATATAATGGGATAATTTAGTTTAGCAAGAAAACGCATAACAGGTTGAAACTCTCTTTCAGCAATTTATACTAATATATGGAAACATACTTTAATACTTTTGTACAACCCTGTAGTTGACCTAGAACCTTCATTACACGCCACCGTTTAGTTAAAATTTAATTCAAACTAAATCACACTTAAAACAGCTGAAATCACATTTCCAGAAATTATAATTTATAGACGGCCATGTATCCAATTCTTTGCATGACCCTGTATACAATTTTATCTATATTATACAACAGTAAATTAAATTCAGTTCAGCGTAAAAATGCACAACTCATTTAAAAACCACCTTTAAGTAACTTGCGCTCATACCCAGTAATCCTTGCGAATACTTTTGTGTAGCCCTGTATATGAATTATAGCATTTATATACACCATATACTATGCATAAATATAGTGAATCATAAAAGCGCATATCATAATTAAAAATGCATTTCCAGCAATCATCACAAATGAACAGTACTTCGGATACAATATAGTATCTGAACTATATTGTGTGTGCCTGTAAATGCTATATACACTTCATATTCTACATGAAAAATTTATAGTATGTAAACCTCAGCGACGTATATCATTTTCATTATATATGAAATAGATTAACATAATTAAAGTACGCCGCAAACAATTCCCTCCACCGCTATATCATTATGTATTGGAATTTCTTTTTAGCCCTGTAAATGAACAATAACTATTCTTTGCATCTCGTATTCTTCAGAATGCATATTTTAGTACGTTTCATAAATGCATATCAATTTTTTTCTGTATGAAAACGTGTAAAATCATGAAAAAACCTTTGAAACGATTTTTTCCCAGAGGCCGTAATGTAACGGAATACTTTTGACTGTACCTGTAAATGAACTAAACATGCTACAAACGTCGTTACACATAGGGACCGTGCTATGGTAAAGGTCAATAACATCTAAAAATTTCAGACCAATCCGAGTATATTTACGAGAGTTAGAGAGCGGACAGACGGCTAGACAAACCAAAGTCATAAACACTTTTCAACTTTGTTGAAAGGTGTTAAAAAGGAAATATAAAAGTAAAATAAATGATTGAAAAGAAATATAAAAGTAAAATAATGAACTTTAAAAAATATATACTAAAGCAGTTTAATCTATAAGCTTCCTATCAGGCATGAAAAACACTTTATTTCAATGCTTAAATATAATATTTTATTTTTTAAGGGTGTATTTCAATCCAAACTGCTTATTTTCTGATTCATTTTTTAATTCCTTTTTGTTCTCAAACGCATCAAACTGAAAAATTCTCTTATTTAGAAACTACCTAATGTGCCGTGCTTCTCGATTTTTTGATAAATGCAGAAAATATTACAAAAAAATGCTGTCAAAGTAGGCGTTTTGAACCGAATTTTTCACAGCGGAAGATCTGGGAATGGAAAAAAAAAGGGGTCTTACTGAGAAAATAATTATTTAAAACTTAAATTCTAATGAATTGAGGGGAAAATGAAATCACACGGCCTCTTAAACATCTCTTCAAAAATCACCTCAGCAAGTTTCATGTTTTTACTTTTAAAAATGAGTCTGAAAATGTCTCAGAAAATATCGAGCTGTTGAAGGTGGAAAAATATTTTTTAGAATACACCTTTAATGCCAATATTTATGTGTATCGAAAACGTAGAAAATGAGTTTACAATCGAAGAAAATTTAATAACTGATTCTGAATGTCTATAATTAAATATTTGATTAAAATCGCAAATAGAAAAAAAATGCTTACATACAATTAAAAATAAATAAATAAATATACCACTTTGAAAAACACTAAAAATAATAATTAGTATTTTTAATTGTACTATTAAACAACAACTAACTGCAATAGATGAATTAAATGCATTATTAGATTTAGCAATTTCTCAAAAATCTTTTCATATGTTATAAGGAATTTCTATTATTTTATAATTTTGGCAAATGTTAAATCTGAAAACACTGGTATGAAGATTCAGGATTTTATATAATAATTTAAAATATTATTAGCAAAAAAAAAAAAAAAAAAAAAAAATCTTTCAAAAGTTACGCTATTATAATAAGTAAAAAGACATTTTCCCACTATAATGTTAATTTCTAAACTGAAACAGTTTCGTAATATCATACTATTCGAATATAATATTTAACTCCAAAACAATAATGACGATAAATACTGTTATATGAGTGTTAGTAATCAGAAAAAAAAATAAGAAGCCGAAAAAAATTCCACATCACTGTCTCAATCTCAAGTAACTGCAAATTAATGTTTATATTCATCCCACTATGAATGTAGACATGAATTTTTTTTTTTTTTTTTTTTTTTTTTTTTTTTTTGAGCGATGACCGATTAACACATTTTACAAAACAGTGTCGATTAGGAAAATTTCGCTTCAAGACAATTCCAGATCAGTCACTTTCTATATGTATAACATAAATCTATTTAATTCATAATCGTAATATACAAACAGAAATAAAAAATTTAAATTAAATAAGACTTACCTTTTTTTGCTGTAAATTAATAATATCCGAGTATTTTTGCCCGAAAATGGCAGACGTCTTTCTCTTACATTTAAAAAAGCAAAAACAAAAGCTGACATTGTAGGCTTGGTCATGTTCTTTTCCCGCGTGTATGACAAAAAGTTCTCTGTTTACCCTGCGGTTGCGGTCATATAATCCGACGCAGACGATCTTCAGCAGCTGATTTTACTGTTTATTTGCAGTCCTAACTTTCAGGCGGAATAGTTTTATGAGTTAGTCTGTAATTAAAATTTTTTATTTGAAGAATTTTCCAATGCATTTTACCATTTCTTTTTTATCAGTTTCAAAAAAATTCATTTGAAAACGGAAGTTTATTAGATAAAACACTGCTTAAATTTTTAAAATGTGTAAAAATAAATTTAATGGTAATAATACCACCCCCCATTTTTTAAGTAAGTTTGTTTCATGCGTAATAAATAAAAAATATCTTCTTAATAAATAAAAAAATGTTTTCGAGGATAAAAAATTTTTCTTTGTCAATCTGTCAATATTTTCATGTTAATTTTCTGCAGAAGAAAACAATTTGTAAAATAACTTTTTTAAAAGTCATACCTCTAAAACACAAATTGGAAATGCGAAAAATTAATTATATCATGTGTTTTGCATAAATTTTGTATATATTTTTTTTTTTCGGAAAAGGCTAACTTTATTTAAAAAGGCTGAAAAAAGTAAAATTTTTTTAAAAAAGCAGTTACTAAAAATAGATTAACAGGAAAAAAATATGACTTGAATGCAAATTATAAAACAATAAATGCATATATGACTAAACTCTGAAGATTCTTTGTGCGTGCTTATTAAAATCTGCAGACTTAACTGTAACAGAAAATGTTTAGTTTGAAACCACAGAAGTGTTTCGACCAGTGGTCGCCAAAAAAGTTAAAAAATTTCCTCCCTGCAAACTAAATATGTAAAAAGTATAGATTTAATATTTCTAATTCTAAATATGTTTCAAATTGCTCCAGCACATAGCATTTTTCTGAGAAATACTTTTATAATAATAACAATCCGTGATGTATTATTATATTAAATTGCAATGCTAGATAAAATTGAAATCATGAAAAAAGTATACTTTCACTTCTTAGATATCAAATTGATAAAATATAGCATGGAAATCTAGTTTGTTGATACTTGTACCGTGCATTTTTCTTTTTCTCCCCTCCCCCTTCTTTTCGTGTCCGAATTTACTGTTTGCTGTCCACTAATATTCATTCCTTATGCCGCTGTAACTAGGGCATGTTTTAAATATTTCTCTTCATTTTCAAAAATTTTTGAAGTTAATATTTTTGTCACACTGTGATTTACAATATGGTGGGTTTTTTTGTCACATATATGACGTGACGTACGTTACATGCAGTGACATAACAGTGACGTTACAATATTTTTTTAATTGCCGGAAAAATAAAATTTTACAATAAGTAACATGTTTTAAAGAATTTTTATAATTGTTTAAAGTTTTCTAAGAAGTTCACATCTCAGTCACAATGTGATATCACTGAGTGGTGGCATTTTGGTCACAGATGTGACGTGACCACAGTGACTTACAGTGACGTCACAATGACGTCACTGTGACCATGCATGCTATGAGGGAAATATGTTAGATTTTATTCTTACAATATTCATCTTTTATTTGTTTATAAAAAAAAGTATTAATTTTCTTAATTTTTCTTTCACAAATATGTTAGATTGGTGGTTTTTTAATATTATTCTTGTATTTGTTTATAAAGGAAGTATTATTTCGTTATGCAAAAATAGTCAGAAACAGATGCTGAAAAATGTTTGTTGCTTTATGTGCAAAATATTTATTATTATTATGTATTGAAACCGGCACGTGATGAGATAAGCTTAAAAAAAACATGCTTAAAAATTATTTTCGAAAATATAATACATCAGTCAATTAAGATACAGTTTTTAAACAAATTGCATTTGAAAGTAAATTGATTTTTTCCTTATGCGACGAAAATGGAAAATGTACGATGGTCAGAAGATTAAAAAATTGCAGTAGCAAAAATTTCAAGACCGAAATTTCATCATGAAGGGTTGCCATTCGCAAAATGACGGCAGCGTTATGCACAGATACGTTTGTTCTTTTAAATATAGATATTTAATCAGTAAAATAATAAAGATCAGTTATTAGGATGTGGTTATCAACTGAGGATGTTATGCTTAGTATTCCGGGATGAAAAACAGCAATTTTCACCTTCATAAAATTTGCTTACGCACTTCTCATATCCATATTCATCATTTAAAAAAAATATTTTGTTTGATCATTTAAAAATCATTTTAACTCAAAACTTGAAGTCACGATTGTCAGCAACATCTTTTATGTGAACAGACGCACCCTTTACTTGAGATTCTAATCTCAATTCCGGAGAGTAATAATTTCCGTAATTTATGTTTTTTAGACGCTTTTGTGTTAAAATGTTTAGTTTTATCTAAGAAATTGATTGTTTTTTTTTATAAATATGACTTCATTTTTACTTAAATAAGCATTTTTCCTAGTGTCTGAAACATAGTATCAGTACACATGCAGAAGGAAAAACAATATAGAAAATTTATGGGGAAAAATGCGTGTTTTCAAAAGCAGTATGTCATTTTCCGTTATTATGCCCCTAATATAATATTCTGCTCCTGAGATTTTGCGACACTAAACCCTACACAACAATTTTTATCAACAATTTTGAATTTTTATCAGAAAATAGCATGAATAAAGATAAAAATACCTCATTATTTCTCTCTTGTCTGAAATAATGGAAGCTATCTAATTTTCACCATTTTGAAGAAATTTCATAAAAAGATTTTAAAATTAAAATATAAAACTTGTGCTGTTTAAAAAGAAAACATAGTGCAATCACATCTACAAATGAAGAGCTTTCAGATAATATATATATATATATATATTAGTAAAATTGGTTCAGCAGAAAGATCAGGGCAGATGACTAAAAAACACACTTGTGTTTTAAATGTATAGATTATATAAAATTACGAAAAAATAAATTAAGCACATTATGTTGTTTTGATATAATTATAGTAGAGTGTCCTAAAGAATAGCATTAAAATTTCATTATTCGAGAGAATTTTGGACAAAAATGTCAGGAACATGATATTATTTTAAACAACGAATTATTTGTTTGCTTATCTAACTCGGCGAAACAAATCCATCAGGCGAGAATCATCAATTTATGTAATATAAATCGCTATTATTTGCATGTTCCTCTCTTTTATAAAGGCACACTAAATTTTTGTAAAACATTGCATTTTATCAGTGTGTGATTTCGATTAAATTATTTTCAAAAGGGAAGCATTTTCACATGTGAAGAATTTCAAAGCAGCTGGGCTGTGAAAATGAAGCACTTCTACAAAACATAATTCAGGTTTAAGAATTAAAATACATGCTTTTTTTAAAAATGACGTCATTTGCATCCGTTAAAGCAATCCAGTTTTAAACTTTGTCGATAGAAAAGTATGCATATAACGTCATTATCACGGAATAACAGACAATATTCTTGACCTAGCCCATATTTTAATTTCAACTTTTTTTTCATTTTTTATGAAAAAATGGCAACAAAAAGATACAGATCTCCTATTTTCGACTATTTTCCGTTTTCTTTCAATGACTTTCAACAGAAATGGGGTGCTTTTGTTGCCACGATAAGGTAAATGGTATTAAAAACTACAAAAAAATTAATATTTCAAAAATAAATTGAGATACAGCTTTCAAACAAATTGCATTTAAAAGAGCATTTTTTTCCTTATACGACAGTGTAAAAATTTATGATGTGCTATGTTTAAAAGTTTAAAAATTTGCAGTAGAAAAAATTGCAAAACCAAAATTTTATTTCAAATTTCAAAGTGTTGCCATTCGCAAAATGACGTATGCGTTACGCACAGATATGTTTGTCCTTTATAATATAGATAGCCAATTAAAAAAAAAAAAAAAATCAGAAAAAAAAATCAGAAAAAATTAAAAAATAAGTAAAAATTTCCCGCCTTCCCTCAGACATGTTAAGGGTGTTCCGGTATGAGGCTTGATTGAGGAAAGTTCTGAGATAGTTTATGTATCACTAGTAGTCAAAGTCCGCACATTTAAAAAGTTTATCACAAATTGCCCAATCAGCGCACAAGTATTGTATTGATTTTTATAAAGAAAAACAGGATCGAGTGCTTGGTTAAAATTCTGCGGTTTTTTAAATCTAGACCGTCTAAAGATAGGATTCCTGTGGGTGAAGATAACTCTTCGGCATCACTGTTAGACCTTAGTAGATTAGGTTTGAGTTCATCACGATAGCTCCTTGGCACCGTTGTTAGTCGTTAGTTTACGATCTTTCGGCTCTAAAAAGATAGCTCTTTGCATCAATGATAGTCCATTTATTGAGCTGAGGATTCTCAGGCTTCGCATTCGTGTTAACTCAGAGATATTTATCAATGGTCATCAAAGCTTAGTTACATAAGGCACGTTTGATCTAATGATGAGGCAGCTAAGTCCATTGTACATCTATATTTCTGGTCATCGGATCAGATCCCTGGGTTGTGCGGCTTAGTTTCTCGATCTTCGGCCTTTTCTATCATTTTCCGTAGTCAGTTTTATTTTTGCTGACTGCTACAAGCGAGATCTGTGAGAATAATACTTCGAAACTCCCTATATATTTTTTCTTTCAAAAACGAAACGCGAGGAGGACTAATTATTATTTTTCATTATTCTTGCTCTTCGCTTTTCATCCTCATCGGCGTGTAGGTTTTTGAAAGAGTTGATTGGTGAGATATTCCTCGTAGGGGCGTGTAGCTGGGCTTCTCCCGTGCATTTCTTATTTTTATAGCTTTTTCCCCTTTTCCGAGGTTGTATCACGTTACTGTGGTTCTGGACCACCCTGGAGTCTTCCTGTGAAGTTGCATTATTTTTTCCTCGCCGTGCAATAAATATTTTGGCCCGGCTCCATAAATTTGTATTTGACTTTTATAATTCTGTAAACTGCAAGTGGCTTCTTCGAATGTTTTATTGGCCTTTTATTGCCTCTTTCTGTCTGCGTGACGTGAGAAAGTGAATATAGATATTTAGACATATTTACAATTTTTTTATAATAAAAAATTACATTACTGTAAAACATGTTTTACCTGCAGACTCCTTGTTACATACTCTTTTCAGCGATACCAAATTATGTATTTTTATTTCTGTTTACAAAAGAAAAGTCAAATATTAATCTCTAATTGATAATTATTACAGAAAGCTTTTCAAATATTAACTTAAATTTTTTAATTATTGTAGAAACTATTTAAATGTTTACATATAATTATTAATTGTTATAATTTCACCTTTAATTATGCATCAGATGGAGGTATCTGCAATGATATAAAACAATCATTCTGCGCAGTAGTTTCTGCGTTATAACACTATAGAAAGTTTTGAGAGTTAAAATCTACACACGAAAACAGTTGTTTACAAACACATCTAGTGTTCTCAGTAATAAAAATTTAAATTACCCCCAAACTATTAAAATATCCTACAGTAGGGTATAAAATATTTTTCTTGGGCAAAAACTCCAAATTATCTTGCATTTTTGTTTAATACCAAGAATAAACGAATTGAATGCTTCCAACTGATCCAAAAAATGCCCAGGCTGGGAATCGAACCCAGATCCTTGCTTATCCTTAATAAACACTTTTTTTATGTGATGGACCAATGTAATTACGCAGGGACCAAAGTAGTCCCGGTTGACGGTATGCAAGAAAATAGATTCAATTGAATCAAACCAGTTATCAGGAGCATATAAATAATTTTCACCAAAGAAGATGGAACAATGCAGTTTGACATAGTTATGAAAAGCAGAAAAGTTTAAAACTAGAATCAAAGAACATATATCAGATATCAAATATAACAAGAAAACCACATCTTCGGTCAGATTATGCAGCAAAAAAACCTTTACAGATAGATTTTAAAAATAGCAGAAAAACTTATCCGTCAAGATTTTATTTACCATCCATTATCCGAGAATTAATAGAGATTTTTTTTTACGCAGCGAGAATATTTACAATGATTCAGCGTTCCTTGAGTTACTTAAAATTCAGAAACAGATGCTATGCAGGTTTAATAATAATAGTGAGAAATTAATTCACGGTCACATATACACAATTTCATTTTATTTTATGTTTGCACTGATTTTCATTATTCATAATGTCTCGTGACATTATTTACCAAGTTCTGATTTTTAAGTAATTTTGCGAAAATATTTCTATCAATAATGATTTTGAAAATGTCGCCGTTTGTGCCATGACACGTACTTTAATCCAAGTAAAGGTATTTTATAACTTTTATAGCCCTTTTTTTACTTCGTTTGTTTCATTTATAAGTGATTATCATACATATTTTTATAAAAAAAATTCGCTTTAGAGTAAATCACGTAGGACATATTTTTGTAATACGTTAATTATAAATTAATTAACAAACGAGAACATATCTTTTTCATGTACCAAATAACCGTTTTATTTATCATGATAAACTTTATATACGTCGTAAGCAACAATAGAAATAATATTTATTTCCTTCCGTTAGAAGATGCATGTGTAGAATGCTACTATCATTTCTTTTATTGCAGTTTATTCTTCAGAGATGAATATCCGTATACTAAGAGAAATATAAGAGTCATTAAGATTCTGCTACGCTTTCATATATAAATAGGTTAAGTAAAATACAATATCCTTTATCCTTTCCAGAATCGAAAACTCAAGTATGTTGTACTGAAACGTGATATCACTGTTAGTTATAGTCACACTTATCATGTTTTGTCCAAAATGGCGGTAATCAAGAAAGGAAACGATAATTAAACAAACTGACTTACGTGAGGTTACGTTTCATGGTAGTTCATAAAAAAGAAAAAAAAAATACAGGGTACTTTTCTCATTAGCAATTTAAAGAATGATTTGATAAGATTAGGTAATTAAAAAAAGAAAATGTGAGACAACATGTTTTAATTAACATTACAGCTATCATATTATTTTTAGCAAATGAGGGATTTTTTATTTTTTTTTTCCTTTACAAAGGCCAATCTTAGTTACTTTTTACATTTTTTTAGTATATTTAGAGCAGTAAATTATTATTTTTTATTTACGTAAAATTATTTTCATACCAATAAAAGGAATACATATTAAAGGTGAATTAAACAAGTTGGAATAAGTTAAAACGTAGAAATAAAGAAGTTTATATTACTATATAAATTATGAGGAAAAGTTCTTTGTAAAATTTCGAATAGAAAACTACTAAACCAGACTATTTTTGGTGCTACTAGGTTGAGCAAAATGTTCTGGGAATTTTTTGAAAGTTGCGTTGTTATACGCAAATTAACAACAAAAGCAACAAGGACTATTCTTCAAAGTAGAGACCATCCTTGTCCACGACTTTCTGCCATCGTTCTGCCAGATTCCGGATTAGCTGGAAGTACCATGGCGGCTTCTTGGGTTCGAAAACCTCTTGACATGCTTCTTCAACTTCATTAAAGGATTCAAATGGACGACCCTTAAAAAAAGTATTGCACTGATCGAAAGAGGCAATACGAGGATGGAGCTACGTCTGGACTGTACCAATACTACTCCTATATACGATACAAATTCTAGAAAATATGTATTTTTTAAAATTTTCAAGAACTTTTTGCTCAAACTAATAACTAAAGATTTTGCTTGCCATGATAATACGTTGTAAACGCAGTAAATAAGAAAAGAGAAAATATATATTATTTTCCTTTAAAAGTTAGGTTGATAATATTACCCCCATTCACTGTTGCGATGAATATCCGATCAGCAAAATATAAGGATTATTAAAATTTTCCTGCTAGACCTATTATATGTATAAATAATTTACATAGATATATATGTGGTGTAATGACAGTCGAAGATTGCGAAAATCATTTGTTTACCTGTTTTTCGAAATTAAATCGCACAGGTTTTGGCCGGTCGGTCATGCGAAGAAGAACATAAACGAAACTCATAAATGATGCAGTCAATGTGATATTATTCACACTTTATTTACATTTTCCAGGAATACTCACTTGGGAAAATGCTCGAAGTAATCGATGGTAATAAAGATTATTGATTAATCATCTCAAGGTGTTAACCGGAATTTTTGAAGAAAAAAATGAACTTTGCATCAAATTTCGAAGTCTCAATGAACATTCCATCTCGACGCCGACCTCCTGTATTTATTCTCTCTGATTTATACACTACATCTTTTTACATACTTCTACACATCGTATTTGTCTGTGCGTCTGTATTTAAACTAAATCGGCTCAACGTTACAATACAGGTCAGCTGTTTCCGCCTTTTCAATCATATCGGATTTAAGAGTGATTTATTACATTTACGGTGGAATGATATCGAAGTAAATCAACTTCCTAGCGCGAAAACATTGTTTTAGAATCTTCTCTAACCTCAAACCAGGTGCACACGTCGTAAACACAAATTAAACCCTGCCATCGAGATTGCAGCTAAAATTAGATTTTTCCCGTCAGACGGTAAATTTAACAGAAAATTAAAATGCATTTATTGCCGCGGAATAAGTTTTAAAGCATTGAAATATTATATTAGACACCTTGAAATTTTAATAAAATAATTATTTTAAATAAATAGGTTTTTTAGACGGGATAAATTATGAATTATGATATTTTAGCAATTAAATAAAGAACTTAGAGGGGGGTTTGATATACCTGGAAACAATAGCGGATTTTAATAGGGATTTATATAATAAAAGGATATAATTAGTTAGCGCAATTTTTGATTTAAACAATTTGGAATAAATGTTATTAGATGGATTAAGATCTTATACCTTTACATATGGTGATTGATATAGTCTGTCTCAAAAGTTTAAGCACAAGCATAAAATGTTTATTTTTAATGAATAATAAAAAGTTAAAATAATAGCATTTTTTATATGTATATTTCGCAATTTTATTTAAATAAATGATATGAAAAGAAGAAAAAATTAAATTACATATTTGTAAAAAAATATAATTTAATTTTTTTAAAAAGAAAACTGCCTCAAAAGATTATGCACAATGGCAAAAACAACTACATTTATCTATTTGACAATAGTGTTACATACAAATTATTCTTCCGTGATTTCAGATTAGTTCAAATGAATGCCCGTCTATCGAAATTATTAGTTTTTGTAGGGTTTCTGGTGGCAAACAGTACCATGCTTCTTCTATGACCCGTTTCAATTCTTCAAGAGAGTCATACTGTTTTCCATTGCTGTAAACATGATAGGTTAAAATGCCATAGACATTGTCAGTCGGTTTATGCGAGGACTTAAAGCCGGCGAGTCAAAAATGTAAAAAAAATTCCGCGAAAGCCACGCTTATGTAGTATGTATTATGTACATTTTGGCATTAACTTGTACAAATATTCATTCATGGCCCCGAAAATTTCCCCGAATGGGAGAAAATGTTGGTTTCGCGTCTCTTCATATTTTTGGAGTTATATCTTCCGTTTAGAAATCCAGAGAGGACATGCTGTTGAGACCGAATACCCCCAAAACCATAACAGGCTTACCGCCTTGCTGCCTGTGAAAAAAACTCCTTCGTTCCTTTCGGAGATCATGTCAGTGCATGTTCCACCAATCAGGGCCATCTAAGTTCCATTATTAATTATCACTGAATAAAGCAGTAAGCCACTTGTCCCTCGTAGGACATGTGTTTTTTAGCCCAGTTAATTCTTGCTTGTTAGTGGTGCCGTTTGAGACATGGTTTGTAAGCCATTTTCTTTAGTATAATGTAATCACATTCTTTAGTACGTCTATGTACAGTATCTTTGAACACCTGTACACCGAGATTATTTTTAATTTGCTATACTGTCATATTTTATCTAAGCAG
Source organism: Maratus speciosus (assembly GCA_963932465.1). NCBI lineage: Eukaryota > Metazoa > Arthropoda > Arachnida > Araneae > Salticidae > Maratus > Maratus speciosus. The sequence continues at coordinate 164,372,718 of OZ010795.1, read as the reverse complement.
GAATCACCGTATTCTCCTATCCATCTCAACTAATTTCATACGTGGTAGTACAGATATTGGCTTCTTGTTGAAATTATCATTTCTAAAAAGTACTTGAAATAGATACATTGTTTTGATCAATTTAAAATTTTTGAAATTAAAGAAACAGTTTTCTTTTGTGATTTCAATTTAAACAAAAATAAAATGTCAACATTTTGTGCCTTGCGTCCTTTTTCAAACGAGTGGAAATGATTTTTTCACTTCATATTTTTATAAAATGGGAAAATAACGTCATACTACCTTATTACACCCATCCAATTCCGTGATTAAAAAAAATTTGGATAAAGTGCTTAAACTTTTAAGACAGTGTTTCTTCCAGAAAAAAAGTAAATTAAATAAAAATTAAATTTAATTTTTATTTTAACCAACAAAAACGGCTTATTTTATTCTATTTTGTTTAAATATCGAGTATTTGTTATAAATTGGCTTCATATAATAACTTCTTCAATTATTTTTAACAATATTTGAAGAGTGCATAACTTTTGCGATAGACTATTAATTAGTTTAAGAATAGGGTTTTCACTTAATAAGCCGGTATAATACATGGAATATTATTAAAAGGGTAGTTTAAATAGAATAATGCTAACCTTGGCGAAAGAAAAATTAAATTTTGTAATATACATGTATACATATACACTATATTGCTATTAATGGGCGGCAACTTTCAATTTTAGACATTTTGTCGAATATTTAGAAATATATTTGACAGATTCTTGTGAAATTTCAGGATTGAAAAGAACAGGTATGAACTCATATTTAGCAATGTCGATTTGATAAGGGGGGCGATTAGGGGCCCAACAAAAAATCCAAGAAAAAAAATAATACTTGGGATCACCCTGTAAAATAAAATGCAGGAAATGATCTATTGCTACCGAATATAAATAAACATACATTGTGCAATATGTGTATTCTTTTGTGTAAGAATAGCACGTATATTAATATAGATATAGCGATTTATTTAAAAATATTTAAAAAAATGTTGCATGATTTTGCTTATAACATGCAGGGTTTTCAACCAAATTTAACTCTGATTTCAGGAAAATTGACAAAATATAGTGGAAACAATATAGTGTAATTGGAATATAAATACATTAAATATTTTAGGAAATATGAGCAGTTGTATGAAATAATTTTTATCTGCGCATGCGCGAACGATAACAAGGCTCATTTTACATAATTTAATAATCAATTCTATGGAGCAACTTATTAAAAAAAACTAGTTAAATATTGTAAAAATTCAGAAAGATATCGGCGTTAGAGTGAGCAAATTTTTAGTTGTTCTCTAAAAGCAGCTGAATGATAAGGGGTTTTCCACAAATTGTCATTTTTAATTTTTTTTTTAATTTTAATTTTTTATTGATGCTTTATTTCTTCTTGGATAACCACCAGAACGAGCCTATACCATGATCAAATGAAGTATCAAAATCGAAGAATTTTTTCCAAATCTGCTCGTTGATACTCACTAAATACTAACTTTTTTCTGAAAGTCAGTTAATAAAGAATGACAATTTGTGTAAAATCCCTTATCATCCAGCTGCTGTTAGAGAACAACTAAAAATTTGCTCACTTTAACGCCGATATCTTTCTGACTTTTTACGATCTTTGACTAGATTTTTTTTCAATAAGTTGCTCCACAGAGTTGACTATTAAATTATGCAAAATGATCCTTGTTATCGTTCGCGCATGCGCAGATAAAAATTATTTCATACAACTGCTCATATTTCCTAAAATATTTAATATATTTATATTCCGATTACACTATATTGTTTCTACTAAATTTGTCAATTTTTCTGAAACCGGCGTTAAATTTGGTTGAAAACGCTGCATGATATAAGCAAAAAACATGCAAGAATTTTTTGATTTTTTTAAATAAATCCCTATATCTCTATTAATATACGTGCTATTCTTACACAAAAGAATACACATATTGCACAATGTCTGTTTATTTATATTCGGTAGCGGTAGATCATTTCGTGCATTTCAATTTACAGGGTGATCCCAAGTATTATTTTTTTTCTTTGATTTTTTGTTGGCCCCCTAATTGCCCCCCTTATCAAATCGACGTTGCTACATATGAGGTCATATCTGTTCTTTTCAATCCTGAAATTCCAGAATAATCTGTCCAGTATATTTCTATATATTTGACAAAATGTCTAAAATTGAAAGTTGCCGGTCATTAATGGCAATATAGTGTATGTATATATATATATATATATATATAATATAGTATGTTCTTATTTTACTGAGATCAAAACACAATTTCGTTGTACTATAATGTGACACCAATTTATACACACAATTACATCAGATGTCTATGAAGTTTCGTTCTTAATATATATTATTTAATAAGGACATAACAGGTAAATGAATGCATGAATAACATATGAGCGTTTCGAAATGTGAAAAACACTATTCTCTTTCCATTTAGTGTTTAAAGATTGAATTCATACAGTCTAATATTGTTTAAAATATTTAACTTTCTAACGTTTTTATGAGGTAGTTTCATTATTGTTAACACCATAATTCTTCAAAAATTTACATGTTTTTACACTTTGGATGCAAACTACAGCTTAGACAGTAGTGTGATATAAAACACGTGTGTCCTTAATCTTTTAAATTTAAACTAAGATAACCGAAAATAATGAAGAACGTACACATAATTTGATTCCTTCAACACATTTAATGAAATATTTTCCGTCGCTTTCATAGAATAATAAACAGACATTAAAATAATGATCAAGTTATGTGATTGAATTTGACAGAAATTGTAAAATTTGGTTACTGTCTTCAGCGGCAATTTGATTAACTAAGCTAATCTTGAATATGATTAGAGAACAAGATGTGGAATATAATAATGCAAATTAGAACGTATAGCATATTTATTGTGATTGTTTCAACTGACATATTATTTTAAATCCACTGAAATGTTGGTTAATTATGTTTCCAAAATTTTACTTTTGTTTTTTCATTTCGATGCAATGTATATCTGCAGTGCATTGCAATGCTAATAATCTTATTGAATATAATTTAGGCCAATATATTAGAGAATTACACGTATGTAAAGAATTTGTAAAATTTAGATTTATTTAGTAGCTTTCATGCAAGATTCTCGATTGCTTCCGCATAATAGAAAACTAACATTGAATGAAGGATCCAATCAATATTCGATGATTTGGTACAAATTGATAATAACAATGACATGGTGTCTTGAGATTACTGTTTAATTCTCTGCGCTAATTCTCAATATTATTCTAATATTAACTACAAAATATGTCAACAGAGTTTTGAAATGTCGACATTGACTGTGATTGTTTGAATACACTTATTATTTCAAATCATAATAATTACTCTGACAAGATTTCTTTTGAAGTCCATAAGTATATCAAAATTTTATTCTTAGAGTACAATTTACAGTTTACATAAAACGCGAATATTCTAAATAAATATAATCGAAGTCATTGTAGTTCAAAATAATGTAGATGTTTTTAATAAATTAGATACATTCGCCAATTTAATTATATATTTCACAACGCTTAAATAAACAATAATCAGCCGTTAAAATGTTGTTGCAGTTAAATTTTAATGATTGCGTTTTGTAAAAATTGGTAATTCTAGTAATGAAGTTCCTTCGATTAGCTAAGGCAATCCTAAATAATGCTGTATAACATAATGTTTAATATTATAATGCATATCGGAAAAGATAACGAATAAACTATGGTTGGCCTAGATAACCTATTATTTAATATCTATCAAAATTTCGTTTAAATTCTGTTCGCCGGGTGCGTGCATCAGAATTTTCTGAAATTTATTTGTTGGATTCAATCAACAATTTGCATTTTGTAGCACAATATAAAATGCTGCTCTTATTAATCAATATAATTCAAGTCCTTTTCTTTGAAAAAAATGAAGAAAAAAAATTACACATATATAGGGTTCACTAAGTATGTTTAATGCAAAACTTTCTATGACTTTCAAATAACGCACAATAATGTTCCAATTAAAATTTAATGATTGAGATTGATCGAAAATGGTGATGCCAAAGACAAATTACGTTCAGTCGACAGTTTGATAAGCTTTTCTAATTCTGAACATTATCGGAGACCAAAATGTGGAATACAGTTGTACTAATAGGAAATTTGAGGAAATTTTCATAGTTTTAGTTAGTCTAATATTATAAATCTATTGAAATGTGACTTAATTATGGTTCACACCGTAATATCCTATTCAATTATTTTTAAATACAAACTTCATCTTACATTGTAGCGTAATTGTAAAAGTGGGTGTTCTTAATCATATCCTAATATAATTACTAATTCCTTCATAATATAATCTATATCATATTCATTTGGTTGTTTTGATATTTGTTATAATATCAGTATTATAATAACTGTTGTAATGCGTTTTCCTATCGCTTTCACAGAAGAGAAAATAATACTCCAATGAACATTGAGTGATAGAGCTTAATAGAAATTGACAATACCAATGATATTGTCTCTTGAGAGTAATATTTATTAACCTATGATATACCTGAAGATGGTCGGATATCAGAATATGGATGTAATAATGTATATTTGAATGTTGGGCAAAATTTATGTAAAATGGCTTTGTTACGGATCACTCCGTAATACGTCAAAATTTATATAACTGTATTCTTCGGATGCAGTCTAAAAATTACATTGTAGTTTAAACTAAAACGAGATTGCTTTTAGCCAATATAGTTAAAATCATCGTATACAATGAAATTTAGAAATCACAAGTACGTAAATATCATTACTCGGTTATAATGGAGGATTCTATAGCTTTTACACAAGGGTAATAACTATAAAACTCAGTTTTGTTTGCGATTTAATGTCTGCGATTGTTACAAAATAGTAATGTAATGCTAGTAAGGTAGTATCTTGAGCAGATAGTTTGATAAACAAATTTAATCTTCCCGATTATTGGATAACTTAATGTCGAACGTGATTATGAAAATTTTGAAACTCAATGGAGTCACGATAAAACCCAGTTGATTTTTGTTTTTAGTGTTTGTAATAATTCACACACATAATCATGTTGTTAACTCTAGTCATATTTTAAAATTAGTAATAATTGTTTACTATTATTAGGCAGTTACATACTTTTATTTTTAATGTCAATATCATTTTTACTCACAAATTTTGGACAAAATTTTCTCTTAGAAGAATAATTTAAGTTGCTCCATATCAAAAGGTTTGTAAAACGGAATCTATAATTTGGAATGTTTCCTTTATACAATATTCTATCATACAGTATTTCAATGAATATATCGAATATGTTTTAAACTATGCTGCGATACAAACAATTTCTGTAGCTAAAGTTCGTGTTGAAAGGATATTACTTTCAAGATATTACAGTACCACTTATCAGTTGAGCAATATAATATGTAAATGTATAATTATTATTATGTATTATTAGCCTCCGGTACGGTATGCTATTTCTTTCTCCCAGCTTATTTGTGTCCAAAAAATAACGTTACCTTACAGAAGCTAGCCGAAAAACAAAGCTTTACTTAGATTAAATACTCTTTAGCATTTTTTTAAACTTCTAAGCATCGCACATTTTCAATTTTTATACCGTCGTATTGGGAAAAAAATTTCTTTCAAATTCATTTTGTTTGAAAACTGTATCTCCATTTATTTTTGAAATATTAATTTTTTTGTAGTTTTTGGAGCCATTTGCTTAATATTGGCAACGGAAGTACTCCATTTCTGTAGAAAGTAAAGAAAAAATAGTTTTAAAATTGTAATTATATATTTTTGTTGCCATTTTCTCGTAACAACCGAAAGAGAATGTAATTAAATTCGTGCTATTTTGAAAAAAAATATAAACGAATGATTTCTGTTAAAACAATGGAGCTATTATATACTATATTTAATTGTAAGTATCTATGAATCATTAGATAGCCGTCTTTTTTTTTTTTTTTTTTTTTTTTTTTTTTTTTTTTTTTGTCGATTTTCTTTAATGACGGAATCTTTTTGCTGCATATGTGCATTATTTCGCGATAGTGATGTGCTATGCGTGCTTTACTGTAGATGTTTAAGAGTAGGTCGTAAATGTGGAATTCTTCAGCGGATGTGAATGAGGTCATTTTACATAAAATAAAACGTGTGCTTTAAGATTAAAAATTGAAATATATTTTGTACTGCAGTAGAGTCCATCTTAACCGAGTTATTTTCTTCTGATGGACTGGTGGCTTCTATTATTATGAAACAGCCATTATAAGTGAAGTATTAGGTGAAGAGGAAAGAGCAGTCGTAAAAAGTTAGACCTCTGATTTCTGGTCAGAATGGGGGTAAAAATTGCCATAATTTTTTTTTACGGCTGCTCTTTCATCTTCACCTAACACTTCACTTATAATGGCTGTTTCATAATAATAGAAGCCATCAGTCCATCAGAAGAAAATGAACTAATGGAAATGCCGGGGGCGACACTAAATTCTGAAAAAGCAGAATTCCTGTTCTCTAGTTATTACTTTTTTTGCTACTAAAGCTTAGACCTGCAATGAGAGTTATGCTTAGAAAAAGAAAGACACTGATTGTTTAAAAATTTTATAAATAACATATTTTTGTTTGAAATATAAACTATTAAATGCTTCCTCTATGCTGCATATAAAGTTTACAAAACACACATAACGTTGCCTATTTAGCTTTCATTCTTTTTTCAAGGCGATAATTTTTTAACTGTAAATTTTAATTTATTTCACGACAGACATTTGATAATAAATAATGCAGACTTTAACTACAGATTTCTGGTAAATGTTATAAATAGAAAAAAGCTCTAAATTAGTCACGTTTATGCTCGTCACCTGTCAGCAAAATTTCATGGTATAAGCTATGCATGTTATAGTTTATGAGATAGTGTATTACATACAGCTCAGCAGCGAAACGTAAAACTAACATTATTTTCAAAAATATCTAAAGTTACACCCCATGGTTCAAAGTTACCCTGAATGACTGTATTATACGTGTGTGGTTTACGATCCTGGTTACGACGTTGGCGAAATGGGCTGCAACTTGTCATAATCATAACTGTAAGTAAGTAAGCACCCCCCCTGGGAACCCGCTTTTGGCTTATGGTTAGGTGTAACCCCCAAGCCCAGGGCAGGGAAAAGTTTTACTACCTGCGGAAACAAGCCCAGAACCCCAGTCTCCGGGAAAGAAGACTTCAGAACGACCCGCCTGACACGCCGAAGAGAGCACAAGAGGCAAGTGCCGTGTCCCCGGACCGCCTGTAAACATTTATGATTATTTAAGATGGCGATTCTTTACCAATCACAATTGGCTACCCTATTGTTTCAGGGCGAGCCTAGAAATATATTACGATTATGATTTATATGTTTTGGAATTTACGTACTATTTGAAAAAATTTTAAGTATTTACATTCATCTTTTCATTTGATAAGAAATATTTTTTTCCCCTTTTTTCACCCTTTTAAACAAAAATATTTATACATATTTACAATATTTCTAGTGGTATTTAAGTTCTTAAAAATAAAACAATCTCAAAAACACCCTTCCACCCTTCCATACACCACGTGGACCCATGACATGTCCACCACAGGCAATCAGAAGAGGTAATTATTGAATGTATTTATATTGAATAAAAGAATAATGGCTATTGAGAATATCGTAGTTAGCATATAGTTTTTTAAGTTGTGCCGGGTCATTAATTATTTTTAGGATAATCATAATTGTGTGGCCGCTATAACAAAAATGTAACCAGGTTTTAATAAAATTGTTGATATAAAGTAGTTTTCAAAAACTTGTGTAAAATTGCCGACCGTACTGATTGCCGTCTGTCTTAGGAATAATATTTGTAACACTGAAGAGTTTCCATGTATATGTGGAATTTAGAAAAGCTTCTCCAAAAGTAAAGTCCTAAAATGACATTGTAAATCCTCTTACTTTAAAGTTTAATCGGGCCCTGATGTTGTTTACTGAAATCTAATAAATACTGTTATTTTGAATATTTCAACAGAATTAAACAGTTGAAGTTATTTCATTTAAACGCACTGTTACTTCAATGTTAATTTTTAGTATTAAGAAAGAAAATTATCTAAATTTGTCAAATCATGCATTTATAATTTTTTTTCATTGTTGAATAACTTAATAATGAAAAAAAAAATATGCTTTTGATCTGAGCTCATAAATATGACAATAAAGTAATGTATCTAAGAGACATTGCAAAATAAAATCTTTGTGAATTTAAACCATGAAAAAAAAAAACGATACCGCCACCATTTTATCTACTATGACGTCATAAAAATATTGTCCATTGATTGTTGGAGAACTTACTTTGTGAATGATTACCTCAATGGTTTAATATTTTTTACAGTTCAAGATGAATGAAACAATGGTTTAGGTCAAGACTCTCATATCATAAATGTTATTATGATAAGGATGCCTTGGTTTAGGTTTATGGAATGAGATATTAAGCTGTCAACCTAATTTCAACTGAAGTTATCCTAGGATATATGTACTTTTTAATAGAAATTAAAAACAATGCTTTGATCTCGAAATATTTTTTTTTGTTTCTATAATTGTTTATTTCTATTAATTATTTATTTAGGAACTTTTCCATTATAGCGCATTTTTTTAAAAAGCTTGGCTTCAAAAAGTGAGATATGTTGCCAAAATATATAAACAGCTATGAAAACAAACCTGATGAATTTTTAATTTTGTTTATACTAGGGGGGTCTGCCCCCTACGAGCTACGCTCTCCAACCCCCGTTCAGGCACACCAAAATCCAAAAAGCACGCTAATTTGATCGGCTTTAAAAATATTGAACTAAAATTTAAAAAAGAAAACAGTAGCGATCTCTCTGTAAACGTGTTTCCATTTGTTCTCCTTGGATTGGGGATTTTTAAGACCAAATCTGCTACTGTTAAGAGATACAGTGGCTGTTTTCATATTTAATTAAAAAATTAGCTAAACATTTGAAAATAAGCTAATGTAAAATGAATTAAGTAAAAAATGTCATTGTCTCCCGGTATTTTTTAACAGCGCTATAAGATAGTTCTTTTAAATAATTCATTTTAAATGTATCGTTATAAATCTGACGTAATTTACACCAAAGCTTTATTTCTCTTATTAATATTCAGGTGAAAATACTTTTGTTGTTAGAAGGAAATATTATTTGCGCTGTCTTCGAATTCACGATAATACTTGAAAAGATTATCTCAAAATATCTCGTGCAAATAAATTTTTTAATTTAAATTGTTTTGCCATACTTTTTGGCCATTTTAAATATGACGTAATTTCCTCCATTTACAAATTTTAACGCATAATAAGGATTTTTTAACATTTTGTTTCTCTTTTAAAATTCAAGTGTAAATATGGTTCTTATGACGTAATTTTCCTGCTTTTAACATGTAATCATTTAATTCTAATTTTAAAGCTTTTTTCTGTTTATTATAGTCACGTGTAAATAAATTTAAATTTGAAGTAAACATTACTGTTTGCCCTGTTTATACAATTGGCAACAGTTTAAATTAATAACATTTTCTAAAATATATAAAAAATATCTCTCGAAATGCTGAAAATTTGAATTTAAAATAGAAATAAAATCTCAAAAAATGAGTCAAATAAAAAAACTAAATGCAATCTGCACACCGGGAACTAATAACGTATAAAATGATCTAAAAATGATTAAATTCTCATGTATAAATTTTGCTCCAATAAAACTTTTTTAATGGAACAATTTTGTCCAAATTTAGTATTAAATATCTCTTAAAATAATTCTTCGATTTGAAAACTGTCTACATCAGCGTGTTTATCAAACATTTCTCTATAATACCACCGATTTTCATATTTTTGTATGCAACAGTTTTTTTAATATTAACGAAGAAAGGCCATGCTTAAGCATTCAAATTGGATGCCGATCTACCGGGAATATCTACGCAGAATTTCATTGGTCCATTTCCAAATCAAAACATTCTTTTATATATAGAAGGACATGTATTTATTATTATTACTTATTTATTTAGGTACTTTTTCACTATAGGGCACTTTGAATTTTTAAAAAAAGTTTGGCACAATTTTGCATCGGAGAGTGAAATATGTTGCCAAAATATATAAACAGCTATAAAAACAAACCTGATGAATTTTTATTTTTGTTTATACATGTATTTATTATTAATAATTATATATTTAGGAACTTTTCCACTATATAGCCCTTTGCATTTTTAAAAAAAAACTTGGCGCAATTCGGGCATCAGAAAGTCAGATATGTTGTCAAAATATATAAACAGCTATGAAAACAAACCTAATGAACTTTTATTTTTGTTTATACATGTAATACATAATAACAATGTATTGTTTATACATGTAATACATTGTTTATACATAAAAATAATTTCTAAATATATATAATACTTTTTATTAACCATTTGGAAAAATGGTTATTGTCCTCGTCAGGGTAGGAAATCAAAAGCATATCTGAAGCTTTTTTTTGGTTCGTTTTCTGACTGGTCTATACAGTAATCTGTATTTCCCTTTACTTTCAACAGAGATGGATACTTCTTTTGTCACTATGACAAAAAAGTAATGAAACCTACAAAAAAAATTAAAAACTCAGAAACAAATTGAGATACAGCTTTCAAACAAATTGCATTTAAAAGTAAATTTTTTTCTCTATACGATGGTGTAAAAAGTAATATTGTGGGATGTTTAGAAGTTTAAAAATGAAATGTCATTTAAAATTGATCGTCAGATTTCCAAGAAATCTGACGGTGGAAATCCCTTTCCCCGAACAGCCAATGAAATGCTTGGATATTACGTAAGTTTCATGTGGATTATACGTAAGTTTCATGTGGATAATACGTAAGTTATAAGAAATCTGACGGGTCGCAGGTGATTTTTCTCGCTTGCAATTTTTACGTGCAATAACACAATTAATGTTTAATTCATGGCGTACGTAATGCATGATCAACTCCGTGCGATTTTGTATGTCTTAAAAGCTAGTCTTCGAAAAAATTATTTTCCAAATGGTCGTTGTAATTTGTTAAATTGCTTTTTTTTATATACAAATTACGGCACAGATGTCATTTATGCACTGGGGTGCCTAACTTTGAGTCAAAATGGTGTTATTTTGCCTGATATGGTAACCCGGCTATTGTTTTTTATTTATTAATAAAGTGTTTATTTATTTTCTTTTTTTTTTATTATAAAAACTGTTTTGTTCTATAGTTATTCGTTAAACTTTTATTTGTTTATTGTTATTTCCTTTTCAAAATGGTATCAATTAGTGTAAAAATATATATGCAACTAGTATTCGAAAGCAAGATTTTTGCCAAATTGGCGACAGAAAATAATCACGCCAAACCCGACGCGTATATGACATCTGTGCAAAAATTACATCTGTTTCTTTATAAAAACAGTAAATACCTTTTTTTCTATTAAATAAATTACACCGAAGAGCCATTACATTATGACCACCTGTTTAATACGATGTCGGACCACTTTTCGCCCTCAAAACTGCCAACACTCGACCTGGTATCAACTCCACAAAGTTCTTATAGGTAGTATGAGGTATCTGGTACCAAGCGCTCACCAACTGGTTCTGAAATTCTCGCATATTGCGAGGTGGTAGCGTGGCAGCATGAATAGGGCTTTCCAGGTGGAACCACAAATGATTTTGCATTCATATCAGGTGAATTTGGAGGCCAGGACATGACTTGAAATTCACTAGAATGCCCCTCGAACCACTCCCTGAAAATTCAACCCGTATGAGATGGTGCATTATTCTGTTGGTAAATGCAACAACCCGCCGGAAACCTTGTTGTCATTAATGGGTGAACCTGGTCTGCAACGATGTTCAGGTAGCGCACAGACGTCAGGGATTGTTCTATGGGGATAATGGATCCCAATGTGCTCCATAAAAACATCATCCACACTATAATATAACCGCCACAGGCTTGTCTCCGACCAACTGTGCATCCTGGAGCCAGGGTTTCCTTTGGAAATCAGCGTATTTAAACGCACCCGTCAGTCTGATGGACCAGAAAACGTGATTTGTCGGACCAAGCAACATTCTTACATTTTTCAAAGGTCCAAATCCAATGTTCATGAGCCCCTTGTAGGCGCTGCTGGCAATGACGTGCTGTCAGCGCAGGAACGTCCTTAGGCTTTGGGCTGCGAAGGCCACACGCAACAGTACACGTGGCACTGTGTATTGAGAATCACTGTATGGGACGCCACTGTTGTAGCTGTTGGTGATTTCGGCTGTTGCAGCTCTTCGGTCACGACGAATAATGCGTAACAAACTCCGATCTCCTCTGGATTCCATGCGCGAAGGGCGACACACCACTGACCGCAGACATGTCGTTTCACCACCCATACACCACTTTAGATACGTCCCACAACGACTGCACGTAAACAGTCCAACAAACGCGTCGTTTCCGATATCGAATTTTCCAGTCGCTGAGCCATAACGATTTGACCTTTATCAAAGTCTGATAAATCTGCTGTTTTCCCCCTTGTGTCACTAATCACGCTATGTTTTGAAATACAATGCATGGGCGCTTTATATACTCCAGTATCAGCCACGCACGCGCCTCAATTTTGTTTCTGGGCGAGCTCATTGTTATAGACTGAGGGTGGTCATAATGTAATGGCTCTACGGTGTATATACATATGGAAAAAAGTACTTGAGAGTATGAAACAGTAAATAAGTAGTCACAAAACACGTTGGCAAACTTCTTTCTCGCCAAGAAACTTTTCTCCGAAGTATACAGTACGGTAGCGATGATTGCTGGAAATGCATTTTTAATTATGATATGCACTTTTATGTTTCACTATATTTATGCATACTATACTGTGTGTATCAATGCTATAGTTCATAGACAGGGCTACACAAAAGAATTCGTAAGGGTTTCTGAGTGTGAGAGTAAATTGCTTAAAGGTGGTTTTTAAAGGAGTTATGCATTTTTACGTTGAACTGCATTTAGTTTACTAAGAAATGTTTGTAGAATATAGATAAAATGATATGCAGGGTCAAGCAGAGAATTATTTACATAACAGTCTATGGATGATAATATCTGGAAATGTGATTTTAGTAGTTTTAAAGAGTGTTTCAGTTTAAATTAAATTTTAGCTAAATAGTAGCGTGTAATAACGGCACTGTTGGCTATGAACGGTAACTACTGAAATCATTTTTTCAAAAATTTTTTGCGTTTTCTAAAATGTCTACTTAGTTATATTATTTACCTTATTGCCCTAATTTAGCGAAGTTTTGTTAAAGCATTCAGGAAGTGTGAGAAAATGTTTCATATTCTATGCTTAACGCATGATTTTTCTTTCTTGTTTAGTCTTATTTTGCATTTATTTTATTCTTAATTTTTTAGTCTATACTGCTTTATAGAAAATTTTATGTGTTATCACATACTTTCTAACTGTAACATTTAATTGTAACACACTTTTATGATACCGGAATGGCAACAGGCCACACCGAAAAGATCTGTAATTATACTTGGTTGTTACTGTCAGATAGCTATGTTTCTGCCAAATTTCCTTTTTCGCCAAAACACTTATACTGGAAAAGTACCTAAAGCACATTAAAATCGTGCAGTTAGGACCTCAGACAATACAGCGTCGTCTATTGGCGGTTATTTTATCAGCAGCATAGTGGGGAAGATGTAAAGATGTATATTTTCGTCTATTACACTTTAAATTCTCACCCATAGATTTTGAAAAAATATCTTAGCGAAGTTTAAATTAAATTACGGTGACCTCCTTTACGAAATATTAAAAAGATTAATGATTTTAAATGGGAATTTCGCCAAATTAGCCAGCTATCGCCAAGTTGGCTTCATATATGACAACTTATTTTTGTCGCCAAATTTGTCGATATTTCGTCAAGTAGACCTACACTGTGGTCAACAGACGCGCTACTGTGGTAACTCTGCATTAGTATTTTTCAACAATTACTCATTTCAATGAGGCGGTCCTACCGGAATTGTGAGGGACACACAGAGACTTGGATGTTATATAAATAGATTAGGTATAAATATATAATGGCAAATTTTAATAATATTTATAGAAATTTTTACAGCGTATATTTAATATTGGATATTTGTATCTGGGATAGGGACTGAAATGATGATTTCATTGGTTTAAAGATTAAAATTAATTATTAATACATCATTATACCGGGTGTCCTAAAAAGGACTGACTGATTTTAAAATTCAATAACTTGCAAACGGTGACAGATATTTAAAAAATTCTTGCAGGAGGGTTATGCAAGAGGTACAAAACTTTTTTTTTTACAATGATTTTCAATTTTAGTTCAAATTAAAAACAGTAGATGGCGCTGCTACACTGGTGGAAATAGATTTATGAAACCACGGTTTTTTAACAAGAACTTCTATAATATTCATTAAAAATGAAAGAAATTTCATGGGATATACATAGTATGTATAACAAATGAGTTACAAAAATAAAATTTCATACATGATATTAAACACAAATAAAAAGTCAAAAATTAGGTTTTCGTAATATGCAAACATGGAAATTGATTTATGAAATATACCATTTCATTGGCTATTCCGAAGTAATATGACGAAAATTTGCATAAAACAAGGTAGCGTGACATGCACAGTAGGCATAAAAAGTGTTATATTTTGAAAGCAATCCGTTTTAATTATACTTTTCACAATGGGTAAACGAAAGATGTTGTCTGAGGAAAAAAGAACTAAAATCAGTGCATATGTAGGATTTGGAAAGTATGTTACGGAAATTAGTAAAATTAATTAAAAGATCAATCTGTGTGATATATAACAACAGAAAAGATCCAGCAAATTATGAGAAAAAATTTAACAAAAATGCAATCCACATTTAAGTAAGAGAGAGGAAAGGGGGATTCTTCAACTTGCATCGCAAGCAGACCACAGTTCAAAGACGATTTCTGCAGATTTATCCCTTCCTGTTACTTCTAGAAGTGTTAGACAAATTTTATATTCTTCACGAAGCTTGAGTTGGTCGAAAATGAAGTCTGTACCAAAATTACTTCTGCATCACAAGCAGTTACGTTTGCAGTATTGCGAGAAGTACATGACAACGGGTGTCAATGGGAAGAAAGTCATTTTCTCCGACGAAAAAAGGTTTAATGTAGATGGCCCGGATGGTTTGACGTATTATCGGAGGGATCTCCGAAAAGAATCAAAATCTACATTCAGCAGAAATTTTGATGGCGGAAGTTTGATCATTTGTGCAGCGATCGCTTATGACGGCAAAAATGAAATTGCATTTTTAAACGGTCGTCAGACTTCTTTTGATTACAGTTTTGTTTTAGAAAATCCACTTCTTCAATTTGCATGGTAATATTACGGTTTATGTTGCATCTTCATGCAAGACAATGGAAGTATTCACATTTCAATTTCAATGAAAGATTGGTTTGACGAACAGAATATTGTTCTTTTAGATCATCCACTTATTAATCATGATATGAACACCATCAAAAACTTTTGGGGGCAGCTTGTTCGAAGTATTTATGCAAATGGGATTCAGTACACGTCACTTATAGAATTGAAAGCTTCAATCTGCCAAAACTGGAAATTAATTGATCAGAAATACATTCAAAATCTTGTGTTATCAATGCCATGTAGAATAAAAAAACGCTGATGAATAAAAGTGGCTTTACTAACTATTAATTTCAATTAAATATGATGTTTCATAAATCAATTTCCATGTTTTTATGTTACTAAAATCTAATTTTTGACCTTATGATTTAGTTTATAAATAATATGTATGAAATTTTATTTTTCTAAATTATTTGTTGTATGTAGCATATATAACGTATGAAATTTCATTCGTTGTTAATGAATATTATAGAAGTTCTTTTTAAAAAACCGTGATTTCATAAACCAATTTCCTCCACTGTATCAATAGACGCTAAATTCATGCTCGAATTTTGGTACTTCGGGACCCACTCAATACATTTTAATCTCCTTTTTCCGCATGGAAGGAGAGAAAAGCCAACAAATGTAGCAGGTATTTAGCGCATATTGCTTACAGCGCCATCTATTATTTGTAATTAGAACTAAAATCGAAAATTACTGTAAAAAAAACTTTTGACCACATGCATAACCCTCCTACAAGATTTTTTTAAATATCTGTCATCGTTTGCAAGTTATTGAATTTTATAATCACTCAGTTCTTTTTAGGACATCCGGTAAGTCCATTTTACTTACCCATCATATGTAGTATAGGGTAAATCTTGTAATCGTTTTAAAAATTGAAAAAAAAATTGATCGATTTACACGTTTCAGACACTGGAGATTCCGGAAAACATATTTTAAGAAAAAAAATTGTCCGTCCGTCTGTATGTGTGAGTGTCTGTAAACGCTCTATCTCCCGAACAAATTGAGATAGAGACTTGAAATTCGGTGTGTATTTAGGGAGTAACAATGGAAAGAAGCCAGTTGAATAACAATAACCTCGATTAACCGGAACTATTTTTTCGGACTCTTGAAATATTCGTTCTGATAGAAGTTACACAAAATCTTTCGAAATTGTTTATTTGAAGGAGTGAATATAAAATACAATAATATAACCTAAATTTTGCATCATGAATGAACTCGATCGGATAATTAGTTACCGAGATATTTGTAATCATATTTTTCACACTCTTCGATTTTTCATGACCCTGTATTCATTCAAATTTCAATTCAAAGATATATTTTAATTGAAAATGAGACGCTTAATCCGACGCAGTAAGCTGTTAGTTAATAGGATTATAATTTTTCGAGTTATAAGGAAGTTTCTTTTACGCAATTCGGTACTACTCGATTATCCCGTCGACCAAAAGACTATCGCCAAACTATAAGATTAAATGCCAATAATGGCTTATATTAAATTTGAAGCATTTAATGCCTCTCCATATCTATAAGGGGGTTTACCATAGGGGGGAATCCTGTTCTGTCGCCAAATACCGCCAAGTTTGTCGCCAACTTGGCGGTATCTCTAATATTTCGCCAAACTCCCCTAGACTTCCATTGTAAACAATAACGTTTACTTGCTTACAGAATATCAACAAATTGAGATATTTTAATGCAACAAAAAGTAATATTAGCTTAAGGGGTTATATTAATTATATTTAAGGAAGTCCAAATAAATTAAATTATGAATAAAAGTAACATGGTACAATGCTTAGCAAATATCACATGTTTCATTTTCATATTTTATATTATCTATATCCATGATGGGTAAGTATTATGGTGGCCCCCAACGGCTAGTATCATTGGTAATTGTTATAACATTGTTACAATATATTAAATTTTTCAGTTTTTGGTTATTAGTATAATTAGTAAAATATTATTGGGCTGTGGACGCAAATTATTCAATTTTCAGATATTGAGCCATATAATATTTGTATCTATCGTTAGAAATTTGAAGAAAATTAAGTACAGAGACGGCTTTTCTAGAAACAAAACTTGAGTTTCATTCACAAAATTGTTTACTTTGTTTAGAGAACAGATAAACGTCGTAATGTCATTGATATTTTGCCAAGAACTAACATGCAGTATCATCAAAATATATTGCTTTCTTGTGGACGGAAATTAGTTTAAAAGTCTTTTCTGGGAAAGTTATTAGTTTGAAACCAAAACGATGGATTTTACTTCGAAATACACTTGATTCCACTTAGGAATTTTTTTGTGGATTTTTTATTTGCGCTACGCAACTTCTATTTTTATATAAAACAAAAACGAATTTTATTTAATGAAACAAATTTATAATCGAATTATATTGAAAAGTTTCCTTTTAACTCAAAACTAAACTAATCATCACATTAGTTAAGCTATTTAAGAAGATACGATACACATTCTTTTATAATGTACATGCAAGAAATGCGGCATTTTTCTTTCTATTTAACCATTTATGCCCATACGGTACTTTAAAGGATCATTAAAATAACTTGTTATGAATTTAAATTAATACATCAATTAACAGTGGCACAATTTAGATTGAGTTATTGGTTATTGGATGATACCTTAATTTCTCGTATTCCAAAAGCGTTATTGGTTGAACAAATAAAAATAAAAATATGATTTAATTTTCATTTGCATATTCTGAGCTTTATTGAAGTTGAAGGATTTAGGGCGGACGTTTTAGTTCAGAAATATCTCTATATTTCTATTGTAAGTGCATTAAATTTGTAAATTTCTTAATTCTATAAAATACTAAAAAATATTTTTTATTTTAAATAAAAGATTTCAGTCGAGTTATAAATATTGCAAAAAATCCCTGTAAATTCAAATTAAATTAATTAATTTTATTTGGCAAAATCTATCTAAAATTTATTAAATGTTTGTGTATATCTTCTAAAGTAGTTTCAAAAATTCACAAAAAATGCTTTAGAAGATTAAATTTTCACGAATTCATAATTTGAAACATAAAGGGTTAAGTAAAACGCAGTTTCAACTAAAAATCTAACAAAGTTATTTATATCACTTTCAAATGCATAATTTATGTATGTTATGTTTATGTAAAAATTTTATGTAAAAATTTTATTTTGTAGATTCCATCTACCAAAGTGTTTTTTATTTCACTTTATACTGTTAATAAATCCTAAGCAAGCAGATGGCTGTTTAGGAAAAAAGTTTTCAGCTTCATATGCAGTTTCTCTACACCGCTGAGATAATTCGTGCATATGACGTTTTATTGATATTTTACTGAATTGAATTACCATAAATGTATATTACTTTCTTCTTAATAGTAATTCTTTAAAGAATTTTTTGGGAAATATATTTGTTTTATAATAAAATATTGTACCTGGAAATATGTATGACTACAATTTAAAAAAAAAATTCCATTGGTATTAACCTGTACAAGAATTTATGTCTCATATATATATATATATATATAAGAGTGAGATATTTCCAGAAAACTATTTTCTAACTGAATTATAACTGAATATAACTCATAAGTTTATGTTTATCAAAATATTAAACTAGATAATACACTAATGTTATTTTTAAAGATAAACATATTTTGCTTTTCTTAGGTTAACATCCATAAAAATGAAATTACATATTTTCATAATGATTTTATGTATGTCTAAAAGTGACAACAATATTTAGCACATCTCTTATTGTGTATTTCATTTTGATTAAAAAAAAAAAAAAAAAAAAAAAAAAAAAAAAAAAAAAACAAATAAAAATATTATTTAATTTTAAATTCAAAAATTATAAATTAAATAATGAAAATATTAAATAAATATTAAATTATATGACGAAATCATTATTTTTTTTATTATTAAAAGTGTCTTTAAAAAAATCTTATTGAACTAGAAAATCATCTTGAAATAAAAATATAGATAGAAAAAATAATAAATACTCATTCATCAAATCCTGAAAACATCAGAGATATTATTTCAGGCTAAACTTCGTTGAGATTGTTATAACTTAATAAACATTTCTTATGATAAACGTATAATAAAATAAAATAAAATAAAATAAAATATTATACGAAATTCTTTATTCAATAAATATTCTTATTATAATAAAATAAAATAGTATAAAATAATATTTTGTTTTATTTCTGATTATATTTTACAGAATTCAGAGAGCAAAGAAAAATGCATTCCAGTCTGCAAATGTACATTGTGTAGAAAATTAAAAAACTTAATTTTTTTACCTACAAAAAATAGAAAGCCGTTTTAAAATCAACTAAGAAATTAAAAACAAACTAAAATTTTCTCAAGAAGTAATTTAAAAAAAAAAATATTGGAAAAAGGTAATATCCACATATTTATTTTTATTTACACCATTGTTTGGCAATATCAATAGCATGAATTGTGCAACGAAGGACATTTTTTTTTTCCAAACAGCAAGGTAGTAGAAAAAACTTTATTGTTTCATCCGGCTTTGAATGGCAAGAAAATACATATATCGCTGTTTTAAATAAACACGTGAATGTTACAAAAAAAATTATTCATTAATTAATTGTTACCAGTTTGTTAAGGAAATGAAGTGCCACGTTTTGCGCTTCCAAAAGACAATGTCCTGATTTACTCTACAAATTCTACGTTTCAGCGGCTCCTGTCTAATAGTCTTTTTGCAACACCAAAATTTTATATATTGCTGTTATTCTTGTAAATGTATTTAGTAGAGCTTTTTATTAACGATAATTTGTTTTTATAAGAGTTTTATAACATTTACAATCAATTCTTTAATATTTCATTGCAATTCCAACAAACTTCTTAGCGGTTTCAGTTGGATCTATCATTTTTCACCGCATTGTACATCCTTTTTCGTTCATAAAGTCCTTTTAGATGAAATACCTAAAATATATTCGACAAAACTTCGAAATATACAAAATAGGGACAAAACGTTCACTTGAAAAGACTATTCTTGCACCTTACATTTGCTTTTCAGACTTAAAACCTACACATAACTGGAGATTATGTATTTTTATGGTTATTAGCTGACCCATTAACTGAAGATTATTTAGATTATTTAGTTTTTGATATCGAATTTAAAGAAAACGCAGTATCATGTAAAAACGCAACATATAAATTTATATAACTTTCACCATTCTGTCTTTTATGGATAGCATTTTCATTTTATGACATCAAACATAATCAAATATATTGACAATATAAATCTACACGGTAAAAAAAATATCTGTAATAAGTTACTAAAGTGTTTCTAGAAAACTGGGATTCCTAGAAATTTTTATGTAAAGGCAACAAAAAAAATTCCTGTAACACCGTCTGTTACGAGAACTTTTGTTGCCGTTACATAAAATGTTCTAGGTATCCCAGTTTCCTAGAAAAACTTTAGTAACTTTACAGATTTTTTTTTTACAGTATAATATACCCTTTACTTTTTTTCCCCGCTAAATAGAAAACAACTATCTTTAAAGATTTAAATCTTACATTTATCTTTAGAGATTTAAAATGCAACAAATTAGGTTAAAAATGCTTTTGAAAATATTTAATTTGTATATAAACTATGCATATAAATATATGAATTTCGATTAAAATGTGATTTGAATTATTGCTTAAAATACAGGAATAACTTTGGTTGAATTGAAGTAGAAATAACCATAGTAATAGTAGTTGTATATTTATCTCTTTAAATTATTCTTTTTCTGATATAAATTATGAAAACTTTCATTATAAGCAAGTTTTATGAACTTCAGTTAAGTCCACGAATTTATTTTTTTGTACTTAATCAGTGTTTATTAGAGTCTTTAACTATAATTATTCGTTTATTTAGCACGTTTGTGAGCATGGAAATATTTTGCGTGGGTTTTATAATTTGTTTTAAATATATAGCTAAAATAAATTATAATGTTCTAATTTTAAAAAATTCAATGAAACATCATAAATTTAACCAATAATTAATAACACATCTAATGGTATTTAAGAAAAATCGTATTTAAAATAATTGCTTAGTTATTATAATATTGTTTAGTTTGAATGTAAGTTTTTATCAATTAGATAATTTTAACATAAAATAACATGTTATTTCCATTTAAGAACATGATATAAATTAAGATTTCTTTCACTGTAAAATGCACCAAAAAAGAACATTGAATTATTGATTTCTTTTAATTAAAACACAATTTTTCGTTGACATTTTACTGAACAGCGACCTTTTTCTCCTAAACATTGAACTGTTTATTATTGCATGAATAAACTTCTTTGCAAATGTGACATTAATAGGGAAACTCAGTTTTCTGTTAAAAACGGCAAATATTTCTTTCTTCTAAGTTAATTAATTTTGAACCCTTTGACAAATAATATAAATGAAAGAAGCAGACGATAGTTCAGATAAAATTATCTTACTTCAGTTACATCTAGCTATTGCATATAGTCCACACGATAGAAACATTTTAAAACTTCTAATATAAAAATAATAACAACATTTTCAGCAATACCGGATATTTTTATTTTTAATTATAATGTTAACATTTAAAAGCATTTAAAAATGAAAGTTACACATAAATTATCTCTAACAAGTTTAATATTGTAGCAATCTCTAAAAAACAGTATTTTTCTCTTTCAAAATTTCATTACTAATTACTATTATTATTTCGAAATATAATTTATAACATTTTCTTTTAATTGCACACGCTGAATCATGAACAAAAATGTCTATTTCTAAATGAACTGCGTAATTCATAATAAAATATATTTCGATGGATTGACAACATTGATATATCATGGGTTTTCAAACGTTTGTCCGACAGTCGTTTGATTTCGCACATTCTGAAAGCAAAGTTTGCCTTACTTAATGACAATTTTTCTGCCATTAAAGAATAAGGAAAAATTCTCAACTACAGAAAATTTCTTAGTTTACTTCTAATAATGATAGTATTAATACTTTCTATTATACTTGATATCTTTATTTTTTAAGATAACGTACAATTAAAAAACCAATAAATAAATGCCTGCCGGATCGGCCTACAGGCGGAGGTACATCTCTCAGTTAAATACTAATTTGACCAACAAAAACTAAATAATTATTTTGAAGATTTTAAAGATTTTGAAGAATTTATAATAAGTTTGAGTGGATTTGATGTCTTTCTTTCTTTCTAACCGATGGCCAAGACCCTACATGCCGGGTCTCATCATCTGAACGGGTTTGATACCTGGTATCGGGATGGTGATCGCCTAATCGCCGCGTAACGGCGATAAATCTGACGAGGGCATAGATTTCATCCTATCGGCTGTGCCTACTGCTTAGATGCGAACTTAGTTAAAACGGTTACTTAACATTTTAATATTGTTGTTTTGTACCTGGGCTTTGCTACTCAAGTTGGCCTCATAATTTAGAACCTTTATCAGGTGACGAGACCTTCACCTGGGAAGGCACCTTCAGAGGTATAATTCACAGGTAACTTTGAGGACTTTGCACCCACGATGGATTTGATATCTTAAGAAATGACGAAGTTATGAATTTGTTTCTCCCTTTACAATATTTTTTTCGCCCACTGTCCCCATTTTTAATTCTATCAAAAATCTGTGAAACATAAAACTTTGCCCCTTTTCTAGAAGTAATAATAACTTTAAACTGATTTGATATGTATTATAATAAAGAAATTATGGGAGGGTTTCCGTTTTCACAAAACCCCTCCCTATTTTCACCCCCTTGGTCCAATTTTGCTTATTAACGAACTTGACAGAGTTTTTCTTCCCCTAGATATTATGTATAATTTTAGAAGAGATTTGTGCAGAATTATCGTGCCCATAAAAAGCGATATATATATATATATATATATATTACGAAATCTAGATGATAAAAAGTACATAATAATAATATGTAATCTGTTTTCCTGCAAGCAGTTCTTCATGTTTTGACATCATTGGGTGCAGGGAAATACAAATACTAAAACTACCAATAAACCATTAAAATTAGGTCTGCAGGTGTTTCCATAAAGATGTGAGTTTGCAGAACACTTACATTTTAATATGCTAATCCAGTTTTAAGTAATCCTAAAATTTCAGCCATTAACTTGATGAGGTGATGTTTTTTTGGTAGCTGCCTTCCAGTCTATTAGCAAGTTGACTTACAAGTAAAACCACAAAGAAACAATGACTCAGCAGCAAATGTCAAATGTGTCCCCAGTAAAGGTCTGTACGGGCCTGAATTTCCAGGCCCGGGCCCAAATGAAATCTGTCTTGGCCCGGCCCGGTGTAAAAACTAAAATTTCGGCTTGAGCCTGGCCCGTTTACATTTTTACAGTTTTCGGCCCGGCCCTAATCAATTTCTACAAAAATTCCCTTTTTTCTCGACATACAATTGAGATTTTTTTAATGAATACTGCATACATATTTATGGGAACATTTTACTGTATATTTTAGATTACTATGTGTTCGCCAAACAGAAAATACACAGTAGTAAATACATTAACGAATACTTACAGTGTTTTAGTCATCATCTCTGTAGTCGCTTCAAAATTCAAATAAGGATTAATTATAAAATTAATGTAGTTTAGAATAAAAGGTTAAAAACACGATAAATTTTGAAGCTGTATAATTGTCTGAGCGAAGCGAAGGCTAATACTCAGCGAAATATTACTGTCCGGACACTTTACTACTACGATGGATATTAACGCCATGTGTTGGATTCCAATGTAAATAAATCTCTTAACTAAATGAATCCCTAAAAGTTAAGTATTAAAATATCTATAAGCTATTAAAACTGCCCTCAATAACATTTCTTATTGTTAAAGCGAATATATTTCTAACTTAAATTCAATGACAGAAGAGCCGTATATATTTCACATTACTTTATTTTCATAAACTTTTCTCTAGAACAAAATTAAACCATCTAGCCCGAAATTGCAGAGCAAAAGTAAAATGCATTGTATGCAGAAAAAAACATGAAGCTCTAGTATGTCCAAGAGTTCCTGAAAGGTTAATCAAACCTGAAGAAGCCCAGGATGCCTTAAAAGCTCTGAATAATTATTACTTCAGAGGATCTTCTTTAAGTGTTGAACCCTCAAAAAGCAAGCTTCATCATGAGCCAGTATCACAAGGAGGAGCTAGAGGAGGTTCAAGCAGGGGTCGTGGTGGTTATGGTGGACCCCGTGGTGGTGATGGGTATGCTAATGGCTACGGCCGAAGAAATGACAGTCCACCTTTTGGAAGTCGAGATTTTTATGACCGTGGCTACAGTTCAATGTCGCCTCGCATGAGACCATACCCTTCACCTTATGATCGTCGTAGTCCATCTATTGCGCCCATGAGAGATAAACATGCGGATCCCTATTCATCATCTTTGAGAGATCCGTATTCACAAAGATCTGGCGTGTCTCCTGTTTCACGTGATTTGTATGAAAGAAGCAGCAAAGCAACATTTCTTTGACACAGTTAAGGTACCGAAAAGATTTAACTTGTAATTTTAAATTGTTGAGTTGTGCATTCCCCACAACTCAAGGTGGGAGTATGTTACGTAATGACTAACTTTATCTTTCATCCATGTATCAGTCACCTGCATAATTATTTAACCGGTTGTAATTGCATTGTTTCAATATCTGAAGATACAATTACCTACTTTTAATTTTACCATTAAAAGTAGGTAATTGTATCTTCGGATAATGAAGCAATACATCCTTATTAATTACCGAAATATCAGATTCCAAATATTCATTTTTTACAACCAAAAGTTCGTTTAATTTCTGTTGTAATACACGCCAGCGATCGATGTAAACCTCAGATTCATCGATATCTTTGTCTATTGTTTCTTCGTCAGCTTGGTCGCTATACAATATTTCTCTAATTTTATATTCTACATCGGTCATAAATTTCGCTTTCTCTTCTATCATTGTCAATTTCAGAATTTTTTCAGCAGCCGATAAATTACTTTCACTTGCATCAAATTCGTTACACGCTTTAGTGAAAATTCTACGATGTTGTCGTCTAGCTGCTTTCAACGCATCCATAGTATTCAACATCAACAATATTTTTTTTTATTCAACAATAATAATAATTCTCACTTGAGCAGTTCAAATAAAATTCTACTTACAGATTCCAATCCTGTCGCGGACGCCATATGTTGGATTCCAATGTAAATAAATCTCTTAACTAAATGAATCCCTAAAAGTTAAGTATTAAAATATCTATAAGCTATTAAAACTGCCCTCAATAACATTTCTTATTGTTAAAGCGAATATATTTCTAACTTAAATTCAATGACAGAAGAGCCGTATATATTTCACATTACTTTATTTTCATAAACTTTTCTCTAGAACAAATCAAAACCAACTGTTGCCAGATATTGAAACAATGCAATTACAACCGGTTAAATAATTATGCAGGTGACTGATACATGGATGAAAGATAAAGTTAGTCATTACGTAACACCATGTCCTACTAAAAAAAAAGCCTAATAAAAACCTTTCGTCAAGCATAACTCAAAAAATATTTGTCGGATTTCGTTTCTGATTGCACCAGAAGGTACCTATGAGGGTCGCCTACTGAATGCACCTACTATGAAAAATAAGTTCCAAACCGTTTAAAAATTATGTAGAAAAAACTCTTAAAAAAGCACAATTTATCTGCATACGTCACAGAAATTTGGTGTGCGTCACTTTCACCGGTTGATGTTTTCGTAGACAACTGGTTTGAACACATGGAGCAAATAAAAAAAAATACGCACGCAGCAATATTGAATAGATCAGTTTCAACCACGTGATCACAAACCTTGCAGCAACCCGTGGCAACCAGTTTTGATGGGCAAACAAATAATAATACAGTATTCCGTACCACGGTGACCGTTTTGAACCTTTTGTATAAAATCTGGCATGTTGTATGACATACAATTGTGGATGATTAAAACAAAAGACATGAGTGTTTATTGATCCGGAGGTTATCTTTCTCTGGATGTCTGTCTGTCTATCATACAGCATGCAATTTTCTTGTAAAGGATGATATTATTATGCAGTAAAATCTCCATAACGGACACACCCGATTAGTGGACACCTCTATTTAGCGGGCATTTTTTCGATTACCAACCCTTAAATAACTGTACATTTTTTTAGTCTCAGTAGCGAACACCTCCAAATAGAGGACAAATTCTGCCCACCCGAGGAGTTCGCTATTCAGAAGTTTTACTGGTAAAACCTCCATAGCGGACACACCCGATTAGCAGATACCTCTATTTAGCGGACATTTTTTCGATTACCAACTCTTAAATAACTCTACATGTTTTACTCTCAGTAGCGGTCACCTCTAAATAGAGGACAAATTCTGCATTGTCGGGGTGTTCGCTATTCAGAGGTTTTACTGTATATAATATTGATAATTATTACACAGGGGCGCACAAAAAATAATATGAATATATGAAACGAATATAAACTAAATTCGGGATTGGTAGATCGCTGATGGTAATGTAATTTTAGGATGTTGTTACAGCCGGGCGTTAAAATTCCCCAATGTTGCAGCACCTTTCGTAGCTCCTATGTTTGGCGGGTAAAACTCCGTAACCAGGTAAGCTAGAAGCATGATTCCGGTCTCATTCTCTTCCTCTTCATAAAACGAAATTTTTGATATATTGTGGGCTTATTTTCATGAATTTATTCAAAAGATATGGTTTTTTAAAGTTTCTGTTAATCTCGCCCCAGCGATTTTCGCTTTTCTGACTTCTCGAGCTTTTAGTACTACATACACTTGTGTTAATTTTTTTATGTTGTTTTATTATTGTTCTATACTTAAATACGAGCATTTTAAGCTATTATACATGTCTCTACGACTGTTATTAACCCAGATACAATTTTTTGAATTTTTGCAGTTGTAGTGCAAAATAGCGCCATTTTCAAAAAGCCACTTTTTCATGTACTTATTGTGTATATATAACGTATTGTTAACTGTTTTTTGTTGCATGATTTGTGTTCATTAGAGCTTTGTCTTTCATTTAGTACTTATTTCATCAAGTTATCTGCAGTATTAAATTTTGTATGAGCATTTGATTAAGCATCACTTTTTTACTTTGGCAATTTTTTTTTTCCCCATGGTGGCGTCACCTCTTTTGCTAAGTCTGTAAAGTTGTCATATCTAAATATATTTGACAAACAAATGCCACGGCACTAAACTTTGAAATGTATTCTTTCTTCCGTGACCACTTTTGTATAGTTTTGAGCACCCCAAGTATTTTAAATAAATTTTTCAAAAAATGCTGTTTTGACACCTGTCACGTTGGCGTTTCCTATACAAATACATGGGAAACGGCCGTTTGTTTACCTTTTTATAATAGCTTAAAAGTTATCAAGATTAACTTTTTTTGTCTAACAAATGCCATCTCTGATAACTCTAGACCTTCTAGTTTGCTCCGCCGTCACTTACGTTATTCTAAGTTAACTATTAATATTTTTAAAAATTCTTTGAAATTGTGTCGTTTTGCTATCTCAACATTTTGATTTCCTCATAGGTTAACATTAGGAGTGACCTTTTTTCAAAAAATCAAATAAAATACTTAAAATTGAGTTATCGTTTAGTGTAGTGGTTTTTCGGAAAGATAAGGCTCTATTTTTTACTCCGCCTCCATCCTCGTTTTTTTAAATTGACTAGAAGTATTTTTAATTAGCTCTTAAACTTTTATATTTTCTGAAATCTCAAGATTGATTGATTAATTGATGCAAATACCTAGATTTATATCCCATATCTGAAAGGAGTTTTATTCGATGGAGTGGAGCATACGCAACTTAATTATTTTAAAGAATAAGAGTATATTCACGAATACCAAGTGTCACATTTAAAGTATTAAAAAAAAAAAAAAAAAAAAAAAAATTCATAGTGGCGGTTACCACTTATTAAGTCAGTTTTACAGTAAAACTGAGCATTTATAGTCTGTATTTACGGAGTCTCAATCTAAATACCTTCCCACCCTTAGATTCTTAGCCCTTTGAAGGTCTGCGGGTTTCAGAGCAACACGTCATTTATTTATTATTTATTCTGGTTTATCATTAAATTTTTAAGATTGTTTTTTTACCCTTAAATAATGACTTTAGAGGCTCGTCTTCCCTATTCGGACTAATTTGGGCACGCCGCATCGAATGGCATACATTGTTTTTCTCTATCTTTGTCGGAGGGGGGAGGGGGGGGGGTATTCTTTATTTTATTTCATTTTATTTTATTTTTTAGGCACTTGTAATAACTTGTTGGAAAGATCTTGGTCTAAGCTTCTCGTAACAGTTATCAATTTTAAGTTTAATTTACTTTTGTGCCGTTAGGGGTACCCTCTGATGAATTGCGGGCTCCAGTGCAATTAATTCACATTTATTTTGCTTTTTTATTAAAATTTTTAAATTGTTTTTTCACCCTTAAATATTGTGTTTAGAGGCTCGTCTTCCCTATTCGGACTATTTCGGGCACGCCGCATCGATTGGCATGCATTGTTTTTCTCTAGCTATGTCCGGGGGGGCGGAGTTAGGGGGGGAGGGGGCATTTTCTTTAAATATATTTTTATAGGCACTTGTAATACCTTGTTGGAAAGGTCTTGGTCTAAGCTTCTCGTAACAGTTAACTTTTTTAAGTTTAACTCAATTTTGCGCCGATAGGGTGCGCCATAAGCCTTCATTTCTCCCCTTATTACTCCTCCACCACATGTGCAGGGATTAATAGTTTTTTTTTCTTCATTTATTAGCCTTCTAGGATCCCTTGTTTTGCCTTCCCACTCTTAATTCCCTTCCACTTTGAAGGCCCGCAGGTATTAGCGCAGCTTCAGTTTTTTTAGACTTATTCCTTATTATTTATTTATTTATTTATTTATTGTTTTTTCACCCCATTTATTGTGATTAGAGGCTCATCTTCCCTATTCGGACTATTTGAGCACACCGCTCGTTTGGCGTATCTAGTCTTACTCTAGCTTAGCAGGGGGGAAGGGGGGCTACTTCTTTAATTGTTATCCAAATTGACCCTTGTAGTACCTTGACGGAAAGGTCTTGGTCTAAGCTTCTCGTATCCGCATTCTATTCTATGATTACCTCACTTTTATGCCAATAGAGGGCACTTTCTGCTTAATTTTCGACTCTCTTGTTCCCCCATCACTTGCATTACCTGGCAGGATAGGACTAGGACTAAGCTTCCCGTTTCTTGAGTCGTTGCTAAGCTAACTTCATTTTAGTGACAATAGAGGGCGCCATAAGCCTTAAATTTCCCATTTTTATACTTTCTTACTGCCCCAATGGGGATTACAGCTTACTCAAGTGCAGCATGGAACACAGACTTCAGTGGTGAGTCCTAATTTTACTATAATTTCCCGTATCTATTATAGCTTTAAATTAGATTATTACTTCTTTTTATAGGCTATTACTACCTTCAAAATTCTTCTCACTGGCTCAGAAACCCACTCACCAGGTCCACCCAATGTCATTAACTTACTACAGTGATTGTTTAAAGACTAATGTCAGTCAAAGTGTTATAATAACATTTCACATGGAAGCATAGTTGCAATTGATTTGATCCATTCACCATATGGTTTTTTGTAAATATTATTGTAAAAATTATGTACATTTCTTTGAGTGTACACATTTAAGTGTACACATTATTAAAGCATTAACAGTGCTTCCAAGCTCGGGAAGCCAAGCCCACAATATATCCTGCCCCTTTAACTTTAAGTGTATCCCCCCGTAACTTATTATGTATTCCAAACTTCTGTACTCACTCTCCACATTAAAATAAGTCTCACTCCTTTATCTTCCATAATATCCATCCACTCTAAGTAATATCAATAACTTTAATTTTTTTTCTCCCTCTCAAAAGTTTATTAGTTCAGTTTCGGCAATCATCTTTTTTCTTAGTCATTTCGATGATCTAGTTCACTGGTTTTAGCTATTCCCTTTACTATCTTTCCTTTCTTTCAACTAGACCGGAATGTGCTCTAGCAATGCCTGGTATCTACTATTAGATAGCATTAACTCCAAATTTCTAAAAGCTAGTAAACAATTGTTATTTAAATAATCATTTCGAAGGAAAGAAGTATAGGCACAAACGCTGAGAAAAAGTATCTGTGGCCACTATTTCTGTACTCAGCTTGAGCTAATACAGTAAAAATGAGTATGTCCTCAGAAAATGAAAATGAATTAAATATGTCTAATATTCAATCACTGACCCCAAAACGCCTCAGAAATCACAAAGGAAGATTATCAAGATCTTACCCCTCCTCCTCAGAGGAGGATCTAACAAAAAGTATAAAAACACCTTCACAGCCAGTCATTAAAAGGAGATCGAGAAAACCGCATACACCTATACAAAGCAACAAATTACAAAATTTTGACACAGCAATGCAAAAAATCATGAGCATTGAGGAGAAGATAGAAATGATGGACAGATTACTACGAAAACATGATGGAAAGTGCGAGATAGAGGCAGCAAAATATCGAGAAAACATCCTCCAAGAGTTAAAGGAAAACAACATTAAGTATGAAAAAGTAAAAACAAATTTAGAAAATGAAATATTCGAAGCAAATGAAGCCCTAGAAAAGGAGAAAAATTTGACACTTAAACTACAACATTTAATAATGGAGAAAGAAAAAGAAGTAAATCACTCGAGGGAATATAGTGAAACCTTGAAAGGAGAAATGGAAGAAAAAATAAACAAAATAAAAGGAGAGCTCCATCAGCAAATAACAGAAAATCAAGATACCATAAGAATGAAGGACCAGGAAGTGCAAATGCTAAAAGAAAAAGCACAAAACTATATTAAATCCAGAATAGAAGAAAACTTTGGAATATTGGAAACCGTAGAAACAATACTGCAAGAAAAGAATATAACCATGGAAAAATCAAACATTAAATTTATACAAGATGAAATAAAAAAGCTCTTGTATACGTTAGAAATGCAAACAGAGAAAATAGAAGAAAAAGAAAACCAAATTAAACAGCAGCAAGTATATATAGAAACGACTCTCCACTCCCTGGCGAGAGAGGAAGAACTAAAGCATGAAATACAAACGAACTTTCAACAGCAGGAATTAAAAATCCAACAGATATTAACGTTGATAGGAAATCAGAAAAGTGATGAAATCTCAAATAAACAAACACCATCAATAATCTCCCAGGATGATGCTGACGCTGCCAACTCAACCTCCTACTCAAAAATAGCACAAAAATCAATTCCCCAACATAATCAAGCCCATCAACAAATTTCAAGGAAAATGCCACAAATGTCTAAATCGGCAATATTATTAACGAGGATGAAAGAAACGAAAATGTCAATGAGCATATTAAGGGGGATTGTGGATAGAGAACTAAAAGGAGAAGCAAAACTACCAAAGCTCTCCTGTACAATCTCAAGAGATAAAAACTCCTTTATAATAAAAGCAACAACATCAAAAGAGGTAGATGACACACTAAATATCTTGCAGAAAAACGAAAAATTACAGAGCTTATTAGAAATGAAATTCTTAGGGGAAAAAAGGAAAAAGATAATCATACTTGGTATTCCACATTATGTACAACATGAAGAAATACAAGATATACTGAAATCGGAATTAAACCACGACATAAAAGATAATACTCAAAAGGTAATTTCACGACCAAAAAACAAATTCTATCAATTAATGATAGAACTAGAAGAACGAGAAGCATTTCAGTTACTAACACAAGGTAGAATCTTTATCGGCTTAGCATCTTGTAGAATATCACACTACACTCCACTCATAAGATGTAGTAACTGCCAGCTTTTCGGACACCCAATAGAAAGATGTCGAAGAAAACACACATGCGAATATTGCATGCATAACCACAAATCAGATTACTGTCCTAAAAAGCGTACCCCAGAACAGCACCAGTGCGTAAATTGTTTCAACTCAGTGGACAATTTTGGTAACCGCTTTGAATACAGGCATAGTGCGTCGTCGAGCCAATGTCAAGTTTT
Source organism: Maratus speciosus (assembly GCA_963932465.1). Lineage (NCBI taxonomy): Eukaryota > Metazoa > Arthropoda > Arachnida > Araneae > Salticidae > Maratus > Maratus speciosus. The sequence goes on along the minus strand of OZ010795.1, from coordinate 164,340,335 downwards.
TCAAAACCTTTATTATAATAGAAACCAACGTCTAAACCTTTCACAGGCGCAATATTCAACATAGAGAACATTTCCGATATCTCCAAACCCTCTTCTTCAGCATCATCATCAAATATCAACAATAACACCAAACAGCCAATTTCCATAAATACTTTAACAATAGCCCAGATTAATCTGCAAAACAGCAAAACGGCGACAGCAGATTACATACGTCATGCAATAAAGGAAAAAATAGATATATCCTGCCTCCAAGACTACTATATCTCAGATAATCGCCCTTTAGGACTACCACTTTCAACACCGTATTACTTCTCAGTAGCAAAAAATTGCTGCATTATAATACTAAACCCTTCAATTAGCCATATTCAAATTAAGAAAAACAACCATTCAGTCTTCATCAACATTCAATTAATAAATAATTTATTAACAATAGGATCACAATATTCACCCCCGTCAACAGATTTACAAAATGATCTTAATGATTGGCTAGAAGTAAAAGGCTCCAGCAGTTTATTCTTATTGGCTGGAGACCTAAACGCACACAGTGCCTTGTGGGGTTACAAAAAAGATGATGACAAAGGGCAAAAATTAATATCGCATATGGCAACGAAAAGACTCTTGTTACTAAACGATCCCCATAGTTTACCAACGTATGAATTAATTAATAAAAAGGACAATACAACTTTAAGAAAAGGCTGGCCCGATGTTACACTATCATCAATGTCACTGTTCCCTTTACTGGACAACTGGATGGTACACCCAGATATGGACTTTGGAGATCATAGACTGATCACATCGAGCTTTAATATTGAAATCCCGCAGTTACCAAACAGAAGATATCGAACAAAACAAACATCATTTAAAAAATTTAACGATAAAATTAAAAAAGAATTAAACCAGCAAAATTTCAACTTCAAAAATATAAAAACCACTGAGGAATTTGAAGAAAAATATGAAGAATTTTACCAACTACTTAAAAGAACATGTGATCAGACACTCAAGAAAAGAAAAAGCACTCACCAACCGAAGATAACATGGTGGAACGATGAGCTACGCACAAAACGTAATTTAGTTAGGGCACTAAGAAGAAAAACAAAGCTCCCGACAGCTACAGTACAAGATATAATTAAATTTAAATCACAAAGAGCCATGTATAAAAAAGCAATTTTGAACGCGAAAAAACAGGCATGGACAAGATTTTGTACACAATCCAAAAACCCTTATGGAAAAATAAAAAAAGTAGCTTTTAAAAATTATCATAATCGAGAACTGTATTCATTAGAAGAACAAGAGGAAGAAACGGAAACAGCAGAAGGATTCTACGAAACTCTAACCACAGAAATATTTGGCCAATCAGAAATGCCAGCGGACTCAATATTTAACCAGCAGAAGGCAGAGGCAATTGAAAATTTTACTTTAAAAGAACTTAAAAATGTCATCTACACATTCAACAGGAACAAAGCCCCGGGGCCCCGATGAAATTGATCATAACATAGTACGACAATTATTCAAGCATCATAAGTTTCTCTTACTAGAAATGTACAATGTTCTGCTATATTTAAATTACTTCCCCAAAACATGGAAGATTGGAGAATTGGTTTATTTCATAAAGCCCTCTAAAAAACCATACATCGCATCTTCGTATCGGCCAATCTCCTTACTGCCAATCTTCGGTAAAATATATGAAAAACTATTATTAAAAAGGATAAACTTTAACTTATGCAGCCAAAAAGAACTACAAAAATCACAACATGGCTTCCAAGAAGGTCGTTCGACGGAGTCAGCGATAGCCGAACTTTTCTCATTTATAAATCTGCTCAAAGAGAAAAATAACTATATTTCCCTAATATCCCTAGATTTCAAGAATGCATTTGACCGACTACCCTGGCCAGAGACCTCAGAAGAATTAAAATTCCTAAAACTAAAACAAGCATTAATAAACATAGCAGCATCATTTCTTTCAACAAGAGGAGCAATGCCGAATTGGCTGTCAAAAAAGATCCACTGGTTTAGAAGAGGTTGCCCACAGGGGTCCTGTTTTGGACCTTTTTTTTGGAGAATATTCCTGAATAAATTACTGAGAATATTAAAGAAACATGGCTTTAAGATAATAGCATATGCCGATGATCTTCTTCTAATTATTTTTGGCCAAACAAGAAGACAGTTGGAGCAGATGGGAAGAGAGGTACTACAAATAATAAGTGATTGGGCGAAACAAACGGATATGAAGTTCTCATATGACAAATGTGTAGTGTTAAATCTTCGAAGACCACGTTTCCTGAAGAGAGGACCAATATATAAATTGGATGGCACTCCCTTAAATCTGAAAATACAATAGACTACTTGGGCTTAACATTGGATAAAACACTGTCTTTTCTTCCGCACCTGAATAAAAAACGTATAGAAATTAATCAAATATCACAAAATCTTCTAAAATTCGCCGCTGCATATGGAGGCCTTTCGAAGCAAATTTTAAAAATCTGGTACTTACAAATATTAGAAAAAAAAATATCCTATGCCGCTTCATGTTGGTTTCCACACCTACCAGTCTCACATGGCTACAGGCTACTATCGGCAATTCAGACACAATGCCTTTTGCTTCTGTCGAGAGCTTATAGAAAATCATCAACGGCAGCTTTGAATGTATTGTGCGGCATTCAACCATTGGCGATCCAATTAAATACATTAGCAATTTCAGGACAGGTCCTACGTCTGGGGATTCCAATAGAGGACAACTTTCCAGTCTTCTATCAACCGAAAATATCCTCATCCATACCTTCCCCACATCAAGATTATCTTTTACTACAAGAAGGAGTTCCATCCACTTCAACAATAAATATATACACTGACGGCTCAAAATCAGATGCTGGCACAGCGTATGCTTTCTGTGTTTATAAAGAAGGGAAATGCATCCATACTCATCAAATAAAGTTACAAATATCAAATTCAATCTTTCAAGCTGAACAACTCGCCATATTAGATGCAATATTATGGGCAGACTCCTCAGGGGACGGGAACTTCGTCATTTACACAGATAACCAGTCAAGTCTTGCATTATTGGAGAACGTTTTTAGTACAGATTTTATCACATCAAAAATTATAATAGCCTTACAGAAAACATCTAAATCAATTAAATTTCAATGGGTTCGGGGACACACAGGTGTTAAAGGAAATGAACATGCAGATCAACTAGCCAAAGATGCAATAACAAATATTAAAGTACGAGAAATATTTCATCCATACCCAGCTTCACACCTTAAAAAGAAATTGAAAAAAGAAGCCATAGACAAATGGCAACAACAGTGGGATTATGGTACCACTGGCAGATTTACTTACAAATTATGTCCAAAAGTATCAACAGACTTCATGTTAGTACATAGAAACCTGTATATCTTCTCAACTAATCATGGACCCTTCCCGTCCTACCTATTCAAAATAAATAAAGCTCCGTCGCCACTGTGTACCTGTGGTGAAATTGGTAACTCTCTTCACTATGTGCTCAGCTGTCCATTAACATCAACCCTCCATATCCGTAAATCAGCCACAATAGAACACCACCATTGGTTCAAATTTGTGCTGAAAACACCAATGCTATATACTAAAATAATAGATTGTGTGCGGTTACTAGAAAACAATCAACAAATTTTTCAAAACCCACAAATGCCAATAGATGAACAAGATTAGCACTAATGAACAGAAACATGAACTTCAGGCCAAACAGTGCCTAACTAAATCGAGAATATAAAATTTAGAAAACTCTTGTACATAGAACAGCCATACACCCAGGTTATCCATAACCTTAAAGTTATCTCACAACAAAACACTTGAAATCATGATAATAACTATTAAACTAATGCACCTGAGAATATGTAGAGCTTAAGAACATCTTATTCATCTGCTGCTATTTGTAATTAATCAATCATATTCGTGTTGAAAATAATACACATTTTCGTCTGTAAAGCGCTCAGCTCATCTGTCCTATTATTACTTTTATTATTATATTTATAATTACTATTATTATTATTTGTACTATTACCTTTATTTCTTATTGTTAAAACTATTGTTAAATATTGTATTTTTTTTTTTTTTTTGAATAAACTTGCAACGCGGGATCTGGAAGCCTATGCCAATGGTGGGTTATCCCGCGTTGTAGAAAATGTAAAAAAAAAAAGAAAATGTTGTTACAGCCATCCGCAGCATGTTTTTAGAGTTTCGTTCATCTAACGAAACCCTACCTGTCTCACTCCTTTGTTTGTCTGTTTGTCCGTCTGTCACAGAGCCCGTTCTCAGAAACTATATATGTCGGAGACTTGAAAATTTGCATACTTATAGCTGAACACCACACATCAAACGGCAAATAATAAAATTTTGAAAAAGTCTAATATTTAACCCTCTTGGCTCTAACTTGTGTATTTTAAGCAATTTTTCTAACTCAACCCCTAATTTAATTAAGTTGGAGACATGAAATTTTGCATACTTATAGCTGAACATTTCACATCAAACGACAAATAATAAAATTTTGAAAAAGGCTTAATATTTAACCCTTTGGGCTCTAACTTATGTATTTAAAGCAATTTTTCTAACTCAGCCCCTAATTAAGTTGGAGACATGAAAGTTTGCATATTTATAGCTAAACACTTGCGATAACACGATAAATCATAAAATTTTGAAAAAGTCATATTTAACCCTCCGGTCTCTAACTTCTGTATTTTAAGCAATTTTTCTAACTCAGCCCCTAACTAAGTTGGAGACTTGAAAGTTTGCATACTTATAGCTGAACACTTGCGATAACACGATAAATCATAAAATTTTGAAAAAGTCAAATTTAACCCTCCAGTCTCTAACTTCTGTATTTTAAGCAATTTTTCTAACTCAGCCCCTAATTAAGTTGGACACATGAAATTTTGCATACTTATAATCCTCACATCAAACGACAAATAATAAAATTTTGAAAGAGGTCTAATATTTAACCTTCTGGGCTCTAATTTGTGTATTTTAAGCAGTTTTTCTAACTCAGCCCCTAATTAAGTTGGAGACATGAAAGTTTGCATACTTATAGCTGAACACCTCATATCAAACGACAAATAATAAAATTTTTAAAAAGTCTAATATTTAACCCTCTGGGCTCTAACTTATGTATTTTAAACAATTTTTCTAACTCAGCCCCTAATTAAGTTGGAGACATGAAATTTCGCATACTTATAGCTGAAATCCTCACATCAAACGACAAATAATAAAATTTTGAAAAATGTCTGATATTTAACCCTCTGGGCTCTAACTTATGTATTTTAAGCAATTTTTCTAACTCATCCTCTAACTAAGTTGGAGAATTGAATGTTTGCATACTTATAGCTGAACATCTCACATCAAACGACAAATAATAAAATTTTGAAAAAGGTCTAATATTTAACCCCCTGGGCTCTAACTTGTGTATTTTAAGCAATTTTTCTAACTCAGCCCCTAATTAAGTTGGAGACATGAAAGTTTGCATACTTATAGCTGAACACTTGCGATAACACGATAAATCATAAAATTTTGAAACAGTAATATTTAACCCTCCGGTCTCTAACTTCTGTATTTTAAGCAATTTTTCTAACTCAGCCCCTAATTAAGTTGGAGACATGACATTTTGCATACTTATAGCTGAACACCTCACATCTAACGACAAATAATAAAATTTTGAAAAAGTCTAATATTTAACCCTCTGGGCTCTAACTTGTGTATTTAAAGCAATTTTTCTAACTCAGCCCCTAATTATGTTGAAACATAAAAATTTGCATACTTATAGCTGAACACCTCACATCAAACGACAAATAATAAAATTTTGAAAAATCTAATATTTAACCTCTAATATTTTGTCTCGCGCAATTTTTAAATTTAAACTGTTTTGCAATACTATTTTTTGTTCATTTTGCATAATAAGTGTAATGTGACGTAATTTGTTCTATTTCAGATTTCTAACGCATGTTAATGAATTTATTTTACAATATCCTTTCTCTTTTAAAATTCACATGTAAATATAGTTTTTATGGCGTAATTTCCAATAAGTGCCTGCTTTTTATACCTAATTATTTAATTGTAATTTGAAGGTTTTTTTCTGTTTATAATAGTAACGTGCAAATAATTTTTTTTTATTTGAAGCAAACATTATTGTTTGCGCTGTTTATACAGTTGGCAGCAGTTTAAATTAATACCATTTTCTAAAATATGTAAAACATATCTGTCAAAATGCTGAATATTTGAATTTAAAATAGAAATAAAACCTCAAAAAATGAGTCAAATTAAAAAAAAATAATGAAATCTGCAGACCGGGATCTTCTATTGAATAAAATGATCTAAAAATGATTAAATTCCCATGTATAGCTTTTGCTCTTATAAATTATTTTAATGGAACGATTCTGTCCAACTTTAGCATTAAATATCTCTTAAAATAATTCTTCGATTTGAAAACTGTATGCATTAGTGTGTTGATCAAACATTTCGCTATAATACCACCGATGTTCATACATTTGTATGCAATAGTTTTCTTAATATTAACGAAGAAAGACCTCCGGTCACAAAAAATTCAAAACCGGCGGCGGCGGCGGTGACAGCGTTAATTACTTTTCATAGAATAGAGAGATATATAAAAATGAAAACTTGTCTATCTGTCTGTTTGTAATTCTATAAAAAATCCACAATTTGGAAGCCAAAATTTAGAAGAGATACGTACATGTGTATTAAAACATAGCCGAGACAACTAAAGTAATCCGGAATCGAAATAACTTATAGTTAATTTTTAATTAATAAAAAACCACCAATTTAACAGCAATTTCTTATCAAATTTAAACATTTTTTGTTATAGCAGTTGTCAACAATTAAAAAACACAATAAAATTATTACTACAACAATTAATTTTCTACTGCAAGATTTCCACGTGAAAAATGAAAATGAAATAAATAGTTTGCCGCATTTAAAAAAAAGGTAAATATTACGTCATAACTTTTCTATTGCAAGATATTCACGTGAAATATGAAAATGAAATAAATGGTTTGACAAATTTAAATGAAAATGAATATAACTTCATAACTTTTCTATTTCAAGGTTTCCACGTCAAAGAGGAAAATATTACGTCATATTGGAAATATAAAGGACGTGGTGGATATAGTATAACGTCATATGAGTGTGAAAAATGTATTGAAGCATAATAAAAACCCGATTAGGGAAATATTGGCGTATTTTAACATTATTGCTCGAATTATAAATTGAAATAAGTTAATTTATAGCTGTATTCTTTTGCGTCTGTTATATACATTTATACATTTTTATACAGCGTTTTCATATGATTCATTCAACAACATTTCGACTGCTTTTTTTAATGTTTGTTTTGTGTTGTATGTTAAATTTTGAAATTGATTTTTCAGAACAAACATTCTTCAAATTCTGGGCAACGCCGGCACTTCAGCTTGTAACAGATAAATGGCTTTTGTATCTGTACATCTAATGCTAATATTATAAAGCGTTATAATATTATAAAGTATATAATATTATTAATGCTTGTACGTTTGTGAGGTGTTATCTCTGAAACTACATAGCCAACTTAAAAAAATGTTGGTGGCCATCTCTGCTCCGAGAAAAGACTATTTTATGTCAGTGCAAGAACCTACATCGCTGCAGGAGCAAAAGAGTTCTAAAATTGTGATTTCTGCGATATTGATTGGGTTAGAAACTTTAAATTTGGTGCTGTAGTTACTTTTAAGATGTAAATACTCGTAATGAACGCTCTCTAAAAGGTTCAATTTTACGGATAAACGTAAAAATTTCTAGAAAGGTTCTAAACTATGATTTATTTGGAATACTGAAATTTTTGGGATACTGTTGGGGTTAGAAACTAGAACTTTGGCATAATAGTAATTAATAAGATGTAAATGCTCGTTGTAGAACGAATTCTAAAAAATAGAAAGACTAAACAAAGCGGAAAAAGATCTAAAGATGATCTAAGTAACGAAGAACATGGAACTGTTAGGAATATAAACATGAAAATTGACATGGCTGTATTTATCATGACGTAAATTCTCGCAATAGAACAATTTTTAAAAATGTCGCTATAAAAAACAGTGCAGAAACAAAAAACTTTCAAAAATTTTCTATTTCTCTGTTACTGCTGAGCCCAAAATCTTGAAATTTTGCTTCGGGTTAGTTTTAAAATATACAATTGTCTCTATGAATGGTTTCTAAAAAATTTAAAATTTAAAAAGATGAAATTAACGGAAAGCGATCTCAATTACCATTAATTTGGAATTATTAGGTACAGCAACTTTAAATATTTCATAATGCTGCATTTCCTCCGCAAAACATGCGATTTAAATGCAACAAAACTGATAGATACCCACCTAGCATTAAATAAATTGTGTAAATATTGAATAAAGATCTGTATGAAACAGTGAGTAGGTTGCCCGAAAGTACTTGTTAAAGTGTTACTTCTCTAGACTTTTCTCTCTCTCGCCAAGGCCACTAACAGAGGGAATGCCGTTTTAAATGTGATATGAATTTTTTATCCGATTCATTTTTCTAGACATTTTATCATAAGGTCATATTCTCAATTATCATTAGTAGATTTTTTATATATTAACTTATTCTGGTGAAATTTTGTAATCGGGTTCATATTGGCGTATGTTAGCTTGCATGATTTGCTGAATAAATATGTATGGATTTGTAAATTACTTCAAATGACACTTTGACAGGTCAAAAGTTATGCAGACGATATATTCAGATCTTGTGTCATACTTTATGTTGTCATCATTGCCGATTTCTTTTATTTAATACATGCTAAATACAGATCAACTTGTGCAGAATATGTTTGAAAACAAAACAATACAGCGTATGTAGTGGCCAGCATACACTCATCATTTAAATCCGATCGAGCATATCTAAAACACACTCTAACGAAGCATTGCATGCCACTTTTGATGTATTCGGTACTTTGATACTATATTATATTTTGAGAAGAGAATTCCTTAAATGTTATCGACAACCTCATTGCATCCGTGGAAAACAGATATTGTACAATATTAACTATTCCGGGGGAGCACACACCATATAAAGTATAGTCCGTTCTTTTTAAACATCATATATTTGTCATTTAAAGTTACTCAAATTGGTGCGGGGCGTCTGATTATGCTCTTGACATTATTTTATACAGTTAAAATTCCGATATAAGTAAATTAGTGTTTCATTTTCTATTTTACTTTTAATATATTGCGTACTTTCAATTTTATATCCATGCATGGCCGTCTTGAATGGTTTGATTTCCCATTTTTTTAAACAGTGTATACTAATTTATATATAAGATTTTGTAATTCTACAATTCGTTTATATTCATCATTTCAATTTTTCGCAGTATATGGACAATTAAAGATAACATCTCATTTTCTTTGCTTCCACATGTTATTATTAAATCTATGTTCTCAGTAATATCGCTCAGACTAACCCCTCTGAGGGAAGTCCTAGTAAAAATTAGATTTGTAAAAATATTTCTCTGATTTTTAAGGTTTTTCGCAAATCCAAAAGAGGTACATTTTGACAAATTTATGAATTCATTTCTCTTCGTAAACGCGTAAGATTGGCAGGTATTCTTATTAAGAAACTATATAAATGCCGTTTCTTTTTTCTTAGATAAAAGCAATATATCTTTCGGAAAATACTGCCAAAATTAGCGTTTTGAATCGAATTTCCGGAAGCGATAGTACAGGAGAGGAGAAAAACTTACAACCACGTGACAAGAATCTCTTATTTCTGTAAGTAAGTTATCAAAAATGGAAAAAAACTATTTGATTCCGAATGCCTTCAGTAGTCAAGCCTGTCAATTTTATGCCTTTATAATTAAAAATGAGTCAGAAAATGTGCTTGAAAGTTTCGCATTGTTGAGCAGAGAATATGAGAACCACCTTAAGGTATATTTCAAAGATACTGTTAACGTAAGTTCATTATCGCTATTAATACGTACACAAAACGTAATGGGACCAGTTTCGTCCCGGCACGAGTCTACTGAAAAAATAAAACCCGGGATCAGACATTATGTAACTGTACGATGCTGATCTCTAGGATGGACTTGGACATGTTACATTTCTGAATTGATGTTGTTAAACTCGCATCGGCTCGTGACGCACATTTATACTTCTCGAGAAAGTCATATTCATAAAAAATGACCCATATTTTATCAGTTTTGCTTAAATTCTTATATCAGGCCGATAGGCCCGATTAATTTTTTTTATCGGCCCCACCCGGTCCTGCAGGCTCGTTCAATTTTTTTGGTTGTCCGGTCCGTTTGAAAATTCGACTTCATTTCGCCGGGACGGGTACGGGCCCAGCAGACCTTTAGTCCCCAGTCAATAATAATATTTTACAATGAAATTTTTGATTTTTTTTCAATGAAAAATTATGAAAAAAAACGGACTGTTAAATAACGTTTTTTTTTTTTTTTTTTTTTTTTTTTTAATATCCTTAATTTGCCTAATAAGATATATTGAATTGCATGATGACAAACTTTTAAGCGATTCTACCGTCACGTGTAGGACAATTAGAATAAACTTTCATGTATACTTTTGTAATTATGAAACCCATTTACTGTTTGTTTTTTCTTAATTTGCTGACCTAAAGTACGTATTCTACTCATTATCGGCAATTTTTTTTTCATGTTATAAAAAATAATAATAATAAGGAATTAGAGCTGCCACGTACAGGACAAAATGTCGCACACCACTTATCAAATACTTTGCTTCAAACAACAAATCCTCTGAATCTACAGTGTTTATATAGCTGTAATTTTTTTTATTATACTAGGGGGCTCTGTCCCCTGCGAGCGATTCTCGCCAACCCCCGTTCACGCACACCAAAATCCAAAGAGCACGCTAATTTGATCGGCTTTTAAAATACTAAATAAATAAAAAAATAGCGATCTCTCTGTAAACGGGTTTCCATTCATTTTCTTGAATTGGGATTTTTAAGACCAAATCTGCTGCTGTTAAAAGACACAATGGCTGTTTTCGTATTTAATTAAAAAAAATAGTTAAACATTTGAAAATAAGCTAATGTAAAATGAATTAAGTAAACAGTGTCATTGTCTCCCGGTATTTTTTAACAACGTTATAAGATAGTTATTTTAAATAATTCATTTTAAATGTATCGTTTTAAATCTGACGTAATTTACACCAAAATTTTATTTCTCTTATTGATATTCAAGTGAAAATACTTTTGTTGTTAGAAGGAAATATTATTTGCGCTGTCTTCGAATTCACGATAATTGTTGAAAAGATTATCTCAAAATATCTCGCGCAAATATATTTTTTAATTTAAATTGTTTTGCCATATTTTTTGGCCATTTTAAATATAACGTAATTTCCTCCATTTACAAGTTTTAAGGCATAATAAATTTTTATTTTAACATTTTGCTTCTCTTTTAAAATTCAAGTGTAAATATGGTTCTTATGAAGTAATATTCCTGCATTTAACATGTAATAATTTAATTCTAATTGTAATTTTATTTCTGTTTATAATAGTCACTTGTAAAAAAAATTTTAATTTGAAGTAAACATTATTGTTTGCGCTGTTTATACAATTGCTAACAGTTTAAATTAATAACAATTTGTAAAACATATAAAAAATATCTCTCGAAATGCTGAAAATTTGAATTTAAAATAGAAATAAAACCTAAAAAAATAAGTCAAATTAAAAAACTAAATGCAGTCTGCACACCGGGAAATTCTGACGCATAAAATGATCTAAAAATGATTAAATTCCTATGTACAGTTTTTGCTCCTATAAAACTTTTTAATGGAACGATTTTGTCTATTTTTGGCATTAAATGTCTCTTAAAATAATTCTTCGATTTAAAAACTGTCTGCATCAGCGTGTTTATAAAACATGTCTCTATAATATTACCGATTTTCATATTTTTGTATGCAACAGTTTTTTTAATGTTAACGAAGAAAGGCCATTATTAAGCATTCAAACTGGATGCCAATCTAACGGAATATCTACGCAGATTTTCATTGGTCCATTTCTAAATCAAAACTTTTTTTTTTTTTTTAATAGAGGGATGACCAGAGTCCTTACTAACCATTTATTGTGTTATTTGTTTGAAAAAGTAAAATATAGTACAAGTAATAATTTTTCTAATAGGTGTCATGTGCAGGACATTCTTGTCACGCGTGAGATAATATGAAAATTTCTAATTTTAACGAAAATAAATCAATTGAATATTAAATGAAAAAAGTTTATTTAGGATTGACTTAAGAAAGTTACTACATTAATATGAATAAACAGGTATAAAATACAAAAAATGTACCTTTTAAAATAATTTCTTTATGAATATAAGTTGTATGGGGGGAAAAAAATCAACAAAATACTAAAGGCAAAGTATTAATGACAAAACAAGATTTATTGTTTTGTTTTAGAAGTTTGAATGCATAGTTTCCATATTTATAGTAGCATTTACTGAACATTGACTTTTCCAATGCGAAAATTGGCGACAAGTGTATTAATTAGCTTTTACTATTTCTTCACGTTTGTGGGTGATTTTTAAAAAAGTGTCGTGTTTTACCGTTCTTTCACTTTTGCACAGAAAAATAGTTAAATATTATAATTTTAATTATTGTATTTTAACTATCATATTTTTTATGCTAATTTACGTATATATTATTATTCATAAAAAATTTAAAACAAGAAATATATATATATATATATATATATATTTTTTTTTTTTTTGTAGTCAAAATGTCATTACCGTAGGTTGTCCCAACAAGCAATTTATTCGGTAAAGATTTGACTAAGTTCTACTTAAAACAGGTGGTTATAATTTTTTAATACATTTTTATTTATTAAGATGATACTAATTAAAAATATTTATTATCATTAATTAAACTTCTCTATAATTGTTAATAATTATTTAAAACCGTGTCCGAAGAAAGAGTGTCGTTGCCATACTTCTGGAAAAAATTTCATCTGTTCGTTTTTTAGAGGGCAGCACATACCTTTTTATCAAGGCAAAAATACTCTTTAAAAGTCAGCTTCTTATCAGGTTTAGGTGAATAGAGTAAATAGTTTTATAGTTTCTATAAAACAAGCAAAGACATTGAATGTTTTGGTGAGTAATTTTGTACGTCATTAGCGTACCCACTTCTAATTGATAATTAAATGAACTTTTACTTATTAATCTGCTTCTATTATATAAGAAATATAAAATCATTGTATGGGCCAGAAGATACAATGGCTTCCATTTATGCCTGGGGATAAATAAATGTAGTTTGCTTAATTTGTCATTACCGTGTTCACTTATCTCATTACCAAGTTAATTAAAATTTTAAAATGTTAAACAAGTCATTTTTGTTTCTGCTGATGGTTGTATATTAATATTTTTGAGGTAAGGTAATTATTTACAAAAGATTAAAACTTTCACATTATTTCTAAAAATTTGATTTTGCTATCCCAGAGCATAGACAGATTTTGAAAATTATCCTTGTATCATATTTAACCTCGATGTTTGTGACATTTGAAATAATCTCAGATTTTTTATTCTTCTATGGTATTTTCAAAAATGTATTGTTAATTTATTAATATTTTTTTCTGGATAAAGCTTACTCTCATAATTAAAAATAATCCATTTTCCAAGATTTAGATCTTCATTGGGAATTAAGATTATTGAATTGTCTGATTGATTTTTTGTCCTCCGACATGCGGTAGTTGTGACAAACAATGTTCCTTTATTTCTGTTTAATGATATAATAGCATGATATTAATTTTAGTTAAATTTTTCCAGGGACTTTCCTTATGTACTCTTTATTCAATTTCCTCATTTGCATGCATAATATTTTCGTGATGCCTGCTAAGTCAGAAAAATCATTCGCAGATTCAACTATGTGCAAGTGCATGTTGTTCTTACGCATCATCTTTTGGTATACAAGTATTTTTATGTTACAACCTACCCCCCTAACTGCTTCTTTTCCATATCGATGATTTTCTCCATACAAAAAGAGTTTTGCCGTGGATTTATGTTTAAACTTAGAGGATGGTCCATCACTCCATATGATTTCTTTCTGTAGATGCTTTGTGTCTAAGTGAAACTTTTTTGATAAAGAAATTCGATTAAAGATATTCATTATTTAGAAATATTTTTATGTGAAATGTCACACACGTGGCGTCACGTACGGAACATCATAAAATATTGTTTTATTAATTTATAAATTGATATTATTTAAAAATTTATTTGGAAAATATTTATACATTGTAAGATTCTTTATAAGCCACAACCATTTTAAAATATAATGCTTGGTTCAGCACAAATGTTTAAAAATACTGTCACTTGTGGGAGATAAATTTACAGGAAATGTAGCTGGTAATAATATAACTGATATTGCCGTAAAATTTCCAAACCAATACATACAATGGAAAGGGTACTTGCATATAATAAACCCTAACAGCAAAAATCTGTAAGTAAAAAAGAAAACAATATTAGGTTTGTTTGAAATCAATGCGTTTTTGTCGCACAGTAGTTTCACTGATTGCGGCCATTTCAGAAGCACTGTTGCAATTCGCTGAAAGTGAAATATTTAAAAAAAATTCCCAGATATGTATTATTTGAAGTTAGAAAAATAACTCCAGTACCGTATATAATTATTTTTACAATATTTATCTTTGCCTAAAAATGTCCTGTTTTTCCTGGAATGCCCCTTTAACAATGAAGTTTTATTTTTATTTTTCTATGTATATCGTATAACTTCTAGTCATCTACATAATTTTTAGAAAATCTAATCAATTAAATAAATTAGGTTATTTCATCAGAAAAGTGTATGTATGTATACAGGGTGTTTGAGTACAGCGGTTACTAATTTTCAAGACAGATACAGTACATCTAGGCGATGGAAAAGCACATAGCAATGCATGGTCAAAAATGCTTTCCTAGCGTGGTAGTAACAACACAAAACACAAGAAAGAAAGGACACGAACAGGGAGAGAAAACATGGTTATTATTTTTAGTGCTGCAAAAGTGCCGGGGCAATGCTGGAAAAGGCTGAGGAACTTGTTGCACACATCGTGTCAGCAGTTTGGAAAGTCTGGCCCACTCCCGGTATTTTCGAGTATATTAGATCTTCCATGCGCTGGAGATGCGATTCCGTGCATCACGCCTGGGGTCGTAATTTCGAAAACTTACCTTCATGACAATCATTGTCTCTTCAATGTAATTTTTTCTTAGTTTTTTGCTGTACTAATTATACTAAGCATGTTTTCTCCTCTTATTCTTGTCCTGTCTTTCTTGTGTCTTGTGTCGTCATTACCGCGTGCCATCAAACCTTTTCCGACCATCGATTGCTATGTGATTTCTCATCGTCTAGGTGTAGGGTAGAGCAGGGCAAGTTTACACATGGTGTACGTTTACGCAATGCACTTTTCCCGAAACGAGTTATAACTGGCGCGCCACCAGTCATGACAGATTCATGCTGCTCCCTAGTGGGTATTCTCATAAATTTTTGAGCGTCCGTCGAGCTTCGGACCAGCATGAGGAAAAGATAATCTGTTTTCTGTCAAGGTGAGTAAATTTTGTGTTTGAGAACTAATAATACTTAGTTAAGAATAAACAAATATATGAACATTAGCAGAATTTTATCCTTTTTTGAGAACTGTATTTGTATGAACAGAATTTTTATTAATTTTCCTTGCACGTTAGAAAAAAATCCAAAAATGGCGGCGGGGCACGTTTACGCATTGACATCGGGGCACCTTTACGCACATTCAAAAACAAGAAATTACTTAAAATTTACTAGTTTCTAAGGAAGCAGATTAAGAAGACAGCAACGAAAAATGTATGAAACCAAAAACTATAAAAGGGACAAAGCTTGTAAACTCTGGAATAAAGAAAAATAGTGAAAGAATCTGATGACGAAGATGAAAACTGCATGTATGTATTGTTTGAAATCATACAACCAATCCAAAAAAGGTCAAGACTGCTTCAATGCCTTAGCTGCAAAAGGTGGCCCCATGACAAGTGTGCAAAGGAAATACTTTATTTTTTGTTTGTAAACACTGTAACAGATGAAGATGAATAAATAGTTTCTGTTTTTAATTAGAAATTTAGTTTTCAGTTTAGCTTATAAAATGTTCTTACATTAATTCTCTTTAATTTTTTTTTTTTTTAAACAGTGCTTTAAGTTATAAATAAAACCTTTCAATTTGATTAAATATTTATTTCAATTACTCCTTGGTATCACTTATAATATGTGTAAACGTGGCTCACTTGATGCCGAGCCAAGTTTAAGCAAAAAATTTGGACCTAAAAAAATTTTTTTTACGGTTAAAATCACAAATAAGGCAACAACTGAATACACAAATTTTAAATATATTAATTGCTTTATAAAGCCACAATGTCTAAAATTTCCTAATTTGAGACATATAAATTAGAAAATCCATTGAAAAAATCAGCGCAAATGTGCCCTGGTCTACCTTACTCTATCTGTCCTGAAAAATGAAACCGCTCAGCGGTTATAAACTTTCAGAACAGATAAGAAAACAGTTTCCGACCATGCATTGCTATGTGATTTTCTAGGTGGACTCTATCTGTCCTGAAAGTTTGTAACCGCTGTACTGATACACCCTGTTTACATTAAATTTAGTTAAAAAATACCAAAGAACATTGTCTGAATAAAATGTCAAAAATACTTTTTGACTATGGAAAAATACTTTTTACAGTTTTTACTAAAACCTGAATGAAGTGTAGTGACATTTTGTGTCACAAAGTTGTGTATAAATATTTTTGTACGCAGCTTGTAGTTATTGGCATAAGTTTTATTTAAGAAAATACATAAAAATTTTAGTTAATATAAAAAATCTATTGTTTTGAAAATTTTTAGTTATCCCAAAATGAATAACGATTTTTAAAATTCGCTAAAAAATACATTGAACTGGCGTCTTTATTTTCTTTTCACCTGTAATATAAAAAAAAAAATATTTTAAAATCTTAGTGCCTTTCTAAAATTATTTTCCAGAAGATATTTAACTTAATTCAAATTCAACGTATAAAATGTGCTACGTCTACCAAAACCTTTACACTACAATAAGTCAGGCATTAATATGTAGCACACGTATATAAAATATTTATTTTGTTGCATTTTACGGAAAATTATCCATACCGCTGAATTCTCCTCTGAGTAAAATTATGTACAGAAGTATCTGAAAATGTTATTCAAATTTTAGCCTTTGTTATTTAATACATATTTTCTAGTTCATGAATGTTTATAAGCATAACCACAGTATCCTGAATTTTAAAAACTTGCAATCGTTGAATATGCATTTTTTTTTTTTTTTTTTTTTTTTTTTTTTTTTTTTATACTGAAAATATTTCTACTAATGTAATTTTTGTGAATAACTCGTGAATTTGTGTACGTGGTTCGTTTTCACATGTAAGTTTCTTCAACATTCTAAGTTATTTTTCCTGTCGAAGTGTGAATGGAATCTGTTGATTTAAACGACCATATTCATTTAAGTTGCTCAGTTGCGAGTTTTTAGGCAAATATGTAATCAGCTGACATTTTTTAAAAATCTATAATTAAAATTGACAATCTGTTCATTTTATTTACGATATTAAAATATATATAAGTCTTGCATATTAAAATTTTAATTAACGTAAAATTTTAATTAATAAGGTAAATTGGGTGAAGATGCCGTAGTTCTTGACTTTATTGTTTTAAAAATCGTCTGTTGCTTTTTTTTATTGTTATTCATTGATTTCTTGTTAAAGTTTGCCCCTTATGTATAATTTAAAACTTTATTTCATTTTACAGATATTATATAAAGCATCAAAAATTTTGTTTTTGTAAACACTTGCATTTCGGGGTCTTACCCATACATATGGGTAAGATGGGCAATTATCTAGGGTTAAAGTGCCTTGTGGAAGTTCAATGTAAACAGTAATTTTTGTAAAGCAGTTTAAAACGTAATTGGACGAATAAAAGTAGCTTTAATATTTTAGACATACAAAAGTTGTTAACTTATTTAATATTAAGAAATTACAAAATTATGAATGTAACAAACGTTGGCACTTTAATAAAAGAACAAACTAATATTTGAAAAACAAAAAGTTAGGTTCTACTTAACATTTAAAAGAATTATGGCGCTTAAGTGTGCCTATTTTTAAACATTATAATATGTTTAAGTACGATTCAGTCACTGTGATAAAGTACTTCACCGTGCAGCTTTTTTGTTGGTGTTTTTCGTATTCCCCTTTGTTCTTTTCTGCTATAACTTAGATCTGCCACTGACTGCACATTTGTTTAGGAACTTTCAGCAACTTTTATGTAACCAGCAAAATGAATGCAACAACTGAATGCGTGATCCAATCACATTTTTCAAATGTCTTATTGCACTCTGCTAGACATTCTGAACATTGATTCTCTTATTAACTTAAAAAAATTCCCCATCTTCTGAATCGTGGTAGGAAATTTAATCCGTTATCATTTCAAAGCAGATCAAATTAGCTTGCTTTTAGAGTCTGCGGTTTCTTAATGGTGGTTTGAGAGCGTTGCTCATAGGTGACAGAAGACCATAGTTATCTAAAATTTTATTATATACCACCGGTAATTACATTTATTAAAATTATTTATAACTGCTTTTAACATAAAACTTTTAACAATGATTAAAATTAATATTTATTAACCAATTATTTAAAAGGCCAGAAAAGTTTATTTATAAGGCAGAATATATATAGAAACCTTTCAAATTATGTTTATCTTAGATTTTAATATTTCTTTATGTCATTTTCAAAATTTAGAAAATTTAGGATTTTAATCAATGATTTTTTTTTAATAAACTGATTAAAATCACGAATCAATTAATTGTTTAAATAATCTGGTTAAAATCCCTGACAAGTTAGTTAATATGCAAGAGTAATTTAAACAATGAAGAAACAACCAGGCATTTAAATGCAACGAAAAATAACCGGCATCTTACCCCAATTGAAAAAAAAACGGCATCTTACCCCAATTGAAGAACCCCGGCATCTTACCTCCAAAAATTTTCGTCGACTTATCCCAAGGTATTGGACAAGACGCCGGTACCCCTCGCTGAAGTAAAGAAGCGGGGTCTGACCACGATTTATGATTTGTAGAAAGGCCAGGTACCGGTGCTCTCTAAAATCATAAGCTTTATTTCTCTGGTGTTTTCACTATGACTTATATAGGCAAATAAAGAAGTCACGTAAAAGATTTTGACACTTACTTGTGTTAAGATGAAATAGCAATAAAAAATACCCCTTAAAAATTTTTAAAAGACCGCAAAAAGAAATTAAAGTATCATCAGGGAACCCTCTTTCTTAAAACTGAGCAGGGTTTCCTTACAGCGCCGGCGCGTATGAAAACTACGTGATTCGACAAATTGTACAACACGGCATCTCACCTCAAGTTACCCTATTTAAAAATAGTCGGAAATTATTTTTGAAACATGACAAATGCTTTGCGTTCTTAATATAACTAGTTTGGTAAATATACAGATATTGATGCAATAGCTGTCGCACTCGAATCCAAAAATGCGTGAAATTTTTTTTTAATTAAAGTTATATATATATTAAATTCAGTAATACGGAAGTAATAGGACTCCATCTTAAATAGTAAGTAATCAATATGGCAACATAGAATCATTACCTAACATGTGATATCATTGAATTAATTACATATGATAGGATTTAATGGAATGAAGAAAACTGTTTTCATATAAATTAAAATGACTCGGCAAAATTCTGCAACGATTATAGGTTGACCACGCCAGTAGTTGATACCCTACCAGCAGTTGATCACATTTTTTTTTTAAATATTGCATCATTTCAGAAGGAAATGAGTTTTATACGTTACGCTAGTCATAATATTTTTGTTTGAATGTTAGAGCATCTGTTCTTACTTTGTTATCAGCTGCGTGCTGTATGAGAAGCCATTTTATGACTTGTTTTTTTAATCAGAAAGTGTAAAAATTTAATTATTGATTAGTTGGTGACAAGTAATCTACTCTTATCTTGCATCCTTCTATCTTTCTATATATATATAAAAGTTTTGATTTCGAAATGGACCAATGAAAATCTGCGTAGATATTCCCGGCAGATCAGCATCCAATTTGAATGCTTAAGCATGGCCTTTCTTCGTTAATATTTAAAAAAAAAAACTGTTGCATACAAAAATATGAAAATGGGTAGTGTTATAGAGACATGTTTGATAAACACGCTGATGTAGGCAGTTTTCAAATCGAAGAATTATTTTAAGAGATATTTAATGCCAAAGTTGGACAAAATCGTTCCATTAAAAAAGTTCTATAGGAGCTAAAACTGTACATAGGAATTTAATCATGTTTATATCATTTTATGCGTCAGAATTTCCCGGTGTGCAGACTGCATTTAGTATTTTAATTTGACTCATTTTTTGAGGTTTTATTTCTATTTCAAATTCAAGTTTTCAGCATTTCGAGAGATATTTTTTGCAAAATTTAGAAAATTGTATTAATTTAAACTGTTGCCAACTGTATGAACAGCTCAAAAAATAATGTTTGCTTCCAATTAAAAATTTATTTTACACGTGACTATTATAAACAGAAAATATAAAAAGCAGGAACTCATTGAAAATTACGTCATAAAAACTAACACGTGAATTTTAAAAGAGAAAGAATATTGTAAAATAATAAATTCATTAACATGCGTTAGAAGTCTAAATAGGAGAGTTTACGTCACATTTACGTCACATTACACTTATTACGTAAAATTAACAAAAAATAATATTGCAAAACAGTTTAAATTTAAAAATTGCGCGAGACATTTATTTGATATTTTAAGATGGTCATAATATTTCATTTCTAACAAAAGTATTTTTACGTGAATATCAAAAAGAGAAAGAAAAGTTTGGTGAAAATTACGTGAGATTATAATTGTCAGATTCAAATTATAATTCAATCTTCACAAATCTTTTTACAGCCAGTCAAATTAGCGTGCTGTTAGAGTCAGCGGTGTCTGAACGGGGGTTGACGAGCGTAGCTCGTAGGGAGCTGAGCTCCCTAGTATATAAAAAAAAAGTTTTGATTTGGAAATGGACCAATAAAATTCTTCGTAGATATTCCCGGCAGATCGGCATTTAATTTTAATGCTTAAGCATGGCCTTTCTTCGTTAATATAAAAAAAAACTGTTGCATACAAAAATATGAAAATCGGTAATATTATAGAGAAATGTTTGATAAACACGCTGATGCAGACAGTTTTCAAATCGAAGACATATTTAAAGAGATATTTAATGCCAAAGTTGTACAAAATAGTTCCATTAAAAACGTTTTATAGGCGCAAAAACAGTACATAGGAATTTAATGATTTTTAGATAATTTTATGCGTCAGAATTTTCCGGTGTGCAGACTGCATTTAGTTTTTAATTTATCTCATTTTTTGAGGTTTTATTTCTATTTTAATTTCAGGTTTTCAGCAATTCGAGACATATGTTTTACATATTTTAGAAAAATTGTACTAATTTAAACTGTTGCCAACTGTATAAACAGCACAAACAGTAATGTTTGCTTCAAATTAAAAATTTATTTTACAAGTGACTATTATAAACAGAAAATATAAAAAGCAGGAACTCATTGAAAATTAAGTCATAAAAACTATATTTACACGTGAAATTTAAAAGAGAAAGAATATTGTAAAATAATAAATTCATTAACGTGCGTTAGAAGTCTTAAATAGGAGAATTTATGTCACATTACACTTATTACGTAAAATGAACAAAAAATAATATTGCAAAACAGTTTAAATTTAAAAATTTCGCGAGACATTTATTTGATATTTTAAGATGATCATAATATTTCCTTCCTAACAAAAGTATTTTTACGTGAATATTAAAAAGAGAAAGAAAAGTTTGGTGAAAATTACGTCAGATTATAATTGTCAGATTCAAATTATAATTCAATCTCCCGAAATATTTTTAAAGCCGATCAAATCAGCGTGCTGTTGGAGTCTGCGGTGTCTGAATGGGTGTTGACGAGCGTAGCTCGTAGGGGGAAGAACCCCCTAGTATTTCAAATAATAGTTTTATAAGAATTATTGTTAATCACTGCCCAAGAATGGTATTTTAAAGATTAAGTTTTAGATTTTCGATTGATCAACTACTGGGAAAATGGCAATTACAAAAACTCTTTATTTAAATTTTTGTTTTATTTAATTTCAGCAGATTTTATTTTTCCCCATTATTGGACATTCATAAAGGGTTGTAGCAATCATGTTAGTTTACTTCTAAAACTTAAAAGGAAGGAAATATAATAAAAAACCCCGTAGCACTGACTTTATTTGATCAACTGAGAGGTCACTCTATAAATTAAATTTCAAACCATTTGGTTGGGCAGGTTTTGCGCTGCTAAATGAGGACAGACGGACGGATCCGACGGCGACTATAGGTCCTATGTATTTATATAATTACGAACGCACCCCAAAAAAGTGAAATTACTGAATATTTAATACATGATTTGGTCACATTGCTAACTAAGCGTAGAATCAACAGAGTGAAAATTTTTCAAGTCTGAAATCGAACCCGAAACCCTTGGAATAGCGTTCCCAGTTCTCTACCATTTAAGCTACGAGGACGATATATAGCTTAGCATCTCTCACTCACATATGCTGCTAAGCTGCAACTGCAACACAAGCTCGAATAGTCTTCATGAACACACAGTCCTGCGGCGAAAGGTGCGACCCAAATAAACCCCGCATCAGCGAACACATATAGGGGAGAGTAGCCTAATTTGGACCACTTCACTTATTTTCAGCTGTATCTTCCTAAATTTTTGGAATATCAGCAAAAGATAATTACACAGTGTCAATCTATTCATCTATTAACTAAATAAATAATTAGATCAATTTCTTTTTGAAAATCTGAAATTTAATTTTAATTTGAAAAATTTGTCAAAAGTGGTCCAAATTCAGCAACTGGTCGCCTAAGTTGGACCCCCAGTCTCCTAAATTGGACCAAATAATATCAGGTTGTTTTAATGACTAGGAAACATAACTAATTTTATTAAAAGCAAAGTTTGCGATTAATAAAACAATGAAGCAAAATAACAGCAATGAAATATAATGAAATCAAAAATCTGAAAATAAGAGAAATTGTTTTAAATCAAAATGTATAAGTTATCAGTAATTAAGAATAGAAATTATGGAACTAATTGTCAGTTACTTGAATATCATGTAAGGAGTGATGCAAAGCTTATACATGAATTTTCTTTATTGTTTTTGTTTTCCAGCGCACACAACATGGAACCGTATATGACAATCTGAACACTGAGTCATTTTTGCTATTTTAGTTTTCTTACAAATTAGGCAAATCCAATCATCACTGTCTACATTTTTCTATTTAGATTCTGAATTATCAGACTTTTATTTTGAAACAAAAGTTTTCTTTACATTATGTTTCTAGTTCTTATCTTCCATCATTTTCTTGCTAATTGTAAAAAGTCTTTCATCACAGATATCCTGCAGGAGGAAAATGTTTGAATTCAACTCTGTAAATCAAATATGCCGTAGGAATAAAAAATTCAAAGAAAATAAATACAATTACATACAAGATAAAAGACATTGCAAACAAAATTTATTGCACAGACATGTAAAAATATTTTTTATGTTTATATAGGCCTAAACTGTATAAAAAAATAATCCAGATATACAAAAAAAATTGCATGAAAATAGTATTACCTGATAAAATATGAAAAATAGTGTACAAAGCGTACCGTCCTCGAAATTCATTACTTACTTTTCGAATTTATGATCGCATATCTGGTCCAATTTAAGCAACTGAAATTGGCCCAATTATGACAACTGCGCCATTTTTTAAAACAGTTAATTTCAAGACTGAGAACGAAAACGAAATCAATCAAATCCGCGTGAAAAATATGCGCAATAAACAGACGAATTCATATATGTATATGAAAACATAACAACTTACTTTAGTTTTTAAATATTCACTTACGTTTAGTAGGAAAAAATTAGATCAAAACAGCTAACTTTAGGTTTTTTTAAATTGTCTGAAAACAGCACGTGGTAGACGGTTGCTTCTTCTAATCATGAGTGACGTCATTCTGATGAGCAGGATTTCAGCGGTAGATGGAGTCTCTTCCTGTAATTAACGGCAGAATGGCAACGGTCCAATTAAAGTGGCGGTCCAAATATGGCTACTCTCCCCTATAATTAGTTAGCAATGTGATAAATTATGTATTAAATATTCAATAATTTCGAGTGTAATTTCACCGCTGAAAATTATTTAAAATTATCTAGCAATATGCTCACATGTTAGAATACACCATGTTAAGCATGTAAAACATAATTAAAAAATAATAATATCTGAAAAAAATAACTGAAACATATTAAAATATGTCTAAGTTAATATATTTTTTAATCTGCATCTGTAAATAAACAGAAAATCGCATACTTCTCATAAATATTATCAATTTTCAAATAAAATAAGTGAAGTATCCGAACCTTTCTTTTTTATAAAATCTATTTTTGAGCAACTCCAGTCTTTTTAATTTGACAAAATTTACGAAGTTCGTTTCAGCAATAACGATGAAAAATTATCTCAATAAAATTAACTCAGTATCGCCGTCTGCTGACAATTTTAAGAACTATTTTTATTAACTCTGTTGGCAGAGAAAAGCAATGAATAAAATGTGCCTTTTAAAGCCAACAGTATAAGTAGCATTGGATTTTGTGTACGAAGCAGATACTTAAACAACGGTGATACAAAGGGTTAATCTAGATATGTAGAATTTTTTTTATGTATATACATACGATTATTATCATAGATTATTTGATATAACTTAAGTTTATTTTAACGGCATCCTCTTTTACAATATCACAAAAATTATAATTTAAAAAGCAAAATGTTCTAAGTTACGATCTCTCAACAAATACTATTAATAATATTAATTAATGTGGAAAAATTATTTTCAAAAAATCTTTAGCGCATGGATAATTATCTCACACAAAATATGTATATCAATATAAATTAATGCAAAAATAATATCACAAAATCATAATATTAAAATATATCCATATTTGTTTGGCTATCTGGTATTTGGCATATCAAGAAAAAAATATGCATTAATTATATTTTGAAATAAAAGAAAAAATAATGATGGTTTTTAAAATTAATTAACCAGAATAAAGGATTTTCTTCTTTTTAATTTAGTAGATATTACTCATGCTTGTTTTATGTTAATATAAAAATAAAAAAAAATAGAGTATCAAATAAAAGAATATTTAAGGAGTCATAAGTATATATATATTTTTTATTTTTATGAGCATGCTTAGAAACATACATTTTTGTATAGATAGAGTGTTTTTAATAAATTTAGTATTTCTGAACCGTGAGAATATCTTCATTCTACGGATGTTCATTGATATAAAAAATAAAATAAATATTAGTTGTTAACTTTAGATAAATTAATTACTTTATAACTGGTTGAAAGTTAACTGTGCAAATAATCTTCAATCGTGTTAGTAGGATTCAATATATTACAGTCTCTGCCTTATTAATTAGGTTACAATCATACTTTCATATTTTCTACAAACTTTTTAAATAATTAAAAATCGTAACAATGAAATTTTAAATAATTCATTTTTAGAATACTAGGGGGCCCTGCTTCCGACGAGCTACGCTCGTCAACCCCCGTTCGGACACCGCAGACTCTAACAGCACGCTAATTTGACCGGCTTTAAAAAGATTTCGGAAGACTGAGTTATAATTTGAATCTGACAATTATAATCTGACGTAATTTTCACCAAACTTTTATTTCTCTTTTTAATATTCACGTAAAAATACTTTTGTTAGAAATGAAATATTATGATCATCTTAAAATTTCAAATAAATGCCTCGCGCAATTTTTAAATTTAAACTGTTTTGCAATATTATTTTTTGTTCATTTTACGTAATAAGTGTAATGTGACGTAAACATGACGTAAATTCTCCTATTTAAGACTTATAACGCATGTTAATGAATTTATTATTTTACAATATTATTTCTCTTTTAAAATTCACCTGTAATTATAGTTTTTATAATGTAATTTTCAATGAGTTCCTGCTTTTTATATTTTCTGTTTATAATAGTCACGTGTAAAATAAATTTTTAATTTGAAGCAAACATTATATTTTGCGCTGTTTATACAGTTGGCAACAGTTTAAATTAATACAATCTCTCTATTCTTTAAAAAAAAAAAAAAAAAAAAAAAAAGTAACTACCGCTATCACCGCCGCCGATTTTGAATTTTTTGTGACCGGAGGTCTTTCTTCGTTAATATTAAGAAAAGTAAAGCATACAAAAATATGAAAATCGGTGGTGTTATACAGAAATGTTTTATAAACACGCTGATGCAGACAGTTTTAAAATCGAAGAATTATTTAAAGAGATATTTAATGCTAAAGTTGGACAGAATCGTTCCAATAAAAAAGTTTTATAGGAGCAAAAACTATTCATGGGAATTTAATCATTTTTAGATCATTTTATACGTTTGAAGTTCCCAGTGTGCAGACTATATATCTTTTTAAAATTTGACTCATTTTTTAGGTTTAATTTCTATTTTAAATTGAAAATTTAAGCATTTCTAGAGATATTTTTTACATTATTTTAGAAAATGGTATTAATTTAAACTGTTGCCAACTGTATAAACAGTTTCCGAATTTGCTTCAAATTAAACATTTATTTACAAGTGACTATTATAAACAGAAAAATCATTTGGAATTAGAATTAAATAATTATGTACAAAAAGCAAGGAACTTATTAAAAATTACGTCATAAAAACTATAGATGTGAATTTTAAAAGAGAAAGGATATTGTAAAATAATAAATTCATTAACATACTTTAGAAGTCTTTAATAGGAGAAATTACGTCATATTTACGTCACATTACAGTTATTACATATATAAACACAAAATAATATTGCAAAACAGTTTAAATTTAGAAATTGCGCTAGATATTCATTTGATAATTTGAGAAGATCTTTTCAACTATTTTTGTTAGGAAAGCGCAAATAATATTTCATTTCTAACAAAAGTATTTTCACGTGAATATTTAAAAGAAAAACAATAGCTTGGTCAAAATTACGTCAGATTAAAAACGATTAATTTAAAATGTATCATTTAAAAGAACTTTCTTTTCGCTTTGTTAAAAAATTCCAGGAGACAAAGACTCTGTTTACTTAATTCTTTTTATATTAGCTTATTTTGAAATGTTTACCTTATTTTACTTCATCAAAGACGAAAACAGCGATTGTATCTTTGGTACTACTTAGTTATCCCATCGACCAGAAATCTATCATTCTACAAACTATAAGATTAAATGCCAATAATGGTTGATCGTAAATGTCACATTAACTTGACTTTAAGCAAGTTACACGTGTCTACGTCATCAAGTTATTTTTTTCCGACGTTTTATATGTAATTTTATTAGTTGTACTAATTTATTTGTTCTTTCGTTATTTAAAATAAAATTTATGTCAATTTGTATAATTTGGCGAGTGGTTTTACGATTTATATAATTTGGCAAAACTGGTCGACAGGATAATCAAGTAGTACCGCAGCGGATTTGGCGTTAAAATTCCCCAATCAAAGAGAAATGAATAGAAATCCGTTTATAGGGAGATCGCCATTTTTTTAAAATTATAATTCAATCTTTCGAAATCTTTTTAAAGCCGATTAAATTAGCGTGCATTTAGAGTCTGCGGTGTCTGTACGGGGGTTGACGAGCGTAGCTCGTAGGGGGCAGAGAGCTCTAGTTCTCTAAAATATCTAAAAAATATCTTTCGAAATGCTGAAAATTTGAATTTAAAATAGAAAATAAAACCTCAAAAAATGAGTCAAATTAAAAAAACTAAATGCAATCTGCACACCGGGAAATTCTGACGCATAAAATGATCTAAAAATGATTAAATTCCTATGTACTGTTTTTGCTCCTATAAAACTTTTTTAATGGAACGATTTTGTCCAACTTTGGCATTAAATATCTCTTAAAATAATTCTTCGATTTGAATACTGTCAGCATCAGCGTGTTTATCAAACATTTCTCTATAATACTACCGATTTTCATATTTTTGTTGCAACAGTTTTTTTTTTAATATTAACGATGAAAGGCCATCCTTAAGCATTCAAATTGGATGCCGATCTTCCGGGAATATCTACGCAGATTTTCATTGGTCCATTTCCAAATCAAAACTTTTTTTTTATATATAGAAAGATGTTTTACTTAAAACTCATTTTTGTTTACTGTTAAATATAAAACAATAAAAAGTAAGCATTCATATACAGGGTGAACCAAAATCTTGCCCTGATTATAAAAATTCATTACAAATTAACCGTTTGTATAACAATGTAACTTGTTATATCATTGGATAGGTCAGTTTTAGTAGTTTTTAGCAGATTTAAAACGAAACATTTCCGGATCGTTGGAGTGGAAGAGATTGACCAATACCCCGACTCCACGCTCTCCAGATATTAATCCTCTGGATTTTTTCTTTTGGGGATATATCAAGAACAGAATCGTTGCCACACCAATAACTGACTTTGAAGAACTGAAGATTAAAATACAAGCTGCTGTGTATACTGTAACAGAAAACTTGTTAACTCTGCAGGACGGGCGCGGGGTGTTTGACACCCCATGCCCGAAAATATTCGTTTGCTATCTGAAAGTGCTTTTAATTTATTGTTTATTAATTTTTTTAATTAACGTTAATTTAACAGTTCAGTTATTATTTTTCACGAAAAAGAATTTAATTATCATGAATTTCACTACCAGACAAAATTCTAATTTTTTTTTGTCGTATTTATGCCACTTAATATGTTTGGGGTGTTCTGACACCCCAGGCCTGTTCTCGTATTACGTTTCACGACGAGCATCCTGCCAGGTTAAAGAACACTTTGTGGGAACTAGAACAGCGCTTAGACATTCTCCGATGTACCAAGGGGGCACACGTTGAGATTTACTGAGGTACGTGGTCTTATAAAAATATATATATATTATAACAGTACTTACAATGTATCCAAACAAACATATGTCTAAATTATAATAGTTTGAGCATAATAAATATTTATAATTAGGGCAAGACTTTTGGTTCACACTACATTATCAACGAATGAGTCGATTTGCAAAGATTTGTTCAAGAGATTGACGTCAATTGTGTATACGTAATTATTGATGCCAATAAAATTTAAATTTGCATTTTATTATCAAGTCGTAGAAATGGATGCGTAAAACATTAATTTATTGAGTATTTTCCGAAATATATTGGATAAGGAATCAGCTGCCAGAATAAAAATCATAAAAAAATATTTCAATACAATTTAAAATTGTGAGCAATTTTGAATTATACATACAAAACCACCAAAACACTGTTTTAATTATCATTGTTTTAATAAATTTCTTTCAAACTTCAATCTTCTAACTGACAATGTAAAATATTAAATAATTTACATTAAAGTAACTATTTTTTTTACCATGTACAGAAATCAACAAAACGGAAAAACGAAATTCAAAACAGTTTGAAGCATATTTAACACGTTGAGTGCCACGATGAGTGACAATGACTGACAATGACTGACGCTGAAAATTTACAATGTTTAATGTAATTTTTAAGGAAGTATAATCCTGTAATAAATAAAAGGTAGGTAAATTTTAAATATTTGTTCAGTAATTATTAAAAGCAATGCATATTTTTTTCAGTTTTGTATCATATTATAGACGTCAGCCATCGGTGAATGACGCGTTTTAAACGAAAAATTCGCTGTTAGCCACCGGTGGCTGACGTGGCGCTTAACGTCTTAACCTATACGCATATAATACTTTTTTTTCATGTATAAATATAAAAAGTATTTTTTATATAAGTTTATAGGATAATATTATTTGCATTTATAAAATATCAGTACTTCAAAAACAAATTTTCTTTAAAGGTAATAGCAAACATTTAATTTCAAAAAGTAGATTTATATTTCTGTAATAATGTGTATCTCGTACCAAAAGTCATATTTTAATTTAAGGTTGATACAAAATATTCATATTTTTAATTCATGATTGGTTGTTTATATGAAGGAGATATATTTATCGGATTAAAAAAAAAAAAAAATCAAAATGGTTCAGATTTAAATATCTAACACTGTCAATGTTAAAGAAAACTGTTTGAAAATAATTTATACAAAGATTGCCATGTTCAGTGCTTATGAAAATAATATTCGCATTTAAATGTTCTTGCATTAATTTCTCGTCTTGAAACTTTATGTAAGTTATAATAATAAAATTTGTTTAATTTACAGAAAATTCACCTAAATATTTTGTTTACAAATTCTAAACAAATTCTAAACAAATTCTAACCTCTAAGAATGTGTTAATGGATATAAAAATATTATCAAGCTTTAACCATAGATAGCCTTTTTAATGTTTCATTTTATATATGCATGCCACAGTTCAACTCTCTTTTATTTGTAAAATCAACTCATGTTTCATTCTAGTTCCTGTATTTGAGTAATACTGTTCGCATTGCAATAGATAAACCAATATTTCTATAATAATTAAACTTTCCGTATAAATAAGGCTAAGTAATTACTATTCGGATTAAAAAGGATAAAAAGATTGCTACTCGGAAGTAATGGTAATCAAATTCAATTACCCTTAGGAACCGTAAAATATCATGTTCTAAATTTCTTTTAAAAATTTCGTTAAACTAGTTCAATAGGAAATTTGTGTTTTTAATGGTTAGTAATTTTTTAAGATTATAATAATTATTATAATATATTATAAAGTTTCATATATAGAAATTACATATTAGAAGTATAATAATAATCACGCAAAATTAATATTTTTTTATTTATTGATGTTGAAATTTATTCATTTTTTTGTAATCTCCGTTGTATGTATAAATAATAGAAATAAAAAATTGCTTTAGCATACAGTCGAACATAGTTATAAACTTAGTTATAGATCGGATACAACGAGAACTTAGTTTTAACAAGGAAATAGTGAGTACATTTTTAGTCCAATATACAAATACTTTACAACAAACTTATTGAGATTAAACCTCGGATAACATATCAACCTTAGGCTTCAACTTTCAGACCTCGAGGAAAAAATATCAACAGATTCACAAAAACCACTCATTTTATTATACATTATGTAAACTGTAATGAGTATTAATATGACAAATGCAGGAATAGACGTGCACACAGCAGACATGCAGACTGCAAATGTTGAGACTAAGTACGTCCCTGCAGACGCCATTGCCCCGACCTGATTTCTTCCTTTCAAAGAATATGTGTTTGAGTAGTATTTTTAATGAACAATGAATAAAATGCCGCTTCCGGTCAAAGTAACCATCTGGCCTTCTCTTTGTGGCTACATTGCTAGGAATGACGTCATTAAAAAAACTGTTACGTGTCATCTAATCTACATGATTTAACGTTATCAAACACACATCATTTAAAAAGTGATTTCAGACTGATAAAACAACATAAGAGCAAATAATTATAGCACTACTTAATATTTAGCTATAACCAAGAAATTATACCACTTGCCTAAAATCAAATATGAGAAAAAACAATAAAGTGAATTAAGAACTAGAAAATTGTAGCTTTCCGCTCCAAGGTCGCAAACAATACTACCAACATCTGCGACGACTGTTTTGCACAATTCTTGCGTGAAGGGGAAAACTGAGAGGAAAAAACTCAAACGGACACTTTGCCTTTACTGACCACTGTACCCATCATCCCCCTATGCGACAAAAAAGATTCTAAACACATTTAGCATAAGATTTTTTTTTAATTGTAAGTAATGAAAGTTTCTTTTCTTTCTTTCACCAAACATTTTCTTACTTATGTACTTGATAATGTACTGAATAACAAATATAATAATCAAACATTACACCAGAAATAATAATTACAATTCATACTTAAATAAAAGACTATTTTTTTTTCAAAAAGTGGAATACTTCATTGGTTTCTGCTAATTTAATTAAACTTTCGCGTATTATTTTATTTCCATCAAGAAGTAGTTCTCAAGCTTATTCGATCACTGAGCACCATTGAAATATAGAATTTCAGTCTGAACTCTCAATTTCCCTTCGGAGATACATACCGTATTTGACAAATAAAATAAACTATATTATTTAAGATGATAGGTAGATTCGCAATTTAAATATGCAGAATAACCTTTTACTGTCACTTTGATTTGTTTTTTTACACCAAAAATGAAAAAAAAATTGTAAATTAAACCGATTACAGAGTATTTACTATTAAGCATGTGTACTACACATACTTAAGAAAACAATAACATAGACATGCTAAAAATTATTATAAAATTATAAGACAACAATTAAGTGGTTAGCACAAAAAATATGCACATTTGCCACACATAACCTTTTTTCTTAGACTATGGAATATTAGGAAACAAGTTATTTCAATTAATTGATATAAAATATATAAATACACAACATTACTGGCTAAATCCTTTATTGCCAGACACAGGGATTTGCAGCTATTGGTATTAACAATTTTAAAATTAAAATCTACTTATTACTATTATGCTGGTTAGTATAAATTAGATTATGGGTGAGGAAGAACAAACATATATGTTTAATATTTCTATAACAAATGTAAACACGATTCTTCTCGAAATGTAAAATCTGTTATATCTGAAATGTGATTGGCCAGAAGGAAATCTTTTATATTTATAAAAATATTTAACTTTCTTTTGAACATACATAAAAGCTCAATTATACCGAAAATTTTTATAAAATTTATTTTAGAAATTGCACAGAATTCCTTACAAGTGGGCACATTTTATAATAACTCAAAACATCCGCTAAAATATTTTGAAATTTATAGTCCAAGTAACACGTTTTTTCAAAATATAATACAAAAGTGCAAAAAGAAAAGTGCCCAGTAAAACTGAAGGCATTGAGCTCAGAGACTACTCACGCTAAATGTATGTTATACCCTTATTTCAAAGAATAATACCCCTCGAAAAATATGTTACTGTGTGATTAGCACGCCGCTTCCCCCTTTACAATTAAACATTGAACCTTAAAATCTAATCAGGGAATACCTTATCAGAATAAGCCTGTTAACGGAATTTGAAGCAAATCGGATGATTCTGCGTGAAAAACCCATTTATCTAAATTAAGGGGGATTAGCCTCATTTCCCCCTTTATACTTAACCAATGAACCTCCAAAGCTAATCAGAAAAGCGCCGTATCAAAATGAACCTATATTTAAAATTTGAAGCAAATCGGATATTTCTATCAAGAGTTATCGCGTTACGTACTTACATACAGAATTTGCGGGCACATAAGCTCTCAGTCTTTGATAGTCTGTGAGTTGAAAAATAACTCAAAACATCTGTTAAAATATTTTGAAATTTATATTCCAATTTACACGTTTTCCAAAATATAATACAAAAGTGCAATAAAAAACACATGGAAATAATTTAATAAATGCCGAAATTTAGAATTATTTTAAAAAAATTATAGTTTTGTCGTTTTCCAAAAGAAAGACAATTTTTCTGTAAAGAAATAAAATGAAGAAAATTTAAGAGTATATTACTTATCGAACATACAGGATATTTTAAATAACTCATAATATTATATTCGGATTTCAAAAATAAAGCTTAACGAAACTGATTTTCAAAAGTTATCCATCGTAGAAAATTAAAGTAAAAGGACAAATATGTAACCAGAGAATAAATAATTCTTAAATAGGAATAAAAGAAGTGGGGATTTATATTTTGAAGCATCAGAATTTTTTTTTATTATTCTTTTGATCTTTATAAAAGCAAAAGATGTACAAAATAAATAAAATTTTAATTTAGTAAAGTAGAGGGGAATAAAATAAAATTGTTTTTCTTACATAAATTTTTTAAATAGGTTTGTTTAAGACAACTGAATATTAAAATATTTAGAAAGAATAGGATTTTTTAAATTAATTTTTAATTCTGTTACAATCATTTATAGCTACAGGTTACTGTAGTAATTTTTTCTACATTAAGATAATATCTAATAACCTTCTTAATTATACTAAACTCAACTGATGGTCAATTTAAAAACAATTCTCGGAGAACTATTGTTGTATTCAAAATTAATCCTCAAAGAGCTGTTTTTGTACTAAAAAATAATCCTCAGTGAACTATTGAATAGTTTTCTTTATCGTATGGTATGACCAGATTCTTTATCTCATCCTCATACAAATCTGCTGCCTGCTGTTTTAAGGGAACACAGTACCTTTTAAACTACTTTTTAAATTTTGAATAATACTGTAAAATACTTAAATATAATATCACTACAGATATTAGGTACTATAAAGCAAATATAATTTGATATAATTTTTAAAAAAATCTTGTGGAACAGTCATTTTAACTAAAATTTAAATTTAAAAAAAATAAAATCCCTACTACTTTTTTAAATATGATTATTTTTGCTTACATTTTTTTTCCATAATCCTAAAAACATACTACATAAAACTGTGCATGGATTTAACATTCAAGGTTATAGTTATTTCTTTTTAAGAATTTCAATTATTTTTCCTTGATTTATTACTATATAAAAGAGAAAAAGATTGATATTAAATGTAATATACCATACATTTAAAAATCCCTGCACACTTTTGTGTAGTATAATCTAAGGAATATGGAACAAAAAATTTGAAGCAAAAATATTCCTATTTGAAAAAAATAGTAGGGATTTAAAAAATTAATTTTTTTTTATTTAAATTTTAGTTAAATAGGCTGTTCTACAAGATTTTTTTTTTGAAATTATATGAAATTACATTTGCTTTATAATACTTAATATCTGTAGTGACATTATATTTAAGTATATTACAGTATTATTCAAAATAGAAGAAGTAGTTTAAAAGGTACTGTGTCCCCTTAATCACTGCATTACCACCGTTTTGACGTTTGCGAAACAAAAGCCGTTTCATGCTCAGGGGAGGGATTGTTTTGCTTCACAACAATACTCGTCCGCGCACAAATCATTGAACCCAGGATCTCATTAGGTGATGTTGTTGCGATCAACTTCATAACAGTTCGTATAGATCTGACATACCGCCAAATGACTGCCACTTGTTTCTGAACTGAAGTACCCGAATGGTAAGCGCTACAACGAAAATGACGACTTCAGAACGGCGGGGCAGATGATGTGGTTAGCACAGCAGCCGCCAGGTTTCTATAAGGTTGGAATACAAAATTTGGTATACGATACGATGCCTTAATATAGGCGACAATTATGTTAAAAATAGTACGGTCGAAACTTTCATGTTCATTTGTTTATTTATTTTAAGCCTTGTGTTTTTTCAACATCAAAGAGATACTTACATAAAAAAATTACGTTACTGTTAAAAAGATAAAAAGTGAAACCTTGAGAATTAGAAATAATGATGCTCTACAAGCTATTTGTTATATTATTGAATAAACTGCCTACTATAAATATGTATTATAGCATTTCTTGAAAAAAGTGCATTTTTAATTCTTTCTTACTTTAGCCCTTTACGTAATTCTGATGTGAATAAGTTTTTTTGGAAACAATGAGAATTGTGCACATTTATATCTAGATATTGAATCAAAATAAATAAATCGGAATGTATAAGGAATGAGCCACTATACCAAATTCAATCGTGATTTACAACCAACGTGTTTCAATCAGAAGGAAATCTATTTCTTAAATTACATAAACACTTCACACTAAAAAAGAAAAAAGAAAGAAAGAAAAAAAGAATTTTGCTCTCACATTATAAATATTATGACATCACATTGTATGCTCTCATTATATAATCACATTATATGCTCTCACATTAAAACCTAGATACTCAGTGCTTCTGGCATATTATTGGCCAAATTACGCGTAAAATGTTTCTGAATAATATAGAATGAAAACCTTAACAACTGTAACAAGAAAGAAAATTCCAGAATCCTACATAGATTATGAAACACTTTCCAACACTACCAGAAAATTGCAACAGCATTTTTCGATTGAAGAAGAAAAAAAAACTATCTTAATGAATAATTTAAAAAACGCATAACATAGTTGAGCACTAAATTTCAGCAATTAACGCACTTAGTTCATAAAATACTTTCATTATTTTAAGCCGCCCTGTATGCCACGTATAGATTTAAATACACATTAGAGAGTTTCCGTAAATTTAATTTACGTCGAAAAAGCAAAACACATTTAATTATGTATTTTCAGGAATTACCGGTCATTAAAGGTAATTTTTTATAACATTAAATGATCTGCAGATTTTATACGCACTACATATTAAACTAAAATTTAATTCATCTGGGCAATGTATAAAATATTTTAAAGCGTATTTCCAGCAATTACTATCATTAAAAGACAACATACAGCGTTTCAGGTAGCCCTGCATATGAATTTATTTATATTGTACAAACATATTTTAGCGTACCAAATATAATTAAGCTGAAAAATGCATAATGCAATTGAAAAATACATCTAAGCAATTCCTACCAATAGACAGCAATGCTTACGAATTCTTTTTTGGAACCCTGTATACGATCTACAGAATTTTTACACATCGTGGAATGTAGTACTAAAATTTGGTTAGGTTTATAAAAGCATACCACATCTGAAAATGCACTCCACTTGCTACAGTTATCATTATAACTGAAATTATTCTCACGCCCCTGTAAATGAACAATTAAAGATAGGAGAGTTCGCAATAGGTAGTATTTTTACGAAATCTACCGAATATGTCAAAATAGATATTTTAAAAGAAAATAAAATAATAAAATTTTTATACGTTTTCTGGTATATACTATAAAAAAGTGACGTTTATATCTGTGCTTGTTTCTAAGGGTATTGCATCTCGATTTGACAAATAATGGTTCCAAATGCCTTTTATTACTCTGCTTCAACGCATGATGTTTTTTGCGTCGCAAAAATCCACAAGAGGGTTATGGGCTAAAAAAAGTCTAACATTGCAATTCTGCGATATTGTTGGGACTAGAGACTTGAAATTTCGTGTTGAGGTTCCCTTTAAAATGCAAATGCTCTCTAATATATATTTTTTTAATTCAAAATTTAAAAATGTAAAATTAGAAAAACATTCTAAAAGCAGTCTAAAATATGATTTGTTTGGAATTGTTACAATTATGAACACTAAATGTTTAGTAGAATTAGATTTATTCTCTGCAAAATTATTGAAGAATGTAATTCAACTTAAATGGAACACAATAGGTTATTACGCATCTAGTAATACGTAATTAGAAAATCGGTTTAGTTATTCTAACAAGCAATACAATGAAAATTTCCTTATTATAAAAAAAATATATATCATACTAGAAATTTGGGAATTTTCAGTTCTTTTGCATTTTTTTCTTTCGTTCTCATTAAGCACGACTGATTGTAGATTTTTTGTTTTATAAAAAAAATTGTACGAACTCAATGGAGACCTGTTATTGAAAACAAGTAAAAAGAAATAAAATAGAAAATATATGTGTCCTGTTAAATCTTGATGGCATTGAGCTTACAGGCTATTCACACTAATTGTATATTATACTCTTATTTAAAAGAATAATGCCCCTCGAAAAATAAATTAAGGGGGATCACCCTCCCTTTCCCCTATTTATACTTAACCGATGGGTCTCAAAATGTCATCAGAGAAGAGCCTTATTGAAATAAACTTGTATACCAAATTCGCAGATAGAAAAACCCATTAATCTCAATTAAGGGGGATATTAGACCCCATTCTCCCCTTTATATTTAACCAACGAACTTCCGAATCTAATCATGAAGCGCCTTATCAGAATAACTGGCATACCAAATTTGCAGCAAATCGAATAGAAAAATCCATTTATCTAAATTAAGGGGGATATTAACCCACTTTCCCTCCTTTAGACTTAAAAAATTAACCTTGAAATCTATTCTGGGAAGCGCCTTATGAGAATTAACCGGTATACCAAGTTAGAATAAAATCTGATAATTCTGCA
Organism: Maratus speciosus; assembly: GCA_963932465.1. Lineage (NCBI taxonomy): Eukaryota > Metazoa > Arthropoda > Arachnida > Araneae > Salticidae > Maratus > Maratus speciosus. Next base: position 164,302,333 of record OZ010795.1, on the reverse strand, counting down.
TGAAAAACCCACTTATCTAAGTTAAACAGGGATTCGCCCCTCGTTCCCCCTTTACATTTAACCAATGAACACTCAAAACTAATCAGGGAAGCGCCTTATCAGAATGAACCTAGAATTTTTTTTAAGCAAATGAGATATTTCTATCAAGAGTTATCGCGTTACGTACATACGTATATATTCTGTAGGTATGTATGCACATACATGCATACAGAACCGACGGGCACGTTACCTCTCAGGCTTGATAGTCTTTGAGCTAATAAATTAGTATTTTTGTTTAACATAACAAAATTTTCAAGTGTCGTAAAAGTACTCAAGTATTTTTATAATATATTCATTTAGTGATTAACTGGCAAATGAAAAGTAAATGAATGAACATGCTCTTTTAACAATTGTATACGATAAATAAAATTCATATGGAATTGTAATACAGGAAAATTCCAATGTAAAGTAATTAGTTCAGTGTGTTCAAAAATTAGTAAATTATTTTCCTTTAATAGATTTCAAGTTGTTGAAGGCAAAAGTGTTCATACTATTCTTTTTTATGTGTATTTTATTTTATTTTGTTATTAAATATAGACGCAAAAAAATTGAAGGGGGGGGGGGGCGGCAGCCCATGCATTTTAATCACCAAATTGTCGTACAAAAAAAGTAAATAGCCATCCCAATGAAAATTGTCCTCTATCAATTCATTTCTAAAAAGAAGCTTAAGGGATCGTCTTCATCCTGGAATTCCATCCAAGACTGAAATTTTCGATAAGAACAGATAATTTTGACATCATGTACGGGTTTTTAGATAGATTTCACTGTAGGACAGGAAACGAAAAAGTCAGTCGTACGGTAGTACGTGCACGTACAGTAGTACGTGCAATATTGTGTATGCTAAATTTGCACTAATCAATGGATATGTAGATACAACCCCTCATGTTTTTGCTTCATTTCGGGAACAACGGATTTTGAGCTTATTCTACAAACGATTATTATCAGACTTTTCAAACTATGTTTATGAGACTTTTACAAAAGTTGTTCTATACATTTAGCTAACACATTATGCACATTATATTTTGATTGCATTCGCGCATGCGCATGAAACATTTTTTAGTAAACCTGCTTATTTTTCATCCAATTTTTTTATATTTTAATTCTGACAGCAGGGTATTGTGTACAATGTTGTTCGTCATATTTTCTAAAAAGAACTTTTTTTTTAATTAAGAACTCTGCAAATTATAAGCAAAAACTTGGCGAAATTTGGAACTGTTTTTATAAAAACCTTAATTTCTCTACGAGTATGCATACCATCAGCATAAAAATGAACACAGTATATTACAATAAGCCACTTATAATTAATCTCGTGTTTGAATGTCTTTATCACATTAGTTTTTACATGGTTATCCAAAAGATATTCGTTCATTTTCAATTTGTTGATGTTCCCATACGGGGTTTCGGGAAAAAAATCTTCGCGGAAATATATGACCTATACTATACTTTTTACACACCTGCAGTTTCAGGTTAATTCCTCATGTATTTTTCTAGATATTTAACAAAACGTCAAGAATCGCAAGTGACCGGTCACCTTTGGCCATATAGTGTATATTAATAAATTATTAATGAAATTGAGTGTTTGTATTAAACATTTCAGATATGGTTCAATTTCAGTGTGAGGACGACACCCAAAAAGTCCATAAACTGCGATATATTTTTCAAAGAAATTGCGATATACGAGGGCAATTTCGAAACTAACCTCCGTTTTGCTGTGAATAAAAAACTCGCATACATTTAACAATTATTTTATTTACATCTGAAAGGTACAACTATCCTCCATTCTACAACATAGTCACCATGTAATTCAAGCACTTGTCATAGCATTTTACCAACTTACCAATCCCTTCATAAAACTCAATCGCCTTTGAATTCAACCAATTTGTCACAACGGTTTGAAGTTCCTCATCGTCAGCAAACTACTGTACCCGAAGCCACTTCTTCATTTCAGAGAATAGATGGTAATCAGAAGGAGTTTCAGAAGGAGGCAGTCCGGTTTATAGGTGGATATTTATACACGTACAATTTGAATTGGCGCAAAACATCTTATGTTCTCCCAGCACTACACCTTTACTCATATGTTTTGGCCATATGAGACACGCAATTCACGATGAATGTCTGCCGCTGAAAGTTTTCTGGCCAAAGAAATCTTATCACTCCTCGTACCTAACATTTGATGGGGTTTTCATTGGTAGCACACATTATATATATATATATATATATATATATATATATATATATATATATATATATATATATCATATCTTAATCGCCACTGATGACTATTTATAATAAAACATTGCTCAACGAAATGTAATATTTTTCCATAGAAAAATTAGGCTATCCCTTAATTAAACCTATTTTAAATTGATTTTGAAATTATAATTATGTACCTCAAATAAAATAATTTATAGAGTGATTGATATTGCTATTATAATATACTCATTAGTTTCTTACATTCATAATCAACTTAAATGGGTTTTTGATTTTAAACATTATCATAAAATAAATCAACGCGAGTTTAAAAGAAATAATTATAGTCATCTTTTTAAAATGCTCAAATCTTATTCTCCTTTATTTGAAATTACATTATTTGAATTACATGTTTCTTAAAATTAATCTGAGTTCGAGCAAAATTTTTGAAGACAGGAATTCCTTTTATGCAATTGTTAGAAAGATTATTAAAAAAAATGCGTAATGACATATTCAGTGATCCTCTGTTTATAAATATATATATATATTTTTTTATTATTGAATAATGACTAAAAACGAAATTAATTATTTCTGAAGATTATGTTTAAATTAATATAATTTTCGATTTCTAACAATCATATTAATGGAAGAAGAAAATTTAATTACATGAATAATTTATTTTTTTCTAAATATTGCAGTTGAATTAAAATAAATAATTAAAAACCATTACACTAAATATTCTACTATATGTTGAATGTTATGATGTAGTCAAAGCATTAGAAGCATTATTTGAACATCCAAAAATAATGTATAAGATTTTTTTACACTGCACTTAATAAGGTTAACAATTTTTATATAATTACAAATACTTTTAATTTTTATAGAACTCAAAATTTGTGTTTTTATATTCACTTCCAAAATTGTTTTATAATGCTAGTATTCCAATACTTTCATTCTAAAATTGTGTTCAGAATATTTGCATTAAAAAATAGTGTATATTTACTAGTATTCAAAAATTTTGTCAACATTTGAACAGATTAAAACAAAATATTAAAATTTAACTTATTGCACTAATATTTAGTATATTCAGTATATTTAGTATATTTAGTATATTTAGTATTGATGAACCCCAAAATTGTGTATATTAAATCTTTCGGCATTCAAAAGTACTTATAGCAAAATTAAAATATCAATCTGTTGTAAATTAATCAACTGGCAAATTGTTTGTGTGCAGAAATTGGTGCAGAAGTTCGATTGACACTACTTAACTCAACTTATCAACTTAAACCGTTAGCCACCAATTTCGCGCTTTTAAACCCTATATAGCCAAACAACCATGAATTATTCCATAATATTTGCATTGTATATTTTTGATTTACTATTTGCATTTAACGTATTAAATGTTAAAAGTTAGCACTCATAAATTATGTTTTTATATTTACTTCCAAAATTGTTTCATAATACTCGTATTCAAAAATTGTGTTAATAATGCTTAATATAAAAAATCGTGTTTATGATCTTCGCATTCAAAAATTGTGCACATGTACTAGTATTCAAAAATTGTGTCTGAACTTGTACATATTGAAATCAAATATTGAACTAACTTATTGCACTATTATTTAGAATATTGATGCTCCCAAAATTATGTAGATTAAAACTTTTGGCATTCAAAAGTACTTGTAACAAAATTAAAATATGAATCTGTTGTTAATTAATCTACTGGCAAATTGTTTGTGTGTAGATATTGTAAATTCTATTGACACTAAAAACATTAATTGTAAGCAGCCAAATTTAGTTTGTTATCGTAAAACTCGGAATATAATTGTAAGTATATTTCGATTGGTACCTTAAAATTCTTTGCAACTTTCCAAAACTACTGATGATAATGCCCATTGTCGGACTATTGACGGCCTGGCTTCGGCCATAATTTGTAAATTAATTTTAACTTGAATAAGTTATTTTCTTCTTCTTCTTCTTTGATGTTTTGTAAGAGATAGGTGCCTCCCCCTTCTGGCTGGCTAAGCTGTGTTTCTATCTGCGAACCCCTGTGTGTCTGGGAGACTATAAGAATAACTGGTGTCAATAAGTCTAAACTGGCTCTCTGATCAGGCGATATTGCTCCACTCATGACGTCAAGTAAATAAATCTTGCAATACTAATATATTTAGTAATGTATACATAACGAGTAATTTGTAATTCATACATTATACTTAAACATTACTAGCCAGTAACTGTATCAAAAATAATCTAAATTAAGCATTCTCTCATAGTAGTAAATAATGTTTTGAAACATCATACGGATGTTTGACTGCTTCAATATATTTATATCCGTGGTAAATACTTTAGATATCTAAATTTAGGAGGGGAAATTATTCCAATTTAATAATTTGGGGCAGTTGCGCTATTCCATATTATTACAAAATCAAACACTGTTTCTATTTTTTCATTTGTACTCGGTGTCAGGCATCGATAAGCAGCCTTATGTGTTTGATAGTTATATTAAATATAGGAAGAAAAGATTTTTAAAAGCGTGCTCTTTTATAATGAAATAGGCTATTTCAATTATGTTTCACATTCATGCTCAATATTCTCTGTGAAGAGTAATATGTTGAGTGACGACAGATATTACATTTAAACAGATAACAATATTTTAAAAGATACTGATTCATAATATTTGCATAGGGAGCAATTAAAGATTTGTTTTTAATCAATTAGAATAACATTTTTGCATAAGACAATTATTTCTAATACGTGGACGATTAATCATGAGAAATTGTCATAGATGTATTCTTCAAACACGGAGCATTGTTTCGTTTCTGAAGTTTTAGGAATTAAAAGGTCACCATGCTGTTTGAATGTTGAATGGTGCCGATTAAACTTTATAAAATTATACACTGTTAAAACACTATTCTTAAAAATAAGTAAATTGTACTAATTATTGAGCACTTCCCGATCTTAAAATAGCTCTGAGTACTTAACTCTTAAATTTGAAAAACGCATGTACTCATTTTTTGAGTACATACAGGGACTCGATAATAAGTAAGTACAGAAACACACATACACTATAAGAAGAAAAAAAACGAAATTACAGAGAACCGACAAATCACCATTTTTAATTGCCGAAACGTCAGTGAAGGCTTACTGTGGAGACACGAAAAGTTTTGGTTTCCGTTAGTCTGTCTGTCTGTTCCGCGATAACTGCCGCAAAAAGCATCCGATCGGCTTGAAATTCCCTGGGCATGTTGATGAGCTCCCCGGATTTAGCTGTATAGTTTTGGGTTAAATTTGGTTCATTCGTTCGGAATATACAGAACATTTTATTTTGTGATATAATGCTTTTCTATGGGAAGTCAGACGATTTTCAAATTTTCATTTGTTGAAAGAAATCGCTCATATGAATAATAGATTTAAATGGTAAATTTTGGATGCTGAAATTTTTAAACTAGTAAATCTGCAGATCAGGAGCCTCAACGTCAGCTCTGCAAGTCATTGTTTTTAGACTCACTTTGATAATATTCAGTTTCCTGCAAACCGCAATTTAAAGTTTTCAAATTATGTAATTATTTATAACAATAAAAAATACGAAGTTTTCAGACATTAGAAGCATTAAATTAACAACGTTATGGAAGGATATTTCAAAATTTTCATGAGAAATGAAAATTTTGATTTGATCATGTTATGTTATGATCAAATCAAAATGATCAAAATGATTGTTATGATCATGTTATGATCATGTCATTTGATCATGTTAATTCTGGCATATTTTTAAAATAATAAAGTAGATTTCTTCAGGGGGACTCCGCCCCCCTGAACCCCCGTGGTCTTATTAATTTACATACGTAACTTTTTATTGATTTCGCTAATGGTTAGAGCAAATCTTAGATTTATTTTTACACTTCCGAACCTTATTTTTCAATACTGGTAACACAGAAGATGATTTACATTGACGCAATTATATTAAACGTTTAGGTTTTATGAATTAAAATGTAATTTCCTTTAAAAATAAAATAATTTTCATTCATATTTTCTGAAATGAGGCGGCATTAAGGAGTAACACCCGTCAAAAAACAGTTTTTCAGGCCATCTAGTTAATGCTTGGTTTTTAAGAATGAAAATATTTATTTCCCGATACAATGACGTCATTTTCGACAACGATAATTTTTCGGTGCATAATTTTGATATTTACTATATATTTGCTTTTCAAAAGTTGTTTTTTTCTCATTGGAATTTTCGATTAAGAATTAACATTTCTGTTAGCTGTGTGCAGACGATAAACCATGAGATATTAGTAACATTTTTTTTAATAATAAGAATTAATATCATAACACAATCCCCTTTTATTTCAACCTCAAAGCGTATTCGTTTTATTTTCGATATATGAGATCAAATTCACCTTCTTTTCATATTTTCACTTTATTTCTAATATGAAGGCGTATTCATGTCTATTTTTTATTTCATTTTCCTCTCGCACAAAAAAATTTTTCAAATCAAAATTAACTGTTTAGGATAAATTTTTATTCCGGGATTGAATTTTTGTGGCAACGGCAAAAAAAAAAAAAAAAAAAAAAAAATGATTGTTAAATTTCTAAGCAAATGTCGATTTATTCCTTATGAAAATAATGAACTTTTTAATTTAAAAGAAAAATATTTGAACAAAATAAATAGAACATAGTCTTTCTTTATTTCTGTGGTAAATTCCATCTATATGTAAAGACACAAAGGCATTAATTCGTCCCTTTTGACTTTGATTTAACTTCAAACAATTACAAATACTTTCACATTTACGATATTTTTAGGTGTAGTTCGCTGCTAGGTAACAGTTAAAAGATAATAAAAGCAATTAAATATGTGCTTAAAAAGAAAATTTATATTAAAAAAATATTTTATGTTATTGAAACACATATATAAAATCCCTCCATAAAAGTTATACACCGAATTTAAAAACTCTGACAAATGTATACACAAAATTTCAAACTAATATGAATAATGTATGGTACTAATTAGGAAATTTCATCATCCTTAATTTAGCATTTAAATCCTTCAATCATATGAGCCATTTCTTTTCAACAAATAAAAATGGAAAAATCGTCTGAATTGCTATAGGAAAGCATTAAGTCGCAAAATAAAAAGTTCTATATATTCCGAACGAATGAACCAAATTTAACCAAAAACTATACAGCTAAATCTGGGGATTTCACCAACATGCATCCTTAATTTTAAGATAATCGGATGCTTTTACGGCAGTTATCGCGGAACAGACAGACAGACTAACGGAAACCAAAACTTTTCGTGTCTCCACAGTAAGCCTTCACTGACGTTTCGGCAATAAGAGTATTAAATTATTCTTATTAGTTTGCAATTTTGTCAAAACATTTGTCAGAGCTTTTAAATTAGGTGTATAACTTATGATAGAATTTTATACATGTGTTCGAATAATATAAAACATTTTATTTTATGAATTTACTTATATTTCATTTTTTCTTTTAACCGTTGCGTAGCAACAGCATCTCATCTAAAAATATCATAAATGTGAAAGTATGTATGGTTTTTTGAAGTCAAATCAAAGCAAAAGGAATGAATTAATGAATGCCTTTGTATAGATATTTGCATATAGATTTATTTAAACGCAGAAATGAAAATAGTATTTATATACTATATAGAATAATATTTTCATTTATTTATTCAACTATTTGATTATAAATGAAAAAGTTCGTTATTTTCATACAGAATAAACTGACATTATTCTGTTAAATTTTATAAACTTTATTGTTGCCAAAAAAAAATGAATAACAATTTCTCCCAAAGAGTTAATTTTAATTTGTAAGATTTTCACGTGCAAAAGAAAAATGGAATAAGCAAAAAAAAAAAAAAAAAAAAAAAAAAAAAAAAAAAAAAAAAAAAAAGATATATAGGACAGGAATGAATACATATAAACATTTCACACCAAATACCACCTAAAATAGTTTTTGTAGCAGTATTAACCCAGCACTACGAAGAAAGATTCCTCGATTTACACGATTTTACTTGGCCTTCCTTTTCTCATTCTTTGCGATTTCATTTTCGCAATTGCGTGCATTAATTGGCACAAAATTTTACATTTTTATGACTGAGATTTATGTAAGGCCATACAAATAAGAAATTCCGTATTGTCTCCTATAAAATGTGATAAAGTGTTGGTTAATCTTATATGTTTTTATTAAGAGGAGCAGAGCTGCCAAGCCTCCGGCGTTCTGGATACCAGTATTTTAATACAGAAAATGTTACTTTATTTAATTGAAACATTTGCGCGATTTAAAAGAACATTTTCTCTAAGATAATAGTGATGTGCAAAAAGCTTGAGACTTGGTATGTCTGGTGGGGAGTGAAATGTTTTACTTAATGCATTTATCTCTATTTTAATGCTACGTGAACAACGTCCGTGTAACAGCTTGTAGAGTGTAAAATAAATTAAATTATTAAAATAATCCTTATTACGAAAAATGAAACAGAAAGTCCGGCTAAGGGAAATGAAATGTTAGTTAACCTTTCGTAATTTGACCTGAACATAGGTTTACGTCAAATTTCAACGGTATTTGTAACATCACGATTTTAAATTAAATGTAGATACTATTAAAAGAAAATCACAAAAAATACTTAAAGGCGCCAAATCATGTTTATCTATTTAACGATGATGAATTATTAACTGTTAGGTTTAAAAGCCCCCCTACTTTAGGGTGATTTTAGTAAGTTAATGCTATCGAGTACATTTTTTGATATTTAGATTAGATCTTAGATATAAATATCGCAGAATGGTAATCAAAATTATTTTTTTATAAACAAAATTTATAAAGGTATTAGATTTCTAAATTAGATGTTTCAGTTTACATTTCCAAAAGTTCTTTATCCATTAGATACAGGTATTTGTGGTTAGCAGGCAAGTAAATACTGCTGTATGGATATTAGGATAACGTAAAATGCTTGACCGAATTATTGCTTATCCTTATAAATCGCAGTGTAAAAAGAAATCTAAGATATAGGGTAATCATTAACTCAATCAGTAGAAAATTACAAATGCAAAATAAATTACACAACGGGGGGTTCAGGGGGGCAGAGCCCCCCTGAAGAAATTTGCTTTATTATATAAAAATTACTAGAATAAGTAGCTCGTGAGAATTTCAGAATATCCTTACATAACAGCGTGTTTAATTTAACGCTTTTAATGTCTGAAACCATCGAAATATTTTTTCCTTTTATAAATGTTTGTGTAATTTAAATAGTTTAAATTTTGTTTTTGTAGAAAGATTAATATTACGCAAAGTTTGATAAAAACAATGAGTTGCAGAGATGACGTTGAGGCTCTTGATCTGCAGATTTACTAGTTACGGTAATTTTGAATTGCGAATAACTACAATTTTTGGAGTAACAAACAACAAATTTACTATTTTAATTCTTGCGTATGAGCCGCCCCGTGAACTGAACCCGAGTCCTCTAGGCGGGAGATCAGTACTGTACTGACTGTGCTATAACAGCAGTTATCAGCTGCATCCAAATGACACCTTTTATGAATCAGCGACGGAAAATCACTAACAGCAGAGATGAATTTTCCCTTTCTTAAATATTCTAATTTCCAATAAAACAATTTTTAAACTAAATTTTCTTCTTTAACATTTCTAATGAAATTGTAAATAAATTTGAAAAGTGCTTATTATAAATTAAAAAATGTAACAAAGATAGACATATCTTTAAATAAAAGCTTGGGAATCCCTACTGTCAATTCGGTATAAAAAAGGTGTTTATCAGAAAATTGATGTTTTTGAGCACATAGGATTTAAACATGAATATATGAATATAACTTTACAATACAAAATATATGTATTCATTTCTGCATACATTTATAAATCAATTATAATTATACGCAATTTCAAAATATCATGTACTCGTTTCTGAATTAGTTGTAATTAAAAAAATCGAGTATAAAGAAATTTTCATTTTTTAGTAGATTAATGCTCCTTTTTGAAGCAATTGTACTTAAAAAATATGAGTACATAGAAATGCTCATTTTTAAGTAGATTATTTTTAATTTTAAGTAGATTATGTACAGTCGTGGAAAAAAAAAAAAGTAAACACCCCCTACTAACTCTTCAACAAATTATCGTAGACGGAAGTTACTGGTACCGAACGATTTGAAATAAAGTTTGCTTTTAAATGACGTATATAAAATTTGCTTAGGGGGTCATCTACATATTAAAACGAACCCAAACCTCATTTCTTTCAATGGCAATACCCAATCTTAATGAGATATTTCAAATCTTCGGTTCAAAATATGCCTAGACACCAAATTTCAAGTCATTTGAATGATAAGTTTCTGAATTATAAACATTCAAAATTTAGTGCTTCTAATGTTAAATTACATTTTCATATTTTTATTTATATCTTCTGAAATTATGCTCCTAATGTTTTGTTTTTGTTTAGAAATAAAACTAATGTGCCCAAACATAAATACGCTGAATTTGCAATTTTTATAATTTTATGATATGAATTATGAATTATGAAATTAATATTAGAAAAAATTATGAATTGTAACCTACATTTTTTCTGATGGATTTAGATTTATTAAGTCCTGCTTTATGAAAATCCCAAATTTCACATTTGTCTTCCAATTAGTTATCAAATTATGCTTAAAAAACGGCAAAATGATGGTTTAAGGGGCCGTCTATGATTGAAGTGAGTAGATATTTTGAAATTTCTTCTGCTGCCTTGTTATCTAACAGACTTCATTGACTGCTTAAGGTGCCTTGATCAAGAAGGCGGCTCTCTCGGTTAGCAATGGAGAACCTAACTTCAATTTGGATACAGCCCTTAAAATGCGCTCGTTTTAAAATAATTAATTTCTCGGAAACTTATGGCACGAATTGCATAAAAATTTGTTTTTTGGCTATTTGAAGGGTGTAGAGTTCATTTATGCTGTCAGAATTGGGTGTTGCCATTGAAAAAAATGAAGTTATGGTTTGTTTTAATATGTAGATGGCCCTCTAAGCAAATTTTATATACATCATTTAAAAGTAGACTTTATTTAAAATCGTTCGGTACCAGTAACTTTCTTTTACGATAATTTGTTGCGGAGTTAGTAGGGGTGGTTACTTTTTTTTTTCCACGATTGTACTTCTTCTTGAAACAATTGTACTTAAAAAATACGAGTACATGGATGTTCTCATTTTTAAGTAAATTATTTTTGAGAGTGTACTTCTGTTTCACTAATGAAATATTTCAAGCGTGTAAGGATTGTTAAGTACATAATTTACAAGTATGTTATAGGTGAGAGATTTTACGTTTAAACGTGACAAAAACTTTGTCAGGGAAGAAAGGCTGTAAGACTATTAAGGGGTCTTGTATCATTTAAAGGCGTCGAAAATTAACGAAAAACTTCAAAGTTTGAATTAGTCTATCTTCAAAGGCTTTTTACGTATAAACATGACATTTTGGATATTGATTAAACAGATTATGTTTTCTAATATGCTGTCATTAAAAATTTATTAACCTTTTACAGAATTTGTGTATTGTTGAAATAAAAATAGCTCTTTTTTACGCCATAAGTCATTGCGCGCATGATATCTTAAGAAAGTATGTATGAATTGGCATGAAATTTGGTAAAGATACTAAACATATATGTGTGTTTAAAATGATCTACAATTAGGCTAAAATTATTTCATTAACTATATTAAAAAAAAACGTTTTCGTAAAAAAAAATAATAAATTTGTGTTTTTAATGAATAAAAATAGTTATAACTAAAAATATTACCATTGTAAATAATTAAAAGTAGATCATTTTAAACACACATATTTTTTTAGTATATTTACCAAACTTCATGACAATCTATACATACTTTCTCAAGAATTCATGCGCGCAATGACTTATGGGGTAAAAAAAGAGCTATTTTGATTTCAACAATACACAAATTCTGTAAAGGGTTAATATATTTCTGTTGGTAGTATAGCATAATCTGTTTAATCAATATCCAAAATTTCATGTTTATACATAAAAAGGTTTTGAAGATAGACTAATTCAAACTTTGAAGTTTTTCGTTAAATTCCGTCGCGTTTAAAATGTACAAGATCCCTTAAATTCTATTTGTTGGAGTAAGGATATCTCTAGGAAATGAGAGTATAATATATGCAATTCAATCGCAAAGAACATATTGTAAAATGAAGCAAAAGGAGGGAGAGCTATGAAGAAATAATTTAGCGCCACTAGAAATGGATGCCCTGTGAATATCAATAATAGAAATAATAAGAAATGAAAGAATCAAGGAAATGAAGAAAATAAAAAGACCGTATCAGATGATATTAAAACAAAGCAATTATTCTGGTACGGGCATGTTAAGAAGTGAGTGATGAAAGACAATCCAAATTGCATTTAATTATAAAACAAATAAAACTAATCAGATATGGCAATCCAAAAACTCTCTTCTATCTTATACATGTTAATATTTCCTGAAAAATGTAGCTCATCAGTGCCACCGGTTAGGTTATTTACACAAAAATCTGGTCAGCAACAACTTATGCCAAGTTGCAACAGAATCTGAAATTTGATGAAAAACCGTGCACTAGTTTTTGAGATAGAACTATTGCGGAAATAGTAAAACTGTCTACGTAGGAGTGCCATCCGTTCACCGATTTACTCCAAAATCTAATCTGGCATATTTATATCAGGTACTAAGTGAATCTGAAGTTTGATAAAAATTCGCGCATTAGTTATTGAGAAAGAGCTATAGAGGAAATTCCGAAAAATGAAGCATAGCAGCGCCACCCTTTGAGCGATTTACACAAAACAAAAACAGCACTAATTGATATCATGGTATACCTGAATCTGAAGTTTGATGAAAATTCGCGCATTAGTTATTGAGAAAGAGCTATAGTGGAAATTCTGAAAAATGAAGCATAGCAGCTCCACTTGTTGAGCAATTGACACCAAAACATAATCAGCAGTAATTCATACCAAGTTATACCTGAATATGAAGTTTGTTTAAAAATCCGAGCATTAGTTCCTGAGGTAGGACGACTATTGCGGAAAACAAAACAAAAATAAACAGCATAAAAGCGCCACCTCCCAGCAAACACAGAGCTATCGGTAAACAATCGGCCGACAGCCGCTTTGCCGTTACCGGCACGATACCAGCTGCCGTACCGGTTCCGTATCTTTTTCGACACGCCGGGCGAGTGACGCCCGACAGATAGGCGTACAGCCTGTCCAGTATCGTCAAAACGCTATGCCGACAGCACGCCGATAGTTATCTATACGAATGCCGGTCGCAGCCCGACACCAGCATCAATTGAAAAAAAAATCTGTTTTGAGCCATCGCGGAAAGCATATTTGAAAAAAACGTGTTTCTGCGTAAGATGAGGTTGGGTTTGATCTAAGGAACTCAAGGGCAGGAAGTAGACGCCTTAACCACTTGATCAGGAGAGGATTGTATGAGGTAATAAGGGGAAGTCTTATCTATACGTAATGGTTTGTCATTAAACGTAAATGGTAGATGGGAAAGTTGTTAGAATTTTGAAGTGTTTTTATTTTATTATTTATTTATTTATTTATAATTGTCTTACGCGTTTGTATTTAAAAGTTACATAATTTAATATTTAAATGAATGAAATAAATATCTTAGTGAATTCGTTAAAGAAAAGGAATTTAAGAATAATTTTAAGTTTAATTAAGATATAGATATAATTAAGAATAATTAAGAATAGGTATAAATTTAAGAATAATTAAGTATTAAAAAAATATTTTTAGAGGTCTTGTTCAGTTAATCAAATTTTCTTATTAGGATTATAATGTAATTACATGCGTTGCGTTAATTTATAAAATATATATTTTTAACATGGAAAAATTTATTTTAATAAATAAAAAGTTAGTAATTATTAACTTTTAATTAGAATAAGAATTCATTTTATGTCGTTTTGATGATTTAAAGTAGAACATATATTTAATGAGTATGTTGCGATATTAATTTGTTACTTATCAATATTTTTAACTTAAAAATAAAATAAAAATATTAATTTACATTTTTTTTTCTTTTGGGAGATAATTTTTAAATGGGCATATTTCTGAATCTTTCTTATAAATTTAAGAATGCTTATTAAATAAAATAAGTGACTTTCAGAGGTTTTTCTCTTAATAAAATTTTCTCTTTAGGAATTATAATGAAATTAAATGCGTTAATTTAAGAAATATACATTTGTTACATAGAAAAGCTAATTTTAATAAAAAAAGAGGTTGGTAATTAATCACTTTTAATTAGAATAAGGGTTCATTTATTATCATTTGATGATTTACTGTAGAATATATTTTTAGTGATTAAGTAGCAAAATGATTCTTTTACTTATCAACATTTTTCTAATCATCAAATAAAATAGAAATATTAATTTATCTTTTGGTAAATAATTTTTTAGAAGTGGGAGATTTCTGAATATTTCTTTTAAATTTTAATGCTAAAAAGTTGGGTAGTTTTTTTTTTATATTTTTATAGCTTGCAAAATAATTTTAAGCACTTTTTTAATAATTTGATTTTTAAATAAAATAAGAAACATAGCTATTGCTTTTAAAATGAATATATAGTTAGAAAATAATTAATTAATGACGTTTTTTTTTCTACGACTAAGTTTACAACGAAAAATAATTTCAAGGGGCGATTTAAGAAACTCTTTTGATGATTCAAATAATTGTAAGCCTTTTTAAAATGAATTCAATAACAGTTTTTTTATAATATATATAAATAAGCTATTTTTGAAAAAATTTTTGTTTGTTTATCACTGTTAGAAATTCATATGAAATACATGAAATATACAAATCTTATCAAAACTCAAATTCAAACAAAATTAAGAAAAAGAAAAAAATGTCGGCTAAAACTAAAACTTCCAAATTCGGACCGATGTTGGCAAATCTAATCTGGCCACTATCAGAAATCACGTATCGGTCCTGCGTCACTTGCCGGTGTAAGTCGCTTGCCGATATATAACCATAAGGGGGTCGATTACGGTAACAGGCAGCCGAAAAAGCAGATACTTATGTTTCAGTTGCCGACATGCTGCCGACACTTCACCGAAATCACTGTGCCCATGCCTACACTTAACCGACACTGCCGGCTGTGGTCCGATCGCGTGCCAAAAGGTATGTGTTTGCTGGGCTGTTGAGCGATTCACATCAAAATGTACAAAACGTCCATTCCTGTCAAGGGTTGGGTTGATTTTTGACGGCCAATTTTGATTTGCCGTCAAAATCCGATCAAATTTGTCCGGTTTCAATTTTTGATTTTTTTTTTTTTTCAATTTGGCTTTCGCTAGAGAGTCTTTCACTCGGGACGTGGCTGGACACCTGGGAATCTTGCTTCCGCAAAAGAGTCGGAGTAGAGTAGAAGAATAAAGGGTTGCGGACGAAGATGGGCCGCTCGCCGCGGCGGTTCATACTCGACGGAGATATAGACCCAGAGGGAGAGTGCCCTTCGTGGGAGTCTTTCTAAGGGAACCTAACCCGTATTTACGCCAGGAAAACCATGGTTGGAAGAAAACCACGAAAACTCCGAACGATTAGGCCGACAGGCACGATTGGGTTCGAAACCAGCACCTCCCATCTACCAATTTCTAGAGCAGAACCTCTCGTCCACAGGTGGGGCAATTCCTGTCAAGGACTAATTGAATTTGAAGTTTGATGAAAATCCGTGCATTAGTTCAGGAGATTGAGCTTAGTTCAGGAGAATGAGCTCTTGTGGAAATCGTGAAAAATGCTGCATAGCAGCGCCACCTATTGAGCGATTTACACAAAAAACTAATTAGCACCAATTTATATCAGGCACTAACTGAATATAAATTTTTATTAAATTCTGTTCATTAGTTCTTGAGATAGAGCGCCCACAAAATTTGTGTCACAAAGAGTCAGACATTATTGTTTGATTTTTATTTTCCATATTCTGCATTATTATCTTGTAAACTTTATTTCCTATTAATAACGCATATATTTCACCGTTTTAAATGGGATAGCTCTGCGTATTTCATACTAAACTCCGAAACAAGTATTGGGCTAATATTATTTTTACTCAATGTTTCATACTCATAAACGTGTGTGAATCACTATTAAAATTAAACAAATATAATTATTTCACCGATTTATGTTATTTTTTTTAAAGAAATATTTTAAATTCCAAATTAAAATTATCTTAAACTTTGCTTATTAAAACAACCTCGAAAATCACAAAACAAGAGCATTCAAATAAATGCGTTATGGGATAAAATGAACAATCTTGTAAGTATCATGAAAAATTACATTATTTTAGAAGAATTTCGATAATGCATATTATTGATCTTATGCTTCAAAACTTTAAAATTTTTATTCACAAAGCTTTTTTTTTTTTTTCTTTTTCTTTTTTTTTTTTTTAATGAAGCTTCATTATTTTAATTAAAATGATATGTGAACTAAAACTGAATACGCTTAAAGAAATTTAATACTTTTCTTATTTAATCTTCCGAAAACATTTACTTAAAAAAAAAAAAAAAAAAAAAAAAATGTGAGATAAATAAATGTTTTGGAAATATTTGATTAGGACGCAATATTTTTCTTTTGGTATTTAATTCTCCGAAATGTTTTTGATTTTTTGAATCTGTAGGGAATATAAGACAAGGTAAACAAGTTCTTAAAGATATTGTTTGAAAGTTTTTTCGTCTTCTATTTCTTTCATAAATATCAGTTATTTCAGGAAAAATCTGTACATAAGATAAAAACACAAAGGTGGAACTATTTCTCTTTTAACTATATTTAATTTTTTTCGTATTTACCATCTTTTTACTAACTATGCATATAACTATCTAATGGGAAACTATAAAAACCGATTTTTATTGTTTCAGGTATCACGTCGCAATTTTAAATATGACTATTTATTATGATAAAACCATTAATAAATTATCGTGTAGTTACAATTCCAGCTATTATAGTCAAACAGGTTTCCCTTATAGTTTATAATCTTTTCTGTACTTGCATATAAAAATAACCATACTTCTATGACCACAGTGTTTTAGAAAAAGCGAAAACTTGTGATTAATTGTGCCTTGGACAAGGAAAAGAATTTCGAATCATATAGAAGATGTACAGTCGTGGAAAAAAGGAAACACCCCTATTAACTCCTCAACTAATTATCGTAGACGAAAGTTACTTGTACCGAACGATTGGAAATAAAGTCTACTTTTAAATGACGTATACAAAATTTTCTTAGGGGGCCATCTACATATTAAAACGAATCCAAACTTCATTTTTTTAATGGCAATACCCAATTTTAACGAGATATTTCAAATCTTTGGTTCAAACTATGCCTAGACACCAAATTTCAAGTCATTTGAATGATACGTTTTTGAATTATAAACATTCAAAATTTAGTGTTTCTAATGTTAAATTACATTTTCATATTTTTATTTATAACTCCTGAAATTATGCTCCTAATGTGCTAATTTTTTTGTGTAGCAACAATACTAATATACCCAAGCATAAATACGTTGAATTTACAATTTTTATAATTTTATGATATGAATTATGAAATATGAAATTAATATTCGAAAAAATTATGAATTGCAACCTGCAATTTTTTTATGGATTTAGATTTATTAAATCCTACTTTTTGGAAGTCAAAAATTTCACATTTTTCCTCCTAGTAGTTTTCAAATTATGCTTAAAAAACGGCAAAATGATGGTTTAAGGAGCCATCTGTGATAGAAGTGACTAGATATTTTTAAATTTCTTCTGCTATCCTGTAACCTAGCCGTTTTCAATGACTGCTTGAGTAGCGCTTAATCAAGAAGGATGCACTCTTAGTCAACAATCGAGTACCGAACTTCAGCCCTTAAAATACGCTCTTTTTAAAATGATTAATTTCTCGGAAAATTATTGCACGGATTGCATGAAAATTATTTTTTAGGCTAATTGAAAGGTGTAGAGTTCATTTGTGCTGTCAGAATTGTGTACTGCTATTGAACAAAACAAAGTTATGGTTCGTTTTAATATGTAGATTTTCCCCTAAGCAAATTTTATATACATCATTTAAAAGTTGACTTTATTTCCAATCGTTCGGTACCAGTAACTTCCTTCTACGATAAATTGTTGAGGAGTTAGTAGGGGGTGTTTATTTTTTTTTTCCACGACTGTACAGTACATTCGAAATATATACTGGCATAAATTGTTACTGTTTTGTATGAATGTTTTATAAAATTGGAAACATTTTCATATTCACATATAAAAAATAACATAAAACTGTAATACACGACATACAGTATTTATAAGGCAAAACTAAACATAAAACCTAAAATATTATTAAAGACACAAAATTCTTTATGAGTATTCCTGCTCGACACAAAAACGTTTTGTCTATTTCCTCTTTCCCTTTGCACACTTTATCTTCTTGTTTTTGAGTCAGAAGAAGAATTGAAATAGAAAAAAAAAAGAAAAGAAAACAGGTGCCGTCCAATTAATAAACGCGAGGTAACAATCATGCTATAGGGGGAGTTAAAATCGGCAAAAAAAAAAAAAAAAAAAAAACTTAAATGTAACCTACCTACAAAATATCATTGTCCGTTTTCTTGAGGATTAGATATTAAAAGAAATTAACAGTTTCCACCAGTATAAGACCTGTAAGAGGATTTCCACGGTGTTTACAGTGAAAGTCTATAAAATTAGTGAGAAAAACGGGCGAGAATTAAACTGTATGTCTTTGTGCATTTGGGTGATTTTCGTATCGTAAATGTTTGATATATCTCAACGAACAAGTTATAAACTAGAACACTGTACAAACATTTGAGTTTCATTCTTTAGAAATAATGTCCATATAAGTTTGCCTTTTTTTTTTTTTCAAAAAATATGTCTTCAAAATAACTCACATATTATTGAATACGTTCTATTGAAATAACAATATCTTTCTTAAGAAACAACAGAAATGTTCATGTTCACTTTACAGAAAGCTTACTGGAATTTAACTCTTTATCTACTGATGGTAATTATAAGTACCATAAAAATAATTTGTAATAAATTTCTTTTAATACATCGATTAGAAGTAATACAGTTTAGAATGAGTTATATTTCCATCACATTATCTTATTCTAAAAGCTTTATTGGTTGCACAAATCAAAAATATTTTTAAAAGGATGATTTCTTTTGTCTTTGCATATTTTCAGCTTTCTTGTCGTTGGGGGGGGGGGGGGGGGATTTTTCAAGTTGGAAATATTTCTATATTTTTATTGTAAAAACATTATATTTGTACATTTCCTAATTCTGCAAAATACTAAGAAAAATGTTTAAAATGAAAGATTTGAGTGGGGTTATAAATATTGCACAAATCCCTATAAATTCAAATTTAATTAAACCTAAATCATTCAATATTTCTCAAATTTATTAAATAATCATGTAAATATTCTAATGTAGTTACAAAAAGTCACGAAAAATGCTTTAGAAGATAAAATTTTCATTAATTTTTAATTCAGTGCATAAAGGGTTAAGTAAAACATTTTGGTCAAGTAAAGAAACTTCCCTGATGATTTAAGCAAGAATCTTACTGATCAGTGTAACGTTTCAAAATTATTCAGTAAATTATCCGTTATGCTTAATCCGTTTTCAATTAATGTCTCGTAGGCGTGGCGTACAGGTGCCTACCACCTTTTATTTGTCAATAAAAGAATATATGCTATTTAAAGAATATATAAAAAAGAATATGTGCAATAAAAGAATATCTGCGATTAAATAAAACAATGATTTTTATTTTGAAATTATGGTGCTGAATGATTTATTTATTTATTTATTGAATGCCTTAATTTTTCATACTAGGATTTTCGTAATTTTTACCTTATATAATTACAGTTTCTGCGATTAAATTAAACAGGAATTTATATTTGGAAATATTGGTTGTGAAAAAAAAAATGTGTATGAGTATCTCATCGGAAAGAGGTCTGTAAGCGGTCCAAGATTATTTATAATTCAGAGTAACAGCATTCCTAGCAGCCGTATTACCAGATAAGACCTCTTTTTGTTAACAAACGTCAACTTTTTGTCAGCTTAGAATAATAATTTCTGTATTTTAATTTTTGTTTTATTTAATAAAGGAATGTCTGTCATCAAATTAATTAAAAATTGCTGTACAAAATTCTGGCAGGACGGAAGTTTTTTCTAATAAATAATCAAATAAATCCCTAACTTGACAATAAGTTTTTCACTGCAATTTGCTAACGTGAAAAACTCGGCAGAGGTCTGTGTGTGTTCTTTACAACATTTATGTAAAGTAGCACGTATAATGGAAATATAAAGAATTCATTAAAAAATGAAGAAATTTGCCTAAAATTTCCAAATTTTAACCAAATTGAACGCCATTTTGAGAACACTTGTCAAAGTACAGTAGAAATAGCATATTACATTTAGAATATAGATATACTAATTATTTGAAAAAATATGAGATATTATAAGAAATAATTTTCAAATGACAGACATAAAAGATAACAATACCTTTTTGTATAGTTTAGTAGTCATCTATAGAGGGAACTGAAAAAACGGCCAATCGAATATCCTGAAAATTTTGAAATATGTCGACAATATAGTAAGCTAAATTTCAGTTGTTTTTTTAAACTAGCTGGTTTATAACGGATTTTCCACACATTTTCATTTTTTATCAAATATTTTTAATCAATATTGTTTCAATATGTTTGGATGCTCTTCGGAAAAAACATCAGATCGAGCTCAGTTCAACTTAAAATAGAATTAGAAAAAAATCAAATTATCCGTCTAAATGCTATGCATTGTTATATATTAAATACAAACACCTTTGCTGGAAGTCAGGTAAGAAAAGATGACAATTGTTGAATATCCCTTATAATTCAGTTTCGTTTAGATAACGTCTGAAATTCAACTCACTAATATCGGTGATATCTTTTGAAGTTTTACAATTTTCTACTGGCCTTTTGAAATAAGTTACCTATATAATTATATAACTAATTCTATAAAAAAGGGTGTTATATTTATCATGTACACATGTATACTTAAAAATATTAAAGAAAAATTATTTAAAACGACAAATGGAAAATAAATAAATTCAAGTAAATTCAAGAAATTTTCGCGCCTTTTGCCAAGTTGTTTGATCCCTTACTGCCAGTGAGCGATTAAGAGCCTTTAGAGCCACTGCTCACTCAACGACATTTGCAAGATAAAGTTAAACAAAGGGCAGGGATTTTCGTGAATTTCTCATTTGCATTTGGATACTTTTATTTTTATTATTCATTTTCTTTTCTCGGATAGATATCTGAGCTTGATATATAACGACTATCTTTGCACTTTTCGATTTTAGTTGCTGTAGTGTTGCCAGTTGGACGTCAAAAAACATCGAATTGCTTGATTACTGACATTTTTTTAAGAGTAAAGCTCGTCTTATTTAACGTTAGATTAAATAAGGGGAATATTTTTGATAGGTATAGTCAACCCGTTAAATATAGTTAGCTATATCTATATCCATCGTGATATCTCTCTCTATTTTATTTCTTTATTGCAAATTATTTCTGGGGAAAATTGCAATTTCGGAAAGGAAAAAAAAAAAACATTCTGAAATTGAAAGTGTCTATAAAAATTGACTGCGACAAATAATAATAATAATAATAATACAAATATATTACGTCTTACATTAACCTTAGGTATCAACTGAAAAAATAACACATATTTAAATATTAAAACGGAAATAAGAAATTTTTAAACCCATTGGTATATTATTAGCTACAAGTTTTATCTCGTGTATACAAATGTAAAACTAGTGTAGGAACATAAACATTCAGACTTAAATAATTAAAATTATAATATATTTATTTATATATAAATAATAACATATATGTATATATAATTTAAATATTTTGGCCTTTGAATAGTTTAGTGGTTTGATTGTCATACTTGTTGGAAATACACTTAGAGAAGGAAATCTTAATATTTTTATCGTTAATGTCAAGATACAATCACAGTGTAATAATCTAAAATTCACAGAAAACAAAAATCTATTTAAAATATTCATATAATTATTAGTATCATGATCAAAATTTTGAATCTATTTTAATATAAATCAGCTGACATACAAGAAAATGACAAAAAAATATTGATTTTATTGAATAATATGACTGGGTTTAATTCTTTTTTACTCCAATTAATAAAATAATACATAAATAGTCGATGGAGTTGTGGTGTACCCTAAATACTTCTGCGGAGATGGTATCTTCGGCATCTTGTTTCCTACTAAAATGCATAATTAAAAAAATAAGCTTTTTGAAAATATTAACATGAATGAGATAGAAGAAAAATTTCCGATTGGCCCATCCGAATAGTTAAGACTAGTTTATCACTTAAATTAGCTACAGCAATAAACACTGTCATGAAAGAAATAGAGTACTTTTTGTCACAACAGAACCCGTATATTCAAGGAAATCCTGCGCAAACGGAAAATTTTCTTTGTCCAGGAACGGAGAAAACAAGACATTTTTAATACATGGTGTATTTCCTAAAATGGAAAACTGCATAAATTGGAATTTGCCTTCGATTACTTCCAATTTTCCAATACCGTAATATAGTAAGAAATAATACCGCATATACCGTCATTTCCGGCGTATAATCAGCGGATCAAACAATCATATTTCGAACCAGAAAATTTTAGAAATAAAATATAACTTTCCATATCGCGGTAAATATTTGTATTAAATTACTGAAAAAAACTGCTGGGTGCAAACAGAATTGTTTGATCTGTCAATTACACATCGGAAATTAGTGTATTAAGAAATGACGTAGTACTTATTTTACTTCTTCTGGCACACTTAGCATTTCGCGTTATAATCCACATTGCTTTTGATTTCAGTTACAAAATTCTTTCGACTTACTTTTTTAAAAATTTTCTTCTATGAATAATAGAAAACTTTTTTGTAATTGAAACTACTATAAAAACGGCAATATAATAATTAATGTATAAATACAATAATCAATTACTGCAAGAAGAATAATATTAATAACAATAAAATTTAATGTATGCAACTATAGTTTTAAACTCCAATTACTTATGAAAATAAGTGAAAAATTTTAGCTTTAAAAATGCTTTTTTACTTAAAAAAATATGTTAACAATATTAATGCATGTTATAATACAAAACAAATTTAAATCCTCTGCTGCAATACATGAAAAATTTAAATTATTTAGTAATCGTCCTCATCATTTCTTTAATGTAACTGCAATTCCGCACGAAGACGATTTATTACAAATATCGCAATAATTAAGAAATTTATTCTTTTATTATCATAAATTCTGAACACAAATAACCTCATTTGAAATAATGCAGCTTCCATATTTTGAATTGAAAATTAATATGAAAAATAATCAAAAGACTTTACAAAGAAAAAGAGAGTATTTCTTTCCATATTATCTTCATTTTAATTGGAGAGAATGTTAAATCTAATTGGAATTCGAAGAACAAAAGGTTAAAAGGAAATTTCATCGAAGAGACTTTTAATATTAAATGCAGAATTTAATTCAATATTTAAAAAAGTTTAAATATCTTATTCAAAGAATCATACCATTTTAGGAATACTGGATTCTTATTCCTGATTCACATTATTTTCTTAAGTACAGATTTACTTTAATGATTTTCTTAGCGGAATAAATCGTTTATTATAAGAAAGATTTAATCTAAAATCTTATCTTTAAAAAAATATTTTGGTGTATATTTTAAGAACTCGTGTGTAAAACATGGTAACTGATATTTTTCAATTTTGTATCTCTTTTCATGGGAAATAGATCGTATGCAACTCTCTCCTGACATCTTATTTAAAGTGCAAGATATACTTATTACTAAAAAAGACCTAATAATCAAATATAAATTGTAGAAATAAAGTGCAAGAATGTTTGTTATTAGAATTCAGTATGTCAAATAAAATAAAATCTATCAGGCAAAAAATGTTGCGAACAATTAGTTGAATAATCAGTTTTAACAAATAAGCTGTGTTAGATGAAGCAATCACAATGGTTATGGTTTTGTTGTAGATTTTAAATACAATTTCAGTTATATATCATGGAAGACGATAGTATTCCGAGTGACGCAGCCTTAAGCCTAAAATCGTATCGTAGAATTCGTAGATGGCGGAACTCATGTATACGGCTAACTCGATATCAAAGAAAACGCAAAAAGCCGCCATTTAATAACTCAGCAGATATAGGTCCTATTCTTCTGATTTTTTAGAACAATCTTATATCTGCAGTTTAATCCTATTTTGAAATTTTTACATTCCTACGTACAGTATATTTTGAGATCTAAATAGCTCGATCGATGGAATAGATAGTAATCGAGGGTAATAGATAATCGATGGAACAAATTCCTAATGTCAAATTCTGGAAAACGGCTGGGGCGATTTTCTTTAAATTGATATATAATATGAATCTGATTTAGATGAAGTGAATAAGACTTTACTTATATCTGGGAAAACTCGTTTTATTTTTGACATTTTCGTTTACCGTTAATGCCCAATCAACCATTAATCTCTTGTGATTTTCTCGTCTGTGATTAGTGAGTGGGAGACTAACGTTAGCCTCGTAGTGAGTAGGCCATCACATCGCGCAAATGAATGCGAAGTTCTGTGACTTTCAATAGATACATAATCCATGTTTTTTTTGTGTGTACTTCTTAGCGAGCAGAAATTTCGCTATGATGATGCATTTAGTGTTTAAATTCGTCATTTCCTTATGGATTTGAAATTAATTATTTTTCAGAAAGAAAATAATATATGCGTCGTCTTTTCATATATATTTTTCAGATTTTGAAAATATTATAGTATTGCTGATGAAAGAAATTAATTCCATGCTGATGTTGTTTTGAATTTACTATTAACCAGGAGATAAAGGAAAGTTCAAAATCTATTGATAATATCTAATACATTATAAAAAAAAATATTAAATGTTGATGAATTTAATCAAAGAAGAAAATAAGGGAAATATCTTTTTGTGACTTTAAATGGATCGTCGTTGCTTTCAAATGTTTCAGACCGTGCAGCAATCCTATTTAACAAAATGTTCCCAGATAGTCTATATTAAGAAATATGCACAAAGTTAAAATTAACCACGATTGTGTTTAAAATGGCCAATAAAATCTAAATATTGCCACATGGCAGAGTTTTGCATTGAAGGTACAATTTGGAAAATTTTAAATGTTATACATGGGTGAAGACCTTCAGTCTCAGTACTGATTTCAGTCTTTAAATAATATACATAACAATGTCTAATACATTATAAAAAAATTATTAAATGTTGATGAATTTAATCAAAGAAAATAAGGGAAATATCTTTTTGTGACTTTTAATGGATCGTCGTTGCTTTCAAATGTTTCAGACCGTGCAGCAATCCTATTTAACAAAATGTTCCCAGATAGTCTATATTAAGAAATATGCACAAAGTTAAAATTAACCACGATTGTGTTTAAAATGGCCAATAAAATCTAAATATTGCCACATGGCAGAGTTTTGCATTGAAGGTACAATTTGGAAAATTTTAAATGTTATACATGGGTGCAAGACCTTCAGTCTCAGTACTGATTTCAGTCTTTAAAATAATTTTAACCGATATTTAATTCTGCTCTTTATACTTAAATAATAGCTATTTGCTATCAAGAAATTTTAATCACTTTGTTGTATTGTAAAACGTATTTTTTTTGACATAATGCAAGCCATAGAAGACACATTTCCTTATTTACATTTGGTTATTCCTAATACTCAGAAATTTTGTCAATCTTGGCTTGAATGAACTTCTTGCACCATGATAATACACTGCTCAAAACAATTAAAGGATATTTGAAGTTTTATATAAAATAAAGATATAAACGAAATTTTTTTTGCCGAAAATAGAAGAAGAGAATCACAAATGCAAATTTTTCTGGTTTTCAAACTGTGGAGTATGCACATTTTGAGTTCGACGTCAAAAACGTCGCTTCAGCGGCAGCGAATGAAATTTGACTTTCAACTGGATAAAAGAGAATGAAGACAAGGATGATCGGCATTCAGTGATTGTTTTGTTTCGATGAGTACGATGTCTCAGCGAAGTCATTTGACCGATTCAGAAGCTTTGAGAATTGTTGGTAGGTTAGAAGGGGGCCAAACACCAGCCGAAGTAGCGCAAGCCATTGGAGTGTCACAAAGTGTCATTTCCAGGATCTGGAACCGTTTTTTGGAGAGTGGATGTGCAGGCCGAAGACCAGGGCAAGGTCGTAGACGGGCAACAACGCCCAATGAAGATCGGTATTTAGCGTTAACAGCTCGGAGACACCGAACCATGAACGCTACTCTTCTCCAACAACACCTTCGCTCGGCTACAGGCACCACGATTTCAACTCAGACTGTCCGAAACCGGCTCCATGCTGTAGGTCTGTATGCTCGCCGACCGATGGTATGTGTTAGATTAACATCAAGGCATCGTCGCGACCGCAGGGAGTGGGCAACCGAGCAAGTCAACTGGAGGAGAAATCAATGGAGCAATATTCTGTTTTCTGACGAGTTCCGTTTTTCTGTGCATCCGGATAATAGGCGTATTTTCATCTGGAGGGACCGTGGCAGTAGGAATAATCCTGCGTTCGTGCACGAAAGTGTCACATTTGGCGGTGGAGGAGTGTTGGTGTATGGTAAAATCTCCATTGACGGGCGCACTGACATCTACATCATTCGAGATGGAGCTCTGACTAGTCGCCGGTATAGGGATGAGATCCTCAGACCTATTGTAGTCCCTTACGCTGCAGCAATCGGTGATAACTTCATTTTAATGGACGATAACTGCGGGACACATCGTGCAAACCTGGTGGAGGATTTCCTTTTCGAGGAAGGAATCGTTCGAATGGAATGGCCAGCGTGTTCTCCAGACATGAATCCAATCGAGCACGTTTGGGACTCTCTAGAAAGACGAGTTTCTGGCCGCCAACAACCCCCACAAATTCTCCAAGAACTGGAAAGAGCTCTTCTGGAAGAGTGGGGCAGAATACCCCAACTCGTCATTAATAGCCTCATTGAGTCCATGCCTCAAAGGTGTTCAACGTTGCTGGCCGCCCGTGGAAACCATACCCTCTACTGAAAATGATTTTCTTTGAAGAAAACACCTTTTCTTATTCTTTTTTTCTCATATGCTCAAATTGTGTTTTTTTCCTTTAGTACACAAATGCGCAATAAAATGCATTTTTTTCTGCCAAACATGTGTAATTTATTCTCATATAACCTACTATGTCTGTCGACCATGTATCAATCAGCTAAACAGTTTACCAGATACAAAATCCACCTAAAACTGCAATATCCTTTAATTGTTTTGAGCAATGTATATTAGCATTACTTGATCAGGTTGAAAGCTTAATCCATTTTCATATGTTGTCAGATTTGTCAGATATGTCTCAGCAGTGCTGTGTGAAGCGGGCAGTTATCCCAGGCATGGAACTTGAGGGGGCACCAAATTTATATTACAAACCTCGTCTTTTCCTTCTTTTTTTAAATAAAAAATTTATATTTACATATTGGTATTTTTTTCTCAGTGAAAGTACGAACATTTTTCATTTCAAAGTTATTGCATTCTCCTTCACCTCACACCAACAGAGCCGTCCTTAGGAGTGTGCGACAGGTGCGGCCGCACAGGACCTTGCACCCGAAAAACTGTCAACGAATACTTTATGGATATTAGACAGTTTTTATGTTTTTCTCTTGAAAAAAAAATATTTTTCCTTGTAGGAAGGTGGCCGCTGACAATTTCTTAATAGTTACTTTTTACCATTTAGTGTCCCTATGGCAGGTGCGGATAAACGGGGGCTATCACCCGGTTCCCCCCCCCCAAAAAAAAAAAATATATATATATAAATCTAACCTTTTTTATAGTAGATTTCACGGAAAATGCAAACAAACGGAAACCCGAATGTTTTCGGGTACAAAAGAGGGGGGGGGGGGGGGGGGCGAACGGCCCCGATCGTCCTCCCCCGAAAAAAAAATATATCTCGGAAAACGCGAATTTCACCAAGGGGTAACGATAAAAACTCTAATTTCGTCAAAGGATCCTGAAAAAACAAGAATTTAGTCACTGGATCACGGAAAAAACGCAAATTTCGTTAGATTATCGCAAAAAAAATTCGAATTTTGTCACAATATTGCGGAAAAAGCGCGAATTTCGGCAGAGAATCGAGGATAATACACTAATGTCGTTAAAGGATCGTAAAAAACGCGAAATTCTCCAAAGGATGACGAAATAAATGCGAATTTTGCAAAAGGACCGCGAAAAAATGCTTGTCACAGGATCGCGGAAAAAACACTAATTTTGTCACACTATCGCAGATAAAAGTGCAAATTTTGCCTCAGGATCGTATATAAAAAAAATAATTTCACCAAAGGATCATAAAATGACGCGAATTTCGCCGAAGGATTACGAAATAAAGGCGAATTTCGTCAAAGGATCGCGAATTTCATCACAGGAGCGCTGAAAAACATGAATTTTGTCAAAGGAAAGCGGGAAAACGGGTTTTTAGTCAATGGATTGTTTAAAAACGCAAATTTAGCCAAGGGCCGCAAAAAATGGGAATTTCGTCAAAGGATCGCGGAAAAAACGCTAATTTCGTCAGATAATTGCGAAAAATCGCGAATTTTGTCACAGAATGGTGAAAAAAGCATGAATTTCGACACAAGATCATAGATAAAACACTAACTTCGTTAAAAGATCGTAAAAAAACGCGAATTTCATCAAAGGATCACAGAAAAAAGTGATTTTTCTTAAAGGATCAAGGAAAATGTGAGAATTTCGCCAAAGAATACCAAAAAGAAAACAGGAATTCCGTCAAAGGATCGCATAAAAACGCGAATTTTGTCAAATAATTGCGAAAAAAATACGAAATTTTGTCACAGGGTTGCGGAAAAAGCATGAATTTTGCCACAGGATCGCGGATAAAACATAAATTTCGCCAAAGGATAGTAAAAAACACCATTTTTGCCAAAGGATAACTAAATAAACTGGAATTTTTTAAAAGGATTGTGAAAAAAAGCGAGCATTTTTTCAAAGGATCGCGGAAAAACATGAATTTTGGCAAAGGATCGTGGTAGAAAGGAGTCTTTCGTCAAAGGATGGGTTAAAATGTGAATTTCGTAAAAGGATTGATTAAAACGCAAAAAAATCACAAATTTTGCCAAAGGCCACGAAAAACCGCATAATTAGAGCCGATAGAGTATCCTCTCCGGCGTCGCCCTCTGTTGTAGTCTTTCAGAAAATGTGCTGTGAATTTTCATATTTTTTTTTTTTTTTTCTCAGAATCACCCTTGCTTTGATTATATGTCACTCGGTATCGCCCCTCGCTAAACGATTCTTTGGATCCGCCCCTGCCCTATGGCCAGTGGCTAGTGCTAATTTTGCCCTTTAATGCATGCGTTTAGTGATCCCGCCAGGGTGTTAGTGACTTTTGTGCATTTTTCTGATTGCTGTATCCAGTAATTTTTTTCGTTGTTGTTTATTTGTTTTCATGAACATGCAGTGTTCATACATGCATTATTGATCACTCTTAAGTTGCTGTATCCAGTGATGCTTCTTTTGTTTTAATGAATGCAAAGTATTCATACTTGCATAAATTAGAGTTTGAATTGTTCAATATTTACACTGATATAAGTAAGTACTTTTAAAAAGTAAAATGACATGAATTTTTTCTCAAAGTTGGTGAAAAATAAGAATTTTAATCGTTAAATGATTACTCTGATTTAGCAAGTTTGTTGTTTCACATTTTTCAATAAATTTATGTTGAAATTGTTTTCTTTACTTTATTTTGATTGTCAATGAACTCTCTTGTGTTTTCTAATACGCCGTTATTTATAAATATTGTATTTACCAGGATTCCAAAATAATGAATAGTAGAAAACGTCAGTCTGGCAGCAATCAAGAAAGTGAACCAATCGCATCAGTTTTCAGGTTGACATATTTTAGCTTGTGTTGGGATGCATGGGGGTGTTGATGTTTGCCAAAAAAACACAATATTGGGTATTTCACTTGTTCTAGGATTCTGCTGAAGATCTTTATAATGCAACTATCTATATAATTTATTTCTGAGATGTAAATAATGGATTTTGCAGTTACAAATCACATGTATTTCAACTACATATCGTTGAAATATCGGTTATTTCCTGAAACACTAAGTTTTACACATTTTGATCTTTAACACTTTCGAAACGGCATCCCTTACACAAATTTTATTTGGTTGGCACCGCTTTTCTTAAACAGTTCATTTATTGATGAAATTCCAAAAAATGTTCTAATTAAAAAAGACAAATATTACATTTATTTATTAATGGTACCAAAGACAAATACCATATACCCCTTTTGACGATGCATATATGCATCACCCGTCCCGAAAGGGTTAACACCTTATTTAAGAATTTTGCAATGAAGGCATTGTTGTAGTAAAAGATCTTTATAATGCAATTGTCTGTATAAGAGACAGCTTCCTTAATGTAAACAATGAATTTTACACTTAAAAAGTGCCTGCAATCCATTTTGTAGAAATATTGCTACCCTCTAGAGCAGGGGTTCCCGGACTTTTAGATCGATGTACCACTGAATAGAAGTTCATACTTCCGTATAACACCAAATTACAAATTCCATGCTATTACAGAAAAACCTGTGTAAACGAAATATGTCTAAAACAAGGTATTTGTGCTGTCTTTTGTGCTCCGTCTAAGCAGATTTTACTGTATTTAATTGTATGATTACATTATTAAATTGGTACTTAGATTGACTGCTTTATATTAATATTCAAGTAAAAGGTAGTAGAATCATCATTAGAAATTAATAATATTATCAATTATCAATATATAGTATATATTGATAATGTAGTACATTATCAATATATAGTGTTTTGATTTTTTTTTTTTAAAGCTACAATACTTAATGGCATATTGGTACATATGCACTAGGTTGACTCTATTAATTCTGTTATATTGCTAATGATAAGGTGATGCTTGCTTTACCAAACACATCTTACTCATATCTGATTCAATCTTAGTTTTAGACATAAATCAAATTCGATGTTTATGTTTATTCCTGTATTTGTTTTTCATGTAAAGAGGTGACGAGAAAGAATTTAAAACAAATATATGTTGTGCTAAAAACAAGCAATAATTTTTAGGGTTGTAATGGGTAGCTGCCCGGGTACTCCCCAGCTCCCGACCGGGCTGGGTTTTTTACAACCCTGATAATTTTAGAGCTTTTACCGCTATCAGAGGGTATCCATTTGCATATATTTCGCTTAGTTTGGATACAATGACGCAAAAAAATCACTTACATAAATTTTACTTTTGATTTTGGATAGCGTGGCACAAAAGATAAATCAATTTATTCATATAAATACATTACAGTGCATTGTACAGGTTCAGTGAAAGTGGTATTTTTAACAGTGTATTGGAAAATTAAAAGTTTTGGTTAGATGTGTAAATATATTTAGCCAAATCAAAAACAATCTAAATTGAATTTTAAAACAAATTGTTTAAGGCTACATCAAGGCGTCTCTTAAATTTTGATAACATATCTTTTAAAACTCATAGTTTGAATTTGTGAAAAATATGAATGATGACGCATCAATGAATAAATTTGTATCCCTTTAAATTTAACATAATTCTTACGCATGCAATTATAAGTAAAACGAAAATAAAATGATGAAATAAATAATATAGCTTCACTTAAAATTTGATATAGTTATTTTTAAGTTCAATATTTAAAATTCTTATAGCAATAAGATAAAGTGCTGCGTCACAAACTTTTAACCCGTTAAGGGGTTTTTTAATTGATATCATTACTTTTTTTTAAGTTAGTAATTAAAAAAAAAAGACCAATGATAGGAACTTATAATCGTGATTTCCATTCGCCTTTAATTCCCTCCCCCTCTCAAAAAAGCATACCTCATATTTCAATTGTAAAGAGTGTTGTGCTATTTAATATTCTTAAAGAAATTTTTAGAAAGATATGGAAGTAATATTACAAAATGTGTGGGGGTTGGGGGGTTCACAGATATAGAAAGCTTTGTTAAAACTTACTATGTAAAAAGTTAACTTTCTTAAGAAAAATATAAAGAAATATTACTCTTTAAACCATTTTTATTTAAAATACAATGTAATTGTAAGCAAAAAAATACTTTCAAATAAAATTTATTTGGGAAATTACTGATTTTTTATTTTTTAAGAAATAATTTTCCATCATGTAAGTTTTTAATCTATCAACATGTGATATAACACTAACATGTGACATAACATTTATTGCTACTTTAATGTAAAGTAATATTTTCAGTTTTCAGTATCATAAAATAGATATGCAAAGCTAATGAGAAATGGGAGGCAGGACAAAGGGTGATGGAATGAAAATTTTGAAGGATGTGTGATTTAGATTTTCAATATGAGATAAAATGTGAATAATATATCTCTGTCTACCAAATAAGAAAAATCCCCCCCCACCCCTTTGTACTTTAAATCTGTAATAAAAATGATTATATTTAAAATGATTCAAAAATGAATAACTATAAATAAAGAAAGCATAATTTTACTGCTGCATTACAGACAAGAATTTAAAAAAAAAGAAAGGATATAAATGTATTTAACACACATATAGTTTAAAAAAAATTTTAAATATTGTTGAATTGTTAGGTACTTCTTTCAAAATTCTAACTGCATTTTTTAAATTGTAAATTAGGTCCTGTTCTGAAATAATAAGATTTTTAATCACTGCATATTATCACCTAATTTGGGTTTACGTTGAATTGCATCTTTACAGGTTTATTAAAAATCATAATTATGCATGGTTTAAAAAGTGCATTAACAACTGAATTTGAAAAGCAGTTTAAATTTTTTTTCTTGATATATGTTCAATTTTTAGTTGTATTAGGGTGGTATGATATTAGATTTACTCGATACAACTATATAAAATGCATAAAATACATCATTATTGCTCCTATTATTGAAAAGAAAGTTTTATTGTGATATTCCCCCGCCCCATTTATTGTTAATGCTGAATTTAGCAATAGATGGCGATACCATGCAGAGAAGCATTTAATTATTGATGTATTTAACTAATTATGTAACAACCAACTTAAATTACTTCAAAAACAGATTTTAATTATATTTTGTACCTTGAAATTTTTAAAGCTAGTCTACGGTTTAATAATTTAGTTAGCCAACTGAATTATTTAATTTGAGGTTTTATTTCACTTAATTTTTTCTGTGAATACATTTCTCATTTATTGTTAATGCTGAATTTAGCCAATAGATGGCGATACCATGCAGAAAATAATTTAATTATTGATGTATTTAACTAGCAATTTAAATAATTTCAGAAACAGATCTTAATTATATTTTGTACTTTGTAATTTTTTGAATGCTAGGCAATGGTTTAATAATTTATTTAGCAAACTGAATTATTTAATTTCTGGTTTTATTTAGTTTATTTTTTTCTGTGAATACCTGGAAATTTTGCAAGGTATTTTTTGTTGTTGTCGTTGTTTTAAAACTAAAAAATAATTTAAATATTTAAAAAAAAATAAATTTACACGACAAATTTTGCATTTTATACTCTTTTGATTTAAAGAGATGATTTAATTTAATAAACCTTTGTTTGAGCCCCTCTCCCTCCCCCAAAGATAAAAGTATAAAACTGCAATTTATTTGTATGCCAATTTATGTAACAGTACAAAATTAAAAAAAAAAATTAAAAATGTATTTTTTTTTTAAATTTACTTTTTTAAATTTTGAATGTGTGACATTTTTTTAAATCTCGAAAGTCTTCCAATTAGAATTAGAATAACAGCATGTAGTTATTATTATTATTATTATTATTATCATTATAATTGTAATTTAAGAATTACTGCCTGTCTTTTTTTTTCTTTTTTTATTATAAGGGTAATGGAAAAATATAAAAGCATAATTTAAATTTATGTACCGTAGAAAAACAGAAATTTATTTGTGTTAAAAATTGTAAATAAAAAGAAACTGTTGTAGATTGAACAAATACAAACTGCGTATTTTCTTTTCCTTATCATTAAATCTGCAAATTTTTTAAATTAAAATTCTCTCACTGTAAACAAATGAATGCATAAAAATGTGTTTTTATTTATATTTGTATTTTATATGTATTTATTTATTATATGTATTTGATCTATCTATCAGTTTTAAAGTTCAATTTACCGAATGCTTTTTGGTTTTAAAATATTCTTTTTTCCGTCTTATGTAAAAATTGGCTTTCGGCGGACCTTAAAAACCTTTCCGTTTCCGCGTTAGGCAGATTCCGGCTTATGCAGCATGTATTAATGTTATTTTCAATGGATTCGCTTTGTGATCGGAGACTTTCAATGGGCTTGAAAGTCTTACCGCGGTAGGCAGATTTCCGGATTACACAGAGTCCGCCTTAGACAGATTTTACAGTATTTTTATTGTGTGAAAAATTGTCACGAAATAGTGATATGTGAAACTCTTAAAGAAAAAATCAAAATAAATAAATACATTTTTATAGAAACATGAAATCAAATTTACATTGATAAAAAAAAAGTTACTGGTTCGAAGAAGACAGGCCTCGCAACCTATGTATTGCGAGGCCCGCACTTAACCGACTGAGCTACAGAAGGTTCGTAAACTTTCCACTAAACGTTGATTAGAAGAAATTTAGCGCATGAATACAATAGGCGCAACTTCCGTGAAATTATTAATTTGGTAGAAAAATATAGTCCGATTTTTCATGCTTATTATAAAACGAATAAGAGTCTTCCTGGAAACAAAGATGGTCTTATTCTGTTCATCTAAAATAGATTCATATTATATATTAATTTTAATATGATTATTTTCGGAGGAAAAAAAATGTGAATTAAAAAGAAAATTAAAGTTTTCCCGGAAACAAATGTTATCTTATTACCTTCACATAAAACAGATTCCTATTATATATCAATTAAAAGAAAATCGCCCGGACCATTTTCAAGTAATCGACATTAGGAATTTGTAACATCTCTTTTACTTTAAAAATGGGTATTTAGACCTCAAAATATACTGCATGTAGAAAAAAAATAGAAAAAAAATTTCAGAATAACATTAGACTGCAGAAATAAGACTGTTCTAAAAAAATCAGAATAATAAGAGTTATTGAAAGGCGGCTTTTCGCGTTTTCTTTGAAGTCGAGTTAGTTGTATATATGAGTTCCGCCATCTACGAATTCTACGATACGATACAACACTATTTTAGGCTTAAGGCTGCGTCACTGAAATACTATCGTCTTCCATGATACTATAGGTCATATATTTCCGCGGAGTACCTTTCCATAGTGCCCTTAAACAAATTGAAAAAGAACGAATATCTTTTGGATAACACTATAAAAATTAATGTAGGAAAAGCGTTCAAACTCTCGAGATTATTAATAAGTGGCTTATTATAATATACTGTGTTCATTTTTATGAGGATAGCATGTATACTACTAGAGAAATTAAGGTTTTTATAAAAACAGTCCCAAATTTCCCCAAGTTTTTTGCTTATAACTTGTAGAGATCTTAATATAGAAAAAAGTTCTTTCAGAAAATATAACAAACAACACTATACACAATACTCTGCAATCAGAAAAAAATAATAATAACAATTGGATGAAAAATGAGCAGGTTTGCTAAAAAATGGTTCACTGCGCATGCGCGAATACAATCAAAATATAATGTGCATAAAGTGTTTATTTACGTACAAAGAGCAACATTTGTGAAAGTCTCAAAATCATGGCTGAAAAATTCTGAAAATTATCATCCATAGAATAAGCTCGAAATCCGTTGTTCCAAAAAATAAGCAAAAAGATAAGGGGTTGTATAAAATATATGTTGATTAGTGCCAAGATAGTGTACACAGTATTGCACGTACAACTATATTTGGATACAACCCCTCATCGTTTTGCTTCTTTTTGGGAACAACGAATTTCGAACTTATTCTATCGACAATAATTTTCAGAATTTGCAAGCTATGATTTTGAGACTTTCTCAAAAACTGCTCTATATACTTAGCTAATACACTATGCACATTATATTTTGATTGCATTCGCGCCTGTGAAGTGAAACATTTTTTAGTAAACCTGCTCATTTTTCCTCCAATTTTTATTATTTTTAATTCTGATTGCAGAGTATTGTCTACAATGTTATTCGTCATATTTTCTGAAAAGAACTTTTTATATTAAGAACTCTGGAAATTATAAGCAAAAAACTAGGCGAAATTTGGAACTGTTTTTATAAAAACCTTAATTTCTCTACAATAATACATGCTATCCTCATAAAATGAGCACAGTATATTACAATAAGCCACTTGTTAGTAATCTCGAGCTTGAACGCTTTTGCTACATTAGCGTTTACAGGGTTATCCAAAAGATATTAGTTCTTTTTCAATTTGTTGACGGTGCCCTATGGGTTTCGGGAAAAAAATCTTCGCGGAAATATTTGACCTATGCTATACTTTTTACACACCTACAGTTCCAGGTTAATTCCTCATGTGTTTTTTTACACATTTAACAAAACGTCTAAAATTGGATGTGACCGATCACCTTTGGCCATAATGTATGTACTTATATTTAATTCAATTTTATCCGGTTTCATATGTTTTAGATAAGTTTTTCATTCCTTTTATATTCGAATTTAATAGTGGCTTTTATTTAATATGATGTTCTGTAATTGTCCTTTGACAATTGTGTAGATTATCATTTGTCATCTCTGAATTTGGACGTACGATTACTGTATAGGTCGAATATTTTAATTAACTTCATATTAAGCATTTTAAGTATTTAAGCACTATACCTGTTCCATTAGTAAATACTTTGAAAGTCATCTTTAAATGCATTAGTTAACGATGGAGGGCAGCACTATTTCTGATACATTAGTAAAGTACTGTATTTTACTATTTCAACCTGCATACAGTCTCAATTTTTGCTCCTTTGTTATACTCATATTTTTTTACTTAAATATTTTTGGCAACACGCACAAATCATTTATTAAACTTTTCTACTGTATCATTTATGCTATGGTCGGATCTTTAATTGGTAATATGCTTCCTTTTCTAATCAATTTTTATCCATTATAATTGTTATTTGTGGCTATCTTTCTGGATTTATTGTGTGCGGTAGCCCATATTTTGCATTTTTTTAGCTTTTTATTTCTAATGTAAAAATTAAACCGTACATGTTACTTGTTGAAATCAAGGTAATTTGGTCCTGATGATTCTCCTTGTTTACACAAATATTTACATTCCTTGTCTCACTTGTTATAAGGATCTGTTTCAAAGAATTTTATAATGGTTATACATCTTTTTTAAATTGCACAAATTTCTTTAATTTTTATACTCACATTTGTTGATGAGAATTTGTATTGGTTTATATTGGTTTTACACACACACATATATATATATATATATATTATTAAAACATAAATTATCATGCACGGAATGTTTAAAAACAATTATATGTCAATGTTATAACTGGAAATAATTACCATATATTATATCATTTATACATAATGGTTATGTATACTTATTTAAATAGTTATTTTGTTTCTTTTAACATGGTTCTTTGTAGAGAATTTTGAGTACCACGATTTTAGTAATCTACACGCTATTTTATAGCAGAATTTTGTGATTAGATAATGCTTGTCTACTAATAGGAAATAGTTCTCCCTCCTGGCTTAAACAAAAGCTACAATGGTGTAAATATTAACTCCTCGGTTTGGTTGTATATATATATTTTATCTTTTTGGAAACACTGGTAATCCAAAATATGTACCGTTGCGCAACCTTCAAATATTTAATCATTAACTGAGCAATCTCTAATAGATCGCAAAATAAATGAGAAATACTAAGATATAACCCGAACACTAATGTTAATGATAGTGATACTAACAATGTTAGTAAGAATAGTAATACCTTAGGTGATGATAGTAATACCATAGGTGATGATAGTAATACCATCATAATCTGAACAAGTTCAATCAGTCTTTCAAACCTCATACATTAATATACATAGATACTACATACCAAGTATATAGCACTTCATCTCTGTCTATGTGCAACAATTTGAAAAAGTGTAAACTTCGATTTTCGAAAGAAATTCCCCGTAGACTTTTTTTACGACAACTCCTATAGATGTTTATGTATATTTTTATCAATAAATAGGTGGAATGAGATATATATCAATAAATAGGTGGATTGAGATATATGATTGGGTATAACCAAGAAGTATTAAAAAACACAGTAGCCCAGTGGTTGGGGAGCTGAATTCGGAAATAATTAGGGGAAAGCTGGAAAATGTTTTAACCCCTCCAGTTTAGGTCTAGAATGAATATGCTACGTTTTCTCCCTCGTAATAGGTGAGAGTTAGGGATTATACATTGATTTATAGTCAAAAAACACGTTTTGTTTAAATACCATAACACTATCTCGAAATCACTAACTTTTTCAAAAACATTGTCAATTCAAATGTTGTAAAGCTTAAAATTCTGAATAAAATGAGTACCTACAATTAATATTTTTATTGAATATTAAGGTCACAATTCTACTTTAAAATTTTAGCACCGAGGTCAGAGGGTTGAACTTAGAATTAATTAATGTAAAACTAAAAATCCTTTTAATCCCTCCAGATTAGGTCTAAAATGAATATTTAATGTTTTCCCCCTCGTACCAAGTAAGCGTTAGGAAATATGTACGTATTTACATTCGAAAAACATGTTTTTCCTTCATAATTTTAACAATATCTCAAAATAGTTAACTCTATCAAAAACATTGTCAATGCAAATGTTGTAGAGCATAAAATGCTGAATACAATGAGTACCCACATTAATATTTTTGTTAAAAATTAAGATCGCAATTCCTTTTCAAAATTTTGCCTTAATCACTAATCAAGAGCTTCAAGATAGGAGAGATCAGATTACTTTAACAATGTCTCAAAACAGCTAATTATATAAAAAAAATTGACAATACAGATGTTGTAGAGCTTAAAATTTGGAATAAAAGGAATACTCACATTAATATTTTTGTTCAAAATTATCGTCGCAATTTCAGATATTGTAAAAAATATTAAAGAAAAACGTGTTTTTCGAATGTAAATGTGTACATATTTCCTAACGCTCACATAGTACGAAGGAGAAAACAAAGAATGTTCATTTTAGAGCTAATCTGAAGGGATTAAAACGATTTCCAGTTTTCCACTGATTAATTCTTAGTCCAACCCTCTGACCACGGGGCTAAAATTTTAAATTAAAATTCTGACCTTAATATTCAACAAAAGTATTAAGTATAGGTACTCATTTTATTCAGAATTTTAAGCTCTACAACATTTGTATTGACAATGTTTTTGAAGAAGTTAAGGATTTAGAGATAGTGTTATGGTATTTAAAAAAAATACGTTTTTTGACTATAAATCAATGTATAATTCATAACGCTCACCTAGTACGAGGGGGAAAACGTGGCATATTCATTCTAGACATAAACTGAAGGGATTAAAACAATCTCCAGCTTTTCCCTAATTATTTCCGAACTGGGCCTTTTTTTGCTCCCCTACCAATGGGTTACAAAGGCAATCCGAGCTTTAAAAATAAAAGTAGAATGAATTCAATTTTATATAAATTACATATGTACAAAATTTTTTATGCTTTCTTACAATAAAATATATTTGAACTTACATTTGTGTAACAAATATTTAAAATTTAGTTTTCACCAGTCATTATTAGGAGAGTTTACGCATAATAACTACGGACATTGTATTACTTTTTTTAAAAGTAGGAACGCACGTAAAAATTTGTTTTTGACAAACATGCTAAAAATCAATCCCATTTCTCAACCTGTTTTCGCACCTGTTAAAAATACAGGTAATCTGCCTTAAATAAAAATTCTTCTGTAAAGTCATCTAGAGTTCAAATCCATATATAGTTTACATATGTACACATATATTATAACTGAAAATTTCTGCCTTATATGTAATTTATGTAATTTCTACAAGGAAATACATCCTCATTTATTATTGCAATTTTTAGAATTTAAATAAATAGTTTTTTATACAGCAGAGAATAACATAATAGAATTACTCATACAAAATAACATTAATTTCAAAATTTATTAAACTACACACTCCTGCAGTGAATTAAAATTTTAATGATGTATTCTTATCAATAATATGGATCTTCTGTTTTACAAAATGAGGTTAATGTTAGCTTTGACAAATAATGGATAAATAGTGGATGCTTACCAAATTCGAGGATTAATCCAAACTGTTCGATTGTTCAGTTACAAATATATTTTAATGAATAGGTTTAATACCTGACAATTAAATAAAGTTATATTATTTATTCATCTTCAATTAGTGCGTTTGTTCATTTTCGAATTATCCGTTTTAAGATCCGTTTTAATTTGAAAATGGAAATATTTTTTTTTTCAAATAACTTAACATATTACGTCTGAAACAAAATTTAATATTTAAAAAAGGACATTTAATATCATTCAGTTAACAAACAAGGAAACGCATTAATATTACAAAATAAAGTAAAGTTAAAAATACTGTAGAAAGCTTTAAAAAAAATCCTGAATAGTACAAATGTCAATTGAGAGCCAATAATAAACTACATACATTAATCAAATGTAGAAAATGTCCAACAACAATCGAAACGATAGTTGCAAGTCCAGTTCTTATTATTTCAGATAGAATTGAAAAGTATATTCTCAATTCATATGATATAATTTATTATTATGTTGTTTACTTTAAAATACATTGTAGTCTGAGTATTAACAATTGCCCTATTTATTTTTCAAATATTAATATCTACATATGACACTTTTTTGAGTTCCTTAGATCAAAGCAGCTTTCTTTTTGAATGAAATGTGTATTTGATTTCGACCATAATCAAGTAGCAGAGAAACACACTATCTATATATATAATATTATAAAGGACAAACATATCTGTGCGTAACGCATACGTCATTCTGCGATTGGCAACACTTTGAAATTTGAAATGAAATTTTGCTTTTGCAATTTTCGCTACTGCAAATTTTAAAACTTCTAAACACCCCACATTTTAAATGTTTACACCGTCGTATGCAGAAAAAAAATGCACTTTTAAATGCAATTTGTTTGAAAGCTAAATCTCAATTTATTTCTGAGATATTAATTTTTTTTATAGTTTTTAATACCAATTTTCTAATCGTAGCAACTGAAGTACTTCATTTCTATTAAAAGTGGATTAGTTATTTTTATTGATTATATTCTTACTGATGCCATTTTCTCATTACAATTAAAAATATCTTTTTTAAAAATTTGAACAGAAAATGACGTTATGCTTTAAAAAAGACACAATTTCCCTGATGATGCTCGCATATTTCACTATTTTTTTTATTTTGCTGATATTGAGTTTGAGACAATAGGCAAAATATTTCAGCTAATGAAAATGACGTCATATTTAAAAGTAAACGATAATTTTATTTGATAAAACGAGATATTTCCCCTTGAATACGTCTAAAAGTTGTAAATTTCTGGAATTTTTACGTGCAGGTACAGATTATCGTCTTAGTAATGGTTACTAAGATGATACTATCACGAGTGGGAATTTCAACAAGGAAAGTTGTAATAGTTGACAAACGTGACTTCAAGCTTGAAAAAATATTTATTAACCCTTCGAACGTCTTGCAAAATGGTAAAATTGTAATGTTGTTTTCTTTGCATTTTGTTTTAAATTCTAAGAAAATAAGATTCTTTCAACATTATAAAAAAATCTCAATTACAAATATGGATGTAATCCTTGAGAGTATTAATCATTCTTCAATGTATTTAAAATTCATTAAATCTATAGAATTATACTATTTTAAATATTGCTTGTATTGCGGTGAAGCCTGGAGCTTATTGAACCGAATATTACGCCCCAAACACTAAGAGGGTTAATAACCTATTGCGCGTTGAAATGTTTTTAAATGGTTAATATGGATGTGAAACGTGGAAAATGACTTGATTCGGTTTAGATGTAAAGGTAGAAAATTCTATGATTATGTAAAGGTGAAATCATTTATACGGATTTTTCATTCCGTAACCAAGCATCAATTAATAACTTAATCAAAATTACTTATCTTGATTATATGTTACTGATTACGTATATGAATAAAGTTTAATTTTTCAATAATTTTAACAGTTGAAGTTTATGAAAAAATATTTTGTTAATCTTAGGTTAAAATATGTCTTTGGAGAGTTAAATTAATAAGTGTAAGATGGAATTTTTATTCTAATTATTTTTTGTCGATGTATTATAAATTTGATGCAACACTTCCTTTGTAAACATTTTCTTTCGTCGAAATTCAACGGGTTCCACCTCGTTAAAAATAAAATTGTTTTATAAGAAAATGTGATAGCATCCGGCATTCAACACAATAACTGTGAAATTACAAGTTGCTTTCTTTTAATACTGCTGTAAAATTTTTCAAGTCTAGGGAAAGTCGCGTTCTTGTTCGCTGTATTGTATACGTGACAGAAATATTTCGATTATTACTTCACTTGTTGTTACACTTGTTACTTCACTAGTTCGCTTGTGCAGCATCGGTGCTTAAGTTCAATTTCATAGCATCAGATCTTCAAATTTTGCAAAAAACTACATGAATAATCACTGTATTTTACAACCTGGCAACCCAGCTGTCAACACAATTACTGTAAAATTTACAAAATGATGTGTTTATGAGTACTGTAAAATTTCTCAAGACTGGGGAAAGTCGCGTTCCCATTGGTTGCGTGCTGCAAGTGTACATATAATTCAATTTTTACTTCACTTCTTGCTTGAATTCGCTTTCACAGCATTTGTACTTGCAGAACTACAACATAAAGTGCTGAAAAACGTCGCCCATTTTTAACCGACTTCAAAAAGAAGGAGGTTATCAATTCGACCTGAAATGTATGTGTTGGGCTTGTTCACGCATAACTTTTTTAAATATGAACCGATTTTGACAGTTGTTTTTTTGTTTGAAAGCGTAAGTCACTCGTGTGGTTCCATTCTAATTTCATCAAAATCTGTTGATTAGAAATTCTTTTGAATAAAAACTTTAAAATTAAAATAATTTTTTAAGCAGTCGCCAAATTATAAGCGTTCATCATTCATGATGTTACTCTTACAGAGATACGAGATCTTTTCAACGTACGAAATCTTAGCTGGAAGGGCGAGATCAGGATAGATTTTTCGCTGTTAGCGAAACGAGATTGACCAATCAGAAGCCTGTAGTTTTGTGAACTTTCGGCTGTTTGCAAAAATGCAGGCTTCTGATTGGTCGATCTCGTTTCGCTAAGAGCGAAAAATCTATCTGGATCCCGGCCATGTTCTGTTATCCACAAAACCGAAAGGCCCACATAGATACAAACAGGTATCGGAAGTAGATGTCGAAAAGTATAAAATGAACCTTCAAAGTTCCTCATGTATCAGAGCACAAGTACAGCGCCTTGAATAAATACTGTGGAAATTATAGCATCTAGAAAATGTATTGTGTGGAAATCGGCTATCCCAGTAATACTTAAAAAAATGCTAAAATATTGTATCACTTAAATGGCAAACGATGTTGAAATTCAAAGAGTCGATCGCAGCGACATCTACAGGATCTTTTCTAAAACTC
Source organism: Maratus speciosus (assembly GCA_963932465.1). Classification (NCBI taxonomy): domain Eukaryota; kingdom Metazoa; phylum Arthropoda; class Arachnida; order Araneae; family Salticidae; genus Maratus; species Maratus speciosus. Next base: position 164,258,455 of record OZ010795.1, on the reverse strand, counting down.
CAAGACGATTTGGTCTAGACGTTGTTTAACACTTGAATGACGGTGAGGGGGCATTTTGGCACATACCAAATGAATAAATTTCGGTTCGAAGCAGAAAATTCTGTATAAAATAAGTTAAAAAGACGCAAAGAAAAAAAAAGGATTAATAAAAAAGTTACACAGTTTTAAATTAAAATTCTGGTGTTAAATATTTTTATAAAACTTGAGTAAAAATTCCCGTCTTTCTAGCGTTAAATTGAAATTACAAAATATACCGCAGGTGTCGGTACTATCGGGTCTTTGGATTTCAGCATCGTTGCACATTTAAGGGATACAAATTTTTAGCTCTGTTTGGATGGCAGATATCCACACTATTTATTCTAGACGCTGTACACTGTTAAAAATATCGTGAAAAATTACCTCTGTTTTTCAAGGCTATCTATTTTTTGACCAATGAGAATGCTTCGTAGGTGCTTATGTAGCGTTCTCATTGGTCAGAAAATAGAGATCCTTTAAAAACAGAGGTAATTTTTCACGATATTTTTAACAGTGTAGTGGAAATCTACTATCCATACAGCGTTAAAAAATTGTATCCCTTAAATGTCCAATGATGCTGAAATCCAATGAGCCGATCGCAACGACATCTGCGTTATATTTTTAAATTTCAATGCAAACAATGTATTGCAACAGCGTGTAGACCAAATGATCTTGAAGTTTTAGAAAATGTCCTCAGATGTCACTGCGATCGACTCTTTGGATTTCAGTATCGTTTGACATTTAAGAGATACAGTATTTTAGCACTTTCTAAGTACTACTATAGCGCCTAGAATATATAGTGTGGAAATCGGCTATCCCTGTAATACTTAAAAAAGCGCTAAAATATTGTATCCCTTAAATGTGCATTGATACTGCTGCAATATGCAGATCACAGCGACATCTGCAGGATATTTTCTACAACTGCAAGAAATTGCTAGCCTATACAATGCAATACTAGTAATGCGAAAATACCGCAGATGTCGCTGCGATCGACACTTGAAATTTTAGCAGCATCGTCGCACATTTAAGGCATACAAATTTTTAGCACTGTTTGGATAGCATATTTCCACAATAGGTATTCTAGGCGCTGTAGTACTACTGTGATAGTCGATTTCCACACTATATATTCTAGACGCTTTAGCACAAGTATAGCGCCTAGAATATATAGTGTGGAAATCGGCCATCCCTGTAATACTTAAAAAACGCTAAAATATTGTATTCCTTAAATGTGAAATGATACTGCTGCAATATGCAGATCGCAGCGACATCTGCAGGATATTTTCTACTACTGCAAGAGATTGTTAGTCTATACAAGGTAATACTAGTAATACGAAAATCCTGCCGATGACGCTGCGATCGACACTTGAAATATTAGCAGCATCGTCGCACATTTAAGGGATACAAATTTTTAGCACAGTTTGGATGGCATATTTCCACACTGTGTATTCTAGGCGCTGTAGCACAAGTGCCTGGGTATCAGTACAGCGTCTAGAAGATATAGTGTAGAAATCGGCTATCCTAGTAATACGTTAAAATACAGCGGCTAGAAGATACAGTGTGGAAAACGGCTATTCCTATAATGCTTTAAAAAGTGCTAAACACTTTTATCCCATAAATCTCCAACAATGCTCAGCGGCAATATGCTGATAAGAGCGCCATCTCGTAACTCTTTTCAATATAAACGATGTGTTTTAAAAAATTATCGAATGTTAAATATCGGAAACTATAAATATAAGATATTTTAGTCTGTTATAAGCTAATTTAGTTAAAGAATGACTTGAAATAGGTTAAAGAGTCTCTTTTCGAATGACTATCGTTTTTAAATCACTACGATGGTGCTACGATCGACATCTTGTTATTCGGCATCGTTGTACATTTATGGGATTCAATTTTTTAGCACTATTTTGTAGCCGTTTTCCACACTGTATCTTCTAGGCGCTGTACTTTAAAAAGAGCTAAAATATTGGATCCCTTAAATGTCAAACGATGCTGAAATCCGAAGAGTCGATCACAGCGACATCTGCAAGATGTTTTCTAAAACTCAAAGACGATTTGGTCTAGACGCTGTAATAATACGATGTTGGGGCCTCCGCGGCCGAGTGGTTAAGACACCACGCTGCTAATCGCTTTAGAGCGTAGGAGGCTTGTCGGGTTCGACTCTCGCTGGCTCCATTGCACATTCTTTGTGGAGCTCCCGGATGTAAAAATTCTCTGTGTTGTAAATTTCATTGTGCTATCTCGTCCCTGTATATCGACGATGACTTATAAGCGGGCCTTGTTGTCAAGTACACAAGTCTGATGTATGTGTCTAATTAAACAAATACGATGTTTATTTTGAAATTTGAAAATATATCGCAAATGTGTCTGCGCATCGTTGCACATTTAAGGGATGCAACTTTTTAGCGCTGTTTGTATAGCATATATCTGCACTATGTATTCTAGACGCTGTAGTATCATGGTGCCTGTTGTGTTGAAGTCACAAAGTGCATTCATATGTCAATACACAGTAGAATGCATTGCTATGTGTAGCGACACTGTATTTAGATTCAGATTCGGTTATCGAATTACATATCAGATTTTTTCAGGTAGGATTCCTCGGAAGGAAAGTAGAGTTATACTGAGATATTTGATTTGTTGAGACGAATCTAGACAAAAGCGATTTTTTTTTTTAACAGACTTCAAAAAAAAAGGGGTTCATCAATTCGAACCGTATGTATTTTTTGGTCCTTTTCACGTATAACTTTCGTAAATATGAATCGATTTTGAGAATAATTTTTTTTTGTTTGAAAGCGTAAGATACCCGTGAAGTCACATTCCAATTTCGTCAAAATCTGATGCTGAGAACAATACTTTTTTAAATATTTTTTTTTTAAATTCAAATCCTGTTTCAAGCAGTCGATTAATTAGAAGCTTTCTATTTCATGCTGTTACTCTTTCAGAGATCCGAGATCTTTTATAAGTACGAAATCTTGACAGGACAAGATCTCACATCCATCAAACTGGAAGGCCCACATCCATACCAACCGATATCAGAAGTAGGTGTCGAAAACCAACATTTAAAGTGTATCGGAGCACAAGTGCCTGTGTATGAAGGAGCATGTTGTGCTGAAGGCACGCAGTGCCTCCCATATAGCACTACATAGCAGAGTGCCTTGAAATGTGTAACGACATAGTCTTTACATCCAAATTCGGTTATCGAATTAGATATGAGAATGATTTCATATTTTCTCCAGGTAGGATACCTCGATATGAATGTGGTGTCATGCGGAGATATTTGATTGGTGGAGACGAATATAGACAAATACAATTGTTTTGGGGGTTTTTTTTTCGTCATCACGAAGGGGTTTTCATTTCGATTTTTCTACATCAAAATTCGTTTTATTTGTCCTCACGAAGCCTTTGAGCCTGCCAGTACCTTTAAGCTTGTTAAATTATCTCACACGTATGATCGAATTCGTTTAGGCAACCATCGCCATGTTCTGGAATAGAAAATGCCCAGGATTGCTGTAGTTTGAACAAAAGTATCTGTCAGATCACAATCTGAGCATCGAATGTTGTCATTCTCACATACAGTCATTTTCAAGTTATCAGATTCGGGCTCAACGTCAAATCTTTACCAGTCATTTCCGATGCCATTACATGCATGCTTTTATTGAAGTTAGATGTTTTCAGTTTATTTACTGAGTCGTGGCGCGGTTTTTGCTAATATTTTTCATTTTATTTTGCTTTTTTGACTGAATGGGGACTTTTGACTACACAGGATAGGACTTTACTATGCACTGCACATATAGAGTCATTTTGGTGTTCACTGACGCATGCAATAGTCATGCTATGATGTGTAAAGAAACTTTACAGATAGATTATCAGCTTTTCAACGCTCACTACCGATGTTCGTAGGTATCGATGTGGACTTTAGTGATTGCTTGTTGTGGTAAGTCCCCAAAGTGCGACATCTTTCCAAAGTACAAAATACTAACCACATCAATACCATTCCCACATCAATACCATTCGACATCGGAAGTAGGTATCGAAAATCTGAAAATCCACCCGTAAAATTCCCTGATATACTTCAGGATAATTGTCTGCGAATGAGGATTGCTATTGTGCCTTTGACAAAAAGTGCCTCCAAATATCAGTGCACAGTAAAGTGCGTTGCCATGTGTAGCGACACTGTCTTTAGATTCAGGTTCGGTTATAAGAACGATTTCAGGACTGAGATCCAGATCGATTTTTTTCTGTTAGCGAAACGACATTGACCAATCTGAAACCTGCATTTTTGCTAACTTTTCGCTGTTTGCAAAAATGCAGGCTTCTAATTGGTCAATCTCGTTTTGGTAACAGCGAAGAATCTATCTGAATCTCGGCCCATATTTGGTTCATGTAGGGTTCTTCGATGTGAAAGTGACGACTTACGGTACAGCGCCTAGAATAAATAGTGTCGAAATCTGCTATACAAACAGTACTAAAAATTTGTATCCCTTAAATGTACAACGATGCTGAAATCCAAAGGGAAGATTGCAGCGAGATCTGAGGTATATTTTCAAATTTAATTTAAACATCGTATTATTACAGCGTCTAGACCAAATTGTCGTATTGTAAATTATAATTCCTATACCATATTACTTGCTTTCAGAAAATCAAGAAATTGAGATATTTTAATGCAACAAAAAGTAATATTAGCTTAAGGGATTATAATAATTATATTTAAGGGAGTCTAAGTAAATTAAATTATGAATAAAGTAACAGGATACAATGCTTAGCATGTATCACATGTTTTATTTTCATATTTTATATTATGTATATCCATGATGGATAATTATTACGGTGGCCCCCAACGACTTGTTTTTCTTCGCATGAAATATTATTTACTAATTTTTTAATATATTTAATTCTTCATACGTGTATTTTACACAGCTTTATTTATATTATACTCATAATTATTTAAAAAATGTTAAAATTACGTATTATACGTATTATTACGTATTATTACGTACATTACACTAAATTTAAAAGATAAAAGCACTAAAAACAATTTCAAAGAAAACTTTAGATTCATTCTGAATCCATCATCAGCTAATTTCTAAAGTGAAAGTCATACCAAGGTGTTAAGTTTCATCAAAAAGAAAAACATCACATCAAGTTTCCAACTATTGGTAGAGATGTAGCCTCGTTAACTGTATTCAGTATTTATTTAACTATAAATTTCACTTTGGCAACTTGATGTAATGTTTTTGACCTTTAAAATCTTAGTATGACTTTTACGTTAGGAATTAGCTGATGAAGGATTCAGAATGAATCCGAAACTTTAACTTGTAATTGTTTTTAGTGCTTTTATCTTTTTAATTTAGTATAATCTAATGTCTGTAATTTTGAGAATTTTTTTTTATTATGAATGTATTCATACGTAGTTCTTTTGTTTACATTAAGGTATTTTATACTCAGTTCAAACTAAAATTGGTTTTAAAACTTTTGAGTATGAGCCACAATATAAACGTATTCATTCATGAACGGGTAAATTTAAACTGAAAGAAAACATTCTCGATCAGAATTCTAAAAACTAATGAAATATAAAGTCATCCAAGAGTTTCTTTAATTCATAAAAAGCAACAGAAACAATATCCCACGATTATTAGCCACTAGTAATAACAAATGACAATCTTCGATTTAACTAAGATATCTTTTATTAAGTAATGTGAAGATCACAATTCGGAATTACCAATGTTTTGCACATAGGAAAATATAAAACTTATTTTTCATTTAAATTGACATCTTATAAACTATCATAGATTTATAATTTAAATAATAAATAATCATATTTTCAAACGAAGTAAAAGAAAATATCTGAAAATTAACCATGAATACTGTGACATAATTATGACAAGAAACGCTAATAGGAAAATATTATTTTGAAAAAGGCAAAAGTATAGTAAAAAATTAATAAAACGTTAATTAGTAAATTAATTATCGTATTCAAACTGTGATTAGTTTTTTGCTTAGTAGACATGACCTATATCATAATAAATGATTACACGGCCTTAAACTGAGGAAAAATGTTTTTTCCTCTAAAAGAAATACACGGACAATGTTACTCTCATTCATTTTATTATATCTTAACCCCTAGAGATGAGTATCCGCAAAATAAGGAAAAATGTAAGAATTATTAAGACTTCGTTTAAAGATTTTTTTGTGCTTGTAGAACAAAAACAAATCTTTAAAAAAAATGTTTATTTTAATTACTGGAATAACAACTGCAGTACACTAAGGCATTATGCAATTTTGATTAAAATATTAATACAAGATGTTTGTTCTTTGAAAAGAATTAATATGATAAAAGAATATAAATATTTTTTTAGAGTATATATTTATAGGATATTTTTTAATCTGAACTTCTTATAACCTTTTTAAATAAAATATATTTTATATAAATAAAGAATTTTTCTCGTATAGTAAAGTAAAATATTGTAAATAATTTAGTTTAGTATAGTGATTTTTCTGTGTAAAAAGATAAAAATGTAGGAATTATAAGGACATCAGTTAAAGATTTTTTTTTTGCGCTAGTAGAACAAAAACAAAGAAAAAAAGAGTTTCTTTTTATTTCTGAGGAAAAAATTCAGTACATTGGAGCATTATGTAATTTTGATAAAAATATTAATACCAGATGCTTGTTATTTGAGAAGAATTAGTACAATAAAAGAATAGCAACAATTTTTTACACTTCTATATTTATAGAATAATGTTTCATCTGGATTTCTTATAATATTTTAAAATAAAATTTTATATAAATAATGAATATTTAATACACAGTAAAGTAAAAGATCGAACATCCTGTGTAAAATGCACCCAGAATTTATCATTTAAAAGACATCCATTAAAGATGCAAGGACAATTTTCTTTCTGTAAGAATGTATCACTGTACACAGTTATAAAGCGGATTGTGAGAGCTAATTGTGTCTTAATGTATAAATAACTGCTACTTTTTTAGTCATTACTTTTAATTACTCAGTGATTTTTGACAATAGAAAAATTAGTTGAGCAAATTTGCTTAAATTTCGTACTTCAAATGAAATTTCGTTTGCCGAACATCTTTAAAATCACCGAAATTTCGTGCCGATTTTACACCACGGTAATTCACCATCGCCAAAATTTATTGTTGTGCAAGAGATTTTTGTCAAAAATGAAAAGAATATCGTGGACCAAGCATAGTACTCTCCTGATAGGGCCCCACGTGACTCTTTCCTGTGGCGTTTTGAATCCACTGAGATTATTCAAGAAAATTTTGCTGAAGGAGCTGAAGATACCCGAATCAGCCTACTAAAAATGTATGGATGATTGTGCCAAACGAGGTATAGTTGTATTGGATTTTATAGGGTCTACTTTAAATGTAATGAAATAAATTTTGTCAATACATTTTTTTTTGGTGTTTTATTTTAGTATTCCGGGTATTTTTTTACATAGAATGTATTTAGTATAGGGGAGACTAGGGGGGGGTTGACCATACGGTAGGCTTGACCCACCCATCAGTTTTCATATTTAAAAGAATTTCAGAGTTTTATCATTAGGTGTATACCAAAGCTACTCGAATGCTCAATCAACAGTCTTTGTTTCATACAGATAATCGAAACAGGTGTGGGAAAAGTCAATTGTGAGACGTTTTCAACCTAAAAGTTATGTTATTTAAAAACAGTTTGTAAGCTTTTTTCAGATAAAATATATCATAGAAATTTAAGTAAGTAGATTTTAAGTAATGCAAAAATATCGAGCTTTCATTCTAGGAATAAAGATTGTACAGCAAGTTAGGATTAACATAACAATGTGCAATTCTTTAGCAAAGAGCTATGTGGGGAGGCTTGACCAAGTCAATGCCAGGGAGGGTTGACCAGATGAAATCTTTTATTATACACTATGTATAATGAAAGGTTAATGGTTATATATAAAAAAATGTAAATTTATTTTGTAAAGGCACGGTAAAATAGGGTGCTGGAAAATAGGATTGGTTAAAATGCGGTTTGTTCGTATGTAAATTTAATACATTATTATTTTTAAGTTTGCAATTTGTACACATAAATGAATTTAAACGTGTGTAAGTCCTGAAAATAATTGATTTTTTATATATATATATATATTAGAAACTTAATACTACAGAATTGCAGAAATATTTAAAAAAATTTATTTTGAAAATTTTATATTTCAATTTGTAATAGTAAAATAAATATTTACTATTATATCTATAGATTATATGTCTATATATTATATATCTATATATTAAATATTCATATATTACTACTATATATCTATATATTTTATACTTTCCAAACAAAAATGTTCTACCACTAATTTTTTAAATCCGTAGTATTATATTTTCCCCCGTCCGTTATTCTACAAATGTACACAAAGTTATAACAAGATACAAATATAGGAAAACGATTATTCAAATTTTTTCTATATTTTGAAATTTTTGTTTTAAATCCAAATATGAAGATCCATTTTGTAAATTATGGATATATATCTATGAAAAATACATATACATATACATAATATCTATGCATATCTAAGAAAAAAAATCCTTTACACAAAATTAAATATCCAATACATTGGAATGAGATTAGTAAAAATATAAAACCAACATTAAAAATTTTCTTAAAAAAGTATTTTACTGGAATATGCAAATTTAAAAATTATTCTTGCAATATAAGTAAAAAGTAGCTTTTACCGTGAATCTAATTTTGAAGTAAATATGTTTAGAAAATAATCTTTTAGTACAGTTTTACAGCACGATAAAATAATAAGGATTACTAGAATAATTTTCGATGTGGTGGGATTTGTTTCGTTAAAACTCAATAATTAAGTAGCCGTGATTCATTATTTACCGTTATACCTAGGTATAACTTCAAAATTTTAAGCTTTTCACTTCTCACTAATTTTTTTAATTTTCTTTTTCTTTTTTGCTTTATTTAATCGGCAAAATTCATTTAATAAATGAGCTTCACGGTTTTATAGCACAGAAAAAAAATAATAGGATTTACTAGAATGACATTACAAGTAATCGGATTTGTTTTGTTAAAACTGAATAATTAGGCAGATGTAAAATATTACTTAAAATTATACCCAGGAAAAAAATAATAAAATTTTAAGCTTTTCTCTTAACACTAATTTTTAAGGTTTTTTTTTCTTTATTTAATTGGCAAAATTCATAGAATAATTACGTTTCACGGTTTTATAGCACAGAAAAATAATAAGGTTTGCTAGAATGATGCAATCGGATTTGTTTTGTTAAAATTGAATAATTAAACAGATGTGTCCTCTTACTTATTATTATGCCCAGGTATAATTTACAAATCTTGCGTTTTTTTTTCATACCACTAATTTGTAAAAGTTATTTTTGACTTTTTTAACACTAGAACGCCGGACGGTGTCGTTTCGACACCAAAGCATGTAAATTATTTTCTAAAATCTTTAAATTTTAATAGATTCTTTTTATTTCTCTTGACTTTTATTAAATATGTAGGAAGATGTCACATAGAAAGTTTTGTGGATTTAGCTTTATTCAAACTTGGTATACGGATACATTTACCTATAACGCCGGCTGGCGTCAATTTAACACCGCAATAATTTCAACTCCCTTATTAGTTTTAAATTTTGTTCTTCTGTGCCATTGTTCCATTTTATAGAGCAGGAGATCCTGGATTGGCTTTTGACACCTGGTCATCACGTTATTTGTGTCAGCTGCATCAACACATGCCGCTACGATTTCATTTCTCACAAAGATACTCCATGAGCGATTGCTTGTGAGTTATTACTATTAGAATTTTTTGTTAGGTTTCCTTTTCTTCTTGTTACTTTCTATGAATAAAACTTAAAATGTCTCTCTCGTAAGAGAAGGCTCACTGAGGAAGAAATAACCGCACTTCTAAGAGAATTGTCAGATAATGAATCAAAAGGTGGAGAATTATCCGACACGCTTGATGAATCTGATAATGAAAATGTTGTTCCTTTTGTACCATCTGGATCGGAAATTGGTGAGAATATCGAAATTGATCATTCTCAAAATCAGAATGAATTTGTTGCTCGCGATGCCTCACAGTGGAAAGAATGTGGTTCTGGAAGTGCAACCGGTAGATTAGCAAACCAAAATATTTTGCGAGAAAATAGTGGTCCAACTAGTTATGCAAAAAAGAAATATGAATAAGGAAGTATTTTCAGTGCTTAGTTGCTTTTTATACACAGAACAGTTTTAGGGTATATAATAAATTGTACAAACACAGGAGCTCGTCAAATATTAGAAAACGATGTTTGTCCTAAAATCAAACACGGAAATTTTTGCTTATATTTCGATGTTCTATGCACGAGGAATTTCAGGAGCTAGTAATCCGGAATTTCATTTATTATGGTCTACTGCACAGGGTATAAATTTTCGTACAGAAACCATATCCAGGGATCCTTCTAAGCTTAGGAAATGTGAGGTTAAAAAATGTCATGGAAATATGAGAAATAAAATCATGGAAGATGATAGTATTCCAGTGACACAGTCTTAAGCCTAAAATCGTATCGTATCTTTTCGTAGAATTCGTAGATGGCGGAACTCATATATACAACTAACTCGACTTCAAAGAAAACCCAAAAAGCCGCCTTTCAATAACTCAGCAAATATATATTTTATTATTCTGATTTTTTTAGAACAGTTTTATATCTACAGTCTAATTCTATTCTGAAATTTTTACATTTTTACGTGCAGTATATTTTGAGATCTAAATAGTCATTTTTAAAGCGAAAGCGATGGAAGAAGTTCCTAAACTCAAAATCAGGAAAACGGCTCGGGCGATTTTCATTAAATTGATATATAATATGAATCTGTTTTATGTGAAGGGAATAAGATAACAGCTGTTTCCGGAAAAACTCTAGCTTTCGTTTATTTCACATTTTTTTCCCTCCGAAAATGACATGGGTGATCTTATTAAAATTAATATACACTGCTCAAAACAATTAAAAAATATTCCAGTTTTAGGTGGATTTTGTATCTGGTAAACTGTTTAGCTGATTGATACATGGTCGACAGACATAGTAGGTTATATGAGAATAAATTACACATGTTTGGCAGAAAAAATGCATTTTATTGCGGATTTGTGTACTAAAGGAAAAAAACACAATTTGTGCATAAGAGAAAAAAAGAATAAGAAAAGGTGTTTTCTTCAAAGAAAATCATTTTCAGTAGGGGGTATGGTTTCCACGGGCGGCCAGCAACGTTGAACACCTTTGAGGCATGGACTCAATGAGGCTATTAATGACGAGTTGGGGTATTCTGCCCCACTCTTCCAGAAGAGCTCTTTCCAGTTCTTGGAGAGTTTGTGGGGGTTGTTGGCGGCCAGAAACTCGTCTTCCTAGAGCGTCCCAAACGTACTCGATTGAATTCATGTCTGGAGAACACGCTGGCCATTCCATTCCAACGATTCCTTCCTCGATAAGGAAATCCTCCACCAGGTTTGCACGATGTGGCCAGCAGTTATCGTCCATTAAAATGAAGTTATCTCCGATTGCTGCAGCGTAAGGGACTACAATAGGTCTGAGGATCTCATCCCTATATCGGCGACCAGTCAGAGCTCCATCTCGAATGATGTAAAGGTCAGTGCGCCCGTCAATAGAGATGCCACCATACACCAACACTCCTCCACCGCCAAATCTGACACTTTCGTGCACGAATGCAGGATTATTCCTACTGCCACGGTCCCTTCAGATGAAAATACGCCTATTATCCGGATGCACAGAAAAACGGGACTCGTCAGAAAACAGAATATTGCTCCATTCTTTTCTCCACCAGTTGACATGCTCGGTTGCCCACTCCCTGCGGTCGCGATGATGCCTTGATGTTAATCTATCACATACCATCGGTCGGCGAGCATACAGACCTACAGCATGGAGCCGGTTTCGGACAGTCTGAGTTGAAATCGTGGTGCCTGTAGCCGAGCGAAAGTGTTGTTGGAGAAGAGTAGCGTTCATGGTTCGGTGTCTCCGAGCTGTTAACGCTAAATACCGATCTTCATTGGGCGTTGTTGTCCGTCTACGACCTTGCCCTGGTCTTCGGCCTGCACATCCACTCTCCAAAAAACGGTTCCAGATCCTGGAAATGACACTTTGTGACACTCCAATGGCTTGCGCTACTTCGGCTTGAGTTTGACCCCCTTCTAACCTACCAACAATTCTCAAAGCTTCTGAATCTGTCAAATGACTTCGCTGAGACATCGTACTCATCGAAACAAAGCAATCACTGAATGCCGATCATCCTTGTCTTCATTCTCTTTTATCCAGTTGAAAGTCAAATTTCATTCGCTGCCGCTGAAGCGACGTTTTTGACGTCGAACTCAAAATTTGCATACTCCACAGTTTGAAAACCAGAAAAATTTGCATTTGTAATTCTCTTCTTCTATTTTCGGCAAAAAAAATTTCGTTTATATCTTTATTTTATATAAAACTTTAAATATCCTTTAATTGTTTTGAGCAATGTATAATATGAATTTATTCTAGATTAACCGAATAAGACAATTTTTGTTTCCTGGAAGACACTTATTCGTTATATAATACGCATGAAAAGTCGGACTATATTTTTCCGCCATTTATGGGAATTTCTCCGAAATTCCGCCTCTGTATTCGTGCGCAAAATTTCTTCTGTCCAACTTTTAGGGGAATGTTTCCGTACCTTGTGTAGCTTAGTCGGTTAAGCGCTGATCTTGCAATACATACGTTGTGAGGTTTGTCCTCTTTGAAGTAGTAAGCATTTTTTTTATCCTTTTTAAGTCTGTTAATAAAGTAAATTTGATTTTATGTTTCTATAAGAATGTATCTGTTTATTTAGATTTTTTTCTTTAAGAGTTTCACATATCACTATTTCATGACAATTTTCAAAAAATAAAAATACTGTAAGATCTGTCTAAGGCGGACTCTGTGTAAGCCGGAAATCTGCCTACTACGGGAAGACTTTCAAGTCTCGGCGAATCCATTGAAAATAACATTAATGCGTGCATCGTAAGCCGGTATCTGCCTAACGTGGAAACGGAAAGGTTTTTAAGGTTCGCCGAAAGCCAATTTTTACATAAGACGGAAAAAAGAATATTTTAAAACCGAAAATTGATTTGTTCAGTCTGCAACAGTTCTTTTTATTTACAATTTTTAACACAAATGAATTTCTGTTTGTCTACGGTACTTAAATTTAAATTATGCGTTTTTATTTTTTCCATTACCCTTATAATAAAAAAAAGCAAAAAAAAAACAGGCCGTTATTCTACCATTACATTTTTAATAATAATAATAATAATAATACATGCCGTTATTCTAACTGTAAATGGAAGACTACGAGATTTAAAAAAAAATGTCATACATCCAAAATTTAAAAATGTAAATTTTTAAAAATCATATATATTTTTAAATTTTTTCGGATAATTGAAAAAAAAAATTAAAATTGTAGTATAGTTTATTTATATGTATCGTATTTCAATCCGTTTCGCTGAGAAAAATACGAATTTTTATGTGTAAAAAACTGTAAATAAAAGGAAAATGTCGATTGAACAAATAAAAATGCGTACATTTTTCTCTTTTACTTTTCATTAAATTCATAAAATGGTAACTTTATACTTTAAACTATCTGTATGCGTAAAAAAATAATAAATAAATGCTCAAGCTCATGTTTTTTTTTTTTTGTTTTTTTTTTTTTTTCAAATTTAACAAGTATTACAGTACAAAGTCTAAAGTCCGGAATCCTCGGGATTTTACAAAGTCCGAACTTCGGATTTTTCCGAAATTTGGGTCATCAAAAATATTGCTTTCCCAATAAAAAAGAAAAGAAAATTCACTACGTAAAAAGGCAAAATATGACGTTCATGTGTTGAAAATTGCATATAACAACTATTAATATTAAATTAAACAATCATTTTCATTAAATAAATCATAACAAAATAAAAAGTAAAATAAAAATATTTATTTAAGTCTGTTCTCAAATCCAAAAGGGCAACTTTATGACATAAATTTTAATTTATTTTTATTCGGAGATGCATGATACTAGCAGTTGTTGTTGTTCAGAAAATATGTAATCGAACTTTGTTTTACGTTTTTTTTTTTTTTTTTTTTTTTTTTTTTTTTTTTTTTTTTTGCAAACGCAATAGATCTTTCAGAAAATTGTGTCAAAGTTGGAGTTTTGAACCGAATTCCCGCGCGAAAGAAGACTAACCACATAAGGAAGTGTGAAAAACGTCTTTGTCACGTGATCAAAATCGCTTATAACTCAATAGGTAATTTATTTATCAAAAAATGGAAAACACAGTTCTATTCCAAATCGCTTCCATAGTCAGGCCTTCCAATTTTATGACTTTCCGTTAAAAAAATGAATTTGTAAATGTGTCAAAATGTTTTGCGATTGTTGAGCAGAGCAGTTGAGAACAGCCTTAAGGGAACAAACAATTTCAGAAGAAATTGTAACTTTCTGAACTATTGGTCATTTTAGTTAATGTGGTCTTCTTTATTAACTTAGGTATATCATTAAGATTTTTTTATTTATTTTGTACATAGACATGAGTTAAGATTCAGCAATAAAGCTTCTTTGCTCTAGACCTTTTTTTGTTTCAACAATTTTGTTTTTTCACTTCTTTCTTGAATACTGCCGCTTGAAGGTTCGAACTTTGGGTGTCCGAACTTTAGACTTTGTACTGTACTAATTAATATTTCACTTTAAAAAATGGTACTGAAGATTACAAACGTAATGTAGTAAAATCAATCCCGTTTACATTTCTGAATTATTGAAATTAGTGTTTGGTGGTGCTGCCATCTGTCTTTCAAATGTAAAAATATTATTCCATATAACGCCGCTCAACTACATCTGCAATTTTAAATACTGGTAAATAGGCCGCAAAATTTTAATTTGGGTCTCGAAAATTCAGATTAGTACCAAGCTTCAATATCTTTTATGAACAGCAATTATATTTAAGAGATTTAGTCATTTATCGTTGCTTTATCATGATTTCAACGAGATTACATTTTGGCGAGGTCTTGGCGATTTAATGTTACCAGTTCACTTTGGCAACATTTTTCTTAGAGTTTAATTTCATTTGATGCTGCTGAAGATCGATGTTTTCCTGTGCTATTTGATTTCTGTTTGGAATGTATGTATATACGAACAGTTGCTCAATGAAAATGGATACTCAATTATTAAGCAAAAAAAAAAAAAAAAAAAAAAAAAAAAATGTAGGTTATAATTTGATTTAGATAGATTTATTTAGTTTTATTAGCGAGCAATTATTGTATTTTAAATAAAAAGGTTTAAAGAGTAATATTTCTTGATATTCTTCTTAAAGAAGTAAACTTTTTACGTAGTAAATTTTAACAAAGTTTTATATCTATGAAACAAACCATAAAAGAAGAAAAAAAAAAAAAGATTCCTATTTTGTATAAAGGTATGCTTTTTTAAGAGAGAAGGGTGGGCGGAGAATTAAAGGTGAATGGGAATCACGATTATGAGTTCATACCATTGGTCTTTATTTTTTTTTTAATCTTTTTATTATTAACCTAAAAAAAGCAGTGATATCAACACAAAAAATCCCTAACCGGTTAAAAGTTTGTGACGCAGCATTTTATCTTATTGCTATAATAATTTTAAATATGGAACTTAAAAATAATGATATCAAATTTTAACTGACGCTATGCTATTAATTAATGTATATATACATACATTTGTATTATTTATTTCATCATTTTATTTTGGTTTTACTTATAATTGCATGTGTAATAATTATGTTAAATTTAAAAGGATGTATAAAAATTTATTCATTGATGCTTTATCAATCACATCTTTCATAAATTTAAGTGACGTCTTGATGTAGCTTTAAACAATTTGTTTTAAAATTCAATTTCAATTGTTTTCGGTTTGGATAAATATATTTACACATGTAACCAAAACTTTTAATTTACCAATACACTGTTAAAAATATCACTCTCACTCAACCTACACAATGCACTGTAATGTATTTATATGAAAAATTTGATTTATCTTCTGTGCCACGCTATCCAAAATCAAAAGTAAAATTTATGTAAATCATTTTTGTGCGTCATTGTATCCAAACTAAACGAAATGTATGCAAATGGATAATATGACGCACAAAAATCATTTGTTTAAAGCAAGGCGTCACTTAAATTTTGATATCATATCTTTTAAAACTCATATTTTGAATTTATGAAAGATGTGATTGATAAAGCACCAATGAATAAATTTTTATACATCCTTTTAAATTTAACATAATCACATGCAATTATAAGTAAAACAAAAATAAAATGATGAAATAAATAATATAAATGCATGTATATATACATTAATTAATAGCATAGCGTCACTTAAAATTTGATATCATTATTTTAAAGTTCCATAATTAAAATTCTTATAGCAATAAGATAAAGTTCTGCGTCACAAACTTTTAACCCGTTAAGGGTTTTTTGTGTTGATATGTTCTTCTTGTAAAAGAATGGCATGTGTCAAATGCACAAAATAAGCTTTCTATAATAAGCTAAGTATAAGTAATATATAATAAGCTAAATAAGTCAGCTATAAATGTATTGACTGTAAATAATGTAAGTAGTTGAAATTCCCCAACTCTCCTATTTATGTGAACAAATTTCCGGAATCTGTTCACATGCCCTGATGACGGTATGCTATATGCTACCAAAACCGGTATGTTTAAAATTATTGATGATTTTTACGTTGAAATTTTTGAATTTCTATTATATTGCACCAAGCTCCATCTTAATAAATTAATGTAAGTAGTTATTTCTTTTGTTTGTATTTTCATATCATCTTGAAAATATATTCTTATTTTACAGATACAATAGTATTTATGTGTAGCATACATATTTTCATATTATCTTGCAAAATTATTCTTATTTTACAGATACAATAGTATTTATGTGTAGCATACATATTTTCATATTATCTTGCAAAATTATTCTTATTTTACAGATATAATAGTATTTATGTGTAGCATACATATTTTCATATTATCTTGCAAAATTATTCTTATTTTACAGATATAATAGTATTTATGTGTAGCGTACATATTTTCATATTATCTTGCAAAATTATTCTTATTTTACAGATACAATAGTATTTATGTGTAGCATACATATTTTCATATTATCTTGCAAAATTATTCTTATTTTACAGATATAATAGTATTTATGTGTAGCATACATATTTTCATATTATCTTGCAAAATTATTCTTATTTTACAGATATAATAGTATTTATGTGTAGCGTACATATTTTCATATTATCTTGCAAAATTATTCTTATTTTACAGATACAATAGTATTTATGTGTAGCATACATATTTTCATATTATCTTGCAAAATTATTCTTATTTTACAGATATAATAGTATTTATGTGTAGCATACATATTTTCATATTATCTTGCAAAATTATTCTTATTTTACAGATATAATAGTATTTATGTGTAGCATACATATTTTCATATTATCTTGCAAAATTATTCTTATTTTACAGATATAATAGTATTTATGTGTAGCATACATATTTTCATATTATCTTGCAAAATTATTCTTATTTTACAGATACAATAGTATTTATGTGTAGCATACATATTTTCATATTATCTTGCAAAATTATTCTTATTTTACAGATACAATAGTATTTATGTGTAGCATACATATTTTCATATTATCTTGCAAAATTATTCTTATTTTACAGATACAATAGTATTTATGTGTAGCATACATATTTTCATATTATCTTGCAAAATTATTCTTATTTTACAGATATAATAGTATTTATGTGTAGCATACATATTTTCATATTATCTTGCAAAATTATTCTTATTTTACAGATATAATAGTATTTATGTGTAGCATACATATTTTCATATTATCTTGCAAAATTATTCTTATTTTACAGATATAATAGTATTTATGTGTAGCATACATATTTTCATATTATCTTGCAAAATTATTCTTATTTTACAGATATAATAGTATTTATGTGTAGCATACATATTTTCATATTATCTTGCAAAATTATTCTTATTTTACAGATACAATAGTATTTATGTGTAGCATACATATTTTCATATTATCTTGCAAAATTATTCTTATTTTACAGATACAATAGTATTTATGTGTAGCATACATATTTTCACATTATCTTGCAAAATTATTCTTATTTTACAGATATAATAGTATTTATGTGTAGCATACATATTTTCATATTATCTTGCAAAATTATTCTTAATTTACAGATATAATAGTATTTATGTGTAGCATACATATTTTCATATTATCTTGCAAAATTCTTCTTATTTTACAAATATAATATTATTTATGTGTACGATATTTGTAAAAAGGATATTTAAATGCACATTTTCTTCGAATTTTTCGCTTAATATCGATCAGTGTCAAAATGACACCTGGCCGGAGTATCAGGGGGTAGCAAGATTTCCGGCGTTCTAGTGTTAATTAACAAAATTCATTGAATAAATCAGGTTCCAGTACGGTTTTGTAGCAGATTAAAAAAATGAGGAACACTAGAATGGAGTTAGATGTAGCGGGATTTGATTCTTAAAACTGAATAACTAAGCAGCCGTGATATGTTACTTACCATTATACCTATCTGTAACTTCCATATTTTAAGTTTTTTTCTTACCAATAATTTTTAAAAGTTATTTTTGCCTTATTTAAATAACAAAACGCATTCAATGACTAGTAGCCCAGTGGTTACGGAGTTGAATTCGGAATTAATTAGGGAAAAGCTGGAAATTATTTCAATGCCTTCAGTTATGCCTAGAATGAATACGCTATGTTTTCACTTTTGTACTAGGTGAGCGTTAAGAAATGTGTACAGTTTTATAGTGAAAAAACACTTTAAAAAAATACCATAACAATAACGCAAAATAACTAACTCTATCAAAAATATTGTCTATAAAAATGCCGTAGTGCTTAAAATTCTGAGTAAAATAAGTACCTACACTTAATATTTTTGTTGAACATTAAGGTCACATTTCTACTTCAAAGTTTTAGCCCCGTGGTCAGGGGGTTAAACTCATAATTAATTTGGGAAAACTGGAAATTGTTTTAATCCCTTCAGTTTAAGTCTAAAATGAACTTACTATGTTTTCTTCCTCGTACTTGGTGAAAGTTAGAAAATATGTATATATTTATTTTCGATAAACACGTTTTTTTAATTTCCTTAACAATGTCTCAAAGCAGCTAACTCTATCAAAAACTTTCTCAGTATAAATGTTGTAGAGCTTAAAATTCTGAATAAAATGAGTACCCACATTAATATTTTTGTTTAACATTAAGGTCGAAATTCTATTTCAAAATTTTGCCATAATCACTAATCAAGAGCTTGAAGCCAGGAAAACGAAGTTAACAATATCTCAAAACAGCTAACTCTATCAAAAACATTGTCAATATATATGTTGTAGAGCTTAAAATTCTGAATAAAATGAGTACCCACATTAATATTTTGTTCAACATTAAGGTCGCAATTCTATTTCAAAATTTTACAGTAATTGCTAATCAAGAGTTTAAAGACAGGAGAGACCAAGTTGCCATAACAATATTTAAAAACAGCTAACTAGTCTATCAAAAAATTGTCTGTGCAACTGTTGTAGAGCTTAAATTTCTTAATAAAATGAGCACCCAAATCAATATTTTTGTTTATAATTAAGGTCGTAACTCTATTTCAAAATTTTGCCTCAATCGCTAATCAAGAGCTTGAAGCCAGGAGAGACCAAGTTAACTTAATAATAACTCAAACCAGCTAACTCTGTCCAAAAGATTGTCAATACAAATGTTGTAGAGCCTAATAGTCTGAATATAATGGGTACCCACATTAATATTTTTTGTTCAATATTAAGAACACAATTCTATTTCAAAAGATTGCCTTAATCGCTAATCAGCAGTTTGAAGCCAGAAGAGATGAAGTTATCAGTACACACTGATTCCAATTTTTACATACATGTATTTTTGTTAAGTTCCGACCTATGTCGAAGGGATTATAACAATTATTAGCTTTCCCTAAATTAGTTTCCCAAACGGCCTTTTTTTCATCCCCGACCACTCGGTTCGCAATCAAGAGGTTAAACGGTAAATCTTAAAATATCCAAAATGGTGAGCTAAAATGAATACAAAAACATCGTAAATACCTCAATAAGTTAAAAAAACATGCATGTATATAAAAATTAGTAGCAGGGTGGACTAATAACCGTGTCTATTCTGGCTTCAACCTCTTGATTAGCGATTTAGACTAAATTTTTAAGCAGAATTGTGAGCTTAATGTTCAACAAAAATATTAAGTGTGTGTACTCATTTTATTCAGAATTTTAAGCCCTACAACATTTGTACTGAGAATGTTTTTGATATAGTTTTTTTTTTTTAAGATTTTGTTATGTTATTTAAAAAAACGTGTTTTTTTATTATAAATCTATTCATATTTTCTAACACTCACCTAATACAAGGGGGTTGTTGTATATTTATTGAAGACCAAAACTAAATGGATTAAAACAATTTCCAGCTATCCCCTAATCAATTACGAAATCGGCCTTTTTTTGCTCGTGTATCAATGGGCTATAAGCTTCCAGTACGGTTTTGTAGCAGAGCAAAAAATGCAGATTATTAGAATGGATTATCAGATGTAAGGGTTTCCTTTTGTTAAAACTGAATTATTAAGCAGATGTGAACTTAGAATTATACCCAGGTACAACATACACATTTTACGCTGTTTTCTTATTACTAATTTTTTAAAAGTTATTTTTGCTTTATTTAACTGACAAAATTCATCGCATAAATAACGCCAAAATTAATATTAAAATTTAGTAGTAACAAAAATGCGGAAGGTTAATACCGGGTGTCCCAAAAAGGACTGACTCATTTTAAAATTCAATAACTTCAAAACGGTGACAGATATTAAAAAAATTCTTGCAGCAGGGTTATGCATAAAGTCAAAAGTTTTATTACAGTGATTTTCGATTTTAGTTCGAATTACAAACAATAAGTGGTGCTGTAAACAATAGTCGCTGAATACAGGCTCGATTTTTGGTCCTTTCTGTTGTTCCATGCAGAAAAAGGAGATGGAAATGTATTATCCGGGCCATTCAGCCTCTATTGATCGCAGCGCCATCTATTGTTTGTAATTCGAACTAAAATCGAAAATCACTGCAAAAAAACTTTTTACTTTATGCATAACCCTCCTGCAAGAATTTTTTAAATATCTGTCACCGTTTGGAAGTTATTGAATTTTAAAATCAGTCAGTCCTTTTTGGGACACCCGGTAGCTACATGTAGGGAATTGAACATTGTGAAATAATCCTTAAATGCGTTATTTTTTTTTTTTTTTCGAAAAAATTATATATGATTCTCTGAAAGATTTATTACACAGGAAAAATAATGGAAAAATAATCAGAGATATATTTTTCATGTAATACGTCAATCTTTTCTTCTGTTGCACATCTGCAATACAAGTAAAAACTACTGTCGTGTGGCTGGTTTACGCTAAAATATTGCAAATTACTAAATATTTTAATAATTATGTCCTCCAAATACCTTATTTTATATAATTATTTATTTTATAAAACTTAACCTTTATTATTATAACACTTTAATTCTCATGATATAATACGTTCTGGAAATAACGTATTTCAGAGAATCTGACTTCACACCTGAAAGTTTCAATGGCTAATTTCACTTTATTTAAATACGGAATGTCTGTTATTAATAAAAGCAAATATTTCTGTTTTAATTTTCTGGTGTGAATTAGGTATACGAATAAAAAATATCTATTAAATTCAAAACACTTGTTAGCACGTGAGCAAAGCTGAGCACTAAAGGGTTAAAATTCTTAAAATACTTTTATGCAAAAACTGTATTCTAATGTTAAAAGAATTATGATAGCATTAAAAATTGTTTAAATTTAACAGCCGCCGTTTTAATTAATTGAATAAATTTATTTTTCTAGATCGTTATTTTATATTAAGTAGAATAATAAAAGTAAGGCGTCATACTTTTAAATTTACCTTCCGTGTCGTTTATTTATATTGTTTACCAAAAGAGCTTGGAATTAATTAGTTTAGGAATAATAAAAATTTTCTTTGCTGCAAGATAAAATAAATATCTCTTAAAAATTAAACTATTATGAAATCTTAAATTTACGACACAAGGAACATTTTGATACTTGAAAAACAAAAGAAGTCTGTTAATTAAATTTTTAATATAAAACTCCCATATATATTCTTAAAAATGGGTAAACATGTAGTAAGATATTTTCCATAATAATTTGAAATTTTAATTGCTGAAGTTTTTTTCGTCTTCGCTTAGAAGCATAAGGCCAACAGAATGATAAAGTGGTCTTACGCCTTTTATCTACGGTGAATAAAACTTAGCATTTAAAATTTACAATTATTAAAAATGGGAGTTTGAAATTTTCTATTATACAGGTTGAAGCTAAACTCTTTGGTAAAACTTTAAACTGTGATAGACGTCAAGACAAATAATATTAAATGGAAAACTAAGGGTCCTAAACATCTTCCGATGGAGATAGGCATCATTAAAGTTTAAGTTCCAAAATTTCAAATGATTATAAAAAACGGAAAATTTTGTCGATTCGTTTGCGGTTTTCGCTAAAATTATTCTTTATATCAGTATTTTCTTGAAAGTAAATTTTGAAGATAAAGTTCAAAAAATGCCGATAAAGGGCACTTTCGACTTTGGAATAACGATCAACTATTTTTAACGTTATTTTTTGTATTTCATTAAATGCTTTCAAAAGCTTAGACTTAAACTTAAATTTTGAGCTCAAAATCTGAATCGTTGGGAGTGGTTAACTAGCGCAAACTGAACTGTGTTCAGGAAGAGGGGGGGGGGGGGAGTTAAAATTTGAAAACTCCTGAACACAGTTCAGTTTGCGCTACCAACGGTTCACATTTTGAGCTCAAAATTTAAGCTCTTGAAAGCATTTAATGAGATACAAAAAATAACGGGAAAATTGTTGTCCATTGCTCCAATGTCTAAAGCGTCCTCTATCGACATTTTTGAACTTTATCTTTAAAATTTATTTTCAAGAAAATTCCAAAATAAAGAATAGTTTTAGTGAAAACCGCAAACGAATCGACCAATTTTTCCGTTTTTTATAATCATTTGAAATTTTGAACCCTAAACTTTAATGGCGCCTATCTCCCTCGGAAGACATTTGGGGTCCTTAGTTTCCTATTTAACAATGTTTGTCTTGATGTGTACTATCACCCCTTAAATTGTGCCCAAGAGTTTAGATTCACACTGTATAGTGTATATAGATATTACACGATTGCCGGAAAAGTCATAATGCGAATGACAAATTTTATACCGTTTGCTACCGCTAAATTTTTATAGTATTCTTCGTTTTTCTTAATAGAAAACTTGCGCGATTGAATATGACGAAGGATACTATCCAGGACAGGGCCTCTCAAATTTATCTTTACAACGTTGATCGGCCATAAAATCTAAACTAAATAAGAGACAGCGATGACAGCGATGACCACCTCGGGAACTCAGCTTTCGCTTTCGAGTGTTAGTGCAATCCCGAGGGGTAGACCACATCCACTCCTCCCGACTCTGAACGAGAGTCTGAGAGGGAGCGTCGGGTCCCTGATCAAGCTGCTGAGATTTATTTCGGTTACTGTGAGATTTACAATTACAATCACAATTGGGTAGCAAAGTTCGGTTTTATGTGCGTATAACAGCAACTCATAAAGTTTTATTTGTACTATTTGTAGTTATTTGTAGTGTGAGGTACGACCCAGTAAAATCCGTAACTGGTGATGGCTACACCCCAGAAAAAGGCACAGTATGTAGCCTGGTTCATGAAGATCAAGTCAGAAAGTTCAAAGAAATTTCCGAACAAAATACGGACTTCACCATTTGTCCAGTCACTTAATAAGTGCATGTTCAAGACGTTTATGGAAACAAATAGTGTGCTTCATAAAAAAAAGTTAAGATGTCATGGAAAGTATAGGAGGTATAAAACATAGAGGATAAAACTTTGGAAATTGCTTTTCAATATACTATAAACAGATTTTTGTTACCTAATTTCGTTTAAGTTTTATGTAGGACCAAGATTTTAAAGATAAATTTGAGACACACTTATAGTCCAAGAGCCGACAGCACAAAACCTATGTTATCAAGCACAAGAAAAACACCCTTTATTTTATGGAAGAGTAGATATAGGGGAATCCAATGATCCGTGTCTGCCGGAAGCGAAGTGGTGCATAAGTCAAAAAATAATACGACTTCCGGTGTATTTTTAGAGGCTTATCCTAAGGTATAGAGCACAAGAAAAAGAAAAATGTGTTATGGAAAATGTTGAGTTCATTTAGTACTATAATAATATCCTTGTCTGCCATGCCGCAGCCGGTGCGAAACACATGCCAGACGTACTTTTATCGAAATTATTTTTAATGAAAATCTAAGTTACCGAGCACAAGGATAATTTGTATTTTAAAATTAAGTTTAAATATAGTTATTACAGAAAATCGATGTCTGCCAAAGTCCAGCTGTTGCTAACCGTTCGGCAGACCAATTTATAAAATGTGCGTTCATATAATTTTATATCGATTTTTCGAATAAAACTACGTCATTTGAGAAAGTTTTGCGTCACTTTCTTAATACCATGGATGATGCGGAATGCTTGAGAAACCTACGCTGATACAATATGATAGGCATCCAGATTGGTGTTTTGCTACTGTCGAAATCAGACTGACCAATAAAAAGTCTGCATTTTACAAAAATTTCAAAAAGTGAAAAGTTTCGAAAAAATAAAATATTTATTCGGACACATACAACAGTTCCTTTATACAAAAAATTACCGCAGTTTATCTCATTTTATATAATTAAAAATTAATGGGAAATATTTGCAATTTTTATGTGAAAGGAATAGCTAATACTGTTGGCGTGCCTTTATAATAGGGTGACGACATACGA
This sequence comes from Maratus speciosus, assembly GCA_963932465.1. Lineage (NCBI taxonomy): Eukaryota > Metazoa > Arthropoda > Arachnida > Araneae > Salticidae > Maratus > Maratus speciosus. Next base: position 164,233,449 of record OZ010795.1, on the reverse strand, counting down.
TGCTCAGACTCGGATTAGACAGATGGGTTTGTCAAAACGATGGGAAATCTAGGCATTTTTTGCTATAGTTTAGACGAAAGTGACGCAAAACTTTCTCAAAGGACGTAGTTTTATTCGATGAAATCTATACAAAACGATATGAATGCACTGTCTATAAATTAGTCTGCCGAACGTTTAGCAACAGCTGAACTTTGCAGATATCGGTTTTCTGTAATAACTGCATTTAAACTCAATTTTAAAATACAATTTATCCTTGTGCTCGATAATTTTGATTTTCATTAAAAATAATTTCGATAAAAGCACGTCTGGCATTTGTTTCGCACCGGCTGCGTCATGGCAGACCAGGATATGGGTTCTGCCTTTTTTCCTCGTGGAGGAAGGTTGTTCCAAGAAAATAACGCCATTTTGAGATCATTTGAGGTCATGCCTGCAAAAGCCGTAGCGAATACCTCATAGCTTAAATAACTAACTAAAATAAACCAGGATATTATTGTAGTGCCAAATGAACTCAACATTTTACATAAATTATTTTTTCTTGTGCCCTATGCCTTAGGAAAAGCCTCTAAAAATACATCGGAAGTGATATTAATTTTTGACTTATGCACCACTTCACTTCCGGCAGACATGGATCATTAGATTCCCCTATTTCTACTCTTCCATAAAATAAAGGTTTTTTTCTTGTACTTGATAACATTTGGTTTTGTGCTGTCGGCTCTTGGACTATTAAATGCCCTTTTCTGCTTTTAGTGGCAAGCCAACAGCATTCAATTTGGCATATATTGTTTCGACTCAATACCAAAATTTAAATAATATATTTTTTAAATGACACCATAATTGTATTATTCGTTTTAACACTATTTTTACTGGTGTGAAATGACACATTTTTATAGTTTTGATTTATATTTATTTTGCTCGTGTTTTAGTATAATAAGCATAAAAAAGTCTTCAATGCATCAAAAATAATTTGACATTTTTCCAATAAAAAAATTACGAATAAAAAACCATAAATCGAAATCTTTTAAAAGGTGTCATTTGACTCCCGAAGATATGGTTTTGAAAGAATAACGGGATAAAAAGTTTTTTAACACATTAAGGATAAGTAGTTTCCCTTTTTAAAGCAGAGAGTCTGGCCTATGGGCGGTGTATTTGCATGTTAGATTAATTTTAAAAAAAGTTTTTCTCTGTTAGGGTTTATATTTAAATTAATATATTAGGTGACCATAATCAATGTGGACGTGTTTGAAGTGCGCTACATGCTAAACGATTTGAAATGTTAAAAAAAGATTTCGTATTTATTCAGTTTAGTGTATGCGGCAATAAGTTCTGCAACTTAAAAAAAAAGCAACTTTTTTAACCATTTGGAAAAATGGTTATTGTCCTCGTCAGGGTAGGAAATCAAAAGCATATCTGAAGCTTTTTATTGGTTTAATCCGCATTTTATTCGTTTTCTGATTGGTCTATACAGTAATCTGTATTTCCCTTTACTTTCAACAGAGATGGATAATTCTGTTGCCACTATGACAAAAAAGTAATAAAACCTACAAAAAAAAATAATAACTCAAAAACAAATTGAGATACAGCTTTCAAACAAATTGCATTTTAATGTACATTTTTTCTCTCTATACGACGGTGTAAAAAGTAATATTGTGTGATGTTTAGAAGTTTAACAATGAAATTTCATTTAAAATGGGTCGTCAGGTTTCCACGATGGAAAAACCTTTTCCCAAACAGCCAATGAAATGCTTGGATAATACGTAAGTTTCAGGTGGATAATACGTAAGTTTTAAGAAATCTGACGGGTCACAGGCGATTTTTGTCGCTTGCAATTTTTACGTGTAATAACACTATTAATGTTTAATTCATGGCGTACGTAATGTATGATCAACTCCGTGCGATGTTTTATGTCTTAAATTTTAGTGTTCGAAAAAATCATTTTCCAAATGGTCGTTGTAATTTATTAAATTGCTTTTTTTTTTTTTTTTTTTGATAGCTTTATATATAACAGAAAAATGGAGAATTTCTTACCAACTAAATTTGAAAACTTTTTCATGAAAAAATTGACATTATAAAGTCTTTTTATTAATATGATAGGAATTATAGAACTGCTATGAAAGAATATTGTCGTCTCAAAAGATACTGATTTAAAATGATTTATTTTTCCTTAATATTTGCTAAAAAAATATCTGTGACATTTATTGCCCATCAATCGGTAGAATTTCAAACCAATACTTTTTTATTTCATAACTCGTTCCGCATAATCTAAAAAGTATTAACAGTAAAGCTTTTAAAAGTTTTCCGAATAATTTAACTTGTAGAATCCTTCAAGCACAAGTATTTTACTTATGGATACCCTGCATATAAAAATGGCACTGTTTCTAATCGAAATGTTTATATACATAGTATTCTAATTGTAGAAATACGAAGTTTTTGTGCGTTTTTAGAGAAATAATTTAACATATAAAATGTAAAAGTACTGCACGTCTTCGGAATTACACATGCCGAAAAGATGTGAATTCGGCTCTCCGGGCCTCAGTGTGCTAATTTTCCTTTTGAAGTAATTCGAATGTTAAAAATATCCATAAAAACGTGTTTAACGTTGGTGAAATTAAAAAACATTTTACACAAAAATAGTTGGAAGTGTGTATAGCCCAGTGGAAGGGATGGAAAAAAGGCCGAATCGGAATTAATTAGGGGAAAGCTGGAAATTGTTTTAATCCATTTAATTTAGGCCTAGAATTAATATGCTAAAATTTCCCCCCACGTAGTATGTGAGCGTTAGAAAATATATACAGATTTATAGTAAGAAAACCCACGTTTTTTTTTTTTTTTTTAATACCATAACAATATCTCAAAAACGCTAACTTTTTCTAAAACATTGTTAAAACTAATGTTGTACAGCTTAAAATTCTGAGTAAAATGAGTACCTACACTTAATATTTTTGTTGAAAATTACGATCACAATTCTGCTTTAAAATTTTAGACCCGTGGTCAAGGAGTTAAACTCAGAATTAATCAGGAGAAAACTAGAAATAGTGTTAATCCCTTCAGTTTATGTCTAAAATGAACGTACTATATTTTCTTCTTCGTACTTATGTGAATGTTACAAAATATGGACATATTTATTTTCGAAAAACACGTTTTTTTTTATCACCTTAGCAATATCTCAAAACAGCTAGCTCTATAAAAAACATTGTCAATACAAATGTTGTAGAGCTTAAAATTCTGAATAAAATGAGTACCATCATTAATATTTTTGTTCAACATTAAGGACAATGCTTATGACAGAGTTAGTTGTTTTGAGATTTGTTATGGTATGCAAAATAAAAAACGTGTTTTTTTACTATAAATCTATACGTATTTCCCAACGCTCACCTAGTACGAGGGGGGAAACATAGCATATTCCTTCTAGACCTAAACAGAAGGGATTAAAACAATTTCCAGCTTTCCCCTAATTAATTCCGATTTCAACTCCCTAACCACTGGGCTAGTAAACAGAACTAAGAATTCAAGTCTCTTGTATTACAGCTTGTTATGAATACGTAAAAGGAATGTATTATAAAAGCGTTCTGAAACCCACCAGACCATATAGTTAGAGTAACAGGAAAATATTTAAGCAAAAATAAATCAATCCATGTCCACAGTGTTGCCCGTCTAATACCATTTTTATTTAGATTTTTTTATAGCAACCAATTTTTTGTAATAGTATATTTCGTCTTATATAACGACATATTAAAAAAGGCCAAAATAAGTCGCGTTACATAAATTTTCAAAATTCACGTAGATGGTGAAGAAAGAAGTGAAAGTGGAAGTCAATTTTTTAGAGCTGGAAAACATTGGGAAAATAAAACATGCATATAGGGAAGTGGGATATTACTCGTTTTATGATTCTTTAAGCAAACTGAGTCAAATTCTGGGTATGTTGTAGGATAAAACGTCATTACAAACAGTAATTTTTTAGTAATAATTTCTATTGATTCGCGGATAATTAAATCATAATAATTCTTTGAGGGACATATAATTTTTGCGTCTTCGAAATTAACTTGTATATTCTGCTTCTGTTTAAGTATTGACAAGGCTGTTGTAGGTTGGTTATACTTTAAATCTCTCAAATGTTCTTTAATACGAACTTTAAGTTTACGCGAAGTCACTCCTATGTATTCGAGATAAATATTTTCTGTTTTCAGCGGAATTATATATACTCTAGAAACTTCATCTTTCGGGATACTTAACTTTAACGGGGAGAGTACCTCGGAACATTTCCCGCGCACTGTTCTCAAAAACCAAATTTTTTCAAAAAATCAATTTTTGGAGGTTTGCCGGAGGAAATTTTGGTGGAAAATTACAAATTCGGATTCAGCAACCCAAAAAACATAAAGTGAGTCGAAATCCAGAACTAGCATTAATTTTGCCAGGTAAAATACCTTTTGCCTAAGCTTGCATAACTTACTGTACATAGCGCGGCAGTGTATGTTCCGAGGCAGCCCTCTCCCTGCCCGTTCGATCCTATGTCGTAATGTCATACCTCCTATTTGTTGCAAATTTTGCTTACTTTCTGAATTTCTACATACTTTTCCCCTAAAACAATAAAAAAAAAATTATTATTTTTTTAAAGTATTAATTAAAATCAATTAATTAAATGAATTAATTTAAAGCATTAATTAGAACATTAATTAAAAAACAACTATATTGGGGGGGGGGTTGCGGGGGGGATTTTGGGGGAAGTTAAAAATTTGGAATCAGGACCCAAAAAAATTGAAATAAACCTTATAGGGAAAGTTCGGAGGGGAGATGGGAGGACGAATGTAAATGATGTGAGTGGTTAAGTGGCATTGCGCAACTTAGTCCACGCAGCACAGCGGCGCATATTCCGAGGCAGATCCCCCTCCCCCTTCATCCTACGTCATAATGTCATATATCTAATTTATTGCAAATTTTGTCTATTATGTGAATTTCTAGATACTTTTTCTCTAAAATAATAAAAAATTTAACTAAAAAACAAGGTTTTTTTTAGGGGGGGGGTGCGGGGGGGGAATTTTGGGGGGAAGTTAAAAATTCTGATCCAGCGACCCAAAAAATTTAAAGTAAACCTTATAGGGAAAGTTCGGAGGGGAGATCGGAGGGCGAATGTAAACGAAGTGAGTGGATAAGTGGAATTGCGCAACTTAGTTCACGCAGCACCGCGGCGCATGTTCCGAGGCAGATACCCCCTCCCCCTTCATCCTACGTCATAATGTTATGTATCTAATTTGTTGCAAATTTTGTCTACTTTCTGAATTTCTAGGTACTTTTTCCCTAAAACAATAAAAAAAAATAAAACCCCTTTTTTAATAAAAATCTTTTTTAGGGGCATTTTGCCAAAATTAGGGGGGGTTGCCGGATGTAATTTTGGTGGGAAGTTACAAATTCGGATTCAGCGACCTAAAAAACATAAAGTAAGCCAATTTCCAGAACAATCGTTAATTTCGCCAGGTAAAATCCCCTACTGCTTGGACTAATGCTATTCTCCCTTATTTTTCCCGTCTAGTACATACAAAAGAAGCAATTATTAATTAAGTGCTAGAGTCCGTTATTATAGTGAACCCAAGGATAATAATTTTGTCACGGTCTTTCTTGTAACGGTCAGAGTGGATATAAGCAATTTGAAAAGCACAAAACCGAGTAAAAACCTATTTTGCTACAATTTTTGTTCATATCTATCATAGTGAATCCGGTAACTAAATTTTTTTGTGCATGTCTCACAATACTCATCTCTGAATGCAACGAACTCCAACGAACCTATAGGAAATATGAGAATTCAAATCTCGCCCTATAACATAATTTTTTAAAAAATCGAGTTTTCTCTATAAATCTATTTTATTGGTTAACCTGTAACAAAAACCCTATAATTTGCAATAAAACCCAGTTTTATCATGTATTTCTGGCTTTGTAAAATCTTGGTTTGTAGTAAAAATCAATGGATGCAGTCAGAGGTTTTTCGCGATTTTCTAAATGTTGATATTCTGGATAAGGCGAGTTTTGAAACTCACGTCCTCATATGTAGTTGTGCACATTTGGGATACTTTTTACTTTCATTATGTGTCAAGAATCATAACATCATCAAAATGTGCCTAAAAATGGCACCGAAAGCGATTTTACAGAATACGTAATAGTGTGACGTAGTAATGCGTAAAATAATTATTTTGCGTCTTCCTGTAAACGAACTATAAATACTCTTTACTCTATACACTGTACAAAAACGGACTAAAAAACGGAAATACTACTAGCAATCTTGACGCCAATAAAACTTCCGTTTTTTTACAGGAATTTTTACCCATAAATTACTGAAAAATTTCCGTTTTTAATCAGAAGAACGGAAAATTTTCTGTAATTTATGTGTAAAAATTCCCGTAAGAAAACGGAAATAGTACTGGCGTCTAGATTGTCAGTAGTATTGCCGTTTTTTAGTCCGTTTTTTTTTTTTACAGTGTACTCTTGAGAACGCATGCCGCTGTCCACCTGATCGATACATATCAAACCAATTATGTTTGAAATATCGTAACTTCAATAAAGTGCAGCGCAATCGATATTTCCACATAGACCACAATGTAATGAAATTCTTTGGTGTATCTCTGTAAACGATGTTTAAATGATACACACTTCATTTCGAACAGAAAACAATCTATAGTAATCCCCATTAACATATAATTGTTGTAACACAATCAGAGTATATTTATTAGAGGTAAAGCATGGACGGATCGACGGACAATCAAACAGAATTCATAAATACTTAAAAAGGTTTTGAAAAAATGTATATATATATGCTAATTTTTAATAGAAAGCATTCTATGGGGAAACCCATTAACATATAAAAAATAAATAGTAAAAAATGTTGAGAGTAAAATGCAATATTTCTATCTCTTATTTGAAAGCGAAGAAAAGCTTTTAAAAACATTTAAATCATTTGATATTGTAGGTAAAAGTATATATTTTAAATATAGAATAGTTACAAGGCAATTCTAGTATATTTACAAGAGTTAAACCATTGACGGATGAACGACAAATAGACCTTCAGAATTCATAAAAACTTCTAAACTACATCTGAAAGTTTCCAACTGGGCAAAAAATGTCCGGACCAGGATTCGAACCAGGGATCTCCTGGCTGAAGCCGCCAGTGTTCTGCCATTTGAGCTATCCCGGACGAATCTGGTGGAACTTTTTTGTGGCGGAGCACTGGCGGCTTCAGTCAGGAGATCACTGGTTCGAATCCTGGCCCGGACATTTTTCGCCCTGTTGGAAATTTACATCTAATGTGATTTATTTACCTATTAGAATAATTGTGCAAAAATTAATCTAGCACATCTGAAAGTGTTAAAAAGGTTGGCAACCACGCATATATATGCTAATTTTGCGAATGCGATCAATTCGAAATACCAAGTCTTAACTACCTCATCTAACATCCTGTAACTTTTTAATCTCATCCACATCTTAAAAATAAAAGATTATTTATATCGAATATTATTGTAATTTTTATATATATCACTGAATTATTTAGATTTAAACATGACGATATTTTAATAAAAATATATCTGCAAATAAAACAACTGTTTATTTTTATTAGTTTTAAATATTTCATCCTCCTCTCTGCGATAATACAATGATACATTTCAATTCGGAATTAATTCAAAAATTGCCTCGCAGCTTAAAATGAAAAACTTTGTAACTAACTATTATTTGTCTTAATAAATTCTTCTTTTATGCAAGAAAATGTTACATAGATATAGAAGAGTAAATTTTTAATGAATTTCCATCTATTGTCGTTATTGACTAAACTCTAATTAATTTGATATTTACGTAGGAATACGGAAACTCGTTAACCTTTGACATATGGAGAGAAAAGAATTAAATAGATTATTATTATTCCCAGCTTTTAAATTTGTTATTTGTAAATTCTCAAATGATTTACATAAAAATAAGAGTTTGTTTTATAAAATAAAAATATATTTATATAATTAATACTTAAAGTATTTTTTTTTAAATATATGAAAGAAAATGTGAATTATAAATCAGAAAAAAATATTATCGTTTATGACACAAAAAATAAATAACTTGTACGAGCGGTTTGGAAGTATTTCTAAACCGGGTCTTTCATGTTGTTATAAATTCAACAGTTTTACTGTAACAGATGGGTAAATGGAATTTTTTCTACATAATTTATTCTTTTCATATCGCGTAAAATTTGCAATCTAGAAAACTCAGTAACATATTAGGCATATCCTTTCAGGAGCAAAGTAAACTGCTAAAATGTTTATATAGATAATGCGCATGTTTGTCAAACAACTGGATTGTTGCGTGACTACTAAACTTAATGTAAGCAAAAATTCGAACTAAATTGCTTGAATATGCTAAAACGCGCGTAATTTTCACGTAATTATAATATATTGTATTTATCTAGGAAATAATACGTTACAATTTACTAACTCTGCGAGAATTGTAACTATCTGGTATAAGGTCATTTTTTGAGAGCGTGATGTCACACCCGCATTATTCATGATTGAATGAACAAGATTTACAAACAAACTTGTTTGAAATCAGTAAACGTTTTTCATCGCGGATTCTATAACAGCAATATTTTCTCTAAATTTATGTTGCTATTGTGAGAGTTGGATATTAAAAATAAGTGGGATACATAATACACCTTTTTTCTTCAAGGCGTTCAATGATGGTATGATATAATCGTCGGTGCAATATAATCGCTTTGAAAACAATTGGTCCAAATGGCTCTGCTTTTATTTTTAGATGACAGAAGGGTAATCTCTAATAAAATCCTATACTGAATTAATACTGTATTAAAAAGGTTGGCAACCACGCATATATATGCTAATTTTGCGAATGCGACAATTCGAAATACCAAGTCTTAACTACCTCATCTAACATTCTGTAACATTTTAATCTCATCTACGTTTTAAAAATAAAAGATTAATAATTATGGCATTTATGGCAAAACTAAAAATTTAACTGTCCGTCGATCCGTCCATGCTTTACCTCTAATAAATATACTCTGATTGTATTAGAACAATTATATGTTAATGGGGTTTACTATAGATTTTGTAATCCTATTCGTTTTTTTAAAACTATTATTTCATAATAGTAATCAATGCCTTGTATATTTGCAAATTTCTGTCATCAAGTAAAGTAAGTATGTCTACTCGGAACGAAATAGTGGTAAAAAAATACAAGAGATTTGGAAACTATGAATTCTTAAAGACTGGAAATCAAAAACATTAGATAAATGATAAATATTTTTACAGTTGAAATACATTATTTTTTAAATTTAAACCTAGCTTTCTAAAGATAAATTTATGACAAGAAAATATTTACGCAAAAGATAATCTTTTGTTATTACACACTGCGTTAGTTAAGGTTAGGAACAAATTTCTTGCCATAAATTTATTTTTATTTACTTTTCTGTCTTGAAATTAAAATACAACATTTGCCAAGAAATATCAAAGAAATAAGTTTTTTTTTTATTATTTTCATAAAACAGAAAATCAAATGTGTCGATGACTTTTTGACTTTTGGAATAATGTGTTTAGGAATTAAGCCTTTGTGCCTCAACAATTCCAATTACAAAATTATTTACTCAGATGTTGGAATACATAATTTTAAGCATGTAAAGAATAATTTAAAAAAATGTAGAACACACAAATATTTTTTTTTACTAAATGGTACTATTTTAACAACTGCAATTAATAAAAAATTGAATATTTTCCATAAATATTGCCAATTTCCTAATACGATTGTAAAGTATACAAACTTACTTTTAAAAAAATCTATTTTGACGTCTCAGAACTTTTTAATTTCATAAAATTTACAAAATTCGTTTAAGTAATAATGATGCCAAACTGCTCAAATCATAAATAAAACTCTGGCCTGAAAAATTAACTCACTATCGCCGTTTGTTGAGAATTATATGAACAATTTATATTAAGTTCTGTGTTGGAAGGTAGCAGTTATAAATAAAGTAATATTTTACAGAACAGGGTACAATTAACATTCACATTTGGGTATATTGCAGATATAGAACTTACGGTGGTGATTATCGATTCTAGCATCGCCATGAAGTTATGTCATTGATATTCACTATTGAATGTTAGGTATTGTAAAATGTAGTGTGTAGTAGTCATAATTTCGTTACAGAGACATTATAAAATATTTTATTACATTATAGCCTATGGGTAAAAATCGTTTGCGATGGTTTTTAATGATGTTTCATAATTTCAAATGCTTTGAAATTTACATACATGTCTATAAAGTGCACTACAAGATGATTGCTATAGAATGTAATATGGATAGCATTTATCTATCATTTACAGGGACAATAAAATGTATTATATCAAATTACGATCTTGGGAGAAAAATTTTTTGTTCATGTTACACTATTTCAAAAGTATTTAAATAGATATATATCTCTGAGGTGCTCTATAAGATGCTTACTATTGAATATGATGTACCATTCATCTTTCGTATACAGGGGCACAATAAATAAACCAGTTATATTTTTCTCTCTATGAATAATAATTGATGGAAGTGCGTGTTCAGTTGTGGACAACTTTTTTAAATTATAAAAATTGCATACTATTTAGTGTACATAAATTTTATAAATCGTATACAGGGCTGCATAAAACATCTGAAGTACATTTCCGTTTATTGGCGGAAAATGCTGACGAGGAATTTTCAACTGTGCTATGCGTTCACTAACTATTCTAAATTTTAGCATATTGTGAATTATATGATTAATCTATAGTTCATATACAGAGATGTACAAAACTTTTAACTATTTTATTTTTTTTTTTTTACTTTGGTTGAAATTGTGTTTTCAAACGTGTTATATATTTTACAAATTAATACTTACACATCGTTTTTCACGTTATTAAGCTATGAAGTTTTATTATAGTCGCCCAAATGCGTTGAAAAACGTTTCATAATCTGATTGACGCATTATTTTACGTTCTTCTTTATAATTTCCATGATGCTTTCTTAACGGTATGAAAGCTAAAGAGATAAAACTATATTTGTGTTATTATAACATAACCTAAAATTTCATTTTCTAAAATTTAAGATACGAGGCAAACATTCCACAGCTTTTATGAAAATTGCGATTTTATATATTCTGTTGTATATTTATATTTATCTCTGCACAGAGGAACCTTATGTAAAGAATGGGAATCATAAGATATCATGAGAAAATGCCTACATTATGTTTTGCATTGTATTAAATCTGCATTTCGAGAATTCGTTTGGATCAATTTTGTAACCACTTGAAATTTGTAGCCAAGTAATATATTTGAAATCATTTTGTACTGAGATATCTATATATAACTGGTAATTTTTGTCCAAATTTGGTCATAAATTTAAACATTTCACTCTTGCAAAACTTCATATGTTCTTCATTGTAATTTTTGTTAAATAAACATAATATTTTCAACCAAATTCACATTTTTGTTACAATTTATATCTTGTTGCCATTGCATATTGGTGCAAAAGTTTATTTATGTGACTAACTTAAATTCTGCTGTCTTTGATAAAAAGAAAATGGAACTTGAACTAAAATTTCAAATTATTTTATTTAGACTTAATAAGCTAAAAACAAATATAAAAACTGGGAGGGCACCTAATGATAGACAAATTAAATTGGAATAACAAGGTAATTATATAAACTATTTAACCATATCAAAAATTGAGCTTAATCGTGCTTTATCATAAACTTTTTCTATATTAATATTGAAAATTGTAAAAAAAATACAGAGTTTTTGGCGACATTAAATATGAAATAACAGCTGATATGTGCAAACTTTATACTCGTAAATCCGATAAAATAAAGTCCATATTTTGTTTGAATGAGTCCATAATCAAGCAATATATTTTTTTCTGCTTCAAGTAAAAGACTAAAAAACTATACTCCAATTCCTTGATTCAATTCCAACTAAGAAGCATCAACTTTGAGCTAGTCTATGGACCATACAACAACGCCCTAACTATTGAGCTATAACAGGCAAAAAAAAAAAAAAAAAAATTACGCTAGGATAAATTTTTAAAAATCGACTTTTGGCAAACTAGAATCCGTAAATCAACTACCGTGCAACGCAGTAATACAAATGGTTAATATAGACTAAAATGTAGCAATATATCAATTGAAATATTTCTCGTCAGTTTTGTTTTGCAGAAAGATGTCTAGAATAAATATTTTTTAAGCATTATTTTTAAATTTTATTAAGTATATTGATCATTTCTAGAAAACAAAATAAAACCTTTATAAAAGGATTAAATATTTCCTTATACTGCATATCAGGTAATGTATTTAATTGTGAATAGTTTCACACAACTGACTGCAGCTGAAAAAATTTTTAACACTTTCTAAAAATAGCTAAAAATTGTTCCTGATTTCGCTTTTTTCCACCGTCGGTCGTCTGTTCTCTAAACTATTTAGCTAGAAAATACTGCAAATTTTCTGTTGACAAATAAATTTATTTGAATGCTTACATTAAAATAAGTTTAAAATTCAATGTCAGAATTACAAATTAATTGATTTTTTTATTTTGGGATCTCCATAACTCAAAAAGTATTTGAAAATAAGTTACCTCTGTTTTCCATTTGCTTGTAGATAAAGTATTGCGATTTGTGTTTGAAACCACCAAAATAACGTTCCGTGTGCCATATAGTATCATTACATACCGTTAGCTTTCTAAACAGTTTCCATTTGAGAATCCAAAGACTGTTACAATTACCAAATCAAAAGAAAAGTTCATGAATACTCCCTAATAATAAATCAGAGTGAATAAATTTTAAAATACTTAAATGAGTGTAATCCTACTTTAAAAAGCTTTTGCCAAAAAACAAAAATGCATTCACATACAATTACCTATAAGTATATCGGTGCTGTAAAGTATGACATAATTTGTTGTTTTTTTTATTACATTTATATATAGTTTTTTTTTTGTTGGTGATTTTCTGAGAACACCGTGAGAATTTTCAAGAGCAAGGGATGATTTTTTTTTTCTGAAACTTCTGCAAATTTCAGGCATTCAGTTCAGAAAATTTTAAAAAAATCTAAAAAAATTCCAAACAATCAGACACAAAAAAATATTTTTTTCTTAAACTAAAAACCTCATATGGATATTAATCATGAATGAATCTCACTTTTGCGAATATTTACACTTCAAATTACCATCCTTATTTCCTTGGATACCTTTTCAAAAGATTTTTTTTTAATTATGTGTGTGTGCGGGAGGAGAAGAGGAGAGCACAATTTTGTTGAAAGGCAAAATTTGGAATATCATGCAGGATTTCGTGAATCTTTCACAAAATAGGAAAATGCTGCATAATAAAAAATGCCGTGTGCTCCCCCTCATTAAATTATTTTCCTACAGACATGTGACCCTTTCCGATCCCCCCCCCCTCACAAGAAAAAGATTTTTATTCTTTTGTGCGATTTTGCAAAATTATTTTCTGAATTTCTTCAAATGATGGTAGACAAATATTTTGAATTTTCCCAGTGCATCACAAGATGAAATGATAATATTTTTTAATCAACCAGAACGACCAATCGATAGATTTTGCGATTTTTAGCAGCGACAGTTCGAAGAATTTCTGACAGTTTACAGATGAACTTTACAATATTTTAAAGCAACTGATTAAAAGATTTTGTGTTTTTTCCGATGATCCACTGGCAATCTTAACGATTTTTTGTGAAGAATGAAGGACGAATGTTGCAACTTTTTTCCCACAATTGAGGAATTTTGCAGTACTTTTCATTTTCTTCTACCGATTGGGTAATTTTTTGTGGTTTTTTTTTTTTTTTATGCAACCAATTTCATGATTTTTCCCTCACAACCAACTGTCGATTTTTCTTTTTCCTATGCGACAGATTGATGAATTTTGTGATTTTTTAAGGCGATAGATGGACAAATTTTGCAATTTTTTTTCCATGACTAACTAAAGAATTTCCTGAAATGACAAACCGACTGGGGATTTTTTCGATTTTTTTTTTTCATTCACAACATCGATTTATAAATTTCTTGACATACATTTATAATCTATAGTGATCATAGACAAAATGAATGCATTAACAGGTTTCTTTTTGTTGAAGATTCTATTTCCATTATTTTTTCACTTTATTTTCATTCCATTAATTGAGAACTATATAATACAGAGAACCCGACTTCAACCTGCAAAATCCATTTTACAGATATGTTACTTTCCCGCAGAATTGCGTTTTTTTGGCACTGAATTTTATTATCTCTTGGATCTATGCAAATATGCATTAAAATTTTTTGACATTTTTACTGTGTGTGTGGGGTTGTGGGGTGGGGGGATAATGGAAGAAATACAAGAAAAATGCGAGTACTAATCATGCCGAATTGAGCAAATTCTTTCAAAGGATCGTGAAAAAATTGTGATTTTATTTAAAGGATCGAGGAAAAGAATTAGATTTCCATCAAACGATCGCGGAAAAAACACATTTTTTGTTAAAAGATCACGAAAAAGACACGACTTTTGTCAAAGGATTGTGTAAAATATACGAATTTCGTCGAAAGATAGTGTGAAAAAACGCGAATTACGTCAAGAAATCGGGAAAAAATGCAACTTTTGTTTAAAGATCGCGGATAAAACGCAATTGTAGTTAAAGGATCCGGAAAAAGACACGATTTTCGTCAATTTTTATCAAAAGATCTTGTAAAATATATGAATTTTGTCGAACAATCGTGGAAAATACGCAAATTTCGACAAAAGATTGCAGCAAATACGCGAATTTCGTCGAAAGATCGTGAAATAAAATGCGAATTTCGTCAAAGGATTACAAAACATACGTGATTCCGTCAAAGGATTACAAAACATACGTGATTCCGTCAAAGGATAGCAGATTATGTTTTAAGATAGAGCGTGAATTTCATTAAAATGACTGCGATTTTCGTCAAATGGTTGCGTAAAAACACTAATTTTGACAAACGATCGCAGAATAAATGCAAATTTCCTCAAAATGTTGCGGAAAAATGCGAATTTCGTCAAAATTTCGTGAGGCTCTGAATGTTCAGCTTTTATTTATTTATTTTTTTTTTAGCCTATACCGCGTCTGACTTTAAGTAAACACGGCCCGAACCTGCAAAAATAATTTTCAAAATATGAAAAATATTATCCATATTTTGATTTTGATACACACAAAAACACATGTATCATATTTTAGATAGTTTATGCACACATACACATGTTATATGTGTTTAGATTGAGAGAAACCTGCTATTCGAACTTCTACAAACGTTCAAATATATAAATTTTAGGAATTAAAAAGTGTTTGCTAAATAGAAATATCTGCCTTTCGGGAGAAAAACCATTATAGAGGTCTTAATGTACATATATCTTTAACCTACAAAAATACTTCGGATATCATTTGAAATTCGGGTCGACCCGCTAGAGTCAAAACCCAAACCAAACAATGAAATTGAACACGGCCTGCGAAAAAAAGTCTACCACTGATCCGACCCGAACCGAGAGTCGATTCGAGTAAAAGCAAGTATCCCAACCTGATGCAGGACCCTAATGCAGATATCTTTCAGTTAGTGTAGTAATTTTTTTACATGTTTCCCAATTAGAGTGTGAAGCAAAAAACTGATTACACTATTATTTTCCCCAGCAAGATGGTGATCATTATTTAGCAATTGGTAAGTTTTCTATTAAATAAATTAACCAGTTTGTAGGTTTAAAGCAATTAAACTGAAATGCAAAAAATCTTAATCAAGTCGTGTATTTAAAAAAGTACTTTATGATAAGCAAGCTAACATAATTAATCTAAAGAATTGTTGTAATGCAGATTAAAAATTAAGAGACTTTGTACTGTTTCGTGACTGATTGTTTACATTTTCACGACACCTGGCTGAAACAGTACTCAGTGCAATATTACAAAGAAATAAGTCCAAAATATAGTAAAATTGAGAAATATTTAAAAATATATATATTTCTTAAATATTGCAATCAATAAGTATAACGACATTTGTTTTGCATTGTGTAGTAAAAAAATTTAGTGTATTTATGCCTGTAAGAATTCACTGTTTTCTGCGGTAAAAATCTGTATGTATGTACTTCAATGCAAATAATTTAAAAGCGCTTTTCCATCGATCAGTATGATACCGATATATATTGTACAGTCCACTTTTGTCATTATCTAACATTAGTGCACACAGAATGAATTTGTATGCACTACATGCTTTAACATTTACCGATTCTTGTAAGGATTTTACACTCTAAAACCTGGAGGAGTGAAAAGCTCACTCTTTGAAAGAGTGACAGGCCTTTTCACTCTTTTTGGAGTGAATTTTGTGAAAATACACTCCTTAAAGAGTGGAATTTCCCACTCTCTAGAAAGGAGTGCAATATCTCACTCCGTCATCGAGAGCGAAGTTGTCACGCCCGAAAGAGTGGCTTGCGTATGCATTGCTTATTAGCCAATCAGAACAGTAAGGCGACTGCGCCCTCGTAAGATAAGAAAAATGATCACATTTTCGTCTGGTTCGCCATCTTAGGATTAACAGATAAGGATATCATTAAAATTATTCTTAATGGAATACATAAAATAAAGATAAGTCTTATTTAATTTTAACCATTTATTCGTGTAGATATGTTAAGATTATGTACTAAATAGTTGTATGTTGTATAGAAAAAGATTGATCGTTAGAGTGTTCAAAAGTGATTGTCTGTTTTATTTCTTCATTTAACGGTTTGAAATATAATTCTTTTAACAATTGAATACGCACTGGAGATCTGCACGGGCCAAATTTCACTCATGGAACTCCGGCCGGTCCCAAGCCACACTTTTTTATGAAAGCTCGGGCCGGGCCTAGCTTATTTTTTCAGTACAAAGCCGGGACTGGTTCATTCCGTGTCTTCACGATCCAAAATTTTCAGTCCTAATTTTGACCCAGCCCGTATGAAAATTATTGTCTCACTGTGGCCTGGTCTATTCAAAGGTCAGTAAAATTAGGTCTGGCCCAAAAATGTTTGCAAAAAATGCATACATTTTTAAACCGTAATTATTCTACCCTTAAACATTAAAATTTATTATTTTTAAAGAACACTAGACTTCTGCGCTTGTTAAAATATAGCTAAATTAAAACATAGTAAAACGTGTGAAAAGAACCTACGTATGACAGAACCGAGGTTTAAACTCACTAACGTATTTATCCATGCATAATTAATATACTAATACATAAGAAAAGAATATATAATACATTTACACTCGCTAAGAAGGGAACTTGTCTATAATGCATTTTTTTTTCTATACAATTCCATCTTACTGTATAGCATTTTCCAGATTTTTAACACTTCAAAAAAATAAATAAATAAATAAATAAATAAAAAATCAATGTTTTGTTGAAATTCACTCGGGCCGAGATTTTAACATTTTTTTAAGATTTTTTTTTTTTTTTATCCCGGTAACTTTTAAGTGTTTAAACCCCTTTGTGCCTTTTTAGGCAATGCATTTAACTCTTATTAAAAATTAAGACTGTTAATAATCTCCTCTGCCCTGTTGTGTCGGAAAACTCTCAAAGAAATAGATAAAGTAATGAAATCGTCATTATTTGTTCCCGTCCACAAAAAAATGCATTTATTTACTGAACTTCGAAAGGACTTGGAAAAAAAAATTATAAAATATAAAACTGTAAAATTAAAGCAAAGCTCAATGTGTTCATTTTTTAAAACTCGGCAGTAATTAACTTATGTACTTAACTTTTATTTTGATACTAATTTTTGATATTTTTTCCTAGTGCGAAAAATAAATTTAAGTAACATTGTTACCATTTTTCAACAATTAAAACCTAGATTTAAACATGACCTCCATTAAGAGATCACCTCTCGGAGAGACCAATTTTTATTGGAACAGTACGTGGTCGTTTTAGGGAGGTTTTACTGTATATTAATTTTTTTAAATTGTATCTAAACATTTTTCTGCGGGTTATGATTTTAAAATTTCGAGACTGAGTAATATAAAAAAAATAATTATAGACATTCTGCATCAGTTATTAAATTTCCTTCAATTTAAACGCATTTTCTACGTTTTTGATGCACGTAATTTTTGGCACTAAAAAATAAAACTTGATATTTAAGCATTGAAATAAAATGTTTTTTATGCATGTTTTTAAGTTTATCGATAAGACAGCTTTAGTATATTTTTTTAAAAGTTCATATTTTCTTACATGATTTAGGACTGAATATTTTTTAAAGAGATTAATAACTACTTTTTTACATTAAAATGTTTTTCAAACAATAAGAACTTTTATATGCAGTCATTCACTTTATTTTTATTAAAATTCATACAGATACAAATAAATGTAATGTGTTTATTTTGATATTATTTTTTTCTATTTCCTAGGTCAATCTTTTCCTATAAAACATATCAAATCTATTTTGCTCATATTCCCAAAATACAATATCTACGGGAATAAAAAAATTAAATTAAATATGACTTACCGTGTCGCTTCATTAATAAGTATTGTTTTCAACAATAATGGGCCAAAATTAGAAATCATGATTAAGTTAAGTAATATGTTTAAAAGACAAATATATACATATTCCAGAGAACTTAAAATTTAGACTACATGATCATATTAAATAAAACAAAAGCAAATCACAGCGGAAAAAAATACACATTCTTAATATTTAAATCATACTTAGAACTCATTTTTTTTTAAATATGTAAGTTTATAAACATTGTTTTTAAGTAAAAAAATGGAAAATATTTTAGAACAATAGGACTTTGCAAAAATAGCAATAATTTACGGAAAAAGTACGGTAAAAAATTTATATTTAAAACCAAAAATTAAAATGACATCAAACATTGTTAAACATATAATATCCACCTATTAAAAAGTTATTTATAAAACTTTAAAAGTAATATTTTTATAGGGTATACAATAAAAGCAAACACAAAGGATAAAATTGGAATAAAATATATTAGTTTATTTCTGTCAGTAATCTAAATTAAATTCATAAGTAACTTTAACTGATTTTTTCCTTAAAAGTTCAATTAGTGTTACAAACTATGAATTAAATAAATATTGCTGATAAAGTATTTTATTCCAATCTTTACCACGCTTATATCTATTTTCGTTGCATGCTGTAAAATATGTGATCCTTTTAAAATGCCCATAAAAGCAAAATAAAAAAAAGAATTGACCCCATAAAAAATGAACATTCACTTCTATGAAAGAGTGACTATTCACTCCTACCAGGGGTGAAAAACCGCACTCCTTTAGCAAGAGTGAATAGTCACTCCTCCGAAAGAGTGATTATCCACCCCTGTTTAGAGTGAATATTCACTTCCCAGGAGTGACTATTCACTCTTTCAGAGAGTCAAAAATTTCACTTTTGGTCAGATTGAATAGTCACTCTAAAGAGGTTGGGCATATTTTGACTCTGCGATAGAGTGACTATTCACTCTTCTGGAGTGAATAGTCAATCCTTTTTATTTAGAGTGTATAATCGTAGTATATATGAATATATTTTACATGAAATTAGTACCAAATAATCACCGATTTGCTGAAGTTGTTATGTCAGTAAATAGTCAACAAAGTACACTGACAAACTAGAGATTTATTTACTCTCGAGTTTTTTCTGCTATGTGGCCAGTTAACCATGTAGCAATGTGTTGGGTGCATTCATTCGAGAACTTACAGATTCAGACACTATCAAAAAGTAACAGAACACTGTAGTGTACAAAGAAGAAAATTAATCTGCACTGTTTGTTTTTAAGCATTTTGCATATTACCGGTCATCCCTTAAATCATTGTTTATATTTTTAAATTTATATTTTAATATGTGAATGCACTTATGTGTGCACAATTTATTTATTTATTTTTGATTCTGTATTTGATGTTTATGACACTTGGCCTAAATATTACTGGGTACAATATTACTCAGAAATAAATTAAGAAATATTTTAACCATCTGAGCGGTTTAGGCATAATTTTCAGTTTCCCCAAAACAACTTTAATCTGTTGTAGACAAAAATATTTTTAACAGAATTATATTTCAAAGTGTCTATGAAATAAAGGGGCCTGAAGTGTATTTTAGAAACAAACTGGGAAAGAAAATTTTAATTAAATTATTTTTATAAGCATTTAAATGAAAATGAAGGAAAGCCCTCAAGACGCTCGGAGGCTTTAAAAAAATACAGGGTGTCCAACGGCTAATTCCTAAACCGTTAGTCATAGAGATTTAGTTTCAATTACAAAAATGTTTTAAATGAGGTAAAGAAATATTTTAAAAGCGTTTAGGGTCAATAAAAATAATTCTTTAAAAATTGCGAAATTTAAATTTTTATACGGTCTCCTGGTCCTATAAGTTATATTTAATAAAGTTTCCCTATTACGCTGACAAGTAAGACAAAAAAAGACCCGTTTATATAACACTAAAACTGACCGAGTTATGAAACTTTATAAATGCATGACTTGTACCATTTTTCTGAATATGAACACAGATGAGTTCCGCCATGCTTTGAGGGGTCATATACCAAGTGCTTAAAGTATTCGAAGAACTTATTTCATGTGTATCTCCGCTTTGAAAAAAAATCGTGCAAGTATTACAATTGAGTTAACTTTTATTAAGTTTCAGATTGGCTAAAATAATTGTATTTCTTTTAACAAAAATTATGTTATTTTTATAAGTTTTTATTTAACTTCAACTTCGTATGTATGTTTTTCCAGTTCAAAATTTGTACTCGGATTTTAACCCAATTTCAAATATCCGATCGAGATTAAATTTTACATACTTACAAAAATTCGATGACAATCTAATATTATGATTTTCGGTGATTAAAATTTAAACTTATTTTACAGGGTAATACAAAAAATTTCTTATAGATTTTCGTCTAGAAGTTTAAGAAAAAATTTTAGATTAGATAACACAAGGCAGCAATGGTTGTGTTTTTTAACTTTTATGTATTTTTTAGCACTAAATCCGAAAATTACCTTAATTTTTAACCATCATATCAGGATTTTTCGCAAATCATAAATTGTCAAAGTTAAAAAAAAATAACCAAAATCGGATACTATAAAATAGAGGAGATGACTGTAATTCTAACTTTTGATAATTGATTTGCATGCACTTTTTAGCACTGAATTTGAAAATGACCTTCATTTTTAACGAATACGTTAGAAATTCTTTGCAAATCGTAGATGTCAAAGTTAAAATGTAGAGAAAATCTGATACTATAAAACAGATGTAAAACTTTATTTTATTTTATTTTATTCAATAATTTATTCAATTTTTTTGGCTTATACTGGGATACTTACAGCTAAATAGCTGAGGGGTTCGATGAGGTGAAGGAGGAGGTTAATTATATCTTTGAATTTTTTAACATTGAAATGTACAATTTGCGAAAAATCCTGACGTGATGGTTAAAAATGAAGGTCATTTACGGATTCAGCGGTAAAGAATACATAAGAATCAATTATCAAAAACTGTAATTGTTAAATTTCACCATTTTAGTTAGCATAAATTCTGTTTTTTTCTCTACTTCCTATATGTTTATTACAAATTGTATATTTTGCATTTATATGTCAGAATGGTTAAAGATTTCAAATTTACATTGCAATGTTAATTTTACTCTCAACAATTTTTTAATACATCTAACGCAATTACATTTCTACTAAATTTGGGAAGGGGCCCTGATTTATAGCTGAAAATATGCTCCAACTTTAAACAGTTATCACTCGGTCAATTTTAATCGTAGAACACCGGGACTTTTTTTGTCTTACTTGTCAGTGTAACAGGAAAATGTTTCTAAATATAGGGTAAAGTGCCCATATTTCGTCCCTTCTCCTAATTTCGTCCTCCTGAACTTATCCGCTTCTGCGAAAGTGGAGCCACTTATGACGGAAGGCACATGAGACGGAAGGTAATCGGGGTCAGTGTTGAAAGTTTCGTTCGCCAAGACGCATACATAAATTAAAGACGGCTAATTTCCTATTTTTAGAAGACCTGAGTTCTTATTACTTCATTTGTAGAGCGTTATTTACTGTACTTTAAGTATTTATTTCTTATTCATTGCACGAATTTTACGTAGATAAGATGCTGAGAGTAGCGTACAGTGAATTTTAGGACGCTCAGTTCATCTTACGGGAACTGAAGCTCCATCATATTGGGAAGTAGCGTGGTCTCAATTTTGTCCCCCTTGTCGTTCTTATTTTCGTCCCGGGGATGAAATTAGGAATGCTCTTTCATGGTATTTTTTTCTTCATGTTTGGGTAGCTAATGTTTCGTTATATTATTCTTCCATTGATAACACTGGGGAACAATTTTTAACACAATTTCTGTTGACTTTGATTTTTCAGCTATTTTTAAGTCAAAAAAGCGAGCTGATTTCAAAACTGCAATTACTTTTCTTCTATCACGTCAAGTTTTTTCTCTACAGCTTGTATTAATATAACCACTCTACGGTGAATCGAGCGTGACTTAAAGGAAGAAAAAAGCTTCAGAACTCTTAGCATCAAGACTGCATGAGAAAAAATTTGCTTGAAAAGGGAGCTAAGGTATCCTAATTTCGACCAAGAGAAAGTCAATACATTCGAAGTGACGGTGGATTTGTTTATTGCTATAATGTGCATGATTTAATGGAGGAGTTGGGAATTTCGTCCTATATCACAACTGAATAGCGACTATTAATCGATAGCTCAAAGAGGAGCTTGAAGTGCGTGCTCCTTCACAATAGAAATATATTTGGAGCAGTCCCAATAGGCCATTCGGTTTATTTGCGCGAGGAATATGAGGACATAAAAAGAGTCATTGATTTATTGCGATATCACATGCACAAATGGATCATCTGTGTTGACCTTAAAATGGTCTGATTCCTTCTTGACCAGCAACATGGATATACCAAGTATCCATGTTTTTTGTGTATGTGGGACAGCAGAGCTCGTGAGAAGCACTGGTTCCAGTCGAATTGGTCCCCAAAATCTGACTTCAAACCTGGTGATCCAAACATTTTGCATCAGCCACTTGTCGACAGAAAGAACATTATATTTCAACCTCTGTATATAAAATTGGGTCTAATGAAGCATTTCGTGAAAGCTTTGTCAGCTTTACCAGACTGTTTCAAGTAGTATCTTATTTCGAAATTTCCAAACCTGTCTTTTGAAAAGATAACGGCAGGTGTATTTGACGGTCCACAGATTCGGCAGCTCATTAGAGATGAACAATTCATCGAAACAATGACAAAACTCCAAAAGAATGCTTGGTTGGCATGCAAAAACCTTGTCAAAGACTTTCGTGGAAATATGCGAGTAGAAAATTACGCCGAAATTGTTCAGCAACTTTTAGAGAAAATTCAAAATGCTTGGTTGCAAGATGAGCATCAAACATCATTTTCTGCATAGCCATCTTGATGACTTCCTGGAAAATCTTGGTGCAGTCAGTGATGAGCAGGGTGAGCGATTCAACAAAGATGTGAAGCTCGTGGAAGAACGGTATCAAGGTAGATGGGATGAACATGTGATGACTGACTGTTGTAGGAGCATGAAGCGAGATTGGTCACAAATTGAACACTCCAGAAAAAGCTTCAAACAAAATGTTCTAGCTTAATATGTACTTTTTTCGTTTTGTAAAATGATTTTACTACTTGTATGAACACAATGTAGCTTTTAGTAAGTATATACAGCCGTTGTAAGAATAATATATTTAATATTTTTTTTCTTTTTTTTCCATTGTATCCACATTAAGTATGATTTTTGGGGTATCCTGTAGCTTAAAAAGTTGACGTGATAGGAAAGAACTGGGGTCATATTTGGATTTAGATGCCCATAATTATCCAAAAACAAGAGCCAGATCTAAGTCAACAAAATGTGTGTACATTTCTTTGTGCCTTACTTTAATGTAAATTAAATTACTTACTCATTTAAAAATAAATTTTGATTTAGTTATAAGTTAAGCATCGGCGTATTGGATTTTGGGTGGACGAAATTGGGACTTTTTTTTCTTCTGCATTTTTTAGATACTTTTGAAAAAAACAATTTTTCGCATTGTTAAAGTTTTTTTGTACGATATTTGCCTATTTTTCTATGTGTGTGGGTAGTCAGTCTATATAAAATTCAAATTTGGTAGATTTTCACTGAAAATTACAACTTCCAATGGCCTAAAAGTGACTGGGGGACGATAATAGGGCATCTTACCCTAACTTATAGAACCGGCGGGCCGTATAAAAATTTAAATTTCGTAATTTTTTAAGAAATATTTTTATTGACCCAAATTCCTTTTAAAATATTTCTTTGCCTTATTTAAAACACTTTTGTAATTTGAACTATGTCTATGACTAACGGTTTAGGAATTAGCCATTGGACACCGTTGAGAGGACAGCCTGTATATATATATATATATATATATTGCAATCAACAAGTATAAAGACGTTTTATTTACATTGTGAAATAAAAAATATTAGTGTATTTATATATTTATACATGTAAGCATTCGCTTTTTTCTGTGGTAAAAATCTGTATGCACTTCAATGCTAATAACTTAAAAACGGTTTTCCATCGATCAGCATGATACCGATATATACTGTATTATACACCTTTGTCATTATCTAACATTAGTGCACACGGAATGCATTTGTATGCACTACATGCTTTATCATCTACCGATTCTGATAAGGATTTTATGATCTTAGTAGATATGAATGTATTCTATATGAAATTAGTACCAAATAATCACAGATTTATTGATGTTGCTATGTCAGTATATAACATTTGAAAGAGTTAGACTTTTTTGATTGGTGCTATCAAGTTGTTTGCCGTCATGTTTTGCTGGGTTCCATCTAGTTTACGTATATTAAAATGCTAAATGTACATCAGATATGGCAAACATTTTAGGAAAAGCATCACATTTAAGCACAATAACATTATGCAATAAATACAGTATTTTTTTTTATTTATTCTTTATTTCTTTTAACATCCCTTAATCAATCCTAGAAAGTTATCTATTTTCATTGAAACATATATAATTAAAAGTAATTTTTTGGACATGAAATATGTCGGTAACATTTATCTATGAAGATTCTGTTCTATACATAGCCATAATCTTGACAACATACATACGTAAACAATTAAAAATTAAATTAGAAAATCAAAAATCTCGACTGCGTAAAAATTGAACTAATTAATTATTTCTCACCAATGTGAAACTATTTTTTATATAACTTTCTTATTTTCTGATTTACTTGTATTGATGACTTTGGCCTATAGATGCCTATGAAAGTTAGAGTTGCAGTAAAGCTAGAGATCCTAACTACACAAATTCCAGGTAGTGTAACATTTAAACGGAGCTTCTGACTGTAAATTAGTCAATGAAACATCGTCTTCATTTTGAAAGACCTATCCAATGATATACCACTCAATGTGGTGCGTACTTATTTTCATCTCTACCGCCATTTTTTTATTTTACGGCTGCCGTTTTCAATTTATGAAAACGAAAATAGCCTATAAAACATCAGACGGTTAAGATGAATCGACTTATACCTCATTCATTAAAATCCAACCAGCCGTTGGGATGTTTCGAGTGCATAAAAAAAATCCACATACCCAGATACGCGTCAAACACATAACCCTTCTTGGCAGTCGGGTAATAAAAGACGTAATGATTTTTTTTTTTTTTTTTTATAAAAACATCCTCATTATTATGATACATGTCTGCCAACTTCTACGCTTTTCACAGGTCATACAAGCTGATTAGAACAAGAATTTTTATTATTAGATAAAATATTATATGTACAGTGTTTGATTAAATATACACAGCACTAATTGTATTAGGTATTTTATTGGTTCAAATATTTTTACGTTATTTTAAATACCGGAATAGTTGGTAGCTACAATCATATTATATATAAAATTAGAGTATTTAAAATGCTAACTAGTTTTGTATTAGTTATCGTTTCTAATACTTTCATACTTTAAATCTTATTAAAAAAAAATACTGCTATTTAAATCCTACTTTGCAATGCCTTTCTGATATTGAAATTATATAATTTAAAATTCTGTATACACTGTAAAAAAAATTCCGCAACGTTCCTGGGAAAAAATGGGCAGCTGAGTTGCCCATTATTTCCATGAAACATTTCTTGAAAATGACTGGTACTTTACTGTGTATGTTAAAAACTTTCTACAGAAATGCCAGTAAGTTTCCTGCGAAATACCAGGAATATTTCTGTTGACAGCAAAACATTACTGACATATTCAAGGCTGGAGTAGCACAAGAGCGAAAAATGTCCGGACAGGGATCGAACCTGGATACTTGGCGTACCGTGCCAATGCCTTACCTGTTAGGCTATCCGGACCGATACGTGGCTGACATAATTCACTCTGGATGTTCGTTCCCTTCATTATGACATTACTGACATTTCACAGCATGCGGGATCCGCAGACGATTTTTACATTTCCAGTTGACAATTTTCGCTTTATTATCATTATTTGTTAGAATGAAAAAATATTTTGAAATTGACATCAAAATTATTATTTATAATTTACACGAAAAAATAAATTTTCAGTTAAAATTCAATAAAGTAAATATATATGTGATATATTGTTTCTGAACTTTGCTTAAAATATAAAAATATATAAATGTAAATAATAATTGGAAAAAAAATCTAGACATAAAATATTTTGGATTTTCGTCAGTAATTATGTTAGTTTACAAGTTAGATAAAATACATATAAATTTTCATGAAAAAAAAAAACCTAAACGTAATTGTATATTTTTTCCGAAAAAAAAAAAAAAAATCAAATTTGCAGCAATTCAAAGTGTCAAATATATGTCAAATTTAAATCAAATTGTAATAAAGTGTTAAAATATAAAATTAATTAAAAAAGAAAAAAAAAGTCAAGAGGTAGCATCGAACTCGGGCCGTACGGGTGGCGTGCGAGCTTTCTGCGTCCACACCACGAAAGACACGTTGAGAGCTGCAAACTAATGGGTATTTGAAACGTATGCTAAAACTCGGCATCTAATTTCTGAAAATCTAAGGCCCAGTTGAAGAAATCCTTTCACAAGAATAATTAGAGATAAGAACTCTAAAACATACTTTAAATTAATCAAAATAGGTGAGAATCATATTTGATTGTCCCCTGGTTAATGCAGATCCAAATAATAGGTTTATTTTTTTTACACAGTCTGCTCGTTAAAGATTTCACAGACAAGTACGAGAGATAATCTCTTAGTGATGTCACAGAGGTATTGTATTTTCATCTGAATTATCTTGACAATAGAGACGTAAAGGATTATGTCGTCTATTGATTTATTTGCATTCCATGTTGATTTTTTTACATTCATTTAAGGAATTCGTTTTCGACACTCGCGCGCGAGCAATGGATTATAGGAAAAAAAAAAATAATAAATGGCGGCCGCAGCGTTTTGCTGCTTCCAACTTTTGTTCAGGAACGTTTCAGATAAGAAAACCAGAATTTCACAGGAAAGAGCTAAATTATTCTGAAAACCTGATAAAAGGCGAAACGTTCCTGGATTTTACATGGAACGTTACCATTTTTTTTTACAGTGTAAATTAAAAATAACTATACCAAAAATACAAAATAACCTGCTTCAATTTTTCTTTTCGGTGGGAGTATCTGAAGATAATTTTTAAAGTTTGTACAATGTTTCATTAAATGTAGACAGCACTAATTTGATTAAATATTTTTTTCGTTCAAAACATTTTTATATCATTTTAAAAAGTGTAGACATTGGCTGCTATAGTGTCATTATTTATACAATTACAAAATTTAAAATATAAACAAGTTTTTGTATTAGTTTGCGTTTCTAATAGTTTCATATTTTAAAAGTTATATAAAAAAAATCATAGCTATTTAAACGCTCCTTTGTTTTGCCTTGCTTTCAAAATATTCAAATTTTATAATTTAAAGCTGCGTATATTTACTGAAGATAATTATACCCAAAAGACAAAACAACCTGATTCATTGATAATTTTTATCTTTTCCGTGGGAGTATCTAAAAATATTTTTTAAAGTTTAAATTTTGAACTACCTTCTAACTTTTGAACAGTTTTTGAACTTTTTGTGCAGTTTTTTCTACTTAAAGAAGCCTTAGATACATATTTTTTAATACCCGAATAGTTCCTTTGTCAATTTGAAAATTACAAATAATAATATAAAAAAGAATGTCTTTGTGTTACCATTGCTAGCTAAAGAGAAATAAAAAAATTCCAAGAAACAGACAGACAGATATTGAGACATTATTTTATATTTTCTTATGGATAAAAATAAATTCACTTTAAATTTTATAAACTTTAATTTTAACATATTTAAGGAGCTGAAATAATTTCAAAACTAATTTAAATATATTTTGTTCGCTGATATTTGTTTTATCAAAATTATGAAAATAATTAAATTTCTACAATGTTTCGTTATAAATATCTAAAAATGATCCTTTGAAGACGTTGTTTAATGTAGAAATATTCGTTCCTTTGCAACCTATGCGTAAGATAAATGACAACGAATGTTTAGCACATTCTCTGGAGCGTAGTTTACTAAATGATTAGGAGATGAAATATATTCAGTAAAAGGGAAAATTTATCACTAAACATTTACGAGACTTTTAGTCTCTGAGAGGTACTCTGTTAATTTTGTATGAGGTTTGATATATGGTGTAGAACAATGTGGAATGCCAGAAATTTGATTTAGACTACAGAACTGTTTTAGGGAAGGATGAGGTTAATTCCTAGGAGAGATACACTTTACATGTATTTTGAATGAAAAAAAAAATATATAGATACTAAAATTAAAATACTAGTTAAATTGCAACGGATAAATGTATTTATCTATTTTTCGATAAAATAATAATCTTCTAAATACTAAAAAATTTGAATAATTATCTAACTACTAAGATTAATAGGCTTTTATTTATTAATCATTTTTTTTAAATGGTGAACATTAAGTCTTACTACACGATGTTTAAAAAAGCACTGATATATACATTTGTATCATACACTAAATTTACGTAAGATAAATGACAAAGAATATTTAGCAAGTTTTAAATGTTGTTATTATTTTTCTTTTAAAGAAAGAAAAATTATTCTTGTAATTTTTTTAAATGTATCCAGAAATGTATTTCAATAAATGTTAGTTAAAATTTCAGTGCTAAACTCACAATGAGTTATATAATAAAAAATCTTATGAAAAAATAACAAATAAGTACTAAAATTATTTGTTGGTGCATACATAAAATATATTATTATTTAAAATACATTAAAAATATCTTAAAAGTACATTAAAGATATCTTAAAAATACATTAAAAAACTTTAAAAATCCAAAACATTTTCAGCCATCACACAACCGTCATCAATGGGGATTTAAATGTTGTTATTATTTTACTTTTAAAGAAAGAAAATAAAGAAAAATAATAACAACGTTTAAATCCCCATTGATGACGGTTGTGTGATGGCTGAAAACATTTTGGATTTTTAAAGGTTTTTAATGTATTTTAAGATATTTTTAATGTATTTTAAATAATAATATATTTTATGTATGCACCGCCAAATAATTTTAGAACTTATTTGTGATTTTTTATATGATTTTTTATTATTTAACTCACGGTGAGTTTAGCACTAAAATTTTAACTAACATTTATTGAAATACACCTCTGGATACATTTAAAAAAGTTACAAGAATATATCTAAAAACATTTTTTTAAAATGTATTTAAAAAAACAAAGTACTTGAAAACCTTGAATATTACGATTTACTTTGCGAAATAGTGCAAGTATGGTTTGATAAATATTTTCGCAAACTGCAAGGTTAATTCCGAGGAGTGATAAAATTTGTGGACATTTTCATTTAATACGCTAAAACACGAACCACTAACTAGTATATAGAATTTACTTAATTTTCAGAGCAGAAGCCAAATTTATAAACCCAAGAAAGAATTAAAAATGAAATTATTGCTTTAATCACTAAAATTGTTTTAATCACATCTCACAAAATTTATTTTTATCAAGATAATGTTTAATAATGGTATTTAATTTTGTAATACATACTTGAAATACGTAAGACAAATGATGAAAAAAAAATAAATTTTCACTGGAACACAGTTTACCAAATAAATATAAAGTGAAATAAATTTAGAAAAGCAGTTTATTTATGAGAAACATTTTCGATGCTTTTAATCTCTCAGGAATGTTTTTTAAACCCTAGAAAAAATTAAAAATCAAAGTATTACTTTAATTACTAAAATTGGTTTCATCACAACTCACAAAATTTATTTCTATCAAGATAATGTTTAATAGCGATATTTAATTTTGTAATATATGCTTGAAATACGTAAGACAAACGATGAAAAAAATTAAATCTTCTCTGGAGCACAGTTTACCAAATAAATATGAGGTGAAATAGGTTTAGAGAAGCAGTTTATTTATGAGAAATATTTACGACGCTTTTAATCTTTCAGGGATATTTTTTTTAACCCTAGAAAAAATTAAAAATCGAATTACTACTTTAAATATTAAAATTATTTACATCACAACTCATAAAATTTATTTCTATCAAGATAAGGTTTAATAATCATATTTAATTTTGTAATAAATGCTTGAAATACGTAAGACAAAGAATGAAAAAAATTAAATCTTCTCTGGAGCGCAGTTTACCAAACAAATATGAGGTGAAATAGATTTAGAAAACAATTTATTTATGAGAAAATATTTACGACGCTTTTAATCTCTCAGGGATATTTTTTAACCCTAGAGAAAATTAAAAACCAAATTATTGCTTTAATTACTAAAATTGTTTTCATCATCACAACTCACAAAATTTATTTCTATCAAGATAATGTTTAATTATGATATTTAATTTTGTAATATATATTTAAAATACGTAAGACAAACAATTAAAAAAAATTAAATCTTCTCTGGAGCACATTTTACCCAATATATATGAGGTGAAATAGGTTTAGAAAAAAATTTTATTTATAAGAAACATTTACGACGCTTTTAATATCTCAGGGATATTTTTTTAACCCAAGAGAAAATTAAAAATCAAATTATTACTTTAATTACTAAAATTGTTTTCATTATAACAACTCACAAAATTTATTTCTATCAAGATAATTTTTAATTATGATATTTAATTTTGTAATATATATTTAAAATACGTAAGACAAACAATTAAAAAAAATTAAATCTTCTCTGAAGCACATTTTACCCAATATATATGAGGTGAAATAGATTTAGAAAAAAAGTTTATTTATAAGAAACATTTACGACGCTTTTAATCTCTCAGAGATATTTTTTGTAAATTTTCATTGACGTATGAAGCACAGGAAAAAAACAGTAACGGATGATAGAAAATATGAATTATATTTGAGGAATATTTTTTAGAAAGAAGAAAGTTTTTTCATAAACAAATAATTTATCGGTATTTTTTATTTTCTTTGAATAGTCTAAATATAAGATAACAAATACTTGTTTTAAGGTGCCAGTGGATATTAAAAACCAAATCCCACTATTTTCAATGGATTCATTTGAAAATTGGCAGACTTGTTAATGGCAAGCTCAAATAGTTATATTCAAAATTTGGTAATAAAATAATAAAAAGTTTTTAAATTATTCAATTTTTAAATTTTTAAAATAACGAATAATTGTGATGTTTTAAAATGTCCCATGCTCATTTCTTTTGCATAAAATATAACAAAATTTACTTATGAGATACTTTTTGTACAGATGGGTGACAAAATAACACGAACACCTATAAAAAAAAGGGCATGGTCCATTTTAAAGAGGCAGAACGCGAAAGTCACTTTGCACTCAATTCTACCACCTAGTGGTTATGAAAGGTAAGGTATCAGTCGCTCAACATCAGTTATAAATGTTGCATGCGCTTACCATATGCTATGAAAAACTCAATAATGACTGACCTGTCACAGTTCGAAAAAAGAAATGATTGTTGGAATGCGGTGCGCTGGTTTCTCCGTGACGGAGATAGCGAATTATTTTGGGCGTGCAAGGAGTATTGTGTCAGCCGTTATGACAACGTACACTAAATGCGGTAAAGTGTCGTCTGCGAAGTACAACAGTGGAAGAAGAAAAAAGCTTCTTGAGAAGGATAAAAGAGAGTTGACCTGCATAGCGGTCCGAAAGCGAAGGCAATCTTTATCCCAGATAACGTCAGAGATAAATAGACATCTACAGAATCCCATTTCAGCAAGAACTGTCCAAAGGGTACTTCGTGCTTCGAACATTTATGGAAGAGTTGCAATTCGTAAGCCATTGATGTCATAGGTGGTCGTATTATTTTGTCACCCATCTCTATATTACAATGCAAGTTGACATGAATTGCAAAAGTTCGCTGAATATATAAGTATAAAAAAAAAATATTTTGATAATTATGCTTTGTTTTTCTAAAAAGAAGGTTCTATATTTTCATACTCACATTTTTTTTTTTTTTTTTTTTTTTTTTTTTTTTTTTTTTACATTGAAATATTTCTAAAATGAAACTTTTTATACTAACACTTATTTATTATTGTACAGAGGATATAAAGTATAAATTTTAAAAGAATCTGACGATTATAAATGCGCATGGAACTTTTCAAATTTTGGAAATGTGCAAAATTTTAAATTTTGAGAAAACAGCAGTTTAAGTAAAACAAAATGCATAAATATATACAGTTTTTACAAATGTAAATGCTAAAATCTCTGCGAAGAAGCGTAGGAATGGAAAAATTCTTTTTGCATCAGATAAATTTGAGCATCTAGTTGCATAATTCTCGACAGAAGAAAATTGATTTATTTGTCAAATTTTGTAATTTTGAATATCCACTGTCCCCTTAGCATATAAAAATTTAAGTATAATAATCTAGCATAAGAATAAATGCCCCTGCTTCTAATTACATAGGTCTTCGATTAAAAAAAGCCTTTAATTTAAGCGATTCTTTTATAGATTTTTAAATACTTATTACATAAAAAATAACGAAAAAATTAATTCATATCCAATTTCATAACAAATCATAGTGCAATTTTTTAGAATTAAGAATTATTTAGTATCAAAATAGCATAATTTATAAGAGTCTAATTAATAAACTTTATAAGCATGTAATAGTAAATTGATGTATTAAAATACTGTGAAAAGTGAAACTACTATAAATACAAAATAATCACCTAAAACTAAACAGAAATGCAAATAGCCATCTGCCGTTAACCTTCCGTTTGTCAGCTGTCTGTACTCTACTCCCGTGCATATTATCGGATTAGCATGCTATTCAACACGTTGTTATAGCATGATTACGTAAATGAAGTATATATTATTTATAATTCATTTACAGGGACGCTCAAAAGAATTCCTTTACATTCTGTTTTATGGGTTAAAAATTGTTTAAATGAATTACTGCCCGGCCCAGAAAAGGAAAACCCCGAGTAGGTTCCCTGCTTTCGGAGGCTCCAAAACATGTAGAGGAGGGACTTTGTCCGTAGGAGGGGAAGGGAAGAAAAGACTAGGATAATTCTCGGAATAATCGACTGAATGGGAGGAAAGAAAATGCCGGACTTCCCTAAAATAAAGTCGACCGACCAGTTACCTGGCAACAGGACAAAGTCAAAACTAGTTGAACGGGTTTCTTTGTCTGATTCAGACAGTAAACTGATGTTACACTATTTCAAATATAATGGGATTGATATGCATAGCAAAGGTGCACTAAAATGTGCATTTTGCTGGACAATCAGCAAAAAATTATCACAGATTTAAACGGTCACACATAAGATTTCGTTATATAATTCTTTCAGGAATATATATATATTACAGTCCATGTACGTTTTTAGTTAAAACTGTATTTTTAAATATTACGTGAAGCGTATAAAGTCTATAGATAAGGTATAGATATGCTCAAAAGAATTCGCCATTATTGAACCTATGGGTGTAAGTTGTTTAAGGTTGCATTTTAATAATGTTATGGATTGTCTCGCTGAACTAATATTTAGTATATATTAAGAGATCTGCGTACAATATAAATAATTCATATACACACCTAATGAAAAAATGGGATAAAATGCTGCCTATGATTATTAATTTTTTGAAGAGCGATTTCATTTGCGTTATGTGTTTTTTTTTTTTTTTTTTTTTTTTTTTTTTTACCAGAATTCAATATTTGATGCAGTTGAGTGCATAAAAATCGATAGGTAATAATCATGGCTGTACAAAAGCATTCGTTACATTTCCATCTGTTGTCTCACATGGAAAAGGTGAATTTTAAGTGCTTTATTCGTTTTCAAACTGATCTAAATGTGGCCATGCTATGCATTCTATATACAAATCTATAAACATACAGGGCTACACGAAACAGTTTGATAAATTTTCAGATTATGGACGTTTATTGCTGGAACTGGAATTTTCAATGTGCTATGCGTTTTCTAATCTGTTTACTTACATATATTCGTTCTGCTTGTTTAACAGTGATGTTTTGTTCCAGTGTTTTCGATACGGTGAAAGGTATTTTATTAGCCTCCGATATGCTATTTCTTTCAGGGAACAATTAAAGTGTCGTCTCTAAAAAATTACGTTATCTTACATAAGCCAGCCATCAAACGAAGCAGGTGTATCATTGTACGGTAAAATACTGATAATCTCTACTGCAA
This sequence comes from Maratus speciosus, assembly GCA_963932465.1. Classification (NCBI taxonomy): domain Eukaryota; kingdom Metazoa; phylum Arthropoda; class Arachnida; order Araneae; family Salticidae; genus Maratus; species Maratus speciosus. Next base: position 164,198,810 of record OZ010795.1, on the reverse strand, counting down.
TTTTTTAAGCTTTCAAGCATAGGGCATTTTCAATTTTTACACCTTCTTATTACACTTCCTATCTTCTATATTATTTGTTTGAAAACTGCATCACAATGTATCTTTGAGTTGTTGATTTTTTTTTTTTTTTTTTTTTTGTAGTTTTTAACGCCATTTCTGTAATGTTGGCAACTGAAATACTCCATTTCTGTAGACAGTAGAGGGGTAATAGTTGGAAAATAAAAGATTGCTATATCTTTTTGTTGCTTTTTTCTGATAACAACAGAAAAGAGTTTTTAATTGAAATATTCATATTAATATTAAAAATAAAGGCATATGAATCTTTAGACAGCTGATTTTTTGTAGTTTACGGCATCGCCTTTTGCTGTGTTTGAGTATTATTCTGTGATAGTGATGTAGTATGCATATTTTCTGTAGATGACTTATTGAGAGATATGCTTATGACTGAATCGTAAAGGTGGAATTCTTCAGCGGATTCAAATGACTTCATTTTATATAAAATAAAAGTGTGTATTTAAGTCAGTAAAATTGAAAGTAAAACTGAAATAAGTTTTGTAGAAGTGCATCATTTTCTCTCCAGCAGCTTTGAATGGATTCACAGGTGGAAATGCTTCACTTTCGAAAATAACGCAATTGAAATGACACACTGATAAACTGATAAAATGCAATGTTTTACGAACATTTAGAATGCTATTATAGAAAAGCAGTGACTTTAGGATAAAATAATATTTTTTTAGAGTTAGACTAACCAATGTAAAATGCATTTATTAATTATTGTAACTAATTTTGTAGGTTTATTATAAATTATAATAGTTCTTTCTTAAACACTTTCCTTCGTCAAAATTCGACGACTTCTCGTCATAATAACAATTCTGTTTTCTCATCGGGAGCGACACTAAACTCTGAAAAAGCAGAATTCCTACTTATTGCTTGTAATTTTGATTTCTTTCTTCTTAATTTACTGTGTAAGCCTTTCTAAAATGCCTTTAGAGAAAAAGCAGTGACCTTTAGGTTAAAATAATATTTGTTTGAGAGTTAGAGTAACCAATGTAAGATGTATTACTAATTATTGTAACTAATATTTAGTAGGTTTATTATAAACTATAATACTTCCTTCTTAAACATTTTCTTTCTTTGAAATTGGACGGGTTCCATCTCGCAATAATAATAATATTTTTTTCCCATCTCGAGCGACACTAAAATCTGAAAAAGCATTCCAGCTTTTTGTTTGTAATTTTTATTTTTTCTTTCTTCTTACTTTACGTTTCTTTTATGTTAAATGGTCATTGCTTTGAGCGGATGTGTTAATCCACCAGATTGTTTCTAATATATTTGTGGTAACTATACAGGGAAAAAACAATGATGCATTTTAAAGATACATATATTCAGACGTTAATTTATGTGCATTCATATATACATTATACACTTTGAGAAAAAAAAAAAAAAAAAAAAAAAAAACGCTTTTTAAAGCTTGAATTTGCGGGATCAAAGAAGTCTTGTGCCACGCACAAAGTTTGTTCATTCTGCGTAGTAGCATTAAACCAATTGTTTCAATGTTAAGTAAATAAATTAATAAATAAAATATTTTTCTAATGTTTGGTATGACAAACACTTAGAAATAACAGTGATGGCTACTAGTTTTGTATTTATAATTTAAAAGTTTTCAATTTAAAGAATAAAAAGGGATGATTCACTATTGAATCTGCATATGCCCTCTTAATCATGTAAGTAAGTAAGTAAGTAAGTACCCACCAACCCGCTTTTGGCTTATGGTTAGGTGTAACCCCCAATCCCAGGGCAGGGAAAAGTTTTTCTACCTGTGGAACTCCTTCAATGATTTTTTTTTTCAGTTTAGGAGAAATAACAATGTTAGATATATGACAATTATTGAAAGTGTGCGCAGTAAATATTTACAGATGACCCCTATAATTACATTTGAGAGAAATATTCATTATTAAAACATATAAATATGCATAGTTTTTAGAATTTGATATTAATTTATTTTATCACATTTACCTACGTATTTACAACACTTTTATGTTATTTTCAGGATTCACAACACTAACATCAATTTAAACCATGTAGAAATGTGATATTTGCAACACTTAAAGCTATTTTCAAGGTATATGATGCAAAATTATTTTTAACTCTATACTAAAAATAAGTATTGAGGTACAAGATGCAAATAATAATTAATATTATGCACTATTATGAAAGTAAAAGTAATTGTAGATAATAATTATTTACAAATTTACTATACAATGATACTATGTTTGAGATATTATGTAAGATACATGATACAAAAATTATTTTTAAATCTACACTAAAAATTTAGTATTAAGATACAAGATGCGAACAATAATTAATATTATGCACTATTATAAAAGTATAAGAAATTGTGTATAATACACTGTTAAAAATTTTGCAGCATTCTGGCAGGTCATTTGACCGTTTTTTGAAAAAACGGTTTCATAACCATAATTTAGCTATATTCTGACCATAAAATGGCCAATAATATGGTCAGAATAGTGTTAAATTACGGTTGTGCAACTGTATTCGGTAAAAAACGGTCAAATGTCCTGCCAGAATGCTGCAAATTTTTAACAGTGTAGTTATATCTAAATTTACAACACAATAATACTCCAATAATAATTAAGAATCTGTACTGGAATAATGAAAGTTGCTATTTACACTTTATACAAAAGAAGTGGTATTTGAAGATGACTATGTCGAAGAAAACTTGCCAGGAGTATAAATTAATTACATTTTATATAAAATATGACAACGCCGACACGAATACCACAGACAAGAGCCAGAACTACGTTTGGAAAAGTTAAATAGTATAGAATTAAGCTAGAAATTTATAATTTATAAATGAGTAAAAACTGTTGAGAATGTTATAGTTTTCATATAACTTTTTGAGCTGAATGGAATCATTAATAATCTTAAGAATATCTGCGAAGATTGAGGGTCCTGTTCGCTTGAATTTAAATTTCATAAATTTGCAATTGCCAAATAGATAATGTAGTGCGTCTCCTCGGACACCACACTTGCAGAGATCGTTATCTTTCTTGTTTATGCGATGAAGAAAAGATGGAAAGCTACTGCAGCCCGTTAGGAAATAAATGGAAACTTTGTCGTTAACAATTAGCTTTTGTTGAACCTTTGGCACAATCTGATGCGTAAATCGGCCGCTCCCTGAGTGATCCCAGTTGTGCTGCCACCTATCCAGAAATTGTGAATTGATGCATTTTAATAAATATGATCGAGGTAATCTAATACTCCGATCTACTGGAAGGTTGCAGTACTGAGCAGCGTCATTCGCTAGCTTGTCCGCCACTTCATTTCCTGCTATTCCAATATGATCTTTAATCCAAGTTAAGTAAATTAATTTATTTTGATGTTTTTTAATTTTAATTTTAATGTTATAGATATCGGGATTTGTTGGGAAATAATTTAAGTAATGCTTTAATTGCCGATTGGCTGTCAGAGAATATTTGGAATCTGTTGTGAGTAGAATTTATTGCCCAATTAATGGCTGTGATGGCTGCATGCAGCTCCGCCTGAAAAATAGAATTATCTGTACGTATTTTAACAGTTTTTTCAAAAATTTTTGTGTTTTGAAGGTAGGCCACTACAGCATATGCCGTGCCAGAGTCCACCATAGAACCGTCAGTGTACATCTTGATAATATTTGGATGACTGATTATTTTGTCAGTATTAATTAAATTGTTAATATTTATTTCAAGATTTATTTGATATTTGTGTAATATATTTTCTACGTGTTTTTTACTAATTGGTGTGTGTTTAGTTAATATTATTTCTTTATTATGTAAAAATTTGTATTTAATGGATTTATGTTCTAATGTGACTAATAATGGAGGGATTCCTAATAAAATTTGTAGTGTGTGCGTTGAAACGTTTTTGTATGATTTAGTGATAGATGTTAGACAGATTCTTTGTATGGACTGGAGGGCACGCTTATCGATCACCCTGAGGTCACCGAACCACACCTCCGATTCATAAGCTACAATTTTTTTCCAAAACAGTGATATACCACGCTCTAAGGTATTCCCTGGACACGCCCCACGTGGCCGAGAAGACCCGCTTTATAGATGAAGTTAGTTGAGTAATCTTACCTTTAATATTTGTAATATGTAAATCCCAATTTAGTGTACTTTGAAAAAATAGTCCTAAAATTTTAATGTTTTTAACTAGCTGAATATTATGATTATTTAGTTTTAGAATTGGTGGACGATTGTCCATAGCATTTTTGCCGAGTAAGATGAATTTAGTTTTATCTTGCGATATAGTTAGATTAAGTCTATTACAGATTTCATAGAAATATTTTATTTTAGTGTTTGTTTCTGTTTCTAGAGATTGTCTGCTGTTAGCTTTAATTATGAGGTTGAAATCATCGCATAATGCGAACAGGTCCTCAAACTTCTCGTAGAACTCCGTGAGTATTACATTTGCGATTATGAGCCACAGGAGCGGGCCGAGGCACGACCCCTGTGGGCAGCCTTGATAGGTGGGTCTATTTAAAAATGAATGTACCTGTGGTTTGAGGTACTTTCAGTTTTCTCATACATGAACCACGAGTCAACGTAGCCTACTAGATCCTTGATACACAATGTTACGTCTGGATTTCCTTTACAGGGACGATTAGGCTGTCATATAAATGATGCAGGAGCTTCCGTGTCATTGATAAGTGTTAGATCGTTCGACAGCAATAAGTATGTTAGCATTCTTCCCCGATCGTCCTCTTTTTGGTATCCTAGCAATGCTAGGTGCACGTTTAAGTCCGCTCCAAGGATGAGGCCATGTAGGGGTGTAAAGTGGTCAAGCCACTTCATATCCTCCCTAAAGTCACTCCTGGGAGGAGAGTAAACTGATCCAATTGTGACCTTTCCAGTAGTTGTAGTGAGGTTTGCAAACACTGAGTTACCGTCTTTATAGGTTTCAATTAATTCGATGCCTTTTCTTGTTGCTATTATGGCTGCGGTTTTATTATTTGACTGAAAGGATATCCAGTCCTTTGGAAGTGCCCATATTTTTTTATTAAAATGGTAATCGTCCTGTATCAGTAGAATTAGTATTTTTTCCTTGTTAGCATAACCCATCAGGTTAGTGGTGGCTGATTTTGATCGTTGTAGGTTGATTTGAAGGAAAGTTATATTAGTTGGTTTATACTTTTTGGTGTTTTGATTATCAGGAATTTGGAGAATTTGTATATGTTGTCCCTCTATTCGTTGTATTCTTCTACATTTGCCTCGACCGAGTTGTCTTTTTCATTTTGGTCATTACTGTCTACTATTGCGTTGAACTTACAGATCTTCCTTTAGACAGTATATTTCGTTGTTGCGTGTAATAATGAAAGGCTGGGCAGTCAGGGCTACTTGCCTCATGGGGGAAAAAGTTTGGTGTATTTAAACAGTTGAGGCAACGGAATTTGTTTTTATCTATGTATTAACCTTTTTTACCTGTGATTTGTGGGCATATGTTTGATTTGTGCTCCTTTGCACAATAGTTGCATACTGCAGGTAGTCTACAATGATCTTTCGTGTGACCAAACCTTTGGCAGTTTTGGCATCTCACCAATGTCATATATAGTGAAATTCTGCATGTATTAAAACCAAGGTTTATTTTTTGCTGCTTTATTAATTGTGATGATATCCAACTCTCGACTTCCAGCACCAGCTGATAGAACTGTGCACCTTCTCTATATATACTAAGAGAAATTGGAATCTCCGTAATGTACTTTTCTTGAAGTTGTTGTATCACTTCTTGGGGATCGTATTCGTAGGTATGCCGAGTAATATTATTTTCCTCAGATTCATTGATTTAAATGTTATTTCCATGATGTCTCTAAGTGAATTAATATTTTCAATTGCTTCTATGAGCTTTTGAGTTGCTTCGTCTTTATGAGTCTTGATTACGAGGGTATTTCTATCTCTCGCTAATTCGCAGTAGATTTGTTGGTCTTTTACTATATTTTTTGTTTCTCTTGTGAGAATGTTCCTCATTTCGTTCAATGTAATTGATGTATTTTGTCTCCTGCGAATTAGTATTGCTGCTTTTGAATATTTATGATGCATTTTTTGTGATATCTTTTCTGTACTTGATGGAATATGGATGACAGCAGCATATGACTGTACTTGTTGTTCTTTATTGATGTTTGTCTCAGCTATATCCTGTTGTTGTTCTGTTATATTTGGTACTTTTTGAACTTCTTTTGTTATTTGTGATGAGAGGCTTTGTATTGATTCCAGTAAAATTTGAAAATTTGAGGGTTCAATATCTAGAGAGCTTTGTTGTATGTATTTTTGTATGACGTTGTTTTTATTTTTTAATTCTTCTTCTTTACAGTTTAGTACCTCTCGAAGCTCCAATCTCGAAGCAGTTTTTCGTCCAATCGTTCTTCTCGGGCTGACGTCTCGTCCAGCATTATTTTGTAATTTTCTGCTGTTTCGTTGTTTTTATGATTATCTATTTCATATTGTTTTTGAGCAATTATATTCTGGAGTTCTTCAATCTTTTGTTGTTTATCTAATGTAACTTGGTGTCGGGTGTTGTAATTCGCTGCATTTTGTATTATTTCTTATTTTAATTTGTTAATGTGATTTACTGAATCATCTATTTTCATCCGTAAATATTGCAGGTACTTGTTAGCCTCTAATGTATCCTTCAATCTTCTCTTTCGGGTCAGCGATTTATATATTTCAAGTGTTTCTTTAGCTGACATCTTTTGGATAGTTTGTTCATTGAATTGAGATATTTGGTTGTATTCTTCATTACTTTCATCTAATGGTTCTCTGCAATCATCACTGAAAACTCGTGTCTTATTAATTTCTAACTCTTCTAATTGTTCAGTGAAGTTTTTTATTTTTGCATATTGTTTTGCCAGACTTTCTTCTAGTTCTTTATTATTTTTTGTTAATATTTTCATTCGATCCTCAATTTCCATTGACTTTTGTTGTATGAGATTCGCATATTTTGTTCTTTCATTTTGTGCCGCCTTATCTCTTTTCTTACACCACTCAGTCAATTTATCTACCAGTTCTTTTAATGTTGTTATCTTCTTCTCTGAGGTTGTATCAATTTTCGTTTCCGGTGCTGACACACTACTAGGTTTAAACGGCTGTAATGTCTTACTTTGAAATGTTGTATTCATATCACTTGCTTCATTTTTTTTAGTTGTTATCGACGTCTCATCTTGGAATAGAACCACTCTCGTCCCATCAAGATGTGTTTTTTGTCTTTTCAAGTTACTTATTTCTGTGTTAAGGTCATGTAGTTGATGTTTAAGTCTATTTATTTGTTCCGTTTTTTCGGTTATGTCTTCTTTGAAATCTATTATTTGCTGGTTTTGTTGTTCGTATTCTTTTAATATCTTGTTTATGGTTGCCTTATGAGCTTGCTCAGTCTTCTTTTCTTCTGGCGACAGATTTTTGATGTTTTTCTTAAATAGATTACAATATAAACTGAAAATCTCTATCGGAGTATTTTCGGATGTTTGTTGTTGTGATCTTGATCTACTTTTTGCAAAGGAATTCTCGATTATTGACGAGGTAGACATGGTCCGGTTATGCGTGGTCCGATTGTGTGGCATACTTAGATCCATACAAAATCAGTCTTATTTATTTTACTTATTATCTTAAGAATATGTTAATTGCACAATCTAAGGACATTAAATATAATGGCCAAATGGTTTGAGGGTCCACTGAACCTCCGTCATACATCATTGAAGGAAAGGTATATAGAAAGTAAAAAACAAAAACCAGCAGTCTTGACTACTGTAAATGACTAAGAGAAAATAATTTAACAAATTGAGGGGATTTTATTTCTTTAAATAATAAAAAAATAATTTAAAAAAAACTATAAAAAATGACAGAGAGAGAAAATTAAATGCCAAAACAAGAGAAGAAAAGTGGGAAGTATAAGTGAAAAGCTCCCGTGCCTACGAAGTCCATGCAGAGTTCTTAATCATGCACAAGGCATACCAGTTTCTCTTTCTCTAGAAAATCTCTAAAACAGTTTTAATTACTTAGATACAATTTCAAAATGGAAAGTTGGTGCTGATGTAGAGGAGGTATACAAACACTATAGTGATGAACACCGAGTCTGAGACAAAAGATTTCTTCAAGGACTTAGATTTTTCTCAGGATTCAGTATAAGTTTTCGGTTCCAGATTCATATATACATTATACACTTTGGGAAAAAAAACGCTTTTTGAAGCTTGAATTTGCGGTATCAAGGAAGTCTTGTGCCACACATAATGTTTGTTCATTCTGCGTCGAAACATTAAACCAATTGTTTCAATGTTAAGTAAACAAATGAATAAAATATTTTTCTAATCTTTGGTATGACAAACATTTAGAAATAACAGTGATGGCTACTGGTTTTGTATTTATAATTTAAAAGGTTTCAATTTAAAGAATAAAAAGGGATTATTCCAATATTCCATCTGCATATGCCCTCTTAATCATGCACAGGGCATGCCATTTTCTCCCTTTCAAAAAAAATCTGTAAAACAGTTTTAATTACTTATATGCAGTTTCAGAATTGAAAGTTAATGCTGATGTAGAGGAAGTATACAAACCCTATAGTGATGAACACCGAGTCTTAGATAAAAGATTTTTTTCCAGGACTTAGATATCTCTCAGGATTCAGCATAAGTTTTCGCTTCCAGCTTCATATATACTTTATACACTTTGTGGAAAAAAATAGCAAAAACAAAAAAACACTTTTTAAAGCTTAAATTTGCGGTATCAAAGAAGTCTTGTGTCACACATAAAGTTTGTTCATTCAGCGTAGAAACATTAAACCAATTGTTTCAATGTTAAGTAAATAAATAAATAAATAAAATATTTTTCTAATCTTTGGTATGATAAACACTTAGAAATAACAGCTACTGGTTCTGTATTTATAATTTAAAAGGTTTCAATTTAAAGAATAAACAGGGATTATTCCACTATTCCATCTGTACATGCCCTCTTAATCATGCACAGGGCATACCAGTTTCTCCCTTTCTAGAAAATCTGTAAAACAGTTTTAATTACTTAGATACAGTTTCAGAATGGAAAGTTGGTGCTGATGTAGAGGAAGTATACAAACCCTATAGTGATGAACACCTAGTCTGAGATAAAAGATTTCTTCAAGGACTTAGATTTTTCTCAGTATTCAGCAGAAGGTTTCGGTTCCAGATTCATATATGGATCATACACGTCTTGGAAAAAAAAAAAAAAAAAAAAAAAAAAAAAAAAAAAAAAACGCAAGGAAGTCTTGTGCCACACATAAAGTTTATTTATTCTGCGTAAAAACATTAAGCCAATTGTTTTAATGTTAAGTAAATAAATAAATAAATAAAATATCATACATTTTTAAAATTTAATCATAAAGAAAAATAATTAATAGCTTCTGGTAAGTTATTCTGTTGGTTTTGGAGCGAAGAAAAAATATTTAATTACTTTCTTTTTTCATTTTAAGAATATGAACTTCTTTATTATAATGATATTCTAAGCCTCATGGTAAGTTTCAAAATCTAATCCAGGCTAAAATATGAGTACTTTTAATGAATTGGTCAAAAAAGTATTCTACTTTACCTGTTAAATAATTAATTTATTTTAAAGAGTTCTATGAAAATCTTGTTTTGATCCTCACTCAACTTTAGTATTTAGTCCAGCAATGTGTAGTTTGTGGTGATCGAAAGTGATTTCTATGTTGCGTCACAAGCAAAGTGGGTACACAAAATGTGTTTGTTTTCTTTGTGAGCAGTGTAGCAGAAATAGGAGGCAACATTATACTGAAAAAGATAACCTAATCAGAATTGCACTAGATACAGAAGTAACAAATATTACGAAGCAAAATATGATGCATCTAGAAAGAAGTAATACTTCAAAGACTTCTTTTTTTTTAACAATTTTCCTGATTTATCTGAGCAAAAGTGAAGGAAAATACCAGTAGGATCAGACATTAAAACAATGATTAAAGGTGAAACTTTTCAGAATAACATGAACACATGCGAAATAAAGTCCTGCATCCGTATAACCTAGTTGTCACTTGTTTTTCTAGAAAAAATCGGGACTCGAAATATATATCCATAGTTCATGAAGTACCAAGCAAATTCAAGAATTCAGGATTAAATATAAAACTGAAAGAATATTTTCTCCATTTGCAACAGGATAATATTTCTGAAAATCAAAATGCAGTTAGTGAGGATCAAGGTCTGCATTTCACCAGGATATAAAAAATATATACATGCGATATAAGGAAACATGGAATATTAGCCTAACAGTCGACTACTGTTGGATATTAAAGAGACCATCTCAGCTGTTTATCCTCAAGCGAAAGAGACACAAGTAGTTTTGAAAAAAAAAAAAACAAAAAAAAACATTATGATAACTATAAGTAAGCGTTTATATACAATTATATTTCAGCAAAATTTTTCTTCAATTAGGAAAATATGGAAATTTATATTTAAAAATTAATAAAAGTAATATCAAATGTCAGAATTTTATGATTTCAGTCATTTGTTTAAAATATACAATTCTTTTGCAAAAAGAAAATTTACCTAACAGGTAAAATTATTTTATTTGTCGGATCAGAGATGAAAATTTCATAAAAGGAATTTATCAAAATTAAAAGAATTTTAAAAACGATTTTTTTTAGAACTTTGATTAGTAAAATTTCATTGCAGTGTCAGTAAAGGATGCGAAAACGTTCTATTTATTTAAAACAAAATTAAACACATATAAATAGTTAATTTTTTTTAAATACGTTTTAAAAAAATATATAATATTTTTATTAATTCAATGCTTTATTTCATAACTGTCAATAGAGGGAATAGCAAATTATACTAGATGTTATTTAAAGTGGTAATAATGCTAAAATTTATACATAAATTTGCAATACGAAAAACAAAAGAAAATGAATGTTTAACATATTTTATTGAATGCAGCTGATTAAAGGAAAAGGAGATTGAATACGTGTAAAAGTGTGATAAATTTATTACTAAACTCTTATAAGTACAGTCGAACCTCGTTATCCCGACACTCTAATGACCAGAAAGAAAGTGTCGTCATAAGCGAAGTGTCGCGGTAACCGGAGTTGGAGAAAAATATGTTTATAAAAAGCTGCATTTTTAATTAATTTAAGGCCATTTGAAATTCATAACTGTTCTTGCAGTTTTAAGCAATAAAACATTATTATTAAACAAAATAAACGCAAAAACAAAATTGAAAAAAATAAAAATCTGATCTATGATGATATGTGCTTTCTACAATACTTTTTTCAATATTATATAATGAATTGTTATCAATATTCGTTGTTTCAGAAATGGATGTTAGATAATTTCTGATCCTTTCAATGCAATGCAATGTTTCGGTTTAAGTCGGATGAAAAACGCCGTGTAACCACAATAACAAGCGCCGCCTGACCAGAATAAAAAGACCTCCAGTAGACTGATACGTCTATCTGGAGCTTAAGTGGGTCATTCAAAATGTGTGGGTTTATTTATTCAGATAAGGATTGAATTAAAATTTCTCATTTATCTCAATGGGTAATTTTAAACACTTTTGTGAAAAGTTTGGCTAAGACATTTCTTATCATTTAGTTTCCGTGTTTATAAGATGGATTTGAAAGATGGACACTTTTCCTAAACCGCCGGGATATCCGGAGTTGAAACGTATTCAACGACGTAAAATCCGTTGGTGATTTACATTAAAATCATATACAGAAAATTGGGACTTTGAAAAACTGACGCGATAAGCGGAGTGACGTGAAAACTGGGTGTCGGGGTCCGACTGTATTTTCTTTTCTGAGAAATATTCTGGTAATTTTCTGTGTGATTAGATATTTTGGAGCGATCACCACAAAAATTTTAAATATAATTTGCATTAAAAACATGTTTTCATGAACAATGAAGTTAATTCCAAGAAAATATATAAATAATACGTCTTTCGAATTTTCTTCTTGTTAAACTAATATACAAAATTCTACCTTGTATAAAAGACGTAAAACGCAGTAATTTTACTTTAGAGTAAATGATTCACCTTTTAAATATTAGTAAAGTTTTACTGCAGTTACATATGAGGAAAATAAGAAAGTATAATTAAGTAAATATACGTTCTTTAAGCATTTCTGGTTATTGTATGATTTAAATTGTATTTTATTCCTAAATATAAAAAAATATTGATCATAATTTAATATATCATCAGAAAATATTCAGATTTTTGAAAGTGATTTTTATTAATTATTTAAAATAGTTTATTTTTCAATTCCTACTATTAGTTCATGCTCTCCCTATATTTATTTATTTATGTATATCTCTTGTTGAAATTTTCGATCCTTAATAAAATACTTATTATTCATCCGATCAAGTTGAAATAAATTTTTTTAAACTTGTTCTGGATGTCACTTGATGTTAATACAGTTTTTTTCAAATATTATTTCATTAATTCAATTTTAATTATTAAATTTTAGTTTTGCATGGGAGACAAAATGACGGCCAATGGTTATTGAAGCATTTAATGCATCTTCATACCTATAAGGGGGGTTACCATAGGGGGGAGCCTGTTCTGTCACCAAATACCGCCAAGTTTGTTGCCAACTAGGCGATATATCGCCCAATTTGGCGACCAAAATGAGTCGCCAAAAGTGACACCATCTTGTCGATATCTCTAATATTTCGCCAAATTCCCATAGGCTTCCATTGTAAACCTACTTGCTTATAGAAAATCAACAAATTGAGATATTTTAATGCAACAAAAACAAATATTAGCTTACGGGATTATATTAAATTTTTCTTTGATGACCTAAATAGGAATTGACTTCAAAAACAAAATTTTTATATTACTTGTTTTTATCCATATAACTCTGAAACATATGTAATTTTTAACACGCAAGATAAATGACAAAGAATCTTAGAAAAACTTTCAGAATAAATAGGAGATGAACTATATTTCTTAAAACAAACAGTTTATCATTAAATATTTATGTGTTCCATAGTCTCACAGTGATTTTCTGCCAATTTCTATTGAGATGTTATATATATAAGCGGTTTGGTATAATGAAATTTGATTTTACAATTAAGTAAAATATTCATAAACTATGAAACGAATTCCGTGAAGAAAAATGAATAATACTTATTTAGAATTTTGTGCATAAAATGTAAAATTGCAAAGTACAACTTAGTACATGAGAGGAAAAATATATGAATCTATATTAAATAGCCTGATTCTTATATATTAATATTATCTATATCTATATATATATCTTATATATTAATCTATATTATAAAAGCCTGATTCTTATATATTAATAAAGTTTCACAACGATTAAAATAGAAGATGAAAGTAATAAAAAAAAAAAAAAATGTTTTTACACATTTCTTGCCAGCTCATGCTTTAAAATATATTTTGTAAAATTTTAAAAGCTTTACAACTGAATTACATTTTGCATTACAAAACTATCAAAATAGTGAATCATCAGACTTTGCATAATGAGATAATGGCGTATAAATTTGAAGAATAAATTTGAGAACCGATGTCTGTGCTTTCTCTGGAGCTCCGGAGTTTACTAAATGTTAATGGAATGAAATATTTCCAGGAGGATACTATACTTAACGAAAAGGAAACGGATTATATTTAGAATATCGGAAAAGTTGCCACTTATTAGCTAGAGAAGTTAGTCTGGGTAATAATTTCTGGTTATTTTGTATGGTGTGAGATATATTGAAAAAAAAAGAAACAATGATTTACGTTTAAAAACTATTTTAGTAACTGATTAACTTGATTTTTAAAGGGAGATAATGTATACATATTAAAAATTTTATTAGAATAAACTACAAATAATATAAAATACGATGTAGCATATACAAGTATATTACTAATAATATAAAGGGATTTTTTTTTTACAGATTTTTTTAAATCGTCATGAAAATTTACTGTACAGCATCTAAAATTTAAAATTTAAATATATATTCGCAATCAACACGCCTAAAAATAAATAAGATTTGCAATGCTTGCAAAAGAAATGTCATAAAAAACTCACAATTATTATACACATTTCTTTTTATGGCACAGTCAATTTACACTTGGGAAGAACGCTGTCCAATAATAAGGAAAAAATCAATTCAGCATGAGTTCTTGACATTTGGAGTAGCGGAACAGGAAATATTACAGCATGATTCACTGCTAAAAGTGTCGTTATTATTTAGACAAAAAGAACACAAACTATTTTTTTATGTTTAGTGTACCAAGGTTATTCAGAAGCTGCTCCAATACGCTTGAAAAATTCTGTATTAATTTCATCAGCTTGTCTTAAAAAGACAAGTTAGGTTAAAGGGGATCAGGTTGGTTTGAAATGACGAGAAAATATACTATTGTCATTTTTATTTTTTATAAATTTATAAAGTTGCTCTTTTAGGAAAACTTCTAAAGTTATGGTCGTACAAACCGCAAATGTTTAGCCGCACTGATCGGCATTTTCTGCGAAGGAAAAACTTTAATATTGTTTTAAGGGTTTTTCCACGCTAATTTTTTAACAAGTTAACAAATTTATATGTTTCTCTTTTTAAAAAAAAGAAAGGTAATTAAATGCTCTACAATCTAAACCTGGAAACAATCAATTTTATTTTTCAAATTGTAACAAATAATACGACAATTTTTCATAGATTTTGAAATTTTGTTATATACAGGGTGTCCATAATTAAACGACCCTACTTTTAAGTTGTCTACATACGAAACTATTGGTCAGAAAGTTGTAAAATTTTGTGAAGGACATAAAGAAGGAATTAGAATATGTTGAAGCGAAAAAAATTAGTTCAAAATTTCGCCACCAGAGGGCTTTTTTATATAAATTACACATTTAGCCACTGCCCACTGAATACTAGGTCTGAGCTCTGAGAAAAAAATGGCGGCTGTCGTAGGAGGATTTTTTTTTCAGAATTTTTACTGTCAATTCAATTCGAACACCATTAATTTTTAAAAGTTTTTACACTTTATTTTTTTCAGGGGGCGGTCTGTATATTTGTCTTATTTAAGGGGTCTCAGGAGTCTTACTTTTCATTGATGGTGTAATTTAGCAACGTGTCGCATTTAATTTTATTTCACATTCCGTATAGAGCTCAAATTCATATTTTTTTACAACTGACAGGTTAATATCTGCTCTGTGTAGCCTAATTATTTCAATGTTATATAAATATTATTTTACACTTTTTAAAATGTTTAATTTTGAGGAAAGTTTTAAAATAGTTTTTGCACTTGCATTCATTGTGCGCAACATTTCTCAAGAACTAATGAAGCAATTTGTACAAAACTTGAAACATTTATTCACTTTGATATAAGGAATAACTTATACCTCAAATTTATTAATATAATTGTATTGAATATTTAAAATTAGCATTTTTTCAACAAAAAATGATTTTTTTTTCAAAATTTTATATTTTAAATTTATATATTTATATGTTTAAAGAAAATAAAATTTCAGTTGCTTTGAATTGAAGTATATGTTCAAAGTTCATTAGTTTTACATTATTATCAATATTATTTGGGGCTCTAGAACCAATACTTTCTCTACAATCTTGCGCGCAGTAGATGCAGGTAAAAATGCAATTTTAATTTTTTTTTTAATAAATAAACATTAAAAACAATTTTGAAATATCAGTTGTATAATACTGAAATAATTTTGCTACACAAAACAGGTATTTAGCAATCAGTGGTAAAAATTTTATGCATTTGTGTTTCATAGGTAATAAGAAATAAAATTAAATGTGACATGATGCTAAAATGCAACTTCAGTGAAAAATCAAGACTCTTGAGACCCCTTAATTTCATAAAAAATAAAGCGTAAATACTTTTAAAAATGTAAATTAAAAACGTAAATTCATTATAAAATACCCTCAAGTGGCAAAATTTTGAACTAAATTTTTTTCGCTCAAACAAATTCCCATTCCTTTATTATGTCCGTCACAAAACTTCGCAACTTTCTGACCAATAGTTTCGTTTCTAGACAATTTTAAAGTAGGGTCGTTTAACTATGGACAACCTGTAGATATATATATATATATATATATATTGTTTGTTTTAGGTGTATTCGAGAGTCAACATAATAAGTAGTATAAAGAAAAAAAAATAATGATTGAAATATATGGAACTCGGACATCAAAACCGTTGAAAAAGTAGTTTTTCAAGATTAATTTTGTTGTATAATATTAAATATTGGTTTTATTTTTGTTATTTGCTATTTCATAAATATTTTTATTTCAATAAACATAAAAAAAAATAACGCAAAAAAGCAATAGTTTAAATTAATTACTTCCTTCCTAATCCATGATCCTACTTCAATCAATTTTCGTACTTTCAAACATTCCACAAATGCCTGTGAAACAGAACTTTACAATAAACAAATATTGCATAATATAATAAATTGAATAAACACGAGATGGAGTCTGGAAACACCACATTAAATACACTTTTTAATTGAAATTTTTTTACATAATTTACATAAAACTGGAAGGTTGTCAGTTAAGTAACTATAAATAAGGCGAACGCATCTAAAAATAATGTGCTACGCTCGATAAATAAAATCATTAATAATCTCACAATCATTATCAATTTTTACTGTCATAGAACACAGTAAATTACGTTTAAAAAGATTTTTGTCAAATAAAAAGAAAATAAGGCGATTCAAACATATGTTCTTGAACGTTTGCGAAGCAGAACTGGAAAAATATTTATTATTATCACATATCCAGCGCTAAAATATTCATGATTATTTAGACAAATTTATTTCTTTATTTTTACGACTTATATGCACAGGCTATTAAAAAAAACTGCTCCAAAATATTTTTGTAAAATTCGTTTCTCATTTCATCAGTTTGTGTAAAAATCAAATGTTTTGCTCAACTAAACGCAGAAATATTTGTGCAAGACACTATAAATAAGGCATATGTACCTTAATCTATGTAAAGATAATATAACATATTAAGAGTATCTACGATTCCAAAGAGCGTTTTTTATCTTTAGAAGCCTCAGAAACGAAAATATATTCAAGATATGAAGAAGTACTAATAAAACCAAAAATTCTTTTGCTGCCACTTATTCTCGGAAACGTTTTTGAGGAATATTTATTATATATATAATATAACCTATTCAGTGTTATCTACGATTCCGAAAAGCGTTTTTTATCTATATATATATATATATATATATATATACCGGGTGTCCCAAAAAGGACTGACTGATTTTAAAATTCAATAACTTGGAAACGGTGACAGATATTTAAAAAATTCTTGCAGGAGGGTTATGCATAAGGTCAAAAGTTTTATTACAGTGATTTTCGATTTTAGTTCGAATTACAAACAATAGATGGCGCTGTAAGCAATATTCGCTAAATACAGGCTCGATTTCTGGTCCTTTTTCTTGTTCCATGCTGAAAAAGGAGATGGAAATGTATTATCCGGGCCACGAAGTACCAAAAATCGAACCTTAATTGAGCGTCTGTTGATCGCAGCGCCATCTATTGTTTGTAATTCGAACTAAAATTGAAAATCACTGTAATAAAACTTTTGACCTTATGCATAACCCTCCTGCAAAAATTTTTTAAATATCTGTCAGCGTTTGCAAGTTATTGAATTTTAAAATCAGTCAGTCCTTTTTGGGACACCCGGTATATACATATAATATAACCTATTATAATATAATATAACCTATTCAGAGTTATCTACAATTCCGAAAAGTGCTTTTTATCTTTAGAATCCTCGAAATGAATATATATTCAAGATGTGAAAAGTACAAAGAAAACCAAAGATCCTTTTGCTTCCACTTATTCCCGGAAAAGTTTTTGAGGAATATTTATTATATATACATATATACATAATATAACCTATTATAATATAATATAACCTATTCAGAGTTATCTACGATTCCGAAAAGCGCTTTTTATCTTTAGAATCCTCAGAAATGAATATATATTCAAGATGTGTAAGAGTACTAATAAAACCAAAGATTCTTTTGCTGCCACTTATTTACGGAACAGTTTTTGAGGAATATTTATTATATATATATATATATATATATATAATATAACCTATTTAGAGTTATCTACGATTCCGAAAAGCGTTTTTTTATCTTTAGAATTCTCAGAAACGAATATATATATAAGATGTGCAGAAGTAGTAATAAAACCAAATATGCTTTTGCTGCCACTTATTCCCGGAAAACGTTTTTGAGGAATATTTATATTATATATATATAATATAGCCTATTATTATAATTAACATAACCTATTCAGAGTTATCTACGATTCCGAAAAGCGCTTTATATCTTTAGAGTCCTCAGAAATGAATATATATTCAAGATGTGAAAAAGTACTAATAAAACCAAACATTCTTTTGCTGTCACTTATTACTGGAAAACGTTTTTGAGGAATATTTATATTATATATATATATATATATATATATATATATATATATATATATATATAACCTATTATAATATAATATAGGCTATTCAGAGTAATCTACGATTCCGAAAAACATTTTTTATCTTTTGAATCCTCAGAAGCGAATATATGTTCAAGATGTGAAGAAGCACTAATAAAACCAAAGATTCTTTTGCTAACACTTATTCTCTGAAACATTTTTGAGGAATATTTATTGTGTTTTAATCAGTTTTCTTAAAGTTGAATGTAGGTTGTTCAGATGCTATCATAACTCGATTAAATATTTTTGTCACTTATTTGAATTTATACATGCAAGAATATTTTTTTGTATTTTAATCTTAATGTTAACGGTGTTAATTTATCATGTTTTGTAATAAATGCGCAAAGCTTTTCGAAAGAACTAGTCTTTCTCCATCAGACTCAAATGACACGTCCCACTACTTTGAAAACAGCAGTAAGACTGACACTAAACAGTTAAGAGAAGGGGAAAAGCTGAAGAAACGGGTAATGCGATGGCATGAGTAGGAAATAGCCAGTTGGAAAGCAGAAGGCATCAGCCAATCACACAAGAGCAAACAATAGAGAAGAACATAGACTAGCAGGGATAATAAGGAGGAGAATAACGAATAGAAGAAATTCTCAGAACGATTACAGTTTATAGAATGGGAGAAAATTGAAGCAATTTAATAAAAAGTACGACAAAATATAAATATATAAAATAATACATAATCAAACAAATTATATATGTATAAAAAAGAAGTAAAAATATATATTTATTAATACCGAAACTAGCAGTAATTTAACTACATAAAAGTTATGTGGTAGATGTGAACAAGTTCTTCCAAGCAACAGACAGCATAGTAGAATCAAATTTTTCATTAACAATAACTTCACGACTAAGATAAATGGCTGAATGTTCAATAAAGTCCAATTCAGTGTGCTTTTCGCAGTAAGGATAATTTAAGTATTTTGAAAATTAAAACTATTGTCAGATTCCCAAGAATGATTGGCAAAAGAAGATTTAGAAATTTTCTGATTGTTAGCATAACGAGAGTGTTCTTTTAAGCGGATTTCTTTTAGTTCGACCAATATAAGAAAGTTGACAACCATTTCTTTCACTGGACACCAGCCTATTTAGTTATTTAATATCATGTTAGTCTCTACATCATGTTTTTGGAACTTGTGAATGCTTACTTAAGAATTGATAGTCCGAAAACCCGATATTCCTAGTTGAGATTGATACACTTAATGCTGTCGAAAAGTTCCGTCTGCTGCCTCTCATTTTCATGAATATTTCCGAGTAGTTTTATAGTGCATCTAGTGTTGCCAGATTCCCCGCGTAAAACGGAGTTCCAAATGCTTTGGACACCACTAACTTCTTGCAGTTTATCTAGAATTCTTTAATCGCAAATAATTCTACCATTAGATAACACGAAAATACTTTAAAATATTCCTGTCTAGAGCATTTGGAACCCCGGTTTACATCTGGCAACATTAGATACACTGTAAAAGTCCTTTGAAACATTTCCGAAAATCACAGGCAGCACAAGGAATTTTGTGTTATAAGTACTTCTTTGAATCTCAAAAATATGTTGGTTTCTGTGTTTTTTAAGGATAAACAACACATTCATGAATAAATCGAAAAAGGCATTTGTATATTTTCTTTCGTAGTTAAATTATATTCTTCTAGATTATGAAGCACAGTGCTTTCTACAGTGTAGAAATTTCTTATAATGAAATCCTCCTTTAACAGGAAATCTCATAGGCTAAGCAAAAGCAAAGCTTTACAAATACAAGGTGTTTCAAAAAATGCATAAATAATTTATTCACATATATGTGGAATATTCTTGTTTCGCTTTATTTTAAATAACTTGAAATAACGTCTGAAATTAGACTAAGTTTTGAAGAAAATAAATGTTTCTTAAAATATTACAAAAATCGAAAACTTACACATGTGAATAATATATATTCGAAACGGCAAAATCGAAACATATATTAAAATACTTATTTGCTTAAAAGACGTTACTAAAAAACACATTAAAAATATATTAAAAACCTATATTGACATGTTTCAACTCCTTCATATGCATTCAGAATGCATAACAGAAATTACGTTATTACGGAATTTCAGTTATACATTCTGATGATGACTCAAAGAAGGAGTTGAATAAGGTCAATATAGGTTTTTAATATATTTTTACTTTATCCTATCTTTACAAGAAGAAATATTGGATTCATGAAAATTTTCGAAATCCGGCTTTTGACGGATTTACACATTTTAACGGTCAGAGAGCCTGGAAAACATGTTTTTACAGAATGTCTGTCTGTGAGTCTGTGAGTCTGTCTGTCTGTGTGTGACACAGATTTTCGGATGCTCTATCTCAAGAACTAATGAACAGAATTTAATAAAAAATTATAATCAGATAGTCCCTAATATAAATTGCTTTTGATAAGTTTTTGGTGTAAATCGCTCAATAGGTGACGCTGCTATGCAGCATTTTTCACGATTTCCACAAAAGCTCAATCTCCAGAACTAATGACTGATTTTCATCAAACATCAAATTCAGTTAGTCCTTGACAGGATTTTGACCTTTTATAAATTTTGGTGTAACTCGCTCAACAGGTGGCTCTGTTATGCTGCATTTTTTGCGATTTCCGCAATAGCTCTATCTCAAGAACTAATGTTTGGATTTCCAACAAACTTCAGATTCATGTATATCTTGATATGAATTACTGCTATTTATGTTTTGGTGCAAATCGGTCAACAGGTGGCGCTGCTATGCTGCCATTTCCAGTATTTCCACTGTAGCTCTATTTCAGTAGCAAATTTCGCGAATTTCCATCAAACTTCATATGCAGGTATACCTTGATATCAGTTATTGCTGTTTGTGTTTTGGTGTAAATTGCTCAACAGGGAGCGCTGCTATGCTATATTTTTCGGAATTTCCGCTATAGCTCTATTTCAAGAACTAATGCACGAATTTTAATCAAACTTCAAAAGCAGGTATACTTTGATATGATTCGGTGCTAAATTGATGTAATTTATTGTATTATTACAAATGATTTAATTGATGTGATTTATATGGAAGAAAGTTTTGTGATGGTCACAACTTACTAGTTTAATATGTTTTTAGTAACGCGTTTTAAGCAAATAAATATTTTAATATATGTTTTGACTTTTCCGTTTGTAATATTTATTATTGACATGGTTATTAGTAGACGTAATTAAGACTTATTACTCTTATTTATAGTTACATTTGAAAACATACACTATAAAAAAGGCAAATGTTTCCAAATCTACGAAGATATAATAAAATTACGAATAAAATGTACAGTAAACTCTTCAGAATTGCCCATGATTTGAAGAAAAAAAAACGTTCTTTTTTATGAAAAAGTCAGAAAAAAAATATTTTTTCGAGATTTAAACAAGTATAATTAAAACAATGTTTTTTTTTTTTTATTGCCACTTATTTTCGGAAACGCTTTCTAGCAGCTTTTGTAGTACATTAATCAGTTTTCTCATCAAAAAATATAGACGTTTAGGTTTCAATCAAATCTTAATTAAATATTTTCAACTCCGTAACGGAATTTATACTTATAAGAGTAACAAAATAATACTAATTTTAATGCTAATTTTAATGTTGTTAATTTATCATGTTTGTCTGTAAAATTTGCCTATAGAACCCGAAAATAATTACTTGAGAGTTGATAGCATCCAGAAAAATTTATATTCCTGGTTGAGAAATACATTAAAAGAACTGATAGTGCAGTATAAAAATTACTCGAAGACATTTCTGTGGCAGTAAAAGAAACTTTGTTTTTAAAAATGCGACTATAATTTTCTAAATTATATTGGTTTCTAAGGTTTCTAACTATAAAGAAACGATTTTAAGAAACGTAAGCGACTCAAAAAGTTATCGTATGTTTTCAGTAGTGGTTACATTAAATTTTCCTATAATAACAAACGTCTGTCTATTTTTACAATGTACGTGAAATGCAGAGACAGTTTAGAAGAGAATTGTTAATCGATCCCCTAAGAGACAGATGTGTGAAAAAATAATACGAACACCTATGACATCAATGGCGTACGAATTGCAACTCTTCCATAAATGTTCGAAGCACGAAGTACCCTTTGGACAGTTCTTGCTGAAATGGATTCTGGAAATGACTATTTATATATGACGCTATCTGGGATAAAGATTGCCTCCGCTTTCTGATCGCTATGGTGGCTCTCTTTTATCCCTTTTAGAAAGCTTTCTTTCCCGTCCACTGTTGTGCTTCGCAGACGACAATTTACCGCATTTCGTGTACGCTGTCATAACGGTTGACACAGTACTCCTCGCAAGTACCAAATAATTGGCTGTTTCCGTCACGGAGCAACCAGCACACCGCATTCCAAAAATCCTTCCTTTTTCGAACTCTGACAAGTCAGTCATTACTGAGTTTTCCGGAGCGTATGGTAAGAGCATGCAACACATATGATAGCTATTAACGACTGATACGAACGATTATACACCTACTAACGACTGATACCTTACCTTTCATAACCACTAGGTGGCAGAATTGAGTGCAAAGTGACATGCGCGATCTGGTCCTTTAAAATGGACCATAACTTTTTCACGGGTGTGTGTATTATTTTGTCACCCATCTGTAGAATCGCTAGAATTAGAGTTTAGTTTGAAATAAATCTGTTCAAAATTCTCAAAAGTGAACTCCGGGAAGATCGTGATCATCAACAAATACCGCAAAAGGATAGACTGAGGTTTGTTATTTCTTTACTTCATGTTATCAGCAGTTTTTGGGCCAAAAACGTCATCAGTTTAAATATCGGCGTTGTTAGTTATATAACATTTTCACTACCCTAGTTCCATATCATATTTCAAAAAGAAGTGCGAGTTAATAAAATATTGCGTTCTAATAATTAAAATTGTATATGTAATTTTAGGAGAGACCCTGTATAACAGGGCATGTACGTGTTTCGTGATAAAGCTTTGAAAAACGGAATACTTTTTCGTTTCCTAGAGAATCAAATTTTGATGTACATATTTCACAGAATAATATCTACACTAAAAATTTATTATTTATTGTAAGCATGTCATTACATTGGATGTTGAAAATTATGAAAAATCCTGTTTTGAATATTTTTTTAAAAATATTAGAATTATTTCTTACTTTATTTTGATATAAAACAAAATTTAAAAACAAGAGCAAAATATTTCAATAATTTGTCAAATTTATCTTGATAGCTTTCTGCGCATTATATAAATTATTTAAATAATCATATGGATTGAAATCATTTATAAAATAAAAAATGCAACACTATAAAACATAGAGTCATAAAAATATCACAATGATTACGAACATTTCTTTTTATGGCATGCCGTAAATCATGTTTGAAAAGAATTCCGTCAAATAATACGAAAAGAAATTTGCATAGCATATGTTCTAGAATAGGTTAAATAACACAGGAAATAATCTTATATAATTCGGAACCTACAATTTTATGATTATTTTGGCATACGTATAACAAGATTTATTTCTTTATTTTTACCGCTAAGGTGCACTGATTATTTAAAACCATCTGAGATATTTTTACTTTCTTCTATATTTACAAGATGAAAGTATTGGATTCGTGAAAAGTTTCGACTTGAGGTTTTCCAGGGATTCATACGTTTTAGAAGGTCCTGAACACGATTCGATGGTTTTAGAAAATATCTGCCTGTGAGTCTGTAGTTCTGTGATACTGTGACTTTGTGCGTCTGTATGTGACAAAATTTTTTGGGTGCACTGTCTCAAGAACAAATGCCTGAAATTTAATAAAACATTAGATTCAGTTAGTCCCTGATGTAAATTATTTCTGATTACTGTATGATGTAAATCGCCCAACAGATGGTGCTGCTATTCTGCATTATTCATGATTTCCGCAATAGCTTTATCCCAAGTACTAATGCACATATTTTCATCAAACTTCGGATTCATTTAGATCCTGATATATATTTGTGTTCATTAATTTTTGGTGTAAATATCCCAACAGGTGGCGCTGCCATGCCTTTTTTTCAACATTTCCGCATTAGCTCTATAACAAGAACTCGTACACGAATTTTCATCATGCTTAAGATTCCGTTAGTCACTGATATAAATTGTTGACGGTTAGTTTTCGGTGCAAATCACCATACAGGTCGCGCTGCTTTGCTGCATTTCTCAGAAATGACACAATTTTAGCGATAGTCATATTTCAAGAACTAATGCGCTGAATTTCATAACTTTAGAATCCTCATGGTAGGTATAAATTTTCATTTAATTTTGACACTGTGATAGCGAATTTTGAACTGTTAACATGTATGACATAGAAGAAAGTTTTAGGATTGATACATCTGATTTTCCTTGAAATAATTTCTAATCCATCACGCTCTTTTAAAATCTATAGTTTGCTCAATTAAGTACAGTAAAACAAATGAAAAAGAATTTTCATAGAAATAAACCTTCTCTAAAACCAGAAATTTCATGGCCAGGCAGAAATAAGGCAGTACAATTGAATCGGTGATTTCAAAAATTTCATAAGTCCATTTTTTTTGCATTTTCTATTATAGTGTGTCCTTAAAATTAGGCTCTCATATGTGAACAAAAAATGCATATGTTTATTTATCCGTTGCCAAACAAAATGCCCTTTGTTAAAAAAACAAACAAAATTAATCAATGCCAATACCACGGTTTAATACAATGCTTGAATAATTTTAACACAATTAATTTAAACGGTAAAAATTGGTAAAAAAAAGGAGTAAAAATTGGTAACCTTGTCTAGAATAACTCAGTTAGTGAGCATTGACAAGCTCAGTCAAAATATTCCTGGTTCGAATCACGGATTGGGCAATTTTTCATCCAGTTACAAAATTCAACTTGCATAATCCAACAATCGATATCATAACACAAAGAAAATGTGACCGAACACAATGGCTATGTGTTTAAGCGGATAAGTGTAAATAATTAATATTTTGAATACCATTATTTTCGAATTTAAATATTCGCATCATTTAATCGCAGAATTATGCGATATTATAAGGCAAATATTACAATTCGGAAATAGTAGTACTTAAAATCTGTAATTCCTCAGTTTGATGCACCTAATTTCGAGCATCATCCCTTAATTATTCGGCATTGCAATCTAAATATGCATGTTTCAAATATATATTGTCATATGTGCATATGTTAAGGTTTTTGTATAATATTGTGCAACATAGTGTTTGTATTTAATTTAAAATCAATCTTGTAAAACAATAATTTATTTTATTAGAACTGTAAAAGTATGTGGTATACAAAATACATATCGCGAGTATTTTGCTGTGTGAATTTATGCGATAAATTTTCAAAACATTTAAATAGATACGCTAATAAATAGAATAATCCCAACAAAAAGTTTTCGGTAAAAAAAAAAAAGCGCCAAGTTCTCCTTAATGTTTCGGCCAGAAAAAGTAGTGATATCTGTCTGAAGTTCGCAAAAGTTAAAAGCCAAACATCCCAAATCTTTCATTGAAAATGGCTTCCTGCGACTTGGACGTCAATGCCTTCTATAGCATTTTCAATTTAATGTAAATTACGCAATTATGATTTATTTAAATATTAAAAGTAATATTAGAATGCAAAGAGGCAAATTCACATGAAGATATTACAAGTAAAAGATTTCTCAAAAATACTACTGATTTTTCAACAAACATTAGTTTTGATTACAAATCATTTAGTTCATTTCTGGTTTAATTGAAATTTATTTTGTACGCGGTCTAAACCTAAAGTCATTAACATGAAACCTAAGATATAAAACAAAATTTACTTTTTTCAAGTCTCATAATGTGTTACATTATATTTTAATGCATAATATTGAAATCTTGTGCATTGACGAAAGAGATTTTTCATTTGAACATATATTATAGTTTGTTCGCATATATTAAGAGGTATTGCAATAACCTTAGAATGCACTTATTCGCTTTAACCCTTTCAGGGGCAAAACATTTCTCTTAATAAAATACTGAAATGAATGAATGACACCGGAATTTACAAACAAATGTATTTGAAAATAAGTTGACTCTTCTGCACGTACAAACTAAAACGACAATTTCCAAATCAAAATTCTGGTGTCAATGTCCCATTTAAGGATTAAATTTAAATGATCCAAAAATAAACCACCACCCTTGAGGGGGTTAAACTGTTAAAAGCGGATACTAATTGTGTTTTAGCAATTAGTCCTGTTGGAATATTATCTTCTGAATACAGTTATTTTCTTATTTTTAACTTCTAAGCATTTAAATAGACTGAAGTGGTTTATATGCTTTCTTTAAATGTGTATTTTATTTCTCTACTTTGTGTCACAAAATGCCTAAAATCCTCAAAATATGGATTTCGCATAAAGTTCATTTCTACATACTTTAGAATTTGAAAAACCCTCTTGAAGGCATTAACGGCCAAGTCGCAGGAAGCCATTTTCAATGAAAGATTTGGGATGTTTGGCTTTTAACTTTTGCGAACTTCAGACAGATATCACTACTTTATCTGGCCGAAACATTAAGGAGAACTTGGCGCTTTTTTTTTTTTTTTACCGAAAACTTTTTGTTGGGATATCAGTACTTTTTGTATGTTTTTTCAAGTTTGTTTGTCTAAACTATATTAATATTTAAAAAAATTAAATTTCGGTACTTTTATGTTAGCAGGGAGCAAATCGCCTCATTAGCATTTTGTTTTTTTGCCAATAGCAGTTTTCATTTTTCACATGTGTAAATTAGAAATTGTACATGAATAATTAAAGAACAATAAGAAATAATAACATAATATTATGTTATTATTTCTTATTTATTTATTTCTATGTTAAATATTCTTTTAAATAAAATGAGGGAAATGCATCTATTTTAAATGAGATGACTGAAAAGTTTATATTTTTAAATAAAATGAATGTAGTATGAACAATGGTGTTGGGAACAGTATTTGGCGATTTGCCACTTGCACCCAGCTAACATGAAAATACCTAAATTTATTTTATTGAGCTTTATAAATTTATACTTTATTTCTTTTCATATTAAAATACTAGCCGCCTCTAGCAAGCAGTATTTACTCTATTAATTGCATGTTAAACGTTGCATCATGTTACTGTTATTCATAATTTAATTTAATTGCCCATTATTTCGCCAAGTCGGAAGCTTTTGATAGAGAAATCAAGAACTCTTTACGATCATGGAAGCACATCATATATTTAGTGTTGTTATGTATTTCATCTTTCGCGACAAATATCTCTTAACTCACTTATGCATGTTTCCTTATCAGTTATGATTCGTTCTCTAATGCGAAAAGTTTTAATCCTATTAAGTAATCTTTTCTAATTGGACTCACTGCCAATTGTTGTATTTTAACTGATACGATTGGGTACAAGTGAAATGGTTGTTATGAAATCCTTTGAAAAATATTTGCATTTGCATTAAACCATATTGATGCTAATATATTTTTGTTTCATGTTAACCTTTTCAATAGACTCGATTACGGAAGAATAGAAGGTCTACAGGCTCACTGCCATGATCCATTTGAAAATCTACCATTCTTCTCGTCTGATCGTGTTGAAGAGTTAGCTAATGTGCCATGGTTTTAAGATTTAAGCTAATTTTATTGAAACCTGAAAACTAACATACGAGGAACCGTATTATAGAAGATTCATTCTAACGTACACATCGATTAACAGGTTACATATTATAGAATTATAGTAATAATAAGGAGAACTGGCAGTTTCGGTGCTTTAATAGTTTCCGTAAATTCTCTTTATATAATACAGAAGTTTTAGCAGAGTAAAAATTAACAACATAATCACAGTAAGTATAATAACAGAACAATATAATAACAATAGCAGAGGTTTGTGCAGTGACAAAACTATTGACACTTTGGAAATATTTGTACGTTATACCATTTAACTATTCAGATGATATGCGAAAAAATATAAGTAGATGACTCGCATTAATAATTAACTCATTGAAAAATAGCCACTAGCGTCAAATACTCGTCAAGCTTGTCGACATTTAGAGAAGTGTCGCCAAATTTGGTAATATATCATGTCAATTCTCAAATTTAGCGACAAAAAATGTTTTGTTTATTTTGACGTCATAATGATGCATATGTATTATGTATTATACACATACATATAATATGTATGATGCAAATGTATTACGTATTATATGCATATGCATAATATGTATGATGCATATGCAGGGGTCGCAGCACATAGGACAAATTGTACTGTTCCTATCAGTATATTTTATCAATAATCGTCAAGAGACATAAGATATGCAATAGGACTATACCATGAAGATTATTGATAAAAGTTACTGGTAAGAACAATAAAATTTGTCCTATATACTGCGACCCCTGCATATGCATAAAGTTCATTAACATCACTAAACCGCACTTAAAGGAATAGTGTTCCATAAATAGTAAGGATATTTGCCAGATTGAACAGAGTGCTATTGAGATTAGAATTTCGACATTTATAATAGACCGGGAGGCGTCTGCACATCGCCTCATCGAGTTTACAGCTGAAATTTTAGGATTAGTTAAAACTAGATTTGAATATTAAAGTGCAACTGGTCTGTTAAGTCATATCTTGGTAGAAACCACCTGAAGACCTAGTGGTTGACTGATAGGTTTACTATTGTATTTTCCTGCATCCAAAAGTATGGAAACATAGAGGAATGGGTGTAGGAAAACACAATGGAAAATCCACCAATTAACCGGTAAAATCGGGTCTGTAGGTGATTTCCACAAAGATATGATTCGGGAGACCAGTTACATCTTAATACGCTAATCGATTTTTAACTAAACCTAAAATTTCAGCCGTCAACTCAATGAGGTGATGATCTGTGCAGACGCCTCCCGGCCTTTAATAAAATTTGTTTTAAGGAAGTAAAAGATAGAAAGATGGACAGATAAACTGAAAGATTTGCCTTATTAAGATTTTTATAAAAGCATATAAAAATTCATTCAGCTTCAAATCATGTAACACCTTTATAACTCAGGCTAATTTTCTGTAATCGGGTTTTGGCGACCAACATATATTATCTATAACTATAATCTTTCTTTTACAGATTTAAAAATAACAGTAAGTTGGCTAATAATGCAATACAATAACATTAGCAGCGGTCTTCGGACGCTGTCGCGCATCGCTAAAGACAGCTTTATTAGTTACACATTACATTTAATTAAAAGGAGGTTTTTAAACTTTCATGTGAGAATTAGGCTATTTTTCCAATATAGGGACCTTGGCTTTTTTTTAAATCTTGGCGCAATTTGGACTTCAAAACTGAGAAATGATGCCAAATTATATAAACAACTATGAAAACGAACCTGATGAACTTTTATGTTTTTATATACATATAAACATTTTATTTATGCATGTATAAAATATTGTTTTTTATATACAAATTATGGCACAGATGTCATATTCGCCCCATATTGGCGCGATTTTTTTCCGACGCCGATTTGGCGAAAACATCAACAGCATAAACAACAACATCCGGGTTACCATATCAAGCAAAATAACGACACATTGGCGCCGCTTAAGTATACATTGCGTATATGACATTGGCGTCAGAAAAAAATCGTGCCAATATGGGGCAAATATGACATCTGTGCCCAAATTATTTATGTTGGTATATAAATATAAATAAACGGGTTCCTTACATTAAATAAATTGTATACACATGGAAAAAAATTGCTTGTGTATATGACACAGTAAATAGGTTGCCAGAAAATACGTTATTTATCAAATTTCTTTTCTCATCAAGGCTATTTTTTCTATTTCGCCAAGGCTACTGTATCGGAAACGTACCGAATTGCGATTATATTTGTTAAATGTTTTATTATCGTAAATATATCATAACCTATACTGATTAAAATTTTTAGGTTATATTCATTTTTTCTATTTAACAAAAATCTTTAGAAAAGCATATATATAAAATTATATTCTGCTTGAAATTACGTGACCCCTTCAAAACTCTGTAATCGAGTTTTGGCGACCAACATTGGCACAATTGAATGTGTTAGGACCTGTTTACGGCCAAATCAACACCACCTGTTTGAAGGGTTTAGAGGCGGAAATTCTGTGTTTTCAGATTTTTCTGGTTAATTGTGCTGCAAAACCGACTTACCTGTGAAATTTCATTATTCTACGACTTCTAGAAGTACCTTAGTTATTTGATGATGCGAAGTGAGTCAGTGGCAAAAAAGCGCTTTTCGGAATTTAATATTTCGAAAACTACTAAATACAGAAACATGAAACCGTGGAACCTTAGTTCAGTTTGATCATACGAACATGTGTATAAAAGAAAAAATTCTATATATCTCCCTAAAACGACGTTATGAGGGGTGGAAAGTATGCTGAAATGGTTCAGGAAAAGGTAGCTTACGGCTTGTGCGAACTTAGCGGACGCACTGCCGTGCTCCCAGATTAGAAGGCTTCAAATGCAAACGTAAATAATGTATGTAAATTTAATCAATTACCTGACAAAATTATGTTTAATGTATATTTTTGTATCATTTGTACTAAATCCTAATCACTGAAAAAATAGCATTAATCCAAATGTTTTTCTTTTATTATTATTAATGTAAAATTAATTCATGATAACCAACCTGCATATTAAAAAAAATATATATAAGAAATCTAATAAGTTCTAAAAAGTTTTTCAAAGAACTTGTATTTATATACACCACAGTTTTTATTGATTTCCAAAAAATATTAAATATTTAATGACTTGTTCAGGACCATACCTTGCAGTGGGCTATTTTTTTTTCTATTTATACCACTTGTTCAAAACTAAGCTCTGACATATACTTATAGTAGGCTAATTTTATAAGAAATCTACCACAAAGAAAAATTATGTAAAGTGTGGTACAATTGAATATAGAAGAAAAAGACGAAATCCTGGCTCCAATCAAAGGATTAATTATCGAAATTTTGTAGTTTTGAAATTATCCACTGAATTATAAAAGACTCTATACTTGACACGATAAAAAAGCCGACACACACGTGACATTTTAAGAGTCTTTTATGATACCGTCAAACTGTTAAATTAAAGTTTGCAGTGCATGTGCCTCAGAAGAACATCCACATTACAAAAAATTATGATATACTGTAAGCAGGCTGTTGTGTTGAATGGTGGAACGAATTTACAATGTCATTTCTAACCTACTTTCAAAAAAGTACTTTATAGATTTTGTTTGTATTATTATTATTATTATTATTATTATTATTATTATTATCATTTAGTAAATGTACGTCTACGCATGACTGTCAAAAAGAAGCTTCTACTTTGATAATTCCTTTATCAAATTATATCAGAAAGAAAAAAAAATCATTTTATTTTTGAAAAAAAAATACACGCTGAAAGTGATTACATTTAAAAAGGGCTGAAAAAAAAAAACACTTTAAAAATTAACTGACTTGTTTTGGACACTTTTTACTGTGTCATTTTCAAGGTCTCCAAGAAATAAACCTCAGAAATTAGTTTTCTTTCTAAAAAATAACATATAGTAATTTTGTTTTGAGAAAATAGCATAATTTCTTCCTTTTCCATTAATATAAATTTTTCAATTACTTTAAATTATTCTACAAATTTGTCAAATTCAGTCTAAAAATTTCTATGCTTACTGTAATATATTTAAATAAATAGTTTCCTAGAAAACATCTATAAAACACGAATTTTAATACTACATAAGCAAAGTCGTAAAAAAATCCGGAAAGATATTTCTTTTTATGACACACATTAAATCACATTTAAAAAGAATGTCGGCAAATAATGCGAATAAAAAGCAGTTTAGCATATTTGCTTGAATGGTTAAATACCGATAGGAAATAGTATTTCATAAAGCAGAACTAAAAAGTCACGATTATTTGAAAATATACAAGAAATATTATTTCTTATATGATCCTTATCAGTTCTGATATATCAAAAAAAATATTTTTTTGTATTTCTCAAATTTAATTCTAATGCATCATTTTCGGTTGAGAAATATTAATGCTTAAATCTTATATATATATATATATATATATATATATATATATATATTGATACACAGGTTGTAACGAAAGTTTTCCGCCAAATCGCCATTACATAATACTAATTATAATATATATAATTAAGTGTAATATTATATATAACCACCATTCCGCCAAAACTTCACAGTGTCATATGATACAACACTAGTACCTAAATCCGTATATTCGGTGACGTTCTGTAGCTCACTTTTTGCAACAGAACTCGAAGTAAATGGTGGTTCTAATCTGGTTGCGAGATAGTTCTATTTTAGACACTTTGTACTTAATGATAATGATAATTTTTTTTACAAATTTCACAACACAGTGTTATAAAGCAAGTCTCTTTCTTTCGAATGCCAAAAATTGTTTGATAAAATGTGAGCAAATACGTCAACGCGAACTGTTTGCACAGACCGTATTAGCTGTGGCGGGAAACTTTCGTTACAACCTGATATTTAGGGGGTTCTATTAATATTTTACAACGACATATTTTAAACATTGCGTGCAGAATTTTACTTTTAGAATATCTTTATTTTAGAATCAATAGTTTCAGGAATAAAGTGCTTTCATGTTTGTCTCAGCAGTTTAAAATAATTCTAAATGTCTAGGCTAGTTACGGCAAACCTTTGCATATCCGCAAGCCATATTCATTATTCACCCCCTCCCAAAAGAAAAAAAAAAATGCTTTATCATGATGCCCCGACAACCCAAATCAATAGTGTACCAAATGGTAAATTAAATATTGTTAAATCAATAATGTTAAATTAAAAATATTTAAAATTTTGTTTGCAGCCTTTAAAAATATTTTAACATTTGGTTTTATACCGTACAAAGTTATTTTTTAAATTCTTCTTCTGTTTTTGCGTCTTAAATTGAAAATATTTAACATCATTTTCGTATTTAATATTTTTTAACAGAATGCAAGAAGAACTTGAGTAAGCTTACAAGACGTTTCTGCTTGAGTTTTTTTTTATATTGCTCATTTCCGAACCTACTAGCGCTTCTCTTAATCCGAATTTCCTATTTTTTTATTTAATTTTGGGAAAGATATTAAGTTCATTAAGTTGCCTTTCAACCAATAGAACAAATCGAAATCACATAAACACAGCTAATCTAAATCCATACATTTTGTGCATTTTCACTATATTTTGAATTAGATCCTGATTCTATTTCGTGTTGAAAAGAATTTGCCTCTTGCCGTACTTTCACCATCTCATACGCAAACCATCTTATAGGCACCATCGTAAAGGCAAACAAAGGTAAATTCTCAAATCATTTAAATACATAAGTTAATAAATAGAATAAGTTGTTTTAATTAACATTTAGCTATTTTAACGATTATTTACATATAAATACCGAGAAATTACGTTTAAATTTGAAGAACAAATTATTTCTCATGTAAGCGTGCATATGTGTTACATAAATTACTTTGAACTTTGTTGAAATCCCTCATTTCTGCTTATTAATAAAAATAAATCATGTAAATTATGGATAAGAAAAGTTGAAGAATAATGCAAAATTTGCTTTTACAATAAAACTTGAGACAAAGAAACGGTTTTGTAATAGAATCCTGTTTGTTGCCCTAGAAAGTTTTTGTTTGTTCCTCCCGCCTTGTGACATAATTGATGACATCAAATCACGTGACCTCCATCCGACGCAATCCGTCTCGTTTGTTTTCCTTACTCAAGAACGGCTTTCTCTGCCTAATGGGCCTGACGAAATCACGTGATCTGACGTCAGGTTACGTCATAAGTAACCATGCTAACAAACAAGAGCTTCCTTTTGAGGCACTGAAATCGGTGGTGCCTTAAGGTTTTCTCTATGAGATTCGCCAATACATTTCTTTTATCTTTTAGAACCAGTCTTTGATCAAAGCAGTTTATGTTTTAGTAAGTAGATGTTCATATTTAGAAAATTTAACAAGCTGTTCTAGTGCGACGTAAAACAAATACATTACTCTGGCAAAACATTACTGGAGATTGAAGATAACCTCTCGACAATTTTTTTCTGTATAAATGAATTTGTGGTTGAAAAGTAAAACATGTAACATTACAAAACTGGAATTTCTTGCTACACGGAATTTAACACATATTTCTTAGTACTAGCAGACCCACACGGCGTTCTCCGGGCAGACTGTCATTGAAAAAAAAATGCACTACTTAATTATCCCGTAGACCAATTTCGCCAATTTATATAAATCTCCAAACTACTCGCCAAATTATACAAATTAACATAATTTTTATTTTAAATTCGAAAGAACAAATAAATTAGTATAATATTAATAAAAATACAAATAGAACTTCGAAATAAAAATCACTTGAATACTAAACAAACGCGTGTTACATGTTTAATGTCAATGAATGTGACATTTATGATCATCCATTACTTTCATTTAATCTTATAGTTTGGCGATAACTTTGGCAACAGATGTCATATACGTACCACATTGGTGCGATTTCTTTATGATACCAATTTTGCGAAAATCTCGTTTCCGAATACCAGTCAGATATATATTTTTTATAAAGGGAATAACAAAAATATAAAAAGTTTCATTAATAATTATAGAACAAAACATTTTATATTATTTATAAAGAAAATGAAAGTACATTATTAATAAATAAACAACAACGTAAGAGTTACCATATCAAGGAAAATAACGACACTTTTGTGCCACTTAAGTACCCCAGTGCGTATATGACATTGGCGTCAGAAAAAATCGCGCTAACGTGGTGCGCATATGACATATGTGCTTGTTTTATATTAAAAACTTCTAAAAAAATTAACCGATTTGTACCTAGCGTCCAATTTTTTGGATGTTTCGAATTTTAATATTTTTTTATGATTTTCTTTTTCTTTTCAAAATGAAAATTGTATCATATGCCTAGCGTCCCATTTTGGGACGTTTCGAATTTTAATAATTTTTTGCAACTTTCTTTTCCTTTGTAATATGAAAATTGTATAAAATAACTATTACAGAGAGATGATAGCATAAGATTGATATTTATTTACTTAAATGAAGGCCTTTTTTCGGTGTTAATAGATTTCTCATTTTTCGAGATAGCGAAAAGTAAAAAGTATGTTTATTTGTATTTTTTTATATCAAGGATCCAAATAAATAAGTCAAAATCTTAGCTTGTACACTTCTCTGAAATATGTACTTTTTAAAATTGCTAAATTATATGTTCAAGCCTATTTTTTATGCATGTTCTTAACGTACAAAGTATAGGGTGAAAATGGATACATATTTATATTAACCATTTAGTGGACAGTTATTTATGTGAAATCCTTTTCAAGATGATTTTGAAATAAATAGTTTTTTAGCCTCAAATACGATTATTCTTATTTTATTATTAATAATACTTATAATATTATTAGTCTCTGTAAAGAAATAAAATATATTTTTAATAGTTCATAAAAATACTAATTATGGTATATAATATACAATTTAAAAGCTTAATTTATATAAATTTAGCCAAAACATATAATCAGGCATTTTGCCACATACGGACACTCCCATATTTAGCACGTTTTAATTTTATCAAATAAATACAAATAAAATTTAGAGTAATTTTTTTAGTATTTTTCAGTTCATTTTGAAACATTTTAAAATGATTTTACCAACAAATTTCAGAAAACAAAAATTCAGGCATAAATGGATTAAATGAGAGCTAACATTTGAAAAGTACAACCGTTACGTTTAAAAAAGGAAACTGTCAGGGAAAATTATTATACATATTTTTAAAGAATGAAAAGGTTGCGGAAGTTCTTACGGATGAACCTAAATGACATATCGGTATAAGATTGAGGCTTGATATATGGCAAATTAATGTTTGTGAAATGCTAATATGATGGCGATCTCTTATGCTCTGAGTTTGACGGCGTTCTCTATCCAATCTATTTCGATTTTCTCTTCTGAATTCAGCTTCTTCTTCACTTTCAAGCATTCGCCGAGATCTTTTACGACAATTTTTAATGATATTTTGAAGACCCATAATTGCAGCGAAAGACCAAAATGTAAATAAACCCGATTTACCTCCGCCTAATTCCTGTCAAAAGACATTTGCACAATGATTATGCGCGATAAGATGCGCTTCATTTGAGCGTTGCCAGTAAGCAATTAACAAATAATGGTGATTTCTGTGCCACGTACGATAGCGTAATATGCATATAAGTAGTATATGGGGCCTACTCTGGAACACTTTTCATACTCCACTAAATAGAAATATTTAACGATTTTTGTAAGATTTTGCTCAAAAAAATTGCCTGTTAAAATATCGAGGATGTAACGATTTTATTACGATTTATCGAGGAAATAATGATAAAAAATTGTATGAATTGCATTGGTTGGATATTTTTATTTTTTCTACAAAATTATGTAAAGAAGAAGTTTTAAGAAAGGGTTATAAAGAATCAAATAAACGGGATAATAACGTAATCAATTTAGATTAAATAATGATCATTTTTAAATGCTAATATTTAATTATTATTGTGATGAAAAATTTTGACAGACGTCCTTTCTTAATAGTCTATCAATTGCTAATAAACAACCTTCCTCTAGGATAATCTTGATAGGAAAAGCAAAGAGCAGCGTTATATAATAAGTTATCGGCATTATAACCAATCCTAAAATCTTTAGTTGCATTAAAAGCTATAGAATAGTATAAGTTATTATCTCCGGGAATATAAATATGAAAATATTCTTTTGTTTCTGGTATTATATTCCAATTGTCATCACATTTACTTTCTATCCAAAAATAAACACCAGGTTGAGAAAATTTAGAGGCTTGATCCATTTTATATATTTTAGCGGTGAAAGTTAATTTTATTGTATCATTGAAACTATGAAATATAGTATAATTATTAGAGTTATCGATGCTATGATTTGTAATAACAGGGTCAAATTTAAAATAATGAAAGGTAGGCGAAAGACAATTAAAGAGTAAAGTACTTATGACAAAATATTGTAACATTTATTTCTAAATAAATTTTCGATAGATTAAATAAAATCCATTCGAACAAAGTTTAGACAGATGAAATAAATAAGAAATATCAATTGCATTATATTGAAGTCTGAAATAAAAGTTAAATGATTTTTATGATATGTTTTAAATTTTGAATAGATCTCTCTTTTTTATTAGCAATAATAAATACTATTCTGGATATTTTGATAGTTCGATAAAATTAAAAAAAATAGTTTGTGTGGAAATGAACCCATCTTTGCCAGAAAAGAAATTTGTACTTAAAAACAGATATATTTTTGATTTCCGTAAATATTATTCTGGTAGTTTGATAGTTCGATAAAAGGTCCATTCGATTATTGTAAGATTTAAAACAAATTGTAGGATTAAGCTTTTTCTAATTCATAATCATAAAAGCCGTCATTATTTTTTCCTTTAAAATGAAAGATATAACCACGTTCATTCAGTTTTGTTATTGCTGCTTCAGAAATTTTTCCATGACTCTTTTTAAGAAAATAATCCTTTTCTACATCATTAACTTCTAATCTTGCAATAGTGGTATTTCCAAATTTTGTTTGAATTTTCTTCAACGAAATCAGTTTGTATTTCCCTGTCTCTAAATCTTTTAGCTTATGAGTTACAGGGAACGATCTGAGACTGTTGAATTCTTCCATTTATTAAGAAACAATTTTTGAAAGAAAATTTTTATAGTACAGACATCTGTACATAGAACAACTCTGTCCTAGGATTCGAACGCATCTCGGTACTTCTAATATTTTTATAGGAATTCCCCATTCTTCAAAGGTACTTTTCGGAAAAACTCCTCCTTTAAAAGCAAATGTCCCTCCGTATATCTGATGCAATTGTAAGAGATAATCTTTTACATTGTCGCTACTAATCCATAAGCCTGTATTATCTGAATATCGTTTAAATCTTAAACCATGGATATCGTTAGTACATCTACGAACTATTCCATGGTCTTGATCACCTAATTCATAGTTAGGTGTAAATACAGAAATCGTTTCACCTATTCCTTCTTTTAAATGAACCCAGCTTATTTCTCTCGCTATAGATTTGAACGGAAGTATAAAACCTTGAACATTTATGATAAGAGTGACATCGTCCATTTATTAGAAAAGATTTTTTATAAATTAAAAATCTGACTTAAAATCCAAAAGGTACAGTATCAAAGTTATCTAAAATTCTTCTTTTATCATATCCAAACATATATCTTTTATTCATTTTATTCACTTTAATATTTTTATCTTTTTGTATCTGAAATTGATTTATTTCTACATCTATATGCTCAATTTCCCCAGTTATTGTTTTCATTCTCTCGTCAAAATTGAGCTTAGTTTCGCTCTCATAACTCATTTTAAATCCTTTTACTTTTCCTTTTACAGAACCATCGTTCAGAATATAACCATAATCTTTACTAGCTCCAGATATCCACGATTTCATATATTTATCTTCTCCTAATTCATCGGTCCATTCGCCTAACATACAGCCTGTTTTTACTTTATTAGAGCCATCATCGATATAAACAATACTATCTGTATCGTAATACATTACTTTATCTCCTAATTTATCAAGCATTTCATATAATCTTATTCTAGCCGAACTGGTTGTAAAAGCCGCTATATAATTATTCGTATTAAAGTTATTCTTGACATATTCATCTTTCATCTTATAATCCATTTGCACACACTCATCATTTAAAAATATCATATTCAAGTCTTTAATGCGGTCGTTCAGTATAATTCTATAAAAGTCTGCCAATTCTGTAACATTCTCTGTATGTTTCATATTTTTTCTCTGTCCGAACTTTCCCCATAAAGAGTTTAAACAAATTTTGGATATAAATCTCATTCCTGGGTTTTCTTTGATTTCTCCTAACCTTATACCCAATTTCTTTTCTACGCACCTTTTATATACTTTTTCAGTTTTGAAATTTTCAGGCCATTTATCATCTGTTTCTAATTTGATTTTCAAAAACATTTTAACATAATCCTTAAATAATGTATTAGATTTTTTTTCAAAATGCCAAACTTCATAGATATTTAAAATCTTATAACCTTTTTCAATAGCCAGTTCAACTTCGGTTGTTGTCCACGTACCAGTAAAACTTCTCTCCTCATCCGTATGATTACATTCATTATTCCGCATATCATAACATTTTTTACATTGTTTCTTTTCGCATTTTATAGGTTTTGAACATAATTTACACAAACTAAATATTAATTTTTCTCCTTTATAAGGTAAAACAGGATGATAGAGTTTTCTAGGTGGAAGTACTTTACATTGTATCAAACCATACCAATTCTTATCATATTTTTCCGGATTATAAATCTTTACCGGATGACCAACAGGATAGTAATCAAAGTAATTCACTGTTGGATAAAGTGAACAAACATCGATATATCTGCCCTTTTCATTTTCTTTCATTTCGTATATTAATTTCGTAGGTTCACACCTACCTCCGGTGAATGCGTTTCCAGGATTTAAAGGTTCTATAAAATCTCTTTTCCATCCATTTTTCATATATTTTTTAATTTCTTTGTGATTATCAAAATCACATTCCCATATTTCAATCAATTCAAATCCTTTATCTTTTATTTTTTTATTTATTTTTTGAGTTCTTTCATACAAATCTTTCATACATATCTGATTTTGAAGATTGACGGTGGATTCTGTAAAACAGCGAGGACAACCGTGCCAATGACATCCTTGAAACTGATAAACGGTATTATTATAAAAACCATCTACTTTATAAGTTTTATCCCCTAATTTCAATTTTTTCTCACCACCATTTAAAGCATGCTGTATTTTGATATTGTGTTTTTCAGACAGATAGTCTAGCCAAATGATAGATTTCTTACTGAATTGATCCTTTGGAATACACTCCTCATCAATCGCTATTGTATTCACTGGAATAAATTTATCTCTGTATATAGCCATGCAAACGCCAGCTAAAGTGACATATTTAAAAGGATCAATATTAGCAATGTTTAGAAATAATCTTCGCAATTCTAAACATCCTTTTCTTAAAATATCAACATCAGACCTACAATATTTTATAATTTCTTTTTGAAAATCAAATGTTTCGTTTTTTACCGATTTATACCATTTATCAAAAGTTTTTCTTTGATCTAAAGTCATAGTATCATAACCATAATAGTATTTTTCAGGATATTTTCCTACATAATTTTGATTTTTCTTAGTGTTAAACAAATGAGGAAAATAACCTTTTGCCAATTCCGTTAGTCCAAACGTTTTAGGAAATTTTCTTAGCGGAATCAGTGTAAAATTTATAGAATCGATAAACCTTATATTATATACGGTTGCTTGCATATATATGAGTTTATTTCCTTGATATATTGTAAACACTTTAATTTTATTTTTAAAGCAGTATTTAGCTAGAAATTGAAAATCGAATCCTTTTCCATAATGCGCTAATACTGTATAACCGCAATGTTTCTCTTGGAATAACCATTCACAATATTCATTTTCATTCTTAAATATTTTTTCTTTTCCGTTAAAATCATGATTTATAACTAGATTGACTTGGTGATTTCCTGTCTCTTGGTTCGTCTCAACGTCAAAAAACATATATTTTTCTGTAAATTCTGACGTTTCACATTTCTCACACCATTTCTTTCTGTCTTTTATATTTTTAGGACAGATATTTTTACAAGTCCCTCCCTTAGATTCTTTCCTACGTATATAACATTTATGATCTTCCAAAACCCATCCTCTGCAGTTTTTACATAGTCTTTCTCCACATTTATGATCTTTCGGTTTTCTTTGTCTTCTATTGATATTTCTCTTACATTTTAAACATTTCCACAGTGTTTCACAGACTGCTTCATTTTTATGATTTTCGAAGCAGTTTTTTCCTTTAAAAGATCTAAAACAATCATTGCACTGAATATCATCTCCTTCGCAATTACTCTCTTTCCTAAAACATCTATTACATTTTAAAGAACATTTATGTTGATCACTTCTTTTATAACTGACTTTACAATAATCACAATAATTTTTTTTTCCTAAAAATCCTGTAACCGTTGTAATGACATCAAAATGATTTCTATTTTTTAAAATGTAAACACAATTAGATTTATAGGTACCACTGTATATTTTTTCGTTAAAATTTTCTCTGCAAAATATAGTTATTTGAATATCTAAAAAAATTTCGAATTGTTTAATATGCTCTAAATTACACATTTCTAACGGAATATCACACATTTCATGCAATTTTATCGCTAAACTTTTTTGTAATTTTCTACCCATTTTTATGTATTTAACATCTAAATCTGTAAGTTTTTCCAGATTTAATTTTTCGCATAAAATTTTACGATTTTGAATAGCCAGGGCTGTAACGATGGATCTAGCCAAACAGATATTATCGTCATTTTTAATTTGAAGAATACTTTTTTTATTGACAACATCGTTATCGTTCAGTAATTTCAAATGTTTACCACCTTTAGGCAAATCAACGACTGTAAAAATAAATTCACAGTCTTTAATATCCAACTCTTTG
The DNA here is from genome assembly GCA_963932465.1 of Maratus speciosus. Lineage (NCBI taxonomy): Eukaryota > Metazoa > Arthropoda > Arachnida > Araneae > Salticidae > Maratus > Maratus speciosus. Next base: position 164,156,810 of record OZ010795.1, on the reverse strand, counting down.
TATTCAATTTTATGCTTTAAAACATCTAAATAGGTCTCATAGGCTTCTTTCGTTGACATCATTTTAGGGTGGAAGGGTTGCGTTAAATAGGGATTGAATACAATTATATCTACCTTTCCTTCAATTTTTCCAATTGCTCTCCTGAATAAATCTTTTAAGATACTATAATACTGGCCCGGTGTGAGTTTGTTTATTTGTCTTATTTTATAAACATATCTATAAGTATTAAATTTTTTTATAAATTTTTTTTCTTTCTCAACAATTTCGTAATCGGGTCTAAACAGATTTTCCAAATTTGTTTGCAATTTGACTTTCTTTTCTGTCTTTTTGATCAATTTTTCATCTTTATATTTCAAGCCGTAATAATCAAAGAGTTTTTTAAGTTTTGGACGGTTTTTCGGTTCATTTATAAATTGTTTCAATTTTTCATTCAAATCAGGAAATAATTTTTTAAGGTTTACCACTGTTTTTATCTTTTTTTCTTCGTTATTTTTTGGATCAAATTCTTCTGTGTTATTGTTAAATTTTAAATCGAAAGAATCGAATATTTTTTTCAATTTATTTCTTTTTTTAGGATTTTCGATAAATTTTGTCTGTATTTTATTTAAATAATCTGTGACATCTAATTTTAATAAATCTACTAAAACATATTTGTATTCCCCAGTTTCTTTTATATATCTTATTATCAATCTGATTAAATCATCTTTTTTACAATGTTGGGGTTGGTTTATATTTAAAAGTTTTACGACCTGCCTTAATTTTGAAATATGTATTTTTGAAACAGATATCAATCTTAGAGTTTCCTCCATTTATATACAAACATTTTTATAAATACTTTTTGCGACACATTTTTAAAAGCGACCACTATCTATAAATGCTCGTTAAATTAGACCACTTTCGGTGGCAGGTAATTTTACATTAAGCGATTTAAAATGAATGTCTTTAAAAGTATGAATTAAATTAAATTGAAGAATTTCTGAAAACAACTATTAAAAAATATATTTCAAAAAGAAGATCGTTTACTCAAAAGGACTAATTGCTGTCCATTGAAAGAAATCTGAATTTTTTCCTACAGGTTCGCCATTCAATTTTAAACATTCAAATCGAAATCCGTTTTTATCTATTTCTGTTATTCTAACAAAAAATGGTTCGCTGTATTTACATACAGGCGTTATATGAACATTGGGATGAACATTAAAGGTATGATTCCAATCTACATTTATTCTTTCAGTTGTACAATTACCTGTCAAAATCTTTGTACTTTTTGAATTACCCATTTATTTAGCCTAAAAATCACTGTCATAATCAGGCACTTCTATTTTACCTTTAAATTCTAAATAAAATTTTTCTGACATTTGAATATAAAATACCAATCCACTCTGTCTTGGAATTTTTCTATATTTTGAAACTATCGAGTTTTTTTTAACTCCAATTGAATAATTTCTGAAAATGCAACATCCAATATAATACTTTCAACTAAAAAATACGTTCAATTAAAAACACAACTTTGAATATAATATTTTCAACTAAAAAATGCGTTCAATTAAAAACACAACATTGAATATCATATTTTCAACTAAAAAATGCGTTCAATTAAAAACACAACATTGAATATAATATTTTCAACTAACAGCAACATTCAATATAATACTTTCAACTAAAAAAATACGTTCAATTTAAAACACAACATTGAATAAGCAAGTTCAATATAAAACGCAACATTCAATGTAATATTTTCAACTAAAAAAATGCATTCAATTTAAAACACAACATCATAAATTTATTTTGACGTTCGTTTGATATGATAATTGCTTTTTAAATGTCTCTTTTTATGAGCTAAAGTGTATTTTTTACCACATTCGCAATCAATTTTTTTATTTTTCATAGCTAAATGACAACTTTTGCAATTAGCGTAATGTTCTGTTTTGCCGTAACGAAATCGAGTATAATATTCGTCTAAAGGTTTAGTCATCTGACAATGCTTGCAAATTTTAGACAGCTCCATTTATTAAGAAATATTTTTTAGAAAGCTATTCCAAATGTCTTCGTTTTTCTTATTAAATTTTACTTTCAAATTATTATCAATATTATAATAATCTAATATTTTCTTTATGAAATATAGGTAATTTATCGACTTTTTATAATACACTAAATCTAAAAATTGAATAAACATTTCTTCAGCTTTATATGGAATATTTAACTGCAATTTCCATTTCAATGCGTTAAAGCGACTTATCCGGGATTTTCGTCTTTCGCTTAAAAAAACATCTATATTTTTATATGTAAAATATCCACCGTCCGAATCGTACATTATTTCACTTTTTTTCATCTGGTCATAAATTTTGAGATATTTTTCGGGTATTTGACATTTGTTTTCTTTGTTAAAAGAATCCATTAAGTTAGAATCAGAATCATCTATTAAAACGTCTTTAAAAAAGTCACAATTCATTTATTTAAACTTATTTTAATGTAATGCATTTAAAACCAAAAGTCCCGTCTAGACGGGGGTTTTGACATTATAGCTTGTTTATATTTTAATATTTGAAAAAGTCCCGTCTAGGCGGGAGTTTTGATGAGTAATTTTAATAACATAATGATATTTGAAAAAGTCCCGTCTAGACGGGAGTTTTGACATTATAGCTTGTTTATATTTTAATATTTGAAAAAGTCCCGTCTAGGCGGGAGTTTTGATGAGTAATTTTAATAACATAATGATATTTGAAAAAGTCCCGTCTAGACGGGAGTTTTGACATTATAGCTTGTTTATATTTTAATATTTGAAAAAGTCCCGTCTAGGCGGGAGTTTTGATGAGTAATTTTAATAACATAATGATATTTGAAAAAGTCCCGTCTAGACGGGAGTTTTGACATTATAGCTTGTTTATATTTTAATATTTGAAAAAGTCCCGTCTAGGCGGGAGTTTTGACATTATAGCTTGTTTATATTTTAATATTTGAAAAAGTCCCGTCTAGACGGGAGTTTTGACATTATAGCTTGTTTATATTTTAATATTTGAAAAAGTGCCGTCTAGGCGGTAGTTTTGATGAGTTATTTTAATAACATAATGATATTTGAAAAAGTCCCGTCTAGACGGGAGTTTTGACATTATAGCTTGTTTATATTTTAATATTTGAAAAAGTCCCGTCTAGGCGGGAGTTTTGATGAGTTATTTTAATAACATAATGATATTTGAAAAAGTCCCGTCTAGACGGGAGTATTGACATTATAGCTTGTTTATATTTTAATATTTGAAAAAGTCCCGTCTAGGCGGGAGTTTTGATGAGTAATTTTAATAACATAATGATATTTGAAAAAGTCCCGTCTAGACGGGAGTTTTGACATTATAGCTTGTTTATATTTTAATATTTGAAAAAGTCCCGTCTAGGCGGGAGTTTTGATGAGTTAGAGGTTTGATATTATAACGGAAAAATTAAATTGACTTGATATCTTTTTCGTCAACCCAAGAGTTAAATTCGTCGGAATAATTTAACCATTTAACTAGACATTTCTTTCCTTTCTTTTTTATTATTTTTTCAATCTTATACATTTTATCTTTTTTATTATATTTAACTAATTCCGGTTCATAATAAGTTCCTTTTATTTCGTTACCATTCAAATCCGTTATCCTATAAGTAATAGGGTCAGTGTTTAATATTTCTGAAATGATGAAAATTTCTTCCGTAAAAGTAGGTTGGTATCCGCGGGTAAAAGCAGTCTGGTATTTCGAAATTCTTATTCTATCGCCAACCTTGAATTTCGGTTTTCTTATTATTTTTTCTTCGTATAAATTTTTATAAACTTCAGATTCGTTTTCTGCTCGACTCGCTTCGATAGGTGTCATTTTGATAGACCTATGCTTGGAATTATTATAATTTTTAACTAATTCGTCCAATACATCTATATATCTTTTAGTATTGTTGGCTGCTAGATAGGTTCTAATTTTTTTATTAATTGTCCTGTTAAATCGTTCGACTACAGAACATTTTATTTCAACATTTTCTGTAGTAAACCACTGAATATTATTATCTTTAAATAATTTTAAAGTCCATTTATTTACAAATTCGGTTCCTTTATCACTTTGTAATCTTTCAGGAATTCTTTCTTTAAATATCTTTTTAAATGCTTCAGTTACTTCTTGTCCTGTTTTTCTTTTTATCGGAATGGCCCACCCATATTTACTAAATATATCTATCACTGTCAATAAGTAATTAGTTCCGTTATTATATTTACTAAAAGGTTTGATAAACAATAAATCTGCTTGCCATTGATCATCGATATGACTGACATAAATGCGTCTTCGTTTAAATTTACGAATTAAAGGCTTATGTCTGGTATAAACATCTTGGCTGTGTAAAAAATCGGTAATTTGCTTTTGACTGAAACCTGTTTTCCGTTTTAATTCATTGATACCGCAATAACCACTTTCAGGATGATAATATATTTTTTCTAAGATACTGTTAGGATCTTTCATCCCTAAGATACTTTTAGGATCTAAGGTTTTCCTAAAAAAACACTCTTTTTAGAACCACAATCTAGACAAATACCTTTCATCATTGGCCTGTTATTTTTAGAAATTGCATTTTTAATATCTTTAGTTTCTGTATGGTTTTTACATTTTAAACAATAGATCTGTGTATTTCCCATACCAAAAGATTTTTTAGCTTTAATAATCGGTTTTATAATTCCTCTTTCAAATCTTTCTCTAATCGTTGGATTTTGAATATTATCTAATTCATCAATCATATTCTTATCGCATACTTCATTTCTACTTTTTGTATCTTTATTTTCTAAATAACATTTGTCATGCTTATATGCAATTTCATCCACTCTGTTAACAGGTTTAGACGAATTTTTATACGTTAAATCGGGATTTAATCGTGTTTTCCCCCATAATAATTGTGTCCCCGGGCCTGTAAAATTGTGGCCAGGTAAATGCATTTCGAAAGGTAAATTACTAATGACTTTATTCAGAAAACCCGATCCAGTTTGTTCGCATTTTAAACATCCGCCTTTAAAATTACCTTTTTTAGTTAAAGACGTAACAACAATTTTTTTACTTTTACAACTCATTTATTTGACAGGAAAAAGCTGACGCTTTCTAAGAAGTATATTTATATCCATTCAACTGTACTTTTTTCACATACTTTTCGATTGGGAAATATACTAAATTATTTATAAAATCTTGTTCTCTAACATACACTTCTTCTTCTGAAATTTTTTTAGCTTTCAACAAATTTAACAGTTGTTTATAAAAATTATAACATTGCTTGTATTCTTCTTTTCGTTCCAAAATACTTAAAGATTTCTCAATGACTTCTACAATTCCAGCACTCAAACTCAAAGCAGCCAGTGGTATTAATACAAAAGCTGATAATCCTGAAGCACTTAGCATAAATTTGCTAACAGATAAGGAAATACTTATCTTTTGATACAAATTGTAACTTTTCCTATAAACATATAATCTCTTTTCTAAATATTCTTCCATTTATATAGGTTCAAAATTTTTTCTGTATCTCATTTCAGAATTTACTAAATCTAGCATAAAGAAATTACCCATACAAGATTTATATTTTTCTAGAAATTCTTTTTTTGTTAGATTTCCGTCTATTTCTCTTATTATCTGATTGATTTCCCTAGGCTGTAGTTTAAAAAATATGAAGTAATTACAATTTTTTCTAATATTGATAGGAGTTGAGTAATAAGACTGCGTTAAATAAATAATGGATGCATTTTTCTTTCGACCTCTTATAAACAAATCCTCTATAACTTTCTGGTCTTTTTCTGTAACACAATCGTCGAAAACAACGAGATTTTTTTCTGAGGAATCTAAATCGTCGACAGTAATAAATTCACTCAAATCTGAAGAAAATAATACATTCTTTTTATATTTATCATACAATTTTAATAATTGCTTTCTTTTATTTTTACTTATTTTTTTACATTTTATGATATCGTCTATTTCAACACCTTCAAACTGTGTATAATTTTCTTGTAATTTAGAATACTTTGGCTCGGAAATATCTTTTGCGCATAAATATAAAGTGTCGAAATCTAATCTTAAATTACTAGGATTCTCAAAGCCGTTTAATAAATTTATTAGTAAATTTGTCTTTCCACAACCTGATGGGCCGATTATTAATAATCTGAAAGGATGTCCGGGTAAAAAACGATGTTGTTTAGGGTCAGGCAATTCTTCCGGTTCTGTGTAATCTTTAATTTTAATCATTTATTAGACAGCGAAAAGCTGACGCTTTCGAATGTTGCTGCCAGTAAAAACATATTAGCTGTCAGTAAAAATAGACGTCTAAGCTATCGCTTCTAATTAGCTGTCAGTAAAAATAAACGGCGAAGCTGTCGCTTCTAATTTTAAAATAGAAAGCGACAGCTTTTCGCTGTCTATAAATGGATAAAATAAACGATTTAGAAAAAGATCGAAATAAGAAACAAAAAGAAGAATTAAAAAATGCAATAAAACTTGTCAAATTACAAGCAGATATTAGAAAAAATAATGAAGAACAGCGTGATAGAAAGCTAGGTATAGACAAAAGTTTAACTGAATTTCATAAACCTGTCACTAAAAAATTAGAAGAACAGGATAAAAGTAGAAAAGAAAATATTAAAGCTATCAACGAAAAATTGGACGAATTAAATATATCTTTACAGCCTATTGCAGAATCATCTAGAATTATTCCTGAAGCGATCGAGGATGTCAAAGAATTATATAAAGAACCACCGCTTATTTATAATGTTGATCAATATTTAAATACAGATTATTTAATATCTGAAAAATTATACAGGCCTTCGAAACTCCTAGACAATAAAGAAAAATTAAATGAAATGTATGCAAAGGCAAAGCAGTTAAAAGAAGAATTATCGAGGAAAAAAGGCAACTTACAAAGCACAATTACGCGGGCTAAAAATCTTTCAGAGCAGGAATTAAGTCAGAAAAAGGATGAATTAGACGCTGTTAAATCTAAAGAAGATGAGCTACAAAAATATCTAGCTAGATTAACTACAATTCGAGGTAGTGAAGTAATGAAAGTCGGTAAAGGATTAGATTTATTATCTGAATTAATTGATAAAATATGTCAAGGTAGCAAGTCGAAAAAATTAAAAAATGAAGTCAAACTGCTAATAGACAAACTTATTAAAACTAAAAAAATAACTAACGGAGATAAAGAACGATTATACAATCAATTTCTTCTTTGAAAGCGTCAGCTTTTTGCTGCCTAATAAATGAGTTATGTAAAAAAGAAGATTCATTTGAGTGACGGACAGATTAGTAAATTGAAATCTGCTCTCAGAAAAAAAGAAGAACTGACACTGCAGATAGACAATTCTAAACCTCCCAATTATGAAATGTATTTAACTAAAACACAGATTAATCAGATTAGTAAAGGTAAAAGAATAAATATAAGCAAAACTCAATTAGATAAAAACGGTGGATTTTTACCTTTTTTAATTCCTATTTTAACATCACTAGGACTCGGTGCTGCGAGTGGTGCAGCGGGTTGGGGAACTAAAAAAATCCTGGATAAAATTTCGGGATCTGGAGTTTTTCAACCTTGGGAAAACAAAGGATCTGGTCTTAAAAAAGCGCCCCTTTCTAAAAAAAAAAAATCCCGATAACAAAATTGGGTATATCAGATGAAACGATTAAAGAAAATATGAAAGATGAAAAAGGATTCAGAGGTGTTTTCTCTTCCGATTTACTTCCTAAAAAGATTGGAAATTTTGAAAGCGGGATTATTAATTTAGATATTTCGACGGGTCCTGGAACACATTGGGTTTGTTACTATAATGATCCAAATTATAATTATGTAGAATATTTCGATCCTTTCGGGGAATATATATATAAAAATATTAAACTCAAACAAAAATATATTCCTGAAAATATTATGAAATTTCTTAAACTTTCCAATAAAAAAGTCAATATAGCTCACAATGATAGTTTTTTACAAAAACCTACTTCTGTCAAATGTGGATTATTTTGTATGAAATATATAAAAGAAAGAAATAAAGGTAAATGTCCGGAATGTGTACTTAATTCATTTACTCAACAGCCTAGCGATTATAACGAAGAGCTTGTTTTTCATCTTTAAAGATTTTTTCTGTCTAATAAATGATCAAATTGAAACCAAAAAGTAATGAAAAATCAGAGGATTTCACTGTTGAATTTCCTAAAACGCTTAAATTAAAAAAAATAGCATTGCAATCTTTTACTATGACAGTTTCATGGTTTAACATAACACATAAAACTAATACGTTTGACCTGTACACAGATGAGAATAATGTTAAATCTATCACTATTCCTTATGGTAATAAAAATGTTGAAGATTTAAACATAGATGTAATGAAAGCGTTTGGTTCAGACGATCCTCCGGTAAAATTTGGTAGGATACAATCTAGACTAAGAATGCTTATTAAATTAACTAAAGGTTGGAATATCGATTTAACAAAAAGCGATTTTCATAAACTAATAGGCTTTGAAAAAAAAGTTTATAAAAGTCATGATGAAGAGACTGTAATAGAAGGTGAAAATATAGCAGATATAACAAACGGAAACGACATTATATATATTCATTGTGATGTAGTTAATGGATCTTTAATCAACCAGAATAATTCAGAAGTTATTTATTCTTTTACACCGAGGGATGTACCGGGTGTTATCATTTCAAAAGAATTCAATAATTTAATATATTATCCTGTGAATAGGGATTCAATTCGTAGAATAAGGATGAGAGTTACGAATCAAAATGGTGAATTAATCGATTTAAATAACGGTTTGATTGAATATAATTTTAGAGTCGTAGAGGAAAAAGAGGACTATGTTGAAAAAATATATCAATTGATATTAACTAAATTTTCTCAGTAAATAAATGAATAAACACAGATTATATAGGAAAAGTAAAAGAATTCAAGGAAAAGGATTTTTTAAATCTAAAAAAGTAGATTTGAATGAAAAAACAGTAGTTGACAGATTGACTGATGCTGACATATTGAATGAAATATTTTCAAAAAAGATGAAAGGAACAGGTCTAAAAATTCTTCCTAAATAAATGGAAAAAATTTATGATCTAAGAGATACTCATTATTATTATAATAACGATATAAAAAGTAGCGAATTAAAAAAAATAAGATTGCCTAGTACAAGCCATAATGACAAAAAAGAAAATACTACGTTTCATTTCGAAATTACCGATACAAATGATCCTATTTCATTATCGGAGAGTTACCTTGAGACAAAGTGGAAAATTATAAAATCCAGTGGCGATTCTATAAATGATGATAATGTCACAGCTGTATGTTCTATGAAAGGCGTAAAACTTCAGATAGGTAAACAAATAATCGAATCAGTTGGAGACTATCACTCCTACATTCTGCAGGTTAAGAGACTGAAGGATTATACCAGAGATTATTCAACATCAGAAGCCACCAATATAGGTTTTTATCCAGATACCAGTGATAGTGCTGATAGAAATAAAAGTTTACTTCAAAGCGATGGTACGATAACTGCTACCACCCCTATAACAGATATCGTCAATAAATTAAAAATTGTAAAAAATGAAAACTACAATAAAGGATTTAAAAAAAGATGGGAATTGTCGAAAAATAGTAATTCAGTTACAACATGGACGCCTTTAAAGGAAATTTTTGATTTCGTCGCAGAATATAAAAAAGCCATTTCTGGTTTCATAATAAGACTGGAATTCCAAAGAGACGATAGTAGAAATATGATTTACACAGATGCTGCAAATCCAGATTATAAAGTAGAAATTGAAGACATAGCGCTGTGGGTGAGATACGTCGACTTTAAAAATGGTGCTGAGATTCTCTATAACGAGTTAAAATTATCTAATACGGATATAGAAATAAACTGGAATCAGTATGAAATTAACAGATCTAGTCCTATTAATAAATATAAAAGTGGTTCCGATTCTATATCTGCTACATCCGATGAAGTTTTAAGATTATTCGTCATACCGCAATATTTCGACAGAAATGAAAATCCTAAAAAAAATAATATGATATTTGATAATTTGGATATGATCGAATGTTGGTTGATGATTAACAGATCGCCGTTACCTGCAGAGCGATATACTATGGATTTTGGTAAAAAAGAATATAATAGATTATATGAATCTTTTCTGGAATCAGGTCTCAATAATCTAAATACAGAAACCGGTTGTATGGTAAATTATTCAGATTTTGGTAAATTATATCCTGTAATTCATTTTGATTTGTCAAATCATGTAAACTACACCACTCTTGAAAATTTGAGAATAGAATTCAATTGGAAATTAGAAAAAGAAACAACCAAAGAATATGTATTTTACTACATTTTAGAAGTAAGGAAGAAATGTATATTAAATATGAATAAAAAAGAAATTACTATGATTAAAACGTTAGGAGAATAACATTTTTTAGTCTTTATAAATGGCTGTTTATTATCCACCGTATGATAATCCAGTGCGAAAAGGCCCTATCGGACCCCCCGGTATAGGTTTTAAATTAACGGACGATGGTCATTACGATATGGAAAATAAGATATTAAAAAATGCTTCAGATCCAATCGATGATTTAGATTTAACTACTAAAAGTTTCGTTTTGAATAAAATAGAGAATAATCATTTCCAATTAAGAGATTTTATAGAAAAAAATAATACTAATTACGATAGTAATTTTTTAACCTTCGCTGAAGAAACTGGTAAGAGAATTAAAGAATTGGATGAAAACACTTTACAACTAATCGAGGGAAAAGCTTACGACGCTAAAGGAAAAAGAATAGGAAATGTCGCAGATCCGAAAGATGATAAAAATGTTGTGAATAAACGATATTTAGAAAAAAATGCGTTAATATTAAAGAGTGATAAATTTGATGCAAAAAATAAAATAATTACGAATATTTCGGAACCCGAAAACGATACAGACGTAGTCAATAAAATATATGTAGACAGTAAAGATATCTGGGTTACTATAAAAGATGATTTTCAGACTTTTACAGATAAAGAATTTAAAAAAGTAAATTTCGACTTGATAAGTTCTAAATTACTGGATCAAGAAATGCGATTATCTACTGATATGGATATGAAAATTACTATATATTTAAAAAAGAAACAGGTAGTCATGCATAATATTTATGCTGATTATGATCTTAATACGAATGCATTGATAAAATTAAAAATCAATGATAAAATTATTTTAGAAAGAAGAATGGCTGAAAGAGATTCAGCAACTTGCTTGGCCTATGGAAAACGCAATGATATCATTACATTTTCAATATTGCCTGATGGCGAATCAGACAGTTTAAAACCTTATATTCATATTGAAAAAATCCCTTTTTAAAATATGTCCATTATTAAATGGATATCAACTGGGACGAATTTTCTAAAACGAAAAATTTATCCGAAGATGTCCTACGAAATTTGAAGGATCAACTCAATTGGAAGTTAGTTTGTAGATATTCAGTATTATCCGAATGTTTTATGGAAGAGCTCATAGATTATATTGAATGGAATGTTATATGCATTTTTCAAAAACTTTCGGAAGAATTTATCGAAAAGTACAAAGAAGAATTAGATTGGAATTTAGTTTCTAAAAATCAAAAGCTGTCTGAAGAATTTATATTAAAACATTCCAATTATATAAATTGGGTTGTTATTTCTCAATATCAAACCTTAAGTGACGAATTTATTCAAACCTATCATGAAAAATTAGATTTACATAAAGTATCCAGATTCCAAAAACTTTCAGAAAACACTATGTGCACATTAGAAGAAGGATTGAATTGGTTGCTAATAACCCGCTTTCAAACATTTGGTGAAAGGTTTTTAGAAAAATATATGCATAAACTCGATTTTTGTAATCTCATTGAATATAAGTTTGATCAATTACCAGATAATTTTTATAACGATAAATGGAAAAAAATTCTTTCCGTTCAACTTGGTGAATTAAATAAAAAATTTGGCCATTATTATGAAGAAGAAGAACCTCACAGAGAAAGGTTAATAGATGAAGTTTTGGAATTAAAAAATATTTTAATACGATTTATTAATGAATTGCGACTGCTTTTAAATAAAGACGAAAAATAAAAGTGTTTATAAAAATGCTTCTATATAAATGGGGTCGGCTCAAAGATTAGACGATATTATAATTCATAAATATAAAGATTTATTTATCAATTTATCCCATCATAAAACATTTCATACATTTATTTCATTATATATGAATAAAATTGATCTTCATTTAAGTAAAAATATTATGAAATTGCCCATTGAATTTATAAGAAAATTTAAGGATAAACTTAATTGGAATTGTATATCACAGAATGAAAAATTATCAGAAGATTTTATTAGAGAATTTCAAAATAAAGTTGAGTGGCGGTGTATATCATTTCATCAGACATTATCCGAAGATTTTATTAGAGAATTTCAAAATCATGTTGACTGGTGTTATATATCATTTCATCAGACACTATCAGAAGATTTTATTACAGAATTTAAAAATAAAGTTGACTGGGAAGGGATCTCCTATCATCAGGTCTTATCCGAAGATTTTTTAAAAGAATTTAATGATAAAGTTGACTGGGAATGGATATCATATATCAACGGTTTTTAATTAACATTTCAATTTTAAGCCGAAGGATTATATCCTTTATTTGACGTCCAATTTTTTTCTAAATAAATGTTACAATATTTTGTCATAAGTACTTTACTCTTTAATTGTCTTTCGCCTACCTTTCATTATTTTAAATTTGACCCTGTTATTACAAATCATAGCATCGATAACTCTAATAATTATACTATATTTCATAGTTTCAATGATACAATAAAATTAACTTTCACCGCTAAAATATATAAAATGGATCAAGTCTCTAAATTTTCTCAACCTGGTGTTTATTTTTGGATAGAAAGTAAATGTGATGACAATTGGAATATAATACCAGAAACAAAAGAATATTTTCATATTTATATTCCCGGAGATAATAACTTATACTATTCTATAGCTTTTAATGCAACTAAAGATTTTAGGATTGGTTATAATGCCGATAACTTATTATATAACGCTGCTCTTTGCTTTTCCTATCAAGATTATCCTAGAGGAAGGTTGTTTATTAGCAATTGATAGACTATTAAGAAAGGACGTCTGTCAAAATTTTTCATCACAATAATAATTAAATATTAGCATTTAAAAATGATCATTATTTAATCTAAATTGATTACGTTATTATCCCGTTTATTTGATTCTTTATAACCCTTTCTTAAAACTTCTTCTTTACATAATTTTGTAGAAAAAATAAAAATATCCAACCAATGCAATTCATACAATTTTTTATCATTATTTGCTCGATAAATCGTAATAAAATCGTTACATCCTCGATATTTTAACAGGCAATTTTTTTGAGCAAAATCTTACAAAAATCGTTAAATATTTCTATTTAGTGGAGTATGAAAAGTGTTCCAGAGTAGGCCCCATATACTACTCATATAGATTATAACTATAAATTACGTCTACACATACCGGTATAAAACCGGTATATATATGCATGACCCGGTCTGTTTGACGTCATAAAAGTCATGAACTCGTCTTGATATCGTTGATCACGGTCCGTGCTGCGTTTTTCTAGATAGGTTTTTAATCAACTTTTAAAGACACGGGCGGCGTATTCAGAGATCCACTCAATGCAAACTTGTCGCGAATGCCATATTATTTATGTGATTAATTCTAAGTAAAGTACTCTGTTTTTAACAATTTGACGTTTGTTGCTTTTGTACTGCTACTGGGCATTACGTTACCCAAATATATCATTAAAAGTTGTTATCTAGGCTTTAACACCGGGTGTTACATATGTTACACCGCCCCTGTTATTATGTATGTCCAAATCGTCTGTGTCTTCAACGGTTAATATCTCGGCTAATTACCGACGATTTTTTTTAAAATGAATATCAAAATTGCTTTTGAACTTCTGCTACGATAGGTACCTCCTCAACACCTTTGCTGAATGCCCGAAAATAGAAATTTGTGTGTAACGGGAAAATGCGCGTTTCTCAAAAACTATGTGACGTAGGGTAATCGCTATAATTTTCCTGCAAATTTTAAATTAAAGTCTACTACCTCAGATTTTTTTCATAATTGTACTTTCAGTAGATTCTAAAATAGATGGGTGGTAGGGGGACATATTTTTACACTTCATTTTCGACGATAACTCAGAAAATATAATACCTAAAATTAAAATAAATATATTTGAGATCAGCATTACGAAAGCTTTCACAGAATACCCCACACGATATATCGAAAAAAGATTCCTTTTTTGAATTAACATAATTAGCCACTCTACATTTTCCCTAAATATATTTGTGAATGTTTAATAATCTGTAAATATGTGAGTCAGTAATCTTTAGTACTTCCCACAATTTGAACTTTCCATGTTCCACAGCTTTCGCGTAAAATGGCTGTGACAGCCAGACAGACAAACACAGGAGTGATCTTATAATGCTCAGTTTTTACTTTTTAAGCACGGAACTCTAAAAAATGGAGAATCTTTTTATACCGTTTTCTTGGATATATACTATATCACCCTTAAAGCTCCAATAAGATATTCTACTTTCTGACACATTCAAAAAGATACTTTTAATCGTAAATTTACGCAATTTGCAAAAACTATTTAATTACTGAAAAAAATATGTAACCTTTCTGTATTTATTATAAAGAGACTGTTTCATTATAAAAAGAATATTATTGCCAAGCATCACTCAGTGTGGGCCATATTGCTATAAGGGGGATACTTCCAGGAATGACTTATGAACAGAAAGTTGATCGAATAATCGATATCGTACACAAAACCTTGCACCGACCGTGCTTCTATTGAAAATCAGCTAACATTATAGTTCCCGATTTCACGCGTGAAAAAGAGACAATCTGGCATACTTTAATACTTATTTATGAAAAGTTGTATTTTCTAATTAATCACTGTGATTTATTGAGACAAATATCATTGAAAAATATCATTAGATGCAAGTTTCCCGTTGTTGCCGTAATTAGGTCGGCCTCTATGACAAACATAGGCCAAATTTCCTATTTTGTGGCACAGATTATACAGATTGAACTAGGATTATTGGGACAAACTTTAAGGGTGATTGATGGGAGGTCACAAGAATTCAGATTTGCATAGCAACCCATGGTCGGAAAGGATTTCCTGGCGCGGTAGTGAGGACATAAAGGACAAGAAATACAGTTCACGAATAGGAAGAGAATACATGTTTATTAGCCTTAGTATAGCAAAAACTAAGTAAAAAGAACATTAAAGAGACAACGATTGTCATCAAAATAGGTGTTCAAAATTACGACCTCGGGCTGTGATGCATGGAAGCGCATATCTGCGCATTGAAGATCTAATGTTCTCGAAAGTACCGGGAGTGTCCCTGACTTCCCCAGCAGCTGACACGATGCGTGCAACAGGTTCCTCAGTACTTCCCAGCATTGTCTCCGCATTTTTGCAGCACTAAGAATAATAAACATGTTTTCTCTCCCTGTTCGTGTCCTTTCTTTGTTGTGTTTTGTGTCGTCACTACCACGACAGGAAAGCATTTCCGACCATGTGTTGCTGTGAAAATCTAAATCTTTGTGATGTCCCCTACCTCCCCTTAAAGTTTGTCCCAATAATCATGGGGCGCCCTGCATGTTAAAACAGATTTAGTACGCAAGGCATTAAACGTTCCTTTTTATGCACATAGATGCTAATTACTAATGTACCCAATTGCTGGGGAGCCCTGTGGTTGGAACATGGTGATCCATCATAGAAATTTGTTAATAAAATAAAATATTAAATAAATAATTATTTTAAGGCGATGTTTGCATTAAAAAAAAGTGGTGTAATGGACACTACTGGACTTAGATTAGGGACGCTGTTCCCTTAATGCATTCAAGGATTTTTTTTAATTATTATCAGCACAGACGATCTATCTGAATGCCTTAAGTTGTTTGATATGTTTTGCATAAACTAA
Source organism: Maratus speciosus (assembly GCA_963932465.1). Lineage (NCBI taxonomy): Eukaryota > Metazoa > Arthropoda > Arachnida > Araneae > Salticidae > Maratus > Maratus speciosus. The sequence continues at coordinate 164,140,805 of OZ010795.1, read as the reverse complement.
AAATGAACAATTATATTTATTAGACTGTTTTTTTTTTCATTATGTATGTATTGTTTTATTCTGCATTACACAAATTCCAGTTATGACATTTGTTTGAAATAAACATAGATAGAACAATTTGAAATGACACTTATCTTTACAAGGATACGTTAACTAAGAGTTAAAAGCTGAAATTAATCTATAGGATTGGCTCTTAAGGCCAATGCTACAAAATGGGTTTACATAGTGTCTGAGGATATTTGAGGAATCTAACCTAGGATGCGTCACTAATATTATCATCAACATGTAATGTTTATGTCCAGTAGCAGTAAAGGCTGCTTAATAAATATTTAATATTTTCTATTTATTTTATAGAAGTGGTTATTTTATTCTAAAAAAATATTTATCATGCTTTTTAAGAATTAAAAAATCCCTTTTATAAAATTGAATAAATAGAATACTATGTTTCTTGGACGTTTTCTTTTTCATAATCCACTATGTTTAGGATAATACGCACAAAGCGGAGAAACGTTTTGTAATTTTATTACATAGATAATAATGTAGTAGGAAGTACACTGTTAAAAATTTGCAGCATTCTGGCAGGTCATTTGACCGTTTTTTCCGAAAACGGTTACACAACCGTAATTTTAACACTATTCTGACCATATTATTGGCCATTTTATGGTCAGAATATAGTTAAATTATGGTTATGAAACCGTTTTTTCAAAAAAACGGTCGAATGACCTGCCAGAATGCTGCAAAATTTTTAACAGTGTAGGAGTAAATTATATGATTTTTTTTTTATTTTTTTTTTTAGTTTTACAACAACAGATTTCTTAAATTAAAAAAATAATAATGTCCTGGTTCTCCTTAAAATTCAAATAAACATTACAATATTCTATTACTTCTATGCTCAAAATATTATAAAAAAGAATCTTCCTTAACACAAAAGCTACTCAGATATTCAAAAATCCTTTGAAATCTTGCCGAGAAGCAACACATAACTTATGATCATAAATTATTTGCACATTCAGTAAATTTGAATCTTTTTAATCATTATTTTTTACAGAGTTCATAAGCATAACGTATGGTATTAATGTAGCTTAAATATTTTACCCTTCAAAAACACCTGACTTCCGTTAAAATTCAAATAATTTTTACAATATTCTGTTACATCTTAAAATCACAATATAAGGAACTAGCTCATACCAAAAGCTACTTAGATAAAGAAAATTCCTTTGAAATCTCGTCTAGAATCCATGTATTTGAAATTAAATCCCAAAAGGTTTTGAATTTTTATTAAGTTTGTATAGAGTTCCCGACATTTTAAAATTTTAAAATATTTAATGCAAATAAGATTTTTAAATTGTTATTAAAGGTTTAAAACGCATAATTTCCCAAAACCCACTAGAAAAATAATGTTACTGCATTTCGATCTTTTTACTTTACGTTTATTTCAGTTTCTTTATATAATTAAAAAAATTAAAAATGAATAAAATCAATTTTGATATTTAAATGTTAAATTTTTAAATCATTTAATGGAATTATAGTCAATGAAAAATTATAACAACGTGATGTGAAAATGAACTTGATGTAAACTACAAATAAAATATGAAATTGCTTAGTACAAGCATTTCGGTCACCCGCAATAAAAGTGACACGTCTCGCAAAAATTCATTTTGTCTATTATTCCATAAATAGGTGTGTCATAGATTCATCTTGCTATTGGCAAACTACAAGGTGAGACTGAAATTTAAGGTGACTCACCCCTAGTTTCCAAAATGAGAACAGCCCGACAATCGGACACATGTGCATTACGATCTTCGGTATGTAACGTTAGCAAAGTTTCTTGGTTAGTGTTTGTTCGTGCAGTCGCTTAAACATAAGAGTTGGTAGTGCATTGCGTAATGGAGCAGAAAACGAATATGAAATTATGTTTTAAAATGGGTAAATCTGCAATGGAAAGCTTGGAAATGCTTCGAAGTGTGTTTGGCGAAGAAACTTTATCTCGCAAGACAATATTTCAGTGATTCAAGAGTTTCCGTGAAGGTCGTGAAGGTCGTGAAATCGTAGAGGATGAGCATCGCAGTGGAAGACCGATGACGAGCAGAACCACGGCAAATGTTGAAAGAGTTAGGAAGTTATTGTTGCAAGATCGCCGTTTGTCCGTCCGAATAATGGCGAACGAATTGAATCTTCCTCGAAAATCGCCCGAACAATATTGACGAAGGATTTGGGTAAACGGAAACTTTGTGCGATGTTTGTCCCTCATTATTTAAGAGATGAACGAAAACAGTAGCGAATGGACTCTTTATTCTCCTGATTTTGCGCCAGCAGACTTTTTCATCTTTCCACGATAGAAATTGGTACTGAAGGGACACCAATTTTCAAACACCCCAGACATTCAAGTTCCTGTTACCAAGGAACTTAAAACAGTCTCAAATGAGGTATTTTTCAAAAGTTTCCAGAACTTGTATGAACGTTGTCAAAAGTGTATTGTAGACGGCGGGAACTACTTTGAACAACATTGAGGTCTTTATCTGCAAATATATAATATAGTGATTATTATCACATCAGTCACCTTACTTTTTGGTCTCATCTTGTATTATTCGTGTCGTTATAAGGAAAACCTCTATATTACACTATGTGTCACTTTTCCATTACAGAAAATGCGCAGTAATGAAACAAGCAAAACGACACATCTCGCAAGAAAGGTTTCCATAAGCTCATACTCGTTCAAGTTATAAAACTCTTTATTGGCTCAGTAAAAGAAATTAGGAAATATCGTTCTGTTGGTGATTAATATATTGTCATTAGATTATTAAGCAGTATATTAATAGTTACTTTACAATTTGCCAGCTAGATAGTGATGTTGTCGAATGTCATTCTTCGAATGAGCATGAGGTTGAGTATAGATCAAATAAAATAGGTACTTATTTGTGATTGTATTTGTAAGACTTTGCTTCACGTGTTGACGATAAAAATTTGGAATTAACTTTTTACTGTGGTAACTGCGACGGACAAAAAAAAGAAAAAAAAAAAAAAAAAAAAAAAAAAAAAACAGGGTGTTTATAAAGTCCCAGACCCATTTTGATGTTTAATAACTCATAAAATAATAAAGATAGATTAAAATTAATAACATAAATGGTTAGATAGATTTAAAAAGTTTCATGACCCTTGTCAATGAACTTCCACGTGTGCTCCCTTCGTCGCACGGAGAATATCAAGTCGATAGTCAATTTCACGCCAGGTAGCGGCAAGCATGACGACACCCACAGAGGCTATTGCGGTTGTAATTCTGGCTTTTAAGTCATCAATGTTCGACACTCTCCTCCTGTAAACATTGTCCTTTACAAATCCCCAAAGGAAAAAGTCCAGCGGCGTTATATCAGGTAATATGGGTATTCCAGAATTACAACCGCAATAGCCTCTGTGGATGCCGACATGCTTGCCGCTACCTGGCGTGAAATTGACTATCGACTTGATATTCTACGTGCGACGAAGGGTGTACACGTGGGATTCCGTTGACAAGGGTCGTGAAACTTTTTGAGTCTATCTAACCATTTTAATATATCTTTATTATTTTATGAGTTATTAAACATCAAAATGGGTCTGGGACTTTATAAACACCCTGTATATTATTTCATCATTCATACGTGCTGTTAAGGCATTACAAATTAATAGAATAAGTATAAATTCCTTATCAGTGGCCATAGGAAAAATGAAGGCGATGCTGTCCATTCAATAATAGAGAAACAAATTAAATAGGAAAAAAAAAAAAAAAAAGCAATCCAATTGACATCCCTCAACGGTATGTGACATTGATTAGAACAGCCAAAAAGAGGGGCGTCAGTTTTCAATGAATAAGATAGCACAATAGATTCAAAACACTGTATTAAAAAACTAGTGTCGTGAAGGAAATTTCACCTTGTCATTAATAAACTTTACAACATATAACTACTTAAAGGGTGTCACAAACATTTTAAATATAAATTTACATACATATAAATGCATATAAATTTACTTTTTCTGTTATATAGCAGAAAATGCACGTTAAAAAAATAAAAGCTTGTCTTAATACATTATATATTGCTCAATAATAACCTTTGTGGACTATATACTAGTCTATAAGTTATGTATAGGGTAAATTTCTGTATTTCGTACCCTTTTCTAATTTCGTTCCCGTCAACTTCTCCGCTTCTGAGTAAGTGGCGCCACTTATGACGCAAGGCACAGGGGACGGAATGTAAAAGTGGTCAGTATTGAAAGTTTCGTTTGTCAAGACGCATACATAAATTAAAGACGCCAAATTTCATATTTTTAGATGACCTGGGTTCTTATTACGTCGTTTGTAGAACGTTATTTACTGTACTGTAAGTATTTATTTCTTATTCATTGCACGTATTTTACGTAGGTAACATGTTGAAAGTAGCATACAGTCAGTTTTAGGACGCTCATTTCATCTTAAGAAAAATTGAAGCTCCGCCATATTGGGAAGTATCATGGTCCCAATTTCGTCCCTCTTTCAGTTCTTATTTTTGTCCCGGGGACGGAATTAGGAATGCTTTTTCATGAATTTTTTTCCCCATTTTTTTATCATGTTTGCAGGACTAATCTTTCGTTATGTTATTCTTCCACTGATAATTTGTACATTTCTTTGTGCGTTGCTTTAATGTAAAAAATATTACTTACTCAATTCGAAAATATTTTTGATTTAGTTGTAAGTTAGCCTCGACGCATTGTTTTTTTTTTTTTTTTTTTTTTTTTTTTTTTTTTTTTTTGAGGGGGTGGGGGGTGGGGGGGGAGGAAATTGGTACCATTTTTTTTTCTTTTGAATTTTTTAGATACTTTTGAAAAGACAATTTTTCGCATTGTTAAAATTTCTTGTACGATATTTGCCTATGTTTATATGTGCGTGAGTAGTTAGTCTATGTAAAATCCAAATTTGGTAGGTTTTCACTAAATTTTACAGCATTTAGGGCATAAAAGTGACTGGTTGGACAAAATATGGACATTATACCTTACTTTAATCAAATTTATCTCAAAATAACAAATAAATAAAAATATTTTCCTTAAAAATGAAATCATAATGAAATTATGATTGAACAACTTTAAGAAATTTTTACAGTTTTCTTCAACAGATGGTACTGTACTATCTTAACCTATCAGAAGGCTTCAAAACTTCAAAAAGAATGCCACATCTTCGAGTTTCAGCAAAATAATGAGTAAAAGATTAAAAAAAAAATGATGGTTAGCTGGGTGAATTAGATACACCCGATTCGTTCGGGATAGCTCAGATGGTAGAGCATTAACGTCTTCAGCCAAGACATCCCTGTTTCGAATCCTGGTCGGGACATTTTTTTCGTCCAGTTGGAAATTTACATCCCATATAAAGTGTAAAAATTAAGTGTTCGGCACATGCTAATTTAAGCATTATTTACATAAAAACAGCGCAGTGCCACCTTTCAACGACAGTTTTAACTATTTATAATATTTATTTATACAGAAATTATGAACTAGCTTATGAACGTGTTATTTATTTCATCTCTATATTTCTTACAGTTAATGGATTATTGCGTTTTAAATTTTAATCTTGTCTTTTGTCCCACAGTAGTTGAGATAATTCTTTACAAGAAGTACGAATAGTTTTGACATAGTTTGCAGAGTTTCAAACAGAATGTTGATGAGTTTTTCACTATTACTATTGCGATAAGAATATTTACCAATATCTGCATCAAGTAAACATTAAGGGGGCTCAGGGCTTGAAAACTTTTCAGAAAATTGATTTTTTTTTTTTTTTTTTTTTAGTATCTATTTTGAATATTCAATTACTTCTGAACACAGTGCTAAAAACCGCGTAAAAATATTTGCATTTTTAACGGAGTTATAAGTATTTATGTAACAATCACTTTCATAGACGCACCCATTTAATTGCAACTTTACGTCGCGTTTTCTCAAAACTTGATTTTTGACGACTATCCGTAAGATTAAAAAAAATATATTTGATAAAATGGCTTAGAAATTTTTTTTTTTTTTTTTTTTTTTTGCATGCATGCATATAACATCATTATCTATAGAATGAATTAATATATTTTAGATAGCTTGATATTTTGCGTATTTATATGGGAAAAAAACTTGTATTTTTTAGGGTTTTTTAAATTTTCACATTTAAGAGTTTTTTTAATAAGGTTTCCTTTGAATGATAGTTATATCCTTAATTTATTCTATAGAGTAAAGTTTCATGATCATTTTAAAGCAAAAATTAGGTTCTTATGTCAATTCAACGTTAAGATATCTTGCGGGTGGTGATATGATACCTAATCTTTTTTTCTCCAAAAATTGTGTTATATAGATTTTGCTGTATTTTTTCTTTTATTACATTGAAGTACTTCATTTTATAATTTTATAAGACTACAAATGTACCTTAAAAATATAAGAAAGTTTAAATTAGTTACACTGAATACTTCTGTTTTTATATGGATTCGAAGCTAGAGCTCTGTTTACATGTTTTTTCGGTATCGATCAAGCACTGAGCCCCCTTAATAAGCATAAGTACTACCAGAATTTCTACACTTAACTCATTAAGGACTAACATGTTTTTCAGTAATTTTATTCAGTTCACACCACTTTTTGTTAAGCACTTACTTTTACTTTATGAATCAATGAAATGTGTTAAGGTGCTGGAATTTTCAGACCGAAAATTCTTCGATACCAATATATTCTTATAGAAAATCTCTCTTTTTATAGGGCGAAATTTCGCACGTTTGAACTAGATTTAATTTTTATAAACATAAATACACATATATTACAAAATTAATTTTTTTTTCGCAAAGTTTTAAAGTATTTTATAAAAACTTTCCTTTTTCAGTAATATTCCGTATATCATACCGCTTATTAAATTAAAACCCTAGTCTATTAATCTCTATACCATCTTAATCCATATAATAATATTTATTCCAAATTGCGTAAATCTAAAAATGGCTCTAAATATTTATATTACTTTAATAAAACTTTTATTATTTAAATTCCTCTTAAATTCCGCTATTAATTCGCGGTATATCATATTTCCCTAAAATCTTTATTTAACTGCTAAAATATTATCCGGTCTTAAAAAAAACCTACTTATTTCAATTTATTCTTTTATTTAAAATATCTTGGTGCCCGCTAGAATATATCAAAGATTAAAACTTACGCAGAAATTTCATTTTATTTTATGGTCTGGCGAGGGAAAAAGGTTAAATTTAGCACAGTCTCGACAACAGAGATTAAAGTTTGTTTACACTTAGCACTTCTGGGGTTAGGCTATGGAATATTCTCGAAAAATCTTTTAGCGGTAGTATAAATACTGATTGCGACAACTAGAGAGTGTGTAGAGGTAGTAGAGAGAGAGAAAATGTGGTAGATGGGACTTCATTCTGAACTGGCAACTTACATTTGTCTATGGTAATGATTATTCTGAGTGATTTGCTGTGTTTTTATTGAGATGTTATTGGAGTTTTTAAAAGACTTGTGAGAGATTTAGTGAATTTACGAAGGAAATAAGTGTCTGGTAATATAATGAAGCGAAAAGGATTTCGTAGCGAGATATGGAATAGCTTTTAATCTAATTTTGATTAAACGGGTTTTGTTCTTTTTTTATCATCGGTAAAGTGGAGAATTTCCCGCCTAAACTCAAATTATGAGAATGTCAATAAAGTGGAATTTCTTTCAATCGACTGCATTTTTTTTATGATCTTCGAGTCTTTTATTCTCAACCAACATATCGGCCTGAACGCCTGTGTTTTTTATAACTGGAAACCCCCATTATCTTTCGAGAATGCCTGCTGATTACCGTCAAATCGTCACAAGTAAAGAATTAGTCCGACATGATTATAAAGTGACGGCAATAAAAGCGTTTATGTCTCCAAATTTCAAATGGGTAGAGGTGCTTATGGTGAACACGTTAGTTTATGATCTTTACTAAAGATCATTGCCAGAAGCCTACAAATCTACATCGCCAATGTAAATAAAATTTATAGTGCTAGCAACTGTGAGAACAAGATGTCTGGAGTGAGTTCTTTTTCACAATATTTTTACACTTGTTATGTTATTATTTCTGTTATTGTTATTTATTTACTGAGATATTTTTATTATTCAGTATGGGAATTAGTTACTTATCAAGTTTATTTATTATTGGAAGTTATTTATTTATTACTAAAAAGTCTGAAATAGTACTTTATCTATTATGGAAAATAGAACTCTATTAGTATCTGCGGACAAAATTATTCAAATCCATTTTGTGATAACTTGATAATTCTATACAGAAGAAAAAAAATTGTTTATTGATCGGTACTCTGCTAAACCTCATCTTTCATTTTAACTAACGTCAAAGTCTAATACATATCTTGAAATTGCAAAATAATATGTCAGCCGTCACTCCTATGATCTTCTATAGGTACAGAAAGTTGCTTCTGAAAAATCTGTATCATCGTCAATTGAAAATGTGGCTGCAAAACATAATGTTTTTTTTTCTCTTTTCCCTACACTTTATCAAACAATGCTGGAATCAAGTTTAAAGAAACATTTAAAATGCTTTAATTATTTCAAGGGTGGTGTTTCATTTTTATACCACTTAATTTTAATTCCTAAATGCTACATTGGCAATGGAATAATGGAATGAAAATTTCCTTTTTATTAATAACGTATAAAAAAAGCTTTTGCTGATTTTGAACTAAATTTGTTTGTCAATTTTGGTACCAATAACTCATTTCAGTATTTTATGAATAGTCTTGTCCCTGAAAGGGTTAAATAAGCAGAGTTTCCTGTCGATAACTAGGAAATGATGAACAAATACCAAATCCTGCTGAAAATGATGCTGATATTTCATTTTCAGAAGAAGCCTTGTGAAATGGGATATATTACAACAATTAGGTTACATTTAGTGCAAATAATGAAAACGAATACCCATCAGTGCAAATACCCATCAGTGCAAATAATGAAAACGAAATTTGTGAATCGTCGAAATTAAGAAATAGTAAATCTGATGAAGTTGAAATGGCAAGGTTGCAGCAGGCGACAATTTTTATATTCTGTTTGCACCACTATTTTAAGAAAATTAATTTTGTACGATATTCCTGCTGCATATGTTGTTACAATATATTGTTTCGAATCAAACTGCGTACATATCAAGCGTACAAAGTTAATGGTGGAATTTAACACAACTGCGCCATCTTGTGGGCAAGGTTGATAATACACATACGCGAGCTTTTAGTAAGTGGTCATATATGAAAGAATATTTACCATCTACGCATATTTTCTAAATCTTTAGTCATTCATGGAATACGAATCTTGTTTACCAGATTTATTGCAAAATAATATTTCACAGTTTGTTTTGATAAAATTTTGTGCAAAAAATAGCCACAATATTATTTTAGTTTCGGGTAAAAAGGAATTACTGCTACAAAAACATTACTGCATTTTGCCCCGAAGATAAAATGACATTGCGACCAGTGGCGTAGCGAGAAAGGGGTGGGGTTCAGATGCTCTTGACTCCATGAAGTTTTCTTCACCTGATCTAATCATAGACTTTTCAGCTATTAATCAAGGTGGAAAAACTTTACAATTTTAGTGGTATGAAGTAAGAGAACAGTTAGGCATCTTTCTGTAGTTCAACCCCGCCCGCTACGTGGCGCGTGACCTTGAATGATGTGACCTCCTCTTTAATCTTGCGGTTACGTCTCCCATTTAAAATAGGACGTTTACTTTGTATCCTGCTTTGTTTCGGACGGGAGGTGAAATATCTCTGTGTACTCGAAGACAACACTCTCACTTGGCACAAGTGCATTGTTAAAGCGTCCAAAAGTTTTATAAAGCTAAAACTGATCTTGCTCGTCTCCTGTACAGTAATTACATGAGTATAGACAATAAAATACTGTTATATAAGATAGTACTTCACTCCATACTTCTCTATTGCGTTCAAATCTAGAGCTTAGCGGCTAAAACCAATTTCCAAAAAATTCAGGTGGTCCAGAACAAAACCCTTCGAGAAATTGTGCACTCTCCATGGTATCGTAAGAATACTGCAAATCATGAAGACCTTAATATTCCACATATTCGCACTATTATTAAAAACCAAGCAATTAAATTCTTCGATAATATTCCAGCTATTCGAAACTCCACTCTTCAAAATATCTCTATTTATGATGAGCGATCCCGCTGGAGATGACCACTGGCCACTCTTCATCTACCTGAAAACATCGACCTGGGTTAATATTTCATTACCTTTATTTCCATTGATAGCTCTTATCCTTCCTGGATATTCATTATCCTCTTTTGTTAATTTGTAAATATTTCTTGTATACATTCCCTTTTATTTTCATGTTTATTTTCTTTTTCTTTTTAGTATTATATCTCTTTAACCATTATTGCTTATTGTAATATTATTTTAAATGTAGGGTGCTTTTAAATGGCCTTTGGTTTTCAACAATTGGGGTTCCCCTTTTCCGCGTTTCTGACGTTATTTTCTCAGACTTTGGCGATGACATGAATTTCTCTCTGTTTCGTTTTTGTACTAGAGGTGAGGAGTTTCTGTACAGGCACGCTCTTCCATGTACCATGTTGTCACACTGTTTTTTAATTTTATTTCTTTGCGAGTGGTGAGAAGTAAAATTAAAAAACAGCCACCTGTGGCATCCCTAAAACAGAATTTAATACTTTGAAACCTACTAAATTTTCGAATGTCTTACTTCGCTTGGAAACTCAGCTGGATAAAAAATGTCTAATTTTTTTATTAACATTTTTATAATTTGTGTTTTGTGCATTTGAAATTATATGCATTTTCCGTAAGGCTTTTTAAGATTTCTTTGCGAAAATTCCCGATTATACAAATAAAAAAATCGTGGTCAAATAGATTCGTTAAATCGAGTCCCAACTGCGTAATGACATTAATATGCGTCATTGAGTTGTGCAACAACAGGCTTTCTATAGATTACGGTTGGTTATTGGTTGAATTTATGACGGCCAATTATCTGCACGAGGGATATAGGCCCAGGGGGTGGCCTTTCTGGGAGTCTTTCTAAGGGAACCTAACCCGTATTAACGCCTATAGATTACGGATTGAGTAGCATTTATTGTTTATTTACAGAGACACAAATAACAATTCGGTTTCAGGACAGACTATGAGTGGTAATATCTAAGCATACGTAGTTTTCCGTAGTTATATGTGTAATAAACTTTTCTTCGTTTTTTTTTATATGTGCTGTGTATAAATTCTAGAAATCACATACTCAGCCCCAAAAAAGTATTAAAAAATTATACTGAACTATAGTTTAGTATTCTAATGGACGAATGTATAAGAATATACAGGATGTCCGAAAAGTGTGGAAACAATGAAATAACTCCAGAAATACATGACAGATTGAAAAACTGTAAAGTACGTATTAAATATTTTTAAATATTTAAATTTCTGGCATTCAATGATAGCAAAGTTGGCCAACCACACCGACCCCCGAATGGCAGAAAGGGTCCAACTTTGAAATCTTGAATGACAAGCCCCCACATTTTATTGCAGTTTTGGATTGTACTGAAAAATACGTAACTTTTGTATTTAACATTTTATCGAATAATCGTAGATTGTGGTGTAATCGAACAAAATGAGATTAGATACACATTTATTTTTCCCAGTCATCTCGTGGCAACAGATTTCGTTCTCAAAGTCACATATTTATATATCAAAAATATTTGCTGGAATCGTGTTCAGCGAAAACCATAGGCCATTAGCGAGGCCATTGTTGTATAATAAAGTTAATAGAAACATATTAAATTGGTTTTCTATTTGTATTTTTTTATTCAATCAATCAATTCTAAATATTAAACTTTTTTTTTAAATGTTTTATTATTTTACTACGTCTCTTCCCTCTGGAACAGGAAAAAGGGTAATATTCATTATTTGGGGAGCGGAGAGCGGGGATATTTTGCGTTTCGAAGGCTTCTGCTTTTTTTTTTTTTTTTAATCATCTAAATCGGGGGACGGGGCGGATGGTAGTGTATAAAATAGCAAGTGGGGAATAGTAGTAGATGCATTACTTATTTATTATATATATGTATATATATATAAATACATGTGAAGATTTAAAAATTTACGTGTAAGTGAGACATAGAGTTAGGAAGTAGAAATTTCAGGGGATGGTAACTTTAAATGAAATCTTTAGAAAAAGTGAAAAACAGCGAATTACGTTGTAAAAAAAAAAAAAAAAAACTTTTCTTTTTACTTTTTTTATAATAAATGTCACTTGATTATAAATTTCACCTGAAATTTCAGTTTGTTCTTCTTCGCCCCTCTCCGCTCACACACACATAAAAAGTTTATAATCCCGATTTTTCTTTTATTTTATTCGACAATATTTCTTTTATTAATCTAATTAATCACCTTAATTCTTCCTGAAATTTCTGCTGCAAATTTTCACCCCCCCCCAAGCACACACACACACACATACACGAAAAAAAAATCAATCTGTAAGTAGTACCATGTAACTTTTTTCGTGCTTGTGCGTGTATTTTCATACATAACGTTTGAACAGCTACTCAAAATATGTTAAGAAAATTAATAGGTTACTTTTTGAAAATGATCCTTGTATCACTTTCGTTTTTCTTTTACAATAAACATCAATTATTTCAATTCTATGATTGTGCATGTATGATTATTTCAATGATTTAAACAAACATAACAAAAGGCTTACAACATGTTAATATGTTGTTCCGATGTAACATAGTATTTATGCATTAAAAATTTAATATCTCATAAATCCCCTCTTTTTTTAAATCTTTTGTCACATTTATTACTTTATCGTAATAAATAAATAATAAATATTCTACATTACCGCCACCTTTTGAAAATTAAAACATCGTCTCCCCCAGCAAATAATCATTAGAGATTAAAAAGTAAAATGGATTTTTAAATGAAAAAGTTATTTCATGATTAAAAGATTAAAATTTTTAAATTGCTTAAAATTATTGAATTTTTATTAAATTTAAAATTATGAAAAGAAAATTATAAATGAAAAAAAATGTTAAATAACAAAAAAAAAATTACTTTTATTAGAATTTTTTAAATATTTTCTGCCCTACTTGTTATTTTGTAGTTGCAGTAACTAATCAATCATCCAAATCCCTAATCTCATCCCCAGCTGGAATTTAAACTACATCAACATCCTTTGCTCATCTATCATTAAAATATATATATATGTATTTTTTTTTATATTTTATATTAAAATATATGTTATTCTACAGTAATAATTTAAAAAAAATCCCATACACCCCCACCAGCAACACAGGTTTAGATTATTTTTTAAAAAATAGCATAAGCCATCAAAACGCAGAATATTCACCCTCCCACCCTCAAATAGTAAAGATTATCTTTTTTCTTTTCGGAAAGAGAGGGACATATTTACACATTAAAAGATTAAAAAAAAAACAAAAAAAAAAAAAAAAAAAAAAAAACAGTATAATATTTAGAATTGATTGATAAAAAAAATACAAATAGAAAATTAATTTAATATGCTTCTATTAATTTTTATTATTCAACAATGGCCTCGCTAACGATCTATGGTTTTCGCTAAATACGGTTCTAGAAAGTATGTCACATTGAGGACAAAAGCTCTCCAACCAATCAGATTAGGTTATGGCAAAATATGGTTGGGAAAAAATGTGTATCTCAACCTATTTGGTTGGATTACACTGTCCTCTCCCATGATTAAAAAAATAAAAATGTTAAATACAAAAGTTGCGTATTTTTTTCCTGCAGATATATTTCTGCAATAAAAAGTGGGGTTATCATGAAAGAATTGAAAGTTGGATTCCTTCTGACACCCAGGGATCACGGTAGGCGTGTCAACTTTGGTATCTGAATAGTTTTTTAAAAACTATTTATCATGTATTTTACTGTTTTTCAATCTGATATGTTTTTCTCGAGTTCTTCGACCGTTTCCAGAGTTTTCAGACAACGTGTAAATAACTCTATATACAGGGCTACAAATAATGCGTATGCATAAAAGATTATAGACAGCAACTGCTGAAAATTTATTTTTAACTGCGTTATTATTTTTAAAACGGTTTTTTTAAATATGTCATTTTTTTATTTAAAAAATGGACTTTAACAAGATTCTGTTAAATTTAGAGAGCGTATTAAATTATATGCGTGATAAATGATCTTTCTTTCTTATTTATTCAAACAAAGGGAAGCAATTTAATCTATCATACTTTTCCGTTCATATCCTATGTTTAAAGGAATTTCTATCATTGTATCTAATATTTTGCATAACTTTATGGAATGCCTTTATCTCCGATGCAACTGAATAAACACGAATTTAAAGTTTATTTTTCTGCAGGGGATCTATAAAAAATGTAGGTGTTTGTCCGTGTATATGTGTCTGTCTGTGAGTCAGTTGCAGCAAGTTTTAGGTAGATTTCAAAAGAAAGAAATACTACCTATTACATTGTCTCCTATGTTGTAATTTCAAAAAATGTTTTACAGATTTAAGCCGATCATGACACCTAAAGCCCGAAAACACACCCAGTTCAAAACTTTATCTATCTATCTATCTATCTATCTATCTATCTATCTATCTCTATATATATATCCCTTTTTATGGACACAATAACTTCCATAATTCTGCACAAATCTTTTCCAAGCTGATGCAGAAAATCAAGGAGCAGAAACTCTCCTTGATGTTCATTAATGGGCAAAATCGGACAAAGCCGGTGGAAATGGAGAGAGGTTTTCTGAAAACCGAAAAAAAACCCATAAATTCTTAATTGTAATACATATGAAATCAGTTTAAAGTTATTATTACTCCTAGGAAAATGACCAAGAACTTATGTATCACACATTTTTTAGAAATTAAAAATGGGCTCAAGGGCGAAAAAATTAGGATTTTAGGGAGAAAAAAATTTGTAACTTCGTCAATTCAAGATATCATATTTGATTAAACTTATTATAAATCTTCTTGATACTATCTGAAACTTTTATATTGGGAAGTTTTTCGTAAAAGACTCTTACCTAAAAAGAAAAAAGAAAAAAAAGTGGGGAGAGGGGTAGAAGAAGTTAAAATTCTTAACTTCGTCAATTCACAAGATATCAAATACACTTAAATTTAGTATAAATCTTCTTAATATTATCTACAACTTTTATATTGACAAGTATTTGATAGGACCAACCTTTACAGCAAAAACAAATTAAACAAAAATATGAGTTGAAGAAAAAATTATCGTATTAACTTGATTCTGAAAAACCAGATCTTAT
Source organism: Maratus speciosus (assembly GCA_963932465.1). Classification (NCBI taxonomy): domain Eukaryota; kingdom Metazoa; phylum Arthropoda; class Arachnida; order Araneae; family Salticidae; genus Maratus; species Maratus speciosus. The sequence goes on along the minus strand of OZ010795.1, from coordinate 164,125,549 downwards.
AGAAAAATGAAATTAAAAACTCGTCAAAAACGGACAGATAAAATTGTTAAACTGGATTTATCTCTAATCTTGATTCAGTTTTTATTGGTGAAATTAGTGCTTGTCTTCGAAATCTACCTCCGCCTGTAGGCCGAGCCAGAGATTTTTAGATTTTTGATTAGATTTTTTTTAATGCGAATTTTTGTGTTTTTCGCTTCACACGGCTAGTTTCCTACATCAGTAAAAGGAATACGACTTCATTCTTTTAGCCCAATATAGTAAATGTTGCCAGTTTTTATTAAAAGTTTTAGAATTTTTCCAGCATTTTTTTATTGTACGAACTTTTTCTGCAATTTTTAGATTTTTTAGGGTTTCCCGACTGTTTTTTGACGTTTGAGAAAAGAATCTTATCAATATTTCTGTACAATGTTATAAATTTGTCCTCGGCGATTTTATTTTTTTTATTCATATATTTATGTATTTTTTAACGTTTTCTTGCGTTCTGCGTCCATATATGAACATTCGTAGAAGGAATCCACATTCAATCTTTTAGTGCAAATATAGTAAATTTTGTCCTTTGCGACTTTTGAATTCTTAGCGATTCTTGTATATCGCTTTTAGCATGCATTTTTTCATGTTTCTCGGCTAGTTAATCACTTTAGTAAACATAATCCTGTTCCAATGTTTTAGCCCAATATAGTAAATTTTGTTATCTTTACAATAGAGTGTATTCGGAATTCTTTTTGCGATTTTGATTTTTTCACGAATTTTAATTTCCATTTTTAGAGCTGTTTCTCGTTCCATGAAGATTTTTTGACATTCGTAAAATAAATCCGGTTTCAATGTTTTAGGCGATTATAGTAAATCTTTCCCTCTGAAATTTTAGAATTTTTAGTGACTTGTTTATGCGTTTGTTAGTGTGTTTCGAGTTCCACGGTGATTTCTTTACAACATTTTTTCTGAATCGCAGATAACTCTCCATTACATTTTGCTACCCCCACGATTAAATTAGAATTGGATAAATGCCATATCGGCACCTATAGCAACGTGAACGACTCTGATGAAATTTTAAATTTTATCTGAATCGAAAAAAAAAAAACCCCAGTAATTCAGCTTTCAGTTGACTTGTGACCGGAGCTACTGTTGCTTGCACGGTTTACGCTACCGAAGGAAGTGGGGGCCCCCAACAGCAGTTTGTTTAATTTCATGTTCGTTTGGGATAAACCGACCAGCGAAACGAGAAAGTCCGCTCTTCTCTAAATAATTTCTTAGAACTGTGTTTTCTTTGTGTTTGGTTAAACGTGGAATGGGGATTTATTATATTGTTGTTTAAACTAACACATCAATATAGATATCTGAATAAATATTTTATTTAGCTGAGGAATATATACTTTTATTTTGCATATTCATATTTAATAAAATAGTGTTTTATATATAAGAAATTGCGATTTTTTTTTCCATAATTGAATTTTTAAACAAATTCAAGTATAAAATAAGTACAATGCAACACTTTTATTTTCTGTATAAAAAGAAATCAATAAAATAATCATTTATTTTTCTGTCTAGTTTGATTATCACATCCTGAACTTTTTTATGCATACTCCTGTACACACATGTCGAATTTTATGAATTTTCTAATTTCCATTTTATTTATCGTTACATTGATATATAAAGGCAGATACATACACAGAGGATTATTGGAGGTATAATCATATCATTATGGGACATAATAAGCTGTATGGGCTAACAATGGGTTTAGTATATCAATAAACAGATTTGTTATACCACTAAAGAGGCTTAATATTCCACAAGCTGGTCTATTGTATTGCGATGTTAGCGGTAAAATTCTATTATAATGATGATATATCTGTCTCTGTAGTAAATGAAAGGATATGTTAGCAGTGTTGACAGGATATTTGAGATGATAAAGGAATTATAAAGACAGGTATTGTCAATTTATTAAAGCTTAAATGAAACTCCCTCAAGAATAAGGGGTAAGAAGCAAATTCAATTAATAAAGAATAATTTTCTCAGATTATATTAATTAAAATGGCTTTTAAAGAGTCATATGTATGCAATACAAATGCCTATAGGGAAACATATGTATATAATGTATCATATATCATGTATATTATTAATAATTTTTTTCTTAGCAAAACTAAATTCTTTTTCCATTACTTTAATTATAATTTCACTATATGCTCTTATTTAAGGTAAAAAGTAAATATAGAATTTTTAAAAATTGTACTTACATTCCATTTTCTTTTTCAGTAATTTCTAAAACATCGATGTTCGCACTTCGCAGAAACCTTGCATGAATATAAAATGCTTGATCTTAACATTAGATGTATAATGTCCAATCAATTATACTTTAAAATTTTTCCCTCTCGGTTGAAAAATTCAGCCTGATATAAAAATTTAAAAGGGTCAAACTAAGTCAATAAAATATGAACATTTTTCAATGGATGTTACTGAGGCGATGATGATAAGTATAAATTAGCTGCACCAGCCGATGTGATGGACAACATCAGTACAGAAATATACAATGTCCAGCATAGAGTTCGGTATTGGCAGTTTCATCATGTCTGAATCAGTGCTTAATTACTTCAGCAGACTCGGGAAGAGCCAGGATCAATGTTAAATTATTTTCTTTTTACCTATTGGACCCACATGTCGGGCCGGTACTGATGATATTCAGCATTCTGTGGCTTCCGAACAAATAGTAATCTGTAATGTTAAATTTTCTCATAAATGTGTGTGCAGTATTCTAGAAAATCTCAATTGTATATCAAGAAAAAATTGTATTTCCCGTTGAAATTGAGTCAGGTCTGATTTAATTGGTTTTTGCACGGAGCTGAGCGAGAACCACGAAAATACATACTGCCCGCGGCGGACTCGGGCTGAACTTTTAGTTTTTTCAACGGGCCATGTCGGACATGGAAGTGGAAATTCTGGTCCGTCCAGGCCTCTAAGATAATGATTGCTTTATTTAATAAAAGACACTTTGTAAGAACATTTAGTAAATATTTTTATTTTTGAATTTACGGTGCGTATTCGGAATTTTTTAATAACAAAACTATTCCTGAAACGGATGCACATATGGTCTAATGATGCAAATTGGATTAATTTTATACTGGATTTCTACCCGAAAAATCTGTCTTTTATAACATAATTGAAAAAAAGTTGTATATTTTTTATTGCTATTTATTTTACATATTTTTTTTTTCAAAAATCATTGGTGAATATACACATATACTGTAAATACAGTATAATCACGAAAAACCAATTACTTCTGGGTTAAATCTGTTGATTGCAATTTACATTTATTCGAACACTAACCAAACCATTAATATATGCTTTATCAGAGAAAACTGTCGAAGGGATTGTTAATATATTTTTTTCATTGTAACACAGATAACTAAACAAAAATATTTCTAAATACGGTAACGTAGCAGGCAAGTAGAAAAATTTGTGTAATTGAATGTAACAAAAGTTGGTTTTATAAGTAGAAGTTATCACTGTTGTCATACGAATTATTTCGTAAAAAATTTTACTTACACATGTTTTATTAAAATACATACATTAACACTAGAACGCCCGAAAATTTTAATCAAGTTTCATAAAAATATTTGACACGAGAATTTATTTAAAATTATTTGACTGATTTATTTAACGTATATCTGCGTAGTTTAAATTTAACTTATTTTATGAAAGAATTTCTGCAGTTGGAATTTAATCATATGGTCGGCTCGGATCTACTCCTTCCGGGCGTTCTAGGGTTAATAAAACACCTTTTAAGTTATGTTATATAGAACCTTTTGTTTTTACTTATTCAAAGACTTTTCACAATAAGGTCTTTTAAGTATTGAAGAAACTTGGTACATTTTATGCTATTTTCACTGACAATACTGTTGGTTCTTACATACGCATATTCATATATTAACCACTAAACATACCAAATATTATTCTAAATTAAATAATTTAAAATTGAAAAATAATTAACTCTTCGGGGTGCAAAATGTTGAGTGCATCATAGCAGGCGAATTTTCTCTCAAAAACAGACATTTTGATATAAAACAAACCTTTCGAGAAAAACATTTAAAAAAATAAGTAGCTATATGTAATTGTTTAACTGGATGTGCTAAGTAGACAAAAAATAAATTGTTTTTGTTGGTTAGTGCACTTTTAGCGATTGGATGATCATAATCAGTGCTGGTGGAGTATTAAGGTCTTAAGTGACCGCTTTTGTGCCTGATTGCATTATTGAGAAATTTATAGGCTTGTAGTGTTGAATGGTAATTTTGAAGTAAGAATATTCTGAGTTAAACCTTAGACTACGGTTCGTGATATATGCGCACTAGTGTATTATTTTTATTTATTCTGTTCGTACCATTTTTTGAAGAATAATCTCTGTCATACTCTTACCCAGAGGTGTCAAGTGTACATCAATCTTTTGTAAAATGTGATCCACTTTAGCCACTTTCAATACGTTTCTAAGCAGAAAAATATTGAATTACAATTGTGTACATTCCACGAAGAAACCTGAAATTACCTTTTTTCACGTGTATTGCTACTACTCCGTATTATGTGATATTACTTGCGATGTCTTTCATCGGCGAGTGTTGTTCGTTATTGGATAGTATTTCTTTTCTGATTGATGTTTCTACAATATGTTATCAATAGATGATACCCATATTAAGGAAGCTAAACTAGCTAATACAGCTAATGGAATTGAAAATCCTAAATTTAACCTTCTCACCACCGCGAACTTATATGTCCGTTCACTAATCTTCAGGTTTCACTGCAATCGAAGCATTATTTAAATTATTATAATTCTACAGATATAATCCAGTTTTAAGAATTTAAGTTATGATTAATACTATCATAGCTTAAATGCCCATAGGTAATAAAGAAATATATATCATGTTGGATAAAACATCTTTTTGTAGCATTTAAAAAATTCAGAGAAAACAACATTACGATTTTGACCTTTTTCTCGGTGGTCAGGGGCTAAGGAACAGTTTTTGTCTATTTCTTCGAACTTCTAGGAATATTCTTGAGAATTTCTTAGTGCTTCCGTCACTTCTGTGGATGATTACATTATGAATACGAAAGCCAAAGACAAATATACAAGTTTAACTGCTGATTAGGACGAGGTAAGAAGAGCTTGCCTTGAGGGTTTTTCCATTGCTTAGAGAGCCAAATTTTGATAATTTGTTATACTGTGCTACTTTTTCTTGTTTCGGTTCTATAACATATAAGAATCTTCTCATACTATATTAAATAGTTCAAGTTTAAAATATGAACTATTAACTACTTTTAAGAATGGCGTTAAACACCAGCTAAACGAGGAGAATTATTCTATGCCATTTAATAACAAATACAAAATCATTTCTAGCGAAATTACTCTTAAAGAAAATATCTCTATGGATCAATCTCCAAATAATGAAAATACTGACCAAAATTCTTAAAACTCCAAATCTAGTATTTATTCATTCTACATAGAAATTGATGAAAATTGGGCTGTTTTAACTACAAAGGTAACTGAGGTAAATTCAGAAAAAAACATGTATACTCCTTAAAGGCGAACGTCGTATGATACTCTGTGAAACGGCCGATGATTTTAGGGGAACGCAGTGCTGGTTATAAAAAAATACTAAAATGTATATCACACTTCACCCCAAAGAGGATCGACCCAAAAAAATTCCTTCGAGGTCTCTCATGTTACATAGAAAGAAATATCATTGTTGATAGCCTAAAAGAAGATGTATAATCTGCTACTAAGGCAGCCATTCTCAAAAATGGAAAATCAGGCAACCCAATGCCCCTCTACATGGTAAATGTTTTTAAGCATAAAAACTTCGAGGAAATTTACCAGATAAAAAAATCGCTATATTTCAGTTAAAAATGAGGCATTTACAGTAAACAACGTATTAAACAGTGTTATCGCTCACAGGGTTTTGGGCATACCTCAGAGCTATGCAATTTCACCCCTAAAAGAGTTAAATGCCAAGATAAACATCTAAGCTAAGATTGACCTTTTTAGGACCGTATCACTCCCAAATCTGCGAACTTGGGTTGCGGACATCCCGCTACCAACCGAGGCTGCTTAAAACCCCTTAAAGGTTTTAAAATAAAACTAATAGGACTTCAAATAAATTTAACGATAACTTGGTTACCAAGGAAAGCCAACTCTTTGGAGATATTCTAAAAATTTAATCAACAATAAAGAGAAACAGGATAACGAACCTAATGATAATCCTCAAATATTAAACTCTGAAAATTCTACTAGTGAAGCCGCGAATACTCCTTCCACCTCTACTTCAAAAAAATATAACAATTCACAAAACTCTCCTAATTCCACCAAAATTCCATCAAATTCAACTGACGTTATCCAAGAGATTTTCAATATATTTAATGATAGAAACGTAATTTTACAAATAACCAAATTTCTACAATGTATAAAAATTATTTCCACCTAAAATTAAAAAAAACTACAAAACCCAGTGCAAAAAAAAAGTTTGCCATTTTTAAAGAATTTGATAGTCTACCAAACCAGTGCAATAACACCAAAGAAGTTTATTTCTCAATCTTGCTATATTTATTCTTTGTTTGTGTTGTCCTAGTTTTGTTATTTATTTTTTTTTCTTCTGTTTTTTACACTTCTTTCTTTATTAAACTATTTACATGTTCTCAACTTCTATATATACTCAGCGTTACCAGAGTATCTGGTGACTGTCTACATTTCTTAATTTCTACCTTTTCTAAACTGTTTTTAATTGTCTTGTTAACTTAAATTCTACTCATTTCAAATTTTATTAATATATTTTTGTCTGTTTTCCTTTGTCTTAAATAAAAAAAAAATAAATTGAAAATTTCTTTTAATTTCAAAAATCATTTTTTATTCTTATTATACTGTTTATTGAGCATTTTATCATTTTTTTAAAATTTAATATATGGTCTCTGTAGTCTTTTTTTATGGGGCATCCCTAGGTAGCTTTTTTGCCTGTTTTGGTCCGAGAGAAATTTATTTTTTTATTTCTTTCTCACTTTGGTTAACTTTTATATCATATTTTTGCTATTTTGATCGTCTCTTTTATACGTAATTATAGCATACTTACTTTTTCTGTGGCTACCAACCATGTGTAAACAATCTCTCTTCTATGGCTCTTCTTATTACTGTTTAACTTAATTTTTATATGGTTCCCCAAAGTCTCAAATGATTATCTATAGTCTGGATGTGAAGTTGCACTGCAACTATGTAATCCATTGAGATGCCTTACATTGTTCCATTGTTCCAGAACTTAAGGGGGAAAGACCTCTAGAAGGCCATAAAAGGATGTCTTTTAGCATTTTTGTTTTCTGGAATAGGAATAAAGATTTTAACTCAAGATTTTTGCATTTTATTTATTATCATTTAAAGAACATTTCAAAATTATCGTAATAAAAAACCGATTACGTGACTCGAGTTGCATGAGTGGATGTCCTAGCATGAACACCAGAGCCCTTTAAAATCAATTTTCTTTAAATATTATGGAAATAGATAATGCTTTCTCGACCTTCATGCAGTTTGAGTTCAAAAAGTTCTAAATCAACAATGTGGCTGCCATTTGAAAAATGCGTATTTCTCACCCTTTTTTCGAAATTTGACGTGCTTCAATTTTTTTTTTTTATAAAAATGGCTGAAACTGGTCCAAGCTATTGTTCGTTTTGAAAGCCGCGCCTAGTACTCTGGGCCGATTTTATTATCCAAATGGCGCAAAAGTACGAACGGTTTTGCTGTATGAAAACAAACAATAAAATGAATTAGAATACCTTCAATATTAAAAAATAGCAAGATCGGTATAACAGTTTTTGCGTTCTGACCTCGCCCAGTTTGAAAAAAGCCATTTTGCGTAAAGAAGGTTTATAGTGCTCGAAGACAGTGTAAGCCTATGGGCTAGTTCCGATAAAGCACCAAATAACTACGAAAGAACTTAGATTTTGGGCATATCGTTTCACATGGATAATTTGCAGATTATTGGGAATATAATTTTATTTAATATTTTTAACCGAATAAAGTAAATACGCAGCAAGAACGCGACAAAATCGATCGACAAATAAAGATTAAAAAACTTAATTTTCTGGTTCGAAACCTTTATAAACTGTGTCAAATTAACCCACCTATTTAGGAAGTTTTGTGGGCTTCGCACATCTGCCTTGTACTATGATATTTTAAAGAGAAATCTAACACAAAAAAATTGCTTTGTAAATTGTGCTACGATTGAATGTAAAAAAGAGTCGCAAGTTCTGGCTGGGCTTATAAAAGGATTACAATGTTGAAAATGTTAACGCAGCACCTTTATAGGGTTAAACTGACCGCTTTTTCTAAGTACAGTAAAATATCATTATGGAGTACAGTATAAGAACTAATTTACATACAATAAACTAAAGGAACATTGGAAGGATGCAATTTTAATACTCGGGAAAACATAGCAATCCGCCTTGTTCTAAAGACAGAAATAAACATGGATTTCATTTTCTATTATCGTATCTTCGCTTTACAAGTTACAAGATGAATGGATTAGAATATCACAGTGATATTACAAATTTTGATTAACTGAAACTGTTGAATAAATTTATGTTAATTGTTTATCACGTTGATATATATAAATAGAAAAATGCGCATTAGGGTGGTCACAAGAAATCAATACTCGAAATTTTTCTGGGGGACCCCCCAAAAATTTGCCAATTAACTAGAAAATGAGATTGGCAAAGTTTCAGCTCATTTAGATAATATTAACTCGTGCCTCATTCAGGTTTAAGTTTGAAATAAACGTGATTTTTTGAAAAAAAAATGCTGTTTTTCCTTCATTAAATAAATACAATTGAATCTAGAAACATAATTCAGGCCTAATTTTATACATAAAAAAAAAAGTTTTGTTTTGAAGAACCTCACACTATTTTTTTCTAAAAATGTAAAGATTTAGAAATACGTGCATTTTTCAGGACCAGACATCCCCGAATCCTAAAAATTTACTTCTTATGAAAATGCGAAAAAAAATGTAACGTTACATTTCATTTGCTTTCCACCATTTGTTTTTCTTTTTTTTTTTCATTTTGTACATAATAAAGGGTTAATTAAAAAAAATTCCAAAGAAAATGAAAAAAAAAATCCTATTTTAAATTGAAATAATTAAAAAATTGGGGGGAAAGAAAGTATAAATATTGCTCACAGATAATGCTCAAATGCATTTTATTATTAAAGTTTTGTTACAAGAAAAGAATCATAATAAAGAAAAGAAATTATTATCCCTTACAATCGTCACGTTAACCCTTTCTAGAATATAGAAAAATTATGTTCGTAAAATAATGAAATGATTGGCTACACCGAAATTTACAAAGGACTTTTTTAGAAATTAAAAACACATTACTTTAACCTTTCATTGTAAAAGTAAAATTTTATTAAAATATTCTTGGTGCCGTTTGTAACTTTGGAATTAAAATTAGGTAGTTCCGGCATGGGACCACTTTGCTGGAAAGGATTAAGGCTTAGATAAGGTGGCTTTTGAAGAATCTTGAAAAGTTTTTCTACATTCAGATACAAATTTAGCATTTAGGGGAGACTAGGGAGGATTGACCCACTTTTTACAAAATGATTTTTAATTTTTTAAATATTGAACGTACAATAAAATTTTATGTATCATTTTATTCGTTATACAATCAGTTATCAAAATAAAATTGCTACATAAGTGTAATATATAAGAAATTTGAAAAATGATCGATTTTAACCATGAAAAAATAATGGGTCAAGGCTCCCCATATATGGGAGGGTTGACCCACTATATGGGGGGGGGGGGGCTTGACCCACTTTGCTTTATATTGAAATATTTGTGAAGAGAAATAAAATCTGTTTAAAAAAGGCAATATAACTTTATGCTACATGCTTTAATTATCATAAAAAACACTTTTTGAAAATATGATGCTCAAACAAACCTGTTTAGACGCAATCGCAAGTCAGAGGAGAAAATTTTTGTTTTAAACAGAAATTCATTTGAGCAGGTATAATTGTACAGCAGGGAAATGAAATTTTAACATTTAAGACAGTATTCCGTTAGAGACAGGTTCCATTTTCATAGGGCTTCATGTATTATTATACCCGGAATTTATATTCACTGTCCCGCTTGTTTGTCTCATTTTCCTACTTTTTGTGACACTCGACCTGACAACTCTAATTGTCACATAGTTTGGCTTCATCCCACTGTATTCATGCTGGTTGTTAAATTGGACTACGTACCTTCCAAAAGTTTTTCGATCAATGCTATGTTCTTTTGCAGCCGCATGTGCACTTAACTGATTATTATCTTCTTTATTTCTTTCAATGGCAATGTACTTTCAGTACTAAAATGTTGAAATAAATGACTGACACTGGAATTTACGAACAAATTTATTTGGAAATAAGAAAAATTATATAATTCCATATACAAATTAAATGGAAATTACTTTAGCGAAATTCTGGTGCCATTGTGGCGTTTGCGAATTAAAATTAAGGGGTTTTATAAGCATACCGCTGCCACTGAAAGTATTGAGACTGCTGCTTTCATACTTTCTAGTCTTTTACACTGCTTCTATTTACCTATAATAGTAATATTTAAATGGAAAAAGTTCCTATAAACTTTCCCATTTATATTTCATTTTTTTTCAGTGGATACTATAGCAATTTTTCATATATTTCTTTAATCTAAACATTTTCTTTTCCAACACTCTATTTTACTGCGGCTTTACAGAATAAATTTGCATTATTTTTTAGAAATAACGATTACCCTTTCAATTGTGTAAAATAAAAGAATTCATCTGGTCAACCCTCCCTGACATTGACTGGGTCAAGCCTCCCACATAGCGCTTTGCTAAAGAATAGCACATTGTTATGTTAAACCTAACTTTCTGTACAATCTTTATGACAAAATGAAAGAAAGCTAGATATTTCTGCATTACTTAAAACCTACTTACTTAAATTTCTATGATACATTTTATCTTAAAAAAGCTTACAAAATATTTCTATAAAACATAACTTTTAGGTTGAAAACGCTTCACAATTGATTTTTTCCACTCCTATTTCTATTATCTGTATGAAACAAAGACTGTTGTTCGAGCATTCCAGTAGCTTTGGTTGACACCTAATGATAAAACTCTGAAATTCTTTTAAATATGAAAATTGATGTATGGGTCAAGCCTCCCGTATGGTCAACCCACCTATTCTCCCCTACTGTTTTTATTTTTCGGCTTTTGTTAAACAGGAATTGAAATCTCGAGTTAATTTTCTTCCCCTTTCACCTGTGCCATTGACAACTTTAAAACCATTCACTGTTTTCTTGCTTTCAAATAAGATTTATTTCCACACCATACATGGGGATCATTATTTAAAAATGCTTATTAATATAAAATCTCTTATAAAATTTTACAGTTTGAGATGGAACAAAAACATTTACTTCTTTTTTCAATAAATAATTCATTTCGTTGAAACATTTTGTTGCTCTTAAATTCCTATCATCATCATTTCTTCTTCAAATGACATTCATTTTACAGCTATGCTTATGTCGACATTTTTTCTTCCAAAGTATCATCTAAAAATGAAAATGCAACTTGATCTGAGTTAAGATACCAAAGACGGTTTATAATTTTAGCGAGTGCTTTGTCTGAAACCTATTTATAATTTTTTCTCTAGTGAACAAGGGATTTTATTATTTGCAGATTTTGAATTGGGGCCCAAAGTGGAAGTGGGAGTATTGAAGCATGCTTTTACATAAATATTGATTGGAAATAAGAAAAGGTCTCTAATACCTTCTTTTTCTAAATTTGTTATTGAGAGATTATCTATGACAATATATTTTGATAGAATAAATGGCCTGTGCCATCCATCTAACATGATTAAAAGCACCAGGTGCTCTGAAAAAAAGTTTTGCAGGAAGGAGGACTATAAAAATTAAACAAAGTTGGATAAACCCTTTATAATCATCCCTGAGCTGTTAATTTTTAAAAGGTCCTGTAAGGAAACTTCTGAAATTTCTTCTGAATTAACTATTTATATCTGGTATTTCATCTTCAATAGCATTTTTATACTTACTCTGGTTTAAATTAGACCACCCAATAAGATTTTTTTTAAATATCTGGCAGAGGAGCAGTGATTATGCCTACTTTACAATCAAAAACAGCTTTTAGGATAATTTCTAAATTATGGTGGCGACATGGTAAATACAGAAGACTTTTCTTTCAGCTGTTGCTATAGAAATGCAGGTTCCTCTGAGGCGACCGGTGTTTACTGCAGTTGTATAAAAACATATTGCCTGGATATTACCAACTTCCTCCCAATCTTCAACTACTGAAAATACAGCTTTCGCAGGAATTATTCCGATAGTATTTTGAAGCTGTGGAACTCGTAGCAACTGTTCTTCATCCCCACAACTAATTAAATTTTCTATCCGCACTACATTCTCTTTATTAAAAAAATAGTGAAGCAGTTTTCCATCCCAATGAACAGTTCTTTCTAAACCGGAATTTTTAAATCTGTTTTTGATGAGCTCAGTTCTTTGTTTAGGGAATAGTTATTTGCGGAGTCGATTGCTCCTCTACTTAAAATTAAAGTCTGTGGTTAACTGGTGGATATACTCTAAGTCTAGCAGCTTCTCTGGTATTCAGTTTCATTTTGTGAATATTATAAAATAAAATACATAAATCTTAACAATTACTTGGCAGCTTACTGTCGATGATTTGATGAGACAAGTGGCCAATTTAAAAAATCTTACATTTCTGCCATCATATCAAAAGGGGGAGGGGATTTTGCGGAATGTTTCATCAAGTCTAAAAATAGATAACGATAACAGGTAGCAAAAACACCTTGTAATAAAAAAGGAAATTCAGAGGTTCAACTGCAATACAAACCGATAAGCTCTTTCATACTAGACACAGAACTAGATGACTAATAATCATTTATAATTCGGGAAATATTTTTAAAGTTACAAAAATTGTTCACTTATTTTTGCCTGTTAATGAAAATAATACTAAAAAATTATCAAAAGTAATAAAATTATTAATTTGTCATTTTTCACTTATGTTCCAAAAGTGCAGAGTTTGAGGGTATGGTTCACGAGTTGACCTAAAAAATACTAAATGTTCATTAAATATAAGTTTTTATGAGAGTAAAAGTTGAAAGCAACAGCGGTTTTTTATGAAATTAAACAAGTATCAGGTTTCTAAGACAAATAGTTTTCACGTAGAGAAAGAAAAAACGACAATTTTTTGCCAAAAATTGCAAATTTTCAAGAATGCAACCTCGATGAGGAATGGGTTAATGTTATTCATTTGAGCTGAAACTTTGCCAATCTCATTTTCTAACTAATTGGCAACTTTTAGGAGGGTTTCCCCGAAGAAAACGTTATTTTCCCCTCATGTTGCTTGTGACCACCCTAGTGTTGCATTATGTTCATTGAAAGCGAATTTAGATATTTTTAGTCAAATTCCTGTTAAAATTCCAATAAAAACAAAGTAACATGAAATACGTTTTAACATCTTGCTTTTTAAAGTATAAAAAAAAAACCGAGTCCGGTATATGAGATTCTCCTCATCTGTTTAAAGAAATACGATAAAAGAAAAATTCAAGAAAAAAAAATATACACTGTGTGTTCAGAATATTCATTCACATCAGCAATTTCAGTGGTTGACATTGTGTCTCTTTACAATAGTAATATCTCATTTCAATTCTGAATAAATAATGGGGTATCATTTATCATCCGTGTGTTCATAAAATTTATTGTATGTGGCTTTACCTCTTCAGAATAAATCTATTGTAAATTTCCGTTCTTTAAAAAATGTTGCACTTAAATATATCTTCGTTTTCAATACTCGCATGAGAAAACGGCAGATCACTGCGCATTAAATAAAAAAAGAAAAGATAAAACTTAATATGCTTTATCTTTCAAAATTGTATTTCTTTTTTTTTTTTAAGTATGAAAAATTTTAGATTTTTGAAACTAAATATTAATATTAACCTTAAATTTTAATTATGTCACAAGTTCACTCTAATAGTTTCCTGTTAAATATTAAAAAAGGGAAAAGGCTTAATTTAAAATGTAGATACATCGTTTATCATCCTTCTGTCCAGAAACTATTTTTCAGAGGCCTGATATTTTTGGAATAATTCGTTTGAGGTTTTTATTTCTTTAAAAATATTTAACTTATTTTTATTTTGTTCTTCAGTATTTTAGTATGTAAATGATTTTCGCCTGTGTGTGATACATCTACATTGTATTAATCATCCGCATCCAGTCCTTTTATCTTTTTTTTATCACACGTTCCCATCTCTCAATCTTTTTGTCTTTCACTTTTATTTATTTCAGTCTTATTCTTGCTCTGAAAGGGGCCGCATGCATCTTCTTTGGTATGTGAAGGTGAAAGCGTTGTAATTTCGAACGTGTCATAAACATTTTTTCAAATTTTTATCTATCCTTTTTTTCGTTTGTTTTCATGATTTGCTCATGCCTAATACTTTTCGTTGGATCGATGTTTGGAAAATATCTGTTATGCATTCGCAAATAAAATTTCTTTTGAAATTTACTTCAGTTGCTGCCTTTGTTATAATTATATAAACTGTTGTCAAACTCAAAGTTAAACAATTTAGATAAATCAAATTCCTTTTAGCAGGGGAGACAGGGGAGACATTCCTTTAGACAGGGAGTTTCTTTTTTAATTTTTATAAAAAATATGTGGGAAACTCAGTAAGTAAGTTACAAACTGATATGAGAGGTCGGAAATTAGTTGTAAATAGTTTCAAAATATGGCAATAGGTGGCAGAACTACCCAACGGTAAGATGTTCATTTAGAATTCATGAGACAACAGTTATATAGCATGAGAATGGACTTTCAAAAGTTGCTGACGAAGAACGAAATGGTGATCCTGTTGAGATTGCGACAGACGAAACAATGCGCAAGACTGGGGAAATGGTTAGAGCTGACAGGTGAACAACAAGAAATAGAATAGCAACTGCAATAGGGTGTTCAGATGGTTTAGCCTACATGCGACTAATTCATGCGTTGAATGCGAGGTGCATAAATGGTTGAGAGAGCAGTCCAAGGACTTTCATGCAGCAGGTATTGGAAAAATCATAAACAGATGGAACAAATCAATGTGAAATAGCGATTATATAGAGAAATAAACATGCTTTTCAGGTATGTACCTTGGTTTCCCATTTTTTATTGGATTTTGTAACCTACTTACTGAATTGACCTCGTAAGCAAATGATACTCATATTCATACTTTTAAAGAAAAATTCTTAAAATTTCAATAATTTGGTTTCAAATTTTTAATCAATGTTTTACGGATACGTATTGTAAATTGTAATGCGCATCACAAAATGTTAATTATTTTAGTATCTATTTGTTCATTAGTAATTTTTAATGCTAATATCATGTAACTATAAATTGTAAAATTTTCAATATTTGAGAAAATCATTTTTCATGAATTTCTCAGAAATATCTTTCTGAGAAATTCAAGAGCATAGTGTTGCCTTTCGAGAATAGTGTTGCCAGGTTCCCCGCGTAAATTAGGTCTGCAAATGATTTGGACACCACTAATTTCTTACAGTTTTTTTAGCCGGCTTTAATCGCAGGTAATTCTGCCATTAGATAAGGCGAAGAAATGTGCCTTAAGGGGACCGGGTAAGCTCTATCTCCGCCATGTTAAAATGCACCAACTTTATGTACCTATTTCTCAGAAATGGTGAAATATAGAGGTCTAGAATTTTTTGAGTAATTTGAGTAACATGCTTTACGTATTTTAAGAGACCATTTTCTTTATAAGTGAACCTGAAAATTAATTTTTAATTATTTATTGAAAGGCATTTTTAAATTCGCATTTTTGGTAAGATTTCACTGCATAAAATAAATAATTCTCAACAAATCATTAAATCCCTGTGTTAAAAGATACAATATAACATAACAAAAGTATTAAAACGGTGAGTTCTTAAGTTTAATAGATATTGAAAAAAGGAGCACAAACATGAAAAATCGAAGTTTTGAGAAAAGTCAATTAAAGATTTAAATGACCATTAAGCTGTGAAGTACTCTTAGAAAGAATGATTAAATCCAACAAATGTTTTTTTTTATCTATAAACATGTGTGGCACATTGTTGGATCGATAAATGTTTAAACTATTTAATGATATAATAAAGTAAAAATTGATTTTTCCCCAAATTTCACTTACCTGGTACCCTTAAAACACTAATTTTCAGAGCATTTATTAGCTCTAGTCCAGAAACCACTATAAACATTTTCGCTTTATTTATAATAGCTGATATTTAAGCGATTACACAAGACAAAAATTACTTTACGAAGTTAGTGGTATCCAGAGAATCTGACCACCAGATTTCTGACCCCCAGCGTATTTTATCTCTTTTATGGCATAATAAAAGTCCTATACATATTTTTGGTAACTAGATTATAAAGATATGAATGAAATAAAAAAAATAATAATATTTTATGTTTTTGCATTAAAATGTATTGTTAAGTATATTGCCACATACTTGGCAAACAGTGTATCTTTATGCTACTTATAAAGCTAAGTATAACCGATTTATAAAACTCAAATGATGCATAAATAACATATACGTATAATTTATTCCAAACGTATTTTTCTGAAAAAAAATATTTGTAGTCTTACTCAGCATTGAAGTATTCCAAGTGTTTTAAATCTAGAAAAACGGTAAATTTTATTAAAGATTTATAAAAACATTTCATACCAGAATTTTTCTTTAAAATTGTTTATTTAAGTTTTTTTTTTCTTTGCTTATTTTTTAAAGACATTTCTGGTTCAAACCGAAATAAATTTATTTGGTGCAGGTACAAATGACAGCTCACCTTCCTACTAGTGTTAAATGCATTTCAGATTTCTCATTATCGCTAAGGAAGAATCTTAATACATATTACATTAAATTTATGCAACTGTTTTGAAATGTTATTTTATAAAAGTTAGTAAATAAGCAATAAAGTCTATTAACATGTGAATTTCGAATCAAAAATAATGTTGCGTAGTTTTGTCTTTTTTGACACACTTGCATTCGGAGCATGCATTTCAGGAATTATTCTTTACTCAGTTCCGAAATCCCACCAGAAATTCTGAATATGAATTGTTGTTTTATTTATTGACAAGTGTTGTAAATTCTTCTTTCGGAATCTCCGGCATGGATTAAGAATTTATGAATAAAAAATAAATTTCTGAAATGAACGCATATATGCTCTAATAATACAAATGTGCAAAATAACACACAACCCACCTAAGAAATGGATTCACGAACGTATTATTATGCATCAAGATTGTCTCGTAGCAATATTGTAATTTTGGACAGAAATTCAAACTCCTGAAACACTTTAGGTATTCTTCATAGATTCCAAAAATTTCTTTTAGCAAAAATGCATTTAAAATAAAGATAATATTAATTTTCTCTACTTTAATTTTTCAGAAGTATGAAAATATATTTTCATGTAACTGTGTGTTGATATTTTTGAACAAAGCAAAAACAGAAGCAAATGTTCGTGTTATGTTCTTTTCAAAGTTCTTTGTGTATTTTTTTTCGTAATTTTCCGCGTAATTGGAATAAAAAAGTTAAAATCTCAACGTCACTTTTATTTTAATAAATAAGTTTAAAATAAAAGAATAACTTTTAGAAAACGATAATTGACATTTTACTTATTGACATATTTCATAATAAATTATGGATGTATGAAAAAGCACTGGATAAGCTCTAAGTCAACTCGGGTATCACTGTGATCAAGAAGCTTGTCAGTTGAAGACAACTTACGCCCACACTATAAATGATGAGTTTTTCCAATATGCTGAGCCATTAGGTGAAAAAGTAGCGTTCTTATTAGGAAACTACAAGAGACAGTAAACCTATACGAAAGAACAACAGGTAATTTCCAATTGGTCGAGCCAGTAGGCTCCTCCCATTTTGAATTCCGCAGAATTAAAAGAGAAGTTTTTGATAAAACGATTAACTAAAGAAAATAGTGTATAATAAATTAAAATATGGACTAAAACATGATAAGAAGAAAAAGCGTAACTAAGCACTTGTTTAGTTGGTGATGGGTTAGGGGAAGTCTAGTAGGAAAAGTTGCGCAAAAAGCCACTGAGTACAGAATATTGCACTTTTCATTTTTCACGTATTTACTGAACTTTTTAATGTAACAGATCATTTTTAAGATTAACTTTTTACTAATATTTTTTCATAAATTTCGAAGAATAATTAGAATAAGTTATCAATATTGGTAAAATTAACGATTATTTTGCTAAATATTAATATTTTAGAAAAAATGTCTTTTATTGATGAAATTTGTACAGGAACACTCTTGAGTTTTACGGTATTTCGGAGAGTGGGTAACTTTTTATAATTTTCACAATTTCGGCAACAGTTGGAATGTGTTTTTATAATTTATATATTTAGTATAAAGTATTGCTCAATACGAGTGTGTGTGTGTAGGGGGGGGGGGGTTGTTTCGCCTTTCATAGTAGGATTTTGGGAAGAGACTTTTTTCTTTTTTAATAGTGGGGATTTTTAGCTTTAGCAGCAGTTGACGCGTAAATGTTTAAGAATTGTGATTTAGTCGAAAAATTGTGAAAGCCTTTATAATTGTAGGAAGGGGAGTGATCGCAAATAAAAACTTTTATTTGGGGGGGGAGGGTGGTGGTAGCTCAAAGCTGCATTTTTATGGACAAACTTTCAAAAAATATTTTTCTCGACGTTCATTTATGTCTTTAACTTATTTAATTTGGCCTTTGGATTTTTCTGGTGTGATCTTACGTGAGCAGGTCTACCTTTCAGAGCAGTCTAGATACAGGGATCCGAGACACCGGTTGTTCTGCGAGTGGCAAAGGTGTTTTTTTTACCATATTGTATAAAGCAATGGCAAATTACTAAATGAAACATCAGCTTGTAATACATAACTAACACGACTGGATCTAAGAAAGTTTTAATGAATCTCAAAGTTTAAATTTTTAAATTACTTTCTGATAAACTATTATTTATTTATTTTTATTGAAATCGCCCTAATAAGGAAAAATAGTGCATTTGATTTTTGTGAAAACAAAATGAGGAAAATGGAAAGAATTTGGATTATTATTCTTTGATTTTGCCATTTTCTTATAAAAACTGAATAGAAATACCAAACTTTTAACAAAAATTAAGATCGACTTCATGAGCTTGTTTATTTTTTGCATTTGTTTGTCACAAGCATTAGATCCCTGCACGGATCGTTCATAAAAATACGAATCTGAAAATTCTACTTGTAATAGAATTGACACACGAATCGAACAAAAACCGGAATCGTCCCGAAAGCCAACATAAAAAAAAAAATCAAAATTTTAATTCCGATATTCAATAAAATACTTCTTATTTATATTTTATTATAAATATTATCTCTTATTTAGATGGCTCGTATTTATTACAGAAATAGTGATATACTAGACTGAGGGAGGGGGATTGACATCTGTGGTGTTCATGCTAAAGCAACCTAACAAATATTTACTAAAGGTAATAAGAAAACGACGGGGAAACCCGAAAGGTTAAACCCTTAATCACTACATGGGTTCGAACCCAACTCTTCACGTCTATCTATGTCTTCAGATTAGAACTTGTTATTCGGTGGTGGACCTTTTTATGTAGAAAAATATACACATATATACTTATATCTGTTCAAATATATTTTTTTTCATCTATTGTGTGCATATTTATAAAAAAGGGTATATCAAATCCGGCCATTAATGCTCAAAACAAGGGCTGAAACCGATCCAAACATGAAATAACTACAACAAAACCGACCTGACACATACCACGGTTCGGAGCGGGTCCCTGTAAAATCTGGTTACCGGCATGACACATGATGATAATCGATACATATTTTAAATTATTTTATTATATATTTATTATATGTTATATATTTTTATTAAATTAGTCTCACATTAATTAGCTTAACGTTTTCATAATCAAAATTTATAATGCTTATGAAAAGTATCGAATTAAAAAAAATAAAAAAGTTCTGGTTCAAGAAAGCCCTATTTGAATCGAAAAAACCCAGGAAGGTTAACCCCTTTGTTAATGTAATGTGATACTATGCATTAAAAAAAATGAATAACTGTGCGTAAATACGGGTTACGTTTCGTTTATAAATTTAAGAAATCAAAAGACCCGACTGCGTAAAAAGCGAACTAATTAATTATTTCTCATCAATGTTAAACTATTTTTTATATTACTTACCTATATATTTTTTTAATTATATTACTTGTTTATATTACTTACCTATTTTTTTATTTACCTGTGTTGATGACTTTTATGTTGTGTTTAATTGTTAGTTCCTATCTATAAACTCTGATGATGTCTATAGATATCTATGAGGGTTAGAGTTGCAGTAAAGCTAGAGATCTTACCTACACAACTTTCAGGTTGTGTAATATTTAAACGGAGCTTCTGACTGTAAAATAGCCAATGAAACATCGTCTTCATTTTTAAAGACCTATCCAATGATATGCCACTCAATATGATGCGTATTTTTTTTTCGTCACTACCGCTATTTTGTATTTTACGGCCGCCATTTTAAATTTATAAAAACAAAACCTAGCCTATAACCATCGGGTGGTTAAGACGCATCGATAGAGATCTCATTCATTAAAATCCATCCAGCCGCTGGGATATTTCTAGTATATAAGGAAATCAACATACCCACATACGCGTGAAACACATAACCCTTCTTGGCAGTCGGGTAAAAAGACTCCATTTCCTCGACTTCTGTAACTCGTGTAGATAAATGACTGTAATAATCAACGCCAACGCCACAAAAATAAAATTACATTTAAAAAATCACTCTCAAAATATTGTGAAAAATTTTAATAGATCTCTCAAAGATGCATTTTTTTTTTACATATAAACATGTTTATTAAAACAAAAAATAATGAAACAACAATACAAACAATAATATCTGTTTTATATTAGACAACAACAAAGATACCAGACGTACCTTACTAAAAATGTGCTTTTATATTTTTTGAACAATATGTATTATTCCAGATAACAATAAAAATGCATAATTATTTTTTTAGTGATTCAACTTTCTTTTTTGTTGTTTTGTGTTTGTTCCTTTTAACAATATATGTTATTTTTTAAATTATAAAAAAAGGTTATTTTTCATATTTATTAAAATATAAGGCTATTAACTGAATTTACTTGTTACATATACTTCTTTTTTATAAAGTGCATTCTATTGACAGCATAAGCATTTTATTCAGTGTGTAAATATCACAGAACATCTTTTAACTGAACTGGTATTTTTTAATTTATATGTTATTTGTTCCTCATTTAATATGATTTAAGAACATTTTAAAATGTTTCCAACATAAGCTAAAATGTATTGTTTTTAGTTTTGAAAAGAGATGCTCTAAAAACTTATATAGTTATAAAAAGAAATTAACTTTCCTGCACTGAAACAACAGTTAGCATGTCGTTAGTGAAAAAGCTTGACTTTCAAACATTCGCTTGTTTTGAGCTCTATAAAACTTTACCAGCTAAATTTGAAATCGTGGTATTGAATAGGTCTTAGCATGTATCTGTAACCCAAATTAGAAGGCTTAAATATAACTTTTATATTGAGATTAATATGACCAAATATATATATATGCATAGTTATGCGTAGTTGACCATATATATATATATATACAGACTTGTGAAAATTGTTAGAATAATTGTGAAATTTACATTGAAATCTTGTTATATTAAAGAAATAATACATTTAAAAATATTGACCCATTTTATATTTAGTGTACACCCCCTTGTTTTTTATTAAAGATTCAATAAGTCTTGGCATATTTTGTATGAGTTTTTGGTAATTAATTTCTATTTCGTTGTCATGATACTAAATTTGGATGAGTTTTTCTATCAGACTATTCTTGTTTGTGATGTTGCATTTCTTTAATTTAATTAAAGAAAACATTTCCATGGTCTGGAAACAGTCCAGATATGTACCCCATAGTGAACCTTTGAGCTATTGTAAAGAAAAAATTAAAGAAATACAACATCACAAATAAGACTAGTCTGATAGAAATACTCATCCAAATTTGGCATCATGACAACGAAATACAAATTACTTTCCAAAAACTCATACAAAGTATGCCAAGACAAGTATGATATCATTTCTTTAATAAAATACAAGGGGGTGCATACTAAATATTAAATGTATTAATATTTTTTAAATATTTCTTTAATATAACAAGTTTTTATTGTAAATTTCACAATTATTCTAATAATTTTCACACGTCTGTATATCTATCTATCTATATATATATATATATATATGACCAAAACACTGTTCCTACGTTTGTAAGTTTACATTTTGCAATATTGCACAAATATTGGTAAGAAATTATTTGCCGATTCATTGCGACTATTTCCAATCTAAAGTATAGATATTGATATACATTGGGAGTATTTTCGGCGATTACAATATAACGAATATAACCAAAATTGTTTTTACTAAAAATTTATAATTAGAAGGCAATTTATAAAGTTGAAAACAGACTCAAGAATTACACAGTGTAAGTATGGCAAGCAGATTTGCTCAGTATTATCTTCAAATGAATTATTTGTAGCTAAATTTTAATAGGGTACGTTTGGTAGCATAAATATCAATGTACACAAAAATATCTTTTCACCACTTTGAACATATAATACCTCAAGTTCTTAAAGAAAATGAAATTTCAGTTAACACAGATCAATAACAGCAGGTAACGTAGACCAATACGTAGAATTTCATCCTCAAATGCAAAGTTCATGTATTTTGTTTAATACCCGAAACTTCTATAGTAAGCAGGATTAACATTCAATCAGGAGGACACTTACTGTTAACATAATCGTTGAAAGTTAGAAAAATTTAAAAAAGAAAGATTCAATTAGCACCGTCTTGACACACTATTTTCTGTTTTGTAACTTTTACATTTTTAACTCTTATTCTTATAATTACAAAACTTTTTAATTATTGGATTTAAAAGTAGTTCAACATGAACTTTCTTAGGATTGTCGATAAATATTTTTATATAGACAACAAAGTATGTTAACCAAAGTATAAGTTACCATTAAAAGAATTTTTTTATCAAAATAAAATATTCGTACAAGTAATTTATAACGATTAAAGACAATATTTTTTTTTCCATTACCGAAACAATTTTCGATAAATAAAATTTAATTTTAAAACAGGGTATCCAAAATGTTTTAAATGTTAAGAATATATTAATATTTAAGTACATTAAAAATATATACCACTATATATACAAAAGAATGGAAGTTAAATATTTAATAAATGAATTTTTTTTATAAGCCTAATTATTAAAAAAACCTAATTATTAAAAAAAATCGAAGTAAAATTTTTTCTAGATGTCGAGTTTACGTTTGTCATACTTCTTATCATCATGTTAAATAAAATTATACAAAAGTAAGATTTTAAAAGGAAAGTAGTACAAAATAAGTTTTTCGTTTTTTAAAAAAATCGAAATTTCATGGAAAACTTTTAATTATCTTTTTTTTTTTTTTTTTTTTTTGAGTGAAAGCCCTATTTTTACATGGACATATTTCCAGTGCAGATATCACATATTTATACACAAGAAAAAGTAAAATAAGACGTTTTACAATAAGATATAAATAGCATAGAGAGTTTTCAAATGATGCTGCACCTTTTCATTTTATGAAAATTTTATTTTATGAATATTAATATTTTCAGGCATCGGATTTACGTTATATATACATAACTGCCTACTTTCAGGGTTGATACGCTTCAGGAAATTTTCCAAGTATTTTTTTTACCAGTATTTTTTTTTTTTTTTTTTTTTTTTTTTTTTTTTTTTTACAAAAAAAAAAAAAAAAAAAAAAAAAAATCTAGGTTAATCGCGAAATTTCTCCTTATTTAATGAGAAGCTTTCTATAAGAAAATACTGGTACCGAATAATTTTCTTATTCTGTAAATTCCCTGACACGTATCAACCCTGAATTTACAATTTTTTTTTTTTTTTTAAGTCAAATAAGCGAAATTCTTTAAATAAAGTACATCTTGTATCTATATTGTAATCATTTGATTTCAATTATTAAGTAAAATTTCTGTTAAAAGTAATACCCATTTGGCTCGAGAAATAATTGAAGGTTGGTATCTATTTTTATATTGCCTTCAGGTGTTTTGCCTTTAACAAATGCTGTAAGTATCATGAGGATTTAGAATATGACTTAGAATATGAAATATGACTATCCTTGGATAATATCTTTGGAATATGGCTATTACTTTTCAGTACCAAAATATATTATTATTTATTTATGTACTTATTTAATTTTTGTCGCTGTTTAGCTTGGAGTATTTTATACTTTCTTGTAACTTTCTGGAAGTAAAGTTGCAAATTGTAAAAACTGATGATACAGTACACTAATAAAACTAAAAATTGTTTTATATTAATGTTTCGGATACCCTGTTTATTCAAAGGATATATGTAACAAAAATAAATAATAAGATTTGAAGCCACAGCTTTTTTTTTTTTTTTTTTTTTTTTTTTTTTTGATATGGCAGGAAAACTTTTATGCGCCTGGCAACTTCAAAATTCTTTCTTATTAATAGCTACCGAGACAGATTAAAAAATTATTTTATGTAAAATCGTTTTAAAGAGTTCCATAACAGCATTTCACTAAATGTTTTTAAGTAATATAAAAATTTGAGTATGTCATAGTGATAATGCATTGTCTTTCAGATGTTGCAAAATATTAAATGCACTTAACATCAATACATCAGTAGAGGTTGATAAGTCCCTTTTATGTTTGTAGTCCAGAATATAATAAACTAAGTATTTATATAATTCTTCTTCCATTTTAATTTCTTCTTGTAATTTTTGTTTTCGTAATATACATTTCTGTTTCGAAAATCACCTTTCATTGTACATGCAAGAAATGGAAAATGACACCTTTTCATTTTTTGAAAATACATTAACATAAATTGTATAGACATGATTTTAGACATACCATTCTTTTAAATCTTTTCCGCTCTTTTTCTTCTTCGGAGTTTTCTCCGGATTCCCTTTGGTTAATCCGTTTAGATGAGGTGGTGGAGGTCCGTTTAAAAAAGCAGGACTTGCTGCAATAGCTCCAAACTGATAGTTTTTGCTCTCGTCTACTTTATAAGAACCTTCTGTCCTATTCCTAAGCTTGTAAACAATAAGAGCAACGAGTACAATTGCAATAAGTATTCCAGCAATAACACCAATCACTAGAGCTGTGTTATCAGCAGAACTTCTCGTTCTCTGTGTCGGACGCTGATAATCTTTACCACTAGGTCCTGGAATGGGTACTTCATATACAACTGCTGGTACTCTTGTAGTCTTAGGGTTTTGTTGATCGGTGGGCACATTGTGGATCGCAATGGGCGGAATGTTGCTTGGAGGCAATGGAGGAAGTCCTTGGTCTGGAGGCAGTGGTTGATAAGTAGGAAAAGTTAAAAGGTTTTCATCAGGCCTGTTATTTTCACCAGCCGAGATTCCCGATCCGATGTCGAAGCAATCGTCGTCGTCTTCGCAAGCATCTCCGTGGTGAGCCGCTCCGAGGTCTTCAGGTGTTGGCGTAACGAATTCAGGAGTAATCAGCTCACCATCTAGAAAAATAGAAGTGTGAGTGACGTTATAAAAAATTAAGAAATTGTTATAGGGTAGTTTTTTTTCAATCAGAGTAGCGAAATACCTTCAAAATAATTTCGTTGATCGACAATATTTCGATAAAAAAACATACCTGGAGAGATTGCCATTAATTTTAATAATCTAAAGTTGGTTTATTTCTTATACTTGTATAACCGATCACGTAAGGAGATTGGTCGTAAGCTTGCTATTATGAGTTACAATCGTTTACAACCGCACTCACCCACTCGTACAGTACAGAGAGAGAGCCCAGGTGGCGAGCAACCCAACGTAAACAATAGACATAGTGCCGCCGCCATCCCTTTATCGCTCAATTGGCGTCAAACATATAATTATCCACACACTCCCCACCTGGACTCATGAGAGTACATAACGATAAATCAACATAAACACATTCTTATAATAAACATAACCTTAATTCACAACTCAAATTATAGAATAGAAAATTTTCAATCTACAGGTGTTCAAGCATAAAGAATTAAACATAAAATAATAAAGTCATTATCAATATAAATTTAAAAAATGACACTCTTATAACATGTAGCTACATGAACATATCTGGCCAGATATTTTACCTGAATAAGATTAACTGAATATATATATATATACATAATATAAACAAATTAAATACCATTATTAATTCAATAACCTTTTCAATTTGAAATAAGGTACAATTATGCATGAAATTAAACATTTTTACTAAATAGATAAACAGCAAATTGCAACACACACACACACACAAAATATTCCCAACTATGAATTTATATAAAAAAAACACATTTTGGTATTTAAACACTAGTAGAAAAAAATTCCATATCAAATACTAAAATCATATATCATTCAGCAATTTACTTCAAAAAGGATACAAAAGTTGTACTACTTTTCTCAGCAGTCCTTTAGCAGTTTTTATTATGCAAGCAGGAATAAGTTTATCTCTTCCAAGAATGATTTCTTTAACTATTCCTAAGTCCCACAACAGTTTAAGTTTAGCAGTACCATCTCCAATTTTTAAGTTTTTATGTCTCTCAGGAGTTTTAAATTGATGAATTGAATTCAAATTCAATAAATATTGTTTATTCCATTTAATCCACAGCTGTTTTGACAACTTACTTTGATATCATTTTCTCCTTAAGAAAGTTTATTTGGTAGAAATTTTATTTTCAAATTCAGCAAAGCGTAGAGCAAAACTAATGTTTCTATTCCTAGTTGAGCGAAATGAGCCGATATAAGTGGCTCTAGCTCGCCGAAATCCCTTGTTGTATAGGTTAGTGATCTCATATTTATTATGGCTTCTATTTCTGTCAAGATTGTTGCCAATTCTTCAAATGTGATGAGAGCTCTTCCTAAAATTTTCCTTTATACTTTTTACGAGTTTTTCGTAAAACCCTCCCACTATGGGGTCCGCTCGATAATAAATTTCCATGTCACACCCTTGTTTGATATAAAATCCTGAAGTTATTGATCTTTAATGATTTTTTCCTTATAATTTTTCATTAGTACTTCTTTGATCAATAATTCTTCAGTTTCTTTCAATTCTTTAGCAGATAATGCACCCTCGACTAATTGGACTTTAATTGGTCTTCTTTGATTGAAAACAAACCTTTTAATTCTTGTCACTGTTATATTTGCCTTCAAGAAAAAGCTAAAACGCTCAATCTCTATAAGTGGTTTCTGTTGTTCTGATGAACAAGGGTTTTGGAAAATTACCCTTCCTTTAGCTTCTAGTTGTTTCATATCTTCATCTACTTCTCTGTCTTCCTTGGCCCATAAATTGGAATCTTTAATTAACCATGGAGGCCCTGATCACCATAGATAATCACCCTCGAGGTCGAGAAGTGAGAGTCCTCTTGTAAGTCGCTCAGATGGATTTGAGCTGCAAGGACAATGCCGCCAGTTCATCGGATTTGTTACAGCTTGTTTGCCCGTTTCAATAACAGGGTGCTGGGGTAAATAGTACGCCAAATTATCATTGGTCGAATTTATTTCCTGGAGTTCAAAAATTTCTACTACTCCCAAAGCCTTATATTCATTAATGATATCTTTATATTCTTTAAACAGTGCAGGATTATTCACAAATCGTTTAATTAAACTTTCAAATCTCTTTTCGGCAATACTATAATTATTAGGAAGATCGAGATAATCATATTTCATAGGTAGTTTAACTTCATATCTGTTTGTCTTAAATTTAATGGAATTTTCCCTTTGTTCTAATATTTGTTTATCACAGAAATCTTTGTTTCTATTATATTCTTCAATCCCCAACCTTTCTACAGTTTCAGACTGAACTGACATTTTATCATCCTTGATATTATCCCAAATATATATGTACATTGCACCCACTAAGTTATCTACATTACCTTCTTCTGAGAATTTGCCGTGAAGTGTCCAGCCTAATTTAGTTTCATTCAGAACACGAGTTGGTGAAATGCATTTATATTTTCCTGTCATAATTGACCAATAGTAATCGCTCCCAATCAATAAATCTATTTAATTCTCATGATCATCTAATTCATTACAAACGTCTGATAACTCTATAACCATATTTTTAATTTTTTTATATAACTCAGACCTTGGCGCGCGTATTATATCGGAAAAGATTTTTGCCGTTTTTAATGCTTCCAGACATATTATATTGTCCAAATTGTTGTCTTTTGGGAAAATATTTACTCTATTATGATTATCAACAATAGGTTTTGTTCCAGCAAAGATATGAATTTTTAATGATTCCTGCCCTGTTACCTCTAAATTTAAACGGTTAGATAAATTCTTCCCGATAAATGTTCGCTACGAGGCGCTGTCTAATAATATTCTAACATTAATATTTTGGTTCTTGCCAATCATAATACCTTTCAACATTTGAAAATAAATATATTCATCTGGATTACAACAAAGTGACGAAACTGTTATTTTTTCATACTGCTTATTTTTCATCCGCCCCCGGTTCACGCTCAGTCGAAAGGAGGTCAATTTTATTTTCATTCGATGATCGTTCTATTTGTTTTTTGTTACAAATAGAATTTTGGTGCGTTTTCAAAAATCAAAATGCGCAACGAATGTTAGTATTTCTGCAATTCTGTTTTCGGTGGAATAGTTGATAACATCTGAAACATTTAGCTTCTTTTAATAAAGATTCTTTTCGTTGTTCCAATTTTAAATGACACAAATTTGCTTCGTGTTTTTTAGAGCAAAAGGGTGAAAGATTTTCAGTAATTGTATTTAATATGAATGCTGAAGGATTTTTTATTTTTCCTTGGTGAAAGTGTTCCGGAGAATTTTCTCTAAATTTATTTTCATGGGATTTAGTATTTTCAAAATTGATAGAAGTAACATCAATAGTTTTTTTCTCGCACTTCTGTTTCAAGTGTAATAAACAACAATAAATCATTTACACAAATATACTTTTTATCGTATTGTTTTCTGTGAAATTGTAATACGAGATCATTCGGTATTCATTTATAAATAATGGATAATAATAAGCAACCGTATTGATCTGACTTCACATCAAGCAATTCCATAATTTGTATTTGTATGGCTATCTGATCATATAATTTTCTCAAAGAATGTATGTCATTTGATCTTTGCACTGCTTCTAAATTTAATAATCTGTTAGAGTAAGCGGAAATCAAAACATCTCTTTTTCCAAAACGATCCTTTAATATATTTATTGTCGTTACATAATTTTCACTTGCTAATGGAAACCTATTAATAGCGGCAGCTGCTGAATCACAAATTAAAGATTTTAAAAAAGTGAATTTTTCTATTTCCTGAAGAGCTTCATTTTCGTGAATAACGACTTTAAACTGAGGCCAAAATTCTTGAAATTCGCAAATGTCGCCTGTAAATTTATTTAAAGAAATTCGCGGCAATTTCGTATTCGACTTTAATTGACTGTGTGATATGGAGGTCGCTTTTGGTTCATTCGTGTTAGTAGAATTTAAATTTATCGAATATCTACTGGCTCTTGATTTGCAAGTCAAAATAATTTCCGTATATTCTATCGAATTTTCTATTTCTGTTTCTAAATTATCGGTTTCAATTTCCGATTCAATTGACTCATCTAATTTTTCTAATGATAATTTATGTTCCAGTAATGCCGCTAAAGAATCCTCAACTATTTCCGGTTTGGAATCACCTTCTTTTTTAATTTCACTATCAATTGTTTTAATCAGTTTCGTTACTGTTGATCTAATTGATCCGCTTTTTGCTATGTTTCGGTTTAGAACTTCACTTTGATCCATCTTTATATTCACTCATTCAAAGAATTATGTCTCCCAATATATCTTAAATTTAAGAGAAATTTTAAATAATTTACCCGTTTAATGAAATGCCAATTAGTACAATTAGTAGCGTAGTTATCAATTTATATTCCCGGCCGATGCACCAGTGTGGCGACCGGTTCTGCTTCAGTGGATTTCTTAGTCAACTAACGCTATCTTAAAATAAATGAATTGGCACATACTTAGTGAAGTCCATTTTCTCACTTTCTTTTAATTGGAAGACACACATTTGCAGCTATAATACACTATATACATTTTTATTTACAGTAAAAGCGAAAACATGTTCTTAGAAAAACATTCTATCCACAATCACCCACTCGTACAGTACAGAGAGAACCCAGGTGGCCAGCAACCCAATGTAAACGATAGATATAGAGACACCGCCTTCCCTTTATCGCTCAATTGGCGTCAAATATATAATTCTCCACACTGCGCTTATGTCTCCACTTTGATAAATATAATTCTATGCATTAAAAAGGAACAATTTTGTATTAAGCCTATCATTGATTAAATATGCTTAGTAAAGGAACCAATTTAGCATTAAGCCTATCATCGAATAAATATGCTTAATAAAGGAGTCAATTTAGTATGAAGCCTATCTACGAATAAATAGGCTTAATACTAGATATGCTTAATATTTAAACTACCTATTGATAATAATTAATAATTTTTATCCCAACATTTAATGAAATATTTTTAGTAACTCACTAAATAACTTGTGAAATTATTTTTATATGCATGATATATAGTCTTTCGACAGAAGAAAAATACACAAGCTGATTAAAATGAAGCACTCGTTTTTAGTATATAGTTAAATTGAATGATGGATTAAAAGGTAGTAAACTCCTGGATTAGATTAAAACAATTCGTTCGATGTTATTAGTTTATCCTTTTCTCTCTTATGTGAAAATTTATTTATACAAACTCATGCCAGACTATTACATAAAATGCTCATAATTATTAATATTCGTTATACACAAATACAAGCCGTTTATAAGGAATTTTGTTTAAAACTTGAATAACTTGAAGCACTTATTCCTGCAAAAATATATCTTTAATATTTTTAATATTGTTCATTAGTATAAAAATTTAGTAAATCATCAATAAAAAAGGAAAATAAATCATATCAAATTGCATATTTGGAACATTTTTAAAATGTGTAATAATTAGAATTTCCGGAAGAATTTTTTTTAGTGTCACCTTTGATTAATTTTGAAGATTTAGACCAAACGCTTTGTGCAC
Source organism: Maratus speciosus (assembly GCA_963932465.1). Lineage (NCBI taxonomy): Eukaryota > Metazoa > Arthropoda > Arachnida > Araneae > Salticidae > Maratus > Maratus speciosus. Next base: position 164,094,325 of record OZ010795.1, on the reverse strand, counting down.
TGATGTTGTACAATATGATTTGAGGACTAAGAATGGAACACGCTGAAAGTCCAAAAGAGGAAATTTTTCAATAGAGCGAAACAAAGAAGGCGAAAGCATATCATTTGCCACGTTTGATGTAAAATTTCCGACTTGTTTGAACTATTACTACTAGAGTTAACACTTCAAGCGTTCTTCTATTTGTTAAGCTTTGCACTTAAGACATTTCTTTTTGTTAATAAAGAAAGAAAATATAGTTTTTGGCACTTTCAGCTTTTTCTATTCTTAATCCTCATTTATTTTTACAACAGCGGTATGAACAAACTTTAATAACTGTAATAATCCATAACTTCCAAATATTCCGTTTTTCAAATTCTACTATTTTACAGTGGCTATTTTTGCTTTGTTTTATGATATAAATTATTTTAATAAATAGGCAATTATTAACATTCGGAAGTAGTGGTACTAAAACAACCGGGAATGTTGGAAGTGATGATAATTTCTTATAAACCTATGTGTCAGCATTTGTTCGAAATTAGAAGAACAATATTTTTTGTTAAAATAGGTATTTAAATTTTTGTATTAGTTTCATAGTTTTTTCTGTTCTATTGTGTCAGATAAGAACATTTCCTATCATGATTTTCATTGTTAAAAAATTAAGATAAATCAAATTTAATGAAATTGATTAGTAAGCAAAAATACTTTAACTACCTTTTAAATCGCATCCATTCAGCCTATATTTTCATATTTTCTTATTTTCAGATTCAGATTTGCTTTGGGCATATTTTTTATTCAGGATTATTATAATAAAGAATGAAAAAGTTTTACGAAATTTAGACACTTGGTGTAATCTACCCTATTAAAATGCGAGCGTGTATTTATGTAACCTCTAAAACTCGAAAACCACAGGGCGCAGGGCTACGAAATTTGGCGAACGGGTTGCTAGTAGGGGGCCCACGAACGATTGTGGCAAAAAATTCGAAATTTTAAATAGATTTTTTTTTAATGTTTTTGAAGAATTTTTGCCTTTTTTTTATGTTCAACCCGCAATCGCGCGAGTTCTAACCATACATATTACGTACGCCATGCTGCAATACTAAGAAGCTGTAGCGGGTATTACAATAATTCTTTTACCTCACGTACAAATAATTAGAGTTATACATATTAGGTACGCCACGATTCAATACTCTAGTGAGTATTACGATAACTATTTTACCTCAAATGCAAATAGAGATTTAATTGCGCTTAATTATTACCTTTTTTTTTACAAAATAAAGAAAAACATTTTATCACAAACGTGAACAATGCTTTTTATTCTATTTATTCCCTTATTACAAAGATATTTTTTTATCGTCTGCAGCCATAGTAACATGATAAATTAAATTTCATTAAAAAAATGCACAGTAGTTAAAAATATTTTTCTAAATCGAATACTTATTTTTAATTTTGGTTTTAGAATTAAATCCATGAACTCCGTTCGTAGAACGGGTTAAACAGCTAGTATTTTTTATATAAAATGATAAGCGTGGCTTCAAATATGAGGAAAACATATTAAATTTGTAAATTACGTTTTTCATTATTCGACGTATCACAGTCGTCTTCATCGTCCCAGCATCCTGATCCTGCTCCAGAGAATACTACTTCTTCTGTTGGCTCAACAGGATCTGGCGTCGTTGGTTTCTGAAAATTTTGAGGAAATTGTCAGTATCATAATATTAGCAACTGTAGACAGTTTTATACATATTAAATATAAATAATGATAGTTTATGAAATACATATACTAAGAGAATATATATTGTAGACCAATGCTTATAATATAATACATCGTATACCGCATAATATTACAATATGGAAAATCAAAGAAAAGAAATTTAAGAAAAATACAATGTTAGAACTTTGAAATTTTTACAATTAAACAAAAATTGCGATTTATAAAGGAAATGTGTTTTTGTAATATATTATCAGTTAACGCATATTTAGAATCATTGCAAAGAAATATTTTTAGTACGTATTTTACATTTTTGTGCTTTTATCGGTTTCATTGGTGAATCGCAACGATATAACTTGAGACTGGTCATTATTTAAATTTGGATTTGTAAGAATGTAATTACTAAATTTTTGACAAAAAAGGCATGAATAAATAAACCCCCTTTGAGCGCTTTAATATGCAAAAAAAAATGTTTTTCCATACTCATATAATATTTGTATGTATCGTAGCAGAGTCCTATAGTAATTTTAATAGGTTTCACGTGATGAAGAAAACTATGAATAGTTTAACGCGAGAATTATTATTTTCAGAAAGCATTTTTACTTTTCACATCAAACGTAATATATACGATAAATGCGTCTTGTCTTAACACAATTCTATACGGATTTATTCATATAATTAATTAAGGTGACAATCACAACTAGAACGTAATGCCCACTCATGGTAATCTGACCGTTTAACTAGAAGAAATTCGCTATACTACGGGAAATGGAAATACATAAGAGGGGTACACTGTGTTAAAAGTGCATTATTTTATTAAAAAATGGAATCTGCTAGGTTCCAGTTGGGAATATTATCTTAATAAAGGAATAAATTCAATTAAATTTGTGTTACACATCGACCAAGTTATCGTACACGTATTATTATAGAAACAACTTTTCATTAAAAACTTTTTTTTTTTCAAAATGATTGCCTGCCAGCTACTTTCACTTCTAGTAGCATCCCGAACTCCTGAAATTCATATGCTTTCATGTCAAGACGTGAATATACTTTCCTGTCATATTCACGGAATCATTTTTAATCGTAAATGCATAAAATTTAAAACTGTGTTTTCTGTAGAAAGAAATCAAACGGTGTTTCTTAATTTTCTATAAAAGGAAAGGATCTTCCATAAAATTATTTCTAAATTGATTTTTTATTCCAATTTTTGGGACACGTGGGGAGATGTTTATTTTGAAGCAATGGATTATAGTTCAACGGGCTCTACTAAAAAAGATAAAGATAAAAAATTACATTACTAGATTTTTAGGCATTTAAATATTCTTGGAAGGAAATTACATACATTTATGTGTAAACGTCAGTTCGTGGATTTCTTAGAAAACTTCGCATTATTGAGCGTAGAAATAATTAGCAACAGGTTTAAGTGCTATCAGTTATTGTTCATTTATCGAATTTCAATACAAAAACTCCTTGAAATAGCGAAGGAACATTATCAAAATTTTCTATTAACCTTTAAAGACACGTATGACGTTCTAAGTGTGTGTAAAACTAGCTTCAAATTTTAAAATAATTGTCATATTAACATCTGTTCTTCATATACCCTCTTCCCAAAGACGAATAAATGTTGAAAAATGCTTAAAATGGAAATTCGCTATTCTGTGCGCAACCTTTAATATATATATTATTTTTTTGGTAAGTCCGTAATATTCCATACCGCTGGCATATGAAATAAGTCGCCTGTTTAATTGCGTTTTGTCTTAATTAAACTTTTATTTTTATAAATGTGATCTTAATTACGTTTATACTATTACCAGACATTATGCACTATTCTTCATTAGCATCAAAAGTTGATATATAGGCTTTAAAATGTAAAAAGCTCATGGAACACGTCGCACTTGTCTTTATACTATCACAAAAGGTCATTTTTATATTAATTCTTAATTTAATTAGTGATTTCTTTTAATTTCATGTTTATTGTTTTTATGTTACTACAAGGTTTCTACAAGTCAGTGAATTTCCCTGACTTCAGATCATAAAAATGCTAGTATTTGCTTCAAAAAAAAAAAAAAAAAAACTTGCCTTATGTAATCTCGTGATTAGATAGGGAGAGTTTTACTCTAAGAAAATACAATTATTTTCTCTGAAATAGTAGAGCCCTGTGCTACTGGACGTTCCTCTAAACATTTATATCATTAAACGTTGTTATTTATGCATTAAAAACTGCTGTAGACTACATTACGCTGCTTCTATCTTTATGTTATTATAAAGGATCCGCGTCTTTAACTATTTTTATTTCAGCGTAGCACGCCTGTAACATATCCAAAAATCAATGTTACTTATATAGTGGTCTTAAGTACGATTTTGTTATTGCTACGACCGCTCTAAATATCAGTTAATATAAAATGTTTATAGAATTCGCAATAGTCGGTGATTCTGAGTTTATGTTTTCATGCCAAAATTTTAATTATCATTTCAGCAGTTTTGCATCATCATTGCTAAAAGGATTTTTGTAAAAATAAAAAGTCTAGATCAGCCGAAAAATAGATTTTTGAGAAAGATAAATCCGTAGGCTTCACAATTTTGTATTAGAAAATTGACAACATTTATGAAAAATGGGTAATTTTCTATTAATTGCAGATTTATAAAAGTACCCTTTTGTCAATATATATATATATATATATATATATATATATATATATATAATTATCTAACTTTTTTACAAGCTTAAAATGATAAATTCTAACATTCTGTATAAATATTTTTAAAATCTGTGTTGGTGAGTCACAAAAGTTTAAATCCTTTATCTACTGACGGCACTTTTAAGTACTATTAATACAACTTTTTATAAAATTCATTTAATGCATCGATTACTAGTAATACAGTTTAGAATGAGTTATAGATGCATTACTTTTTCTTGTTCCAAAAGTATTATTGGTTACACAAAACAAAAATATTTTTTAAATGATGATTTCTTTTGTCCTTGCAGCTTTTCAGCTTTCTCGGTGTTGGGGGCTGAGGGAAATTTTCGTTCGGAAATATTTCTATATTTCTATTGTAAGAACATTATATTTGTACATTACTTAATTTCGCAAAATACCAAGAAAAATATTTAAAAAAAAATGAGTGGGGGTTATAAATGTGGCAGAAGATCTCTATAAATTCAAATTGAATTAATCTTTCTAAATCCTTCAAACCTTGTAAAATCCTTCTAAAATTTATTAAATGATTAGTTAAACTTTCTAATGTAGTTTGAAAAATTCACAAATATGCTTTAGAAGATAAATTTTTCATGAATTCATAATTCAGTACATAAAGGGTTAAAGGTGAATAACAAATTGAATTTCATTTTTAACAATACTAAAATTATGAATTACTTCTTCACTGTCTGCCGTTGCTGCCACAGTCTGACCTCCAGGAGGTATAGTGATAAGCAGTTCAACATTTCCCTGGACGCTCACTCTAGGGTCATCTTCAGCTGCCATATCGAGAATTCTGTTTCCACCAAACACTAGACCTGAGATAACACCCTGGAATGGACGCTCGATCCTATTCTTTATTGGATTGAACTTGCCTCCCACCTGGATTTTAGAGTGGCTGTTGAAGATCGTGTGTTGTCGACCTAGAAAAGAGAAAGTTATTTAGTAAAAGTACCTAAGTCACACAATTTTTCCCCACCGTTGGCAGTTTGTAGGAACTCTTGATATTGGAAATAATGTTGATATTGGAAATAAAAGGGTTGGGAAATGGTTGATAAATGTTAGATGTTGAGATCTTCCTAATTTAGAGAGTATCTGAATAAGTTTCTGAGTAGCAGACCATCGGAGCACAGTTGGGCGTTTGTTGGGAAATGGTTAGTTCACTAACGGTACTGCAATTTGGAGATTTCTTACGATGTGCCAACGTGTAAAAAAAAAAAAAAAAAGAAATCTTAGCAAACATTAGCCTGAACATCCTGGTAGTTCGTATTTGAGTTGTTGATTTTCCATCAATCCAAAAGTTTAACTGCGTTTATTAAGCTGGAAATTCTGAAGCATAATTTTTCAGGTCGACAACGTTAAAATGGAAAAAAATCACAAATTTAATTTCGCTACAGTAATAATAATGTCTAACTAGTTTTATTCTTAAAAATAAATAGCAAGATAATGATTTTCAATGCTTATAACTAGATAATATGCTAACTAGCGCCAAATGTAGTTACGATTAAACCTCATAAAAAGGTGTACAATTAGGGCTTGAAAATGTGAAAAATATACGTATTGACAAAAATTGTAAATCCAATTATGATGGCTAAACACAAAAACATGACCCTAACAATGTCCCTAAAATGATAACTGGCAATGCGTTTCCGTTAATTCAATTCTGCTAATTGAAAATTGTTACATGAAATATTGACTAACATTGTAATTAATTTATTTATTTTTACTTTAAATTTATGATTGTTGAAATTATCGGTAAAAAATAAATAAATAAAGATGACTCGTACAAAATTAATGACACTGAAATAGATTCAGCGATTCACAACTGAATAAAAACTTAGGAAGGGAGATTTAGCAGGTGCTATTGCAAACTTTATGCCGGAAAACTGAAAACATTCTTTTTATTTTACATAAATTTTGTATCTGAAGAGGTCAGGTAACTTTTGAACCAATAAAGTACATGGAAAAGTGACTTCTGTAAGAATTGCGGTCACTCTTTAACTAATTAACTTTTTATTATAAAATTCAAAAAACATTTTAGGAGCGATTTTTTTTATCAATTAAAGTTGTTGGAAAAGGTATACACATATATATATATTTTTTTTTTTTTCATTTTTTTTTTTTTTTAAAGATAATACAATTTTTACGAAAGAGTTATTCTTGGATGCATTACGCACATGATTTTTCCCATTTGAACGGCTGAAACAAGCCAAGATTTTTTTAATGAATACATACATAATGTGTTTTCAAAATGACCTACAATAAAAAAAAAAATAAATAAATAAAACTTGCAGATCCAGAGAATTATTTTTTTAAGTAATTCGAAATATCTAGATTTTTTAATAGAAAAGTAGTCGTGAATTCTAAACTTCTTACTTGAGAAACATAATAATAGGTCATTTTGTACTTATGTACGTTTAATACATCCACCAAAAATTTCGTGAAATTCTAGGTAACCGTTTTTCAGAAATCGTGCGCGCAATGATCAAAATCGCTGTTTTGAGAAAATTGGCTTTAAAAATTGAATCACTCGTTGATCATATAGCAAAACCTAAAAATCTTTTAGACGTAACTTCTCTTCTAATGCGAATTTTTGTATGAGGTTTGCTTTTAAATGTTCCCAAGAAAGCATATTTAATTATAAGCTATTTTTTTAAAAAATCGATTTTTGGACGCTTCAAAGGTTACCTTACCCCTTAATTTTATGCGGCTGCTTTTGTACTTTGACCTGAAGGATGCCAATGTGTATGGGTATTTTAATGGTTGAAAATATCCTAATATTGACGGTATCTAGAGTAAGTGCGTCCGATCATCCAAATTATATCGCACAGAACACGATAAATACTTGTGACGGGAGTCAAATAAATGCAGCTGGGCTTAGATGTTATGTCAGGCTAGCTCAGTTTCAATTCACTCAGAAATTTCACATAATTTCAAAATATCACATTCTCGGGGTAGCTTTTTATTAAATATTTTTTATTTAATCTTGATAAGACGGCACATCACAAGTAGAACGGCACATAACACATAGACACAAAATAAAAAGCGCGATTAACTTTCTACATGTTAGCACAACTCAAAACAGAACACAACTCCAACGAACTCACAGCATATCTCATTCGGCAAAGCTCACGGAAAACGGTCACGTGACTGCCGGTAGAGTCTATTTGTTTTATAACGGGTGGCGCGCGTTACATCCTCCCCCTCTGTTTCCGATTTACGTCTCGGAGAGGAAACAGGATGCTTTCTGGGTCTTCCTCTTTTCCTTAAGGGTGCAACTGGAATAGTTTCAGTTTCTTGAAATGGTGACAAAGCGGAAACATGGTAAGACCCAATTCGCTCAGTAGGATTGTCCAGACTAGCAATGTCATATGTCACTAGTGACTTTTGAGTCAAAACTATGTATGGCCCATCTCTCTTAGGCATAAATTTGGCTGTTTTATTTTTACTTGCTTTGCTCACAGGATGTAGGTTAACCCATACTTTATCACCAGGTGCGAAATACACTCGTCTACGATTTTTATCGTAATATTTCTTCCGCTGATCTTGTTTCATTTCAACACGCTCTTTCACACTTTTTGAAATATTTGCAAGACGTTTAAGATATGGGGTTATTTCCGGAACAAAATTGTCATTTTCCACAACAGCTCTAAAATCGTTCACCACATCATCGATTGTTCTTAATTCTCGACCAAATTGCAGATAGGCGGCAGTTTGGCCAGTTGTATCAGATTTGGCAGAGTTCATAGCAAATCTAATAAAAGGAAGTTTATCAATCCAGGAAGTGTGTTCATCCCCAACAAGGATTGCTATTCGAGGTTTCAAGTCTCTATTTTTGCGTTCTACTGGATTGGCCTGGGGATGGTACAAAGGTGTCAACGATTGGTCTATTCCAAGAATGTAACAAACTTGTTGTAGAACAGCGCTCACAAACTGAGGGCCGTTATCACTTATGAGTCTTCTTGGGATACCATAACGAAGGAAGATCTCTTCAATCAGGGTAGTCGCACATTCTTGTGCAGTAGCAGTTGTTAAGGCAAATAGTTCGACCCATTTAGTGGCACAATCTTCTACTATAAAAATCCATCGATGCCCATCTTTACTAGGAGGCAATGGTCCAAAGAGATCAATGCTGAGGGTCTCAAACCGCTGAGCATAAGCAGGTGTTCGTAATAAACCAGCTGGTTTCTGATTTGTTGCTTTATAACGAGCGCACTCTGGGCACTTCTTCACATATTCAGAAATGTATGCTCTCATGCCTGTCCAATAATATCTTTTAGCAATTCTCTGATAAGTTCCTGCTTCACCATAATGTCCGGCTGAGGGGTCGTCATGATGAAGTTTCAAAATATTTTGTCTTTCTTGTACTGGAACGACCAGTTGCGCTTCTTCGGCATCTGATTCGGGAGCATACCTATAAAGCACACCTTGATTCATCAGGAATCCTCTATCAGTCCAATTGGCGAAATCTTCGCTTTTCTGTTCATCTTCAAAAGAATCTATGATCTTTTTAAGGTTTTCATCTTGCAACTGTGCTTCTCTGATATCTTTTGGACTTCTTGTTGGCATGTCTATGCTGACAAAATTGCATGTCTCACAGAAAGCAGATTGATGATTACAGACAGGGCGTGACAGCATGTCAGCCACAACATTTGATTTTCCAGGTTCATATTCTATTTTCTTCTTAAGAATTTCTTTCTTAGCAGGAGTCATCCGATTAGGTGGTGCAGCAACAGGAGCACTATCACCTGTATTCATACTATGCTCCACAAACGGGGTTGTCTCTCCCCCTGGTTGAAAACATTTTTCATACCTTTTTAGAACATCATTAATTTTGTTCCTTTCATCGGAATTTAGATTTTTGCCTTCATCTTTACGTAAAGCGTACGGACTGACTTCGACCGCACCAGCTGACGTATTATTTTCTTCTTTGTATTCATCTACAAAACAAAACTTTTCCTGAGGTTTATCTCTGAAATTCCATGTTTTGTTGGCAGTATCTAACACTATGTTAGCATTATGTAAGAAATCCATACCTAAAAGAGTTCTATTACCCTTGGCATCTGGTAATACAATGAACTCAGTTTCGAAGACTCGGCCTTCAATCTCTACGGGCACAGTGGCAGACAAAGTGTCTCTAACCACCGTAATTCCATCAGCTAACGTTACTTCATAAGTATGAGGGTTCAATGCAACACCAGTTTTTAAAAATAATTTATACATACGTTCTCCTGCAATAGAACGATTCGCTCCCGTATCTGCACAAACTAACACCTTCTTATTGCAGATCGTGATAGGCACATTTGGAGCTGAAACTGCTGATGTATTTAAACTATATAGCTCAAGACGATGTGCTTGAACAGTTTGTTTTTTAACCGTAGGGGAACAATCTGGACATTTCTTCTTTATAAATCCCAATTTACCACAACCATAGCAAACAATATCGGATTCTATGCGTCGATTAGCAACCTTAGGGGAAGATCTGTCTTCTTTTGGAGGCTTACTCTGCTTCCAATTATTTTCTCGACGAGAAAACTCTTTCTTCTCTTGGGGTACAACCGGATCCCTTTTAGGAAACGTAGATCTTATAATATCATACGCATCTAATTTTTCGGCAAGGTCGACTGGCGAATTTAAATTTTCCCAATCATCTAACATATGTTGTTTGCATTCAACAGGCACGCGCCTTTTCATTTGATCAGCTATGATAAGATCCTGAAGAGCTTCAAAAGACGTTACAGTTAATTCTTTAAGCCAGTTTTCAAAATAAGCTCGAAGTTCGAAATAATAATCTCGCCAAGTTATTTCCTTGGTCTTGCGATGAGTAAAGAACAGCTGCCTAAACTTTTCGGCACTAATTTTAAACCTTTTTAGAAGTAAATCTTTAACATGTGAAAACTTTGAAGCGTTTTCTTCTGATTCACGAGCGATAAGCGTAGAGATAGAAGACGGTACAACACTGAGTAAATAAGAAACCCATAGATGCTCTGGTACCTTCGAGAGCTTTAATTGACGTTCCAGGAGCACCAAAAACAATGTTACATCATCAGTGTCTGGCCTGAATGTAGGCAACAGCTTTTGGATATCTATCTTACTCTCCGGGTGAGACATTACCCCTGCTGCACTACCACCTACCGCTCCACTGGAAGCACTTTGGCTCTGAGCCTGTAACTTGAGCTTCTCAAGCTCAAAATTCATCTCAAGCTTTTTTAACTCTAACTCTTCCGCTCTATGCTTTTCTTCTAATTCTAATTTGCGCTGTTCTAACTCAGCTGCTTTTTGTTTTTCCTCTAAATCCCGTCTGCGTTGTTCTTCCTCGCGAGTCGAAATTTGGTTTCTGACTAATGAATTTACAAAATCAACTTCGTACGAGGGGGAGGATTTAATTTTTTCACGCAATGTGACAACTGTCATAGAGGGTTGCACATCTAAATTCATTTCTAACGCAGCCTGATATAAATTCTCTTTGCGAGCTTTATTAAGTTCAGACATTTAAAACTTTAGCAAAACAACAAAACAAGTACCCCACAAATGCCGAAAATTCGTTTAAATTATTCCCCAAACGTGTGAGCTTTGCCGTTACAACTCATATAAACAAGACTTTAATAAAGCAAAACAGTAAGGTTTAACATTAGCAAAACTCTTGACTACAAAACAAAACAAACTTTAAATCCCTGCAGGTATAAATAAACTGGATTGTCATAACGCGACATTTAATCAAAACAATATTTTAACCAATATAAAGCCATTTACTGAATAGTTAACACTTTCAAACAATATTCTAAATAATATAAAAGACATAATTGAATAATTAAAATTTCAACCAATATTATTATTATATTACTAACGCTACTTAATATCGGTTTCATTCAATATCACTTTAAAAGAAAATAAAGTTTCTTTTATAAACAAATAATAAATACAAAAACTTACTCATTCCGTTTTGGAAATGAATCACATTCAAGGCTTTTTCATCAGTAAATCAGCAACTCAAAATTAAATACTTACGTTTAGCATTTAAATAATAACAAACACTTAAATAAAAATAGTAATCATTTCTCTTACGAAACCAATAAAAAAAAATAATAAAAATAAGCACATATCTTTATGAGAGTTGCGATAAAATTATGAATCATTTTAACAACTTCTAATTTGACTGACAACAGTTTATTTTCCTCTTTTAAAAAGAAAAGAAAAAAAAATCAACGAAAACGTAAATGAATAAATACTTCTTTCGCCTCCGCTCTCACTCACTCTCTTTTCTTTCTTTTTTTTTTTTATGAATCAAAATATTTTACTTAAAGCAAAGTAAAAATTAAAGACACATGAACAGAATCAAAGTAAAATTTCAGAATAATGGGTGAGGGAGGTGGGAAGGGGAAATATGCAATACAAACATGACAGGAAAATAATAGAATGAACCAAAATTTAATAATGTCAAAAATATTTAGAATTTTTAGAACATGAACAATGTTACGAAGTCAAAAATCTGAAGAATGCATTCTTTTTTAATAAAAATATTATGGATCCATTCTATTTAAAACGCTTACTTGGTAAAAATATTTTGTAGAACAAACAAATCTTGTAGAATAAAACTATAGGCACAAACACTGTAGGCACCGTTCTAAGAACAAATGAAGCGAGAGTCCCTTAAAGCACAAACATCCTAGAACTTTCTTTAGGACATTAACGAAATATTTTGTAGAACTTTAACTTGAGAAAATAAGAACAAAGATAACGAAACATTTCAGATTCAGAACATATTTCACGTGCACTCACGAAGACGACCGGTCGTGCCATTTTTTTTTTCTCTGCATGCTCGTAAAAACAACACTTTATGATTAAAAATATATCACTATATCACTTGACTTGGAGAATGATGAAATAATATTGCGAACACTTTTGAAAAATTTGGATATGAACATTTTTCTTCGAATTCGTGGCCCCACGTTGGGCGCCACTTGTCAGGCTAGCTCAGTTTCAATTCACTCAGAAATTTCACATAATTTCAAAATATCACATTCTCGGGGTAGCTTTTTATTAAATATTTTTTATTTAATCTTGATAAGACGGCACATCACAAGTAGAACGGCACATAACACATAGACACAAAATAAAAAGCGCGATTAACTTTCTACATGTTAGCACAACTCAAAACAGAACACAACTCCAACGAACTCACAGCATATCTCATTCGGCAAAGCTCACGGAAAACGGTCACGTGACTGCCGGTAGAGTCTATTTGTTTTATAACGGGTGGCGCGCGTTACAGTTATATATTCCCGCGGCCGCCATATTGGATTTCTTGGCGATTTTTTGTTGGTGTTTATCGATAAGGCAACACCGACGAGTGACGTGTTCTGGCAACCTCTTGAAGCCTAACATGCAAATAAATGGCTGCTTGGTTACATTTACTACTTGGCCGGAAAAGGGGTTTTCACGCCAAGAAAAAATACAAGATGGCGGCTGCGGGAATATATAACATCTGTTCCTGCAGCTGCTCAAAAATAAAAGAAAATCCCCATAATATTTTATCATGAAAAACACGCAGAGAAAAGCGAAAATAATCATTCCTTTGGGAATTATATCGATATTATAAAAACTTTGAAAATTTTATTTACGAGCACTTAATTTTAACATTAAATTTGATTCTTTAACATTAAATTTGAAGTACAATTTTGAACTTCAAGTGAGCAATTCATTTTTAATTGTTACAAAGAAGACTGCAATGTGTGTAGAGTTTATACAAAATCAAATTTAAACTTAATTCAAACATTTCGAAGCAATACCGGAAATTCTAAAAGTAGAACTTTTATTTTAATCAATCACGAATCCTTTGTCATTGATAAACAAAAATATTACAGATGTAATTTCTGCTATGAATGCATATTTTCGAAATTTTTAAAAAAGGCTCCAAACTGGCAAACTTGGTACATAACAGTATTTGTTTAACTTATGATTTAAGTACCATATGATAATAATAATATGGTTAAACCATATGGTTAAATCATAATAATGGTTTAAATACCATATGGTAATAACATGGTCTATGTTATTTATTTAACCATATGGTTAAACCATATGGTTAACAAAAAGTGTGGTTTAAATGCCATAAATATATAACAAATTACAACACCCTGTATTTATATACTTTTTTAATTGATAAAAGTATAAGAATTTAAAGGTAATTTGTAATTCTTTTTAAATAAATTATGGTTAAACTTATTTAAAAGGAAGTGAAGATTTTTTAAAACTTTTTTATTGAACATGAGTAATGTTTAGTTAAAATCATCCTTTGATTTTATTTAGATGCATTTTCCACCAGCAAAACTATTCCGGGATTTTTTGCTGAGTAATTAACTTTCTATAATTTTAATGTACACTATGTTTATATTTTAGCTCGATGTATAAACTTTTTTCTTGCATTATGTACCAAATCAGCCAAATTTCCGATGCAAGACTATATAGAATTTTAGTTACAGATAGTAAATCTCCTAATTCTTTTTTTAATTCCGCCTACAGCATTTTATCTCTTAACACTAAAAATATTTATTTAAGAATTTGGATGTCGTATGATGTATCATGATATCTTGTTGGTTCAATTAAAAACGTATTTAAAACTTCTGAATTATAAATGAGACTAGTCTATGTAATTTATTTTATTAACGATCACTTCAAACAAAGCGTTGAGGCAAAATGTTTGTAGTTTATATGAGTATTATAAAAAATGGTGACTGCATTATTCATAAAATGGTAAGTATTTTAAATATCTCATTGTATCACGACGATTTTAATCACATATTTTAAATTTGAAAATACATTATAGGTTATTTCTCTAATTTGGAAACGCATGATACTAAAATATTAAATAAAATTTTAAATGTTTTACAAAAATAATCTTATATAATGAAATAAGTGTAAAAGAGATTTGATAATCAATTAATCTCGTGCATTGTAGAAAAAAAAAAGAGAAATGTTCTGGACGAACTATGATAAGGGAAATCCATACTTGCAATGATATCTCTTTCTATTGCGCCGAATTTACTAGGATTAATATTTTTTTATCAGTTTTTCTATTGTTACCAAACCTCCATAAAACATTTTATGTTGAATAAACATACTCAACAGATAAATATAGTAATATGAATTGTGTTATCATCAAGATTAAAATTAACATTATATTATTATTATTCTATGTATAATTTCGATTACGCATTTGAAGATGTGTATTTGAGAATTGACTGAATATGAAGAATCAATATTTCATGTTGAGAAAACTGATTAATACACTCTAAAAATTCCTCAGAAGCGTTTCAGCTTTTTATTTACCTTTCTGTAATTTTATTTTAACGGGCATCAAAAGAAACATTTGTTTGAGAAATGCGTTTTTATATCTCGGAAATATTTTGGTTTCTAACAGTACGTTTCTTAAAACCGCGAATATTCTATGTAGCACAAATATATCGGCCAATATCAAAATTACTTATTGGCCGATATCAAAATGTAATATTGGCAAACTTCAAATGACCAACCCCCCATCCTAAAAAGATATTCCAGGAATATTATTTTTTGATATTTGACAATGTTGGCCAATATTTCCCAACATCTCTGAATATTAGTTTGTGACATCAAGTGATATCGTTTTCTGTCATTGCTGAATATCATTATTTGACATTGATCAATATATTTTTTTCTAATATTCCAGAATAACATTTTTAAATGTTAAATTATAACTCTTTAGAAATATCACTTTCTTTTTTGAACACTAACAACTCCGATTTGCAAATTTGGCGAACGTATACTTCTCACTAAGTTAGGAGAAATTTATGCTCAAAAATTTCTAGTCTTATTATGGAATAAATATAATAACCAGTTAAAAAATATATCGTGTATCCCCGAACTGGACAATTTGCAAGCAATTGCATTAAGAGAAAACTTAGAAATCGACTTTTAATTTAAGTAGTCAGAATTTTGACCCTTCTGTATTATCCATAAATTTGCTTACCAGTCGGTTGCTTGGTTCTTACGTTGTGATCATCTATTTGAATAGTTGAATTCGGACCCGACCTTGTAAATCGCACCACGTGGTACTGATGATCATTGACATTGACACTTAATTCTCCTATCGGATGGTCTTCTGTACCCATGTTGTAAACCATGAACACATTTCCATCGACCTGAAATAGTAAGAAATCACATATAGAAAAACTTAAAAAAATATTTGGACAATTATGAAATCATTAAACTCTGATGCTTTACTACAAATGCATTAACAAATTCAGACGATCCAACTAGGTCTTTCTAAGCTTTAAAAAATTGATGAATACTGTTCTTTTATTGAAAATTTTATTAGATTTGTCTTCATTTAATATATTTTAATTTTACCCACTAACAGCATCTAAAAGTATTTTTATTTGAAAAATTAATTATGTATTGAAATAAAGATTTCAAAATTATTAAAAGCGATACTTTCATATTAACTGCATCCCAGAAGTTAATAGCCGAAGATTTTGACAAACATTTCGCTAATTACATCTACTTTTTTCTGATTATTTAAATCTTTCTATCCGTACTTCGATTGCTTATTTGTTAAATTTGTGTTTTTTTTATACTTAATTTTAATTTTTTTGTATTTATTTATTTATGAAGTTTTAATTTCGTTATTCTATGTTAGCCGACTTTTCGTAATCGGATTGAGCATGACAGTGATAGATAAAAAAAAAAAATGTGCGTTATTTAAAAGCATAAAATATCTGTAAACTGAGATACAGTTTTTAAACAAATTGCATTTGAGAATTTTTTTTAACTGTTCGACGATACAGAAATTGAAATCGTGCGATGTTTAGAAGTAAAAATAGAAGTGCTTTAAAACAGTATTAATTGTTCCGGTCATTCGCACCGTAAGTATGACGTCAGAGTTATTGATATATATGTTTTTGGTTTATAATATAGATTCTCACTACTTATTACCAGAAAAATTTGCAAGTAATATTGACATTACTGAAAAAGGCTTTTCATTAAAACCTCCTTTTGCTTATATATCTAGCATAAAACTGTCTTAAATATTTCGCAATTTTCACTTTTTTTTTTTTTTTTTTTCATTTGGAATTTTTTTATAACGTTATTCTATTTTTATGAATTTACGTGTATGACATAAAAAATTAAGTCAATATAATATCTGCTATTATATATAACCTATACAATATCTGTTATTTTAAAGACAGCCTTCTGTGTATTTTATGTATGATAAATAGCTAGACAGTTTAAAATAAATGTTAAATCTAATTTTATTTTTTTCAAACAAAAATAAATTTTTGCAATGCAAAACAGTAATAGTGTAAACTGAACTTTAAATTGTGTCTAGCAATTTAACTAATAATGACCATTTAACTTATAAAATGGGCACGCAAGCATCAAAGAATTTCCTCTCGCACAAAGCGAAATTATTTAAAGGGTAATTTAATAGAATAACGGTGTTCGTCCATTTCAGGGAGCTTAAATATCATATTTTTTTTAAGGTAGTATTTACCTTATTTATTGAACAAAAGCATATGTTGAAAGATGATGATAATTACTTTACGAAAAATCTGGAATTTAATTTTCCTGAATCGCCTGCCCCTTATGAAAGCGGAAGTGTTATTCGCAGTTATCAAAATTTGGTTTTCATCATAAGAAAATGTACATCCAAAGTACTAATTTTCAAAAGTTGTTTTCTTATTATCTAATTATTATACAAAAGTAATTTTTAAAAATTTTATTGCATTTTAAAACCTTTTAAAATCTTCAAAACCATATTTTTAATATAATGTGATATTAACGGATTTCAACATTCTTAAGTTTAAATCAATTATTTTTAAGTATAAGGGTGAAACGTGTTAACCTATTTTGAAATACCTCAATAGGAGCATAATTAATTCATATATCAAGGAATATCACCTAAGATCTCTTTAAATTCCCTAACCCCTTGAAGATCGGTGGGACACATATGTCCCACTTAATTTTAATTTACAAATTGCATAATGGCACAATGCCACCAGAATTCGTAAATAAAATTTTGAATTTATAATGAACACAAAGAAAGTTTCTTACTTATTTCTAAATAAATTTGTTTCTAAAACCCGGTGTCATGCAATCCTTTCTATATTTTACCAACATAAGTATTTTGCCCCTGAAAGAGTGGAAGGTGTTCCAGAAGGGTGAAACGCATATGTCAACTATAGGTTGTGCATTGTTTATATTTTTTTAAGTATCAGAATATTCTCGTCGCAATCATTAGTTTGTCTAATCATAGAATTTTTCGACAAAATTTATGAAAAATAAAGCTAAATACGCTATAAGGAATTACATGTAATAAAAAAAAATATAATGTCATTAAATGACACCAAACTTCAAGGGATAAATCCTCTGTTCCATAAATCAATGCCAATAAAAATGCTAATAGACTTACTATTTCTAATTCCATGTAATCGTTGCTACTTCCACTATCAATTCGCACCAAGACAGCGTTGTCTGTTTGACTAATGAATCCCAAGGCAAGAAGGTCACTTTTTGTATCGGGTCTCTTGTCTGATGGATAACTAAAAGTTATCAGACCACCCTTTGCTCCAAATCTGTAGGAAATACTCTCTGCAAAATGAAAAGATATAGATATTTTACTTTTCGGTTTGTGCAATATGTGTAAGAAATTTTTGTATGTACCATAATACGAAAATCACTATCATTATTGAAATTTAGTTCAATGTAAATAATACAAATGCATACCAGCCGTCATTCGGGTTTTCTTTAATGTAATGGAACATATTTTGCACTTCAAATTTCATTTAATAAATGAATTCATTTAAGTAACACATAGGGAAATTTTTATTGTTTTTCTTGGTTATTTTTTCCTTTTTTTCTTTTTCTTTTTCCTTTCTGTTTTGCTTTGTTTAACATTTATTTAAAAATTCTTCCATAATTTTATATATATATACACATATAGGGATACATAGATATATATTATAAAATATGTAGAGAAATATATACATTTTTCTGCTTTTTTTTCACTTTTATATCTCTACTTTTACTACTAACAATACAAGAAATGCATAGCTATCATTGTAAAATCATTGAAAAGTGCCTTATCCTGGCCTTTTTCTCCTTAATATGACTCATTTTAACAATAGAACAATTTATACTTTTACTTTTTCGCCTTTTTTTTAATGTAACTGATTCATACATTTTTCTGGTGTAATTATATTCCTCATTTTGAATCATATCCTATAAGCTTTTCTATTTTTAATTATAATTATTTCCCTTATGTAGCTTACACTGAAGTTAGTCTTCTTCTCTATTATGTCTTCCTAAGTTTCAGAAATACAGATATTCGTACACTGTAAAAAAACCATTGTAGATTTGCCAGCACAAACTGCTGGCGTCCGAATTGCCAGTACATTGTGCTGTTAATTTTACAGATCTACTGTATATTGACTATAAAAACATGTAAAACATGTTTATATAGTCAAGAAACCAAAGAAAGCTACAACACATTCGACTGTGATCGAGTTTGAGCGCGAGATGAACAGTACTTTGTACTGTAAAAATGTCGTTTTTTTTTTTTTTTTTTTTTTCAGTGTATACAGGACGTAAAATTGTCGACATCTAGAAAGCCCAGGAAATACCTATACTATTAAAGAAATTTTCTGGGCTTATTTCATTTGAAAAACCCGGAAGATTGGCAGTTATACAAATGGTCTAAATTAACTGTGCTAAAATTTTCGCTTTTTATAGAAGAATATTAACTATTGAACATTAGCCTTTTTTTGCGTGTTTTTATTGTTAAAATTTCTGTGATTGCACTGAGTTTTGCATGAATATAATGAGGGAGACTGGTTATGAAATTTGAATGTTATATAATAAAGGTAGGGTGGAAAAAGTTCGGCTATTTGCGGAAGGAAACCTACTCTGATCAAGTGACAAAGCCGTATTTGGAAGCAAACCTACTTTGATCAAGTGACAAAGCGGTAGCTAGAAGCCTCGCATCCTATCTCTTTCGTTTGTTGCAGTTTTATACTTCTTAATAGCAGTAAATTAAATAGCAAAATTAAAAACAACTTTTATCATTGTTTCTCTTTACTTTAATTTTAACTAATAGACACATTCACGACCATCGACGACAATTCGCATATTTTGGTATGTGCAAGAGCATCTACGATCACTTTTTTTTCTATTTATATTTTCCATTGTTTCCGAAAAAATGCACATATAATTCGTATTTTTACTATGCATATGAATACATCGATTAGAGACAATATCATTATAATGTGTCCAATTCGGCATATGAAAATGCATAATGAAAATATTTTTATTAAATTACGTATCAAATTCGGAAAAACGCCCTTCAACGGAGATTAGTGATAAAAATATGAGAACATGTAGACGCTAAAGTGTTAATTATAAGTTAGAAAAATTAATTAAACTTACCATCTGAACACGTTGGTCCCGTGTAGGATGTCATATCACAATCACAAGTATAGCTATTCCACATTTGTACGCATATGCCTCTATTGGCACATGCAGATGTGCTACACTTTGTCACAGGACCTGAAATAAAAATTAAATATTAAAAATCACCGTTTTTACATTATATGCTGAAAATATATAATATTATATCTAAAGTACAACAAGTATAGACATGAAAACGAAACACTAATGTGCCTAGTGTTTCATTTGAGATGTTATAAACAATTAAACATAAGTATACTTAATTTTTAGAAAAATAAAATCCCTAAGTAAATATCATTACTGATAAATATTAATGAATTATTTTTTGTCGTGCAATCTTCGCTTACTTACGGATATTGATATCAATATACTGTTTATTATTTTTAATCTAATACTATTTTTACACTAATTAATTAATATTAACTTTAATAATACTAATTTATTATAATAATTTATTTTTGGATTCAGTAAATCAAAATCATTTAAATAATGAAACATTTTCGAGATGCTCAGGTTTATTATGAATGTATTGTAACTTATTAAATTTTTAAAAGACTGGGACCAATCAAATTATTGTAATTAATTTTTAAATATATTCTGTTTTTTTTTTCTTCAAGCAATCAATATTATATTATAAATCAGTATTCAAACAGCATTATTTAATTTTTTATCTCAGAAAAGCACGCAATTCAAATGCATTTCAACATACATATCATACATATCAGACAAGCAAGGGTGTATCTATATTATAAAGAACAAACGTATCTGCGCCTAACGCTGACGCCATTTTGCGAATGGCAACACTTCACGATGAAAATTCGGATTTCCAATTTTCGGTACTGCAAATTTTTAAACTTCTAAACATCGCCCATTTTCAATTTTTAAACCGTCCAAAAAATCTACTTTCAAATGCAATTTGTTTGAAAACTCTACCTTAATTGACAGATTTACTATAATTTATAAAACTATTTTCAAACACGATTTTTTAAATTTATCTCTATCGCGTGCCGGCTCCATTACGTCTTCTATATTATAAAGGACAAACGTATATATGCCTAACGCTGACGCCATTTTGCGAATGGCAGCAATTTACGTTCGAAAATAAATATCTTATAATACAAAATTAGCAAAATCACTGTAGCATGTTTCGCTTAAATTTTCAAAAATCTCAATTTAAGTGAAACCTCAATAAAGATGTGATTTTTTATCATCCTATGCCAATGGGTAGTAATCACGGTTTTAGGCTTTAAAAAAACAGTTCTTTGGGAAAACTTTGGAAAATTGCTCCATTTGAAAGCATTATGCTCTTGAAGAATTTCCTTTTTTTTATTCTACTACTGAAATGTATGCAATAGTTTTATAAACATAAGGAATATTTTTAAAATTTCAAATTAATTTTGTCTTAATTATCTAATCTATTAGAAATATAACGTTAAAATAAATTAGGTTATAGCCAATTACTATAAAAATGAGCGAAATTTCAAGTGTTTAAATTGAGGTTTGTTTATAAATTATGTAAATAAAACTTATTTTTACTTAATTATGCATTTACTTCGCTATTTCAATGTTAATATTTATTATTTAGAAAACGTTCATTTAAGTATTGCAAATTATGCTTTTATCTTTTCTTTACATTATTTAATAATGAAAGAATATGCTTTTGTTTTCATGAATACGTTATCTCACAAGTATCGCGTCAAAATTGCGTAACTAAGAGATAGCGAAAAAAACAATCGTGAATGTAGAGCGTAAACAAGTGATTAAGCCTCTATTATACCTACTGTTGCGTCACGAGAATACTGTGCATATATAACTATGAATCAAAATAAATATATCCTCAATATTTTAATTATTCTCAATATATTGCTTTAGAACCCGTCTGCTTGTCTGATGATAAGAACACTGTTTACATGTCTGGGAGAGCTGAATCCGAATTCCGATTCACGTCGATGCACGTAGTGTGTCTGGAACATTTTGAAACACGAGTCTTATAGACCGACTGCCGGCAGTACAGACAACCAGCTCATCGAGTTGGAGGCTGGAATTCTAGAATTAGCTAAACCTCGATTCTCATATTATAAGGCAATCGATCTGTCAAGTCATATCTTGGTGGAAAACACCTAAAAACCGATTTTAGTGGTCGACTCGTAGGTTTACCATTGCGTTTTCCTGCACCTAAAGGTATGAAAACATGGCCGTCTGGGAGCAGGAAAACACAATGGTAAACCTTTGAGTCAACCGGTAAAATCGGGTTTTTAGGTGTTTTCCCCCCAGATATGACTTGGCAGACCGATTGCGTTTTAATATGAGAATCGAGTTTTAGCTAATTCTCGAATTTCAGCCTCCTTGAATTTTGAAGATCAGAAAATTTTTTGGCAGCAGTATTATCTTATAGAAAAACTATTCTTAAAAGAAGGCGAAATTTTGAGCGTTTAACCTAGATTTCTTTTTCAATATAAAGATACTGGTAGTTTTCCTGGAGAAATAACGGTATCCGTACGAACCATGTCTCTGTGCTGCCGGCTTCCGGTCTATTATGTACCTCTGTTTGCAAAGGACAACTCTGCTACGTACTTTATGGCTGACCATTTTACTAGCTAAAAACATTTCATATATTACCAGGTTTTGAATCAACCTTTTAACAGTTCATGATTCTCATTACGCACAAAATAATGATAATGTGTAATCCATGTTATTTTTGCTGCTAGACTGACACCAAGATTTGTGTCAAATAAGTTCAAAAATCTTAACAATGTACAGGTCATATTCATAGCTTTAATTCTAACAGATGATAGTTGATTTTTTATGCAATTGTAATATCAAATAAAAATTCTGATTACAAAATAAAACTCAGGAAAATACAAATGTCAATAAATGAGCTATATTTAACTCTAATTAAAGTTTCCGTCAGTAAATAACATGTAAACGTAATTTAGAATTAGTATTTGATATATTTTTAAGAGAATTCCTTTTATTTAATTTTTTTCTAAATTCTCAAAACATTATTAATTTATCTCTCTTTTCTTATCACACTTAAGTCTGAAATAAAATATTTTGCATATAATTTCTCCGGATTTTTAAATACTTGTATATTCGTATTGAAAATTTAGCCTTATTCAAACGAATACTGAGATTAAATTAGGCATGATATTGAGTACAGAAATAATTGTATAAAAAATCTGGAGACTTAACAGCTGTGTATTTGCAATTGATATAAACATTTGTAAGACAATTATTTATTTATAAGTATATAATGCAATGCAATATCAACCATCATTTACTGGTTATTGTGTGGTTAAGGGGGCCGGGAAACTCTACCATGTTAAATTCACCAAATTTATCTACCTTTTTCTCAGAAAGGTTGAAAGATAGAGGTCTACATTTTTTAGAGTAGTTTGAATAACATACTTTACGTATTTTAATCGACCATTTTCTTTCTAAGCGAAACTGAAAATTAATTATTAATTATTTATTGAAAGCCATTTTTAAATTAGCATTTTTGGTAAGATTTCACTGCCTAAATAAATATGTCTCAACAAATCATTAAATTCACGTGTTAAAGTATATAATATAACATAATATTAGTATTAAAAAAATCCGAGTTCTTAAGTTTAATAGATATTTAAAAAAGGGAACACAAACATGAAAAATCCAAGTTTTGAGAAAAAGTCAATTACAGATTTTAATGTCCATTAAGCTGGGAAGCACTCATAGAGAGAATCAATAATTTCAACACTTCTTTTTTTATATATAAACATGTGTGACACATCGTTGGATTGATAAAAGTTTAAATTATTTAATGACATAAAAACTAAAAATCGATTGTTTTCCCTAAATTTCGCTTACCTGGTCCCCTTAATAAGTAACACTCCACAGTCACGAAATACTGTCTAGCGCTGAAGCGCGTGGATTTTATGGTATAATTTGTGTTTTTCAAGAGTACTTTATCTCTCATTAAAGTTTTTTTCAAGATTTTCAACAGAGTCGGTATGAATAACAGGAGGAAATATGAATGCTATAATTTAGAGTTTTAGAAACTTCATCAAAGGAAGATGTAGATAAAATTTAGGTTGTAATGTTGGAATTTATTATGCAACTCTAGTCATTTTTATCCATTTCGAAAAATGGTTATTGTCCTCTGTCAGGGTAGGAAATCAAAAACATATCTGAAGCGTTTTATTGGTTGAATCTGCATTTTATTCGTTTTCTGATTAGTCTATACAGTAATCTGTATTTTCCCTTTAATTTCAACAGAGATGTATACTTCTGTTGCCACTATGACAAACGAGTAATAAAAACTACAAAAAAATATTAATAACTCAGAAACAAATTGAGATACAGCTTTCAAACAAATTGCATTTAAAAGAACATTTTTTTCTCGATACGACGGTGTAAAAAGTAATATTATGGGATGTTTAGAAGTTTAACAATGAAATTTCATTTAAAATTGGTCCAGGAATATTAATGTTTAATCCATGGCGTACGTAATGAATGACCAACTCCGTAGAAGTTTAAAAATTTACAGTACCGAAAAATGTAATTCGTGGCGTACGTAATGTACGATCAACTCCGTGCGATTTTTTATGTCATAAATTTTAGCCTTTGAAAAAATTCATTTTCCAAATGGTCGTTGTAATTTGTTAAATTGCATTTTTTTATTTTTATTTTTTTATTTTTATCGTGAAATCATTTGCATAGCTTACCTGCACATCCAGGAGACACCAATGTACTAGGTACAACAGCGTCTCTAATAGGATCCACAGTCTCTCCGTTTAAATCCAGAGACGCCAAACATCCTTCAAATCCATACCGAGATTGCACAAGCTTTGGTAAAGTTGCGTAGGAAGCTCTTCTAACTCCACCTAAATACAGCAATCCATCTAAATCCAAATGAACATTCGAACCTGTGCTGCCAACAGTTGCAATCATATCATCTACCATCAACGTATGCTGCTTAACTGATGGACGACCTGTAAAATGCGTAAAACATTTAACACAATATTTCACACATAGTGGTGTAGAACTTTTCCTGAAACATGTAGACCAGAGGTTCCCAAACTGTGGTCCGCGGAGCCCTAGGAGCTCCGCGTACTCTTTCCAGGGGCTCCGCCGGACTTAAGGAAAATAAAGAAAATTTGAACGAAACAAACAGATTTAAAGAAAGGATTTTTTTTTTTTCAAAAATGCGAACAATTTTTTTTGTTACAGAAATATTTATACATTGATATCTTCATGTGGAGCATTTATTTCGTGATACCAAATGAAAATGTTTATTCAGAACCAGATTTTTTTCATAAAATAAATAAAATATAAAACAAACAGAAAATAAAAGTGTTAAACAGCTTTAAATAAAAATTCTGGTCTAATA
The DNA here is from genome assembly GCA_963932465.1 of Maratus speciosus. Lineage (NCBI taxonomy): Eukaryota > Metazoa > Arthropoda > Arachnida > Araneae > Salticidae > Maratus > Maratus speciosus. The sequence goes on along the minus strand of OZ010795.1, from coordinate 164,069,094 downwards.
TACTTTTTTTTTAAACCTTGAGTATCTTAAACTTGAGTATTCCACCTGTATTGATGGAAATTGAATATAAATTAAGTATTGCGATATAAGCTTTAAAATATAATTTTATTTCTTGGACAATGCACAATTGTTTAGATTACTACTCCTTCCTGTGCTCGGTAGTAATACACCAGAAAACATTACCTTGTAACATAGAGTAAGTAGGTTACAGGGGCTCCGTCATAGGAATTTATTCAAAAAAGGGCTCCGCGAGTCAAAAAGTTTGGGAACCACTGATGTAGACTATTGCTGTGTGCAATTCCATATCTAAGGGATCAATATGTTATATATATCTTACTTCGAAGTTGGTTCAATAATTATTGTGCTGAGTGTGTATAAAATATTTCTACTGCGATGGTTGTTGTGGAATATTGAAGCCTAATGTCTTAGATGCCTATGTGCTCAATTTCAGAACCGTAGCTGCTATATTAGCATTTTTTTTTTGTTTTAAGTGCGAGAGGTGGCACATAGCTTGAAAAGGAGGGGAGTGACTGGTTTGGAGCTTATGGGGACAGACCTGAAGCAGTTCTGTGATAGATTTATTACAGTGGATCAGACGTGGCTACATCTATTACTATGATCCTGAGTCCAAACGACAGCAGCCATGTCTCATTCACTATCATCCCCCTCCCCCTCCTAAAACCCCTTTCAAGCTAGGTGCGACATCTAACACCAGAAACGAAAAAAAATGTTAATACAGCAGCTGTAGTTCTGAAATTGAGCATACAGGCATAACAGATATAAGGCTTCAATATTCAACATCAACCATCGCAGTACCAATATTTTATACACACTCGGAACAATAATATTGAACCACCCTCGAAAATTTTATTTGATACAAAGGATGTTCCCATCCAGTTACTAAATGAGAAAAACTATTTGGATAGCGAAAGCATTCAGAATACTTACCGATTGTGACCGCATGCCAATGGTTATCATTCAACGTTGTCCTGGTGTTCGATCTCACTTTTCGTGGACCGTCACCAAGATTAAAGATGTAGTGCAAATGACCGTCTACTAGTTCAATGGCGATAAAATCCTGACCTTTTCCTCCGTTGAAAAGAATCAGCCCGTTCGGCTCTAGTGTCTTGAACTGAAAATAAAGATTCATCGATGAATACGCCTTCAGCTGTGACAGACCGATGAAAGTGAATTTGGACTTGAATGTTACAGGATGATGAACGATTTCGTCTTTTTTCCCAAATTTAGCCGTCACCTGGAACAAAAAGTATAGTGTTGGAAAGAACATTTTTGAAATTCAAGAATGCATTAAGGCTGTTCTCAACTGCTCTGCTCAAGAAGCGCAAAACGTCTTGACACATTTACAAATTCATTTCTTAACAGAAAGGTATAAAATTGGAACGTCTGACCAATGAACGCGATTTGGAATCGAACTGTGTTTTCCATTTTTTTGATAAATAAATTACCTATTGAGTTCTAAGCCATTTTGATCACGTTACAGAGACGTTTTTCTCCCTTCGCTGACTAGTTTTTCTGCTTTCTTCGGGAAGTTCTGTTAAAATCGCAAAATTTGATACTAATTTTTTAAAGATCTATTGCGTTTGCAAAAAAAACAACAACAACAAAAAAAACCCAGCTCGGTTGCATAGTTTCTGAACAAGGACATCTACTAGTTTCATTCATTTCCGACCAAAAATAAATTTATACTTATGTCATAAAGTTGCTCTTTTGGATTTGAGAGCAGCCTTAAGTATTTATCTGTTTTGTACATGGCTATCTGTACTTAATGTACACTATAGAAGATTGTAGATGTGTTTTCTGGAAAAGAAGAAACGTATACAAACATTCAGGAAATTATTTTAGTTATTTACGAATGTGAAAATTTATACTTAACCAATAAATTTATTAAAATACTAGCAGACTATGGCCGCTGCGCTGGTCAATTTTTCCAAATGAACATTGGTGAATTTGATCTTTCATTTTAAACAATATGGACCTTCAGCTGGACCTTACTCATTGCTGAAAACGATGCGAACGCCATTGTGATATAATATTACCTTAAGCGTTGGACAAAATTTAGCTATTAAGAAGTAATTCTTTTAGTTGTTAACTAACAACGCACTTTTGGTAGGGTAATGAGACCGTTATGACAACAGGAATTAATAGCTCTATAACTAATCAACATATAATGAAATGTTATATACTAACACCATTCCTGAAAACGCATGTAACAGTGTCACTTGTATCAAAATACGTTCTGTAGATTTTTTTAAAAAAGACTAAACTCTTTCATAATCAGGTTCACTTAATTTTTTAATTTTTTTTTCTCTACGACTAAGTAGCGTTGAACAATATGTATACAATAAAACCTTTCCAAAATTATTACCTAACCACTTGGGCACAGATGTCATACACGCCCCCATATAGGCGCGATTTTTTTCTGACGCCAATGTCAGAAACATTGCAATACGCAACAATACTTAACTGACGCCACAGTGTCGTTATTTTGCTTGATATGGTAACCTGGAAGTTGTTGTTAATGCTATTTATGTTTTCGCCAAATTACCATCGGTAAAAAATCTCGCCAATATGGGACGTATATGACATCTGTACCACCATTTGTGGTATATCCTATCAAAGTATTATAAACAATCGGAATGAAATGCAAATTTCCGTTTTAAATATGTAGTAGATGATGATGATGCGGTTTTGTGTAATAGAATTCATCGTGAAATTTTCGCTTCAAACATAAACAATGCTTTCAACATTATAACTAATACACCAATATGTGAAGTATCCGATTACGGAAGGTTAACTTGGATTCCTATGAGCCCAAAGAAAAGTGAATATGTGGCTTTTGTGATACTTTTATGTTAACCGGGCGCAGGTCATAAATCAACAAAGATTGTTTTCATACCATATTCTTATATTTATTATTTTCATTTAAGATACAAACCTTTCACTCATTTCATTTAAAATGCATGCTTTACACTAATTTCATTTAAAAAACTGAAAAGACGAACAATAACAGGAAATAATTCCATAATTAAAAACAAAGAATTATTTTTAATTTTAATTTACATACGAAAAATGTAACTACTGCTACTGGCAATTTTAAAAATGCTATTGGCGAGATCTGCGCACGGCTGTTATAAATGTACCCATTTTTTCTTCTTATCGAGGAGCAAATTATAAATCGCCAAATATTTTCCCAATTCCAATTTCTTTCATTGAAAATAATTTTTAAGTCGTTACAAACATTGCTTTCATATTTAAATATTTTCGTTGGTACTACTTAGTTATCCCGTCGACCAATTTCGCCAAATTATACAAATTGACATAATATTTATTTTAAATAACGAAAGAACAAATAAATTATTATAACATTAATAAAAATACAAATAAAATGTCGAAATAAATTCACTTTGTGACGTAAACACGTGTAACTTGCTTAAAGTCAGGTGAATTTGATATTTACGATCAACCATTATTGCCATTTAATCTTATAGTTTGGCGATAGATTTTTGGTCGACGGAAAATCTAAGCAGTACCTTTTCGTTCTATAACGCTAATTTCTTATTAAAATTGTTCCTTTTATTTTACATAAAATCACTATTTTTCTTCTTTTGGTACTACTTAGTTATCCCGCCGACCAAAAATCTATCGCCAAATTATAAGATTAAATGCCAATAACAGTTGATCGTAAATGCCACATTCTCTTGACTTCAAGGAAGTTACACGTGCTTACGTCATCAAGTTATTTTTATTTCGACAATTTATTTGTATTTTTATTAATGTTATACTAATTTATTTGTTCTTTCATTATTAAAATACAACTTATGTCAATTAATGTAATTTGGCGAGTGGTTTGGCGATTTATATAATTTGGCGAAATTGGTCAACGGGATAACTAAGTAGTACCACTTTTTTTCATTAAGATGTTCGTATTTTTTTTCTCAAACTCATTGAGCCGTTTTTATTCTATATCCAAAAGAGTTAATTTGAATTTTTTTCGTTGCTAGAGTAACGGATGTAATGTTAGATATTTTGAGGTTTAGACACCAAAAACACCGCCAAATTAGAAAAATATGAAAAATGTCATGAACTGTTGGACTTATAAGAATTTACTTGGCACCAATCGATTCAGCATACAAAAATACATTAAATTATGCTATCATCTGACGCATAATTATAATATCCGACTTTTAAGGAATTTTTTCCCTCTCCTTGCAAAAACGCCGTTAGGGGTGCTACTTTAGAAAATCCATTCTAAGCGATACTATATAGATATGCCATTTGGCGGTGACTCGATGATCGAAAATTAGTCCAATATCATTTGAAATATTACATAACAGAGGAGAAATCACGATGAAAGACGAAGAAGAAATGACGAATTACAGAAGACTTGTAATTTTTTTTCAAAATGTTGAATTTTTCGATAATAATAACGCATGATTGTATAAATTTCCTTAAAAACTATCTTTATTTCCTAGATTTCGAAGGTGTGAATTTTCCTATAAATGATATTGGCGATATGACTTAAGAAAAAATAAAATAAACAATAGATATCATTTGCTTAAAAAAAATGAATAATATTCATTGATCTGAGTTCGAGTTTATAAATATCACATGCTTTCGGAATTACGGTGAAAAACATTTTAAAAAATATGAAATTATTTTACAATATGTATGTGTGGCAGAAATTCACACTAAAATTTTAGTATTTGATTCCATTTTTAAAACATTAACTGATATCCATATAAGCTACAATTGAATATAAAAATGTACTCAAAAAAGATCTCGTTCACTTGAAAAAACACCATTTATGAGAATATGACATGTGACTCTCAAGCTAGTGTCAAGACTCTCACATGTGACTCTCAACCTAGTGTCACACTTACACATTTTTGACTTAAAATCACATTGTTTGGCGACAAAAGTAAAATAAAAAATCGTAAAGAAATAAATAATAATTACACATGTGACTCTCAATTACATTTGCTTGTTTCTTCTATAAGTTACGTGATGGGGCAATTAGATAAAAAGAAAAAGAAAAGAACAAAAGGAAAAAAAAAGTCATTAAAAATTCATCTAATCAAATTTTCAAATTCATTTCTATAATCTAACGCAAGCGATAATGAGCCAAATATTGCGTATCAATTGTAATCTTTCTCATTAAATTAATTTTTAAGCATTACAAATATTTCTTTCAGGTTTAAATTAAATTACAAATATTTGTTTTAGCTTTAAATTAAATATATTCGTTTTTTAACATAATCCCTCATTTAAATGGATTTTTCTTTCTTTTTTTACAATTAAATATCAGTATTTTTTTTTTCATTTATTTTCTAACGGATACAGGGATTTCAATTCATTTGTCGCCAAAAAATAACCTCTGGCAACCTTTTCGTTCAAAATAACAATAAAATGCGAAATTTATTACCAAAAATCATAGTTATCCCTGTATATTTTACTCATAAACCACCACGTGAATATTCTCTATCGAATGACACTATTTGTAAAAAAATCCACCGGGTAGTTTTTGAAAACATTCGGGCGGAACTTTTAGATCTTACTGCTTTATAATATATATGATATGATGATGAGAACGTTTTTTTTTTTCCTTGACATGCTTCAGAAGGGTTAACGTGTTTCAGAAATGTTTATGTATACCTCGCAAATGTATTGTTTTCGGATGTTTCCAATGAATCTTTTTGCAAATAACCAGATGATCACCAGATGATGCAATGTTTTTCAAAATCGTGGACAACTACGGGGATACATCAAGTCTTCGTAAACAATTTTCTTATTATCAGGAAAACGTTACGCATTTTTGCTTAGTGTTAAAAGATTATCTAAATGAAATTTGAATAACTGTGCATTAGGTTCGTTATCGGAAATTGTTCATTTTTTTTTTTTCAAATACAAATCGGCGAAAAGAAAACAATAATAGTCATATATTACCTTAAAGTTGGTCATTTGTCCACTGCGAGCCATATCGAAGAAATGCTGACCGTTGAATATGAAATGTTGCATGTGTCCAACAAAGTTTGGAACCTCCTTATTTGCTGTTGTAGCTGATGTTAAAGATGGCGGTGGCTTTTCTGTCCCTGTTGAGCCAATGTACAATGTTTGGAAATCCAAATTGATATTTTGACCACTTAATTCTGAAATATAAATGTACAGTAAATCGTAATATTATGGGAAAACTTATTCTCAAAGCTCTGGAATATTATATAATTTGCTATAACGAAAAGAACAGTGAAAGGTTATTGCGCATGTATATATTTATTATAGAACTATTATTAGAACTTTATGTTAGGAATTTTTAATTTTCTTTTTGTATTTTATGTAACAATTGTCCATAGTTATTATACATGTTTATTTTATCGCTGGGGAAGTACGCGAAAAGTTTATGAATTTTTTATAGTAATAAATTTTTACAAGATTTTATAATAAGTTCGTCCATTTTTATAAAATTATTTTAAGGAAATATTTCTCTTCTAATTTCTGAATATTAAATAAAATCATAAACATATTGTATATATTTAGGTAATATTCAAAATATTTTATATATTATTATTTACTATATATGTTAACGTGAATTTAACTAAATTCTCTATGAATAAATTTAGAAAACAAATGCAGTATCCATTTGTTATATCACACATGACGGAAGAAGGGGAAAAAAGGCGCGATATGTCCGTTTGGCGATTGTACCAAAGAGAATGAAATTTTAATACATATCATCATGTTGATAAATGATTCATTTAATATGTGTAATGTTAAATGTTCATAAGAGAAATAACAATGAATATCTTTTTAAAAAATGTATTTCTAGATAAAGGTACTTTAAAAATTCCTTTTAAGAAAGAAATTTTCTTTCAAGCAAAGCGATCTATCCAAATTCAGGCAAAGCGATCTATGAGCGATATAATGAGTTGCGCTATAGCGAGGGTCAATTGCATCTTTAATGATGCTTTTATTTTTACATTCATTTTATTTTACTAACATATATTAACTATTTTATTTCTTATTAAACACTGAAAATATTTTTCTTTCTTATTCAGTTACAAATGACGTTATAAATTATTATTTTTTTTAATATAGAGTTCGGAAATATTCTTGATTATTCTAAGTAAAAATAAATTATGCAATTATTCATACATAAATACAGCTAATTTCATTTTCATGTAATTACTTTTTTAAACTTTATTAAATTTCTGGAATAGGGTGGCGACCGATCAGGTAAAAACACAGTCAAAAAATGTGTAAACCGCCAGTATTTTCTTATAAAAAAAATTCTTCTTATTCGTTTTATTTTGCGCGATAAAACAAGCTGAATTTTCTTATAAGAAAATTCTAGTGGGTTTATTTTCCCTCTTTTGACTGTGTTTTCCGTGATTTGTACATGTCTTGTGGAAAGAATTCTAAACTCTGCTAATTGAAACTACCTTCCTAAGATTTCATGCATCTTTTTTAACAAAGCCTTTTTGCTGCTTGTGTACTAAATTTCCTGATTAAGATCGTCGTCTAAATGTGCACTAAATACGTACAATAATAGGTATGGACAGCTTCAGGTGTTTGCGCTAAAGCCTATCTACTTATCACGATAGCTGTCTAAGGGGAAAGATACGAGATCTCTACAAAGGTGTCTGGCTCATACATCTTTTACCTCCAATGAAAACAGCCCAAAATTCTGGAGAGCCAGACTGACTTTTCCCAGGATAATAACCTGCAAAAAATTACATTATTCACTCTTACTTTCACTGTATTAAAAAAATAAGTAATTAAAGATGTCACCGCTGTCATAAAACCGCGTGTTGTGACCGAAGGTCTGTCTTCGCTAATATTAAGAAAACTACTGCACAAAAAATATAAAAAAATTGATAGTATTATAGAGAAATGTTTTACAAACACACTGAAACAATTTTTAAATTTAAGAATTATTTTAAGAGACATTAATTGTTAACGTTAAATAAAATAGTTCAATTAAAAAAGTTTTACAGAAGCAAAAACTATAAATCAGAATTTAATATTTTTTTATAAGGATATGCATTGCAAACCAGCGGTGTACAGACTGCATTTTTTTTTAAATTTCACTATTTGTATGGTTTTTTTTTTTCTATTTTTTATTAAAATTTTCAGCATTCATTTCAAGAGATATTTTTTTCACATTTTAGAAAATGTTATTACTTTAAATTGACGCCGATTTTAAAAACAGCGCAAATAATAATATTTCCTTTCAGTTAAAAATTTATTCACACGGGATTGTTAAATATAGAAAAAAAAATTAGAATTAGAATTAAATGATTTTATGTTAAAATCAGGAAAACATTGAAAATTTCGCCATAAATATTTGTATGTACACGTGAATATTAAAAGATACAGAAAAGTTTAAAATAATAAATACATTAATATGCGTTAAGTGTAGTAAATGCGGGAAATTACGCGATATTTAAAATAATCAAGAAATAATAATACTAAACCGTTTAAATGAAAAAATATATTTACACGAGAGATTTATTTCATATTAAGACATGATCTTTTTAACTATTGCCAATTCTAAGTCAGCGCAAATAATATTTCCTTTCGAACAACAAAGGTTTTTCACGTGAATATTTAAACGAGAAAGGAAACTTTTAAATAATGAATTCATTAATATGCGTTAAAAGCAATAAATGAGAGAAATAGCGTCCAACGTAAATAAAAATATATCCTTTGAAACAACAAAAATATTTTCGTGTGAATATTAAATAGAGAAATAAAATTTTAAAATAATAATTTCATTAATAAGCCTTAAAATTAGTAAATAGGAGAAATTACATCAGATTTAAAATGGCAGAATAACAATATTGCCAAAGAGTTTTTTTAATTAAAAAATATATTTACACGAGACATTTATTTCATATTTCGAGATGATATTTTTATCTATTGGTGCAAATTCTAACATAGTGGAAATAATAATATTTCCTTTCTAACAACAAAGGTATTTTCATATGAATATTAAAAAGAGAAAGAAAAGTTTGGTGAAATTACGTCAGATTAAAAACGATACATTTTAAATGTCTTTTTTAAAACAATTTTCTTATAGCGTTGTTAAAAATGCAGGAAGGCAAAGACTCTGTTTCCGTACTTCCTTTTATATTAGCTTATTTTCAAATGTTTAACTGATCATATCTAATCAAACACGAAAACAACCAGCCTTAACAGCTAACAGAGTCTTAAAAGCAGCCGATTCGGCCTTAAAATTCCCCCAATAAAAGTGATATTAACGGGAAACCGTTTACAGGAGATCGTCGCTGATTTTTAAATTATAATTCAAGCTTCCGTAATCTTTTTAAAGCTGACCAAATTAGCGTGTTTTTAGAATATACGGTTTCTGAACGTGTATTGGCGAGCTTAGCTCCTTGGTGTTGGAGATCGTTAGATTCATAAAATAGTTTAGATAACAAAACTTCCTTTAATTTTTTTTTTTATTATTGGATAGTAGACAACTTTTATTTTTAATAACATAAATGAAAAGTGCTTTTTACATCTATTAGAATGAAAACAAAAATGGAAGACAGCTTTATATGTGTGGTACATAGCTGTTAACAGAGTTCGCAAATTTGTAATCTCCATTATTTGCCGTTAATTACATGTAATTGATTATAGCTACACACGTTCAAACACAGACATTTTGTCAATTAATGGGATTGAGGCGGTTCCGGTTACAGTGCTGCAATGATTTTTTACGGCATGTAATTTTAACTGTAATTAAATTACATACAATTAAGCTGTAATTACATTGCAGATAATGGGAATTACAAATTTGTCCAACTCTGGTTGTTAACTGTTTTTTTTTAAATCATCTTTCTACCGTTCATCCGTTAGTGGAATAATATTGCCATGGTAAGAACTAAAATGCTTGTTGATACAAATTAAATGAAAGGTAAAATTTAAACATTTCCTATTCCAGGACTATGCTAATGAATAAGTTTTCTTTTATTTTTAGATTGATTATTATTGGCCCATTATAACTATTTTTGTTAAATATGTCATGTAATAATATATGTCCTTATAAACTATATAAATAGGTATATCTGAAGTAATTTTCATTGAAATACATAACAATATATTTTTTAATAGTTTAAATTTATTTTTCTGATTTTATGAATTCCATTACATAAAATAGTTTATAAAATATAGTTAGGAAAAGTATCTCTCTATAATTTTAAATTTAGAAAGCTAACTCTGTTTGGTTTTTAGTTAAATTAAAGTTTCATATGCAGAATACAATTTTATTCGTATATACATGCTAAATAAAGCATATTTTGACATTATTCCAAATTTTTAGTAGTGTGTTCTTTAATTTAGACAATATTGCTGTAATCCTTTTACGAAAATTAAACTTTGGATGAATGAAAATATAAAATTTGCATAAGCTCACCTCTTGATGTCGCTTCAGAGTCTACTTTAACGTCCATACTCTGCCCTCGACGAGTCACGTGCAACGTGTGCCACTGATCATCATTGAGTCCCTGGCCCACAAAGAACACCTCAAAAAAGAAAATAGTTTAACATAAATTTCCTACAAATTGTCTTTGAATAGATAACAAGTATTGTTCATTGCTTTCTAATAAAATATTTTACACCAAAAAATGTCCATATGTGACTTAACACTTTTTACCACCGGGTTTCATTTCTGAAACATACTCAAAAGTCAATATTACTTATACAGTGGGCTTTAAAAAAGGATTTTATTTATTGCTGATACCTTCCAACACAACAGTTAACCCTTAAATGGCTGAGATTTCAAAAATCATTAAAAAAAAAATCTCCGCTTTCTTTTTAAAAATAAATCATGGGAAAATACTTAAAATATCATATTTTGTTTTAAGTATGGTTTACGGCTAAAGAACTCTTTGTTACTCATCGGCAATATTGGTATTTAATTGAAAAAATTATTTTCCCTGATTAAATTCTATAATATTAAACACACAAGAATTTTGAGAACTATGATAAGAAATAAATTTTACTTGCTCACTGGAGAACAAAATAAGGTATTTCGCAAGCTTCCAAACAAAACAAAAAGAACATGTATCAACCAGTGGCGTGGCGTCCGGTCATCGCTGGATGCGGCGATGACCAAGCAATATTTTAAAACTCTTAATAAGCTTTTAAAACTCTACGATCCAGTTTTAGCAGAACATTTGGAGTTCATGTATAAGTGAAGGTAAGATTTAAAGTTTCTTTTTTGAACATTCAACCATTGAATTTTAGAGTTAATAATTTTTCACCACAAACTTAAATAATTGCGATGACCACCGAAAATTTTCACGCCACGCCACTGGTATCAACAACTGAAAAATTAAATCTATCTTTATTCTTAAACAGCAGAAGTGTTGCCATCTAAATGTTGAAAATCGATTTAATAATATTTTCAGAATGTATTTTATTGGCAACATTAAACATTATAGCTTCAATATTATTCTAATAGTATTTATAACCCCAAATTGGGTATGTTGCCGAAAAGCAACACTCGGCATTTAAGGGTTAATATAAATTGTCCACAGAATTCTCAACAGACGTCTATAGTAAGTTCATTTAAAAATATTTTACACCAAAAATTGCCGAAAAATGTCCACATGTGACTTAACAATTTTTATCACCGAGTTTCATTTTCGAAACATACCCAAACGTCAATGTTACTTATACAGAGGGTTTTAAAAAAGGATTTTATTTATTGATGATACCTTCCAACAGAACAGTTAGAATAAATTGTCCATAGAACTCTCAACAGACTGCTATACTGAGTTCATTTTTCATGTTTTATTTATCAATTGAACAGTTTCAGATCGTTATTGCTAAAATGAACGCGCCTATTTTATCAAATGAAAAAGTATGGACACGTCCAAAAATGGATTTTTTTCAAAGGTACGTTCGTCTACTTCACAATTTTTTAACAGAAAATTGACAAAATTTATGAGAAGTGTGTAATTTTCTGTTTATATCAGATGAGATAAAAGTGCCTTTTTGTCAATAATTTCATATTTTTGTGTTCTAAATTTGTTTAATTAGTTTTGTTTTATTAAAATAATTTATTCTAATATCTTAATAAATATTTTCCAAATCAGAGTTGTTCAGCCACAAAAGGTTAAAATAAACATTTTCGAAGCAACTCATATTTCATTTTTGTTAAGTATATGATAAAATATAACTGCCACTGGCGACAAATTTTCTATTACAGTCGTACGCTATTTTAAATATATATATATATATTATGTTATGTGGATTTCTCTTGCAGTTGTTTTAGATATATATGGAAAAGTTTATAGTTTTTAAAAGTAGTACGTGCCCTTTGAAATAGCATTAATGGGACGGTGGACATTTAAATAAATTTCTCTTAATTTTCAAAATAGAGATTTGAAATTTTGTGCGAATATACATTTCAACATAAATTAATCTAGACCACCTTAAAAAATTTTCCCATCTTATTATAATTTTAAGATCTTTTATAAAATTTAAACTTTTAAAACAAAATTTTAAAATGCCCTTTTCATCTTAATTTTTTAAATGTTTCCTCAATTTTGGATTTTAATCACGTAAAACTCAACAAACAAACAAATCTGTTTATCGATTTTTTAATCCCTTAAATAGTTAATTTTTAAGAGATATTTTTCTGAATTTCATATCGATTTTCATCAAAATTATGCCTGATAATAAGTTAAAAATTCAATTTAATTGTCTTGATAAAATCGAATTTTAAAATGCATACACAGTTTTTTTTAAAGCAATATCAGGATTCTTTCTTATCATCTTCATGACTTTTAATAAAATATTAAGTAGCAATGCGCATTTCCAAAAAAAAAAAAAAAAAAAAAAAAAAAAAAAGCTGAAGCATGAGTATTGAGAAAAACAGATTTAAAGTAATTTAATATATTAAAAGGCCAAAAAAATTGTTTGTGAACAAAACTGAAACACTTGTAACTTTGCGTAAAATAATCGCATGTACAGTCGTGGGAAAAAAAAAAGTAAACACCCCCTACTAACTCCTCAACAAATTATCGTAGAAGAAAGTTACTGATACAGAACGAATGGAAATAAAGTCTACTTTTAAATGATGTATATAAAATTTGCTTAGGGGGCCATCTAAATATTAAAACGAACCATAACTTTGTTTTTTTCAATAGCAATACACAATTCTGATAGCATAAATGAAATCTACACCCTTCAATTAGCCTAAAAACAAATTTTTATGCAATTCGTACCATAAGTTTTCGAGTAATTAATTATTTTAAAATGAGCGTATTTTAAGGGCTGTATCCAAATTGAAGTTCGGTACTCGATTGTTGACCGAGAGAGCCGCCTTCTTGATCAAGGCACCACTCAAGCAGTCAATGAAGCCTGTTAGATAACAGAACAGCAGAAGAACTTCAAAATATCTACTCACTTCTATCATAAACGGCCCCTTAAACCATCATTTTGCCGTTTTTTAAGCATAATTTGAAAACTATTTGGAAGAAAAATGGGAAATTTTGGATTTTCATAAAGCAGGACTTAATAAATCTAAATCCATCAAAAAAATTGTAGGTTGCAATTCATATTTTTTTCGAATATTAATTTCATAACTCATAATTCATGTCATAAAATTTTAAAAATTGCAAATTCAGCATATTTATGTTTGGACACATTAGTATTATTGCTACACAAAAAATTAGCACATTAGGAGCATAATTTCAGGAAATATAAATACAAATATGAAAATTTAATTTAACATTAGAAGCACTAAATTTTGAATGTTTAAAATTCAAAAACTTATGAATCAAATGATTTGAAATTTGGTGTCTAGGCATAGTTTGAACCGAATATTTGAAATATCTCGGTAAAATTGGGTATTGCCATTGAAAAAAATTAAGTTTGGGTTCGTTTTAATATGTATCCCCCCTAAGCAAATTTTATATACATAATTTAAAAGTATACTTTATTTCCAATCGTTCGGTACTAGTAACTTCCATCTACGATAATTTGTTGAACAGTTAGTAGGGGGTGTTTAATATTTTTTTTCCACGACTGTACATGAGGTTTTCAACGAATGACGTAGTGCAAAGCGGAAAATAAGAATGCACACAAAAAGAAATGTCGATTTTTAATCACATAAAGGTCCACGGTCCCCTTAAAATATAGTCTCCTGTGTCATCACTGTAACATGAAAGTCATGGCAATTATCTTTATGTACAAATACTAAGACTCTCAGATTCTGCATATATTTAATGATACAATCCAAAACGTACTTGGCTTTGTATTACTACACTGGTTATCAAAAAATAAGGAAAAGTCACAAAATGCTAATTTTCAAATACGCGAACACTCAAAAGGAAATAATATAATTCGAGTAATTACTATCTCTACAACACAGCTAACCCATATAACATCTCATTCCTGTCACACATGGTCACAAGTGTCACAGTCACTACGGTGCAGCAAAAAAATAGGAAATTCCATACATCTCATTATGAGTCTCAAATGATCACTATATGTGACTTCACTGAGAAGTCAATGTGACTACATCTTTGTGACGAGTCACCAGGTGACTTTACAATGTAGTTAAATTTGGACTGTCATGTGACTGTCATTTTTAGACTCAATTTCTTAGTCATCATGAACGTTGCATTATGATAAGTCACCAAATAATATCATATTATAGTCACTCTTTAGACATACTATAGACTTTTTCCCAAAAGAGCACAATGGTGACTTCACAGTAGTCTCTCTGTCACCTGAAAGTCATCATGTGACTTTAATGTGACATTATTTGGTAACTTATCACAATGCAGCGTTCACGATGACTTTGAAATTGTGTCTACAAATGACAGTCACATGAGAGTCCCAATGTAACTAGATTGTAAAGTCACATGGTGACTCGTCACGAAGCAACAGTCACAGTGACGTCTCAGTGGAGTCACATATAGTGATCATTTGAGACTCATAATAAGATGTATAGAATTTCCTTTTTTTTTTGCTTCACCGTAGTGACTGTGACACTTGTGACCATGTGTGACATGAATGAGATGTTATATGGACTAGCTGTGTTGTAGAGATAGTAATTACTCGAATTATATTATTTCCTTTTGCGTGTTCGCGTATTTGAAAATTAGCATTTTGTGACTTTTCCTTAATTTTTGATAACCAGTGTAGTTAAATATATTATCATTTTTCTAATTTTTAGAATATTCTAGAACACATAGTTCCAGAATCTAGTTATAATGACAAAATAAATTTGCGAGTATTTAAATGACCAAACAAAATCTGCATATAGTAATGCAATTTATTTTCATTTGCAAGCAAAGAAATGCAGTTTAACAATTTTTACTTATTACGGAATTCAATAAATATAGCATAATGTATTGGGATAAGAATATTTCAAAAATAAGTACGTTATTTTATTGTACTTATATTTTAAGTGGTCTTGTACCTTTTAAACGCGTGGAAAATTAATGAAAAACTTCAAAGTTTGAATTAGTCTATCTTCAAAACCTTTTTATGTATAAACATGAAATTTTGGATATTCATTAAACAGTTTCTGCTTTGTAATATGCTATGCCATTAGAAATTTATTAGCATGTTACAGAATTTGTGTATTGCTGAAATGAAAATAGCTCTTTTTTTTTTTTTTTTTTTTTTTTTTTTTTTTTTTTTTTTTTTTTACTCTAGAAGTCATTGCGCGCATGATATCTTGAGAAAGTATGTATGGATTGTCACGAAATTTGCTAGAGATACTAAACAAATATGTCCGTTTAAAATGAACTACTTTTAAGTATTTACAATGGTAATATTTTTAGTTATGACTATTTTTATTCATTAAAAAAAATATTTTTTTTCTGCAAAAATATTTTTTATATATTTAATGAAATAATTTTGGCCTAAGAGTAGTTCATTTTAAACACTCTTAAGTTTAGTATTTTTATCAAATTTTATGACAATTCATACATACTTTCTCAAGATATGATGCGCGCAATGACTTATAGAGTAAAAAAAGAGCAATTTTGATTTCAACAATACACAAATTCTGTAAATGGCTAATGAATTTTAATGGCAGCATATTACAAAGCACAATTCGTTTAATCAATATCCAAATCTTCATGTTTATACATAAAAACATTTTAAAGATAGACTAATTCAAACTTTGAATTTTTTCGTTAAATTTCGTCGCGTTTAAAATGTACAAGACCCCTTAAATGTAGTTGGTTAAACTTACTTAAGTCAGCACCAAATTTCTTGTATATTGTTTTAGTTTTATAAGGAAAGAACGTTTTTTTATTGATGTATAAACTTTTTTTGAAAAGAAATAAAATTTTAATTTAATTCAAACATTATTGATCTGACATGAAACATTTATAATCTTGTTTTCTTAAAATAATAAGTAACACCAATCATAAAGACATCCGATGTAAATTTTCTTAGGAAGTTATAATGACTTCTGTAAGTTGCATGTCAAATATATTTACATACGCTGACCAAACGATAATTATTAAAAGTTCTTTTAAAAATCTTTCAAAGTATATTCTCAAATGAAAAAAAAATTATGTTTTGGAAATTACATTTTTTTCTATATAATTCAAAAATATCTATTTTAATTAAGTAGTTACGCATTATCAATTATAATTAAGAAATCTAGTTTATACCTTTGAATTTACCACGTATTTATACTGTTCAGTGAATAAAGAAACGTACTGACCAATTGCGATTCTTGCTGGACAAACAAATCCAAAATTTAACTGAATGTTGGAGCTTATCCTTCATTTCGTACATGTTTGTGGATTATAAATTAAATTTTAAATATATGCCGATGAATATAGTGTTCACGACAATATGTTTACAAACATGCAAGGAATGGAAATCTATTAAACCTTATTTCCGTCGCCAAGATTGAGAACCAACTTCATTCTTCCCGCTTCAAGAGATGCAGAGAGGTGGGTGTTAGATTTCTCTGATACTGTAGTAAAGAGCAATCCACTTGGACGAGTAGTTTTCATTCGAAGTCGTATATCCTCGGCCTGCGTTGGTCCCTCTGTCATTGAGATCCGCATGTACTCTGTACCATCAAAACTTAGAGTTGTTGCATCTAAAGAGATAACAGAAAATTTCTAAGAATTTCATTTTCACATAATATAATCCCACATATACACAGGACTCCAGCAACCCTAATATTTTTTTGGCTATTTCTATCACTGTTTTAAAAAAAAAACATGGTTGGTTCTTAACATCTGCAATAGAATCTGCATCTACAATGAAGTTATCATTTTAATACACTGGTCATCAAAATTAAAGTATAATGAGAAAAAACATGCTCACTAAGTTGCTCAGTAAGCATGCTCACCAATGCCCAATGCAGCAATTATTTAATTAAATACTGTTGGATGCAAAATTGCACACCCGCGCATACGTTAGCGTCGGAAGTATGCAAATTACGCGATTGACAATGTGGTGTTCAATGGACGTATGTTAGAATTCAGGTCTGTAGTGTTATTTAAAGAGAATGCGGTGTCTGAAAGTGATCAGTATTTAGTAGTTATGGCTCAAAGGCATCATTTAAGTGGAGGTCAAATGTGGCGAGTAATTGGTAAAATCGAGGGAGGTCACCGAAGATTTGAATATATCTCAAAGGGTCATAAGAGTTTCGAGCTGCTTTTTAAGCAATGGATCCTTTGATAGAGAGCCTGGTTAAGGGAGACCAAGTGCAACAATTCCATCTGAAGACCGTTTTCTTTCATAGTCGGGTCAAAGAAATTGCGAAGCTACTACTAGAGATTTGGTTTCAGATCTTAAGGCTGCGACGGGAACTCGAATTAGCCGTTAACTTCTGCACGAAGGTTTATCAAGGGCTGACTGTATGCGAGAAGACCAATAGTTTGTGTCCCACTTACTCCAGCTTCCAAAGAGGCCCGTTTAAACTGTTTCCGTCGTCATTTACAAGGGAGCCAAGGAAACTGGGCTCGATAATTACTTACTGACAAGGCCAGATATAGTCTGAACACTGATTCTAGACGTGTTTTGATCTGGAGAGAGGGTGGAACATGCAACGTGCCTTCCTTTTTCCATGAAGTATCCTGTTAGAGCCGAGTCTTCTTGGCTCCATTGAACATGCCGACAGAAAGAGTTTAAACGAGCCTGTTTCGAAGCTGGAGTGAGTGACACAAACTATTGGTTTTCTCGCATACAGTGCACCCTCGTTAAGCCTTCGTGCAGCAGAAGAACGGCTAATTCAAATTTTCGTGACAGCCTGAATGTCTTAAACTAAACATCTTGTAGTCGGTTCGCAGTTTCTTCGAGCCAAAAATAACAGAAAACCGTCTTCGGATGCAGTTGTTGCCTTTGGACTCCCTTGACCAGGCTGTCTATCAACGGATCCAGTGCTTAAAATGCAGCTCGAAGCTCTTGACATAACACTTTGAGGGATATTGAAATCTTGGGCGACCTCCATTTGTGTTTGACCTTCCTCGATTCTACCAATTATTCGTCACTTTTGACCTTCACTTAAATGATGCCTTTGAGCCATAACTAATGATTACTGATCACTCTCAGACATCACATTCTCTTTAGACAACACTACAGACCAGAATTCCAACATACGTCCATTGCACACCACATTGTCAATCACCTAATTTGAATATTGCCGACGCTAACGTATGCGCGGAAGTGCAATTTTGTATTCAATAGAATTTAATTAACATAAATTATTGCAGCATTGGGCACTGATTGCAACCTTAACTTAGTGAGCATAATTTTACTCATTATCCTTTAATTTTGATGAAGTGTATATTGGTAGAAAAAGGAAATTTTTTTATGAAAGTTGGCATTCCTGTATGCATTAAAATTTTGTTGCTTCGGAAATATTCGTTTTTTATTACACGATACGTATAAAATTATACACAGTAAAAATGTTACGTTATGAGCGTTATTGCTTTAATATTTTATTCCGTTTCCGAAGATATTCTATTGGAATTATCTAAAGATAAAACATATAGGATATTTGATATAATTATTATTTATAATTTACACAACATAATAAATCTTCAATTAAAATTCTATAAAGTAATAAGTAAAATTTAACGTATTATATCAAAATTTTGCTTAAAAAATAAGAATAAAAAAGGGCAAATAACAATTACAAAGAAAATCTAGACATACAAAAACTTGGATTTTCGGCCGAATTAGATAAAATATAAATTTTCATTTAAAACTTCGTAAATATAATCGTATATTTTTTAGGCAAGTATAAAAATTTTCAAAGTGGTAACAAATCATAATTATGCTTAAAATTTGTAAAGTTTAAAAGATATAAAATTCATTTAAAAAGAAGTTGGAAATCGCACGTCAAAAGTGGCAAATGACGTGCGTTTGTATTTTAACTAGTTTTATAAATATTTTTTGCACAGCATATTGTAGTGAATGTATATTTTAGTGCACTTCATAAGTGCATATCAATTTCATCCTGTTCGAAAGGCTGTAACATCAATAAAATGCATTTGAAATATTTTTTTCTCCCATTGCCCGTAATGTAACGTAAACTTTTGACTGTCCCTGTAATTAAACTATACATCTGATTTTCATAAAATTTGAAATGACTCGACAAAAGTTTAATATAATATATCTCTCTATTCTAAAAAAAAGTAACTACCGCTGTCACCGCCGCCGCCGCCGGTTTTGATTTTTTTGTGACCGGAGGCCTTTCTTCATTAATATTAACAAAAATAATGCATACAAAAATATGAAAATCGGTGGTTTTATACAGAAATCTTTGATAAACACGCTGATGCAGACAGTTTTCAAATCGAAGAATTATTTTAAGAGTTATTTAATGCTAAATTTGGACAAAATCGTTCCACTAAAAAAGTTTTATAGCAGCAAAAACTATACATGGCAGTGTAATCATTTTTAGATCATTTTATGCGTTAGAATTTGCCGGAGTGCAGATTGCATTAATTTTTTTATTTTGACTCATTTTTTCAGGTTTTATTTATATTTTAAATTCAAATTTTCAGCATTTCTAGAGATATTTTTTACAGATTTCAGAAAATTGTACTAATTTAAACTGTTGCCAACTGTATAAAAAGCGCAAGCAATAATGTTTGCTTCAAATTAAAAATTTATTTACACGTGACTATTATAAACAGGAAAAAACTTTCAAATTAGAATTAAATAATTACGTATAAAAAGCAGGAACTTATTAAAAATTACGTCATAAAAAGTATACACGTGAATTTTAAAAGAGAAAGGATATTGTAAAATAATAAATTTATTAACATGCGTTAGAAGTCTTAAATCTGAGAAATTGCGTCATATTTACGTCACATTACAGTTATTACATAAAATGAACGCAAAATAATATTGCAAAACGGTTTAAATTTACTAATTGCGCTAGACATTTATTTGATATTTTGAGTGGATACTTTTCAACTATTTTTCTTAGGAAAGCGCAAATAATATTTCGTTTCTAACACGAGTATTTTCACGTGAATATTAAAAAGAGAAATAATAGTTTAGTCAAAATTACGTCATATTAAAAACGATTAATTTAAAATGTCTCATTTAAAAGAACTTTCTTTTCGCTTTGTTAAAAATTACCGAGAGACAAAGACTCTGTTTACTTAATTCCTTTTATATTAGCTTATTTTGAAATGTTGTTACACGTGTATACGTCATCAAGTTATTTTTATTTCGACGTTTTATTTTCTGTTTTTATTAATGTTGTACGAATTTATTTGTTCTTTCGTTATTTAAAATAAAAATTATATCAATTTGTATAATTTGGCGAGTGGTGTGGCGATTTATATAATTTGGCGAAATTGGTCGACAGGATAATCAAGTAGTACGGTAGAGGATTTGGCGTTAAAATTCCCCAATCAAAGAGAAATGAATAGAAATTCGTTTATTGGGAGATCGCCACTGTTGGGCCGAGCCCCCTAGTATTTAAAATTTTAGGCCATTTGGTTGAGTAGTTTTTGTTCTGTTATATGCGAACGGGCAGACAGGCAGACAGACCGAACGACTACTATACGTTCTACGTATTTATATAATTATGAACGCACCTAAAAAAGTCTGAAGATAGCATTTAACTCTTGCCTTCTGACCAGTGTGTGAGTATTCTCCCTTGGGGGTACAGAGTGCGTGTTAAGAATAGGAAACTACTGGATATTTGTTAATGTATGCTGAACTTTGATCCTTAATTTATCAAAATGTATGGCTCGTTTGAAGATATTATTTCACCAGAATAATCTCTCTATTCTAAAAAAAAGTAACTACCGCTGTCACCGCCGCCGGTTTTGAATTTTTTGTGACCGGAGGTCTTTCTTCTTTAATATTAAGCAAAATATTGCATACAAAAATATGAAAATCGGTGGAATTATAGAGAAATGTTTGATAAACACACTGATGCAGACAGTTTTCAAATCGAAGAAATATTTAAAGAGATATTTAATGCTAAATTTGGACAAAATCGTTCCATTAAAAAAGTTTTATATGAGCAAAAACTGTACATCGGAATTTAATCATTTGTAGATCATTTTATGCGTCAGAATTTCCCGGTGTGCAGACTGCACTCAGTTTATTAATTTGATTCATTTTTTGAGGTTTTATTTCTATTTTAAATTCAAATTTTCAGCATTTCGAGAGATATTTTTTACAGATTTTAGAAAGTGATATTAATTTAAACTGTTGCCAACTGTATAAACCGCGGAAATAATAATGTTTGCTTAATATATATATATATATATATTTATACGTGTAATAAATTAAAAATTTTGTTACACGTGACTATTATAAACAGAAATAAACATTTGGAATTAGAATTAAATAATTATGTACAAAAAGCAGGAACTTATTAAAAATTACGTCATAAAAACTATAATTACACGTGAATTTTAAGAGAGAAAGGAATTTATAAAATAATAAATTTATTAACATGCGTTAGAAGTCTTAAATCTGAGAAATTGCGTCATATTTACGTCACATTACAGTTATTACATAAAATGAACGCAAAATAATATTGCAAAACGGTTTAAATTTACTAATTGCGCTAGACATTTATTTGATATTTTGAGTGGATACTTTTCAACTATTTTTCTTAGGAAAGCGCAAATAATATTTCGTTTCTAACACGAGTATTTTCACGTGAATATTAAAAAGAGAAAGAATAATTTAGTCAAAATTACGTCATGTTAAAAACGATTAATTTAAAATGTCTCATTTAAAAGAACTTTCTTTTCGCTTTGTTAAAAATTACCGAGAGACAAAGACTCTGTTTACTTAATTCCTTTTATATTAGCTTATTTTGAAATGTTGTTACACGTGTCTACGTCATCAAGTTATTTTTATTTCGACGTTGTATTTGTATTTTTATTAATGTTGTAATAATTTATTTGTTCTTTCGTTATTTAAAATAAAAATTTTGTCAATTTGTATAATTTGGCGATTTATATAATTTGACGAAATTAGTCGACGGGATAATCAAGTAGTACCGCAGCGGATTTGGCGTTAAAATTTCCCCAATCAAAGAGAAATGAATAGAAATCCGTTTATACGGAGATCGCCACTGTTTTTTTAAATTATAATTCAATCTTTCGAAATCTTTCTAAAGCCGTGCACATTAGCCTGCATTTAGCGTCTGCGGTGTCTGGACGGGGGTTGGCGAGCATAGCTCGTAGGGGGCCGAACCCCCTAGTTAGATATAAAAAAATCTACAACATACTTTAAATTCATCAATATAGGTGAACACCATTTGGTATTCCCGTTGTAAGTGTGAGACTATCAACGCATTGAAAAGTTTTTACACTGATTAAATTAGTAGTGGTAAAGTAAATTTCGATTCAAAAATTACAAAAAGCTATTACATAGATGTTAAAACTAATTTTTTTTAAATCAAATAATCGTTGAATTCTAACATTATTTATTATTATTATTACTTGGTATAGCTAGTACGTTTTAAACTTCGAAACTTTGCAAAACACTGTAAAAATACACTATAATTAACAAATAAACAGCTCCGCGTTTCGCTGACTAAAATTTTTTAACAACGAGAACTTGTGACGAGAAATTTTAAATTATTAAAATAATACCAACTGCATCTTATATAGAAATAATTTAAAAGTTATAAAATAAAATTCCTGGTGGCATTGTTTGTATGATTTTAATAAATTGATCTGTGTGACCTTAATTACCATTTATTTATTATTTCCCCTGCCTATCTATTTATAATGTGGCCATTCGTTATTATTTGTTTATTTCCACATTCGAAACTATAGATTACCTTAAATCATAATTTTTATTGAAATAAATATACAAGTAAATAAAAAATAAAAATAGTAATAATGTGCGTAATCTGAAATGTCACGTGAAAAATTGAATGATGACGTTTTAAATAATTACATCATAAATCGTGAAATTTTAAAGTATGGTTATTTGTTTCGATGTCGGCTTCGATCGAGCCGAAACATGTAAACAGTCTAATAAATTGTTTTACTGTTTTAAAGGATTTTTCATCTTCTAGAAATTAAATAAAATGTATTATTCAGAATTTATGCATATAAAAAAAAGGTTGTACTTGGCTATGCCGTCGACCAAAAAACTATCGCCAAACCATAAGATTAAATGCCAATAATGGGTGATCGAAAATGTCAAATTTACTTGACATTAAACACTTTACACTTGTTTGTTAAGTCATCAAGTGATTTTTAATTCTACGTTTTTTTCTATTTTTATTAATGTTTTACTAATTTATTTTTTCTTTCGTTATTTAAAAAAAAAAAATGTCATTTGCGTAATTTGGCTAATAGTTTGGCGATTTGTATAATTTGGAAAAAATGGTCAACGGGATAATAAAGTAACACGAAAAAATCTAGCATATATTAGGCTTTCTATTCTGTTTTTACCTTTTGCACAAACTGTTCCAGAATAACTTGTATGAGAACAGTCACACGTGAAGTGATTCCATCCTTCTAAACATAGACCCCCATTTAAACAAGGCTGACTGTCACATTGTGGTGTCGATGCATGGCAAGCTGGACGAATGCTTCCCGAGTCTTGCTTCTGACTGACTCCAGCAATGTCCACAGTCCTTCCATTAATAATAAGATCACGCATGCAGCCGACATATCCGTAACGGAGGCTTCCTGACCATAGTTCACTCGGAATCAACACACCTTGAGCACTTGTTCCAACACCTCCTATGTAAAGCGGTCCTTCTAAATCTAGTTGGTTTGAATTGCCTAAAAACAAATAATAAATCATCACTTAATGAAAAAAGGTTTTTCAAAATAACTCATTAAATTTAAAAAAAATCTTAAGAGGTTTCTGGAGTCGAAATTATATTATCACAGCTGCTAATCTCCCACTAGTCTTCTGTAATAGCGACTAGAATACATAGTGTGGAAATCGGCTATCCCTGTACTTAAAAATGTGCTAAAAAATATATCTCTTGAATGTGCAATGATGCTGCTGCAATACACATGATGATCACAGCGACATCTGCAGGATATTTTCTACAACTGCAAGATATTGCTAGTATATACAATGTAATACTAGTAATACGAAAATCCCGCAGATGTCGCTGCGATCGACACTTGATATTTTAGCAGTATCGTCGCACATTTAAGGGATACAAATTTTTAGCACTGTTTGGATAGCATATTTTCACACTAGGTATTGTAGACGCTGTACTTCTGTAATATGTGGATTAATTTGACCCATGTTAATCAAGTTTCTAAACAAGAAAGTTATTTTCTGAATAGTTATTTCATTTCAGGTTGCTACATGGAACTTATTTCATTTCATTTCTTAAAAAAAAAGAGAAAAAATGTGGATCGAAACGTTTTAAAACTGGTCAAATTAAACCACATATTACGGAAGATTAGTTGGAGATTGGCACCGAGTATTTTCTTTATTGATATGCATTTTTTAAAGAAGTTTATGCCTGAAATGTGTCTGTCTATGAAAATTACTTTTCAGAAAAAGATTTTTTGAAAACTTTAAAAACTTGTAAATAAAATGTGTTTTTTTTTATAAACTGATTTAGTTTTTGATATAATTCATGGACTACTTGCCCTATTTCCTTACATTTTTCGCTATTGTATGTAAAAAAAAAAGTTACCTGTTGATATGTCTTTAGTACTTGTAAGAATACTACTTACAAAAATTATAGTAATTGTAAGAGTTAATATAAAATTAAATATAAGGGTAAATATGAATTTTATTTCTTCTTCGAGGAATATATATTCAAAATTTTCAAATTTGATTAAAAATCCTGATGAAAACTTATTGAAAAGAAAATTTTTAAAAGTCTGTACAAAATTTCCTTCACATATCTTTTATAAAGTTTAGATATATTCTTTGAAGCAATACAAATTGTGAAAATATCTATACTCAGATAAATGAAGGAAAAGTTTTAAATACGGGCAGCAGTTACAATAAAATAAAAATTTAGATTTAATATATTTGAGTTTTAATATAGTACTTGAAATTGATTATAATAAATCAAGTTGTATATTATTCAATAAATCATTTAAATGTATAATTCAATACAGATAATTAAAATATGGAACTTTTTACGCAAATAAATTCATTTGAAACCAAAATCTTCTTTTAACTAGAATTCCAAAAATGAAGATAATGATTATTACATAAACAGAATTATGATGCCGAATAAAATAAAATAAATAATAAATATAATTATATATTGTAATTTCACAATCTAGTATAATATATATATATATATGTGTGTGTGTGTATATATATAACTCCACGCTTATTTTAAATTCAAATTGTTCTTTCAGAAATTTTTATTTGCAAATGAATAATGTTAAATATTTAATTACTTGTCAAATAACTGTAAGACTAAATGTTACAATCTGAACTACTCCCGGTAAAACCATGTTGCTTGTTTAGAAAGATTTTTTTTATTTAAAGCGCAGCATGTTTTTTAAATTTACACTACACGAATTTTTCTATTGGAAATATATTTTTTATAATATAACATAGCGTTTTTAGCAAAAATTTCAATTAGTACTTCTTTAGTTTATTTAATCACTAAAATTAGTGATTACATTTTTGTTGGAAAAGTTGTTGTGTTTACAATTCTGTTGGCGAAAATTTCTTTTAAAATGAAATTGTAGGCAGGAATTAAATTTATTAATTAAGTATTAAATATTAATTTGTTCGTTACGCATAACTGAACAGCACAATGTTGCCGTTTGGATAAATTGTTTTGCTGACAAGGAAGGTCCCCATTGGGGCATGCTCAGAAAAATCTGAAAAAAATATAGAATGTTCTTCTCTAGTGAATATATATTGTTATAAAAAAATTCGGCGAAACCTCCATAGAGCGTCACTAAAAAAATAATGAATATTTCTTTTATTTGGCAACTTATTACCTGCTGGCGATGAAATAAAATTTCAAAAAATACGCTTTTATGTCGAATACTCTTCAAGGAAAAACTTTTTACGTTGAATTTGTTTAATGTTTAATTAAAAGCAGTCTAATTTTGTCATTTTTTGTTTGTTTTAACTATACTTTTGTCATATATAGTTATATGTACTTAAAATGAAATATTACTATCATGTTTTACGATTTAAAACAAAACTTAAATAGTTTCAAGCTCAAAATATAAGTCCGATGGAGCAGTGTCGATTTGATTTTGTTGCTGTGGAAACAACTACTTATTCTATATGGAAATGTATAAATGCAGAATTCTTCATGTTGACTTTACTCTTGAATAGCAGTTTAAATTTTTAAAAAAACCTTTGATTGGAGTATACAGCGACGGCAAAATTTCATACAAATCCTTAATAAAAAAGAAAAAGAGGGTGAATTAGTTATTATTTTATAGAACATTTTAAATTAATGTTGCTGCAAAGGTAATATTACGCATAAATAATTATTTGAACTTGAAAAAATATAAAAGGAACAATTTAAATAATTAAAAAATAAATGTCAGCCGGCTATAACTTAAAATAGTGCAACTTGCAAAACATAGAAAATATCTTTCCATTGATAAAATTTGATTGATTAAGTTGTTATCTGTATACAGCAATATTCAATATAGCTCAATATTCATCAAATATTGAGCTTTCTAAAAAAAAAAAAATAACAAGCAATTTCAGATGCATTAAAATCGCTTGCTTTTGGCGAGGAAAATCCTGCTCGCAAAACCACGTGTAGCTTTCGTATTTTCGCGTCAAATATTTGAAAATATTTTATTTTTTTACAGACTTTCTACTGGAATTAAGCTGCTAAATTTAACTGATCCTTTATTACATACATGAGTAATTTCACTAGCATTTTTTTTTCAACATAATCTGAGTATGCCCTGTAAGGAGACCTTCCTTGTGAGATTTCTTGATTACTACAAGAGTGTTTTGAATGTATAATCGCCTTATTTAATATGTCTAATAAATCCGATAGTACTATTTTAAAAACGTGGTAGCGAGAAACAATATAAATAACAATAAAAAATAACAGAAAAGTGACAAAACTTTTCCACAATTTTATTTTTGTTATTACTATTATTATTATTATTATTATTTTGAATTTAAATAAACTTTTTTTGAACCAGAAATGTTACTTAAGAAATGAACATACATTATTGCTATACAAAAACAAGGAAACAATATAACATTAAATAAACTTTCTGCTTCAAAACATGTTTCTTTGACATGAAAAAAAAGGAATCTCATCGTATATTATCAGGAATAATTCAGTTATTCTCTACGAAAAAGGAAAATGCTTACGGTTCTACAAAAGAAAATAATGTTTACTTTACACAGAAAACTATTTAATAATTTGCTTTCTTAATTAAAAACATTAAAGCAAATGTCATTAAAGTAATGTAATGAAACTCAGTTCCTAAACAGAAAAGGAATTTTTAAAAATTAACTTGCAACTTATATAACGTACCAATGATTAAAAGTATGAATTTCAAAGTAGAAAAGATATTTTTATACGTTCTTTATTTACATTAAATGGAATGCCAAACTCGCCTTGCCCACTTCCCAAACAGTTAAAATAATTTATAAACTACACGAACGCATAGACGGCGATTTAACGAGGGCGAAAGAGCCAAACTTCCACCACATCATATGAATTTCTACCTCGAAATTTTAAAATGCTGTTTTTGTCGTAAATTATCACAAGAACAATTAATTTTAAATTAGCGTCATAAGTAATCGCAATTGACAATTTCGCGTTCGTGTACTCATCGCCTATGCATGAACGTAAAAAGAAAAACTGAACCTACGATTATCTATCACGAAGAATTTAGTTGATAACGTCTTATCTAGCGAAACATTCTTAGTATATTTTTCAATTCCTACTATTTATTTATTTATTTATATATATCTTGTTCAAATATTCAATCGTTAATAAAATATTTAATATTCATCCTATAAAGTTGAAATAATTTTTTTTTAACTTGTACTGGATGACAATTGATGTTAATGCAGTTTTTTCAAATATTAATTCATTAATTAAATTTTAATTAATTAATTTTAGTTTTGCATGTGAGGCAAAATGGCGGCCATTGGCTATTGAAGCATTTAATGCATCTTCATATCTACACTATGACGCAAAAGTTTAGACAATGACGTCATTCAGCTTTAAAATGTAGAATTATGACGTCAGAATTACAAAAACCTGTAAATATATTCAAAAACTGATTTAAAATGCTATGTACAAAAGACAGTCGTTTTATTTGCTATAATACTAATTTTTTTCATAAAAATTCAAATGTGATTGTCGCAAAAGTTTAGACACTATTCTAAATTTCTTTGAATATTCGCTGGCATATGCAAATTTAGAATCGATGATGTCACAAATTTGGAGTACTTAAGTTCTGCAAACGATTGCGCTTCATAGTCGACATGCCGAGAGCTAAAGAAATTCAAGTGAATGAGCTTTCAAGGATTTGGCAGTTGAAAGGTGAAGGGAAGAGCGTTTCTGAAATTTCTGCTATTATTTATAGGTCAAAAAAATCTATTTATCGAGTTTTATCGAGTGGTTCCGAATATAAAGTAAAATGTCGGTCTGGGAGGCCACGTGTGACAAATGTACGAGAGGATCGCCTGATACAAAGACTAGCGAGTACTCAACAAATGAGCGTACGTGGAGTTCAAAGCTCATCGGGACTCTCTGTATCAAAGGATACGATTCGTAGACGAATTTTGGAAAAAGGAACAATCGTTTATAGCAAAATGCAGAAGAAACCAGCTCTGAAACCACATCATAAGTTACAAAGACTTATGTGGGCTCGAAAGCATATGTCATATGGAGAGAAATGGCAGTCAGTCATATTTAGCGATGAAAAAAAGTGGAATCTGGATGGTCCAGATGGTTGTTTATCGTATTGGCCTGACTTGCGGAAGGAACCTCGACGTTTTTTTAGTCGCAGACAAGGTGGGGGCTCGGTGATGGTTTGGGCAGCCTTTTGCTATAATGGACAAGTATCTCTGACCTTCACCCGTGGTCGTCAAACTTCACAGCATTATACACAGACATTAGAAGAAAACCTACTGCCATTTGCTGAGCTTCTAGGGGGTCCTCAGTGGGAATTTCAGCAAGACAATGCTTCAATTCACACTGCAAAACATTCAAAATCTTGGTTTAATTCCCATAATATAAGAGTTCTCGACTGGCCAGCATGTAGCCCAGATCTTAACCCTATAGAAAACCTTTGGAGCATCATGTGTCGCAAAGTTTATAGCAACGCTAGACAATACTCTTCTGAAAAGGAACTTAAGACATCTATTGAGAATGCATGGTACGATATCTATCCACAAACTATGTAAGATTTAGTTTCTTCCATGCAATCTCGTGTATATGACGTAATACATAAGCATGGATGCGCAACCAGGTTTTAAAAATTGTTTATTTCGATTTTATTTAATTTGTGTCTAAACTTTTGAGACAGCAGTTTATTTTTGTTACCATTTAATTTATTGCAATATGCACAATTCCACTTTTCTTTGTTATAAATATTGTTTATATGTACAGCATATTAATTTCAAGCAATGATTTGAAAATTGAATAAATATTTTTCAAAGTATGTAAGAATTTCTTCATTGTCTAAACTTTTGCGTCATAGTGTATAAGGAGTTTACCATAGGGGGAACCTGTTCTGTCGCCAAATACCGCCATGTTTGTCGCCAACTGGGCGATATATCGCCAAATTTGGCGGCCAAAATGAGTCGCCAAAAGTGACGCCAACTTGGCGATATGTCTAATATTTCGCCAAATTCCCATAGACTTCCATTGTAAACCTACTTGCGTATAGAAAATCAACAAATTGAGATATTTTAAAGCAACAAAAACTAACATTAGCTTAAGGGACTATTTTAATTTTCTCTTTGATGACCTAGCTGAGAATTGACTTTAAAAACAACATTTTTATATTACTTGTTTCTTTATCAGTACGAGAGTTTTTAGTAAATCCAGGTCCGATTTCTTATAAAACATAAACTATCATAGATTTTTTTCAAAAAACATTTTTTAATTCCTTATATTTTTCTCTATTTTCTACATAGTTTCCATGTTTGTTTAAACATTTGTCATAACGTTCTACAAGCTTTAGTATGCCTACGTGATAGACGTCTGCCACCTGTGATGATAACCAGTCTTTAGCTGCTTCTTTCACCTCACCATCTGTGTCGAAGCACTTGCCACTGAGAAATTCCTTTGGGTAGCGGGACAAGTTTGGACGGTTGGTGGTTATATATAGGCATTCTCACAATATTTTGACTTTCATGTCCCTGAATAATATTTTTTTATTTAATACACTTTTTGTGTTTTTTTTTATTTCATATAATGGGAAACATCCCATCGCATGATTGCATAACAATATTAACGAGATAAATATTTTTAGTCGATGTTGGGGGTCCAAACACCAGGAAAACTCATCTACCGTCCGGTGTTCCTGATGCTGATTTTTAAGTTTGGAGCTGTCTGTATAAAATTGTTTCAATAAAAGTAACTCGATGTAATTTTTTTCCAAAACTAGGACAATTGTTTTATATAAATATGTAGCAAAAATTAACCTGCACACATTTTTACGGTTGATATTATTTTTTGAACTCTGTCCCTGAGTTTTTCATCCTTACCGTCCCTCTTGCTAAACTTATACAGAAAATCACTCCAGATGCAGCCACAGAATTTTTTTCACATTTTTTCTAATGCAGAAATATGCTAGAGAAAGAATGTCTAAAATTCTTTGGCAAGAAATTTACTGCAGAATTTAAATCAGCATTTAAATATCAATTTCAAGATCGTGCCTTTATTGGTAGTCTTACCATGCCCAAGGTTTATTCCTGCACTTTCCGAAGAAATTAAAAGAAAAAATTAATCCAATGTTAACAACTGTTTCTAAAAATGAATGAACATTGTGGCTATCACTTAGTCTTAACATAATTTTCCAAAAAATAGGTGGTAATTTTCTTTACTGTTCCATCCTTACCGTCCCTTTTTTTACCATTTCGTCCCTTTTTTCCTATACCATTCCCCTTTTTTACGTTACCATCCCTTCTTTAACACCCCTTTCAGATAATGTTATACAAAAATTCTGCATTAAAAGTACAACATTTTTATTATTTCTTATTTAAATGTCCTGTGGGTACTATGCAAATTCATTATAAGTAAAAATATAGAAGAAAATAAAAAGTTATAGGGGTAAAACGGTAAGCAAAATTAAACTCGTAAGTTTAACTTAAACCCCAGTTAAATAAAAATATTTTCGCTGCTGACCCCTTTTTCTTTATTTTGAATCATTAAGGCATTCGTCTATCAGATTAAAATGTTATTTTAGCAAGTTTAATTTTGCCATATTTTTTCCTCAAAAGTCAAAAGACTGTGAGAATTCCCAATATACGGTAGTTAGTGTATAATACGGTGGGTGGTCAATCTCTTCCCATCCAAAATGTACACTGGTGTCAAAATTAAGGACCAATCACAAAATTCTAATTTTCAAGTACGCGAATACTCAAAAGGAAATATATAATTCGAATAATGACTACTTCTACAGCACAGCTAGTCCATATAACATTTCATTCATGTCACACATGGGTCACAAGTGTCACAGTAACTACGGTGAAGGCAAAATTAGGAAATTCCATACATCTCATTATAAGTCTCAAATGATCACTATATGTGACTCCACTGAGACGTCACTGTGACTGTTACTTTGTGACGAGTTACCATGTGACTTTACAATGTAGTTACATTGTGACTCTCCTGTGACTGTCATCTGTAGACTCAAATTCAAAGTCATCATGAACGTTGCATTGTGATACGATGCCAAATAATGTCCTATTAAAGTCACATGATGACTTTCAGGTGACAAAAAGACTACTGTGAAGTCACCAATGTGCTCTTTTGTGAAAGGTCATCATGTGGCTATAATGTGATATTAATTGGTGACTTATCATAATGCAACGTTCATGATGACTTTGAAATTGAGTCTAAAAATGACAGTCACATGAGAGGCACAATGTAACTACATTGTAAAGTCACCTGGTGACTCTTCACAAAGAAGCAGTCACATTGACGTCTCAGTGGAGTCACATATAGCGATCATTTAACACTCATAATGAGACGTGTGGAAATTCCTATTTTTTGTTTCACCGTAGTGACTGTGACACTTGTGACCACGTGTGACATGAATGAGATGCTATATGGACTAGCTGTGCTGTAGGGATAGTAATTATTTGAATTATATTATTTCCTTTTGAGTATTCGCTTGCTTAAAAATTAGCATTTTGCAACTGGTCCTTAATTTTGGACACCAGTATATGATCAGATTTAGGATATAAATGAAAGAATGGGGTCTGGCATTTTCATGGAAAGTCAGTAGACCAAGTCGCTTATTCTGTATTCCACGGATAAGTTTAGTCAGGTTACCGCAATGTTCTTGCTACCCAAAACCAAATCGGTGACCATTTTTCACAATCCGCGGGCTGATCAATTGTTTTAAACATTTTGAACTGACAATGTAGACAGCGCACTGCAACAATAGGAATTCAAATGGTGTCGTTTGGCTTGGAAAGTAAGCCGGGAGTCGGTGCGCATGCGGGTTTCAATGTTCGCCTGACAATTGATTAGCTACGGTCCTTCGGATCTTAGTTTCCGAATAACTGACGTATCTTTCTATTAGTATATTTTTCTATTTACAACTATAAGTCACTTCTGAATACAATGTATTTTTTTTTCATTTTCCTTTTAAAATCTCATAGGTTTTTTTTTAAAAAAATAACTAAAAAATGTAGGAATGGGTCCCCCCCCCCCCTACTTTCTGGTACTCAAAATAACAAAATAATTAAGAGCACTTTTTTAGTA
This sequence comes from Maratus speciosus, assembly GCA_963932465.1. Classification (NCBI taxonomy): domain Eukaryota; kingdom Metazoa; phylum Arthropoda; class Arachnida; order Araneae; family Salticidae; genus Maratus; species Maratus speciosus. The sequence goes on along the minus strand of OZ010795.1, from coordinate 164,035,742 downwards.
AATTACAATAATGTCATATTAAATTTCATAGTTTTGAATTATATTTACATATTTAGAATCTTTAAAGACTGACCTTCCAGTTCGAAAGAAAATTAAGTACTTTTAAATGATATACAAGGTTTTTAAACGTGAAAATATTTTAATGTCTTTATAGGTACATGTAATGTAAAGCTATGGAACTAAAAATATTTCATCAAAATGAAACAATATCATTCAGATTTGACAGAATATACATAGATTGGTTGATAAATTCAAATCACATGGTTAAAATTTTACCGGGTGTAGTGAAGTCCACAGCAGATTCATCTACTGTCACCCTTCCAGATTTTCCAGTTCTTCTCAAAGACACGGAATGCCACTGTCCATCGTCCACTCTCCGCGTCGTTGCTTTTACCTAAATGCAAAATACGAAAGCAACTTGTCGTAAATGTACAGTTCCGATGCTCGACAATATTAGTATACAAGGGCATTCCACAAAAACTGAGAGTAAATTCATAAAAAAATCAAACTATGTGATCAAAATAAATTTTTGTGTTTCTTTTGAAAATACTTTCTCTCTAACGATACATAAAGGTCCAACCGTTTAGTTAGCTTTATGCTAGTGGCAAAGGACTTTGTGAAAAATAAGTCATGGAAAACTCACTACACGGTTAAAAATTAATCTGTTTGCGCTTTAAGGAGATATTCTTGTCTAGAATTTCGAAAAAAAAAAAAAAAATTGTTACATATTCTTAAAGTATAGACCTTCAAGAATATATCCTCGAGAGAAAATTTTTAAATTCCAATAATATACGGATTTACAACTATTTTAGTAACGCAGCAACTAAACCCGCTACGCCGTCGCCGGAGCAAATCGAACAATAGACGGTGGAAATACCTGAACACCCGACATTATTTTTATTCAAACGGCTTGACTCATCTCGAATCGAAACATGTGTAAATCATTTAAATCGGCACAATGCATGATATATGCACATCTGCACATTTATTTTTCTCTCGACACTACATTACTGCGTTTTTCTGAAGAAGACTACTTTTTCAACTTGGTTGACATTATATCTCAAGTTGTATTTAACTCTTTCAATACTATGATGGGGTCAATGTGACACCATCTGGACATTTTGCAGTTTTTTCTAAAATTAAAATATGTACACTAAAACTTTTCTATAGGAATTCTACTACAAAGTCTGGTCCATAATTGTGCCTACTTAGTAAGTCTCGCACAGTTTTTATTTTTATTATTATTATTATTATTTTTTATAGAAATTCCGCATGAGATCATACTCATCTCATCTTAGGATCAGGGAATAAATGAAAGCTTTCAGGAAGGAAATAAATGCAGACATTTTATGTGTAAAAGTCATATTTCATGCATTATTTGCTGTCTGGATTGCCAGAAAGTTGAGTAGCATAACTGAAGTTAGTTAAAATGCATTATTATCATTTCTTTTTATGAAATGTTATTGTTAAAAAAATCCTACTTGAGTTTTTGTGCTAAATTAAAAATTCGTAATATAGTGGAAATTTCATTTTCTTCGTTTTAATAAATCTTGATTGCCAGTATTATTTCGATATTTCACCTTTTGATCAGTTTTCCGGCCTAAACATTATGGGGTCAAAATGTTTAACTTTAAATATTTTGATCTTAGTATTGCGAATGTTAACCAACTTACTACAAATTTTTTACCAAAAAAATATTTTTACCATTCACTATTTCAACATATTAATTGATATTTTGAAAATATACATTTTTTTTTTTTTTTTTTTTTTTTTAAGTAAAGTAAATAAGTTATAAGCTGATAAATTTGGGGGTAAAAAAAAAGGTTTGTTCTGGTTAACACGATTGCAAGTCTTCTGATCGTCTGAAACAAAATTTGAAAAAAAGATTCTTAATTAGTAAGAAAGTCGCTCCAGCTTCAATGTATAACTTTCTATCGTCCCGTATATTTTTTGAGTTTTTTACTACTTAAAAAAAATTGTGAAAAAAAAAAAAAGAGTCGAAAAATGCCTTTTTCGTCAGACATCCGCCATGTTGCGATTTTTTTTCAATTTTCTCTTACATAGAAGCTCTAGCTACTACTTTTTTACTAATTAAGAATCTTTTTTTTCAAATTTTGTTTTAGACGATCAGACCTGCAATCGTGTTAACCAGAACAAACCTTTTTTTTTACCCCCAACTTTATCAGCTTATAACTTATTATAAGCTGATAAAGTTGATAATTAATTTCAAAATATTAATTAATATGTTGAAAAAAGCGAATGGTAAAAATATTTTTTTTCTTTATCGAGCTCGACAAAACGCCAAAAATTCATGCCTCTAGGCCAGAATACTCCCTTGTTGATTGATGGTGAGATTCGTGGAAAGTATAGAAAGGCTCTTAGCGGTCTTATTTATTTTTCAGTTTGCTATGACTATTTTTAAACGATAATCAATATTGTAGGCTTCTATTTGAGATGCTAAAGTAATCTCCCACTATTTTTTCAGATTTTAGTTTTTTATTTTAAATAGTATTAGGAAGTGTGGAAAAAATAGCAATTCTGCGACCCCTGAGTACTGAGTAAACTTTCTTTTCAGAATCAATCACGTGTATGGCTTGTGGTAAGTAATTATATCTTGCAAATAAATCACGAACGTTACTCGTTATTAATTAATAAGTGATGGGATCATTCTACGTACATAGCTAATTCAAATAAATGAAACTGCAAAATATAAAGTCCCTGTAATAAATTTATTCCAATGTGTTTACATTATGTAGAGTAGATCTATGCATAATTTTGTAAGATAACCAGATAAAAAAAAAAAGACATAAAGAATATTGTATGGCAAGGCATTCATACTGATGTTATTATAATAAAATGTTACATATTCCTTCAAAGAAATTATACACTTTAATGTTTTTACATTTGAAGGGAATGATATATCGGTGCAATTATGAAAAACTATTTCGGCTTTATATATATAAATAAATAAATAAATATACATATTAAAAATTTTATCAGAATATTGTGTTTGTATTAATTAAATTTATTTTGTTTTTTACTCGCTTTTAATTAAATTCAATGACATAATCTGGTTACCACGATTTGAATTAAATGTTAAAATTACATGATAGAAAAACAAAAACCTTTTTTAAAATAAAATTTAATTTTCAAAATTTTGAGACAAGTTGTAAGCTCTTTGGATCCTTACGAATAGTTGATGTTCGTTTCATATCCCATTTCGTCATATTCTCTCAGGTGGTATTCTGAAATTTATTACAGACACACATAATTAGATTTGTATAGCAAATATACTAACCTTTACAGCACCAGATCCGAGATTTAGCAGCAGAAAGACATGTCCGTCGAGGAGTTCGAAGGCAAAAAAGTCTCCCTGAGCTGTAGCACCAGTATTGTACATTAGTACACCGTTTGCCTCATTGGTCCGGATTTTAAATGCTATACTTCCTGTGCGAGCAGCATCCCAATTCGGCAACGCCTGAATTAAAATAATAATAATATTAATTATCTGTTAAAGTATTAATTTAAATTCATGAAATATTTGAAACATTGGCGTTCTCTATTAAGAGTTAGTTAAGGATACTGTTATTTTTGTAGTTATGTTTCATATATTTCTGCGATTAATCAAACTTTATTTTAACATTATATATGAACTATGTAGATTTAACATTTGTAACTCCTTAAGTAAAGTTCAATTTAATCTTTGAAAACAGAATGCAAGGCGGTTATTTTTATAAGCTAATAAAAGCTACTTATTTAATTTTTCACCCCCCATCATAGTTTCTATATTTATTTGTTTCACACAATATACAGTAGAACATATACTATTACTATATATCACATGAGACAACAGCCATTTTATAATATATGTGATAACACGTGCTTATACTGGATAACGGCCAGGTTTTGGATGACTTCAGAATAAGGAGAAGTCAAAAGTTCATCATAAATTTTAAAACCACTATGTTCGATAGGATAATTTATGAATTTCAAATTGCAATTTATTATTAAATTTGTTAGAACCTAGATCATTCTGATGCATGCATATGTACTTCGTGTCCATAAAAAACAAAAAATGAAATTAGTAATAAAATCAGTGGATTTAACAATATCATATTCCAAAATTGGATTCCCAAAATGCATGAATTCCGTTCATGCTGTGATAACTTTGCTACATGTAATAGGTCGTCAAGGAGTATGAAATTTCTAGTTAATAATATTGCCAACTTTAACAGCTTATTATCTCACATTGGCGTAAAATTTGACATCTCTGTTTTTTTTTTCAACTTACCATATCTCGCATGTTTAACAAATCCTTGCAAGCTTTAAAAATTATTAAAAATTATTTTTTAATTAATTTTTTTGGAAATGAAAGGGTCGGAAATTCATGCTTTTATGAAGTATGAGTTCTTATGCGGAAGTATGGTATCGCATCCCCCGAGAAGCATTAATAGTTCATTTGGTTCTAGTGTTACTACGCAGCAGGCAGTGTCAAACATGTTCAGGAAATTCGTTTTTTAACTTTGATCTTACAATTGAGCCACGTGATAGTCCAGAATCAAAGGTCAATAACAGCGAGCTAAAGGTTACAGTTGAGTCTGAACTATCTCAAAAAGCCTATGAATTATAGTTGAAGTTTGGATAAAAATATTCTTTCAGTTTCAATAAAATAATTTCTTATATTTGTAAGTTATCAGCTTACTTAATCTTTTTCATCCAAATTTCGTCCTTGACGACCTGATAATATATGCGCATACGCATTTTACACAGGACAAATAAATCACTGTTGTCACTTTTCCGACATTATTTCATCGGATTAATATTTGTGAAAATAATACTACTAGTCAACAACCAAATTTCTATTATATGAGACTAAATCAAATTTTGCTCCAACGTTTTCTACGAAAATCGAATTTGTTGGCAAGAACACATCGTTTACTAGCAAGAAAAGTGAAACATCTCGCAATTTTTCGTGTCTTGCTACACAAAGTGTTTCTTAAATGTAGTTATACGGAAAATACCTTTATTATGCTATATGTTCATTTGTGACCTCAGGAGAGGGGTGATTTGTGTGGTAAACCTAATCCTACATCTTCATTCTTAACGGTTTTATGCTTTTATGCACGTTTTTATTCCTGCATGCAGAACTAAGTGCTGCAATTTCATCATAGTAAAATTATGCAAATTTTCTCTTAACACTCCTGTGAAATTTACTTTTGTCGAGATGTGTCAATTTTCTTGCGGGTAAGCGACATGTTCTAAAGTACTGCTCTCTCAATACTTACTAAAAAGGATTCCTTGTTGGTAAAGGTTATGGGATCAGCAGCTTCTACTTCTTGGCACAAGTATTGGACGTTTCCTTGCTGGTGAATTAGCTTATTACCGGTTCTCCCTAGTTCTATTATCTCCATTTTCAGACTGTCTGCGACAAATTCTACCTACAATAAATAATTGCAACTGTTACAACAATGCACATTTTGTACAACGCATGTCTGAAATGTTCAATTTATATTTATACCTGCTATTTTTTTGTTACTTTACTTCAACAAAATAAAAAACTAGCAAATTGCAATAAATTAGTAACATTTTTATAATGTGAATATTTATAGATGACAGGTGAATATAATCGTAGATTTTACGTATGTTTGCCCAATTCAAGTTGTAAATGAATAAAAAGAATAAAGTTTTGAATAAACAACAGAGTATATAAAAAGGAGTGTATTTTGGAAGAAATTGTTAATTAATATTTATAAAAGAATTCTCCATAATTTTTTAATTATGTAGGTGTGCCAGAAGTAAATATATTTCTGCTTCTGAGATATCGATTTAAAAATGATGTAACCGAATAATATTTTGAAATCCATCTTAAATTGCTCTTGCTGTTTTGAATTATTATTTTTTATTTGATGAAACAAACGCAATTGTGAAAGGAATTTGAAATAAATAAAATATTTTGTTGATATCTCTGATTTTTATCATTGTAAAAGTGAAAAGTAATTTCACAAATCTGTTATCGTTGACATTAACCCCAGAACGAGAAATAATTGAAGACATTTAAATTTTTAATACCAATTAGTACTAACATTATATTTCAGAAGCACTTTTCAAGAATTCTACAATGAAACAACATTATGACTTAAATATTCTGGCAGTAAAAAAAAGTAAAATTTGTACATTCTCTTTATAGGCCGTATATGTGCTAGTAAAGGGGGGATTGTACTTTGTGCCAATATATCAAAAAGAGAGAACCAACTTTATAAACACAAATATAAATAACTTAAAACGCATATAGCTATTTCGAAGCCTTTAAGGCCCTATCATCAGTGCTTAAAAATAAAATTACAAATGTGGATAAAATGGGGGACGGGGAGACAGAAAGCCAGAGAGTCGTACCCCCCATCTCGACCGTCAACGGCAAAATGAAATTCACCCCCGACAATCAACTGTGGAGTCTATCTCGGAGACTCGGAGACCGCTGACCAGACCCTACCTCCCGGGAATTAAGGACCCAGGTTAACGGGGTTTTTGTCTGGTACAACGGGGGCGCTGTAGTAGTACAGCCGCCAGATCGCCGCAGGCAGCCACCCGCAAGCGGTGATCCCGACAAGCACGCAGGCGGGCTCTTTGAGCTATACCGATGTGTCTTATTTATAGAGTGCTCTTTGTTAATCTTTGATAGGCGCCGCACACCACATACTCATCGTGCTAAACAGAATAGGGCTGGATAATTCTTGTGCCTAATAGGTGGCAGCAGCTTAGCTAGAGAAGAGGAGAATTTTGAGGGAAAATTAACAAGATGACAAAATAAACTAAGTACAATGAACAAAAATGGGAAAGAAATTAAAAAATAATAATAAATTTTGAAAAATGGCCGAGAGGCTAAGAGCTGCGGAAGAAGGGATAATTTAGAGCCGAGATGCAAGGCAGACGAATCGCTGCGGAGGGAGACGGGAGTTCGCCTTTCTACCGTACCCCCCACCGGGAAAAAACTGGCTCCGTAGGCTATCCTATTGGAGCGGTCCGGTAGCTCGTGCGGACAATGTCCTATTGCACCTAATAAAGAGGCGAACTGTCAAAAAGGAAAAAAAAACTGTTATATAAAAAAATGGGGGGGAAAGTGCACCCCCGAGTGGTTAGCTTTGCGGACCTCCCGGGAGACAGAGGGAACCTGAAAGAAAGAACATTTGTTAGATATGACAACGTTAAGTATATGAAACTTTATTTGCTTACAGTTATACTTTAAATTTGGATGACTACCTGAACTGGCCTGAGCGTGAACTGAATCTTAGATTAGGAATTAGATGAATTTAAAATTGATACTAATAAAACTGAGCACTGAGAATTGGGCCTTGCTAGCATGTTGAACTATGGGCATATTAATGATGGCTGATGATATGATGCCGAATATGGGGGCCGAATACTGAGATTGACTGAGGGTAATGAAAGGATTGTTTATGGACTTATCGCCCATGTTAATGGTCATGAAATAATGTCATGGATGGACCATGAAGTTGATTGGGACGCGAATGCTAATAATGAGGAGCCTAAGTTGCGCTTAGTAAACCTATCTGGAATAAAACTAAACCTGATTGGAACAATTCCTGATTGGAACATTGGAGTCATCGCCTATCGACCGATGGTGGGGCCGGATCCGCGACATTTCTGTTTCCACTAGACTTCTGTTCTAGCGTTCTTCAGAACATGTTCTAGCGTCCTTAGAGCCGTTCTGATTGGCTGGCCCGATTCAGTTGAAGTGGCTAGACGTCCGAGCACCGTTTTGCACATATTCGGATGTTTGTTTTCAGCTGTTTTGTTTCTGATGCTACATAAGTTTGATTTGAATAAATTATTTTCCATTTTTAGATGATGAAACTTCTATTTTCAACTTGAAAGTATTCAAAAATACCTGTATAAAACAAACCTCCATCATTTCCATACTAAAATGGTTTTTTTTTTCAAACCTTTTAAGATAAAGACTGTTTCATAATTTTTAAATGTTATTTATATTAAAAATTATAAAAAAATATATATATAATTTATATTAAAAACGCATTGTCACTTACAAAACGCTGCAGTTTGCATATCAAAACCATGAAAAAAATATAAATCCACAATTTTTGATTTATATATTTTTGTAACCCTGATAATAAAAAGAAAAGTATTCTTTTTTTAGCACTGAATATGGAACTTTTACATATGTTTCATGGAGGTATAGGAGGATTCAGTTGCAAATTTAAGGGACAGTTAGAAGGTACCTCCCCCCCTCCCAAAAAAAAGAAAAAAGTTTCTGATTTTATATTTTTTCATGATTTAGATATGCAAATTCTCCCTGCCACTGCAACGTTTTATAAGTAAAAATGCGTTTTTATTATAAATTATAATTTTTTAAATAATTTTTAATATAAATAAAATTTAAAATTTATGAAACAGTCTTTATGACTCTATCTTAAAAGGTTTGGAAAAAAATGGTTTTAGTATGGAAATGACGGAGGTTTGTTTTATACAGGTATTTTTGAATACTTTCAAATAGAAAACAGCAGTTTCATCGTCTAAAAATGAAAAGTAATTTATTCAAATCAAACTTATGTAGCATCAGAAACGAAATAGCTGAAAACAAATATCCGAATATGTGCAAATGATGCTCGGGCGTGTGGCCACTTCATCTGGAGCTGGCCAGCCAGTCATAACGGCTCTGAAGGACGCTAGAACAGAAGTCTAGTGGAATTAGAAATGTCGCGCCGGATCCCGGCCTGAACCCACAGCCTCTCATACTGTGGTATATCACCAAACTCTCACTTTGGGATATAGGGCCCAAGGATCGCCTAACCTAACTTCTCACGCGCACACAGGGAGATCAATCAAAATTACCCAGATGCTCCGGGGGAGTCCAAACAAAAAGGTGAAAAAAGGGGGGGGGGGAAGAAGACGAATTAAAGAAATTAAAACCATATCTTTGAAAAATTGGGCGAGCTGGACAAATCGTTTACAAAGCTGTTTGAATTTTTCCATATGTGCGACCCGTCCTGAAGGGATTAACAATGTCTAAAACCTGTTACAATGTAACCGTTTTTTCGTCTTTAAGAATGAAAGTACTTTATATATTGAAATAAAAATTCACAAAATAACTGTTTTTTACCACTGAACTCATGAAAAATTACACTAGGTAACTAGTAAAAGAAACACAATGGTATCAAATACCTGATGAGACCATCATAAAGGAGAAGTGCATCTGACTTCAGTTGATCTGACCGTATTCCAACTCCGTTAAATTTACCAGGATTTTCACATAATTGGCACATGTTATTGAAATATACTTAAATGTTAATTAACGCTGTCTATTGAAAGCAGAGATCCTTTACAGGGACACACTAAAGAATTCCGTTAAATTACAGTCTATGGAGAAAAATATTTGTAATGCATTTTAATGAAGTTACAAGCTCTACACAGGATAAAATTGATATGTTTTATTGATTTTCACTACAACATGTTTTCTATAGGGTATAAAGTGCCTAGCATTTATCGTTAATTTACAGGGTAGCACGAAATTATTTGACTTCAGAACTGTTTCTGATCAATTATTGCTGGAAATGCATTTTATTTGTGGTATGTGTATTCCATCTTAACTAAATTTCAGTATATTACGTGGTGTGTGTAAATTCTATAGATGATACACATTGATGCACAAAGAACATTAGTAAGCAATAATATCTATGATTAAGAATTGCTTAAAATGTGCTTTGAACCGTGTTACACATTTCCTCAAAATTCCTCACATTTCATTTTGCTAAACTCTATTTTAGTGTACTTAGAGATATGAATAGAATAAAATTAATTTATATACAGGGATGCGGAAAAGGAATTGGATATAATGCTGCTGACGGATTGGGATTATCGGAAGTATGCTTTCAGTTATGTTTTGCGTTTTTGTAACTGATTTAATTCTTATCATATCATGTGGTGTGCAAGTGTGTCTATAATACAAGGTAACACAAAATAATTAAATCATCACCCTCTATTTACGGATATTGCTGAAAGTGGATTTTTCAACTTTTTTATGCATTCTATACTTCCAATTAAATTTAGCATAATGTGCGATGCGTATAAAGCTCTATAGATAGTATCCAAGCCTGTGCAACAAATTGTAATAAATTACCAATTATGAGCAATAAATGCGCAAACATAAAATTTATGAGTTTTCTTTATCACTGTATCAAAATGAAATTCGGTTAAAAAAATTCTGAAAGTGTTGGAAAGTTTTTCCTAATCTATGCGTGACGCGTGATATTTCTTTCTTGGTTAAATAATATCTTAAAAAAAATCGATTCGATAACGATTTTTGCAGTTTATTGTGTAAGTTTAACTGTGTGTGCGTATAAGTAACACTGTGTAAAAACATACTAAAATTTCATAGTGATATCACAATTTTTACAAAAGTTAGAATCTAAACTGACAAAGTAAGAACAAGGAAAATATATATCAGTTTTGTATCAATATTAAATTTATGTAGGATTCCCAAAGATGTGTTCTTTCCATTAAAAATAAGATGTCATAAACTTCACTAACTATTGAGATCAAAATTTCAAATAAACTGTGATAGCTATTGTCGTTAATGTTAGACTTCCAGACGAGTAATGCGTGAATACAGAAGTTTCTTTAGTTTGCTTCATTGTTTTAGTTCAGAATATCACAAATAGATAGAGCTGCACTGACTCTAGATGGAATAACTTTAAAATCAATCCTACAACTGGAAAACCAAAGGCATTTTCTGCGTTACAACAGCTAAACAGAATGAAGGATAAAAACTAAGAGAAGTTTTATCCATCTCCTTACGTTTGTTTCAGAGTACTGACATTTTAAGGAAACCGAATAACATCTACCAATGATACTTAGAGCTAAAAGAAAGAAGCATATAAAATAAATTCCCAATTTCATGCATTATGTTTCTGCAGAATTGACAAAATTACGTGGGACCTTTCATTTCTCTAAATTAAAAAAACTATTAATTGTTATTGGAAGATCTTAGATACTCTCTTGTTTTTGAAATTTGTTAAAAAGAAATTATCTCATTCCTTTTCTTACGTTCGTGATTATTGTTTTCGCTACTTCTTTGTTATAGAAGGGGACATGGCTCTTTTTTCAAAATCTTCGTGCAAATCGAGATTCAATAAATTTAAAAAATCAAAAACTCCGACTGCGTAAAATCGAACTAATTAATTATTTCTCATCAATATGAAACTATTTTTTATATAACTCACCCATTTTTTATATACTTGTATTGATGACTTTTAAGTTGTGTTTAATTGTTAGTTCCTATCTATAAACACTGTTTTGATGAGGCCTATAGATGTCTATGAATGTTAGAGTTGCAGTAAAGCTAGAGATCCTACTTACACAGCTTTCAGGTTGTGTAATATTTAAACGGAGCTTCTGACTGCGAAATAGCCAATGAAACATCGTCTTCATTTTGAAAGACCTATCCAATGATATGCCACTCAATCTGGTGCGTAAAGTTTTTTTGTCTCTAACGCAATTTTGTATTTTACGGCTGCCTTTTTGAATTCATAATAACAAAACCTAGCCTATAACCATCGGACAGTTTAGTCGAATCGGTAGAGATCTCATTCATTAAAATCCATCCAGCCGTCGGGATGTGTCGACGGTATAAAGAACCACATACTCAGATACTCGTCAAACAAATAAACTTTCTTGGCAAACGGGTAAACAGTGAAATTTCTTTCCAAAAAATATAAGCAGCCAGGGAAAAAAACTGATGAACTAGTCTAATTTATATATGAGGAATTGAGTTTCAAAACTCGCCTAATCCAGAAAATCAAATTTTGGAAATACGCGAAAAACCTCTGACTGCGTCAATTGGATTTCATTGTAAACCAAGATTTTAAAATGCCAGAAATACACGATAAAACTCGTTTTTTTTTTGCAGGTTATAGTGTTTTTGCATTGAAGGTTCACTAATAGAATAGATTAATAGAGAGAACTTGATTTTTTAAATTTTGTATAAGGCGAGTTTTGAATCTTACGTCCTCATATGCATTCACAAAGTTTTGTCCTTTTAAATAGATTAGATAATCAACATCTGTTTGAATATAAAATATATAAGTTGAGTTTTCATATTAAATAAATTGTATAAGTAGTAACACATGCTGGACAATTGCAACATAAAATATAATAAATAAGAATATATTCGTTAAAATCACATAGAGTTGCTCAATGATACACTTAAAAAAGATCCTTTACATGAACTTGTTCAGTTACAATTAATTATGAAATCTACATTTTAAACTGTTTCTGGTATTAAAAAAAATTCCGATGTTCTCAATAGATGGCGCAACTGCATTTTTTCAATATTGTAATTGGTTCAGACTGAACAAATTGTCTCTCAAACACGTTTGCTTTCGTCTCTAGACTTTTATTCATTTGAACATCATATTATATCCTGCGGACGACTGCAGTATCTATTCGAAACGCAGATTTTACCATTAAATGTATAAGCTTCATGTAACGGTTCTTTTTTTCGTGTGTACCATTGAACAATTTTTTGTGTTTAACGTATACATTCGTATTTATTGTATAGATATATTGAAAATAAAATGATCGAGTCATGAAACAGTGAATAGGTCATGAGAAAGTATGCGAGAATATTTCATTTCTCTTCCTAAATCCATTTTCTCTGTCTCACCAGAACTAGTATGACAAAAAAAAAAAAAAATAAATAAATAACACTTTCCAACAAGTTATTAAAAAAAGCTTATGACTTCGATTTTCTTGTCCGTCTGTTTGTTCGTCGCGTACCTGATATAAATATGCGTGGATAACTTTGGTCTTGGTATATGTTATTGAAGATTACAATGAACATTTCCTACACAGCATTTAAAGACCGTTTACAGGGAAACAAAAGATAATTAAGATTCATTATGGTCTATGATGAAAAAGGGTTAACTGTATGTTTTAACGAAGTTATACTATTTGAAACATAATAAACTTATATGCACTATTCATGTGCAAACCAACAAGTTTTCTGTAGAATGTGGAATTCCTAGCATTTACGAGTCGTTTATAGGAACACACAAGCGAATTCCACTATATCATGAGTAACTGGGAAAATATTGGAAAATCCAAGTATATTTTAAATATGTTACACTATTTCACACATAAGGAAATTGATGTACAATAAGGTTTATTACAAAACTTTTACAACAGAATATTGGGATCACAGCCTTTCTTTGTAAATTTACAGAAACACAAATAAGAATTTGATTAGTACAGGAATTGAAATCTATAATCGCCGTAAGCGCGTTTTCAGATATGGTATGCGTTCTAAAGTCTAACCAATTTTTAGTACATTATGGGAAATGTATAAACTCTGTATCTAATATACAGGGCTCAACAAAAGAGTTCGTTACCAGTACTGTCTATGAGAATGAATTGCTTAGAGATTTTTTTTTTTTTTTTTTTTTTTTTTTTTTTTTTTTTTTTTTTTTTTTTTTTTTTTTAGTGCGGTATGCATTTTCCATTTTATTTAGTATACTTATATATATATTTGTGAAATAAAATAATATTTATATACAAGGCATCTCAGAAAACTGGATATAATGACGTCTATCTAGAGTAATTGTTTAAAGTGCGTTTTCAGTTGTGTTATGAGTTTCCTAGATGAATTGAATTTTAGTGTAATATGTAGTGTGTATAAATATGTGCAGATCCGATGCATAGCTGCACATAGTTCTTCTATAGGGGTAATTATTAAAAATAAAATTTACTCTGTATTAAACGTTTTCCAACTGAATTAAATTTTAGCAAACCTTGCAGTTTGTATGTACATTTATAGATCATATATAGGGCAGCTCAAAAGAATTCCAAAACCTTGTCTGAGTGCTGAAATCAGGTATACAATTGAGTTATGAATTTGCTAAATTGTTTGTTTAGATATTCTGTTTTATTGTATTAATTGGTGAAGTTTCCTTACAGTATCCTTAATTTGGTGGAAAGCGCTTCATAATCTAATCGTGACGAATGAATTTTCTTTCTTGTTTCATTTTATTTCGGAATTAAATAGGAAGTTTATACATTTATTTTTCTTTTAGAAACTTACCTTTTTTATACACCCTACAAGATTAGCATGCTGTCGGGCGCCCTGATGTCCGGTCGCTGACTGGTCAGCACCGCCCACAAACAGCACGCTACTGGAAAGCAAGTTGAATGTGCCCGCCGTTGAGCCTCGTTCTGTATACACGCCATCCACGGTGATCGAAAACTATAATCATATAAGACAGCTGCATTAGGAAAACACTTAATGTATAAATACACCTATATTTAAATCTACTACACAGTCAAAACATAGAACTCAAGTGCAGTGAGAACACGTTGTCTGTAATGTGGCTGTAAATCGAACGAATATTCAATTATTTGTCGTTATAACGTTAGTTCATATTTTATCCCGTTTAAATACACATATGCGTGTTTTGAAATTTTCGTGGAAAAGTGTGTCAGTCATTTAAGGTGACCTTCTACATTAGAAGACCAAGAAAAAACCCTTTTTATATTTTTTTTTTTTTTTTTTTTTTTTTGTGAGATAACTGCATGATGGATCTTTTTGAAATTTTAACAGTTTATTGTACATATCTTAAGGTATGCGTAAGAATTTTTTTATTATATTTTGTTGTTTCTACTCTACGTTATAATCAAATATGTTCAACTGCTTTGGAAAATTTCGTCTGGACGGTGGGCATGATAGCGCCTTGTAGAATTATCGGAAACACAGAAATCCGTAAACCTCGTGAGTATAGCTTCTGGTTAGATTAAAGGAACCCATAAATTTATTTAAAATAAGTTATGAAAAGGTTGATTAAATAAAATTGCTAAAAAAATTTGCTTTTATTTGTTAATAACTTTTTTTTTTATAATTTTAGTAAAAGCTTTAATTCATATCAAAGGCAATTAAACAAGCTTTAATAAAAAAAAAAATCAAGATGATCCATTGAGTAGTTTTTTTTAAAAATCTTGTCCACTCTGTCAAAAAATGTGGTTGAACATATTTGTTTATAATTTAGAGTAGAAGCAACAAAATCTAATAAAAAAAAATCTTGTGCATACCATAAGATATGTACAACAAACTGTCAAAATTTCAAAAAGATTCATCAAGCAGTTTTCTTACAAAAAAAATCATAAAAAGTGATTTTTTGGGGTCTCCTAATGTAGAAGGTCCCTTTAAGGAGATGTTATAGTTCTTTGACCTAAATGCCACGTCATTTTTAATATTTGTTTTAAGTTAAAAGAAAACTGATGTCATTTTTGGATGCTGTGAATTTATTGACATTTCACTTATATATTTGAATTTTTGTTTATAAAAAAATCCTTAAAACACCTTGTGCAACGGAAAGTCCCCGCACTGAACTTCAAATCAGGTAACAGTATTTCTCCGGTCACGAGAAAATGAAACAAATTTGGTCACCAAATTATGAAAGCGTATTCCGTTTTCTGGAGCTTATACAAACAGTTCAGTTTTAAAAGTTAATTTTTGATAAAATTGCGGTCATTTAAACAAAAAATGTCATTTTTTTTCTGTTATTTTACCTTTTGTACGTTCGAAAAAATAACAGAGAGAAACATTTTTCTTTTCTGCGTTATTACATCGCTTTGGGGATTTTAATATACACAAAAGTTTATAACTATGTACTGTAAAAAAGTTAGTTGGGATGGCTCTGGTTCTTTGGAAATTTTTAATCATTAGGAGCTAATATGAGTGTTAAGGTGTATTTTTTACATAGCCATTTAGACAGACTTCATGAAAACTTTGGCAATTTTAGTCAAGAGCAGGATGAACATTTCCACCAAGATATCATAATAATGTAGCAATGTTACCAAGGCAGCCACATGATGACTGACTACTGTGTGTCCTTACCAAGAGATTGTATCTAAGAAAAACCTTCTACAAAATCATACAGAAAACGGTTTTAATAGTAATGTTAAATTTAGATTTCTGTTTTAATTTACGTATTTAATGTTACTATTTTATTTTCATCCATCCAAAATAACTCGAAATTAGTTGTCCAAGTGCCGGAAAATCACTTTTCCCCAGTAAATTAATCAATGGAAATTCTACATTTCGGTAGTATAAATTCCAGCAAAAACGATTACCTTTCTTTTAATTAAAAAATAAATGAAGGGTCATTCCATACAAAATGAGTAAAAATTTTTAAAAAGTCGTGGTCCCATAGTAACCGACTTTAATAAAATCTGACACACAGATTAAATTCATCTTTAACACTAGAACGCCCGTTACCATTTTCCCCCTAGAACGCCCGCGGGAGTCGCTTCGACTCCTGTCTGTTTCAAAAGAGAAAGAATAAACGAAACGCATGGAAATGAATAGAAGACTGTGAATATAATATTTATATTTGAATTTAAGATTCATATATATTTTTTACAATTGAAAGAACAATATTTATATACGCATTTTTAAGAAATTGGTAAAATATTTTCAAAGCAAATACTCACAGAATCGTTTCGAATTTTCAATCTGAAACACAGTTTTTGCAAGTGTAGTCAGTTTTGGCCAAGCATTTTCCATAAACCATTTTCTTGCATGTTATTCAATCATTGAAATTCATGTTGCCTTTACATAGTTTTACATCGCATTGTCTTCTCTTTAGGGATTTTGTTTCAGATGATGTATCAGCGAGTCTTTTTCTTGTTGGTTTATTTTTAGCAGATGTATAATTTTGACGCAATTCATCTGCTAATAACTGAATAAATGCTTGTCTGCTTATTTTCGTTTCTCCGGTAACTTCTTTAAAAATGATCCAGGCATTTATTGCTGCTAAATCTAAGAGATTGTAAAAAGTATGCACAGGCCATCTTCTGGAGGGCGCCTTCACTGAATATTTCCTAGCCATTTGATCAATAACGTCAACACCACACTTAGTTTCATTATAAAATCTAACAGTTTCTGGTGTTTTCTTTTCGTTGTTTTCAATATCAATGAATGGGTGGAGAGTGCTAAGAATAATAACATTTTTCTTTATCTTTCCTTTATACACGGTTAGAGTAGTACCGGTTTCTTCGTGTTTTAGAAATTATGTTTCGTATAATTTATCTTTCGAATCTTTCAAAGTTTTTGGAATTTCTCTCCTAGTTTTTCTCATAGTGCCTACTAAACTAGTACGCATCTTTTTCAGTTGTTTAGCCAAACGCAGTGACGTGAAATAATTATCAACCGTGACGTTAATGCCTTTGTATAGAAATGGCTGCATCAATCGCATAACTACATATTCTGATAAAGTTTGATCTGAAGGCCGTTCTTCACATTTGCCTAAATAAGGGAACGCATTCAGTAAGTACTTTGTTCGAAGGTCTACTGCAAGTCAAAACTTTTGTCCGTATTTATCCGGTTTTGAAGGTATGAATTGCGTGAAAGGACAACGCGTTTTGCTTGGAAATAACTGTTCATCTATTGTTATATTTTCACCAGGCTTGAAACAGGCAATACAGTTTTCAGTGAATCTATTCCATATATCAGATATCATTCCAAATTTATCTGTTTTTAAGCGTATAGATCTGGTAGATTTCAAATCGAATCTCAAAAAGCGTAAAATTTCACAAAACCTATTTCTTCCCATAGTTTCAGTGCAAAAATTCAAACCCCATGAGTTTGACCACAAAGAATGAATATCAATTCCATTTGCACCACATGCACCTCGGGCATACAAAATTCCAATAAAGGCATACAGCTCGTCTAACGTAACTGTCCAGTTATCGGTTTCAAGAACACGTCTTGCCTCTGTTTCTGTGTATGTTTGTATTTGTTCCAGCATTTTTTTTATATACAAATAACAGCCATGCACTCAAAACGCTTTCAGATTTCACGAATTTCTTAGCATAAATAGTTGGTCCAGTAGTCTGACACATGATATTTTGCTTCGGATATCTTCCAGAATTTTTTTTATTTGCAGAAATTTTCCATTGTGTGCCATCTGGAGCGACATGAATTCCATCTCTTTCAGATGCAATAATTAGCGCATCTTCATTTGTATCGGAATCTGATGAAGAATTATTTCCAATACTAATTTCTTGAATTTCGTTTTCATTTTCTGATAACTCACCACCTTCAGATTCATTATCTGAAAGCTCTCGTAATAGAGCAGTTATTTCGTCCGGTGTTAGAAATTTTTTCCGTGACATTATGTTTTATTTCTAATAAAAAGGAAAAACGGAGTTGCTTAGCTATGATGAAACACAAGACTGATAAAAATTGAAACAAAAATTCAATTCGAATGATACAAAGAATTTCGCAAGCAGTACGCAATCATTTCAGCAGGTGCATGGAACTAACCATTTTTCTCAACAAAAGGGGTGTAGAGAAAAGAAGAGCAAAAACATTTACTTTCCTGATAACAGATAAAAATATTATGAATCCCAAGGTCATGTTACGCAAAAATAATGAAAGCATTTTGCAAATCTTACTTTGGAGTCGATTCGACTCCTTTTGGGCGTTCTAGGGGTAATGCCTCATTATCAATTTATTAAATGTGCAAATAATTTATAAATTTCAGAATAAATAGAGATTATAAAAATAATAAAAGTCACGGAAGCGGGGGGGAAAAAATCAAAATTTCTCAGAGATATGGGTGTTTTAGGAGCATTTGGAGTCGAAACGACTCCATCGGGCGTTCTAGTGTTAAATAGAGCTATGCAAAGTATCTTGTCAGAAATTAAATATTTTGGCAGTTATGGACACTGAAAAAACATGTGACATAGAATGGCATGTGTGCAATCTTTCAAAGTTGCATGTTTGAAATTTCGTATCTTGAAAACTGTTTAACATAATCTAAAATAATAATAATATTATTATATTCTCCGAAAAATTATCGTCAAATTTATTCAGTAATAAGTATTTTGTAACGCTTTGGTTAATCTTAAACTGGTTATAGAAATTGAAACTTGTCCATTTTGAAAAAATTAAAAAAGTTATAAAAATCAAAGGAATTTAAAAACATCTATAAAATTTATGCGTGATGAAGTGTGAGCATGTCCTTTTGGGAGACCTGTCAAGACTTAATCAGAAGCAGAATATACAAGTTAATTTCAAAGATACAAAGATTATATGCCCCAGAATTATCATGATTTAATTATCCGTGAATCAACAGAAAATATTACTAAAGAAAATACTGTTTGTAATGTCGTTTTATCCATCAACATACACATAATTTGGCTCAGTTTGCTTAAAGAATCATAAAACACGTAATATTCCACTTCCCTCTATATTCATATTTTTATTTTCCCAATGTTTTCCGGATCTAAAAATTGACTTTCACTTTCACTCCTCTCGACGACAGCTACGTGAAATTTAAAAATAAGACGCTAATAAAAGTATTTTTGTATTTTTTGACGAAGGCTATGTTTACAGTTGAAAGTACTAAGAATTATTAAAGTAATTTAACATCTTTTTTAAATATTTTTGTCATCTTTTAAGTATTTTGCTCTTAGTGTAATTTTAAGTTTATATTTTCCTCATCAAGGAAAAAAAAAAAGACAATTACTAAACTACGCCAAACTGTTGATTATTTTTTCATTCTTAATTATAAATTATTTTTGACATAGTCTTTCCATTACTAAGGCTAATAATCAAAATTGAAATTTCAAGCATACAAAATTTCATTTTGTGTCAACTTTTAATGTAAGTTTTAATACTTAAATAAACAGTCATGAAATCTATTGTTTTACATTTACTCATAAATAAATGTGATCTATTTATATGCTGATTTTCATTAAAATCTGTGACATGTCAGCCACAGCTGATTTGCTCATTTTGTATGGAACCACCCTCAGGGTAATCGACAGAAAAGTTTTAGAAAAACATTGTCGCCCAGTTTGAAAAACATGCTTTTGTGTAAAACAAGTTTAAAATTTTCCAATAGCATTATGTTCAAGAACTAAAGCTATTGTAAGGAATTAGACTACCGCAAAACTGCTTTAGGGCAACTCTCTACACTCTTAAAAGATGCTAAAAATGAAAAAAAAAAAAAAAAATGTCGGACAGTTTTAGCCAAAGAAGTAGAACCACCCCTTAAATAATAAAACCTGTAATTATAGTTATCTTTAGCCAGTAATAGGTTTTCTCAAAAACGAGTTATTTACGGGCGAATGTTATTTTTAATAATTATATAAATATATAGAATTATTATAAAATGATACTATTAAATTATATTAAATTTAATTAACTGTTTAATTAAAAAATGGCTGATTTATAAAATATATTAATCTAATAATATTTAACCAGAATTTACATTGATTTTGCATTACTTTGATAGCTTAACATTGCTACATAATACTTTTTGACAGTTAATATAAATGTTTGAAATTTGTTTTACTTCTTACATTGCAAGAGATATATGTATGTACACATTTTTTCTATGAATAAGTGTATATCTTATAATGCAAAAATAATAATATATTTAAAAAATACATAATATACAAATAAATGTATGTAAAGCTCAACTTTTATTAAGAAAGTTTACAATATTACAAAATAAACTCTTTCATATACCTACGATTTTGAAAAGTGCTTATTTATGTTCGAAAATTTCAGAAATTAGTAAAGTTCCGAAATTTAACCCTTTATGATACATCAACTCCGATTTGAAATATAATAGTCAGATGTTAGAATACACAATTTCAAGCATGTAAAAAATAATTTAAAAAAATGTAAAACATAAAAAAATATATACACTCTAAAATTGGGAGGAGTGATAAGTTCACTCTTGAAAAGAACAATATATACCACACCCCTACCAGGAGAGAAAAAAACGCACTCCTTCAGCAAGAGTGAATACCCACTCCGCCAAAAAAGTGATTATCCACCCCTGTTTAGAGTGAATATTCACTTCCCATGAGTGAATTCACTCTTTCAGAGGGTCAAAAAATTCAATTTATCTCAGAGTGAATAGTCACTCTAAAGAGGTTGGGCATATTTTGACTTTGCGATAGAGTAGCTATTCACCTTTTTATTTAGACTAAATTTATATTGACTTTATATTGACTTTATATTGACTAATATATATATATATATATATATATATTACTTCTGGAATAAACCGAAAATTACATACTTATCATAAATATTGTCAAAATTATGATAAAAAATTATAAAGTATACGAACTAAACTTTGTAAAAAATCTATTTTTGAAGTTTCCAGCCTTTCTAATTTGACAAAAAATACCACGTTCATTCTAGCAATAACGATGCTAATCAACTCAAATGATAAAATAAATTTGGCATGAACAATTCACTCAGTATCGCGGTCTGTTTACAATTCTACGCAGATTTTATTGTAACTGATGTGTTAAAAGACAACAGCAATCAATAAATTCGTCTTTTAAATAGCAGTGTATAAGTAACGTTGAGTATGTTACAGATATGCAACGCGGTGACACGAAAGGTTAAAAGACCATTTCTCAAATATAAATCTATTTTGCTGCCCGAAAATTTCTGAAACGTTGCAAAATAAATTTTACAGTGAAATAATATTTTTTTTAAAAATCCATATCAAAACGAAATATCGATTTTTTTGATGGTACACATTTTAAGTTACTTAATTTTACAACATTTCAATATTTGTTGTAAAAAATATTTTTACATAAAAATGAACAAAATTAAAACGCCGTATTATCAAAGAGATTGTCTTATAAAAGTACGACTAGGAAAAATTATCCTAAATTTGACTATTTTTGTAGCATATCAATACGTTTTTACGAAATTAACAGTCGAAATTGCTTTAGCAACTTGAAAATCTCCGCGTAAGTCGTGCGACCAAGTATATATATATTTTTCTAAATCCGCTAAAAAGCCCATGGTTTCTCTGACGCATGCGCTTTATTTTAGAACAAGTATTATTATCTTCGAAAAGATACACCACATGAAATTTAAAAAAAAAAATCGTAAAATTAGGTAGGGGAGACTAGGGAAGGTGGACCATAGGGGTGGCTTGATCCACCCATCAGTTTTCATATTTAAAAGAATTTGAGAGTTTTATCAAAAGGTACAAGTTATATATCAAAAGCAACTCGAACGCTCAAACAACAGTCTTTGTTTCATACAGATAATCAAAATACATGTGGAAAAAATCAATTGTGAGGCGTTTTCAACCTAAAAGTTGTGTTTTTTAGAAATATTTTGTAAGTTTTTTTCGGAAGTAAGTTAGTTTCAAATAATGCAGAAATACCCAGCTTTCATTCCAGCCATAAAGGTTGTACAGTAAGATGGCTTGACATAAAAATGTGCTATGCTTTTGAAAAGGGCTATGTGGGGAGGCTTGACCCAGTCAATGTGAGGGAAAATTGACCAGATGATAAAGGCTTCCCTGATTAAATGGTTTTTGAAATATTTTTATTATACACTGTGCATAATAAAAGGTTAATGGTTATATATAAAAAATAATGTAAATTTATTCTGCAAAGCTACAGTAAAATGGGGTAATGAAAAAGAAAATTTTTAAAACTAATTAAAGAAAGCTGTGAAAAATTACTATAGTATTCACTGCAAGAGAAAATTTAATGAAATATAAATGGGAAAGTTGATAGGAACTTTTTTCAATTTAAATATTACTTACAATATGTAAATAGAAACAGTGAAAAAGATTAAAAAGGACAAGAAAGTACGAAAGCAGCAGTCTTAACCCTTTCAGGAACAGTGGTATGTTTATGAAACCACTTAATTTTAACTCCCAAACACCACAATGACACCTGAATTTTACTAAATCTTTTCCATTTAATACGTACGCGAAATATAGCCTTTTCTTATTTCCTAATTAATTTGTTCGTAAATTCCGGTGCCAGTCATTTATTTCAACATTTTAGTACAGAATGTACTTTGCCACTGAAAGAGTTAAAAGATGTTACTGATGAGTTAAGTGCTCATGTAGCTTCAAAAGAACGTACCATTGATCGAAAAACTTTAGGAAGGTATGTAGACAAATTTCACCAGGAAGAATACAGAGATGGAGTCAAACTATATGACAACTAGAGTTGTCACGTCGAGTGTCACAAAAAGTAGGACAAAGAGACAAAGAAAAACGGAACAGTTGCTCCTAAATCCGGACATAATAATACATGAAAGCAATGAAAACGGAACCTGTCTCTAACGGAATACTGTCTTAAATGTTGAAATTTCAAAGTCTCTGCTGTGTAATTATACTTGCTCAGACAAAATCTGTTTAAAATAAAATGTTTCTCCTCTGACTTGCGATTGCGTCTAAACAGGTTTCTTTAGGCATCATATTTTCAAAAATATATTTTTTATAATAATTAAAGCATGTAGCATAAAGTTATTTTGCCTTTTTTTTTTAAACTGATTTTGTTTCTCTTCACAAATCTTATAATACGAGCAAAAATTGTGTGTGTATGTGTGTGTGTGTGTTTGTGTGTATGTAAATTTTATCTTAAAAACAGCTTTAACGATTTTGACTAAATTTCGTGTTTATCCTTTTCGGGCACGAGAAGATCATTGGGCTAGGTCTTGTGTTCGAAAAAAATTCGACTAGTGGGTCATTTGGGTAATAATGGGTCAGGGTCAAGCTAATTATGTCTAAAAAACGGCTGAATCGATTTTGACTAAATTTTATATTCAACCGTTTTCGGGTACGAGAAAAATATTGGGATAGGTCGCATGTTCGAGAAATTTCGATTAGTGGGTCATTTTTGGGTCACATAGCGTCAAGCTAATTTTATCTAAACAACGGCTCTGACGATTTTGACTAAATTTTGTAATCTTCTGTTTTGGATTACGGGAAGACCAATGGGCTAAGTCAAATGTTAAAGAAAATTCGATTAGTGGGTCATTTTTGGGTCAAGCTAGGTTTATCTAGAAAACGGCTCTAACGATTTTGACGATGTTTTGTTTTCTATAGTTTTCGGGCACGATAATACCATTGGACTAGGTCACATGTTCAAGAAATTTAATTAATGGGTCATTTTGGATCACAATGGATCAGGTGTCGAGGTAATTGAATCTAAAAAAAAAAAGGCTCAAATCATTTTGTCAAAATTTTGTATTATACCATTTCTAGGCATGTGAAGACCATTGGGCTAAGTCGCATGTTCGAAAAAAATCGATCAGTGAGTCATTTTTTGGTCATTGTGGGTCAAGATAATTGTGTCTAAAAAACGGGTGAAAACATTTTGACAAAATTTTGTAGGGGTGAGTAGCCATATTTGGACCGCCCCTTTAATTGGACCGTTTCCATTCTGCCTTTATTTACAGGAAGAGACGCCATCTACCACTGAAGTCCTACTCATCACAATGATGTCACGTATCGTTAGAAGAAGCAACCGCCTACCACGTGCTATTTTCAGACAATTTTAAAAATCTAAAGTTAGCTGTTTTGATCTAATTTTTTCGTACTAAACGTAAGTGAATATTTTAAAAGTGAGGTTAGTTAAATAAAAAGCAGTAAACCAACGATTAAAATGCACAAATAATGCGTGAAAAGCAGCAAACAGCTGTTTCGAATCTACTAGCGAGATTCTTCTTCAGTGCAATATAGGGAAAAAAGAACAGCGTGCTGGAAAAAGCAAGGTTGAGCGAAGCCTTGCTTATTCCAGCACGCTGTTCTTTTTTCCCTATATTGCACTGAATAAGAACCTCGCTAGTAGATTCGAAACAGCTGTTTGCTGCTTTTCACGCAATATTTGTGCATTTTAAACGTTGGTTTACTACTTTTTATTATTCCTGCACAAAGGCTTTAATTGCTATTTTTTTTGTGAGGTTAGTTGTCATGTTTCCATATACATATATGAATTCATCTGTTTATTGCGCATAATTTTCACGGGCATATGTTTGATTTCGTTTTTGTTCTTAGTCTTAAGATTATCTGTTTTAAAAAATGGCGCAGTTGCCGTAACTGGGCCAATTTAAGTTGCTTAAATTGGACCAGATATGCTATAAAAATTTTTAAAAGTAAGTAATGAATTTCGAGTACACTATTGCTTTGTACATTATTTTTTTATTTTTTTTTAATATTTTATAATAGATTTCTATCTCCATGCAAGTTTTTTTTTTGTATATTTGGATTAATTTTTTATACAGTTTAGACCTATATAAACATAAAAATATTTTTACATATTTATGCAATAAATTTTGTTTCCATTTTCTGTTATCTTGTATGTATTTGCATTTATTTTCCTTGAATTCCTTATTCCTACGGTATATTTGATTTACAGAATTGAATTCAAACATTTTCAATCTGAAGGATATTTGTGAGGGCAAATTTTTTACAGTTCTGGTGGGTGGAATTACACATTTTTGTCATTAAAACGCATACAATCTTAAACCTTCCTGGGTTGGTGGTGGTTATTTCAAGACTACGGGAGGGGGGGGGGGGGGCTGGATGCAACACTGTTTTAATATATAATGTTTACGTTTGATTAATCATAGTGTAATTTTCAATATAGGATATTTTTAAACACATTTTTAATATAATGTTGAAAATATTGAAAAAGACACAGACAAGCTGTCTGGAAGAAAAACACCCGTGACAGCAAAAGCTGTTAAAAATATAGGAAATAAAAAGGAGAGAGTAAGTTGTGAAGAAAGAAGGCTGCAGCTAAAAATCCTCCCCAATAGCCAAAAATATCATTAGAAATGTTATCGCCCTTGCTAAATTCAGTTAAATCAAAGTTCAGAGGGAGCCAAAAAACAGTTGTGTTAACATCTTCGGATTATAAAGTAAACCTTGAAATGAAAATAAAAACAGACAAAATGGAAGCTATCACAGCACAAAAGCAATTGGAACATAACATTTTAAAAAATAGGCGTAATGCAATTAGCAAGAAAATTATGGAAGGGAAGAATTACAAAAAAAAAAAAAAAAAAACTTCTGTTGCAAATAAAAAGTCTAATAATTCAAAATATAAAAAGAAAAATCGAGACAGTGATGATTGGTTTTGTCTAATTTGTAAGAAAAATAAAATAGCAGAAACGATTCAGTGTTCCGATTGCCAAATACGGTTCCATGTTTTGTGCGCTGAAAAAACAAAATCAATAAACGAAATTCATGTGTAAGCTTTATATCACTTCTTACGTGATATTCAAGTAATTGACAATGAGTTCTATAATTTCTATTCATAATTACTGATAACTTTGATTTATATTTTGAATATATTTTGATGTAAAACAATTTCTTGTTTTCAGATACTTTATTTCACTATATTTCATTACTGTTATTTTGTTTGATTGTTTTATTAATCGCACACTTCGCTTTTAATAAAATTAGTTATATTCCCTATTTATTAAAACAACGTGGTATTATTTGACCCAATTTAGGAGACTGGGGGTCCAACTTAGGCGACCAGTTGCTGAATTTGGACCACTCTTTACAAATATTTCAAATTAAAATAAAATTTAAGATTTTCAAAAAGAATTTGATCTAAGGATTTATGTAGTTAGTAGATGAATAGATCGATCCCGTGTAATGATGTTTTGCAGATATTCCAAAAATTAAATGAGTTAGTTACACCTGAAAATATGTGAAGTGGTCCAAATCCGGCTACTCTCCCCTATTATATCGTTTCTGGGCATGAGAAGACCATTGGGCTAAGCCGCATGTTCCAGAAAATTCGATGAGTGGATTATTTTTGTGTCTTTATGTTTCAAGATAATTGTATCTAAAAAAACAGACTCAAACAATTTAGATAAAAGTTTGTATTATACCATTTCTGGGCATGAGAAGACCATTGGGTTAAATCACACGTTCGAGAAAATTCGATTAGTGGGTCATTTTTGGATCACCGTGGGTAAAGATAATTGTATCTATAAAACGACTCAAACGATTTTGACAAAATTTTGTATTATACTATTTCTGAGAATGAAAAGACCATTGGGTTAAGTCACATGTTCGAGAAAATTCGATTAGTGGGTCATTTTTGGACCACTGGTGGTCAAACAAATTGTATCTAAAAAACAACTCAAACGATTTTGACAAAATTTTGTATTATATCGTTTCTGGGCATGAGAAGACCATTGAACTAAGTCGCATACTCGGGAAAATTCGATTAGTGAGTCATTTTGGGGTCACTGTGGGTCAAGCTAATTGTATCTAAAAAAACGGCTCAAAACATTTTGACAAAAGTTTGTATTATATCGTTTCCCAGCACGAGAAGACCATTCGAATAGGTCACACGTTCCATAAATTTTTATTGGTGGGTCCCTTTTGCGTTATCGTGGATCAAGCTAATTTTATCTGTAAAGCGACTTCAACGATTTTGCCAAATATTTGTATTCTATCGTTTTCGGGATCTAGAAGAGCATTGGTTAGGTCGCATGTCAGAAAAAATTTGGTTAGTGGGTTATTTTGTGTCACTATGTCTCAGGATTATGCCAATTTTATCTAAACAGCAAGAACGATATAGTGAGAATAAAATATCGAATTGAACATAAGGCTAATTTTGACCGAGCTTAACACGGTCATCCCTGCTAGTATTTCAATACAAAACAAAGCGGGTCAAGCCTCCCATATAGTAGTTCGACCCTCCCATATGTGGGGAAACTTGACCCATTCTTTTCTCATTATTAAAATCAATTATTTTTCCAATTTCTTATATATTACACTTATGTAGCAATTTTATTTTGATAACTGATTGTATAACGTATAAACTTATATAAAACACTTTATTCTACGTTCAATATTTAAAAAATAAAAAAAATAATTTTGTAATAAATGGGTCAACCCTCCCTAGTCTCCCCTGCATATATACTTTTTTTTAACCAAACTAATATGTTTAGTAGGGTGGGCCGAAAAAAAGTTTTTTTTTTTTTTTTTTGGTTTTTTGATTAGCGGAAAACTTGCCTCTATGGTAGCTTAGCAAAATGCAAAAACAAAATACATATTTTTTTTTGCGTTTGGTGGTAGGCTCTAAAATTTAAGAAAATATATGATTTCTATCATTTTTCTAATAAATAGCAATACATCAAATAACTATTATAACAATTAGCTATAGACATTTTTTAGTAGAAAACAGTATTAGAATGACAAATAAATGCTAAAAATATAATACATTTTAACCTTATTAGTTCCGCCTTATGTTTAAAAAAAAGCATTAAAAAAAATGACAAATTTCCATTGAAACAAAAATATTTTTTCTAGATATGTAAAATTACTGTTTCTAATGAAATACTTTACTTGTTTTTACTTCCTTTTGGTATTTTGAAATAAGATTTTTTTGAAAAACAAGGAATTGAAGATTTTGAGATAAGTGTAGTTCTTATAAAACCATCCCTGGAATTGGAGCCAACGTCTTTTTGTGACTCCTCGTTTACCAGCTTCACGCATCGCTCTACTGCTCGGGTTGTGACACAGGAATAGATCAATCTTACACGCAGCTGCTGTTCCACCTGATTGGACCTTAGACCAGATATCTTGATCGATCACTCTTCGGAGTAAAGGTGGTGGTGAAAGTGTAATAGTTCTTCAGTGAATCCTTTCGATATAGTCTGTAGATAGGGAATTGGTTTTGGGTGGTTAAAAATTCTTGATTGACTTTCTTTTAGAAGTTACGTTTACCATTTATGATTATTCTGAAAGCTGACTCTCTTATATGATCCCTTTTATATACTTTAATACTCAAAAGAAAATTTTCTGAATGGGCAAAAAATGCGTTCCTCTCAATTACTGTATCAATGACTTTCAGCAAGTTTTTGGACAGGTATCTTGACGATTTTATAATTTTAAATATTCTGCTCCATTTATGAAGTATTTATTTCATTGAAAACCACACAGTGATATATAACTTTAGGAGAAAAAATCCCTAAGATTTTGTGTTCGTCTGGTGGACTTGCAATACTTAAATACAATCGTATGACCCTGAATCGTACGGTAGTTGTCTGATTTTATAGCAGAACTTATGTCCAGCAGGTTACTGCTGATCTTTGTTTAAAACTTTTCAGTAAATTTCTGGAATAAAACACTCAACACCGTCAAACTTTACCACTGGGAGTTACTCTTACATTTCAATGAATTGCCATTCCGTTATTTGTTTCAAACTTTAGATGGTGAAACGACTGAGTCAAAATTATTTAGTGGTCTGATTGGCACACAACTCAATAAATGTGAGAAATTCTTAGTGTTAAATTTTGACAGTCTTGAGTGTTTTATTCCAGAAATTTATCGAAAATCTTTAAACAAAGATCAGCAGTACCTGCTGGACATAAGTTCTGCTATAAAATCAGACAGCTGTCCTGAACATTTATCTGTTCGCGAACCTGGCACACTTTCCCACTCAACGGGGTTAACAAAGGCATTCAGAGTCATCCGATTGTGATTAAGTATTGAAATCCACCAGGCGAACACAAGAACTTAGTTTTTTTTTTCTCCTAAAGTTATATATACCTGTATGGTTTCCTATCAAATAAAGAAAATATTTCATAAATGGAACAGAATAACAATTTAAAGTAATAAAATCGTCAAGATACCTGCCCGAAAACTTGCTGAAAGTCATTGATACAGAAATTGAGAGGAACGCATTTTTTGACCATTCAGAAAACTTTCTTTTAAGTATTACAGTGGATAAAAGGGATCATATAAGATAGTCAGCTTTCAGAAGAATTATAAATGGTAAAAACGTAGCTTCTAAAAGAAAGTCAATGAAGAGTTTTTAACCACCCAAAATCAATTTCCTATCTACAGACTACATCGAAAGGATTCACTGGAAAACTATTATACTTTCACCACCACCTGTACTCCAAAGAGTGACCGATCAAGATATCTGGTCTAAGATCCAATGAGGTGGAACATCGGCTAAGTGTAAATTTGATTAATTCCCATATCACTCCCAAGTAATAAAACGATGCGTGAAGCTGGTAACCGAGGCGTTACAAAAAGACGTTGGCTCCAATTCCAGAAATGGTTTTATAAGAACTACACTTATCTCAAGATCTTCAATTCCTAGTTTTTCAAGCAAATCTTATTTCAAAATACCAAAAGAAAGTAAAGACAAGTAAAATACTATAGTATTTCATTGCAAACAGTAATTATACATAACCAGAAAAATTATTTTTGTTCAATGAAAATTTGTGAATTTTTTTAAAAAAAATTCTTTCTTTTAACATAAAACACAACTAGTAAACTTAAAATGCATTATATTTTTAGCATTTATTTGTAATTCTCATACTTTTTCTACTAAATATGTCTATAGATACTTGTTAAAGTAGTTATTTGAATTATTGCTATTTATTAGAAAAATGATATAAATCGTACATTTTCTCAAATTTTAGAGCAGATGCGCTACCGCCAAACGTAAAAATTTATTTATTTAGTTTTTGCATTTTGCTAAGATACCTTAGAGGCAAATTTTCCGCGGTATAGCTAATCAAAAAACCAAAAAACTTTTTTTCGACCCACCCTAATGTTTAGTCATAAATTCAAACTGTTAGGCGGTTTCTTTTAATCAGATAACTGGCAGCACTAAGGCATATTGCAAAAAAAAAAAAAAAAAAATATATTATGTGTAAATATATGTGTGTGTTTTTTATTTAAATTAATGGGCAATACGCAGTTTCTAATTAATGTATATTTTTATTTATTTCTGTTTATTAACATAATCATATTTCAGTGTAAAACAATATATCTTTTTGGAAAAACTTAATGAACACGATATTTTAATTAGTGGATAACAATGTTTCGTTATATTCAGTATAAGAAAGGAATTAATCATTCAAATATTTCAGCTTCAAATATTACTTTTATTAGATATACGTTGTGTATAATCAACATTTTTCATTTCAAATAAGGACATACTCTCAATAATTTTACTTAAACACAATGTATCAATATCACCTTGTTATATTTTCAATTCTTATGAGTCTTTTCATTCCTTTATAAGAAATTACTTAACTAATAACGCAGATAAGTAATATGACTAAATTAAAATTTTTAATTTACGTTCGGTCATCGAAAAATTGAAAAATTTGGTAATTGAAATATTCTACCCTCGGTTATAAATTTCCTTTTAAAAAATATTTTTAAGAATAATCAAATTTCTCCCACTCGATTAAAATATGACTTTATAAAACTTAAACAAAACAAACTGCATCAATTACTTAATTATAATTTTCACTCTTACAAAACTTGAAAAAAGTGTTGTCTTATCATGTTTCCCCGAGTTATAAGAAACTAATTAACTAATTTGGAAGAATTTAAAGTTTCACAGTAAAATTCAAAATTATTTTAAAGCCTTGCGTAATTAGCTGATTTTCTTAGCATAGAAACTGAAATTTTTATTCATTATATATGCGGTGACATAGAATATATTTCTTAAGAAATTTTTATAATGTAAATGACTTCATCTGGAAAATAAAATAATGAAGTATTTTCTGAAATATTGCGAGTTAATATTTTCCATTAAGTGTGCAAACTAATAACTCCTTTTAACACTTGAACGGCGGGAGGGGTCATTTTGACACCTGAGTACTTTCGCCCGTTGATTACTTTTGTTTGCTTGGTCGAAATCATTTGAAATTTTTTGACTTTTCCTAAATAGATAACATATATTTCTGAAAAAAAATTCAGCTTTCTAGATTTGTTAGTTTTTGAAATATTGACTTGTATTCCTAGAACGGCGGACGGGGGTCATTTAGACCCTTTTAGTAAAATACATTTTGTACTCAAAGCTGCTTTTGTTGCTATACTATATGTTCGAGGAGCAATAAAAAAAGGGTTTAGACTTTTATTCATTGTCGTTCAAGGCATGAGGAATACTATTTTGCAAAGAAACTATCTCAAGAGATAGATTGAAAGAAAGAAAAAGATTTTTTGAGTTTGATGAAAAGACAACGAGATCTAGCAAACTACAGACTGATAAATTTGCTCTTGCATCTGAAATGTGGAATAAATTTATTGAAAATTGCAAAACATGCTACCGACCAGGACAATATATTACAGTTGATGAACAATTGTTCCCATCTCAAGATAGATATAAATTTACGCAATATATGCCAAATAAATCGGATAAATTTGGAATAAAATTTTGGTGATCTGTTGACGTTGATACTAAATACCTCTTGAATGAATTTATTTATCTAGAAAAAGATAAAACAGCCAATCCTTAATTACGTTTATGGGAAAATGTTGTCATGAAATTAACAGATCCTCATCTAAACGAAGGGAGGAATATTACGACAGCTATTTTACTAGCATCAAATTAGCAGAAATGTTAATAGCTAAAAATACAAGTTTGGTTGCACAATGAAAAAGAACAGAAGAGAATTTCCTATATCATTGAAAAATATGCGCAGTACTCTTTATTCATCGAAGATAGTGGAATGTGATAATATGACACTTACCATCTACCAAGCCAAAAGAAGAAAAAAAGTACTACTATAAAAACTGAAGACGGTCTCAAGAAGTTGCCCGATTCAATAAAATATTACAACGCAACGAAGTATGGTGTGGATATCCATGATCAGATGTGCCGAAAATACTCCGTGAAATCGGTTTCTAGACGAAGGCCTGTACATATCTTTTTCAATATTTTGGATCATGCAGATTTAAACACCTGGATAATTTATAAAAGTGTAACAGGAAAGCCTATCAGTAGAAGAGATTTTCTATTAAATTTAGGGGATGTGTTCAGAATGGATCTTATGGTTTCAAAACTCCCAAAGATCTTTTTTGAGTCTTCAGAAAAAAAAACACGAAAATAAAATAGATATGAAGATAAAAAATGTCAAGTACAGACATGCAATGGAAACAAATCTCAAGAATTTTGCGCACCATGTTTCAAAGTTGTGTGCAGAAAATGTACTGGAAAAATTGCTTTTTTTTGGTTGCAACTGAATTAATTCCTAATACGTGTGCACAATTTGGAGTATTATAAGCATTAAATAAAATTGAAACAGAATGCTTAACATATTAACCATTCAGCTACACTTATAATGAAATAACGGAAACAACAGAACAAATTTCTCATTTATGGATTTAGAGAGTGAATCATTCGGCGAATAAGTTAGATGAAAAATATATATATATATATATATTATTTTATAAATTGTGTTTTATTTTAGTTAACATTAGTTTTAATTTGTGAAAACATTAATTTTAAATCGATTTTTATATCAAATTAATGAGTTATTTGAGTAGTTATAGTATGGTCCAATTAATCGCCATGTAGGCGTTACGTATACAGTACTTCTAAAATTCAATAAATTATCGAGTAATATTAAATGTAAATTATGAAATACATGGAAATTACATATTTTTGCCAATGTATGGCATTTAAAATAGTTTAAGCGTTGTTATTTCAGTATTTTCATCGAGGTGTCAAAATGACCCCTTCCCGCCGTTCTAGTAGGTAACATTTTCCCGCCGTTCTAGTGTTAACATAAGCATAAAAGATAAGTTCTCTTCACATAGTATTAAATTTAAATATCACACATTCAAGGACTTTTAATTTAACTACATTTATTACTGAAAAAAAAAGCGAAATAAATGATCGTATCAAGACATTTTTTTTTTTTTTTTTTTTTTTTTTTTTTTTTTTTTTTTTTGCTTTTAGAAATACAGGTTTTAAAATCTCCACACACACACCCAAAAAATGTATTTAAAATTTTACTGTGTATTTATTTTGTCTTTTTTGTATTGAAATGCCACAATCCGTAAAATATGAAAACAACAATCTCTCTATTAAAAAAAAAAAAAAAAAAAAAAGAGGGGGGGGGGAACTAACGCTGTCACCGTCGCCGCCAGTTTTGAATTTTTTGTGACCTTGGGTCTTTCTTCGTTAATATTAAGAAAACTACTGCATACGAAAATGCAAAAATCGGTGGTATTAAAGAAAAATGTTTGATAAATACGCTTATGTGGACATTTTTTAAATCGGAGATTTATTTTAAGAGATATTTAATGTTAAGTTGGTTAAAATCATTCCATTAAAAAAGTTTTATAGGAGTAAAATTTATACAAATTATACATAGGAATTTAATATTTTTTAGATAATTTTATACATTATAATTTCCCGGTGTGCAGACTGCATTTATTTTTTTATTTGACTAATTTTTTGAGGGTTTATTTCCATTTTAAATTTGTATGAAAACAATAATCTCTCTATTCTAAAAAAAGTAACTAACGCTTGTCACCGCCGCCGCTGGTTTTGATTATTTTGTGATCTTGGGTCTTTCTCCGTTAATAATAAGAAAACTACTGCATACAAAAATACGAAAATCGGTGGTATTACAGAGATATGTCTGATAAATACGCTGATGTGGACATTTTTCAAATAGGAGATTTATTTTAAGAGATATTTAATGTTAAATTTGGTCAAAATCGTTCCATTAAAAAAAGTTTTATAGGAGCAAAAACTATACATAGGAATTTAACAATTTTTAGATCATTTTATACATTATAATTTCCCGGTGTGCAGATTGCATTTTTTTTTTATTTGACTAATTTTTTTAGGGTTTATTTTCATTTTAAATTCAAATTTTCAGTGTTTCCAGAGATATTTTTTGCATAATTTAGAAAAGTTTATTATTTTAAATTGTTGCCAAAATTTTAAAAACTTCACAAATAATAATATTACCTTTAAACTGAAAATATATTTACACTTGACTGTTATAAACTGAAAAAAACCCTATGAAATTAGAATTAAATGATTACGTGTTACAAGCAAGAAAATATTACAAATTACGTCATAAAAATTATTTATACACGTGAATATTTAGAAAGAAAAAAACTTTAAAACAATTATTTATTTAATATGTGTTAAAAGTAGTGAATGCGGTTGGAATTACGTCCTATTTTAAGTAGCCAAATAATATTGGCAAACAGTTTAAATTAGAATATATATCATCACGTACGCGTGATATTTATTTCGTATTTCGAGATATATATATTTTTTAAATACTGTTGCCATCGCAAGTTAGCGCAAATAATAATATTTCCTTTCTGACAATTGAAATATTTCCAGGCGAATATTACAAAAAGAAAAATTTGGTTAAAATTACGTCAGCTTTAAAACGTGTGATTTAAAATAATTTTCTTATAGCTGTATGCTGTATTAAAAAATACATGTAAGCAAAGACTCTTTTGAATTAATTCATTTTACATTAGCGAATTTTCAGGCGTTTAATTAATTCACAGCAGCTTTTTTGGCCTTAAAATCTTTCATTAAAAAGATATAAATGGAAACCCGTTTACTGGGATATCGCCACTGGTTTTTTAATTATAATTCAATCTTCCATAATCTTTTTTAAGCCGATGAAATTAAAGAATTTTTAGAGTCTGAACGGGGGTTGGCGAGCAAAGCTCGTAGGAGGCAGAGCCCACTAGTCTACAAAAAAAAAAAAAAAAAAAAAAAAAAAAAAAAAAAGGACAGACATTTTAATCGAAGTATAGACAATTAACATGTTAAGAAAGAACTTTTGCTGCGGTCATTACCAGCTGTTTTACTGTAAAATACATAAATGAATATAAAATTTTAGCAATTTTTTGATAAAATTTTTAAATAGCACTTTGATAAAGAAAGAATTATAAAATATGCAAGGATTAAACATATTATATAATGTTTTTTAGTTTAAAACAAAAGACATATTTGTCTATCTCTTAGTTATTATTAACAGTGAAACAGCTAAATTTTTGCTAATGTTAATAGATATATAATATTTTTTTGCCATTATTAATAGCGAAAATAAGAGCATACATTAGACGAACTTTCAAAATGAAGAAAATGTTCGATCTTCCAATTTAGAAGTAAGTGATTCTTTTTTCTCAAGATAATTAAAACACATGACTGTAGTTTCAAGAACAAATTATTTTCATCTCTTATCATCGCGCGATCAATAACGTCAAATAATTAACCCAACGTGAAAAAAACACCTTCTGCGTCTTTGGGTTAACTACCCTGTGTTATTGTTCTCGTAATGATGATATCTGATTATTTATTGTTATAGATACTATAGTCGTGTATTTTTTCTAATGTTTGTTTGCTGTCAAAATGTTGTTGTCTGTACTATTTTCACCGACTTTTTGTTGAAAACTTCTGCATTAGAATAACTATTTAAAACTACAGTTTCTTTTAATAAGTATGTTGTTGTATATGGATCCTTTCACAGTTATTTATGTTAATATTAAAAAAAATATATCATATTAATTGCATTTTGAATCAGAAAAATGACAGTACTGGAATGAAATATCAAACATAAATAATATTTGTAAAAACAACTTTATAAACATCGTCGAATAAAGACCTATTTGTGTTATTATGTATGAGAAAGAACATTTGCACGGTTATTTTAGTTAATATAAATAATTGTATTTTGAATCGGACAACTGACAGTAATAGAATGAAATATCAACCATCGACAATATTTGTAAAAACAACTTTATATATATCGTCGAAAAACACCTATTTGTGTTATTATGTATCAGAAAGAATATTTGCGCGATTATTTAATTTAATATAATTAATTTTATTTTGAATCAGACAATTGACAGTACTAGAATGAAATATCAAACATAAATAATATTTGTAAAAACAACTTTATAAACATCGTCAAAAATACACTTATTTGCGTTATTATGTATGAGAAGGAATATTTGCACGGTTATTTTTGTTAATAGAATTAACTGTATTTTGCATCAGGAAACTGACAGTACTAGAATGAAATATCAATCATAAATAATATTTTTAAAAACAATTTTATAACCGTCATCTAAAAAACACCTAATTGTATTGTTATGTATGAGAAATAATCTCATTTTTCCTTTCATTTTAACTGTCAAAAACATGAATCGTTTGGAATTTGATTGAAAATTACGTTAGATTTTTTAATTTTAATTTTTATTTTTTTAATCTAGTATAATCATTATGGCTAAATTGAAATAAAAATATACTTTGACTATTTCAAATAATACAAAATGTATCCACTATCTAATTATACTTTTAATTCTTATGAGACTTTTAATAATGCCCTTATCACCTTTCAAACCGTTATCAACTTGATGTCCGTTATAAGAAACTAATTAACAAATTTTGAAGAATAGGAAGTTTTCTAAAATAATTCCAAGTTATTTTTAAGCTTTATGCAATTATTTGCATTTATCAGCTTAAATAGGGAATTTTCATTTATTTTAAAGAATGTGAGTTAAGATATGTTTGTTAAGATATTTACTTAATATAAATTATTTCATTAAAAAATACAAGGTTGGAGTATTGTTCAAAAAATTAAGAGTTAATATTTTTCCTTGAACGTTTAAGACTAAACATAGCAATAATTGTACTGAAGTTTTATGAAAAATAATTTACACCAGAATTTTTATTTGAAACTATTTAACTCTTTCATTTTATTTATGTGTCATTTATTTTTATATAGTGTACGAAGATTATTATCTTGTTAGAATTGAAATATTTTTATTTGGCACCGATCAAATGACTGGTTGTTGGTATATTTAGTATCAAAACTATGAATTGTATTTCACTGAATCACAAGTCATAACATGTTTTGAATACTGTCAAATTAAATTTTATAACAGTCACAGATATGAAATTATCGCAATAAATTTGAATTTAAATTTCAATACGCATCTAATGAATTACTGATATTTTTAGGGTTCGTACTTAAAAAGTAAAAACGGAACCATTATAAGATCACTCTTGTGTCTGTCCGTCTGTCTGTCTGTCACAGCCATTTTACTCGTAAACTATGGAACGTGGAAAGTTCAAATTTGGGGAAGTAATAAAGACTGTTGATCCACATATTTTCAGATTATTAAACATTTATAAATATATTCGATAAAATTGTATAGGGACAAATTCAGTTGCTTGAAAATAAAATATTTTCTTTGTATACCGTGTGAAAGCTTTCGTAACGCTGAATTTAAAAATACATTTCTTTTAATTTTAGGTATTACATTTTAAAAGATATAGTCGAAAATGTAGAGCAAAAATATGTTCCCCCCATCTAATTCCGAATCTAGTGAAGCTAAAATTATGAAAAAATTAGAGGGAATAGACGTTAATTTAAACCTTGCAGGAAAATTATAGCGATTACCCTAGGTCACATAGTTTTAGAGAAAATCGCATTTTTCCGTTACACACAAATTTCGATTTACGGGCATTCAGCAAAACTGTTGTGCAGCGCTGGAGATACCTATCGCAGCAGAAGTATAAAAGCATTGTTGATCATGATTTTCGAAAAAAATCGTCAGTAATTAGCCGATATATAAACACTTAACCCCTTCACGGTCGCTTAATATTTGGAAAAACCATCAAAAAAGTACCTATTTATGTTATTACAGAAATTGAATAATTATAAGGTTTCTAAATAAAATATGCAATTAGTTTTTTTTTAAGGTGAAAAAAAAGATGTTATAGAACAAATTCATATTTGTAGAAAAGCCATCATGCGAGAATTCTGTGTCTTAATGTTTGTTTTACACCGTACAAATTAATGCGAATAAAACCTTTATTTTTTACATCTTAGATTTTTATTTATCATCATCACACACATTTTTA
Source organism: Maratus speciosus (assembly GCA_963932465.1). Classification (NCBI taxonomy): domain Eukaryota; kingdom Metazoa; phylum Arthropoda; class Arachnida; order Araneae; family Salticidae; genus Maratus; species Maratus speciosus. The sequence goes on along the minus strand of OZ010795.1, from coordinate 163,997,228 downwards.
CAAATAATATTTGAAATAATATATAGACATTAAATTTTGATTATTAAAAATTTTTGAGTGTTACATATTTCGAAACATGCATTACAAAGCCCAACATTTATAGTCAGCGCAAAAGCCAAACCCAAACGCAATATTCAAAGACTTCACACCGAAATGCCTGTTAAATTTTTCTGGTTTCAGAAGTTTTTTCCAGCAATAAATCACCAGCCCAGAAATATGACGGGAGCGAGAAATTGCGAACGACACCTCAGCCCGTGATATTAACGAGAGCGAGAATTAAGGGGTTAAAGATATGGACGGTTTGAACACACATAATGACAGGGGCGACGTATTCTATGTACCATTGGATTTTAAAGCCTAGATAACAACTTTTAATGATATATGTGTGTAATGCAATGGCCAGTAACAGTATAAAAGCAATAAACGTCAAATTGTTAAAAACAGACTAATTCAAGGGGTCTCAGGACTCTTAAACCTTCAAAAAAATTTTATTTTAATTTTTTTAGATGTTAATCTTCCATCTTTTCTGAATATTTTAATATAATTGTTTCCTTCAAATTCTAATTAGAACAGAATTTATGCCTTTTAGAATTATACCCACTCAATAGCTTAAAAGGCCTTTTCGAAACTTTTAAGTCATTTTTCTCCAATTGACTTTTTTTTGCATAACGCGCACGATATCTCAAAAACTTTTGAATATTTTTCCATGAAATTTTCAAAACATACGTTTTATATTAATCTGTATAAATTGAACCTAAAATTTCCTTTTTATTGTTCAAAAAAATATTTTTTAAGTAATTATATTATTCAAATTTTCAAAATTTTCTATTAGCTAAATACAACTTTGTATTAAAAATATAAAAATGCTTTAAATACAAATTTATTTAGGTTCAGGGTAATTATTATAATCTGAAGTAAGTAGGCGCCAAAATTTTTATTCTAGTTACAATATTTATTTTCTAATCGTGCGCGTAAGCTGTTATACCAATATTCTGCTTATCAAATGTCTGACTGTTTGGAGCACCCTGTAAAGGCTAATTCTTCATCTTGCAAATTTTTAAATACATAAAAGTAAAGAACGTACTTTTATCTTTCATCTCAATAAAAATTGTGTTTTAAAATCATATACATTTTAAGATATTAAATGTTGAATATGGTCCTTTTTTTCATTTTTTCCAATTTTTGAGATCCCTGAGACCCCTTAATTAAAATGAATTAAATAAATACTGTGGGATTCGCGACAATTTGCATTGAATGGCTATTTTAATACGCCTCGAGTGGCTTTAAAAGTTAATTAAAAACCTATCTGGAAAACGCGGCAAGGACCAAGGTGGCGTTGCAAATTTTGTGACCTCCTTTCGAAGCGCGCTTAGCACAATGCCAAATGCGAACTTTAAACGAATGTTTTGTTTTAGCTGCACTTTAGAAAGAAAGGTTATTACTATGATGAATTAAGTTTTATGAAATGACAAATGAAGTTTAAATATGCATTTCTTTTATTGTCAGTACAGTCAGTCATTGTACAGTATTGTCAGTTAAGTTCATTATAAAAAAGATTAAAATAATATTAAACTAGTCGGATGTGTCAATCCCAAAACTTTCTTCTATCTCATTCATGTCAATACTTCCTGATAAAGGCAGCACAGCAGCGCCATCGGTTAGGCAATTTATACCAAAATCTAATCAGGGACAACTTTCGTGAACTTCTAATTGAATTTGAAGTTTGGTGAAAATTCGTGCATTAGTTTTTGAGATAGAGCTATTACGGAAATTGTGGAAAGTTCTGAGTTACAGTGGCACCTCTTGGGCAATTTACACCAAAAACTTATCAGCATCAGTTCATATCAGGGACTAACTGAATCTAAAGTTTAATGAAAATTCATTTGAGATACAGCTATTGCGGAAATTGAGAAAATTGCAACATAGTAGAGCTACCTGTTGGACGATTTACACCAAAAAGTAATCAGCACCAATTTGTATCAGGGACTAAATCAATCTAAAGTTTTATTAAATTCCGTTCAATAGTTGTTAAGACAGAGCGCCCACAATATTTGTGTCATATACAGATATACAGATTCACAGACAGACATTTTGTAAAAACATGTTTTTCATTACCTCTGTACCCTAAAAAGTATACATCCGTCGAAAACCGGAATTCGGACAATTTCACGAATCCTATACTTTCTTCTTGTAAAGATAGAAGAACGTAAAAATGAGTTATACAGAATAGCTGTATTTGATATTTTTTAGGTTCCATGTCTCTTTGAACTTTCATGGTATATCCATTTACATTTTTCTCGTATATATTGTTATACCCAACCCTACTTTGCATAATTTTTTACAAAGTGTTAGTATTCTTTTGGAAACGTTGTTTTTAAATAATACAATTACTAATTCATATATTTATTGTATGAAACCCTCTGTGCGCGAGTAATACTCGCACTTGACTGTTTATTTATATTTTTATTTTTATCATTTCTAAATGTAACAAATTAAAAACTTAAATGGGTATTTATTTATGTATTAAGAACAATACTACAAAAAAATTGTAAAGAAAAATTGTGTTCTAGAATTATGAATTATTATATTTTTCTTTCTTTTTATGCATAATAATCATTATAAATAGTAATAAGTATGTACTCAGATTAACTTAAACAAAGATATATTAAAAGATAAACAAAGATATTCCTTATTATACTTTGTATTATTAAATTAATTAATTGCATTATTATCTGTTTTTTAAAATTTACTACAATTACTAACACCAAATATAATTAAGGAGTGTTTTTTAAGGAATGGGAAATGTCTTTTCATTTTATTTAAATGTGAATTTTTTTCATATTTGATTATGAAGTTATATAGATGTATATATATATATATATATATATATATATATATATATATTAATAATAATAATCATCTCTCCATTGAAATATGAATAAGCTTTAATTATCTAAACAAAAACAGTATGTATAAATTACTTAATTACTTCTTATTTTTATGAAGCTTTTAAAGAAAGGTACTCTTATCAAGTTTCTCCCCATTAAAAATGTAATTAATAAACTTAGAAATGATACAGTTTTAAATAGATTTTTATTTTATTTTTAAGCTTTATATATTTAGTTTAGTTTATGAACTTAGATACCGAAATTTGTAATCCGTTTAAATTGGATTATATTCCAGATGCATGTTAAGAGATTTTAAGGGGGAAAATATATTTTATAATAAACAATATTGAAATAATTTTGAAATGTTACCAGTAATTGTTTATCCATAAAATGGAAAATAATAAATATTTTAAAACTTAAACGCAAGCCATAATATGCTTTTACCCATCGACAGTAAAAAAATTCAAACATTTAGAAACTTTTAATTTAATTGTTATGGCAAGGTATTGGGAAATGCCAGTAATAAATTTTATTGTTTATCTGAATTTTTTTTCTGTAAATAAATAAATAAATATATATATATATATATAAAAACGACTAATTTTTAAAACTAATAAACTTAAAATTTTAATGAATTTCATTTTAATTAAAGTAAGGTTGTCTATATAAATAAAAATCCACACAGAGAGGGTAAATGGGTATTTTTCTAAAAGATTGACATGTAACGAAACAAACTTTATTATTGCATTCTGAGCTGAGTGAATGTTTTTAACTATTTAAAAAAAAAGTGTTAACAAAATTTAATACTTGTGTTTTAATAAGGATACATAGGATTAAAAAAAAAAAATGTGAGGTATATATGATCTTCTGCCATATAAGGGATTATTTATCTATAGCGTAATAAAAAAAATAGTAATTCGGATAAAAATAACTTTTTAATTTTAATAAAAAATTTGATATCCTGATTTGTTTTAAATGTGAAATACACTGACTATTAAAATATGCCAATTTTAATCATGAATTACATAATATTTATTTTATTTCTGGATAATCACGATTTATCAAAAACGATAACAATACCCTATTATTTTAACGCAATCAAACTGATTGGTAAAGTTATCATACGAATTGAATATTTCAAACTGTGGGGAAAAAGGCCCAAGCCGGGAATCGAACCCACATCCTTGACATACCTTTCCAATACTCTACTATTTAACCCTTTCATGGGCAAAATACTTCAGTTGTTAAAATGTTGAAATGATTTAATAACACCTGGTTTTAGGAAAATGTTGTTTCATAATAAGTGAAAACGTCTCTTAAAATACATTATAAAAGTAAAATTCTGTAAAATTTCTGGTGCCATTGTCGCATTTGATAATTTAAATTGGGTGGGACATATATATCCTATCACCGACGAAAGGGTTAAGGGGCTCAGGGCTTGAAAACTTTCAAAAAATTGATTTTTATTTTAGTATCTATTTTGGTTATTCAATTAATTCTGAACACAGTGCAAAAAACGCATAAAAATATTTGCATTTTTAATGGAGTTATAAGCATTTATGTGACAATTACTTTCAAAGCCGCACCCATTTAATTGCAACTTTAAGTCGCGTTTTCTAAAAACTTGATTTTTGACGACTATCCGTAAGATATTTAAAAAAAAAAAAAACATTTGATAGAATGGTTTAAAATTGTTTTGCATGCATTAGCATGCAAATTTTGTATGATAACTTTACCAATCAGTATGTTTGTGTGAAACATAATAGTGTATCTAGTACCCATCGTTTGTATGAAGTTCCTTTACCTGCGGTTTATTATGCTGAGCAGACCAGATATCATTGTATATAGAATGAATTAATATATTTTATATAGTTTAATGTTTTGAGTATTTTTAACGATAAAAATGTATTTTTTAGGGTTTTTAAAATTTTTAAATTTGAGAGTTTTTTAATAAGGTTTCCTCTGAGTGATAGATATATCCTTTATTCATTCTGTAACTTAAAGTTTCCTGATCCTTTTAAAGCAAAAATTAGGTTGTTCTGTCAAATCAACGTTAAGATATCTTACGGATAGTGATATGACACCTAACTTTTTTTTCGAAAATTGTGTAATATAAATTTTGCTATATTTTTTTATTTTATTACATTGAAGTACTTCATTTTTATTTTATAAGACATAGACCTTTAAAGTATCAGAAAGTTTAAATTAGTTACATCGAATACTTCTGATTTTATATGGACTCGAATTTTGAGCTCTGTTTACATGTTTTTCGGTATCGATCAAGTCCTGAGCCCACTCACACGTTCACGCTGGCGCGGTGGGTCACACTCAACTGCCTCAGAGTCTCCGGCTTTTTGCACACCACTGTTATTTTAGAGAAAATGTTGTTCCTTTAAATCTCCCAATTGTTCTAATTAAAAAAATCCCTGCCGGCCCGGCCTACAGGCGGAGGTAGATTTCGAAATTTCATTTTTATATAATAGCTGGTTTTATCAGAATCATGTTAAGGCGGTATTAAAAAATTGCTTTTCCTGCACAACTCGAAATTTTCTGGCACATTTTCAGATTCATTTTTAAAAGAAAAAATACGAAACTTGCAGACGTGATTTTTGAAAAGATTTATAAGAGACGTGTGTTTTTCTTTTTCCTTCAATTAATTGAAACTTGATTAATAAACAATTATTTTCTCAGTAGGGCAATATTTTTCGTTTCAAATGCAATGGCTTTGGGATCGCTTCTCTATCAAAAAATCGATCATTATGGTACATTATGGTCTGATTTTGCCCATTAACGAACTTGACCGAGATTTTATGTCCCTTGATTTTATGTATTAGTTTGGAAGAGATTTGTGCAGAATTGTGGAAGTTATCGTATCCAGAAGAAAGTGATATATATATATATAGATAGATAGAGATATAGATAGATAGATAGATAGATAGATAAAGTTTTTTACTGAGGGTGGTTTTGGGTTCTAGGGGTCATGATCTGCAAAAATTTTTCAGAAATTCCAACATAGGAACGACGACAATATATAGTATTTCATACGAAATCTACCTAATAAAACAACATTTTCTGTATTAAAATACTGGTATCCTAAATGCCGGAGACTTGGCAGCTCAAAGACAGTCGCATGTGATCCACCGCGCCGGCGTGAAAGTGTTAAGCAACCTGGGTTGTCAACCGGCGAGCATATTTCGCTCAGATAACCGTAAAGAAACTGATTTTTCACTTGGTTCGTAATATTCAATTTGTATGATAACTTTACCAATCAGTATGTTTGTGTGAAACATAATAGTGTATCTAGTACCCATCGTTTGTATGAAGTTCCTTTACCTGCGGTTTATTATGCTGAGCAGACCAGATGTTATTACTGATAAGATTATCTGAGCGAAATATGCTCGCCGGTTGTCAGCCCTGTAGGTTAAACCGTAGATCATTGCCAATGTAAGCCATGGATCTGGTTGGATTACCCGGCTTGGCATTTTTTCGTTCAGTTGGAAATATTCAATTCCTATGAACAAGATCAATGCTAAACCAAAAAAATAAATAAATAAATAAATAAATAAATAAAATAAAATAAAATAAAATAAAATAAAATAAAAAACCACATAATACGGAGATCAATTTCGTTCCTTTTCAAACTAAATAAGTGTTCTTACCAGAAATTCTTTCATCATAAAAACTAATTAATTAAGATTTGAAATAATTAATATGTGTAAGAAAAATATTTAAATTCATGGATAAGGATTTTCAGTTGGATTTAAATGTGTATAAAATAAACTGTCAAGTGCGAGTATTACTCGCGCTCAGAGGGTTCCGTACAATAAATATAAGAATTATTAACTGTATTATTAAAAAAATCGATACTAAAAGAAAAATAAGACTTTGTAAAAAACGATAGAATGTAGGGTTTTGTACAGCTGTTTATGTACTAGAAAAGTATGAATGGGTAATCGTAAAATCGGGAATCGTAAAAGTCTAAATAATATAAAATATTGCTATTCTGTATAACTCTTACTTAAATGTTATCCTAATCTATTTATGATGAACTTAATTCGGCATTAACAATAAAAGTAGTGCATATTTGAACTTCATTTGGCATTTCATAAAAATAAATTCAGTGTTGAAATAATCTTTTCAGTTTACGGTGCATCTAAAACAAAACTCTTTATCAAATTTTTAATTTTGCATTTGCTTAAGCGCTTCGAAAGGAGGTCACAAAGTAGCAATGCTGCCTTGGTTCGTGCCACGTTTTTCCACATAGGTTTTTAATTAACTTTTAAAGACACGGGAGGCGTATTGGGAGATCTACTCAATGCAAACTAGTCGCGAATCCCATAGTATTTATGTGATTAATTCTAATTAAATTACTCTGTTTTTAACAATTTGACGTTTATTGCTTTTATACTGCTACTGGACATTGTATTACACAAATCTAACATTAAAAGTTGTTATCTAGGCTTTCAAAGCTGATGGTACTTAGAGCACGCCGCCCCTGTCATTGTGTATTTTCAAACAGTCTATGTCTTTAAGGGTGAATATCTCGGCTAATGACCGACTATTTTTTTCAAAAATCATTATCAACAATGCTTTTATACTTCTGCTACTATAGGTACCTTCAGCTCTGCTCAACACTTTGGTAGAATGCCCGAAAATCGAAATTTGTGTGTGACGGAAAAATGCGCTTTTCTCCAAAACTATGTGACCTACACTGTTAAAAATTTCTGTAAAAACACAGAAAAAAATCGAGACTCTCTGTAGATTTACACCATTTCTCGGTTAAATGCATTCGATTGAGTTTCTCGGTTAAGACTCTCTGTAAATTTACGCCAGTTCTCGGTTAAATGCATTCGATTGAGTTTCTGGGTCAAGACTCTCTGTAAACTTACGCCAGTTCTCGGTTAAATGCATTCGATTGAGTTTCTCGGTCATCGTTTTACAGACATTTCTTTTATCTTGTATCTAATTCCCTGTAGGGATTTCCGTGTTTTTGTTTAAAAATATTTTCAGCTTTGTTAAAACTTGTAATTCAAATACACACTTTTAAATTTCTTTTGCAATTTTATTAGAATTATTAAAAAAAGAAAATTTAGTTTCAATTTTTTTTTTCATTTATTTATTTAGTTAGAATCATAATACATTTAAATGCATTGCTTTTATAAGAATTGTGATATAACCATAAAAGTATTTTTGTTAATTAATCTGATTAATTTTGTAAATATTTTACAAAAAAAAGTTATAATTACCGGTATATTTAACCAGTTTTAATGAAAAAATACACCTAAATTTCACAATATTATTATTTAAAAATTCCAGTATATCTTCAGATATTAAAGAAGATAATTATTGAAAAGTAGCAATTTCTTAATAAACAATTCCGTAAAAAAAGGATTAAAAAATTAAATTTGATAAAAAAAAATATTGGGTATTATGTATCGGTCCAAACTAAATTAAAATAAACCGTTTAAGAAATTTTCTAATGAATATATTTGAAGCGAAATCTTTGAAAAGCACAAGTACAATAGATTTTTCCCAGCTTTATTATAAAGGGCATCCTTTATACGCAGCAGCGGCAGCTCCTATGGCGCCGTCAGTAACATGTTTTCTTCCTACCCAGAGGTCTCGGTTTGAAACCCAAGGCTGGTCAAAAGAAGGTTGAGTAAAAAATTAAATGGTACAGCAGTTAAAATTTGCTCGAATAATTCTGTTACTGCGAAGTTCTAAAATTCACTGATTTCAAAAACAAAGTTAACTTATTTTAATAAAAAAAAAAAATAAATTGATTTACAGAGTCTTGCGTATTTTTAACGATGTCAATTTACAGAGTCTTGTGTATTTTAAACGGTGTTATTTTACAGAGTCGTTCCTAAATTTACCAAATAAATTCTCTGTTACTTAACAGAATCTATGTTTTTCTAATCTCTGTAATTTTACATAAGACTTAAGATAATGGATTACCCGTAGATTCTCCGTAATTTCACAGGAAAATTTTTAACAGTGTAGGGTAATCGCTATTATTTTTTCGCAATGTTTAAACGTCTACTACCTCTAATTTTTTCATAATTTTAGTTTCGGTAGATTCGGAAATAGATGTGGGGGGAGGGACATATATCTGTACTACATTTTCGACGATATCTCTGAAAACATAATACCTAAAATTAAAAGAAATGTATTTTTAGGTTCAGCGTTACGAAAGCTTACGATACCCCACACGGTATGCAAAGAAAATATTTTTTCTTAAAGTAATTCTTAAAGTAAATTCTTTTTTTCTAAAAGTTAAGTAAGTTTAATTAGCCTTCTACATGGTTTCGAAAAATAGTTGTAAATATTTAATAATATGTAAATATGTGGGTTAAGAGTCCTTATTACTTTCTACAGTTTACGAGTAAAATGGCTGTGAAAGACAGACACAGAAGCGATCTTATAATGGTTCCGTTTTCACTTTTTAAGTATGGAACCCTAAAAAATATTGTGCTTTACAATATTTTTCTCTACAATTATAAAATACTATATGTTTAGTTATTTTACAGAAAAATAATTATTTCTTAATACAATATGAATATACTTTGTAAAATATAAATAAAACTTTATATCAATAACGTAATTATTTTCCTTCTTATGAGCTTTTAAAGAAGTGAGCTGTTATCAGGATTATCCTCGTTATTAGAAATTAATTAAGAAATTCAGAAAGAAGCGAACTCTTATATTAGAATTTAAAATTACTTTTAACTGTTATGTTATTAATCGAGTTTATTAACTCAGATCCTGAAAATGTTATTCTTTAGAGAAGTGGTGATATAAGAGATGTTTTTTAACAGCATTTTTGAATATAAATTAGTTCATTAGAAAATGAAAGTTTTTAATATTGTTTAAAAAGTTACCATTAAATAGTTTTCTTTAAATATTCAAAATAATATACATTTTGAACTTAAACATAAGCCATAAACTGTTTATGCGCACTGTTAAACTTAATTATATAAAAGTCAAACACATTTAATTAACTTACAAAGTTGACTTTCAAAGTTGAGTAATAATTTGGGAAACACAAATAATTAAAACTTCATTCGCTTGTTTCTATTGTTAAAGTAACATAATTTTAATTTTCAAGAACTAAAGATTTCTAAAATTCCTAGAGACAGTTAATAAAAAAATAAGGACATAATTTCGCTTATAATTAAAATAACGATGTATGTGTACCATGAACAGATAATATGTAATAATATGGTCTTTTAAAAATTTGTTTTATATAAACAGAGTTAATTAACTCATTAATTGAGAACTTCATTCTGTAATCATTTTAAATATATTGTTGTATACTGAACTTAAAGTTTGTAAGATTTAATGATTTTTAACACTTTCCAACAAAGTTGAAAAGTGTTTATGACTTCGGTTTGTCTTTCCGCGCTATAACTCCCGTAAATATACTCGGATCGTTCTGAAATTTTTGGATGTTAGTGACCTCTACCATAGCACGAACCCTATTTCAAATGAAGTTTGTAGTATGCTTAGTTCATTTACAGGGACAGTCAAAAGTTTTTCGTTACATTACGGCCTATGGGAAAAAATCGTTTAAAATGATTTTCAATGATGTTACATGGTTTCAAACAGAATAGAATGGATATGCATTTATCAAGTGCGCTAAAATATGCATTTATAGATATGCAGTGAAAAGAATAGTTATGTATCATTTACAGGGCTACACAAGAGAATTACGTTACATAATGATATAGGGTGGGGGAATTTTACATTGATTTAAAGTCAAAAAACACGTTTTTTTTTAGATATCATAACACTATCTCGAAATCACTAATTTTTTCAAAAACATTGTCAATACAAATGTTGCAGAGCTTAAAATTCTGAATAAAATGAGTACCTACACTTAATACTTTTGTAGAATATTAAGGTCACAATTCTACTTTAAAGTTTTAGCACCGTGGTCAGAGGGTTAAACTCAGAATTAATTAGGGGAAAACTGGAAATCGTTTTAATTCCTTCATATTAGGTCTAAAATGAATATTCTATGTTTTCCCTGTCGTACTATGTGAGCGCTAGGAAATATGTACACATTTACATTCGAAAAACACGTTTTTCTTTAATATTTTTAACAATATCTGAAATTGTGACCTTAATTTTGAACAAAAATATTTATGTGAGTACACATTTTATTCAAAATTTTAAGCTCTACAACATCTGTATTGGCAATTTTTTGATATAGTTAGCTGTTTTCAGATATTGTTAAGGTAATCTGGTCTCTCCTATCTTGAATCTCTTGATTAGTGATTAAGGCAAAATTTTGAAATGGAATTGCGACCTTAATTTTGAAGAAATATATTAATGTGGGTGCTCATTTTATTCAGAATTTTATACTCTACAACATTTGTACTGACAGTGTTTTTGATAGACCTAGCTGTTTTGAGATATTCTTAGGTAACTTGGTCTCTCCGGACTTCAAGCTCTTCATTAGCGATAAAGGCAAAATTTTGAAATAAGAATTGCGACCTTAATTTTGTACAAAAATGCTAATGTGAGTACTCATTTTATTCAGAATTTTAAGTTCTACAACGTTTGTTCTGACAATGTTTTTGATAGAATTAACAATTTTCAGATATTGTTAAAAATATTAAGGAAAAACATGTTTTTTGAAAGTAAATACGTACATATTTCTTAACGCTCATTTGGTACGAGGGGGAAAACATAGAATATTCATTTTAGACCTAATATGAAGGGATTAAAATGATTTCCAGTTTTCCCTAATTATTTCTGAGTTCAACCCTCTGACCACGGCGCTAAAATTTTAAAGTAAAACTGTGATCTTAATATACAACAAAAGTATTAAGTGTAGGTACTCATTTTATTCAGAATTTTAAGTTCTACAACATTTGTATTGACAATGTTTTTGAAACAGTTAGTGATTTCGAGATACTGTTATGGTATTTTTTTTAAAAAAAACGTGTTTTTTGAGTATAAATCAATGTATATTTCCTAACGCTCACCTAGTACGAGGGGGAAAACGTAGCATATTCATTCTAGACCTAAACTGAAGGGTTTAAAACAATTTCCAGATTTCCCCTAATATTTTTCGAATTGAACCACCTAACCACTGGGCTATATTATTTTTACTAGATTAAGAAATTTATATATTTTGCTTTTTTTACATTGTTAGCATCTTACGTGTTAATGCTACGAATTTTTAAATTAATTTCGCATCATAAAAAAAAAAAAATCTTTTTTTTTTTCTTTTTAATATTTAATTTGAATAAAAAAATCTTTTACATTTGAATATAAGTCGAAAAAATCCACCATAGTTCCAATTTGTTGATATTTTATATGGAACCAATAGATACTATGTAAACAAATACATAACAAAGCATACTGAAATATACGCAAGGGCTTTTGCGCATCATGTGGTCAATGTCTGCAAAAAATCCATTTCGTCACAGTTTGCGCAAACTGTATTTTTAAAGGATAAGAAATGGCATAAATGCTCTGAACGCTTCTAGCCTGTTACTTATATAGTAAAGTACGTATTTAGGTTTAATTTTATTTTGGTAAGATTCAAGAAGGTGACTTTGTGAAGCTATTCTGAGAAAATTTAAAGAATGGAATTCCTTGTGCAGAAACTAAACTTGGAGTGATGAGTTTGATAATTCAAAACTGCTTAAGAGAAAACACTTCCAATCAGCAGTTTAAAAAAATACATAATTGGATTTTAAAAAGTTCAGGAGTCAATGAACTTGTACTTCATATAAAACGATTAAATGCATTAATGCATATTAATCGCAGGTTCCATTGATTAATTAAGATAAAAAATTTCTATAAAACTTTAGCGGTATTATATAAAATCCTAAATGTTTGCAGTTAAACAATTGTATTCATTATTTAATAAACGAAACTATTTGGGTACTTTAAACGTTATTAAAAGAAAAAAATGCTATGGAAGGAATCAGTATTTATTCAATTATAAAAAAAAAATAGTTGATATATATATTCCTGACAAACGAATATTTCTTTAAAAAGCGTAATATAAAATATAAACGTTATGAGAAAAATATCTTTTTTCAATGATTAAATTATACTATTCTATTTTATTTAAATGTAAAAAAAGAAAAAAAAAACTATTACACCATCAAATTTTCAATACCGGTTAAGAGATATTGCGATTAATTAAAGAAAAGAGCCTAATCATACATTTAATTCTTATTTATATAATGAATAGCAATCTTATGAGGTTTCTCTCCATTATAAGAACTAATTAATATGTAAAATACTTACTATATGTACAATTATTATTTTTTTAACCAAATAATAACATTGTTTGATTTTATAACATTATAATAAAGTCATAAATATTTTTCATAATCAATTTAAATTATTCTGTTTTTTTTATTTTAAATATAATTGCTATTTCTCAGAAGTATAAGAAAATGTTTTGCAAACTATAAACGAAAGTACTATGTATCAATTAAATAATTTCTTTTTATTTTGATGATACTTTAAAAGTGCCTCTTGTGAGAATTCCATTCTTTATAAGAAATTAATTAACAAATTTTGAAAGAAAGCAAAGCTTTACAATATAATTAAAAAATGTTTTTAAGTCGTGTAATTAGTCGATTTTATCAACTTAGATAATGGAATTTTCATTCCTTTCAAAACAGGCTGTATACGAGATAATTGTTACGAGAGTTTAAGAATATAAATTATTTCATTTGAAAATAAAAGTTTAAAATATTGTTTTAAAATTTATGTTATCATTTTTTTCCTTTCACATGCGCAATAATATTTATTTTTAACTTAATATAAGGTGTAAGTTTTCTTTGCACAATGTTAAATCGAATTATTAAATCGTCAAAGATATTTTAATTAACTGGTATTAAACATCAAAGAAAGAAATTTCTTAACTTAAACAATGAAAAGTTTTTTCACTTGTTTCTATTGTTAAATTGAAACATTTTTGGTTTCAAGTTGTGAATATTTTAAAATTTCTAAAAATAATTAATTAAAAATTTTAATGACTTCATTTTACTTTTAATTAGGATAACAATACCCACTTATTATGAAATATATAATCTACATTAGTATGATTTAAAAAAGTATCGTATGTTATAAATAGAGTTAATTAAATATTTAATCGCGAATTTCACTGCGTCAATATTATAACTATAATATTTTAGCTTAGATGCATTGAATGTAAGTTTTAATACTTTTTCAAGATAATAAAGGAAAATGCATTTTTTTATGACTTAAAAAATATCAGATAATAAAAGAAACAATTAAATTTAAAAAATCAAAAAACCCGACTGCGTAAAAAGCGAACTAATTAATTCTCATCACTGTGAAACTATTTTTTTTTCAATTCCTACTATTAGCTCACACTGTCGCTATATATACCTTGTTCAAATTTTCAATCGTTAATAAAATACCTATTATTCATCCAATCAAGCTCAAATAATTTTTTTAAACTTGTAGTGGATGACACTTGATGTTAATCTAGTTCTTTTCAAATATTAATTCAATAATTAAATTAAATTAATTAATTTTTAATAATCGAGAAAGCCCTCTTTTTGGTCAAGTTATTTTAAGACCGAGAGAGCCCCCTTCTTGATCAAGGCATTTTAAGCGCCACTCAAGAAGAAAGAAGAATGGGAGAAAAAAAATTATCTTATTGACCTAGGTAGGAATTGACTTAAAAAATATATATTTTTTTATATTACTTGTTTATATTACTTAGCTATTTTTTTTAATTTACTTGTATTGATGACTTTTAAGTTGTGTTTAATTGTTTGTTCCTATCTATAAACACTGTTTTGTTGAAGTTTATAGATGTCTATGATGGTTAGAATTCCAGTAAAGCTAGAGATCCTACATACACAACTTCCAGGTTGTATAATATTTTAACGGATGTTCTGACTGTAAAATAGTCAATGAAATATCATCTTCATTTTGAAAGACCTATCCAATGATATGCCACTCAATAGGGTGCGTGCTCGTTTTGTCTCTACCACCATTTTGTATATTACGGCCGCCATTTTGAATTTATAAAAACAAAACCTAGCCTATAACCAATGGGCCGTTAAGACGAATCGATAGAGACCTCATTCACTAAAATCCATCCAGCCGTTGGGATGTTTCAAGGGTATAAAGAAATCCACATACACAGATACGCGTGAAACACATAACCCTTCTTTTCAGTTCGGTAATAATAACTGTTTATCTAGGATTATGTGAGATGAAATTAGACATTCTGTAAGTATTAAGATGCTGTAATAGCGTTCTAAAAATACCACATTAAATGCTATAACATTTTAAAGGTTAAATACTTCTATGTATTTAAAGTTCTTTTTTTAACACCTGGCATTGAGTTCTTTAATGTCTATGTTTAATTAATAATTATGTATAATATAGGTTCAGGAAAATTTTTCTTTGGTAAGACTGATGGAGGTGGAAGTTGGTTAAAAATATTTGAGTTAAGACTTTAAAAACTCTAAATCCGCATATTTTGAATGCTGTTGAATTAGTATGCTTGATAATTCGATATATGGTATTAAAGAACCTTAAAAGGTGAGCACCAATATTATTTGTCAGTTATAAAGTTATTGCTAGTTATACAAGATTAAAAAGTTTCAAAGTACAGTTTTAGTTTTGTCAAAATTCACTTACAAAAAATCACTGATATTTTATTTTAAAATTTGTATTAAATTAGTATATAAAAATGCCCCTATACGAACCTGCATAACTTGGCTTAACGTACCAATGCTCTACCTAATGAACTATCCGGACGGTAGTTGGCTGACTTAATTGAGTTATTTGTTGCACTAGCAAATTTCGAAAATATACATTATGTAAATACTCGTCATGTATAAGCTATCATCATTTAAAAGCTATAGTTATAGCTCAGATTAATGAAACTATTGCCCCAGTTCGCAGCTATGTCCAACAAATAACAGTTAATTATGTCAGCCAAGTTACCGCCCGGATAGTTCAATAGATAGAGCATTGGTATGTTAAACCAAGGTATCATTGTTCAAGTCCTGGTAGAGACATGTTTCACTCGGTTTTAAAAAAACATGAGTTGTGCTACTCCAATTTTGAACATAAATTATCCAGTTGAAAATAATTCCTTCTCTTCATTATGTATTAAAATATTCGATTTTTATCAAAGATATGCTATTTTCCAAAAATGAATTTTACACATTTCTAATTTATTTATTAATAAACAGATCAATTTAAAGTATAAACTAAGTAGATTCATTCATATTAATTTTGAATAAACATGAATCGCAATAAATATTGAACAGTAATATAAAAACAAGTACTGGTAAAAATAAAAACTAAACATTTGACGCAAAAAAATGTTGCTCAAACTGTAAATTGAAATGTCTGAAATTCAGACACTTAAGGGTCTGAAACGGAATGTTCAATTTACAGACATTTTAAAATGTCTTAATTTTTTCAGATAATCCAAACGTCTGAATCGCAGTCATTTCTTTTTATAAGCATGATACGCAGCCATGTTTGACCACAATGAATCCTGGAAAAATATTTGGCCATGATCCTGGCCCTCTACCCCCCTGGAGACTCATTTTAGGGGCTCTCAAAGTTGGTATGCGATATTCGTAAAGCTGATAATTAAAATCTATTTTGACATTGTACTGGTTATAATCAATATTTTGAATTTTCATAGTAGAATAAAATTTAAAAAAGGATACAATAAAACAATCTAAATAAAACAAAACCGCTGAATTGGAGGCTACTGCGAACTTTTTCCGCCATTCGTTGCCGAAGTGCCAGTGATTGAGAGGTTTTACTGAATTTAGATTTTTTTTTTATTTATTAAGTTTTTAATGTTATTCTACTTTAAAAGTTCAAAATATTGATTATAATCAATACAATGTCGAAACAAAATTTAAAATAAAAGCTTTACAAAAATTGCATATTTAATTTGGGGATCCTAAATGCGTAGAAGGAGGTAAGGGGAAACTGCCCAGTTTTTCCATGATTTAATTACGTGCTCCTTCTACAAAAAGTACAACCCTGCATTATAGTTCCCTAAATAGAGGTGTCCGGTGTTCGGGAGTGTCTGTTATGAAGGTTAATGGACATTCCCTAATTTCGGACACCTTTATTGAGCGACAACCTTTGTTAATCCACAGCCCAGACATACTTGTTTATTTTTACCTAACAAAAGCAGACACCTTTGATTATCGAGCGAATTCCGCAGCCCCCAAGTGACCGCTGTTGAGAACTTCTACAGTATTTCGATAAATAGATATATATTTTTTCTTTAATCATGTCCTACTCTAAAAGTTCAAAATATTCATTATAATCAGTGTAACGACGAAAGATTAAAAAAAAAAATGCGAAAATTGCAAACAATTGCGAAAAATATGCTTTACGAAAATTACATGACAGCTCCCTCCTCAACACACACTCAAAATAAATAAATAAATAAATAAAAAATAAAAATTCATATAATAGGAAGCACGACCTTTGAATATCTCAAAACGATCAAAAACAAAGCCTTTTTCAAAGCAACACAACGCAAATAATATGCAATTAAGGTCTTTTTCCTTTCTGCACCTAAAGTATTACGTTGAGTAAAAAGTTTTTCTCCAAAAATTTTTTATTGTAAAATGATAAATAAATACGAAAGCACAAAAACTAATGAGGATAGTAATCTCCGTTTAAATCTACAATCGTCTGCCAACGTTTTGGCAACTTTTTAAACCCTTCTGCGAAAAATTGGGGCGTGAGCGAGTTCAGAAAGAAAACGACCTTATTTATAATATATCTCCTCATTTGAATCGAAGATTGCTCCATCAAGATGCAATTGCAGATGAGAAATGTGGTCGGTCGTTATCTTGTTGAAAGAGAACCACTTTCCTTTCGAACTCGTTTCTTCGTTTTTCGCGGATAGCCCCGCGAACTTTGATTAGCCTGTTTCTGTATATTGCACTGTTTATAGTCTGTCCAGTTTTCAGATACTCTTTGTACAGAATTCTGCAATAATCCCACCAGATGCAGAGAAAGACATTCTTGTTAGTTAGGGCACATATTGCAACCAAGTCTGCTGATTCCCCAGGTGCTGACCACCCTCCTTTGCGTCTGGTATTGTTGTAGTACACCCATTTTTCATCACAGGTCACAATTCTGTCCAGAATTTTCTCTTTCTTTTGATCTCTGTGCAGAACCAACAACAGTTTTTTGTCTTGCACTTGTCTTCATCAGTCAACGTTAGATTTATGCGTTTTAGAGCAGTAAATATTGATTTTTGAAAACGTTAAGATCAATAGCAATAGTTCGTGTTAAAACAATTCTGCCTTGATCCATGATTTGCTTTAACTGTCACAATCAACTTCCAGAGGGCGGCCAGAACGTGGTTCAGTTTCGTGTCAAGTAAAAATGGCATTTGACACGTGTCTGGCACAGTTTTTGTGCCGACTAAAGTGTGTGTCATTTTCAAAATATTTTTTTCTAAGCAAAAATATTATTCTGCCTCAATCTCAGCGTGCCTCAAATACCTTTTTTGGGTAGTCAAAAAATGGCACTTGACACGTGTCTGGCACAGTTTTTGGGCCGACTAAAGTGTCTGTCATTTTCAAAATATTTTTTTTCTAAGTATAAATATTATTCTGTCTCAATCTCAGCGTGCCTCAAATACCTTTTTTGGGTAGTCAAAAAATGACACTTGATACGTGTCTGGCACAGGTTTTGGTCCACGATCCTTCAGCCAGACATTCGATTTTGTATTCAGCCATTACAAAAGAAGTGTTGCACAAATTTTCAGGGTGCCTCAAATACCTTCCCTAAAATGTTTAACAGCTCTTGGACTATAATAAATTTTTAACAAAGAAATTACACAGTCATGTAGTTCCTATGCTCTGCTTTCGATTGGCTGAAAAACTAATAACTGCACAAATAACAGCTGTTGAGGCGAAGGTATGCCCCTTTTCGCGGAAAACTTTTTACTCAACGTAATATATATTCTTAACTATAATATTATCCAGAAAAATAAATGTTGTATTAACAAAATTAATATTTAAATTTTAAACGTAAACCTTCATATCACTAATGCATGATAAAGTCTAACTGCTGCATGCATGGTTAAATTCAAAATTATGCATATAGAAAACAGTTTTTGAACAAAATAAAATCGTAACCAGGGCTTGAATTTCAGGGCGGGATGGTGGGATTCGCGCCCAAAACTTTGAAATCCCGCCCAAAAGAATATCGTGGGCGGGCGGCTCCCGTCCAAAATAATTCACCCTTTTCCGAAAAATTTTGCATTTTGAAACTACGATCAACATCCATGAATGCCTTGCAAATTTGTGTTTTTTTTTCACGTGACCGATTGACATATTTTGGGCGGTTTTTTTCTTTCTTGATTAAAAGTGTAATTTCACGATTTTTTTTCCCGAGATCGATTGACAAGTTTCGCGTTATTTTCCGAAACCGATTGGCAAATTCAGGGGGGATTCTGTTCCAAATGTTCCGAAAATTTAAGGCATTCGGTTGCGAAATTTATTAAAAATTGGTCATCAGTCTGAAAATTCCTACATAAAAAGGATAATTGAAAAAATCCGGAATTTTGACAAATGGTCGCCGAAGAAAATCAATTTCTTCGCGAAGGGACGCGGAAAAAAACATTAATTTTGTCAAAGGTTTGCAAATAAAATGCAAATTATCGTGAAAAAAAATGCGACTTTCGGCATTAGAATCGCAGAAAACGCAACTTTCGGCTTAGAATTGCGAAAAAACGCGACTTTTGGCATAGCATCGCGGAAAAACACGACTTTCGTCAAAGGATCGCGAAAAAAACGCTCGTTTCGTCAAAAGATCGCAGAGAAAACGCGAATTTCATCAAAGGATCGCAAAAAAATGCAAATTTCTTCAAAGAATCGCGGGAAAAACTCAAATTTTGTCAAAGAATCGCGAAAAAAACGCAAATTTTGCCAAAGAATCGCGGGAAAAATGCAAACTTTGTCAAAGAATAGCGGAAAAATGCAAGTTTAGTGAAAAGATCGCGGAAAATACGCAAATTCCGTCAGAGGATAATGCAAAAAAGAGCAATTTCCGCCAAAGGATCGCAGGAAAAGCGCGAATCTCGTTGAAGGATCGCAAGAAAAACGCGAATTTCGTCAAAGGGCCACTAATAAAACGCGAATTTTGTCAGAGGATCGCAAAAATCACGAATTTCGTCAAAGGATCATGAAAAAACGTGAATTTCGACTAAAAATCACGAAAAAACGCGAATTTCCACTAACGGTCACCAAAAAATGCGAATTTTGTCAAAGGATCACGGAAAAACGTGAATTTCGACTAAAGATCACGAAAAAACGTGAATTTCGACTAACGATCGCGAAAAAACGCGAATTTCGTAAAAGAATCGCGGGAAAAAATTAATTTCGTCAAAGAATCGCGGGAAAACGTGAATTTCGTCTAAGGGCTGCTGAAGAAAACGCAAATTTCTTCAAAGGATCGCGAGAAAACCAAATTTCGTCAAAGGGTTGAGGAAAAAAACGCAGACCGGTCTTTAGAAAAAATCACAAATATAAATATCTATGTTTATTATTATAGGTATAGTTTTTAATCTGAAATAATATACTCAACTAACTTCTGAAAAATTCGGTTTAACCCGAATTCACCTTGCATTAATCTACATTCAGCCCCTGAAATCGACCCAAACCAAAAAATGAAGCTTACTCGACCTGCAACAAAAATAATTAGCGCCAGGAGAGGATTTTCCCCTCGCACCTCTCCCTTTAATTCACAGAAATTAGGACTTTACAATTTAAAGTTAACCTAGATTTCTTTTGTAATAAAAGAAATGAATCGACGGTTTCCATTTCAAATTTTGGACTTTGTTTAAAACTTGAATGCATAGTAGCTTGCTCAATCAAAGAAAATATCAGGGAGTTAAGTTTTGACTATAATTCCATTAAAAATATAATAAAACAATTTCATTCAGAAATAGATATTTATGATGACATCTCCAAATATGTTCATGCTAATAGTTAAAAATGAAGCACATCAGATATTGCAAAGTTTTCTGAAATTTTTTTAAGTGAGCACAACCATACATTTCCGATAATTTCCAAAGTTATAAATGTTGTGCTTGTGCTGTCTGTTACAAGTTTAACCTTGTAAAAAAAGGATTCAGGGCCCAAAATCGAAAAAAATCTAAATTCTGAAATTTATTTAACAACCCCCATTGTTATTGACGCATGTCATTTAGTTGAAAGTTGAAAAGTAGACTGTATAAAAGCTTGAATTTCTTCATTTTTTAAATAAAAGAACATTTTGCATAATTATTCTGAATTTTTGATTTAAATTGATTCAGTCGTACTTTGTTATGTCTGTATTAATGTAATTCTTTAAATAACATGTAAAATAATAGTGGGTTTTAAACATTTTTTTACTCCCTCCCAAGCAGCGCAACTCCCCTCCATTTACAAATGTTGGGAAGGAGAATCCCCTCCTAGGAAAAATCGAATTTCAAGCCCTGGTAACACACCTACTTTTAAATTAAATCCATAATATACAAAAAAAGTTTTGTTTAAAGTTCAATATTTACACACATACACAAAAAAAAACAAGTTTTTCAAGTGCAAACAAATAAATAACCAAATATGTTTTTTTGTTTGTTTGTTTGTTTATGTTTCCTTAATAGCACATAGACTATAAAGAAATGCATATTTGTTTATTTTTTAATAGCTATAGCTTACATAGTTTGAAAGTAACAACAAAAGCACAAAACACAAAATCTGAGAAAACATTTATTAAAGTTTCGATATCTGCAGGCCTTCAACTAACCGTCTATATATTATAACCCAAGAAATAATGCAGATTTTTGCGTATTTTTCAGAAATTTTAAAACATTCAGAATAAAACAGAAACAAAAAACTGGTTTTTTTGAAAGTTTAAAAGTCCTGTGCCCTCTTAAAAATTAAGTTTTCTTTAAAATTTATATTTACACATGAGCAATTTTGTTTTAAATATAGACTAGATGATAATCACAAGAGCTATTTAACTATCAATAAATAAATATTATATTTTAATAAGATAAAGGAAAAATTATTTCTAGTTTCAAAACCTTGTTTGTCTTAAATCTACACATAATCAGTAAAGCCTAATAAAATAGCTAAACAGATCAAGTGAAATCATTCTCTAAATCATTAGAGTTTTATTGACATTATATATTTTTTTTCTCGTTCCAGTGTAGTGACGTCAGATGACTCACCGTGCGGTTTTGCTTACGATAGGGAAAATCGAATGATATGGTTGATTAACGGCGTTTAATGGATGATCAAATTGTATTCTTTTAAATATTTATAATGTTATAATTAAGCATGCATAATGTGATCATTAAAAACAGTTATTAAATGAGAATGGTTGCTATGAAGACATGGGTATTCCGGTACATATCACATAATAAACCTTTAAAAAATATAAAAACCGAATGAAAGCGAATTAAACATTAACAAATGCTGTCAGAGAAAGAAATCTTAGTATTGTGTAAGTCAATAATTACAATAACTGCAAAAACATCCTGTAGACTCATTAAAACTGATTTTAAGGATAACATTGGTTACAAAATGATATAGAAACATGATTGCAGATGTTTTTAAGAACAGAAACTTAATTATTAGCAAGATAAATTTTGACATGGAAATTCAACAGACAAAATGCTTTAAACAAATTTTGTCATAACTCAGAAAATAATAAAACTAGAGACTTGTGTGAGGGCTCCATTTAAAGAAAAAACATTTACGGAGAGTTTGCGACTCATCGTCTAGGTCCCATTTACCTGGAAAAAGATGTAAGGTATCCAAAATTATACCTGCAAAGGGGACGTCAATTTCAATAGGTGGCTAGGTTAATGGTCCGTGAGGGAGGAATATTTGCATCTTTTAAAAAGAAAATTCCTTTATACATCAGGCTAACTATATTAAAAGGGTGCATTTTTTTCACTCTCAAAATATAATCCGCCAGACAAAAGTTTCTGGATGCCAGATTTGCGAAACGAAGACTAACAACACTGTATTATTGATAAAATTAATACGAATTAACACTAAGTTAATACGAATTAAATCACAGAACTTCACAATCCACAAAATATGAATCAAGTCAAAATAAATTATTAATAAAAAACTACGCGTACATAACAGAAAATGCTCAGTTTCAATTACAAACACAAACAAATATAAACTTTGAATAAATAAATCTAAAACGCAAGCACAACTCAGTGCTCCCTGGTGGCTAATGCGGCAAGGAATCAGCAATGTGCTTTAAAAATAAGATGTTAAGAGATTTTTCAGACGTCTTTCCTGTTTGTTTATACCATGATCATAGTAAGACACTTATGTATCTTAAATTAAGACATCTATTATGTCTGAATTTTCAGTTTAAAGCACTTAAGTGTCTGAAATTCTTTTTTAGTCACATATGTATCTAAATTTAAGGCGCCTCTATTTGCATTGCAAGATCGGTGAAATATGTAAAAATTTGAAAAAAAATATATAAGTAATATTTTAATTGCATTTTGATTGTTTACTCACAATGTTTTGAAAGTTTTCTTTTTAACGCAGAAAGGATATACACGGGATTTCTAACAAATAATAAAGTAAAATTTCACCTTCAATTTGGTTTTAACATCTAAAAATAGCAGACAACTAAATTTTAAATATTTGAAAAACTAATTGCAACACATAACATTAAAACATAATTTGAAATTTCTGTAAGTACTTACGTGACAAAAGCTGGTCGCTCGAGTGATCTAAAATAGAAAAACGTTTAATATTAGTCTTTTTTATAACATTAAAGGCAAGCATTTTATACAAATAAAATGAAATTGAGTTGAACTAAAAAATATTCAAAATTATGTCACGTTCTACGCCTTGATAAATTGTAGAATCAAAGTTTCAATATTTTGTGTAATTTTTAAAGGGTTGTTGTACCTTTTAGACGCGTCGAAAATTAACGAAAAAGTTCAAAGTTGGAATTAATCTATCTTCAAAACCTTTTTACGTATAAAAGTGAAATTTTGAATATTTTTTTTTCTTTACATAGCTAATGAAATAATTTTAACCTAAGAGTAAACAATTTAAAAAATACATATGTGCTTAATATATATATCAAGTTTCATAACAATCCATTCATACGTTTTTAAAATGCCATGCGCGAAATGACTTACGGAGTGAAAGAAAGAACTATTTTAATTTCAACAATACACACATTCTGTAAAAGACTAGTCAGTTTCTAGTACTATTATATTAAAAAGCATAATCTATTTAATCACAAGTGAAAATTTTATGCTTATATATAAAAAATTAATGAACAAACACTAATTCAAACATTCAATATTTTTGTTGATTTTCGCCGCGTTTAAACAAGACCCTTTAACTGTTTTATGTGATATCTTTTAAATTTTAATTATTTTGAATGAACATTTCATTCTTAAAGTCTTCTATTGTATCTATCCTACAAAAACCCCCATGAAATATAATCTGTAAATAGGTATGAATGCAGATAGATATATACGTGAAAAGTACATACAGGGTGTACGAATCGGCGACAATTTTTTCCTGTTAATGCTATGTCGCACCTGCTTTGCTGCGAGCATACAAAAGGAAACATGGCGCAGCCGCAGGAGAAAACACAAATTGTTTGTATACTATGAAGTAGTTATCGCGCATCGAGAATAAACATGATTTTCTCAAGCGAGTAATTTTCTCTGATGAAGCAAGATTTCAAGTCTCTGTAAAGATAATAAGCAATATTGTGAAATTTGGAGCTCAGAAAATTACCATCCAGTACTGTGGAAAGAAACAGCCCAAAAGTATATGTGTTGTGCACACTAAAGGAGCACATGTGGAAGTGCACTGAATTTTGTTGACTTTGGGTATGTACTGTTATTTTTAAATTTTTCTCATACTTTCTACTGTTCTGCTAACTGTAGAAATGTCTCACAACCAGGAACATTTTATTCTAACACCCTGTATATAAAGGGATGTATCGATGAAAAGATAAATAGTTACACATGTTTTAATTGGATGGTTCATTTAGAATTCAATATTATGAAAACTCGATAACTTTCACTTTTCAAACACTGAAAAAATACGAATTTTGAATTTTTTGGCCTAAAATGTATTTAGACATCCATAGATTTTAATCCAAAGATAATTGCAAAGATCCAAAGATCAAAATAAATCTGCGTATGCTTATCAATAAATGCAAAAAAGCTTTTAACTGTATCTATTTTTGAAAAAGGTATCACAATTTCAAGCTTTTAAATCTTGTGTTTAGATTGTGCATTTTTAAATTAGCGGTATTATAAAAATAATAAAATTTCAACATCTACTTCCCAAACGACTCGTTGTTTTTTTAAGGTCTTTAAGGGTTTCTTTTTTTTTAAAATATTTAAGTATATAGTGAAAGTTTACTTTATTTTTTATCTATGGCTTGATATGTTATTATTTCTTCGAAAACTAATTAAATTTTTGGGTATCCTATCCCAAGCATCACGTAAGAAAAGCATGCAAAAAAGATTCAAAAAGTTGAAAATTGTAAGAGAAATAGGATGGTAAAATTTTATTAGATTTTGTCTCATTTTATTATAAGAATTGCATTTAATAAATAATTTTTTCCCATTATCCATTCAATAATATGTAAAAAAAGGTATTAAAAAATAACGAAAATAAAGATCAAATTGTAGCGTGTCTGCATAAGACGTTTTTCCGTAAAGAATACGTTAAATTTCGGGTTAAAATTGTGTTATCCCTTTTACAGTATTTCTCGTTACACAACTCGAAAGGTTAATATTTTGATACATTTCCTTTGAATTTTCCTGTAATAGCGATTTACTTGAAAAAAAAATTGCCTTGCAAATGGTCATAAATTCCTGTCAGTTTCTTCCCCTACAACTTCTTCCCAACTAGTGCCATTTGTAACAAAACGTATTATTCACATAATCCCAATTAAACATTTCCTTTTTAAACGTTTAAAACAAATTCATTTTAAACACAGAATAAAATAAACATAGTTAACAATACAAAAACATGTCTTATGTGAATATAATAATAATTTTACCGTCTGTCCCAAAAATGATTGATGGATTTTAAAATTGAATAAATTGCAAACGGTGACAGATATAAAAAGAATTCTTGAAAGAGGGTTATGTATCACGTCAGGAGTATTTTTACTATGATTCTCGATTTTAGTTCGAATTTCAAACAACAGATAGCGCTGAGAGCAATAGGTCCTCAGTCCAAACACGATTTTTGGTATTTCGGGATCCATGCAATGCCTTTTAATCTCTTTTTCTCGCATGGAAGAAGAGACAGGCCAAAAAATCGAGCCTGGATTTAGTGGTTATTGCTTGCAGCGCCATCTATTAATGCTATATCTTACTAAAACTCAGAATCGTAGCATAAAAACTTCTGACATCTTATATAACGCTGCTGTAAGAATTTTTTTAATATCTGTCACCGGTTGCAAGTTATTGAATTTTAAAATACATCAGTCATTTTTGGGACACACGGTTAATGTCTTTTTGAGTGCAATTTAAAATCTACCCACTTAAATTTAGTCACTGAAGTTAAAGGAATAAATTCCAATTATTTTCTGAAATGTATGATTATTCTGTCCATTTTGGGAAAATTACTCTATTTGAATCAAATGTTTCTAAAAATAATTTCAAACGAAGCAATAATTTTACGTATAAATACCATTTAAATAACTTGTTATAAAATTCATTTAATACATCTACGGATGTCCCAAAAATGACTGATGGATTTTAAAATTCCATAACTTGCAAACGGTGACAGATATTGAAAAAATTCTTGCAGGGGTGTTATGTAAGATGTCAGAAGTTTTTATGCTGCGATTCTCAGTTTTAGTTACAAATATCATCGATAGATGGCACTCCAAAAATAACCGCAAAATCCATGCTCGATTTTTCGTCCTCTCTTTTCTTCCATACGAAAAAAGGAAATTAAAATGTATTGAATGGATCCCGAAGTACCAAAATTCGGTTCTGGACTGAGCGGCTATTGATCTCAGCGCCATCTATTGTTTGAAAATTGAACTAAAATCAAGAATTACAGTACAAAAATTTCTGACATCATACATAACCCTCCTGCAAGAATTTTTTAAATATCTGTCACCGTTTGGAAGTTATTGAATTTTAAAATCCATCAGTCATTTCTGGGACACCCGGTTAATGTCCTTTTGAGTACAATTTAAAATCCACCCACTTAAATTTAGTCATTGAAGTTAAAGGAATAAATTCCAATTATTTTCTGAAATGTATGATTATTCTTTCCAATTTGGAAAAATTACTCTATTTGAATCAAATGTTTCTAAAAATAATTTCAAATGAAGCAATCATTTTACTGTAAAGATTGTATACACGACATGGTTTGAATGTTCAAAACTAATAAAACATAAAATTTCTAATTGGGAAATTTGGAGATCTTCTCTCCTATATAATATATTATTTAAAATCTTAAATGCTGGGCGAAATTTAATATTATTTTTAGCAAAGTAGCGTTATTTATTTAAACCAATACTAATTCAAAATGTAACCTTTTATCTACTGACGGTACGTATAGGTACCATTTAAATAACTTGTTATAAAACTCATTTAATACATCTACGGGTGTCCCAAAAATGACTGGTGGATTTTAAAATTCCATAACTTGCAAACGGTGACAGATATTGAAAAAATTCTTGCAGGAGTGTTATGTAAGATGTCAGGAGTTTTTATGCTGCGATTCTCAGTTTTAGTTACAAATAGCATCGATAGATGGCGCTCCAAAAATAACCGCAAAATCCATGCTCGATTTTTCGTCCTTTCTTTTCTTCCATGCGAAAAAAGGAGATTAAAATGCATTGAATGGATCCCGAAGTACCAAAATTTGGGTCTGAACTGAGCGCCTATTGATTTCAGTGCCATCTATTGTTTGAAATTTGAACTAAAATCAAGAATTAGAGTACAAAAATTTCTGACATCATACATAACCCTCCTGCAAGAATTTTTTTTATATCTGTCACCGTTAGCAAGTTATGGAATTTTAAAATCCGTCAGTCATTTTTGGGACATCCGGTATCAATTGTAATACATTTTAAAATGTATTTAAAGGAATTATTTATTTTGCTTGTGCAATTTTTCAGCTTTCTTGGCATTGGATGGGTGTGTGTGTGTGGGGGGGGGGGGGGGGGTATTTCAATTCGAAAATATTTCCTTATATCTATTGTAAGAACATTATATTTGTACATTTCTTAATTCCACAAAATACTAAGAAAAATATTTAAAGTAAAAGATTTCAGTGGGGTTATAAATATTGCACAAAATCTCTTTAAATTTAAATTCAATGAATCCTTCTAAATCCTTCTAAAATTTATTAAATGAATGTGTAAATTGTAGTTTAAACAATTCACGAAAAATACTTTAGAAGATAAAATTTTCATGAATTCATAATTCAGTACATAAGGGGTTAACAAAAATTTTAGTTCAGCTATTTAAAATTAATAAACAAAATTAAGGAATAAATATTGAAATATTTTTAAATTTTAACATTTATAGCGATAAATTACTGGTAATTAATTTATATTGATTAAAATTTCTGAATTCTTAGGAAAAAAAGAACACCATACTTCAATTATATTAAAATTACCAATAAATTACTTTAAGTGAAATAGGAAAATACATCTGCCAAAATAAACGAATGTGTGACTATGCGATAAAAAGGGTATAAAAAAGTGTAAAATGCGCAAACGATACTTAAATACTCATTATATAATTAAATATTAAAAATCTGTTTAAAGAAAATGTAGAATGTTAAATGAAAATATATATGTAATAATACAATTAAATTTAAAAAATCAAAAATCCCGACTGTGCAAAAGAGAACTAATTAATTATTTCTCATGAATGTGAATTATATTACTTACCTATTTTTTTTTTATTTACTTGTATTGATGACTTTAAGCTGTGTTTAATTGTTAGTTCCTATCTATAAACACTGTTTTGATGAGGTCTATAGATGTCTTGGATGGTTAGAGTTGCAGGAATGCTAGATATTCTATCTACACAACTTCCAGGTTGTATAATATTTTAACGGAGCTTCTGACTGTAAAATAGTCAATGAAATATCGTTTTCATTTTGAAAGTACTATCCAATGATATGCCACTCAATAGGGTGCGTAATTTTTTTTCTTCTCTACCGCCATTTTGAATTTATGAAAACAAAACCTAGCCTATAACCATCGGGCTGTTAAGACGAATCGATAGAGATTGCATTCATTAAAATCCATCCAGTCGTTGGGATGTTTTAAGGGTATAAAGGAATCCACATACCCAGATACGCGTGCCCTTCTTTTAAGTCGAGTAAAAAAAGCTATATCACATTTTTTCTCAAACATGGTTTTATTATTTGTTTGTATGCGTTACAAGTTATTCTATCATATTCAAAGACAGAATGGAAAGACTCTAATGAGGCTTATTGAAATAAGACATTATTTTAAATATTTAATATTTCTAATTTAATAATTTAAATAACATTAGTAATAGTTAATATTTCTCAAACAAGTATTTATAAGTTTATTGTGGGTATTTATTGGCAACTTTTAAACTTTTAAACATGTGCTAAGCAAAAGAAAATAAATCAATAAAACTTACTATAAAAATCTAAAATTTTTCTTAAAATTCACTTTTTGTGTTCAGTACTCCTTCTCCATAGGTTTTAATTTGCATTTTATTTAACACTTTAGGACTTTTTCTGTACTGATATTATACTTATCATTGTATTTTTGTTTCATATGTGGAATTGTTACCTTAATTTGTCATAACATTATTAACGATATGCTATTTTCAGATAAAGCATCAATCCGTTATGAAGATTGTAAACGGTAACATACTATACACATATCTAAGATTAAATGTAATCAATTTGTATCTCATCAACTGCATCATCAACTTGAGGATAGCGTGGTTTTGAGAACGCATTTGCGCTCTACTGAAAGAGAAATGTGTGTAATAATATAGTGATTATCTGTTGAGTTTAATCATTAATCGTTATTTACATTTACTACTTAGTGACGCACATTAATAAAAAACAGCATTTCATAGCAGAATTAAATTATTGGTTTTCAAAATACTGATGCAATTTATCATAAATTTGAAAGGTAAAATATTCTCTTTAATAACATTTTTTATTCGAAAAATGTCTAAAACCCATTGTTGCGGTAAGGCGAATTCTCTTAACCCTTTACCTAATGACGGTACTTATAAGTACCAAAATAACTTGTTATAAAATTCATTTAATACATCGATTAGTAGTAATGCGGTTTTGAATGAGTTATATATGCATCATCACTTTATCTTATTCCAAAAACATTATTGGTTACACAAGACAAAAATATTTTTAAAAGGATTATTTATTTTGCCATTGCATCTTTTCAGCTTTCTTGGCGTTGGGCAGGGGGGGGGGGGATTTTTGAAATCGGAAATATTTCTATAATTCTATTGTACATTATATTTTTACATTTCCTACTTCTACAAAATACTAGGAAAAATATTTAAAATAAAAGATTTGAGGGGTTGTTATAAATAGCGCACAAAATCCCTATAAATTCATATTTAATTAATCCTTCTAAATCCTGCAATCCTTCTAAAATTTATGAAATGATTATGTAAATCTTCTAATTTAGCTCCATAAATTCACGAAAAATGCTTTAAAAGATAAAATTTCCATGAATTCATAATTCAGTACATAAAGGGTTAAATGAGGCTCAAAATTGTAGGATATATTGATTCAGTGACGAAACTGGTATTTTTGACCGATCTTTTTTGTTTTATCGTGCATTTATTGATTGAATCTGTCTACAGATATTTTTTATATATTACAACCATATACGAATCAATATACTTATAGCTTGTTTCTATGTGTATATCTAAACAATAGCCTTAATTTTTTTTGAATACATTTTATATTGAATACATTCATAAGTACACGAATAGTTAATTCACAATACATTTTTTTACTAAATAGGTGCAAGTATTTACAAGTTTTAAAACACTTAAAACGATTTAAGATCTTAAAACATTTTTGTCAGAACATGTTAGAATCCGTAGAGCTTTCAACTAAACGTTAGTCGTCAGCAGAAGAACTGCTGCAGCCTAAAAGAAGAGGGTGTAACAAAAAAACCAACTGAATAGGAGGTGAGAAGGAAAGAAAGGAGAGGAGTTGCAATAACAACCGAAAAAAAAGGGGGAAGGGTTAATCAAAACCGAATTCTCCAGTTACTCCAAGCATGTTGAACCATATCCGCGGTATAGGATAGAACATCATTACAGGTACCATTGCCTCTTGTTAAAATTTCGAGAGATTCTCTGATTATACAAATATTATATTGCGATGCATGTGCAATGACTTTAAATTTTTTAAATAGGATATCTGGCACCATTGTTTTAACATCTTGAAAAGTATTAAATGTTAATACATTGAAATTATTCCAGAGGGTATTAAATGTTTTAAAACTTGTATCTACTTGCACCTATTTAAAAAAATGTATTTTGAATTAAGTATTCATGTGCTTACTTATTTTATTAAGGTGAATTTACATTTAAGCTTGAGATATAGAGTTTCTATATATATTTTTGGAATATATTCATTTTTGCTATACATTTCTTATATGTAATTTTTTTATAGGAAATTAAACTGTACGATACGTTAGAGAACAACATTTACTTGTTATGATAATAATATATAGTATCTTGGACTTCTTACTTCTTTGAAGGGCGGTGGAATGTTATTAGTACTATTTAATTTAAACTAGGGGGCTCTGCCCCCTACGAGCTACGCTCGTCAACCCCCGTTCAGACACCGCAGACTCTAAAAGCACGCTAATTTCATTGGTTTTAAAAAGATTTCGAAAGACTGAATTATAATTTAAAAAACAGTGGCGATCTACTATAAACGGCTTTCTATTCATTTCTCTTTGATTGGGGAATTTTAAGGCCAAATCATCTGCCGTTAAAAGATACAATGGATGCTGCCGTCTTTGATTAAATAAAATCAGTTAAACATTTCAAAATAAGCTAATAATATAAAATGAATTAAGTAAACAGAGTCTTTGTCTCCTGGTATTTTTTAACAAAGCGAAAAGAAAGTTCTTTAAATTAAGACACTTTAAATGTATCGTTTTCAATCTGACATAATTTTCAACAATCTTTTCTTTCTATTTTTACTTTTCACGTGAAAATACTTTTGTTAGAAATGAAATATTATCTGCGCTGTCATAACAAAAATAGTTGAAAAGATCATCTCAAAATATAAAATAAATGTCTCGCGCAATTTTTAAATTTAAACTGTTCTGCAATATTATTTTTTGTTCATTTTACGTAATAAGTGTAATGTGACGTAATTTCTTCTATTTAAGACTTCTAACGCATGTTAATGAATTTATTATTTTACAATTTTCTTTTTCTTTTAAAATTCAAATGTAAATATAATTTTTATGACGTAATTTTCGCTAACTTCACGCTTTTTTTACGTAATTATTTAACTCTAATTTGAAGGGTTTTTTCTGTTTATAGTTGGCACGTGTAAATAAATTTTTAGATTGAAGCAAGCATTATTGTTTGCGCTGTTTATACAGTTGGCAACAGTTTAAATTAATACCATTTTCTAAAATATGCAAAAAGTAACTCTCGAAATGCTGAAAATATGAATTTAAAATAGAAATAAAACATAATAAATGAGTCATATTAAAAAAAAAAAAAAATGCAGTCTGCACACCGGGAAATTCTAACGTATTAAATGATCTAAAGATGATTAAATTCCCATGTAAAGTTTTTGCTCCTATAACACTTTTTTAATGGAACGATTTGTCCAACTTTAGCACTAAATGTCTCTGAAAATAATTCTTCGATTTGAAAACTCTCTGCATCAGCGAGTTGTTTATCAAACATTTCTCTATAATACCACCGATTTACATATTTTTGTATGCAATATTTTTCTTATATTAACGAAGAAAGACCTCCGCTCACAAAATAATCAAAACCGGTGGCGGCGGCGGCGGCGGCGATGGTGACAGCGTTAGTTACTTTATTTTTTTAGAATAGAGAGATTTTAAACTGTCAAATACCGCCCAGAACTTTTTAATGAAATTTTTCTTTTATAATGTATTTAAAGAAAAGTCTTTATCTATTCCAAATCAATTTGTTCGTATATTTTGATTGTAGTCGAACATTTCCTCATTTTAACAACGGAAATACTTTACCCCCAAAATAGTTAAATGATATCGACCGATAACTTATTTGATGAAATGGTAATTTCAGCATCATGTGGTAATTTGAGCTCTTCTATTCCATACAGATGAGAAATTGTCAGAAACAATTATGATATCTTATAGATGATACATTCCGTTTTATTAAGATCATTAAAATGATGTTGTTTGTATTACACCAGCTCCTAAATCATACGCCAATATCCAAATCTCGAAAGTACGGAATTTTTTGATAATTCATGTCATTAAAGACGTGCAGTTTAAATAAGGAAAAATTTCACCATCAGTGTGATTATGTTTTCATACTTGATTCTTAGTATTTAGTAAAGTTTATATAATGTTTTTTTTTTATGTACATTAAAATTAGATTTTTTCGTCTTAAAGATTTAAAATACGAGTATCCAATACAATGCTAAAGCAAAATATCGGTTTTTTACGAAGTTAATGATTTAAATAAAACATGTTCATAAAAAAAGACTAAGTTACAAAAATCTATACATATATACGTACATGTATATATACACACACACACATATATATATATTTGTAGAAGAATGGATTTCATTTTTCTTTCTCTCTGTGAGTGTGTCTGTGTGTCTTCTCTTCTATTTATATATAAACCATGATAATATCACTTTACCAATCTAATATCCACTTGTTTATTTACTTGTATACGTAAATATTGTCTTTCTACATTAAATTAAGATTTTCTATAATTAGATAAAGAGTATTTTACGTTTACATACAATCATTCTGTTGTATTGACATATAACATGTTTATTATATGACACCATTTTACAGACAAATAAACAAAATGCCATTTTACAGCAAAATATTAATCGCATTAATCCATTTTGAAGAAAATATATGGTAGCATGCTATTGATACATCAAAGTTTAAATGTCATGAAATGTATCTTATCAACTCAAGTGTCAACTTAAGCATAATTTGGTGATGGAAACTCACTTTGTTTAATGATAATTTAAGCATGACAGCGTGGTGATTATCTGTTCAATATAATAATCTAGTAAACATACATTCCCTATTGTATGATCCATGTTTCAGACACTATTGCTACTAATAGAATGATATCATTTGTTGAGCGTAGATCAAACGAATAAACCATTTTTAATCATGTCTAAGTTGCAGAATACATTTCAAGGAAAGTCCTAATATATTATAATAAATAGATAATTATTTCATGAAAATTCAAATCTGCATCAGATGACTGACTTACTAAATGTTGTTAAAATTCTGAAGAGTGTATTAAGATAATAACATTTTGCACAACTGTCTTAACCAGAAAAAATAAATGATTATCAGTGGAAAAAAATAAAGTATCAATATTCCAGTTCGACAATTAAACAATTGATTCAATACAGAAATGAATGAAATTTTGTAGCATGAATAGAGATTTTTCGGATTACTGGTATAAAATTTAACAAAGTCTAAATAAAGTTGTCCTATGTCTGTAATGCAAAATAAACACTGTTAATAGAGGGTATTTCTTAGTGTCAACCCTTTTTTTCCTATTTTTAAGAACGCTCATCAATACATCGAACTATCTTAGATCAATATGTCTATTTATCTTTCTATACATTATCTGAGTCTATATATACTACATTTCGATATTTATCTGTCTTTCTGTCTAGCAGGTGTTGCAAAATTGAACGAAATAATAAAATTTCACTAATTTGAAAAGTATAGCCTATAGTTCGTTGGGATTATAAATAAAGTTCGCAAAAATTATGGGTTTTAAAGTTAAAGAAAACTTTTAATGCTAGAAACGTTCGCGGACAGTAGCTCTACAAAAGTCCTGGACCCGTTGCCACACACCACTTAAATTATAAAGTGCCAAAAATTCCTTTCGATGTTGCACAGTATGTGCCGAAGTGTCAGACAATTGTCGAATTTACATTTTTTTTTCTCTCCTCAGGTGCGTTTTGCTGTTACAGGGAAACAACAGGCTTACACAGTGGATTTCGGAGACATTTGCTCGTTCAGATCGTTATGAAATTCAAAATCTGAAATCTTCCAGGGAGACGTATTGATGCTCAGGAAGGAATGTCACAAACGGAAGACCCCTGAATATATCATTCTTTGACGGCCATTTTCATAATATTTTGACAACACCTTTAACATTTGTCATAAAACATGCGTTACAAACTGTTCTGCGTCGCTAATATTGATTCAACAGAGGATGCAAATTATTCGTGACATATTCAACTATTTTGGGAATATTTTTGCCCTTTAAAAAATATCTCATGATTTTTTTTTTTAATTTATTTTTTTTTTTATTTTTTTTTTTTATGAAAATTGCATCAAGGTTCTCTCTACAATTTTTGAATTATTTTTTATTGACTTTTTCTGTTATTTTGAATAATATGGTAAAAAAAAAGCAATATTTTTATCTTTCAATTTAGCATTTTTAAATACATATGCATATATTTAGTATTTTGATATATTGAAGATGCTGATTATACATCAACTTATTGTATGAAAATATCTAGTATATAATTTTGCGCAAATCATTCCTATCATTAATCCCTTACGGTGATAATAAATGTAACATCCTATCTATGCGTCTAAGATTAAATGCTATCTACATATATCTTATTAGCTGAAGTCTCAACTTGAGCAACACATGTTGATGAGACCCTCATTTTCCCTTTGGTGAATGGT
The DNA here is from genome assembly GCA_963932465.1 of Maratus speciosus. Lineage (NCBI taxonomy): Eukaryota > Metazoa > Arthropoda > Arachnida > Araneae > Salticidae > Maratus > Maratus speciosus. The sequence continues at coordinate 163,961,370 of OZ010795.1, read as the reverse complement.
AAATTATGCATGAGAATGTGATGATTATCTGTTCAGGACAATCACTAGTTAATGCGTTCATTGACTACTATGTCCCAGATGTTACATAGAACACTGCTATTAAATAGAATTCTGTAATTTGTTGACATTAGTTGAAACTATAACACTTTTTTGCCAAATCGGGATCGTAGGATAATTTATCGACTCATGTATGATTTAAATAAAACATCTTACAGTGGGAGATTGAACTAACAATGTTTAAATTCTGAAACATATTCGTAGAATAACGATAGTATTGTAGCGAATTAGTAGAATAACGAAATTACTATTGTCCTATCTAAATAAGTTCACTGAAGTATCCCATTAATTCAAATTTACTACTGTTTCATTCAACTTTTTTATTGAGTAGTTTGAACCACCATTTTTATATTTAGTATACCATACTGAAAAAAGTATCTTTTACAATATATATACAATAACAATGATGGAAATTATATCAGTAATGGTTATATTATTATTTTTTTAAATATGTTTTTCATAAAAAACCTACAAAACGTATAGCGCTGGTCTTTATAATTTAAAATCTCGTAAAGATCATGCCAATACTTTATTGTGGTCTGTGTGTATGCCACATAATTGCTTGTAATACCACGTAAAATATTACGTAACATCGATGTAAAAACGATGTATTAATACAACGTAACTACTCGTTCTTTTTCTCAATACACAGATTAAAAGTACTCTTTAACAATTTCAGTACTTGCAAATTTTATGTTTCAGGAAAATCAGAAAATTTTGAATGTTAATGTGTTAATTATACATTAATGTGTTAAAAACACTACTTATACTGCAAAAACAGGGTAATCCAATTTCATTGAAACTAAATTCTTTGCCAAGGAATGTTCACATATGAATGTTTCACTAAACATGTATTGCTATGTATGTTTCACTAAACATGTATTGCTATCTGTTTTTCTGCAAGTTTAAATACAGATTGAAAGTTAAGCATTTTAAAATGCTATAGAGAATTGGCTGATAAATGTATTTGAATCAGTAAAGAAAAAATTTAAAAAAATGTATGTATGGGTAATGTAGAGATAATACACTCATTGCCATAAAAATTTCCACACCAAGAAATAATTATGGGATCATAACGAAACTTGGCATGAAGGTACATATCAGGCAAATATGCAAATGATTAGAAATGCTGCGTGATTGCGCATTGCGTAACACCACTAGAGGGCGTTGAACTTCGTCTTTCTTGGAGTACAAAACTGGTAAGCAGAACTTGTGTGAGAGTACCTTTTCTTTTGCAAAGGAAACGCTGAGGTAGACATGCCGTTACGCAGCCGTCGAAGACAATGTGAGCAGCTGTCAGAGTTCGAGAGGGGAAGAATCATCGGGAGGATGGAAGTTGGGTTGTCAGCTTAGCTAGTAGCTCGTCAAGTAGGCCGTTCTGATTTTACTGTGAGGAGGTGTTGGGATCAGTGGACTGAAGAGGCATCATTTACACGGCGACCAGGCTCAGGACGCCCTCGACAGACCAGTCGTCGAGAAGACCGTCACATCATACGAAACGCACGCGTAGAGCCATTTGCCTCTTTGGCCGCTATCCAGACACAGGGAGAACCTTCACTACGGACCCCTGTGTCTTCCTGAACCATCGCAAGGCACCTGGCTGAAGGACATCTGGTATCGCGGCGCCCATTACCTGTGCTGCCAATGACACCCACCCACCGACGCCTCTGTTTGGAGTGGTGTCGCGCGCGACGGGATTGGCCTGCAACGGAATGGAACCAGGTCGTCTTCAGCAACGAGTCTAGATTCAATTTGAGCAGCGATGACAATCGTATACGTGTGTGGAGGCCCGGTGGTGAACGCTTCAATTCTGCCTTCGTTTTACAGCGACACACCGCTCCCACAGCTGGTTTGGTGGTATGGGGTGCCATTGCTTACGATACACGGTCACCCCTAACATTGATCCTTGGGACAATGACAGCCCAGCGGTACGTCCAGGACATCCTTCAGCAACATGTGTTGCCACTCGTGGCAGGGCTCCCAGGAGTCATTTTTGAGCAAGACAATGCTCGGCCACACACTGCAAGGATATCACAAGCCTGCCTCCGGCACATTAACACCCTTACCTGGCCTGTGCGATCCCCAGATTTGTCACCAATCGAGCATATCTGGGATCATTTGTGACAGCAAGTTGAACACCCTACGAGTTTGGTTGAACTCGAGGCGCTTTTACAGCAATTGTTGAACGAGATGTCTCAGGACATCATACGGAACTTGTATGCCTCAATTCCCGCTCGTATCGCATCATGCATTCGCGCTAGAAAGATCTAACAGAGTACTAAAATTTCCGTTCATTTGTACTTTTTTCTGCAATAAATGATCCTTTTTCTTTTGTTTTCTACTCACTTACTTATATCACAGTAGTACTTACGCGTGTAAAATTTCGTTTCATTTGGACGTCTTTTTCTTGGTGCGCAAATTTTTATGGCAATGAGTGTATAACAAACTGCACCGGGTAAAAACGAATTAATTCAAAATATCTATAACGGAATAAACTTCTAAAAGAATTGATGGCGCATATTATTGTGCATTTTTAACTACCATTTAAAATTTTAAAATTGCAGGCCATTGTTGTTTTAGGAAATGTTTCTCGGCAGAAAACTTGAAACTTTGAAGCTGTGAAATCCAATTCCTTTGTTTCAGGAATATTATTAAAATAAAGCTGACTAAAATTTATTCCATTAGATTAAATTATGATTTGAAATAACTGCTTCACAATGTCATCATCTTTATTCTCTTTAGATCGGAAAATGACTAAAAAAAGTTCTACATTACCAGAGTCTTTTTGGTTTTGTTGAGACTGCTTTTTAAACAAGTAAAACGCCGTACAATGGTCATGTCTTTTATTGATTATTATTGTATTGATGTTACCAAAGACAGCTTATAACGGAATTGAAAAATATCTGTCGACAATGTTGGGTTTCATTCTAGTATAGCATGCTGGTATGTCCCACGATTTCATGGAAGTGATTTCATGATTGGATAATAAGTTTGAAATATGTTTACTAAAGAATTGGAAATAATATAATGTCATTTATTGTATCTAGTACTAAGACAAGATTATTCCGTGCATCTTCTATTACACGTCTGAAAATGGTAGGTAGAAATCTCTATTTACACTTATAATTTGGTTTTAATAATAATCATTACGTAACACAAAATGTCAAACCTTCCATGGAGACTAAATTTCAGCTTTTTTTATATTTATGTCAGGGTATAACACAATATGAAGCTTGATGATGTTCCGTGCATTAAATCTTGAGATAGGGAAAAATGTCCACAGACGACATACTTATGTAAAATTTTATACCTTATGTTTATTAATAGTGGCGCTAGAGGTCAGCACTTAACGATACACAGTTACGTTGTGGAATCGATCAGTAACGATAAGCCTTTAATGGCGTAGTTTTCAAGTTTGCATTTTTCCTCATTCACAAACAAATTGTTTACACATTTGTCAGCTATATCTAGGGCCTATTTTTTTATGCTGATTCATGTCTGTTTCATTTCAGTGATTACATATATGAAGTATGAGGTGAGGACTTATTTCTTTTTAGATTATTTCCTGTATATGCAAAAATTTATGAATGCATGTAATCTCGAATACTACCTCTGTATATACAACATGGTGATTGTAGGTAAAAAGAAGTGCCGTTTTTACAAAAAAGGAATATATCCCATAAACTCAGACATCTTTTCAGATCGTCATTTCGGTGTTTCAGATGTGACAGGAAGTCCACTTGTAAATAAGGAAAGCACAGGCAGCAACTCAATTTCCATAGCTTTTCTAGACTTAATCAGTCACTTTTCACAGTTTCAATGGCAGCTCCACCAATTCCAGCAGCAAAACATCTGTTTCTGGTACTCGAAGACTTATGCATCTTTTAAACAGATAGTATCTTCAAGTTCACCATCTTCATTTATTAGACCTCTATATGTACCTCCACTTTCTGCTGCAACTCATATTAGATCATCCTCTAAAAAGAGGAAGCATAGACGTGCCCTAATCTGACTACCAGTTCTAAAATTGCTGAAGCAAAGGCAAAAACTGCTGAGAAACATAATTCATAATCAAGACGTGCAGCTCTACAGAATGAGAAGAAAATTTGCTTTGTTATATCCAATGACGACGAAAAAGACATGGATATTTCGACAGAAGATGATGACGAAGCATGACTTTATTGCAATGATTTATTCATTCACTCAAAATTGAAGTAAAAGTTGTTAAAATGTGTTAAATGTTCAAAGTGGTGACAAAGTGAATATGTCGGTGTTTCTTGACGTACAAAAAAATATTTGTAATGTAGGAAATTACAATTAATAGCATATTATGGGTGTGTTATTTTAAGACAACACAGTAGATAAAATGACATAATGCAGCCTTTTATATAAATTGATAATATGACATTGTGACTTTATTTGTTAATTTTTAAAAGGCGCTGCAATCTGTATACATGTCAAAGTTAGTTTCTAAAAAAAAAAAAAAATAAATAAAATAAAGGTCATGTTGAAATATTTTTATGAATAAAAACATTTTCCCTTAGGGTATGTCATTTTAGAACAGTTTCCCCTACAGCTGTCACAAAAATCACGAAACTCGCAGCATAGATTCAACGGCAGATCGTCAGTATACACTCAAACCAAATCAGCTGCAAACATCGTCAGTATCTAAATTAATCTAAAGTTTGAATAAATTCCGTACATTAGTTTTTGAGCCCATGCAATTTTTAATTTGAAAGTGAAAATTTCAAAGTTAAAAAAAAAATCATATACAAAGTAATGATAACTCCAATAAACAAGTATTTTCTATGTTTAAAACTTTAAAACAATTTCAGTTTCAAATAAAAATGTTTCCAATCAAGTGCCTATAAATTGACATGTAAGTTTTTTATTTTACATTATTATGTACTTTGCAAAACATATTATTGCAAAACAATCTTTGTTATTATTATTATCAGTTTAAAATAACTTTTTTTTCTATTGCACGAAACGTATGATTATCATTACACAGCGGATAACGCTTTATTATATGAGGATAAATCTTACATACACTATTTTACGCATATTATATATTTTCAAATTAAAAGTTCTTGAATTCTAAAGACATCACTATTAAGTATCAATTCCTTGTAAATAATGCTGTCCAACAGCTAATTAAAGTCACGTACAGATATGCTCTGCATAGAATTTTTTTATTAAATAGAGTTTATCTTATGATTTGCATTTAAATATAAAATGTTTTGTTAAGAGCATTTGCTTTTGAAACAGGTAATCTGGAAAATATAAAAATTCTCTGAACAATATTCATGTAAAATATTTAATGAAAGAACATTGAAAAATGTATAAACATATCTAAATAAATAATCTTAATCAGCTTCCATTAATGTTACTTTCACAATGATAACTTGTGATTGCAAAAAACAATTCAGGAAATTTCATCTTATAAAATAAAGTTGTAGGACTTTTAGTTTAGAATTTTTTTTTCTTCTGATTTCTGTAAGCTATCTATCTTATTGATTATCTATAAGCTATGTATCTTATTGCAAGGCTTTTCTGTGAAGGAATAATTTTAATTAAAAAGAGCTTGAGTTCCTCCTATAGGAGGAATTTTGTTATACAAAAGTAAATTATACTCGACTATCGTTTGCTTTTTGGCTTAATATGTTTTGCGAAGAACATTTTTTTTGTTCAGCCAATAAAATGCTGCGTTGTTATTAGGAATTTCCCAGTAAAGCGTAAGGAAGAAAGTTAAAGGTTGAAATATCTCATACTCCATCTCATTCTTATCTAGTAGTATTATAGTTTAAAGACTTTTTATGTCACATTTTTATTATCCGCGTATATAGCATACACATAACAGTGTTTCCATGCCTGAATGAGCAACAGCTGAATTTTCCTACGAGTTTTATATTTAACGCATTCGGACACGGGTCAACAGGTGTTTTGGAAAAAAATTATATTTGATATGGTGGTCCAAATAGATATGAGTAGATTTTATCATGCAATTTATAATTACAAATTGAATTTAAATTTATTTGTAATGTTTCTGATTGAAATCAGCATGACTGTAAAATACTACACGTAGTAAGGAAAACACAATTGTTTAAATGTTACAAATTGCAACAAAGAAAGCTAAACTAAATATACATCATTATGTACAATTGCATAAAATGTCATGTCATATATCTTGTCTCTTTAGCTTACACTAAAGTTATAAATCGCAAACTTAGAACATCAAGGTGATTATCCATACATCTATTTGAATAGGTACGAAAGATTAAGAATTATTGACATTTTAGGCTATTTCCTAATAGTAATATTAGCCTTATTGAATCCAATAATTCAATGATTAAATAAGTCGATAATTAATATTAAGAAACAATTGTATTGAAAACCCGTAGTTCCTATTGCGTAAGTTTTTGCCCATTTATTTCAGCAGAACTCGTCTATCTCACTTTCCGGTGGACAAGAGCTTATGGGTCTGGTTATCGTCGAGTTTTACTGTACTTGGTTTGAGTACTCTCTCCACTATACTGGATCCTAAATTAATCATAAAGGTCAATCCTCGGTGTTTCCAGGCAACAAGCCTAATCCTTCCCACCTTTCAGTTTCTTTAATTTAATGATTTTCGCTCTTACATGTGTCCGAATTAAATTATTTTTTTCTATTTTCCGGTCTGGTCAAGTGTCAAAAAGCGATCGTACTTCAAAAGAACTTAAAAGGACCTCTGACAGTCATTCGCAACGCCGCGCTCCACGAATTATGCAAATTGAATGATAAAATCATCGAATGTATGCAAACCTTCCTTTTCATCCCTGGTAAAGAAAAAAATGACTCCGGGTTACATGTACTTGAAATATAGACAATTAGCCACTTGATGTATAGTCCATGGATTTTTTTCTCATCATGAAACTTTGTAACGAAAAAAAAATATCATGTAATACTTTAAAAAGTGGGGAAGGTTTGTACTTTGTGCCGATATATTAAGAAAGAGAAACAACGTATAAAGACACAAATAAAATATGTTTAAAAAGCATACAGCTGTTTCAAAACCCTTAAAGTTTCATCATCAGTGCTTAAAATAAAAAGTAAAATTAAACGCTGTGCAAAAAAGGGGGGAACAGAGAGTTAGAAAGGCGAACCTTTCAGCTCTACTGCCAACGGTGAAATGCAACATACGGCTGACAAACTGCTACGGAGTCGATCTCACGCGCATACTCAGGGAGACCAATCAAAATCGCCCAATTGCTCCGGAAGAGCCCAAACTTAGAGGAGAAAAAGTAGGGGGTGAAGGGAGTGAAGAGTTCGAATTATAGAAAATTAAACCATATCTTTGAAAAATTGGGCGTACTGGATAAATCGTTAACTAAACTTTTTGAATTTTTCCATATGTGACAAGCTTCCCAGAAGTCAAGATCGTAAATTGAAGATCATTTCTGTATTATGGAGGCTTCGGAATATTTAAAATTATGGTTTTTGGATCAGCAGTGGTTCGCAATAGCGGAACGTTTGATATCACAATTCTTAACACAAGTTTTATGCTCCCCCAAACGGATCTTAATGGCTCGTTTCGTTTGACCAATGCACATTTTGTTGAACAGGAACTGTATGACTTACATCTTAATCTATCCAACTCACATCACAATTTCGCTTCCATTGGCAACCAGTCTTAGTTTAGTGCATGGAGCAAGTCTACCAAACTTAAAGCTACTTTGAAAACAAAATTTAATTCACTCTCTATTAAACATAACAATAGTTTACCCAATACCTTACCATTGGTTAACCAAAAGGCTGTAGTTAATCTTTCAAGTGGTAACCTTACTCAGGATGAAATCCATTATCTTAAATTAAATAGTAATTTTGCACTTACTACTAAACCGTCTTTTCCTCATGTGATTTCCCCCATCGAAAGGGCGTTCAAGTTCAGTACCTTAAACACTTCTCAGAAGGACGCAATTAGACACCTAATTACCAACAATGTGAATTTCAGTAATAACCTTCTTAAATCGAATATCAGCAAAGCTGCATCGAGTTGTATAAAAAATCTAAAATCTAAACCTGACATAGTTATCAGCAAGGCTGATAAGGGTGGCCAGATTGTTGTTATGGACAAGTCTGATAACCTATCCAAAGCACAGGACTTGATAGACGAGAGTCCTTATAAGAAGATTAAATCTGATCTTGCTCAAAAAGAATTGAAAGCTATCAAATTGGCTATCAAGCACTCCCCTCTCATTTCCAGTAACGCTAAATCCTCTGTCATTCCTTCAGTGTCACACTGCACAAGATTTTATACACTCCCAAAGTCCATAAACAAGGCATTCCTTTCAGACCAAGTTTCGAACGTTGGTACCTCTTCCTATAAATTAGCGAAATATCTGACCTCTATTTTCACCTGCTCTCTAACAACATCTACACTTGGTGGAACTCTTATGAGTTTGTTAATAAGCTTCGTAGCTTCGGTTCTACTCAAAACAATAGTATGGTTTCATTCGACGTTAAATCAGTATTTACTAACGCACCGGTTCAAGGTGCTTTAAATTGTCTTAAATTACGCCTACAAGAATTTCATTATTCATATTATGAAATTGATGAGCTTATACACATTACTAGCATTTGTCTATCACAAAACACATTCATTTTTAATGGTAATTTTTATTGCATGACTGATTGTTTGTCCATGGGCTCCCCCCTCAGCCCCATCCTCAGTGATATTTACATGCCCTATTGCGAATGAAACCTTTTCAAGAAATTATCCTTTCCATTTTACATCCACTATGTCGACGACTGCTTTGCATTATTGAACTCTGAAGTTCTTAATCTTACTAATATTCTCGATATTATGAATTCTATAGATGAACATATTCAGTTCACTTTCGAACTCGAAAATAACAGTCGTTTACCCTTCTTTGATGTTATGGTTTTCCACGAAAATAACTTGTTTCACACTACTGTTTACCGTAAACCATTCACAGTATCCTTACCTCCACATCGCCTTGCATCCCATCCACCTAATCAAAACTTGGCTGCCTTTAAGAGTTATGTCTACAGGGCTTTAAATATTTGTTCTTCCGACAGTTTACTAAAAACAGAATTAGATCACATTAAATCCATTGCCATTGATCAAAGTTTTACAGCTGAAATCGTCGATTCCATTCATAATAAACTAAAACTAAGTAAACGTACTCAATCCAGGGTTAGTACTGTCGGTAATGAAAATTTAATTATACTTCCATATTTTCCTAAAATAAGCCATCAAATTTTTAAAATCTTGTTAAAATTTGACTTTAAGGTAGTTTATACTCCTTTTAACAAAATTCAATTAACAAATCTGAAACATCCAATTGAAAGTTTCTCAGATTGCGGTATTTACAGGATATCTTGCGATTGCAACAAAATGTAAATTGGTCAAACGAAACGAGTCATTAACATCCGTTTGGGGGAGCATAAAACTTGTGTTAAGAATTGTGATAGCAAACGTTCCGCTATTGCAAACCACTACTGGTCAACAACAATAATTTTAAATTTTCTGAAGCCCCCATAATACAGAAAGGCTCTTTAATTTACGATCTTGAGTTCTGGGAAGCTTGTCACATATGGAAAAATTCAAATAGTTTAGTTAACGATTTATCCAGTACGCCCAATTTTACACAGATATGGTTTAATTTTCTATAATTCGTTCTCTTCACTCCCTCCCCCCCCCCTTATTTCTCCTCTAAGTTTGGACTCTTCCGGAGCAATTGGGCGATTTTGATTGGTCTCACTGAGTATGCGCGTGAGATCGACTCCGTAGCTGTTTTTCTGCCATATGGCGCATTTCACCGTTGGCAGTAGAGCTGAAAGGTTCGTTTTTCTGACTCTCTCCCCCCTCCCTTTTTACACAGTGTTTTAATTTTACTTTTTATTTTAAGCACTGGTGATGAAACCTTAAGGGTTTTGAAACAGGTGTATGCTTTTTAAAAATATTTTTTTTGTGTCTTTATACATTGTTTCTCTTTCTTAATGTAATACTTTTGTTTCATATTGAAGGGTTGAGGAAAGATTAAAAATAACATTTAACTTCTTCTGGTATAAAAATGAAAATGTACAGTTACGTTAAGAATTTATTTAACAGAATTCTATGCATTTGAGTCTTTTATGGTTATTTTAAGAAAAATATACTATCCTTTCCCAGTATATAAGGCGAGAGTATGGGGCTGCCTGGACAACAAAGTTTGGGAACATAAAAACGTAGAATAGATAACACTTTGTTTCATATTCAGAAACTGAGGAAAGTTGGGAAGATACGTCAATCCTCTTCTAGATATAAATGAGAAGATGTATGGCTTCGTTGCATTTATATAGTTATGTTTAAAAAAATCCACACAAACTTTACCTGCCTGATAAGATAAATAAAAGTAAAATGCTTGTCATCTTCAATCCTTTTTTTTATGTTTCTACTGTTAAGAAATAGTTCATTGTTTCATAAAAAGATTGATTCGTTAAAGTTAGAATTAACTTTGTTTTAAAGCTTCTTTGGTGTGGAGAGCTAAAACAGATTGAGATACCATTTGCGACCGTTTTGCGATTTCAGACGTGTATAGAAGTGTTGCCAGCTTGGTCTTTACACTATTGCAAAAAGTGCAAATTCATACAAGAAATTCCAAATAGCATATTTTCATTTATTAAATAACAAACATTGTGTGATTTCATAAAGTAAAAATTCCTCCTTTGGAATTATCTATATGGATTCAGAGTCTCTGAATAATAAAAAAGCCAAATTAGCAACCCTGCTAGATAGCATGTATTTCAAATTAAGAAATGATATAATAGTCCGGTTGCTACGGTTGATAAAACTGCAAATCGTAATAAGAATATACAGAATATACAGATTGGTGAATATCTACTTTATATTATTACAATGCATTTCAGAGAGGGAGGTATCGCGTAATGTCGTGGGAATTCAAGATGGCGGCAGTTATTCAAAATGGCGTCATTTTTCTGAATTTTCTTATTATCCATCATATAAATGTTTTTTCAGGTCGATTTCGATGTTTTTAACGTCAAAAATCTCGTTTTAATACTTTTCGTTATAGTGGATTGAGTTTATGAAGTTTGTTTGTTTGTTTGTTTATTCAAATTAAGAAATGATACTAGGAATATTAAATGTAACTCACCTCTCTCACTTTTCGGTGTACGAGCACCTTATGCCACTGGTTATCATCGAATCTCACTTTAGTCGGTTTGAGTACTTTCTCCACTGTACTTGATCCTAAATGAATGATGAGGGTGATCCCTCCGTCTTTCAGGGCTATTAGCAAATGATCCTCTCCTTTCCCTGTATAGAAAAGAAGGCCACTGGGTTGCCTGGACTTGAAATACAAAGATACTTGATCACTGGAACTTAAAATAGGCTCCGAATTCATTCCAAGGAGATCATAGGATAGGTATTCGGAGCCTCGAAATGTGGCTTCTGCTGGCGTTCTTTCTGGAATTAAAAAATGAAATAAAATTACTAAAATAAAAGTAATATCATAGGGTAACGTATCTAAAGTGTAAGTTGATAACACGTGTGCATTATGGTGGATGTAATAACGATGATGACAACGAACTCTGATATCCCCTAAATTTATATCGTAAATATTTTTTTTTCCACCTATCGCATAATTCAAATTTTACGCCAACGACTAGAATAAAATACCTTAAAATTTTTGTTTGAAATCTGCATATTATTTTAGTGATTTTTATTAATAGTTTATAACAATGACTTTTTAAAAATCAATTGATCAACAACATTTATTTTCCTTAACGAGGTAAAGAAACGTTTGACGTAATATATAAAGTGAGTTTTAATTCATATACCATAAACTGAAATAACTCCTGTGAGAGTCACAAGATGTCGCTACAGATGTTTGCAATGAGAGAAAGCTTAAAACGAATTTGTTTAACGTCAATTTTCCTATTTTTGAGTTCCTCCATACCGTCACATTAAACTTCAAATTCTTATTTAGTGTATGAACACTTAGGAATTTTAATTCATGCAATAAGGTGCTCCTATGCGTAAAACAAGCGGAGTTTTTATGTACCATTTATGGTTAGTTTGGAACGCGAATCATCACCTATTAATATCTAAATCGTGATCTTGTGTATTACATTGGCCACCTTATTCCCTGGGTATTGAACCATGCGATTTCTACCTTTGGTGTGATATTAAAGATTTGGTCTACAAGAAAAGCAAAAACCTCATTAGCTTTAAAAATGCCACAGTTGATTCAGTTTAAACATAAAAATAATTATTTGAATATGTACGGGAAAACTTTTTGACCAGGCTCTACTATTGTATTACATTTGAAAGTTCTCGTTATGAAAATATTATCCATTAAATTCCTTTACTAAATTATTAAAAAAATGTAGTACTATCTAAAACGGCACAACAGTTATTTCAGTTGAAAGTTGTAGGTAAATTAAAACATGCAATTAGAACATGCGAACCCGATTAAAAAGTTGCCTAAGCTTGGCGAAATATACTTCTTTTATCTTCTGATTAAAATAACAATATGTATTTTCCTTTCGTAAATTTGAAAAGTGTTTTAAATAGTTCTTTCGACCCCTTTTTAAGAATGCAGTTATTTAATAAATTTCGAAACATTATTATCTGTATATATAATTGACATATTTAATATGAAACAAATTTTTCGTAATTAGAGGGCAATCTAAAACAAAATTTTATATATAAAATTACTAAAGTTTTCTTTAAATTTGTCCTATACATCGGTCAGTATGTTCTGCAATACTCTGCAAAATTTGATTGTATCCCATAGATAATGATGTAGGCATCATTTTAAGTAATATTGTAGGTGCATTAGGCCATCAAAAACACTATGCATACTACCGGTATACTATGTAATACCGGTGTACATTTCAATTACCAACGTCGCACAGCGATGTAGTATGTTTTATTTCAGTGGAAATTTTGTCAACTATAATTATTTCCAAAAAAAAAGTTTAAAATGGCTTTTACATGTTATAAAATTAACGAAAGTTTAAATATTCAATAGTAAAACCGAAATTTTAACTTCGGCTAAATTTCAAGCTATTCTGAAAAGAAGTTAAGGAATTGAAGAGATGAAATGATCAACCGTTGTTGAATTTCCTTTTGATTCATCATTAAGATTTCGTGTAATAAATATATTTTTGTGCTTCATTTCCTTTTAATTTTAGTATTAAACATGTTTAACAAGGCTACCTCAATTTTTCGTGAATGACACAAGTTTGTGTGAGATATCCATTATAAATGGTAATAGTTAAGTTAAGGAAAACATTGTAATAGGGAAAAAAACATTCCAAACATGCCTTATTCGCTTAAATTTTAACATGTTATACGTAAATTGAACAGTATTTGTTCTATATTACTTCTTGGTTTCATAAATTTAAATACAAAATTGTCGACCAATTACATTATCCATTGTTTCATATGATCAATGGTTATATATGGGTCATTCTCCCAAAAGTGTACATTTTCAAAACAATTTTTCAGTAAAAAATATTTTGTTTTTCAAGACAAATGTTATCTTTTTTATAAACTTATCACTTACTGCAAGTAAAAATCAGCAATGACCCAGATGCATTATATTTATTTTATTCAAAAACATTTTTTTATTAACATCATTCAGGGAGGCGGACTTTATGCTACAGTTAACGTTTGTGTAGTGAGACAAAGCATAAAAAACTATTTATTCTATTAGATATGTAACTAAGGAACAATTCTATATAACAATGCATAATGAATTTATTTGGAATGAAAATAAAAAAAACAAATAAAAATCATTTCCTATCTGGAGCTTCCTTTCATCACCCATCTTTTATATGTTATTCAATTCTTATCTTTTAAAGTTTTGAAACAATCTTTTTTTATTTACAGTCATTGTACAGTCGTGGAAAAAAAAAGTAAACACCCCTACTAACTCCTCAACAAATTATCATAGAAGAAAGTTACTGGTACCGAACGATTGGAAATAAAGACTACTTTTAAATGATGTATATAAAATTTGCTTAGGGGGCCACCTACATATTAAAACGAACCATAACTTTGTTTTTTTCAATAGCAGTACCCAATTCTGACAGCATAAATGAACTCTACACCCTTCAATTAGCCTAAAAACGAATTTTTATGCAATTCGCACCATAAGTTTCCGAGAAATTAATTATTTTTAAACGAGCGTATTTTAAGGGCTGTATCCAAATTGAAGTTCCGTACTGGATTGTTAACCGAGAGAGCCGCTTCCTTGATCAAGGCACCTTCAGCGCCACTCAAGGAGCCAATGAAGCGTGTTAGATTACAGTATGGCAGAATAAATTTCAAAATGTCTACTCACTTCCATCATAGACGGCACCTTATACCATCATTTTGCCGTTTTTTAAGCATAATTTGAAAACTACTTGGAAGAAAAATGTGAAATTTTTGAATTTCCACAAAGCAGGACTTAATAAATCTAAATCCCTAAAAAAATTGTAGGTTGCAATTCATAATTTTTTCGAATATTAATTTCATAATTCATAATTCATATCATAAAATTATAAAAATTACAAATTCAGCTTATTTATGTTTGGGTATATTAGTATTATTACCACAAAAAAAAATTAGCACATTAGGAGCATATTTTCGGGAGATATAAATAAAAATATGAAAATATAATTTAACATTAGAAGCACTAAATTTTGTATGTTTATAATTCAAAAACTTATCATTCAAATGACTTGAAATTTGGTGTCTAGGCATAGTTTGAACTGAAGATTCGAAATATCTCGTTAAAATTGGGTATTGCCATTGAAAAAAAATGAAGTTAGGATTCGTTTTAATATGTAGATGAAACCCCTAAGAAAATTTTATATACATCATTTAAAAGTAGACTTTATTTCCAATCGTTCGGTACCAGTAACTTTCTTCTACGATGATTTGTTGAGGAGTTAGTAGGGGGTGTTTACTTTTTTTTTCCACGACTGTACATTCTTGTTAAGCATCTTTCAATGAAATATACATTTTCAAAATTAAGATATTCACGGAGGTGATATCACGGAGGTGAGGAACATGCTCTAAATATTAACCTACATATGTATTTCTTTGAGAATTTTTTTTGTTCTTTAAATAGACATCTGTTAATATAATTACATAAGCAATATATAAGCAATATTGTTGATTTAGAAACCTTAAATTTTCAGTTCACGGATGTGAGAATCTCCAATAACCATGGTTGCATTTTTCTAACAAAATCTAATAACTGACTTTAAAAACAAATTTCTGATTTATAAATTAACATCAGAAAACATACTGGCTAACTTTAGCACCAGAAGAAACAAAATGTGATAATAATTTTGCCATTTTATAACATGAAAACGCAACTTAATGTTTGGTCCATGGAGGTGAAAATTTATTGTGTGACGCTCCTTTCCGCACTCAGAAAACAAACAAAAATACAAAGAAAGTAATTACTATGCTAAGTTAACTTCCTCTTGAGATATTAGTAGCTAGAATAATAATTATTTAACTATTTCGTTTTCATTTAAATATGTAGTCAAACATTTTGTTTAGTAACGTTTGGTGTGTGACATCACACGGAGGTAAGATCTCACATACTGTGTAAAAAGAAATAAAAAAATATAAAGTAATTATAAAAAACGTATGCACACAGCACATTTAGTCTTCTTTCACTTTCAATAGAAAACATAAATTAATTCAAAAATGTTCATGTCAAATACTGAAAAGGGCTTTGTGATTGGAATGATACACTTTTTGGAGAATGACCCATGTTGAGAGTCTATTCGATTCACAAATACTCGCGTAAATCTCAAACTTAGATTTGAAAAAAAAAAAGGTGAAGAAAAAAACATCATATTAAACATGAAAAAATGCGGTATTTGCTTATTATTTATTTCTGAAATTTAGTATGAAATAAATGAGAGACATTATTTAGGAAGTATGTATTGTAATATTTTAACAAAAATGGACTTCAAGAGTTTTCTGATAAGTAATGAATAATATGTAGACAAAATAAATACCCATTTGATAATAATTCCTTTTCGTGAAAACAAAGTTTTTTAAAATCTTGCAATACACTCTTACAGAAACAAAATACATAAATTAAGTTTAATTAACATTACAACATTGAAAAAGAGGGAAAAAGCTAAATAGAAAATAAAATGTAGAGGCAGAATGGGTTTCATTACAATATAATTAATTCTCTACAACAAAATGATAATTTTTGTATACAGTTTTAACATGAAACTCGGTTTTTTATTTTCAGTTTCTGTAAAGTTTCTTTATTACTGTTACTTTCTTGCAAACTTAAAGAAAACAAAATATGTTTACTAGGTAATATATTATTCTTTTAAGTTTTTGCATTTCAAGATCTATTGAGCCATTTCAAAATAAATGATCTTTTGTGTAAAAATTTATGTTTTAATCAAGCCTCAATTTATTTTACATTCCGAAAAAAAGTAATTCTGAGTTCCTTCCTGAAATGAAATTTGGTGTTTTATCTTGTAAGATTTTCATTTACAAAATACATCATCCGTCTTTGTTTCTTAGAGAAACAAAGCATTCACTAACGACAATTTGTTTACAAGCAAAAATGTATATATAAAAAACTAGAGTTTTTTATTAAAATAAACTTGAATAAGACTGTAAAAAGTGTCATTTCGCTGTTGTCTTTTTTTTTTTTTTTAACAACTTAAAAAAAGCCGCGCGATTTAGTTTTAGTTCAAAATTTACTTAAGTGGTTACACCACCTTGGCGCTCGGATATATGGTTTAAAAATAACAATTACTTTTTACGCATCTATTATATATATATAATAATTTTTATTTTACACATATACATAGGCGTTTTCTGCACAAAAAAAAAAAAAAAAAAAAAAAAAAAAAAAAACCTTATGCATATTTTTTAAATGGCGGAGATACGAATTGTCAAGTAGGACCATCTTTAGTAAATCCTTGCTGGTGGTATAATACTTTTCTCTGTGAGGCATCGGCTAAGAAATAAAAATATTTTTTTTTCTTGTTTACAAAGGTAATTTTTAAGATGTAGTGCAGGGACAATATATATTTATTTTGTGTACAAATGGCAGCTGTTAAAAAAAAAAAAAAGATTTTTATCAAAAGTTTGAGATTTAAAGATTTATAAAAAATGAACGCGGCCTCCAATAATAAAAAAAAAAATCCCTTAATATATCTTATATATTATTATAAAGAATATGCGGTATAAATTTCATCAACATCGGTTTGATAGATTTTGAGATTCCTTGTTAACCAGTTTTTAAATAGTAATTTGCAAAAAAAAAAAAAAAAAAAAAAAAAAAAACCGCAAAAGAAAAAAAAAGAAACTGTGTCAGCGAAACCAATTACAATTTTTTAATTATCTTCAATCTGAGATTTCTGAATCGTACATGACGTCTTCCAGTAATACCGCGTTGTCCTCTGACTCCTTTTGAGCAGATTCTTTCAATTTCTTGTCTTGTTTAGTCTTCTATTGGGTTTTCATATTGACTATAGTTACTCTCTAGGCACCCAAGTATTCGGATAATCGCAGCGCTATAACTCCAGTAAAAATTTTGAACTTTGAAATTGTAAAACGGTTAAAATATTTTTTTAAGTATAAACAATTTATGTAGTAAAAAAATCGATTTTTTGAAAATGTGAAGGCGGTGTAGTCCCTTAAATATTAAGGCACGTGTGATACATGAGTACTTCAGGTACGTTTGGACTCTGTAAACATAAGAACTTATTAATTACGTTGGCCTCAAGTTTTCATTTAAATTTTCGAAAAAAATCATAAGCAGCTTTTAATCTATTTCCATCAACCATGCTGGAGGTTCGACATCCAAGAATTTTTGAACAATCGCATTTTTCAATGATGGATCAACCAGGCGAATTTGACTACCCTATAGACATTTGTACGCCGTGCATCCGAAGGTGAACATATAATTCGTTTACTCATTGAATTTGGTTTATAAAAAACTTTACGCTTATCCTTAATATATCTTAATAGATCTTAAGTATCTATGTTCAATGTTTTCCGTAATATACGTATTTCAAATCGGGTGATTCATATATATATATATATATATATAAACACTCCATATTGTGCATACTGGACAAGTTTTACACTCATTCTTAAATGTATTACCATACAGCCTGACTGAAATATTTTCCTCCATTTTTTTTGCTAGATTTTTTTAAAACAAATATGTCAGAAACGCCTAATTAACTAACGAAACATTACTCTTTGAGAACTAAAGTTTGTTTGTATTACGAAACATCGCCAATTACGATAATTTTGGATACAGTTTTAAAAATCTCATTATTAGGCAATTTCTCATACACTTTTTTAATTTTAATGCATGGAAAAAGTTTCTGCATCGAGTATACTTTTTGTGCCCGAATTGCACATACATTAGAGATGACTTTTTGTTTCAGAGCACGAGCCCGGAAATGTTTATGCAATATGAGAAAGAGCCCACCCGAAAACGATACCGAAAGTACGCAAGACATAATCATTAGTAATATTTTGAAATTGTTATAAGATTAATTTTCTCATTTAAAAATCTTCTTTTACATATAAACAACTGCTAATCATAATTACTCTTCCATTATTTTGTTCTTTGAATATCATCTCACAGGAAATCTGTTTAAAATAACAAATTTGTTATTTATACTCAGTCAGAAGCTGAAATCCACAAAAGTCACAATACTTTTTTTTTAATCCTGTGGCCGTCTAGAAAAACGGAAAATTGTACCCACATAGCATTTTTAGTTTGAAGAAAATTTGCAGCAGTTTTGCTTTGAAAACATGTAAAGTTGCAGCAAGCTCAGCATGGCAAGACTTAAAGTTCATAATAAGAATGCAGAAAGATAGCGCAAACGCCGAAGTCACCACAATTTGAACTTGCAGCTAACTTGTCGTGCAAGTTAAATTCATGCTGTATCAAATTATTGCAAATTAACGGCAAACAGATAATCAAAAATACTGCAACGTAGTAATCTTTCCATGCCATACTACCTATTTACAAATGTTACACTATAAGTTTAACCCCTTCGAAGGGACAATAGACCTGATCTGGTTGCATGAACATGCATCGTTCTTATCACCATAAACAAGTTAAGGTAATATTTGTACTTTTCAATTGAAGCCTTTTTTGGTAATTGGTAAGTATAGCGTATAAAAAAAGTGGTGCCAACCGAATAAAATGGCTGCAATTTCTGCGTATGTGCTGATTGTCTATTCTCTCAACGAAGGAATTTTTTGTTTTCGTCACTTTTGCGAATTAAAGACAGTCTTGCCATCAGTTTCACAACAAACTATTCATGGAAGTGGGTGATAGTACCCTTGCGAGAGATTTGCTGCGAATTTCTCAATTCAAATTTGTCGCGGCAAGATAATATCAGAAATAAATCAAACTTGCTGCTAATGTTCATGCTGTCTCGGTAATGTTGTTTAATCTGTACTTTGTTTTAAATGCTAAAATACGTTGATACTTTCAACATTATATATAAAAAACAATTAATTACGAATATGAATATAATCCTTGAAAGTATGAATCATTGTTCAATGTTTTAAAAGCGCATTAAATTAATAGAATTATATTACTTTAAATAATGCTTATACTGCAGTTAAACCTGGACCTTAATGAACGTATTAAAAACGGCTTGGCCGTCACATGGTTTTATAGTGTCATTGTACAATGATGTCAGAAAGACATGTGTTCTGCTATTCCAGTATTTCTAAAAAGAATTCGACAGAACAGAAGAAAGACCATGAATTTCCAAAGTTTTCTGTATGTTAATAAACATTGACCGTGCAAAGGCTCAGTGTTTATTAATAGCTAGAATATTTCAATTTATCTCGTATCAAAAACAATATTCTCTAAAACAGATTTTTAAAGAATTGCAAAATATTTTGAGAAAATTAGACTTCGCATACTTAAGTATTGTTTCTTTATTTTCTCATTTTTTTAATAAATATTTTTTTTATTTTGTGCTCGTGCCCGAAGACTGCTATAAAAATCACTCTCCTGTCTTTTTAGGTAGATTTCGTATGAAATACTACCTATTGGCGTCGTTCCTATGTTGGAATTTCTGAAAAATGTTTGCAGATCTACACCGATCATGACCCCTAGAGCCCAAAACCACCCTCAGTAAAAAACTTTATATATATATATATATATATATATATATATATATATATATATATATCACTTTCTTCTGGACACGATAACTTCCACAATTCTGCACCAATCTCTTCCAAACTGATACATAAAATCAAGGGGAATAAAATCTCAGACAAGTTCGTTAATGGGCAAAATCGGACCAAGGGGATGGAAATAGGGAGGGGTTTTGTGAAAACCGAAAACTCCCCATAACTTCTTAATTTTTGCACTTATCAAATCAGTTTAAAGCTTTATTGCTTCTAAAAATAGGGCCAAAACTTTATGTATCACAGATTTTTGATAAAGTTAAAAATGGGCTCAAGGGGCGCAAAGAAAAAGGGTTTTTGGGAGAAAAAAATTCGTAACTTCGTCAATTCTCAAGATATCAAATCCAATTAATTTTATCATGAATCTGCTTAACATTATCTACAACTTTTATATTCACAAGTTTTTGATAGGACCAATTCGTACCGCAAAAAAAATAAAAACGAAAACAAAAAGGGCGTTTGAAGAAGAAAAAAATCTATAACTCCCTCAATACAAAAGATATAAAATCCCCATGAATTTATCATATATCTTCTTAATATTGTCTACAACATCTATATAGACAAGTTTTGGGTAGGACCAATTCTTACAGCAAAAACAAATTAAAATACATAGCGGTTGAAGAAAAAAATCATCTTAGCAAGGGTATATTCAAATCCAAACTGCTTATTTTCTGACTCATTTTACAATTCATTTTTGCTCTCAAAGGCTTCCAATTGGTACCTTTTCTTACTCCGAAACTATATAATGTACCTTAATGGTCAATTTTTTGATAGAGGCAAAATATATTTTAAAACATGCTGTCAAAGTGGGCCTTTTGAATCGAATTTCCCGAAGCGGATTGTGTTAGAAAAATCATCGATTAAGGGAGTATTTAAATCCAAACTGCTTATTTTCTGACTCATTTTTAAATACATTTTTGCTCTCAAACATATCCAATTGGTAGATTCGCTTATTCAGAAACTATATAATGTACCGTAATGATTGATTTTTTGACAGAGGCAGAATTTATATTTCAAAAAATGATGTCAAAGTGGGCATTTTGAACGGAATTTACCGAAGCGATTGTGTTAGAAACGAAAAATATTGTCCTACTGAGAAAATAATTGTTTATATATCAAGTTTTAATTAACTGAACGAAAATTAAAAACACAGGTCGCTTATAAATCTCTTCAAAAATCACGTCAATAAGTTTCATATTTTTCCTATTAAAAATGAATCTGGAGTTAAGCCGTAAAATTTCGAGTTGCTGGGCATGGAAAAGTATTTTTTTTAATACTGCCCTAACATGATTCTGATAAAACCAGTTATTATGTAAAAGTAACATAAAAACTTGTCAAAAGCGGCGAGATAAAATTGTTAAAGTGGGTTTATCTCTAATCATGATTTGTTTTTTGTTTGTGAAATTAGTATGCTTAACTTCGAAATCTACCTCCGCCTGTAGGCGTGGCCGGCAGGGATTTTTTTTAACATACATGCAGAATTCCATGCATTGTTAAATGTCTTATAAAACGAGGTTGCTGAACCGATTTGTGTTTGTTTTTTCATTGGCATAAAACACATGCATTATATTAAACACGGTGTTTATATGTTTTCGGATATTCCAAGTTTGGCATTATTTTTCACATTTCAATAATATTTATTTATTAAACATAAAAAGCACTAGAATTCCTATTTCTTATTTTTTAGATCTGTTTTATTAAAGTTCCGAATCAAAAAATATTAATTTAATTATTTTTCAATAACTGTGAAAAATGTGCAGTTATGGATGAGATCCAAAAATCAAGAACAACTCACGGTTCACGTAACGACATAAGCGTCATAAATGCATTAAAAACGTTTAAAACAATGACACACACACACACACACACATATATATATATATATATATATATATATCATTATGCATATATGTATTTCATAATTTAAAAAATATAGATCTTTATCTCGTTAAAAAAGCATAAGTTTTAATGTATTTATCCCTACAACAGTACTGATATTAAGGTCCTTTCATGAAAAATAGCCAAGAGGAATAGAAAAATGATGGAAAAAAAATATTATTACACAAAATGAACTGTTCTCTGAATGAATACTCTGAAACTGTTAATCGTTTTAACATTGTGGAACCATCCTGTGGGTTGTGTTGATTTTTGACGGCGGATTATCTACTCGAGGGATATAGGCCCTAGGGGGAGTACCCTTCGTGGGGGTCTTTCTAAGGAACCTAACCCGTATTTGCGCATGGAAAACCACGAAAACTCCGAAACGGTTAAGCCGACGGGCGCGATTGGATTCGAACCCAGCACCTCCCGTCAACCAGCTTCGAGAGCAAAACCTCTCAGTCACTGGTGGGGCTGAATCATCCTGTGTCTATTATCTTGTATTAATATAGTTTGAAATTTGTTTTAATGTTAAAAACAAACAAAGGAACAAACATAGACGCTTTGTAAATAATATGATGTCATATTCGAATTTAAAAACCCATATTAACAATTGAAAATTTAAAGCACCATCAAAATATATTTATTTTTTCTTTCTCACTAGTTTTAAGATAAGCGTTAGTATGATATGAAACTTTTTCACGAAAGATATAAATAATTCCACATTGAAGTAATGGAATTTTGAAATTTAATACAAATTTACATTGCGAAATGAGACAAAGGTCATCCAACATCATTTTCTGTATTATAATCCGTATACATAAAAAACAAAAATTTGCAAAAAAATATACAGTCATTTGGATTATTTTTCGTCAGGAGAACTTGATTATGAAAGACTGTCCTTTTTTAAAAGTTCTACTGTAGCTGAGACTTGCATTGTTAGATAGATACTTTTTAGAACCTATATTAGTTTATAACATTCCGTTCTTTGTTTCTTAGTTTTGAGTGATATGAGTTAGTTCAAAAATAATATAAAGCTGATTATGAAATGTTAGGCTTTTTAAAAAGGTCTACTCTACGGATTTTGATACGACTTGCATAGTTATTAGATACTTTTTCTTTGACGTTTTTAGCATATTACATATCGTTCTATTGTTTTTTACCAAATACAATAAATGATCAACTAAAAGAGTTAGTCTTTATACCTCTCTAATTTTACATGACACATTAGAAAATATAATATTGCATATAATATATATAAGCATATGACATTCATATAACTTTTAGGAATGTGGAAGGACATTCCATGTAAATGTCTAAATTACGAATTAAATTTTTTCCAACTCAGCGAAAAAATTCCGAAGTCGGGGCTTGATGTTTTCCCCACAGTTGCAAAAATTGAATTCGTATGATAACTTTACCATCAGTTTAATTGAGTTTAAAATAATAGTAAATATCGATATTTCTTTAAAACATAAGATTAAATTCACTGTTATATTCCGTATCTTTTAACGTTCGTTTGGAGAAATTGACCAGCGAGCTGGCAAAGTCTGATAGTATACATGTAAAGTGCAATTGAGAATGTCGCCTTGACTGTTTGTAACTTGAGTTCTACAGAAATGGATTTTGATGGGACTTGTACTGCCTGATAGGTAACATTCTATGGACGGTTTTAGTATAGTGCACATGGTTCTATGTTGCTTAGTCAGAGATTTATGAGGAAAAGTTCTATAATCAGGTCAATCCAATTATGAAAGACAAGCCTTTTTGAAAAGTTCTAACGGACGGTTTTTATGAGACTTGCTTTATTAGTTAGTTAATAATTCAGATATAGTTATGGTAACTCACAGCGTTACATAGTTCTTTACTAAATCCTACTTTAAGTGATCAACTAAACGAATTCACCCTTAAACCGCCTAATTATTGTTTCACATATTAGAAAATAGAATAAACCAATGGTAATCATATTGTTTTCAGCAATGCGGAAGGAAAGTCCAAGTAGAGGTATACTTTGTTTTGAAACACAATGTCATATTCATGTATATATTTCGTTTGATTTGAAGTTCGTTTGTTGAAACCAAACAGCATAGCCGTCGAAGCCTGCTAGTATTAACCCATTTATGCCTAGCGTCCATGTTTGGAAAGTTTCGAATTTTAATATTTTTTTTATAATTTTCTTCTTCTTTATAACATGAAAATTGTATGAAGTAATTGTCTATAAATGCCTTTATCTATTGCCGAGAGATGACAGCATAAGTTTGATATTTATTTGCTTAAATGAAGACCTTTTTTCAGTGTTTATAGATTTTTCAATTTTCAAGATAGCAAAATGTAAAAAGTAAGTTTATTTGTATTTTTTCTATCAAGGATGCAAATAAATAAGTCATAATCTTAGCTTGTAGACTTCTTTGAAATACATATTATTTAAATAGCGAAATTATATGTTCAAGTCTATTTTTTATGAATGTTTGTAACTTACAAAATATAGGACGCTAGGCGCAAATGGGTACATATTTCAATTAGCCATTTAGGGGATAGTTATTGGTGTAGAGTCCTTTTCAGGATAATTTTGAAGTAAATTGTTTTTTAACCTCAAATACGATTATTCTTAATTTATTATTAATAATATTTATAATGTTATTAGTCTTTGTAAAGAAATAAATATATTTTTTTAATAGTTCTAAAAAATACTAATTTTAGTATATAATATACAATTTAAAAGCTTAATTTACATAAAGTTAGACAAAACATATAATTATGCATTTTTCCATATATGGATATTCCCATATTCAGTAGGTTTACATTTTATCATATAAATACAGAAATATTTTAGCGTAATTTTTTTTAGTATTTTTCCAGTTCATTATGCAGCATTTTAAAGTGATTTTACCAAAACTTTTGAGAAATCAAAAATTCAGGCATGAATGGGTTAAATAAAAATTAACTGTGAATGCGAAATGAATCCCACTTAAAAATGTTTCTCCTCCACAAAAAGACAAATGAATTTGGACAGCTCTACTTTACAGGTTTTACAGATTATTCCTCATTTTGTATTTTTCAAATATCTACAAAGCTTCACTTGTTCGCTTTTCTTGTTTTATACTTAAAGAATAAACATTGTTTTCTCCAGTTAATTTATGATACTTTGAAATTTTTACATTGTGAAATATGTGGAGAAACTTCAAAATAAACAAACCACGTTTTCTGTGTAAAAATTTATGTTTTAATCAAGACTTGTGTATATATACCATAATGGAAAATAAAGAAATTTCCTGAAAATAAAAAAAATATTTGTTTTTCCTCTGTGAATTTTATCATTCGTCTTTGTCTTTCACAAAAAAGTAAAAGTAACACAGCAATTTGTTTACGAGCAAAAAAAAAAAAAAAAAAACAACATAAGAAAGAAAAATAGGAATACAATAAATTTGTAGACTGCAAAAAATACACGTATTTATGTTACTGTTTCGGCGTTTTTTTTTTTTTTTGTCTTTTTCTTTAATTTGATGATATATAGTCAATTGTTGATGCATTTTTGCAGACGGTATTTTTACGAATGTTCGTAAACTATGAAAGTGTAAATAAAAGGTTTCTTTTCAGTTTAAATTATACACTTTTTTACCTGAGTTTAAAACTTTCCCATAAATTAATCATTGCATTAAAAAACTTTTACAAAAAACAACTTATATCGGTACAAATTTTATCTTAAATTTTTTATAGAACTGCGTAAAAATATTTTTGATGTTACTGTTTTTTGTAACAAGAAAAAGCGTCGCCAAGGAAAAAAAAAATGTATTTGCATTCTTTCATTATGGAAAGAAAACTCCCATGGCAATTTTAGAAACCACCTAGGGTGGTTTTAAGGACTTTAAGATGCAAACGTCCTTGGTCTATCAGATGTATATAGATCTTGATGTAGTGCAGAGAGCTAGCATGAGTGACAAGAATGTATATGTGCACTAGTGTAAAAACAAAAATAAACAACAAAACAAAAACCTAATAAATCAAAATTACATTTGCTTTTATAATTGTATGACTATTGCAACACACTGGTTACAAAATGAATAATCTAGAGTTAACTGTAACCTGAAGAATAATCTAAACATTTAACTGTAACTAATTATTTAAGTTTTAATAGAAAAGGTTATTTTTTTTTCTTTCTGTTAATCAGGGGTACTGACAGCTGCCAGGAGAGAAAAACATAAATTTCTTGTACTCACAAATAATCGTCTGGTAACTCTAATTAGTAACAGAAAAACGTAATGCAAAATTAAAATGTCCCTAAGGTGACCTGAAGTATGTTGTATCTAGACGATGTTTTATCAAAAACATGTTTTCCA
This sequence comes from Maratus speciosus, assembly GCA_963932465.1. Taxonomy (NCBI): domain Eukaryota; kingdom Metazoa; phylum Arthropoda; class Arachnida; order Araneae; family Salticidae; genus Maratus; species Maratus speciosus. The sequence goes on along the minus strand of OZ010795.1, from coordinate 163,934,871 downwards.
CGTTAAGGATTATGTTTAGTCAGGATACCAGAGAACTAACAAAGCAAAAATTCATGACAGCTTACAGTTTCTTTATTGAATCGAAACAGCAACAATTACAGCCGTCTAACAATTGCTTGAAAACATCTGAGATGAAATTGAAATGAAACTCGATGTTTTAACAAAACATTATTGTTTTCCTACACTGTTAAAAATTTTGCAGCATTCTGGCAGGTCATTCGACCGTTTTTTGAAAAAACGGTTTCATAACCATAATTTAACTCTATTCTGACCATAAAATGGCCAATAATATGGTCAGAATAGTGTTAAATTACGGTTGTGTAACCGTTTTCGGAAAAAACGGTCAAATGACCTGCCAGAATGCTGCAAATTTTTAACAGTGTATTGTGAAGTACTTGATAAAACGATTTCTGAATATCAAATAAAATTTGGGAGGATATTTGTAATATTATTTTATTTTGGTATTTCGATCCCCACTTTTTCTAACAATTATTTATCCTTGCGTAAATCGAAGGAAATAGAGTAAATTATTAAAATATTTTTTCGATATTAAAAAAATAATTATTTATTGAAGCGTTTAAATGTTTCGTTATAGTAATATTTATAAAACTGATTCCACAGAATTATTTTAATTGTTAGAGAACAATTTTAGCATGAACGTGAAGTGTTTGCTATATGATATCAAAACCGTGATACTTCGGCGAACGGACATTTCGCCCAATGAATGTTTTTGTTGAATAAAACATTTTTCCTTGTTTCTGTTTTCGGATAAAGAATTTTCTTTGGATACTTGTACTAACACTATCGTTCTATTTTAAAGTGGACGAGAGATCGGTGTCTTTTAATTATTATTTCAGCTAACAATAATAATTTCAGAACGAAATATATTCGTCAGCTGATATATCAATGCATTTTATAGATCGTGATTATTTATTAACACCAATTTCCTTAACCTGTACAATTTTTAGGAGTTGCTGATAGTTAATTTATTCAAAATGTTTATCAAGAAGTGAACGTTACTCGCTTATTTCGGAAATATTTTGTTAAATTCTTCACACATTTAAATATTTTATTTTTCTTTTTGGAGAAGGTTAATAACTATACGGATGGCAGTATTTTAACGGCAAGGAAGCATTTATTTTCATTTAGTAAAACATTACCAACCTGTAGTCTTACAAAACCTGGATTTTAAAACAGTAAATCCCCATCTGAAGAAAGTTCGTAAATTGGTTTCCTAGATATATTTATAAACTTTGTTCATCGGTAAATGTCGTTGAATGTACGCATTTATTACAAAATGTCTGACAATCAAATAAAAACATGGGCTACTGATGTAAATGCCTTTCTTGTAAGGTTTCTTGTAAGGTTGAATGATATTTGGTTAAATTAAAACTAGAGTTGCCGTTTCCTGTCGGAAATATGTTAATAATGTGTTGTTATAAAATATGTACGAGATTCAAATTTAAACGTTATTTTTCAGTGAAAAATATGATACATTCTCCAATTGGAATATTGCTGAGTTACGAATGGTCATTCTTACAATTATTTATCTGAGAACATTTGATATGTATTGTATATATTTATCTTATTGTATGTTTCCTTATATTATACGCACTTCATCTCGTAACTATTTTCATGTACATATGTGTATACGATGAATGTATAATAAGAAGCATAAGGATGTTTAAAGATATAAGTATGTACAGGGTGTTTCAAAAATGACCGGTATATTTGAAAAATCAATAAAAACTAAACGGGCAGCGATAGAAATACACCGCTTGTTGCAATATGCTTGGACAACAGTAAATTTTCAGTCAGACAAACTTTCGAAATTAGTTACAATTTTCAACAACAGATGTGCTGCAGTCAGGAAAAATCTAAACCACGATATTTTCCACATATCCACGATGCGCAGCAATAATTTGGCGTAGTCTCTGAACGAAATTACCAGAAACCTTTGTAAACGTGTCAGGCGGGATGGCTTCACATGCAGAAGAAATGTACTGCTTCAGTTGTTCAATTGTTTCTGGATTGTGTCGGTATACCTGGTCTTTCAAGTGTCCCCACAGAAAGAAGTCACAGGGGTTCATGTCTGGCGTATAGGGAGCCCAATCCACGCCGCTTCCTGTATGTGTGGGATATCCCAAAGCAATCACGCGATCATCGAAATGTTCATTCAGGAAATTAAAGATGTCGGCCGTGCAATGTGGCCAGGCACCATCTTGCATAAACCACGAGGTGTTCGCAGTGTCCTCTAAGTCATTTTGTACCGCCACAAATTCACGAAGAATGTCCAGATAGCGTGGTGCAGTAATCGTTTTGGATCTGAAAAATGGGCCAATGAGTCCTTTGGAAGAAATGGCGGCCCGAACCAATACATTTGGAGTATACAGGGAAGATGGGTCTGCAACATGGAGGTTTTCGGTTCCCCATATGCAGCAGTTCTGTTTATTGACGAAGCCGTTCAAGGAAAAATAAGCTTCGTCAGTAAACCAAATGTTACCCACATGGATATCGCCGTCATCTATCCTTTGCAACATATTGTTAGCGAATGTCTCTCGTGCATCAATGGAAGCAGCGCTGAGGGGTTGCCGAGTTTGAATTTTGTATGAATAGAGGTGTAAACTCTGGCGCATGAGACGATACGTAGACGTTGGCTTTATTTGGACCGCAGCTGCAACACGGCGAATGGAAACCCGAGGCCGCTGTTGGATCAACTGCTGCACGAGCTGAGCATTGTCCTCTGTCGTTTGCGTACGCGGTCGGCCTACCTTTCCAGCACGTCCATCCTTCACGCTCCCAGTTCGTTGAAATTTTTCAAACAGATCCTTTATTGTATCGCTTTTCGGTCCTTTGGTTAGATTAAACTTCCGTTGAAAACTTCGTCTTGTTGCAACAACACTGTGTTCTAAGCGGTGGAATTCCAACACCAGAAAAATCCTCTGTTCTAAGGAATAAACCATTTTTTCACAGCAAACATGCAATCGGTGAACAGCACACGCTTATAGCAGAAAGACGACTTACAGAATGGCGAACTCACAGACTGCGTTTACTTCTATATCTTTCAAATCGCCTGCAGCGCCATCTGTTGTTGGACGTTGTAACTAATTTCGAAAGTTTGTCTGCCTGACAATTTACTGTTGTCCCAAGTATATTGCAACAAACGGTGTATTTCTATCGCTGCCCGCTTAGTTTTTATTGATTTTTCAAATATACCGGTCATTTTTGAAACACCCTGTAAATTGTATGCATGTTAATATGTAAATACGATGTTAATGCATTACTTATAGAGATAAATAAAGTCTGAAAGCAATTTCAAAATTAAAATGTGATTAATATCCTTATTCATTTTAACGCGTAGCTAAAATGTGCTAATAAAGTGTTTTTTCAGTGTTTATTTATAATTCAATACTGAAATTTACTTTCATTTTTTCTAGGAATAATTAAATGTGATAATGTATTTAATTAATATATATTTTACGATAGAAAATTATTTAAGTAAAACTTATAGCAGAAAGAAATTCCTTGTCTTTCAGTAACGTTTACGTCATATCGACGATGGCAACGACTAGAAAAATCAATTGTCTGTAATTTTTGTAACTTTGGAAGGTCGAGTTGGATCGACTGATATTATATGACATTTCTTCATTTTTTTTTATCTTTTTTTATATTAATTTCCTGTATTCAAACTTTTTAAATCTCTATTCAGAAAAGTATTTTATAAAATTTGATATTTGATAAGTGATATATGATCTGTCACACAATTGTTAAAAATAACATCTAGCTTATACGACAAAAAATGGAATGTTCATAAGTTAGATTCCACACAAAGCTACGAAATAGAAGTAATAAAAATATAAAGTGTCAATTTTTCAAACAGATGTCACATGGGCTAACGTTCTGGATAAGAAATGTAGAAAAAGTAATAATATTAGGAGTTTTAAAGTCAAGAAAAGAGAAAACATTTTAAGATTGATCATTTCTGAAAAAGAAAGGAAACATTTCAGCGAGAAAATAATTCACATTAGTAATTAATCAAAGTATTGAATGAAAATGATTTTTTTTTTAATAAAAGAAAAATCTGTGTCCATTTAAAACTATGCTGATGCTGATAATAATTGTTGAAAGCATATTGTAATTAACTTTGCGTAAATATGATTTTTGTTACATATTATAGATGTAAATGTGGATTTTAAATATTTATTTTATAGGGGTGAAAGTAAAGTTAAAATCATATAAAAAACACATTAGATTTAAAGTGTCTTTTTTTTTTTTTTTTTTTTTTTTTACTACTTACGAAAGTTCTCCAAAACAAATCAAAATAACATGAAATTATAATCGATATATATATATAAAATATGCGTATAATATTTCAGTAAAAACATATGGCGACGTGAAATATTAAAATTTTAAAAAGATTGTTGCAAATATATTATTTTCAGTATATTATTTTTTAAATTGCGGAAATCCACACGACATAATCATGAAGACTCACAAATCCGTTGAATTATACGCGAGACAAAAGGTATGAAATCAGCACTGTCCATAAAAGCACTAAGCATGCAATATACACATTTTAATCATAATTATAAAACTGCAATCATTTCCTTATTAAAGAACTATAACAAACATAAGTACGATACAACGACAAGAAACTAATTACAAAATAAGCATTTTACAATAGTTTCTCATTTACATATTTTTCTATAACTCGGTCTGTTGAAAAAGTTTGGAATAACATCGCTTCGAGAGAAAACAATTAGAAGCTCATCGATTCGCTGAAAAAAAAAAAATTGAATCCATAAATTGTTTATGCATTTTTTTTATGTATGGTGATCAGTTTATTTTTCCGTATATAATTTGGGGAGTTCTATTTGAGGTGAGAATAAATATAGTTTATTTCCCTTTTCTAATTTTAATACAGAGGATGAAATATAACATTTGTAATACAGATGAATTTGAACACCGGAGATGCTACCACGCAATCCGTAAGCTGCTAAAGCAAGGAAAACCACAGAGAAATGTTGAAAAGACATTTTCTTGATTCCAATCTACAGTTTCAGGAAATTTGAAAAAATTCATAGAGCAAAAAAGTACAGCTTATTGGTTATTTTGATATTTTAAGTACAAAATAATGCTCCACTTCTGGTAGATTACAGGCCACGGTAGCGTACCAGGATCATACGCTGCTGAAAATATACAAGAATAGGAGAGAAACGACATCTAACAATACGAATACTAAATGGAAGAAATCATCCACTGCCAGGGTATCAACCAAAACTTTGGGGTACATATTAAATGAAGCTGAGTCTTACATTTCACAAAGCCACGGCAAAATCAAAATGCCAGTTGATCACTAACAAATCTAAATACTATATGCCAAAGAACACAGGGACATGTCTGTTAATGGCAAGAGAATAACGATGTTCAGAAATGAATCAAGAATATGTATCTGTGCAGATAAGAATATGAGGAGGTTGGAGTTTGAAAAATGGAAAGGATAGGGAAAACTGCGAAGTTCCCCGTTTCAATTACATTTCGTGGTTGCATAATTTCTAAATGGCCTCGAATGCTGCGTTTAGGGAATTGGAATGGAAGTTTAGAAAAAATATTTTTTTTATATAGAAAATTTAACGATTCCCAGTCAAGAAGATCCATTTGGTGCAGTGGTGTTACATTTATGGATGAAAATCATTGGGGCTACACGTCCCGGATAATTAAAAACATTATTTCTGAAAAAAGTTCTCAAGTGGAACGGCATGCATACAGTCCAGATGGCAATTCTATAGAAAATACATGGTATAGTTTAAAAAAATCAGTTCTCGCTCTAATTAGTAGAGAAACTAAAGTATTAGGTGTGTTGAGGATGAATAGCCAACGATCCAAACATATCGGAAGACCTTGTTAAGTTGATGACTGACAGATTCAGGGCAATCATGAAGCCAATGTCGGAAATATAAAGTACTAATCATGTATTTATAAAAAATATTCCTAACATACCTACCTGAATAGATTTGATTCCAATGATTTAATTATTTTAACACAATCAATTGATTGGTAACTAATTTATACAAGTAATAATTTTAAATTATGATTAAAATATATATATTGTCATATAATTGCCAAAATCTGTCATATAGCGAGTGCTGATTCAATATTTTTTGACAGGGATTGTGCACTATGATTTCATATTTTTATATGGACACCAAGAACAATCTCTGTGAACGTTTTGTATCATTATCAAGTTTCTGGCAAAAAAACCATAGACTGATATATTGTCAACCAGAAAGAATGTGAGATTTAACTTATATACAGACTTCAAGTAATATTGCAAAAAAAAAAGTAAATAAATAAATAAATCCTGGGCTAAAAATGTGCAACATTTTCAAAATATTCTGCAGACAACAATCATCTATAACACATTTCAATATTTTCATGTAATCTCGTAAGTAACCTTTTTATAATGATAGGCGTATTGATGCATATCACTGACTTCAATTTAAAATTATCCTGGTCCGAGAAGACACAGGAGATACTAAAAGGGATTCTTGGTAAACAAACAGTTTAAGGAATGCTGTTCTCTACAATCTTATTATTCTGCTTTAGAACACGATAATATCCACACACACATACGCACACACACATAGAACCCTGATGAATTCATATATATTAGGTTATAATCACAGTTAAGGCGTGGCTGTTCGTATAGTGCGGAATATCACATGCAACAGTAGTTCCATTCTGACTAATGCTTGTTTAGAGATGATATCAGTAGACCTTTTTATGATTTTATTCGTTCATGGTTCAGTATTTATCTAATGCATTGTTCAACTGGAGAACAAAATAAAGAAATATATATATATATATATATATATGCACATTGATTTGTTAAAATTATTAACCAAATTTTTCATAGCATAGTTAAGAATGTATTAAATAAATTACCAACTATTGCTCCTCGTTCTAATATAACAATTGTTCAAATTGTTCGCGTTTTTGATTAGATTTACAGTTTTTTCGAATCACTTGCAGCTGAAAAAAAAATAACCTGCAAAAAATATTTGTAAGCGACAACTTAATGTTTTATTTTCAGTCGCAGGATAAGCAATATGTCATTTTCGACAAAAGCACAAGAAGTATTGATCAAACATTATGCATTGTATATACAAGTATTGATCATACATTTCTACAATTCAAGAATTATAGAAAGGCATCTATTACTGAATTTCTTTCAGTGTCATGTGCATCTAAGCCGAAACATAAACAATGTCAATTTTTGAATCAGCTTAGTGTATTTATTAAGTTTCATATAACAACATTATGACAATAAATCTTATTATTCATCATTACTTTTGTTACTACAAAAAGCGTTTTCATATAAATTGTACGTATTGAAAGATTTTTGGATAAGTTTATAAAATACGTTTTATAATATGAGATACAGGGTATCTCAAAATTTCGTATACATACTTGGAGGGGAAGTAGAGAAAATATTTAGGAACCATAATTGTATATAGAAGCATGGGCGGAAATCGATAGGTGGCACTGTATGCGAGCTTTCAAAGTCGGCGAGTGTGGTTGCCTCATTGTAGATGCCGACTGAAAGCGATCAAAATGAATCATACGAACAAAAACCTACACGGAATACAATCACAAGCTGCACAACAACGCTCAACTGGCGGACAGTTTGGTGGGATAATACGTCTTACCACCTCGACTGGATTCTTGTATCTCGTTTTTTTCAAGAGGTTCTCCCGGAAATGCCTAACGAAGTCTTTTCATATGTGGGGCATTCTCACAATCTTTTGACTTTCATGTCCCCGAATATTTTTTTTATTCAATACCCTTTTTTGTGTTTTTTTTTATTTCATATACTTGGGAACATCCCAATGCATCATTGCACAACAATATTAACGAGATAAATAAGTTTTGGACGATGTTGGGGATCCAAACACATGGAAAACTCATCTACCGTCCCGTGTACCTGATGCTGATTTTGAAGTTTGGAGCTGACTTGATAAAATTGTTTCAATAAAAATAATTCAAAGTAATTTTTTTTAAACTGGAACCATTGTTTTATATAAATATGTAGTTAAAAATTAACCTGCACACATTTTTAGAGTTGATATTATTTTTTGATCTCTGTCCCTGGGTTTTAGATTTTTTACCATCCCTGTTCTAAAATGATATAGAAAATCACTTCAGATGCAGCGACAGAATTTTATTCAAGTTTTTGCTCATGCAGAAGTATGCTAGAGAAATAATGTCTAAAATTCTTTGGCAGGAAATTTACTGTAGAATTTAAATGAGCATCTCTTTTTTTTTACCATTTCGTCCCTTTTTAGGTGCGTTCGTAATTATATAAATACGTAGCACCTATAGTCGTCGTTCAGTCCGTCTGTCCGTCTGTCCGTCTGTCCGTCTGTCCGTCCGTCCGCATATAACAGAGCAAAAACTACCCAACAGAATGGTCTGAAATTTCAAATGTATGATTGGTGTAAAATTTTGTCGAGCCATTTCAAATTTTATAAAAATCGGATGTATAGTTTAATTACAGGGACAGTCAAAAGTTTTTCTTTACATTACGGCCAATGGGAAAAATTATTGCAAGTGCATTTTAATGTTGTTACAGGCTTCCGAATCATCTGAAATTTTAAATATATAATTGCTGCAAAATTTTATCGAGCTATTTCCAATTTTATGAAAATCGGATGTATAGTTTAATTACAGGGACAGTCAAAAGTTTTCCGTTACATTACGGCCAATAGGAAAAAATTATTGCAAGTTCATTTTAATGGTGTTACAGCCTTCCGAATCGTCTGAAATTTTAAATATATAATTGTTGCAAAATTTTGTCGAGCTATTTCCATTTTTATGAAAATCGGATGTATAGTTTAATTACAGGGACAGTCAAAGGTTTTCCGTTACATTACGGCCAATGGGAAAAAATTATTGCAAGTTCATTTTAATGATGTTACAGAATACGAATGGTCTGAAATTTTAAATATATAATTGCTGTAAAATTTTGTCTAGCCATTTCAAATTTTATGAAAATCGGATGTATAGTTTAATGACAGGAACAGTCAAAAGTTTTCCGTTGCATTACGGGGAATGGGAAAAAAAAATGCAAGTGCATTTTAATGATGTTACAGACTAGGCACTTATGAAGTGCAAAAAAATATACATTCAGTACAATATGGGGTGCAAAAAATAATTATAAAACTAGTTATAGTACGAACGCACCTCATTTGCCACGTTTGACGAGCAATTTCCAACTTGTTTTACCTTACCGTCCCTTCTTTAACACCCCTTTAAGACAATGTTATACAAAAAGTCTGTATTAAAAGCACTACATCTGTATTATTTCTTATTTGAATGTCCTGTTGGTACTATGCAAATTCATTATAAGTAAAAATTTAGAAGAAAATAAAAAGTTATAGGGGTAAAATTGTAAGGAAAAATTAAACTCGCAAGTTTAACTTAAACCTCAGTTAAATAAAAAATTTTCGCTTCTGACCATTTTTTCTTTATTTTGAATTATTAAGGCATTCGTCTATCAGATTAAAATGTTATTTTAGCAAGTTTAATTTCGCCAGATTTTTTCCCTCAAAAGTCAAAAGATAGTGAGAATGCCCCATGTTTGATGCGGAATTGGTTTCAACATGATGGGGTGCCATCTCATTACGCAAGAGTCGTAAGTGACCAATTGGACGGGCATTTGGAAATAATTGGATTGTGCGTGGCGGTCCCTTTGCATGGACCCCCATATCACCTGATTTATCTCCTCTTGATTATTTCCTCAGTTGTCCCATACAAAGCATTGTGTACGACGCGGCCATAATTTCTGAAATGGACCTGGGGGCACGAATCTCCATCACTGTGATTACCACCAACGTAAAATCCGGAACTTTCGAAAATATTCGCCTGTCCATGCCGCATAAGTATCACGCATGCATCCATGCCAATGAGCGCAATTTCGAGCAGCTCCTGTGTTCCTTGCAAATCATTCATTGTAATATTTTCTGTGTAATAAAGCGTTTTAGCAAGCTTTCTGCATTGTAGCCTTACTGAGTCGTATCTCTCGTGCTGGTAACGTTTCCGCCCTTGGATTATAATGTAATTATGGTTCCTGACGTTGTTATTTACCTCTTCCCCAAGTTTGTACACGAAGGTCTGGTGCAGACTGAATATTCAAATATACATGTAAAGAGTATGGAAGAAGGTAAAGCATATGTGTGGAAACCTATGAATAAGACAATAATATATGTTAGTAAGACGAAACCATATTAAGCAACATTACTATTTTATTTATTTTATTATTTTTACTATTACTACCATTTATTATAAAAACTGTCAGCACAAATGTAAGTTTTAATTAAAAAATGTTTACAAACTTTGCAGAAAAAATAACATGTTATAAAAAACATGTTTTAAAAATTCTCATTATTTTTAGTAACATATGCGAAGTATTTTTCAAACTCTAACACATCATGCTCAATTCAGGAAAAAGAAAAAAAAATGTTTTTTGAAAAATATATTGGTTGTTTTTGTGTTTACTTTTTAAGGAAAGTTCAAGTCCAAGCATTAAAAAATATCTTTCAATAGCTTTTCATTTTTCATACTAATTGAAAATAATCCATTATTTATATTGAAAGATAACGTTAAAATTAAACAGCGCATAAGAAAATGTGATTAGCTTATGTAATTGGTTTATGGCATTATTAAAAAAATGAAAAAAAATTAAACACCTGACTACTGAAGAGCTTTTGATGCATTCATTATTTTTTTTTTTAAATAATCACGCTTGAAAAGATCTAGAAAATAATACGAGTGAAGGGCCATTCAATTCTATTAATGTTAGAATTTGTTCTTATTAATTATATATTGCTAGCAGGAAAAAAATGAAATATGGGCAGATAAGTAAAATTCGTTGTTTTTTGTTATATGGACGATATTATATTAAAATACTTAACAATTTTAATTTTAGCGAGCTATCAAATCTTTTTAAAATTTCTAATATAGTAAATTACTTCTTTCTTTTATACCTAAATAATTCAAATAAATATTTAAATGTTAGTTTATTAGTATTTATTTGTCATATGTCTATGAATGTGGGTATGTCTACATATAAAAAAGAAACACTTTTACATGCGTCATTTGAAAGTGTTTAGTGCAGGGAAATTAAAAATTAAAAAAAAAAATGGTATAATTTTTTTGTAGTAAAAAATGTCTAAATCAAGTTAATTTTAATCATGTATGTAAACTACGTTTTTATGGATGGATATTTTTCCCGTCAATCTTTCAACCCTGTAAAACCATGCATTTAGAATTGCAAAATAAAAATTAAGAACTCTTTAAAAAACTTTTTCGATAAATCAAATGCATTTCTTTTCTGTAACGTTACTAGCTTCCTTTTTTTCTTTTAAAATGCAAAATTTATATCCATTTTACTTCGATAGCCAAATATTTATATATAAAATTTTAATGGAAACTAACTGAAATAAAGACAGAAATAAATATGTTTCATAAAAAAATATATAATTCAATATAACATAAGAGAAATTACATTAAGTAAAAAAGTAACATGGTGCGGATCATTAGATTTAATATTCAATGTTTTATGTAAGCGAGAAAAAAACAACTGAAAAACAGCTCTACACACCAGTTATTTACTTAGAGTGAATCTGTAAAAAAAAAATAAATAAATAAAAATAAAAATAAAAATAAAAATAAAAATAAAAATAAAAATAAAGAAAGAAAGAAAATGACTTGAAGTAAAGGAGAAACTTCTTTCCTCTTCACTTCATTTCTTTTTTTTCCCTTATTTTGAAACATTTTTCAGAGAAAATGAAAAGTAAACACCATAAAAAAATATTTCAGTTTTGGAAATGTTTGATTTCGAAAGATTCTTCTTTTTTTTTTTTTTTTTTTTTTTTTTTGTTGCTTTTTGATTCCCTGAAAACTTGTCGATTACTTTATCCTATAGGGAACAAAAGATTAAAAAAAATATCTAGATCTCAAAAGATAGTTTTTGAACTATTTCATTCCAACTTCTACACTTAAAAAAAAAAAAAAAAAAAAAAAAAAAAAAAAATTCCATTCTACTGTAAAATAAAGAAAAGTACAATAAAGAAAAATGCGTCATACTGATATTTATACTATTTAACTAAATTTATATTAAACTAAAAATATATTTAAAACTAAATTTAAACATAACAAAACCTAAATACATAATAAAAAGTAAAAACATTCCCGATTTTAACTCTGGCGTCATATCGATGGTGGCCACGATCGAAGGAATCCATTTCATTTTTTTTTTCAAAAATTTAATTACTTCTAAAAATCACATAATTTAAATGTTTATACAGTTAAATAGGAGGCTAAAGGGACTTTGAAATACAAATTGTTTGGAAAATATTTTTCAATTTACTGACATTTTAAGGTTTAAAAAATTCCAAACAAGACTTAGAAAAAATATACGGTCAAGTGCGAGTATTACCCGCGCTCAGAGGGTCCCGTACAAAACTGAGGTTTAAGTTAAACTTTCGAGTTTAATTTTCATTACCATTTTACCCCTATAACTTTTTATTTTCTTCTAAATTTTTACTTATAATGAATTTGCATAGTACCCACAGGACACTCAAATAAGAAATAATAAAAATGTAGTACTTTTAATACAGAATTTTTGTATAATATTGTCTTAAAGGGGTGTTAAAAAGGGACGGTAACGTAAAAAAAGGGGGATGGTGTAGGAAAAAAGGGACGAAATGGTAAAAAAAAGGGACTGTAAGGATGGAACGGAAATGAAAATTACCACCTATTTTTAGGAAAATCATGTTAAGACTAAGTGATAGCCACAATGTTTATCGATTTTTAGAAACAGTTGTTAACGTTGGATTAAATTAACTTTAAAAAAAAAATTACCTCGAAAAGTGTAGGAATAAACGTTGGGGACGGTAAGACTACCAATAAAGGCACGATCTTGAAAATGATATTTAAATGCTGAATTAAATTCTGCAGTAAATTTCCTGACAAAGAATTTTAGACATTCTTTCTCTAGCATATTTCTGCATGAGAAAAAACTTGAAAAAAAAAAATCTGTGGCTGCATCTGAAGTGATTTTCTGTACAAGTTTAGCAAGAGGACGGTAAGGATGAAAAACCCAGGGACAGAGTTCAAAAAATAATATATGCCGTAAAAATGTATGCAGGTTAATTTTTTGCTACATATTTATGTAAAACAGTTGTTCCATGTTCGGAAAAAAATTACGTCGAATTACTTTTATTGAAACAATTTCATACAGACAGCTCCAAACTTAAAAATCAGCATCAGGGACACGGGACGGTAGATGGGTTTTCCTGGTATTTGGATCCCCAACATCGTGCAAAACTTATTTATCTTGTTAATATTGTTATGCAATCATGCAATGGGATATGTCCTCAGTATATGAAATAAAAAAAAAAAAATCACAAAAAAGTTTATTAAAATAAAAATTACTATTCAGGGACATGAAAGTCAAAAGATTGTGAAAATGCCCCATATACTAGAAAAGTATCAATGGGTATACCATAAAAGTTCAAAGAGATATGAAGCCTAAATAATATCAAATATTGATTTTCTGTACAACACCTTTTTTAATCTTATCCTAATCTGTTTATTATGAACTTAATTCGGTACTGGCAATAAAATTAGTGCATATTTAAATTTCATTCGTAATTTCACAAAACTAAATTCAGCGTAGTAATAATCTTTTATTTTTACAGTGTAGCTAAAACAAAACACTTGTTCAAAATTTAAACTGGGCATTGTTCTAAGCGCGCTTCGAAAGGAGGTTGCAGGTTACAAAGCCACTTTCGTCCATGCCGCGTTTTTCCAGATAAATTTTTAAATAACATTTAAAGACATGGGACGCGTTTTGAGAGATACACTCAATGCAAACTAACCGCGAAACCCACAGTATTTATGTAATTAATTTTAATTAAATTAGTCTGTTTTTAACAATCTGACGGCTTTTATACAGCTACTGGGCATTACAAAACTATATCATTAAAGGTTGTTATCTAGGCCTTAAAAGCCGATGGTTCATAGAGGACGCTGCCCCTTTCATTATGCATGTCCAAACCGTCCGTGTATTTAAGGGTTAATATCTCGGCTAATTACCGACAATTTATTTCGAAAATAATTATCAACAATGCTTTTATACTTTTGCTACGATAGGTACAGTCGTGGAAAAAAAGTAAACACCCCCTACTAACTCCCCAACAAATTATCGTAGAAGAAAGTTACTGGTACCGAACGATTGGATATAAAGTCTACTTTTAAATGATGTATACAAAATTTACTTAAAAGGCCATCTACACATTAAAACGAATCATAACTTCGTTTTTTCAATAGCAGTACACAATTCTGACAGGATAAATGAACTCTACACCCTCCAATTAGTCTAAAAACAAATTTTTATGCAATTCGTACCATAAGTTTCCGAGAAATTAATTATTTTAAAACGAATGTATTTTAAGAGCTGTATCCAAATTGAAGTTCCGTACTCGATCGTTAACCGAGAGAGCTCCCTTAAAGATCAAGGCACCTTAAGCAGTCAATTAAGCCTGTTAGATTACAGGATAGCATAAAAAAATTCAAAATATTTAGTCACTTCTATCATAGACGGCCCTTTAAACCATCACTTTGCTGTTTTTTAAGCATAATTTGAAAACTATTTGGAAGAAAAATGGGAAATTTTGGATTTTCATAAAGCAGGACTTAATAAATCTAAATCCATCAAAAAAATTGTAGGTTGCAATTCATATTTTTTTTAATATTAATTTCATAACTCATATTTCATATCTGAAAAATATAAAAATTGCAAATTCAACGTATTTCTGTTTGAGTATGTTAGTATTATTGCCACACAAAAAATCAGAACATTAGGGTCATAATTTCAGAAGTTATAAATAAAAATATGAAAATGTAATTTAATATTAGAAGCACTAAATTTTGAATGTTTATAAGTCAAAAACTTATCATTTAAATGACTTGAAATTCGGTGTCTGGGCATAGTTTGAACCAAAGTTTTGAAATATCGCGTTAAATTTGGGTATTGCCTTTGAAAAAATAGAGTTTGGGTTTGTTTTAATATATAGATACCCCCCTAAACAAAATTGATATACGTCATTTAAAAGTAGACTTTATTTCCAATCGTTTGGTACCAGTAACTTTCGTCTACGATAATTTGTTGAGGAATTTGTAGAGGGTGTTTACTTTTTTTTTTCCACGACTGTACCTCCAGCGCTCCTCAATACCTTTGCTGAAAGCCCGTAAATCTAAATTTGTGTGTAACGGAAAAATGATCTTTTCTCAAAAACTATGTGACCTAGGGTGATTGCTGTAATTTTCCTGCAAGGTTTAAATTAACATCTACTACCTCTAACTTTTTTCACAATTTTAGTTTCAGTAGATTCGGAAATAGATAGGACGGGAACATATTTTTGCACTACATTTTCGACGATATCTCTTTAAATATAATACCTAAAATTAAAAGAAATGTATTTTTGAGTTCGGCGATACGAAAGCTTTCACACGATGTCCCACGCGGTATACAAAGAAAAGATTTTTTCTAGTAACTTAATTAGCCCCTCTACGATTTTCCTAAATATATTTGTGAATGTTTAATAATCTGAAAATATGTAGGTTAATAGTCTTTATTTCTTCCCCCAATTCGAACTTTCCACGTTTCATAGTTTACGAGTAAAATCGCTGTGACTGACGGACAGACACACACTGGAATTATCTTATAATATTCCGTTTTTACTTTCTAATTACGTAACCCTAAAAAAACTAATTTATATCTCTCGCATAGTGATCTTTTACGACAGATTAAGCATTTGAAATGTGTTCCAGGTTACAATTATATTGCAGACGATAAATCTGTGAACTGAACTGAAATAATCATTTCCTTTATTACATTGTTGTATGTCTTTCTTTTACACGAAAATTTCGACCAACAAAGATAATGTGCAGAAAATATTTCCATGTAAATATTTTTATTGTTTTGTTTGTGTTAGCGTTCGAGTTACATGGAATTAAATCCTGTTTCACCTAATAATGCAGTCGGCATTTTAAATAACACTTACCAACGATATCGGTCATAATTAAAGACATTCTTAACTCACGACCAAAGAGTAAAGATTATTTAATTGAGAGATTTACTAAAGCTATATTTTATATTTCATTTATAGCTAACTATACAGACAAATCCCTTATCTATATTACAAAGCAAAAACATGTCCAATTGCAACTCTGATCTCATCCCAACTGTGACAACAGTAGAAGGAGTGCCTTTATCTTTTTTCGAAAATTAATATGTTTAAAAATCTCATAATTTAAATCTTTATACCGTCCAATAGAGTAAAAACATTTACGTTCAAATACAATTTTATTAATTACAATTTCTGAATTTGCTGAGAAATTACAGTTCTAAAAAATTATTAAGCATGATTTTATTAAAAAATCTTAAAGCAATTTAACTACTTTAGCGTTCGTTTTTCACTGATATTCCATAACGAAACCAAATCTTCCTCAATTAATCACTAAAAAAATAAAACAGAGTAAATTAAACACAGAATAGTATAACATTGAAAAGCGTCATTAAAAATTGAAATAATCATACTCAAAAAGATTACTCTAAGTACCTTTTGACGATTATTTAGGCTATTATCATCTGGTGTGAGGTTAATGAAAACGCATGGCTTTTGAAAATTAAAAAAATATGTATTTAAATACATAATTTATATATTTGGTATGAAATTGCTTCTTGGTGTTGTTATTGGTCAATCTAAAAAAACTATGTAACATGTAAAAAATCTATCAGTTTTTTCACGAAAACTGGTTTCCATCTAAGTTCTGTATACGGCAGCTCTCGTTGGATTCTATGGTACTGAATGAAAACATGATTTATGGCTAAATAAAGGGGTCGAATAACATAACTCCTTTATGATTATTTATGCATTCATTATAAAAGATCAAATAAGGGAATCACAACCATACTAGTCCAAGTCCATTTTTAAAAAATAATGAGAGAGTCCATTTAGAAAGTGCATGGAATCTGTTTTATCCACTCCTACAGTAAACCAAGCCTGTAAATAGATGACATATATGAGAAGTATGTGAAAACTGACTTGGTACACTGTGAGAGTGCATAAAACAGATTTTATGCACCGTCTAATTGGACTATCGCATTTTTTTTTCAAAATGGACTTGGTCTACTATGGTTATGAACCTCTCAAATAACAATACCAAAATACGGTATGTTGTTGAAGGAATTACAAAAAGCGGGTTTTTTTAATACCCAAATAGCTGTATTTCAAAAATATCATATATAGAAGAAGCTAATACAAATTTATTTGTTCAAATAATTATAAAAGAACTGAGTGCAGAGTGTTTTTGTTTTATTAACACGTTGAATGCCGAATCTATTTTGTCTGTCTTTCCGTTTACGCCACGAAATTAGACTCCCGTTACACAATCTTTAAGTGTCAATCACCGATAACTGACGTGGAATAAACTGAAAGTTCAGTGTCAGTCATCGCTGACTGACATGGCACTCCACGTGTTAAATCATCAATTTTGTGCATAGGACAAGTAACTGCCCGAGTGTCGTAAACAGGAAATTTTTAGTTGTACGCTTCTTCTTTACTTATGAAAACGTTTCGCTAACAAATATATATCTGTGGTTAATTACGTTGTCACAGTAAGTTTTTCTACATACCGAATAGATAATTCAGTATCGGATAAAATGTCCTCTGTGTAGCGGGTTTTGCATTTTCATATTTCCGTAAGATGCATTCGTGACGTTCTTAACTGCAACTGATTTTGGTAATTGAAAACACTTCGTATCTGGACAATGCTTTCACAGCAAACTCCACTTTGGTGTCATTTTTTGTAGTTTTTTTATGAATTTCAAAATCCTATAAGGACTTTCTGTTGACCCTCCTATACAACGCATGAAACTATTAAATATGAAATTTTAAATTCAGAAAAAACATATTTTGGAATTATATTGCTTTTTTTTAATTTTGTATTTTCTAAGGATACCTAATGGAATCAATTTTTGCTTCTCAATAGATGGTGATGTCAAGGAATCTGATATTTACTTTAGCTGTTGTTGGTATGGCGCAGTCCATCATTTCTAATGATGTGTCATGTGTGGAGTTAGCACATTGCATAGCATCAATTTCATATCATATCCCCTAGCAACAACTTCATAGCATCTGAGCAGCACTTGCTAACGAATGATGTAAAAGTCTGCAGTTATAAAAAATATACATATTTTCACTAATTAAAATTACTGATGTCGCAGAAAACCCAGATCCTTCTGGGGTAGAGCGTGAACTATACTTTTCGCTGAGGAGGACGGCCTGAAGCACTATGTTCTAAATCCTAAGTCTCCTGCATATAATTTTGCTGTAAATATTGTACTTAATGTTGTGTCCTAGAATCTATATTAAAGGTAGCTTATTCGGAAGATTGCTCTAATTATTTAGAACCATAAACCTACATTTACTTAAATGCTACTGGAACAATAGTCATATAAATCTTATTTATATTCACTTTTCGAAAAGTAATGAAATCCTTTTAAAAACATAGCACTATTTTATTGTCTTATGTAGTACATGTCAAAAATATATAAATACTTCCTAATCTAAATAATATAATGCAACCACGATAAAAAAAAAAAAAAAAAAAATCAATAATCTTAACCGAGCTACTCATGGTTCCGAAAAACATTCATTACCTTTAGAAACCGTAGAATCTAATATATGTTTGAGATTTAAAGTTGCATTTATAAAAACAAAGTTACTTTTGCTGTCACTGATTTTCGGAAACGTTTCCGAGTAGTTTTGTAGTGTATTAATGGAAGTTCTAAACAAGAAACATAAGTCTTTTGGATACTATCAATTTATAATTAAACATGTTCATGCTCAACAAACATATTTACAGACAAACGTGATATATTAAAAATATTAACAGTAATATTTTTTGGTTTTTTATTCATGAAAAAATTCGATTAAGCAGCTGAAAATTTTTAATTGAAAATTGACAGCATAAGAAAACAACCGATATTCCGGTTTGATAAAATTAAAATGTTACAGTATAAAATCTACTCTTAAAAATTACTAAAAAACCAGTTGCAGCAAATGGTTTCGGATGTTTTTCAGGAAAGATAACATTTTTCGGGATTTATGGGTAGCAAAAGAGGTTACTGTATTGTCGATGGTTGTTATGTCATATTTTTCTGCAATAAGTTGGTTGGTGGTTGATTATGACGGCCAATTATCAACACAAGTGATATGGACCGAAGGTGGGGGGGGATGACGAGGAATATTCGCCCAGAGGGGGGGGGGTTGTCCTCCAAGGGGATCTTTCTAAGGGAAATTAACTCTTATTTACGCAAGGAAATCCAAGGTTCTAAGAAAACTACGGGAAACTCCGAACGATTATGCCGAAGGGGTCGATTGCGTTCGAACCCAGCAAATTATATCATATCTCCTAGCAACAACTTCATAGCATCAGACCAGCACTTGCTAACGAATGACGTAAAAGTCTGCAACATATTTTCACTAATTAAAATCACTGATGTCGCAGAAACCCAGAGCCTTCTGGGGCAGAGAGTGAACTATACTTTTCACTGAGGTAGACGGTCTGAAGCACTATGTTCTAAATCCTAAGTCCCCTGTATATACTTTTGATGTAAATATTGTACTTAATGTTGTGTCCTAGAACCTATATTAAAGGTAACTTCTTCGGAAGATTGCTCTAATTATTTAGAACCATACACCTACTTTTATTTAAATGCTACTGAAACAATAATCATATAAATCTTATTTATATTCCTTTTTCGGAAAGTAATTAAATCCTTTCGAAAACATAGCACTATTTTATTGTCTTATGTAGTACATGTCAAAAATATATAAATACTTCCTAATCAAAATAAATACTATGCAACCACGATAAAAAATATTCAATAATCTCAACCGATTTACTCATGATTCCGAATACCTTTATAAACCGTATAATCTAATATATTTTTGAGATTTAAAGCTGCATTTATAAAACCAAAGTTTCTTTTGCTGTCACGGATTTTTGGAAACGTTTCCGAGTAGTTTTGTAGTATATTAATGAAAATTCTAATCAAGAAATATAGGTTTCTTGGATGCTATCAATTTACAATTAAAAATTTTCATGTTCAACAAATATATTTATAGACAAACGTGATATATTAAAAATATTAACAGTAATATTTTTTGGTTTTTTATTCATGAAAAAATTCTATTAAGCAGCTGAAATTTTTTTATTGAAAATTGACAGCATAAAAAACAACTGATATTCCGGTTTGATAAAATTAAAATGTTACAGTATAAAATCTACTCTTAAAAATTACTAAAAAACCAGTTGCAGCAAAATAAACTTTGTTTTTATAAATATTTCTTTATATCTCAAAAATGTAATGGTTTCGGATATTTCTCAGGAAAGATAACGTTTTCGGGATTTGTGCGTAACAAAATAAGTTACTGTATTGTCGATCGTTGTTAAGTCATACAATGTAAAAAAAAATAAGACCAGCTTTTCTGTAGAAATAGGAAAAATAGTTGCCCTTATCGTACCGGAAAAATTTTCGACCCAGCTCGGAATAAAATCAGTAAAATTGGAATAAAATACGTAAAATACCGTTTTATTGAATATTTCCTTTTTTTTACGGATTTTATTCCGAGCTGGGTCAGAAAAATTTTCCAGTACGATAAGGACAACTATTTTTCCTATTTCTACAGGAAAACTGTTCGGATTACTTTTACAGTGTATTTTCCTACATTAAGCTGGTTGGTGGTTGATTATGACGGCCAGTTATCAACACGAGGGATATGGGCCGGAAAGGGATGATGAGATCTTTCTAAGGGAAATTATCCCGTATTTACGCAAGGAAATCCAAAGTTCTAAGAAAACCACTGGAAATTCCGAAGGATTATGCCGAAGGGCTCGATTGGGTTCGAACCCAGCAAATCCTGTCTACCAGCTTTGAGAGCAGAAACTCTCCTCTACTGGTGGGGCATTTACTACATTAAGAAACTTTTGTCAGTGTTTTTTTTTTTTTTTTTTTTTTTTACAGTGTATAGTGATGTGCAGATATGTTAATGTTACATTAGATGACCGAAATAAAATATTGATATATTTTGGAAAGAAAGAAAATCCAATTATGAAATAAATAATTTGTTAATTTGATTCAAGTACAAAATAACATTTTTATTTTATTAAGATTTTCGACGCACAAAAAATATTTTTTTAAATCCTAGAACTAAAGTCGCGTATATATACAAAATGTTATTTAAAAATTGACAAAAAATTATTTTTGCAAAATATTCACTAAAGTTTCTGCGACCAATAAAATAATTATTCTGCCTGTACTTAAAATGAAACCCTATTAGATACATTGCTATTAAAATACTTTTATTCGGACAAATTTTACACGACATACAACACAATGAAATTATCTGTGAGATTTAGAATGAAAGAATGTTTAAGAAATAATTTACAAGGTTAATTATATCCAAAAAATATATTTTTTAAATTCAAATGTTTGCAAAAAGTTTTTTTTTTTTTTAATTTTACACATGCACATCTCATGTATACGAAATATGGTTTAAAAAATGACTGAAAATGCATCATTAAAAATAATGGTTAAATATCCTGAAAAAAGTGATTTAAGATAATATCTTTCTCTTAAAATGATTAAAATGTAACTTCTAAGAATCGATTCTTTTGAGTATTACGAACTTCTATAAATAATTTAAAAGTTAACTTTTTAATTTTATAGAAATTCCTGCGCATAATTTTTAAAGGAGTTTTCGACGAAATTCCCTTTTGAACTTTTCTTTCTTTGTATTTCTCTTAGATTTCTGATTTATTTAAAGTAACGTAGTATTAAATACTTAATTTTGCGATTAAAATTCGTTCGGATTTTCCTTTTACTATACGGCTACACACTTGTTTTTTTCATGGAGTCATAAATAACAAAATTTTAATCAGTCGGAATTTAAGTTATAAAAAATTTTGTTCGTCTTTGAGTAAAATAACAACAGAAATAACTTTCAATGTAACCATTTTAAAGGTATCTTCATAACTGTATAATCTACTGTATCTAATTACTAAAAGGTGTAAGATTAAAACTTAAGGAACAGTAAGAATAGTTTTTTTTTTTTATTGTTTAGATGTTTCGACTCTACCTTAGTCATTTATAAAACAAATAAATAAAAATATTCTAAAATTGCACAATGTACACTGTAAGAAAAAATCTGTAAAGTTACTATTTTTTTTCTAGGAAACTGGGATTCCTAGACCTTTTTGCAGATTTCTGTAACTTTACTTTACATCAGTAGATTTATTCATTACTTTTTTTTTTTTTTTTTAACAGAGTATGAATCAATGATCTGAAACGTCATTATTCCTTTTTTTTCACGTAATTCTTCTATTTTACGCAGGCTATTTTTTTACTTGAATATTTATCTCTATTTTCATAACCATTCAGCTCCTCGAGCCATAATTTCGCTAACTTAAATGATGCTGCATCGTTATACAGGGTGCAAAGAAAAGTCCCTTTAACCTGAAAATACTTGCGAATAGAGAGAGCTACAGAGCAAGTGAGGTAACGGTACGATAAAGCGACTACGCCCGACCTAACGCAAGCGGCAGCAATGCCCCCTAGTGGCGAAATTTAGAAGATAGCCACTGCAAATTGAAAACGAAAAGAGATAGAGCAGAATTTCCAAATAAAAAGTTTTAGAGCATCAATTAATTAGTACGAAACGACATTTGGTTCACACGGATAAGATAAATCGTCACCTGTGTACTCAAAAATGTCCAAAATTGATGAGTGACGATTCTACTTTGCATATTCACATTCCGGAAATGTAGATCCGGAATTGCCGATTGTGCCGTTGTACTGTGCTGTACTGTCTTTAAAAATTTAATTTCCAATGCATTTAAAATTTTAGAGTAACCATTTCAGGGGCAGAAGAATTCTGTCCGTAAACTGATGAAATAGTTGACTGACACCAGAATATTCAAACGAATTTCTCAGAAAATAAAAACCCACTAATTTGCACTTTAACTACAAAAGCAAAATTTTATTAAAATATCCTTGGTGCCATTTTTCAGTTTTGGAATTAAAATTAGGTGGCTTGACCGTCTAGCCACCGCCCTTGAAAGGATTAAATCTATGTCGTCGTATTGAAGAGGCTTGTAATAGACGTTCCATGCTGAGAAATGCGCATGCAGAATTACTCTGACGAATACAAACGTGTATCGTGAGCAAAGGTGAACTTTTCGAACATACTGAATATTAACTTTTTATCACTATGAGACAGTTTGTCTTTTATGTTTTTTTGTGTGATGTTATTAAAATGTATTGAGATAAGTACGTATTTATGCCATAATTTGTGCGTATTTCTTCCATTCAAACGTTTACACAAAATGGAAAGCATCGATTTCGGACATTTTTGAGTATACAGGCGAAGATTTATCTTATCCATGTAAACCAAATCTCGTTTCTTCCTAATTAATTGTTGCTCTAAAACTTTCTAATTGGACATTTTGCCCTATCTCTTTACGTTTTCGATTTGCAATGGCTATCTTCCAAATTTCTCCACAAGGGGCGCTGCTGTAGTTTGCATTAAATCGGTCGTAGTCGCTTTACTATGCCGTTACCTCACTTGCATAGCTGTAGCTCTCTCCGTTCGCAAGTATTTTCAGGTTAAAGGGACTTTCCTTTGCACCCTGTATATTGAATTTTTACGAGTTAAAATCTTTATGTTTTCTCTTATGATGGATAGATAGTATATACTGGAGTGAAAAATTACCTTATTTTCATTGTAATTTATTTGGATGATTTCTTCTTGATATAAATATGCTAGGGCTGTGGTTTTTCTATTATATTTAATATAAGCTGTATGCTCTTTTTTCTAAACCTAAATGTCCTCCTAGTCATGATAATACGATATTTCTTTGATTCGTCTGCTTTAACCCCTTAATTCTCGCTGTGTGTTTTATTCCCACCAGTTTTATAAAATAGTTTAATTGGATTTATTCTGGTATTATTTTACTTGTCATTAAATAAGGTGAATATTTCTTTTTCAAAAATGTAGTGGCAGTAAGCAATCTGGATTTTTAAACAGTAATTTAATGCGAACATTAATAATTGGAAATTCGTATACTTCTGAATAATTCTCAAAATTAATTGGGTCAATTTTAGTGCAAATGATATTCTACATAAAATATAATACAGACATCACAGAGCAGACAAGATTATATGAAGAAGAAATCATCCAAATAAATTTCAATGAAAGTAAGATCATTTTTTTCCTCCAGTCTATACATCCATTCATCATAAGAGAAACCCTAGAGATTCTAACACTAAAAAATTCAATAAGTAACGATGCAGCATCATTTCATTTACCTAAATTATGGCTCAAGCTACTCAATGGTTACGAAAATAAAAATAAACATCCAAGTAAAAGGAAAATATGGCATGCGTAAAATAGAAAATTACGCGAAAAAATGAATGATACCATTTCAAATCATTGCATCATACATCGTGCAATTTTAGAATAGTTTTACTTATTTGTTTTGAAAATGACCCGGATAGAGTCAAAACATATAAACAGTCAAATAAAAGTATTTTTAATGTTTTTAAAGTTTTAATCGTACAGTTTTTAACATGCGTAAAATAGAAAATTACGTGAAAAAATTAATCATAGCATTTCAAATCATTGCATCATACATCGTGCAATTTTAGAATAGTTTTATTTATTTGTTTTGAAAATGACCTAGATAGAGTCGAAACACATAAACAGTCAAATAAAACTATTTTTAATGTTTTTAAAGTTTTAATCGTACAGTTTTTAACAATTAGAAATAGTATATTATTACAAAGTGCTAATTTAAGATATATTACCTTTATAATCGTTTATGATACACAAATTGTTGTTACTGACAAGGAAGGTCTCCTTATCAACTACTTATGTACGTAATAAAGGTTCAGTCAAATTTAGCGACGAAATTACAGTAGAAATACTGTAAAAAATAAAATATTTTCGAGTATTTGGTGCGAAAAGACAAAATCGATTTGGCGAACAGCACATTTACCCGCCAAAAGCAAACGATTTTAATGCATCTCAAAATTGCTTGTTAATTCATTTAAAGAATGCGTGTAAATAATATTTAATGAATTTAAACTTAAACAATGAGAGAGTTTAATACACATATTTTTTGTACTGCATATTTATGTTGCTTGGTACTGCAGTTATTTAAGTTTATCACTGTAAAAATAATTTCATATATAAAAAAAAAAATTCATACTGAGAAATATATTTTCACGTATTTATGCGTATTCTAAAATAAAGAGCAGATGAAGACTGCTGCAGTTTTTCATTTCAATATCGGAGAAGTTTTTGTTTCCATAGCCACAAAATTAAATCAACAGTGCTTAACTGGCCTTAGTTTTGAGACAGAAACAATTTTAATTAATTTAAATTTTGTTTTATTTCATAAAATTTTTTAGTTAACTTTCATTATAAATACATTTATATATATATGGCAAAATTAGAGTTAAAACAAACTAAAACTGTCAAACTAAACTTATTTAAATTAAATGTAATTAAACAAGTTCAACATGAAACATTTTTACCTTAAAGAGTATTTGACATAAAAACGTATATTTTGAATTTTTATTCGATCGCCAACCGCTGATAAATTGCAAAATTTCAAAATTTTCATTTTTTTTATGGATACTGAATCGAGTTTTTGCCGATTTTTTTTTTTTTTTTATAAATATATCTATCCTCATGAGAAGAATATTCTCTATTTTTTTTTTTTTTTTTTTTTTTTTTTTTCAGATTTTTCGGAGTATGGCCGTGTGAAGACCTTTCTTTTGATTTCTTTATAATTACAGGTTTTTTTTTGTTTTTTTTTTGTTTTTTTTTATGAACAGGATGAGCTGAAAATAAAATCCAATATAAAATTACTTGGATTTGAAAACATACGTTCTTATTTTAGAAGTACAGTCGTGGAAAAAAAAAAAATTAACACACCCTATTAACTCCTCAACAAATTATTGTAGACGAAAGTTACTGGTACCGAACGATTGGAAATAAAGTCTACCTTTAAATGACATATATAAAATTTGCTTAGGGGGACATCTACATATTAAAACGAATCCAAACTTCATTTTTTGCAATGGCAATACCCAATTTTAACGAGATATTTCAAATATTTGGTTCAAACTATGCCTAGACACCAAATTTCAAGTCATTTGAATGATAAGTTTTTGAATTATAAACATTCAAAATTTAGTGCTTCTAATGTTAAATTACATTTTCATATTTTTATTTATAACTTCTGAAATTATTATCCTAATGTTAGAATTTTTTTGTGTAGCAATAATACTAATTTACCCAAACATAAATACGTTGAATTTGCAATTTTTATAATTTTCTGATATGATTTATGAATTATGAAATTAATGTTCGAAAAAAATTATGAATTGCAACCTACAATTTTTTTGATGGATTCAGATTTATTAAGTCCTGCTTTATGGAAATCCAAAGTTTCACATTTTTCTACCAAGTAGTTTTTAAATTATGCTTAAAAAACGGCAAAATGATTGTTTAAGGGGCCGTCTATGATAGAAGTAACTAAATATTTTGAAATTTCTTATGCTATCCTGTAATCTAACAGGCTTAATTGACTGCTTAAGGTGCCTTGATCAAGAAGGGAGCTCTCTCGGTTAACAATCGAGTACCAAACTTCAATTTGGATACAGCCCATAAAATACGTTCGTTTTAAAATAATTAATCTCCCGGGATTGCATAAAAATTTGTTTTTAGACTAATTGAAGTGTGTAGAGTTCATTTATGCTGTCGGAATTGTGTACTGCTATTTAAAAAACGAAGTTATGATTCGTTTTAATATGTAGATGGCCCCCTAAACAAATTTTATATACATCGTTTAAAAGTAGACTTTATTTCTAATCGTTTTGGGACCAGTAACATTCTTCTACGATAATATGTTGAGGAGTTAATAGGGGGTGTTTACTTTTTTTTTTTTTTTTTTTTTTTTTTTTGCACGACTGTACATCCTCTTCTCAAACATGATTCTATGTAAGTTTTTCCCCTTTCTAATGCTGGGAAAAATTCTGTAAAAGCCTCATACAGACATTTAAAATATAAAGCAAACTAGTCTATTATGTTATTCACAAACGTAAACAAGTCGAAAATAGTACTCCAAATGTGGCAAATGAGGTACGTTCGTATTATAACTAGTTTTATAAATATTCAGATCTTGGTGTAATAGTTGTTGCACTCTTATGGAAAAATGCATGGATACAAAATTTATTACGATTAAAAATATTAAATTTAGTAATACGGAAATAATGCGACTCCATCTTAAATGCACTGCACAGATCGTCCACCATTGAATCTGCCGTGTACGTTAAGGAAAACAGCGATCACTAGGCATTTTCATTTTGTCGCATTTAGTCTTAACGATATATAAGGATTTATTTATATTTCTTAACTATAATTTGTGAATTAAGAATGCAATGTGTCTGCAGGCTTAGTTGAGTGATATGTGATTGGACTTATTTATTTTCATTTCTTATACTTGCGTATCACTTATTAATTTTAGTATTTATGTTCTGTAGTAGGCATTGATGTTGTGAATTAAGCTTTTCTAAGTAGATGATGGTGAAGTTATTGTTAAGTTATGAAATGGATTCTCCAAGAATTTAAATACTATTTATATTTTAATGTGCGCTTGAAATGAATTATATTATCATGTTTTTTGATCAGACGTATGTTAGCTAGTTAGCTCTGAAATAAGAGAAAAGTGTTATTCGCTCATCTCTAGCGTAAACTAAAATACTACATAACAAATTATACAAATGAAAGTGAATCTAAAGATTTATCAAAGCGAATACAATAGATCTTTGCGTTCAATTATTACGTAAGCATTCAAGTGGAGTTTAATATTTTCTTATTTTTGCTGACAATGGAGTGGGGGGATCTGAGCAACGCTAACGTCAACACCGAAAGATTGAAAAAGGACATTGAAAAAATTGTGTAGCTTTTGAAAATTGTTGCATGGGAGGGATGTAGAGGAGTCAGATATATGCTTATATTTACTTGATTTACTTAGGGAATTACAAATGCCAGAAATTTAATTCTCAGCTCAAGTTTGAGTACTGAATTTCTAGTACCTTGTTAAATAATAATTTCGGTTTATGAAATAAATTTGTTCGGCAAATTCACTAGCTTTTAAAGCTTAAGCAGAAAATATGCGTTATCCATAGTCATGAAAAAATTTCAAGAACCATAGTAATGAAAACACACAAACATAAATCATTAAACAAAATAATATCACAATTTGATAAGTGTTTTTTTTTTATGGTGTACAAAAACAGTACTACTTGAGTGGTATGGCAACGAATCCCTTAAGTTTGAAACATTACATGTTAAACATAAACATTGTTCATATTTTGAAATTGAAAACAAATATATTTTTTATAAAATTCGAAGGTATAAATTTTTAAGGTGTGTAAAAATAGTTAAATTGCCGGCAGAGAAAATGCTTAAACAGATTGTTTTAAATTGGGTTTGTGGTTGCAGAGATTTAAACCTCATTATACATGATGAATTTATCTTTAAAAATTATATATATAATTCATTTGGATTCGATTTCGATTCTTCATATTGTCTCCATAAAAATGCATGACCATTGTCATAAATAGAGTCTATTTCCAAAGTATGGTTCAACCAAACTTCACTTTATGGTCCAACCAAATTCAGTTCATTGTTCAATTATTCCCGAACGACGGTTCAACTTATTACCAAACAATTGTTCAACTCTTTACTAAGTCATGTTTTAACCTATAACTGTGGCTCAAAAGCACCAAAGGTAGGAGAAAGTTTGTACCATTACATGGTGGCAGCTATATTTTTACCGTGTTTTGATGAAACGTTGAACCGAAATTTTTAACAGTGTAAAATGTCTTTTTATGGGTCGGATAAGTCTCTGGTTGCACTTGCTCACCATCTTTATTTTCTAGTTTAGGAACTAATAGAATATTTGCTTGGTACGCTAAACTTAACCATTCATTTATTTATTCTGTTCAATTGCGTTGTATATTCCTTATAATTTATTTTTAAATTTAAGTGTTTATGTTTTATATAGAATTTTGTATATTGTTATTTTCTGTAGTATTTAATTTTTTATCTATTTTTTACTACGAGCACGTTTAAACATAATTTCTCCACAGCTCCCTGATGTATCGGCAAGTCGCTTACTAATCTCTTGGATATAAAGTTGCACTGCAATTAGTAAGTCCATCATGAAGCTTACAATGTTACATTGTTAAAATAATAATAATAATAATAAAGAAACAGGAGATTAAATCTCACCATCGAAATCTATTGTTCCAAATAATGCAGCGATATGTCTTTTTCGCAAAACTAATATTTACACAGACAGAGGGAAAGAAAAACTGTTTCTTTTATTATTATAGATTTACGATCAATCTCTTGGTATGTGATCGTTCATTGTAATATCTGCAAAAACTAATAAATATTATTTTTTATGCATTAAACTATGGAAACGGGTTATACAACTTTTAATTTCTTGATTCAAAATTATCTTTAACGCAAAAAAAAAAAAAAAAAAAAAAAAAAAAAAATACACAATAAAGTATAAATACTTTTCCCCAGTTACGTAAATCCGTATCATTTTCAATTTTACAAGATTTAAATACAAATGTGCGTAGATTGAACCTTAGAAATCATAATATGGTTTTAAATATGCAATTAGTACTTCTCAATTATTACTTGACAATTAGTACTTATCATTTGATACTTCTGCAGTCACTAAATTTTATCCATCGCAAATTTATTATCTTATTGCAAATGAGCTTCATGAAAAGCTACTAAAAATTTATTAAATTACACATTATAGTGTAAAATAAATATATAAAGGGCTTGTCTATAACTCGCACAATAATTCTAATTTTCTTGGATTGATTATGTATTAAATGCCGTTTTTAAATCTTTATACGGAAGTGAAAATTGCAAAAATTTATATACGTCCAAAAAAATATCTATGAGACGTCTAAAGCCGCTATCAGATTCACCAACTTTTCGAGCAATTTTTGAGCCTACTCTTGATTTCCTCCAACTTTTCGCGAAATGTTGTCTCGACACCCAGTGTGATAGCGAACAGCAATATCTCCAACTTTTTATCCGCATCTCAAAAAAGTCTGTCCTAGCCGCAACTTTTCCTCCCACCTTTCAACATTTCAGCGAATCAGAGATAAGCGATTGATACGAAAATGCGATAAATATTGACGGCTGGTACTAGTAGTACTGGTTTTCCCGGGTTTTCCTCCAACTTTAGCAAAGACAATTGTAACCTTTTTCTCCCTTTCAACTGGAAAAAGTTGGTGTTAAAATCGGCTGTAAAGTTGGTTGCTCGAAAAGTCGGTGAATCTGATAGCGGCTTTACGATTGAAGTATTTCAGAGTTATCCTAGGGGAAAATGGTGATTCTTCGGTCAAGAAGAAAGTAAACAATATTTTTAACGGAATGTTAAACATCTTTCAATGTATATATCACGATAAAACGATTTTTTGTAAGAGAAATTTCTTTTTATATGATAAGTTATAGCTGTAGCGAAACGAATGGGGATATGGTGCAGTTCTAGGAGACAAAAATAAAGGTAGCAAAAAAAAAAAAAAAAAAGATTTTGCACGAGAGTAGTTACGTTCTTTTTCAGAACGTTTTCCTTCGCGCTCGGTATTTTTGTCGCCGTCTCCCCGCATACAGGAAATGCGAAATAAACATTTTTCACTTAATATTTGAATATTACATTTGAATGAAGTTATAAATTTGCAGTCTACTGCGATTAGACATTTTAATCATGAGATTTGAACATTGGGAAAAATAAAAATTAACTGACATTAGGGATCATTGCGGAGACTTTTTCAACTATATGAAGTAGGGTAGACCGGGGCTAGTTGGCCGTAGGGGCATGTTGGCCCAGTCGCAATATTTTTTAAACGTTGCGTTAGATAACATTGTCAGTCCAGCCAAGTATGCGTTTCATCACTTTCCTCCTCCAACATAAGCACCATTGAAGTCGGAGCGCCCATTAAAGAATTATTGAGAATTTTCAAAATTTTGCAAAGGTGAGTAAATATCCTCTCTTATAAATAATCGTTTTTTATTTGTTTGTAAATTACATTTTAGATTTTGATATATAATAATTCAGAAAAATAATTGTTCGCAGTTAGTGTAGGGCATGTTTTTTTATTGAAATACTTTCAGAATATTTCGTTACAGTCATGAAAAACAAAAATGGCGATACGGTGTTAGTTGGCCCATTTGGCACGGGGCATGTTGGCCCGCAACGGATTAAGGGAAATGTGGTTTTTTTTCTTATATAACCTCCCTGCCCCCCACATACACACTTTTTTGTTTTTAATTTCTTTTGCTGTAAGAATTGCTGCTATCAAAAGCTTGTCAATACAAAAATTGTGGATAATATTAAGAGAATTTATGATAAAGTTATCTGAATTTGATATCTTGTGAATTGACGAAATTTTTTATTTTAATTTAGGAGGCTATATTGTGTTTTCGTTCGAAAGAAATAAAAATTAAGATTTGGTAAAATTTTGATCATTTCTTAAACTTTTACACTATCAGAACATTAAAAAGTGACGTGGGCCAACTTACCCCGTAATCGGGGCAGGTTGGCCCAAGCGACTTGGTGTCAATTTGAGCTTCTAAACTAATACTTATAGTTAATATTTTTAAACTTTACTATTGTTACTTCTTCCTGAAAGTACACTGATAGTGGTAACATAAAAAGAAATTTAAAATGTTAATTGTAATTTTTTAAAAATTATTAGAAGAAAAGCGGGCCAACTAGCCCCGGTCTACCCTAAACACATAGATGTCTAGTTAGTTCACTATAATGTTGGAGAAACATTTAAAGTCGGCAACATGGTAGTTTTTCATAGTATTTGTAAGGGTATATCAGTGAGGAGAAGAAACGTTTATATTGACAGTAAAAGACCGACAAGCGACTACTGCCGGGTTAATCATAATTTAAAATATTTACATTAAAATCACAGACAATACATTAAGCAATTAAAATTATTACATAAAAACACTAAAAACATATAAAAAATTGGGACGTTTCGGATCATCACGATCCCTCCTCAGCCAATTATAAACGGCAAGTCAATACTATTGATTGTGATAGTATTGACTTAACGTTTATAATTGGCTTAGGATTGATCGTGATGATCCGAAACGTCCCAATTTTTCATATGTTTTTAGTGTTTTTATGTAATAATTTTAATTGTTTAATGTATTGCCTGTGATTTTAATGTAAATATTTTAAAGATGAAATTCAGACGTAATATTTTTTGCTTATATAATTTAATCATACTTTACCTGGCAAAATTCTGTAAGTTTATAATACTTTATTATATAATGTACAATATTTATAAGCCAGAGTTCTTATTATTTCTAGAAGTTACTTGATTTTTAGTTTGTGTTAAGAAATTTATATGCGCTTATGTTTTGAGTAGATCTAAAAAATTTTGGTGCTTATAAAATTTTGGAGATTTATGGTATGATATTTATCAGTCGTAAAATTTGTTAAATAGTGTATAGTAAACTTCAATCTTCAAGAGAATGTTAAATAGCATGATTAAGATTTCCATAGGTATACTTCATGAGATAGTGTAGATGAGTATTTGTTAAGTAATACTTGAATTATTTTCAAAAATGGGAAAGAGAACAATTTAAATAATAAGTAGAAATTAGCATTTTTCGTAATTTCAAAATTTCATATTTAACTTATTTCTTCGTTAAACTCAACGTAAACTAGTTATGAGTTTTAAAAACATACACACGAAGAGGAATATTTAAAAAAAAAAAAAACACTGGGGAAGAAGTAACTCTTCTAGTTATGGAAATTATTTTCCTACTAATATTGAAACGGAAAAAAGTCGTAGTGGAATTAATTGAAGGAGAGTACTGTTGAGCAGAAACACCGCTCAACACTTCGAAACAAATTTTATACAACAATTATTGTGATATTATTTTTTCATATTATTTTACATATTTATTTATTGTATTTAAAAAGATTAATATTGTGGATGCAAAGATTTTAGTCCTGTTTCCCAGGGTTTTAGTTGATGGCGACAAGGTAGTCTAGAGATGTAATTATCTTGGTTCCACCAATTTTAAGACTTACAATGAGAGTCCGTAAGTCTGGGCCCTCACAATGGCTTGGGCAGTTTGTGTCAAGGCTAGTTTATGGCCTTATTTATTGGGGCTATAATTTGGACCTCACATGGTGAACGGGTTCCCGGATAAGAGCGAGAGCTCGCTGCTAGTAATAGGCGGAGTTCCCTGAGGCCCGGGCGCTCGGTTGCTCCACTTTAAGAAGTGCAGTAAATAGTTTATTTGAATAACGCTTGGCATTGGCCGGGGCTGCAAAATTTTATTCAGGGCACTGCCTTCCATTATTTTTAGAAAATAATACTTTTTTTCAACAGAAAATAAGTTGTGTCTCTTAGTTAATATCAATGAGTTAGTTGAGTGCAGCAGTTCAGTGCAGGACTTGTCTTAGAGCACGGTGTTTAGATCTGGCTTGTGCTTAGAGCCAGAGATATAGTAAATGACGACTTGAATTAGAGTCAGGTAACCTTTACGAATCGATACAGAGTCAATTAGTTTCCGGAATTTAATTTTCTTTTTATGAGTGAGTGGTGATGCTCTATGTAAAAAAAAAATCCTTTATGGACTTCAGTATTCCTGGAACTAGTGTAATCTACAAATATTGGATGTGCCTCCCTGTTCATCACCTTACCTGGTATTTTAAAAGGTATTTGTAATTTTACTTCATTGTTCCTTGATATTTTAAGAGTAAATAGTAC
Source organism: Maratus speciosus (assembly GCA_963932465.1). Classification (NCBI taxonomy): domain Eukaryota; kingdom Metazoa; phylum Arthropoda; class Arachnida; order Araneae; family Salticidae; genus Maratus; species Maratus speciosus. The sequence goes on along the minus strand of OZ010795.1, from coordinate 163,900,829 downwards.
AAAGTGTACTTTAGGGAGGTACATGCCGAATTATAGTTTTTAACAAGAAATTGTCAAAATGGAATAATCAATTAATAAAGTAATTTTGTAAGAATTAAAATAATTTTTAATAATTACTCTCATATGAGAAAGTACTTTTAGTGTAATGTTTTCTTTCTTAACTTGTAAATATGTGTGTTGTAAATAAATAATTGTTAATTTTAATTATGAGTTCGTTTACTTGCATCATGAGTTTTTTATAATTTAATTGTGTTTATTTCTATTTCAGTAATCAATGGAAGCTTTATGCATTGTAATGCAATCATTATTTTATTATATCTATAACTTAGTCCGCAATCCAAATATTCCCAACCCTTTGGCGGTCGAAGTATATTCAGCGTTCTTTAATTAAGATAATAAGAGTATTACCTAAGGTCTAGCCAGAACATTTGGCAATCACTCAATTAGTTAAATAAATTTATTTCATTTATTTTACAATTATGATGATAATAGGTATTTAAGGGGTTTAATTTAGTGATTTTAAATAACCGTTTTAATTATTTTATTGTCATTCCCCTTCCATACGGGATTGTTGGGTGGTCTGTAAAAGAGTTAACACTAAGTTTCTCTAAGAAGCCCAGAACATCACAACATGTACATTTTTATTCTTGAAATTTACCTGGTAGATCCAGTAGATTTTAGGGTTCGAAATTTTTTTTTTTTTTTTTTTTTCAAATCATTCATGAATATTAATATGTAAAAGTCAAACTAAACAAAAAGTTTTAAACACAAATCTAAAACAAAAATCACTATGTTGGCCTTTTCGCCTCTTAAGCAATTAATTTGAAATTTGATTTTCATTTGAAATATTGTATGCAAGGCGAATGTTTCTCACCGGATTAATTTCTATATATTAATAACTTAGACTATTTAAAACAAATCATACATCAAATTGAAGGTCAATTGAACTAGGTTTTCTTACAAATTTTCAATATGTGCACCTTTAGTTAAACGGTACACTTCCAACCTAAAGTCCAATTCTTTCCACTCATCGGTTAACAAGTCCTGAGTAATGGAAGCAGTATCCTCTTCGATTCTTTGTCTCATTTCAGGCAAATCATTATGTAGCGGCGGAACATAGATAGGATCTTTTATAAAGGCCCAAAGAAATCGCATGCCACAACGGCTTTTAAATCTTCTGACCAGCAATAAGACTTTACGCTCAGGAGTCACCATTTTGCGAATGTGGCACTGCAACCGAGTAAATAACATAGCAGTATTTGCAAATGCGCTTATGTAAATCTGTTTGAGTTACTATTTATTTATGGCCTTGAACCAACATTCTAAAACGCTCACAGTTCATATTAATAAAATTTATAACTGAGGCATTCTTTTGTGAACACGTAATTCTTTTGTGCACAGAAATGAACATGCATGTTATTCTAAATCTATTGACACAATTGACTTTCATTGTACAGTTAATTTCAGTGGAATCATTTCGGGGAAGGTGTACACAGGTTGTTTCCCCAAGGATTAATATCTTGTGCATTTCAATGTTAGATTCGTGTACATTTTAAGGTTAGAATATATATTTCTAATCTGCATAAAATCTAATAAATGAAAATAATTTGAATTTTGAGAATACTTAAAATATTTGACTCATCAATAAAATTAAATTTTAATGAAGGTATTCTCGAAGCATAAATCTTGCATGTATTTTAATATATATGGTATTAAAAACCGATTGGTGTTCATTATGCTTATTTATAAGCAATTGTTTTGGCTACAGTGAAGGTTTATACATTCTTTTATGACGTTAATTTGGAAATTCTAACTTTTGGTTCCAATTGAATTTAAAATTCGGAAAAAAATATATATTTTTTTCAATCATGATAAAAGTTAATAAATTAAAGTGTTCTGAAAAGTTTTATGTCATTCGCATCCTGTTAGGATCTCTGCGTCTTCTATAATTTAGATTTAATGATTCAATCTTATCAACAGAATGGTAATTCTAATATGTAAGTGTAATAATACTGGCATATATGACAAATATTATCTTTTACCAGCTTTACGGATTAATTCCCATTGTTCAGTAGTTCATTTATGCACACATTTATTAAATGCTTTAATACCTGACAATTTATTGAATTCTACTTATTCATGTGTGTCTGCTGTGTTTATCTCATTCTCGTATCTACCGTTTTGCACTTAAATTTGATTGTGTAAATAATTATTGTTTACATATGCTTCATAATTACGTAAATCTGGTATGTAAAAGCATCTGATTCATAAAATAAATCTTCTAAACAAACATTAAAAGCATATTGTTTATCATGTTTGAAAGCGTGTTGCTTATCATGAGGATTGTAATTTTATATTTCAAATGATAATATTGTAAATAGATTTATTAAAAATTTATGCTACTCAAATATTTTTACGAATAAAATTAAATCCGCGTATTGGTTATTTTGTTTCATTTTTAGAAAAAATATGATTCAATTATATATTCCGAAGCCTTTGTGTTATTTTATTTTGTAAAAATAGAAATTAATGTACTGAAAATTACAATGTATTGTTAGTCTCAAACAAAATATTTTTCATGTTTATTGAATGAAAGGTAATTTCTCTGCATAACCTTTTTTTATTTCACTAGGGGGCTCGGCCCCCTACGAGATACGCTCGCCAACCCCCGTCCAGACACCGTAGACTCTAAATGCACGCTAATTTGATCGGCTTTAAAAAGATTTCGAAAGATTGAATTATAATTTAAAAAACAGTGGCGATCTCTCTATAAACGGATTTCTATTCATTTCTCTTTGATTGGGGAATTTTAACGCCAAATCCGGTGCGGTACTACTTGATTATCCCGTCGACCCATTTCGCCAAATTATATAAATCGCCAAACCACTCGCCAAATTATACAAATTGACATAATTTTTATTTTAAATAACGAAAAAACAAATAAATTAGTACAACATTAATAAAAATACAAATAAAACGTCGAAATAAAAATAACTTGATGACGTAGACACGTGTAACAACATTTAAAAATAAGCTAATATAAAAGGAATTAAGTAAACAGAGTCTTTATCTCCTGGTATTTTTTAACAAAGTGAAAAGAAAGTTCTTTTAAATGAGACATTTTAAATTAATCGTTTTTAATCTGACGTAATTTTGACCAAACTATTCTTTCTCTTTTTAATTTCACGTGAATGTACTTGTGTTAAAAATGAAATATTATTTGCGCTTTCCTAACAAAAATAGTTGAAAAGTATACTCTTAAAATATCAAATAAATGTCTAGCGCAATTTCTAAATTTAAACCGTTTTGCAATATTATTTTGTGTTCATTTTATGTAATAACTGTAATGTGACGTAAATATGACGTAATTTCTCCTATTTAAGACTTCTAACGCATGTTAATAAATTTATTGTTTTACAAATTCCTTTCTCTCTTAAAATTCACGTGTAATTATAGTTTTTATGACGTAATTTTTAATAAGTTCCTGCTTTTTGTACATAATTATTTAATTCTAATTCCAAATGTTTTTTTCTGTTTATAATAGTCACGTGTAAATAAATTTTTAATTTATTTACACGTATAAATATTTTTTTTTTTTTTTGAAGCAAACATTATTGTTTCCGCTTTTTATACAGTTGGCAACAGTTTAAATTAATATCACTTTCTAAAATCTGTTAAAAATATCTCTAGAAATGCTGAAAATCTGAATTTAAAATAGAAATAAAACCTCAAAAAATTAGTCAAAATAAAAAAATTAATGCAATCTGCACTCCGACAAATTCTAACGCATAAAATGATCTAAAAATGATTAAATTCCTATGAACAGTTTTTGCTCCTATAAAACTTTTTTAGTGGAACGATTTTGTCCAACTTTAGCATTAAATATCTCTTAAAATAATTCTTCGATCTGAAAACTGTCTGCAGCAGCGTATTTATCAAACATTTCTGTATAATACTACCGATTTTCATATTTTTGCATGCATTATTTTTCTTAATATTAACGAAGAAAGACCTCCGGTCACAAAAAATTCAAAACCGGCGGCGGCGGCGGCGGCGGTGACAGCGGTAGTTACTTTTTTTTAGAATAGAGAGATAGAATAGCAAACTTATGTACGCAATATTTTCTTTTCATACGAGAGTTTTACACAGTCATAGAATTTTAATAATAATTAAATTACAGTTAAAAAAAAATGTAGAGTCATATTTTATACAGGGAAAAAATCTACCGAAATCTGCAACTAACCATCATAATCTTAAATGCAGTATTTTATATTATTATTGAAAGAAACGTAACTATGCTTCATAACCATTTAGTTAATTTCCGACATCATACACAAATATGTTTGGATTATAATAATTTATGATGACTTTAAGATTTTCATTCCTTGATTTAGAAATTTTCTAAAACAGTTTAAATGATTTTTATTATTCAAGAAATCATTGCCAAATCCTTACATCCGTAACTTTAAACATCATTACGATTAACTTTAAACATCAATAATATTACGAATAAAATTAAATCCGCGTATTGGTTTATTTTGTTTCATTTTTAGAAAAAAGTTTGGATGATCAGTTTGGATGTCAGTTTGGAATCAGTTTGGATGACATTTTAGATTGTTGATTACTCTTGTATAAATAAATATATTCTTTATAATTTGAAAAAAGCAACTATATTTCTTAATAACATTTGGTTTATTAACTATTACCATTATCGTAAATATACATGTTTGTATTATTATGCTTATACTAATTTTCGGCAATCTTCTAAAATAGGTTAAATATTTTTCTATAAGTGGCTATAAGTCTCTAATTATTGCATTGTTTTAAACTTCCTAATTTTAAATATCACGAGGCAGTTGATTGTATTGTATATTGAATACATTTTTGAAATAAAATCAAAACATTTAACAGGTAAAATATCATTTATAATTGAGTAAACAGGAGAAAACATTTTTGTATTTTAAACTTCATAATTATAAATATTATTAACCAGTTTCGTTAACATATACTTATTGTCTGTATGTTAATTTTCCTTTCAGATGAACGATTTTCAATTACCACATGAAATTTTCACCTCTGTGCATTTGAGCTGTGTGGAATTTTTCTCCATCTATAGAAAAGGATAAGAAAAATGTGAAATTGGGAGAGGAAAAGAAATTTCCAGTACCTCATCAATCAAACATTCATTACAGAAAGTGATGACATTTTTCTGTGGGTTGCTCTCTTAGCAGCTTATAACGCAGTTTATTTATGAAAAGGAATGAATTGTCCTATTCATTTTACTATGTATAGAAACTTTGTTAGCTATAACAATGAAAGGAAGTGATTGTCTGTCAATTTCACGCTTTCACCGGAAGGCCCAACATTAGAAAATTTATCATGTGGGTACTCCAAAGGAGGAGAAAATAAATTAACTTCTCGGTTTCGCTATTTATAGAAATTTTGTAATCTGTAACAAGAAAAGAATAAACTTGTCTGTCAATTTCACGCTATCAGAAATTCTACTGAATTTTTCATGATTTTACTACAAATATTCGGGGGTGGGGGAACAAGATTTTTTAGCCCCCGAAATGCTATTTCTTTCTCCCAGCTTATTTTGTCTCCAAAAAATAACGTTACCTTACAGACCCTAGCCGTAAAACAGAACATTACGATTAAATACTCTTTAGCAATTTTTAAAACTTCTAAGCATCGCACATTTTCAACTTTTATACTTCGTATTGGAAAAAAAAAGTTCTTTTAAATAAATTTTGTTTCAAAGCTGTATCCTAATTTATTTTTGAGATATTAATTTTTTTGTAGTTTTTAGCGACACTTGTTTCATTTTGGCAACTCAAGTACTCCATTTCTGTAGAAAGTAAAAAAAAAAAAAAAAATAGTTGAAAAATAGCAATTATATCTTTTTTTGCCACTTTCTCATAAAAACTGAAAAATAAAGTAATTAAAATACGTGCTGTTTAGAAAAAACGTTAATGAATTGCTTTCTTTTTGCTGCATTTGTGTATTATTCTGAGATAGTGACGTCCTACCCATACTTTATTGCAGATGTTTATGATTCGATCGTAAACGAGGAATTCTTCAGCGGATTCGGATAACGTCGTTTTATATAAAATAAAATCGCGTGTTTTAAGTCTTAAAACTGAGCTACAGTAGAGTCCCGATTATCCGAGTTCCCCTTAACCGAGTGTCCGAGTAAAAAAATTATGGCCATTTTTTTTTTCCATTCTGACCAGAAATCAGAGGTCTAACTTGCTTGAGGTGCTCTTTCATTTTCACCTAACACTTCATCTATAATGGCTGTTTCATAATAATAGAAGCCATCAGTCCATCAAAAGAAAATGAAATAATGGAAATGTCGTGGGCGACACTAAATTTCGAAAAAGCAGAATTCCTGTTCTCTAGTTAGTTAACCATTTTTTGAAGACTTATTTCTAATATATAATGGACATTAATTAATGAATCACGAAACAGATATCAGTTGTTGCGATGTTCGAGGGATGTGGCTTCGGGGGATAAAATATCATATAGTTAAATGAACGGAATTTCGATTATGGATGTTTAAAAATGCCTGTTAGGGTAACATCCCTAATGCATCCCTGTTTCATTTTTATTTCAATGTGCGGTACCATTGCCGCGACAGTTAATGACTGTTAAAAAAATAGTTAAATAATATCAGTTACTTATTTCAAGATAACCTTGTATGAAATGATTACCTAAAAAAAAAAAAGACGTTTCTCGTCGTCTAAAAGGAAAATAGTGACAAATTTCTCTTTCAATATGAACGAAAATTTTGTAATTTATAGTAATAAAAGGAGAACATGTCTGGTAATCTCAGGCTTCGACGAGAAGGAACACTGTTAAGAAATGTATCATAAGAGTAATCAAAAAGCGGGCAGGGGTGAATACAACATTTCGGACACTTCAGTTTATATGTAAATTTAGTAATCGGTAAAAAAAAAAAAGAAATAATATGATTGTCTGTCGATCCTACACATTGATAAGAAGGTCCACTGTAATGAAATTCATTATGTGAGCACTTCAAAAAGAAAAAAAAAAGTGTAAATAATCTCCTTTTTCCAATATTTATGTAAATTTATAGGTAATTATCAAATTAATCAAATCATTATCATTACCCATTAACCCCTTCAGGGGCGGTGGGATATATTGTATCCCAATTAATTTTAACCAAGGAAACCGGTATTGCACCGGAAACTTAAAAAAAAATATTTTTATAACTTTGGTGTAAAAAGTTTGGTGGAAAATTGCTTTTCCTTATTTTGAAATAAAAAAATTCAAAGATTCCGGTGTGAATTCAACATTACAGGAACATAATCACTTGGCCTTCAAAGAGTTAAGACCGAGTTATGAATAGTTTATCTAACAATCTTACACTTTGATAGGCAGTCCCGGGGTTATGAAAAGAATTATCTGGGTACTCTAAAGGTGAAAATGTATGAAATGTCTGTGTAATAATTTATGTATAAAAATTAAGGAAGTAGCAGTTGCAATTCTTATTCTAAATTATTGGAGTTTTTTGCAGTTAAGTTTTATAAGATTCGTATCAATTATGAAAAATCCGTATTAATTATAAAACCCACTTTGTCAGTGATGTTAACTGAGTTCAATATTAAATTGAATAGTTGTATTTATTGCTGTGTTAGTGAGATTAACTATGTGCTAACCTGTTGCCGGGTGAAGAGGGTTTTTTATTTCAAGATAGCGTGTCGGATAAAATGGAATGCACGCTAGATAACTGTTTCAAGACTAGTCTAGTGAATCCGACATAACACCCTTTTTTACCAGGTTGCACACTACAGGAGGAAGATGTGAGCTTTTTTTGCAATAGAAAATATTCAGAGTATGGAATAGGTCAGACTGCATTTGTGATTTTTTTTTTATTAAACAAATTTTCAAAGAATGCGATGATTTATAGATGATGTAGGAATGTTTAGTTATTAAATAATTTTTTATAAGTTTCTAAATCGTTGTTCTCCAGGCAATTTTAATATTCCTTATAACCTTATTCCATATTATACGACTTGTTTCCATTATCCGAAAAGGGTAATTTATTTTTATTGCTAAGTATTGATAAGTATTTTTTTCCTTCCACTTTAAACGCATTCAAAATGTGCTAAGAAAAAGTCAAATTTTGTTCTTTACTAACTTTTAAAATACAGTAAACTCTGTCTAAGGCGGAATTGATCAGTACCAAGAAAATTTTCCGCCGACAATATTCTGCCTTAGACAAATTTTACTTTATGTCTATGGATTTGCAGGGACTTGAAAATCTTTCCGAGTTAGACAGATTTCCGTCCGCCTTACAGAGAGTTTACTGTATATCATTTTTTTTTTTTTTTTTTTTTTTTTTTTTTTTTTTGCCAGTTCATTTTGTAATACCAGAACTTCCTCTACGTCTTAAATTAGATTTTTACAGATTTAAAGAGTAACACAGTTTTAAAAATATCATTTAAAAGAATATCAAAATGATTTGAACAGAAACATTCATGATTCGTTAAGAAATTCTTTAATTAATATAAATTTCTGTATCAACCGATGGATTATGGCAACACAATTTCAAGATTTAAAAAATATATATTCAATATTTAAATCGCAGCATTTGTAAAGAATGTGTTTTATTGCAGATTTGTAACAGATTACTGCGATTAAATAAAGAGAAAAAATTCATATTATTATTAATGTTTTTTTTTTTTTTGGGGGGGGGGGGTTGACGCATCCTGTAATATAATACCGTTCTTAACTTTGCGGTTCTATAAGAATAAATTAAATAGATTTTGGGGATTTATCAATTTACCTTTTCATGATGATTTACAGGCTATAAACACTTTATTAGTTAAATAACAAATTATTATTATGACAAACTAAATTATCTATTGTAAATCGAAATTTTACAGCATGGCTAATTACATAAAATTACAGATAATTATTTTACTCTTTTTTTCTTTTAAATTATAGAAAATAAATATAAAAAGATCTGGTCAGCAAGGAAGTTTATTTATTTATTTATTTATTTTTATTGTGACCAAAAAAGTAGTCGAACAATTTTTTAACGAATATACAGGGATGATATCCACAGGAAGAAAGCTTTCGCTCTAAAATATAAGCCCTATCCCAGGGGGATGACTCAAATCCAAAATCCGGAATGGAAAATATGTGTATTAACAACGTAGAATGAAATTTGTCTGTATTTGCTTCAGAATCAGGTATTTTTAACTGTCTTTATCACTCACGATTTTTTGGTGGTGGTTGTGGGGGGAGGGGGGGTGTCTGTAAAATATCTTAATGAAGCATTCTTTAGAATATTTATTTCCATGTAGCAAAATGCGTTTTCAAATGAGAACAATAGAGGGAAATCTAAATACCTATTATTTGATTTGCATTCTTTTTTTCTTTTTTAAGTGTAAAAATTATGCTTTTCTTTGACTAAGATAATGTTCTGATATAATATTAGGCTTATCTGCTGGGAGTCATAAAAATGTTTTTCATTATGAAGTGAATGTTTGCAACCTACGAAAGATTTATTAGCTAAATAATAAATATTTGTACTATGAAGTGGAATCCACTAATGTATATTAAACATTCACATTGGGATTAATTATGTAAAAGAACTCTGGTAGTTGGATTTTTCGCCCAGTTGGAAATTTACATCTGATATGATTTATTTACCAATTAGAATAATTGTGTTAAAATTAATCTGGTGTAATTAGGTATCCAGCAATTTCTGTAGTTCCATTAATTGCGATTTATTCTGTTGAGCTGAACCAGATTTCAGACGAAATGCTATAATCAATAAGGTTAGGTGGGTGAAAAAGTTCCACCAGATTTGTCCGAGATAGCACAGATGGTAGAGCACTGTCGGCTTCAGCCAATAGATCCCTGGTTCGAATCCTGGTCCGGACATTTTTAGCCCAGTTGGAAATTTACATCTGCTAGAATTTTTATTGGAAATAATTTAATAAAATGTTGATCATTGTATAACACTGGTCACCAAATTTGAACTTTTGCTCTGTCCTAAAACAGAAATTAGTTGTTTTTTATGTGGTTTTTTGTGCTGATTCCGAATCTAGTTTTAGATTTACTCCAGCACGTTAAGTTTTAGAGATATTTGCATATTTCTATTTATGCACATTTAGTAAATTTTATACAATTATTTGCAAATGTAAGGTATAAAGCAATATCAGATAGGGTTTATTGTTTTATGTTATGAATATTACCTAATTTACTTCACAAAAACGGTGTTTCTGAGATTATACTGACATGTGACTTTGAAATATTGTACCTAATTTGCATATTTTTCATTTTTTCTAATAATATTTCTTGACGTTCAAATATTTCTGCCGCATGAGTACGCTAATATGTTTCTAAACCGGTTTTGCGAGCTGATTTCAAATCTTGTTTCTGTTTTCTTATATCACGTCTAGTTTTTGAAATTTTAGTTTTTGGTCAAAAAAGCCAGAAATAGCTAATTATGATACTTTGTATGATAAATGTCAACTAATTAGGATAGATTCTACTACTTATATTTTTTTCGATTATATAAATTTTTGTTTATGTGTCTGATATGAATCTGACCCTGTTCACCTTCTTGTCAATAAATTACACACCCCTAAAAAGCATCTTATATCAAACCTGTGTTAATGCCGTGCAAAAGTAGGAATTCATGTTACTCACAAACTAGACATGACATAAGAAAACAGACTGCAGATTTGAAATCAGCATAAAAGTATAGTCTAGAAAAAAATTACGTCAGTTCTGTTGCAACTATTTTAAAGTTGATTGTGATGTAAACATTACACCATTGAAATATATGCAAATTAGACTTAATAACTGATAAATAAATGTTAAGAATATGCAAATTGTGACATTTATCTGAAGCAAATAGTCAAGTAGTCATTATCTAGAAAACGTAATTAGATGTGACATATATTGTATCTAAAATTTGCAGAAAATAGCACAAAAAAGCATAAATTTGCATAAATTTAAATATGCAAATTTCTCAAAACCTGGACCACGTAGAGATAAATGAGGAGCATAAACGGAATCAGTGCCTAAAACTGATCTAGAATCAATTAATTTTAGTTCTAGTACAAAACCACTTTTGTGCAGTGTAATTATTCTACTCATTAACAATTAGAACTTTTTTGTTTAGTAAACATAACCCGTGTTTTTGTAAGTGCGGTACCTAAAATTGCAATAAGAAATATTTACATAAAGTATATTATATAAAGTTTAAAAAGTTCACTGGTTTACTTAAAAGGTGACAAAAAAAATAAAAGAGATGTTACAAGTTAAAAATATACATTTTATTTAAAATTTCTTGGTACTTTCAAGTTTTCCCAAACTCTTCACCAGAGAATACTTTAATAATTGCTGTTTATTTATATGAATACGTCACTTCGTTTTGAAACTGAGAGAGCCAATAATTCTTAGAGATGAAAGTAGAAGTAGCAGTTTCATGGATTGAACTTAATTAGAGAAAATATATATTATGATTAACTGCAGTTCCATTTATTTTATCACTCTTTTCTCATATGTCAATTTCCTTTTTAAATGCGTAGCTGGTCTGTCGAAGTAGCAGTGTTTCAGATTATTTTTGTTAGCTGAAAATAATTAATTAAATTATAGCTAACGGGGCTGCCAAAGGCGACTATTTTCTATTCCATTCGCACCACTATTAAAAAAAAAAAAATAGGTATTGTAGTATATATCTCACAAATGTTTTCAAACAGTATGTCGATAAGTTTTGTTTTGAGAAGTGGTGTGAGGTCGAATTAATAAATAGTCGCCTGTGACAGCCCTGATATAACTGCCGTACGAAAAACTTTAATACGTCACTTTTCTCAAGTTTTCGGGATTTAGGTTCAGGATATTGAACTATAAATTGGGAGTATTGTACAGTAGGGCGTCGTTACGTGCATGATTATTTTTTACATAGGATTTCTATGGATTCTCTAATAGTGGATGCGTAATAATTGGATGTTGAGAATATTATTTTTGCATCATTAAAATCTATTGTGATGTTTTGATTGAGACTTAAACGAGAGAGAGCTGTGGATTAACGACAAATTTTTTAATCTGTTTTATGCTCTTTGGTTCCTTTCTTTTTAAGTTTTCTTTTGGTCACTCCTATGTATCTCATTATTCTATTGCTATCATTTCTAAAAGGAATGTCATATACATCAGCTAATTCATCTTTCGTTGTAGGACCTATTTTCGTACAAATTATTTCTTTTAATTTTATTGGACAGGCTATTAAATTTACATTGTGTTTCCCTTGGTGAGCAGGCTATTAAATTTATATTGCGTTCCATATATTTATTCCATTTTGATTTCATATATCCAAATATTTATTTTCCTCTCGCTATCACATATCGATAATCTTAGTATCACTCACATTATTATAACTAATCCTGGAAGATTAATATTTGCAGGAAAAGGGATAGATAAGAATTATTCGACATCACTATCACATTTTTTGTGTAGAATAAATACAGCTTCCTAATTTCTGTAAAAAAAAAAAACAATTGCTTTGTACTGAAGCTTGATATTGTTTTCAGAATATATACAGTTCTACCAGATTTTTTAAATATTGTTTTCCTCTTTTTGAATCCCAGTAAAAAATATTACAAAATATGTGATTAAACGGCATTCTGCTTTTTAAATATAATAAACAGAATTTCCAATCAAATTTCCAGACACCTTGGAAAATTCAAACAGTGTACGCACCTTATGTTTTGCATTAAAATTATACAAGATGCCTAATCGTGAAATTTGTATTTAATTAACATAATAAAAGTGGTGTTATTTTTAGTATGACCGATTATCTACATGAGAGATGTAGACAGTGTATCTCCATTGGAAATTTTCAAACGGATCCTAATCCGTGGCTACCCATTTTTCGAAAGTTTGTGTGTAACAAGTAATCTGATAGGCGCTATTAGGTTCAAACCCATCACTTTTTGTATATCAGCTTTGAGAATATAATAAATAAAAATAAAAGTACACATAATAGAATGCAACCTTTATTTTAAGATTAGTGCGAATAGACACATCATTCTACTTTTATCATTATCGTCGTCTTTTCTTGTGGCTACGCGGTGTTTTTAATCTTTAATTGCTTTAAAAGGAAAGGGACTGATGCCCTGCAAGAGGAGAAACTTTCCGTCAAGTAGAACTAAACTTCTTATCTCCTGACCCACTGTTGATTCCCGCATCTTTTTGTGAATAAACCGCAGAATGGTCCAGCAGAAAAGATTTTCCGGAAAAGTGTAGAATGATGGCAAATTTCCTTTCTGAATGCAGGCTTACACAGTCAACTGAGCAGATGATTTCTGCACTAAAGTTCAACACGTTCATCCCATTTATCTGACGAAGAGTCCAGATCAGCGTATTTGTTTGCTTCAACTAACAGTATAACCTTCGCAGAAATTGGTCTCCAGTACGGGAAACAATCGGATGTTTTGCAATTTTCCCCCAAAATCTTATAGGCAGGTTCCTACTGTTTAATGGCGAATTTACTTTCCCTTCGAAGGAGAATAGGAAAACGGGAAAATGGTAAACAAAAGTTGTAGAATGAGAAAATCGCTAGGGAGCCCAAGTAATGATACACGAGAAAACCTGAAGGAAGCAGGTATACCGGTTGGACCTTTCTCTCTCAGCAGCAAAAATAAACGTACATTTGCTTTAACAAATGAAATATGCGTTTATGTAATCAAATATGTAAATATTTTATCCGTTATTTAATACAAAAATACTTTCTAATATAATGCTATTTTTCGTATTAGGAGTCCTCATATAATCAAACTTTTAATTTTATTTTGTTGTAATGAAACAAGATCACTTAATAAAAAAAAAAAAAATCTGAATAATTTTCTATGAATCAAATGTATAAACTTTTATGTATTTATTTAACGCTACAGTTCCGCACTTTTAAGTGCGCAAGTGGGCAACTTTTTCTTTTCTCCAAAAAATCCTTTTAGACATGTGCAGTCCGATTCGTTGATTTCTCAGTGAACTAATGAAGGTGTTAACCCTTTCAGGGGCGGTGATGGCGTCACGGCATCACATAATTTTAATCCCTGATTGCCACACTGGCACCAGATTTTTTTTAATGAAAACTTCACTTTTATTAAATAAGCTAAAGTATAGCTTTACATGTTTACAAATAAATTTTCTTGTAAATACTGGTGTTCTTCAATTATTTAAATAGTTTACACATACAAGTACCTTGCCCCTGAAAGGGTTAATGCATAATCATAACTTTATATTGAAATCACATATAACTCCGCATACACCTTCGTGAACTTTCGATGGCGACACACATACGTTGTCTATTTTTTTTTTCTTTAACATTACATCCAAAGGTAAATGACGATGTCATTTTCCCGATTTACCGTTAATAATAATTTTAGATATTTCGTGTATAGAAATATTGCTCATGTAATATTTCTTCAGTATCCAATGCAGAATGTCATGTGCTTTACTAAAATGTTCAAATAAAAACGTTAAAATCGATTAAATTTGTTTATATTTGCCTTATATGCAGGATAAAAAACTGAAAATAAAGGGGAAAATTAAAATCGCTTATTTCGATGCTAAGTGGAAACAGAACAGCTAATTAAGAGGAATTTCTAATACAATATTACATTTTCCTACTAATAGTCATAAAACCACTTTACACTTTGAAATGAATTATTCTATACGACTGATTTTGCAACTTAATAGTAAACAATTACGCTGTCAAACAGACTTAGAGAACGTATATTGCGAATTAACTATGAGATTAATTATGAGAAAGAAATAAGGACAGAGGAATTTTTTGATGAAATTATGTAAATTATATTGCAAAATTATTAATGATATCATGTTTATCATATTAATTAGTTCATTAAGGGAGTAGGATACCTTTAAATCTACAAAATTTTCGATTTTTTTTTTAATACATATTTTGATTCCGTAATCATTTCTGAACAATATGGAAAAAACCGCATTAAAAAATTCACATTAGTTTACTATTTATGGAATTTTTATTAAGACTATATATTAAGACTACATAAGATAATTAAACTTTGCGTTGCGTTTATTCAAAATAATGGATTTTGATACTGCGCACAGTGTTACTAAAAAACTATGCATGGCAATCAAAAGAAATTTTCAAAACATATTCATTTCTGTATTATCTACAACTTAAAACCAGAAAAAGGTTATATTTTATTTTTTTCTGTTTTTTAAATTTGAATATATTTTTTAAAAAGTGAAAATTTTTAATTTTCTATTATTTTTTTAATTTAGTCAATATGTTTTTGAAATATTCTGGTTTTAGTATAAAGGTTTATGTATTTATTTTCACCAAATTTCCTCTTTATATGCAAATTTTTAGATTTTATCATGCGCGCAAGATTTTTTTCTCTTAATATCATACATTTTTAAACTTATCATTTCAACATTTATTTATGAATTTACAAGTATATATATTTTTTTTAAATAAAAATTTAAATTTGAGCTTTATTTTTAAATGAAGTTTGATTTTATATTTGTCTTATTACACAAGTTTTGAAGCTTGGAACATGTTCGACGCATCGAATATACTTGCGACGTGTTCAAAGGTATCCTACCCCCTTAAAACTACAATAAAGCTTCCTATTTTGTAAATACAACAGTAATTTATTAAAACATACGACTATAAATTTCGATGAGAAATTTTATTTATTTTTTATTTTTTGTAATAACACAAATGCATGGCTAAGGTTAAGGATGTTTTTGAAATATTCTGGTTTTAGTATAAAGGTTTATGTATTTATTTTTACCAAATTTCCTCTTTATATGCAAATTTTCAGATTTTATCATGCGCGCAAGATTTTTTTCTCTTAATATCATACATTTTTAAACTTATCATTTCAACATTTATTTATGAATTTACAAGTATATATATATTTTTTAAATAAAAATTTAAATTTGAGCTTTATTTTTAAATGAAGTTTGATTTTATATTTGACTTATTACACAAGTTTTGAAGCTTGGAACATGTTCGACGCATCGAACATACTTGCGACGTGTTCAAAGGTATCCTACCCCCTTAAAGCTACAATAAAGCTTCCTATTTTGTAAATACAACAGTAATTTAATAAAACATACGACTATAAATTTCGATGAGAAATTTTATTTATTTTTTATTTTTTGTAATAACACAAATGCATGGCTAAGGTTAAGGATAGTAAGCTTAATCTCATTTACTGTACAATGTCCTAATCCTGGGAATTTCTCAAGCATTGGTGGCCATATTGTTTTAAGGCTCTTGTCAAATCCAAAGGGTCAACTTTCTGACATAAATTATAATTCATGTTTGTTCAGAAACGAATGAAACTAAAAGGTGTTGTTATTCAGAAACTATATCATCTGTTTTTCCGTTTACTTGTAAACGCAATAGATCTTTCAGAAAATACTGTCCAAGTTGGCATTTTGAACTGAACTTTCGAACGAAAGAAGAAAATCCAGTCCGTAAGGGGGGAGAAATGTCGTGACTCGTGATCAGTATATCTTATAGCTCAATAGGTAATTGATTGATCAAAAAAAGGAAAACACAGTTCGATTCCAAATCGCTTCCATGGTCAGGCTTTCCAATTTTATATTTTTCCGTTAAAAAATGAATTTGTTAATGCTTCAAAACGTTTACGCTTCTTGAGCACAGCAGTTGAGAACAGCCTTAAGAAGAATGCCATCAAGAAGGTCCTTTGAAGCGAAAGGGGCACGAATGATAGTTATTGTTTAAGGCTACTAGTCCCTCAGATTCCGAATTCACCTCACTAATGTTAAATCCATTGGCGTTTGATATTTGGTATATTACTTAGTTTTATTCTAAGTTTTAAATTCTTGCTCACAGTTCGTCTGCTTGTAATACATAAATATTTAATTAAGCATATATTTTAGAAATAATTAACACAATTTGCATAACTACAGACATGCACACATTAAAATTTTATTAAAACAATTAAAATATAGTTAAATATATGTATAAACGTTTCGGCTATTTTCATAGCCCTCTAGACACAGCTCTCTAGACATAGCCCTCTAGCCTCACTTTCATAGAGGGCTATGAAAATAGCCGAAACGTTTATATATATTTTTAACTATATTTTAATTGTTTTTAATAAAATTTTAATGTGTGTATGTCTGTAGTTATGCAAATTGTGTTAATTATTAAGTAATCCAGACGTAATTATGTATGTATTTTTAAATTTTAGAAATATTTTGAGAACTAAAGAAAAAGTAAACATCTTATAAGGAGAGTATGAAGAAAAAGGGATGAAAAGCATTAATTTTCTGATGAGGTATTTTAAATACACGAAATTATTCTACGTCTATAGACTTAGCATTAGCGAGGACAATTTGGAAGCTGAGTGACTAGCAGCCTTAAGGCAAACCGTAAGCTTCTCATTTTGTGGCTAGCTTGTTAATCTCTGTGCTGAGCCTAACTCGGGGAGTTTATTATTTGTGGAAAAAAGGTAACTGTAAAAATTAATTCAAAATCCTTATGAGATATTTTTATGTATGCTATTAATATAAAAGCGTATAATGCGATTTCCTAACTATCTAAAATGAGAAGATTATTCTAATCCTAGTACTCAGTACGCGTCCCGTGAACCACAGCGTTACCATTTTTTTTTTTTTTTTTTTAATAACAATAATAGGATTCTTTAAAATAACTTATCACACAATTTCTGTCATTAAACACAGCAGATATCACTCTTCAGAAATAGCGGTGTGAGAATATAATAAAAGTAGTGAGCCCCATTGCGTTTAATCTGAGGCAGGATTTAGTTATATTATAGGGTAATTCCGGGATTTATGCAGCACATTTTTTTGAATTTGTGTATAAAGTCCCATGGTGGACATAAAATAAAAAAAAAATCACGCTGTGCTATTTAATGTTAAATATACAACGCGTGTACTGCGACAAAAAATCTCAAAACAAATTATTAATATTTTTTTTTAACAATTTTTTCTAAAACATTACACTGCGGCGCGTCACCCGTACATTCAGGCTGAGACGCCGCACTTGTGCAGTAGTTATGCCGCGCTTATAATAAGAACAAAATGAAATTATAAATAAAAATATCCAAAAAAAATAATCATATCTGGAATATAATTAACGATGTAATAACAAAATTAAACTAAATGAGTACAATGAAACGTATTAGTAGATTCAAATTAATAATTGTTGCCTACTTTCACTATTAAAGTTATCGACTTATTTTTTTACATTAAATTTCAATTCCTATTTCGGCAACAACATAACATCAATGTATTAGAAAGGAAAAAGAAAAAAAATTAAAATTGAGTTGGCATAATTTATTTGTTAACCCTTTCGGGACCGGTGGCTTTTACGCAAATTTATTCGGTTGGTACCACTTTTTTAAAACATTATACCTTTACTTAAATAATCATGAAAATGCTCTAATTAAACAAAGCAAATACTACTTTTATTTTTTCTGGTGTCAGAAACAAATTTTGTAAGCTCTTTATGAAGGTTCTTATATGGACCTATGGTCCCGAATGGGTCAAGATACCTGTTTTTCGACTACAATCTACAGAAAACTGTCGAATAAGTATAGTCTTTATGTAACTACGTTTAAACATATGATGCAACGAAGCCAATTACACTTCCTCTTTTTAGGGTTTCGTTCATCTGACGAAACCCTATTCGCCTCACTCCTTTGTCTGTCTGTCTGTCTGTCTGTCCGTCTGTCTGTCCGTCACAGAGCCCGTTCTCAGAAACTATACATGTTAGAGACTTGAAATTTTGGGTACTTATAGCTGAACACCTCACATCAAACAACAAATCATAAAATTTTGAAAAAGTTGGTAATTAACCGAATTACGTGCTAATTAACTTTTAAAATTAACCAATCCACCTTTTTAACGCAGGTTCAAACGGACTTTCTCGAAATCATCCGTGTTTCTCCTAAGGGTTGCCAGTAAAATCAGCCGAATGCACGGTTACTACGGAGGAAATTAAGCCGAAAAATGAAGTGGAGATTTTAAAGCGAAATTGCATATCAGAAAATATTGGTCCGAGAAATTTGTAAATGGAATAGACAGACGCAGAAAAAAATCTACTTTCATTTGGTATAAAGTTCACATTTCTGCGATGTGTATAAGTTAAAATAACCACTAAAAATCGATCGATAAAAATTTAATTTCTTTAATTGGAAAGACAAGGAAGTAAAAAGATTTCAATTCGGCGGGAAAGCAGGTAGACATGACAACGCTGCGGTTCTTCATAATAGCATATTTTAATACGAAATTTTAACTTTTTAAATATTAATTTTTTTGATTAAATTTTTTGGCCTCCCGATATCAAATTTCTCGCTGATTTTATTGATACCTCTTTCTAAGTCCTATCTTAATTACAAGCTGAAATATTAATTATTATTTAATTAATCGGTTTAACTCGCAGAAGAATTAATGTCGGTAACTCCCACATGTGTATTTTAAACAATTCTTTCTAAGTGAGCCCCTAATTATGTTGGAGACATGAAATTTTGAGTACTTATAGCTGAACACCTCACATCATACCACAAATCATAAAATTTTCAAAAACTCCTACATTTAACCCTTTGGGCTCCCACATGTGTATTTTAAACAATTCTTTCTAAGTGAGCCCCTAATTATGTTGGAGGCGTGAAATTTTGCATACTTATAGCTGGACACCTCACATCAAACAACAAGTGAAAAAATTTTGGAAAAAAGTCGTACATTTAACCCTTTGGGCTCCCACATGTGTATTTTAAACAATTCTTTCTAAGTGAGCCCCTAATTACGTTGGAGACATGAAATTTTCGGTACTTATAGCTGAACACCTCACATCATACGACAAATCATAAAATTTTGAAAAAGTCGTATATTTAACCCTTTGGATTCCTGCATGTGTATTTTAAACAATTATTTCTAAGTGAGCTTCTAATTAAGTTGGAAGCGTGAAATTTTGCATTCTTATAGCTGAACACCTCATATCAAACGACAGATTATAAAATTTTGAAAATGTCGTACGTTTAACCCTTTGGGCTCCCACATGTGTATTTTAAATAATTCTTTCTAAGTGAGCTCCTATTTAGGTTGGAGGCGTGAAATTTTGCATACTTATAGCTCAACATCCCAGATTACATGTCAAATAATAAGTTTTGAGAAAGTTTTATGTTTAACCCTTTCAACTCCAGCTCGTGTATTTCAAACAATTCTTTCTAACTTAGCCCCTAATTAAATTGGAGATTTTATTTTTTGCATACTTATAAGCACAACACCTGAGGCCAAGCGACAAATCATAAAATCTTGAAAAAGTATAACGTTTAACCCTTTGAGCTACCACATATGTATTTGAAGCAATTCTTTTTAAGAGAGCCCCTAATTAAGTTGGAGACATGAAATTTTGCATACGTATAGCTGAATACCTCAGACCACACGACAAATCATAAAATCTTCAAAAGTCTTATATTATTTACCTCTCCGGGCTCTAACGAGTGTATTTTAAGTAATTTTTCTAACCTCCGCCCTTTTAAACCAGGGAAGAAATTTTCCAACTTTTTCCGACACCCCTTTGACCCTTCTTTCATATTATGCACCATAGCCTTACATATTTTAGTTCTATTTTTTACCACCAGGTGCGCCTACTGATCTCAGGTGCAATGTGCCCAATCCCCTCGACTAATATATCTACGGATAGTATGTAAAACAGGTTTTCGTTCGGATAGATGTTTGTTTAGAATCGAGTGCGCCCCCTGGTTGCGAAATAAGGAACTAACAGATTTTTCAAAAAGATAAAGTGTTTTGAAAGGAATATTAAACGAAGCCCTCTGTGCGATCTGTGATCACACTTGCCCACTTGTTTGGAGTAGTTTTCTAAACATTCCTTGCAAAGAACGTCTGCGTTACGCGTAATCCAATTTTTCATTATTATCATCTTGACTTGCATTTTTCTTGCATTTCTTACTTTTTATTTTCCCCTGCATTTTTTTTTTTTTTTTGCCCTTCTTACTTTTTATTTTACCCTGCATCTTTCTTGCCCTTCTTACTTTTTATTTTACCCCTTTTCTCCAATGGTTTTACTAAACTTCATAACATGCCTAACATGGTTAGTCTGCGCAAAAAGAAAAGGAAAAGTTAATAACACTTAATCATCCCGTATAAAAGAAACTGCGGCATGTATACCGGAATAACAGTTCAGCCTGTATCCCATTTTGAATGGTGCAGACGTCGGCCATCACAGTTACCTGCCATCGGTAAGGGGAATGGCGTAACTATACACACAGTACTCTATACAAACCCTACACTTAGTTTTGACTTCAAAATCATGCATGCATTTAGTAATTAGTGTATGAAAAGTATTTAAACATAACGTGTTTAAAAGTTTGGACAGTGAAATCAAGCACATACGTCAAATTAAGGATCGTACTTCTACAAGTAAACATCGAAATGGGATTAACGCTATACACTGGTTAAAATAATTTCATTGCGCACCTTTACTGTGCGTTTGACGACCATCTATCGATAATTACAAGAAATACAAGGGGTGCGGCAACTATCCCGTATGCGGCGACTCTCCCGGAGTTACCCTAATCAAATATTATGATAAAAATGTTTTTTTTTTTTTTTTTTTTTTTTTTTGTAATTATAACGTAAAATTGATATACATTAAACATTAAGAAATATTTATTTTCTTTCGCTAAAACGTATATATTTGGACATTGTTTCGATCATTCCCTTTATTGTGTCCTAATTTGAGAAGATTAGAAGTAGCGGGGAAAAAATAATAATTAGAACATTGCTGTTGGATTATTTCTATGGCTGGAAAATAAAACTTTATGGAAATTATTCTTACTTACTTTTACAAAAACAGTTATTTGCATTCTAAAGCGTGATATACTTGTATTATAGTTTTACAAGAAGCTTAATCAGGATTTTTGAAAATATTATACAACATAATCTTTAACAACAACTTCAAAACAGATATATCAGGTAATATATATTTTTTTTTAAATTTATTAAAGGCCGTATATTAAAAAACGTGAGAAATTTAGACAGTCCTTCTTTTATTAAAGTCGTTTTTTATAAGATTGAAAAGTAATAATCGTTTAATTGGAAAATTTATTGCCATAGCTTTTACATTTTAAAGAACATTTTTAAATCTCTCGGTAGGTCGTTTGATGGGATGATTTAGATTAAGGTAAAAAATCACCGCATGGATATGCTGAACCAAAATAAAGAATATATATATATATATATATATATATAAAACAAATGTCCTCTTCAATGTATAAAAGTAAAATTTTAGAGGTAAAAAATCATAGAAGTTAATAATAAAAATAGAAGAAATATAAAAATATATATAAGAAAAGGTAAAACAAAATATATATGTAATCTGAAATCAATATATCTCATAAAAACAAGTACGTACAGTATGAAAATATAATGCAATGATAAAAAGAATAATGTTTTGAAAACAAAAAAGGGACTGTCTAAATGCCACATATTTCTTTTTTAGGGTTCCGTACTTAAAAAGTAAAAACGGAACCATTATAAGATCACTCCTGTGTCTGTCCGTCTGTCTGTCTGTCTGTCTGTCTGTTACAGCCATTTTAATCGTAAACTATGGAACGTGGAAAGTTCAAATTCGGGGAAGTAATAAAAACCATTGACCCGCATATTTTCAGATTAATAAACATTCATAAATATATTTAATAACAAAGTAGAGGGGCTAATTATGCTACTTGAAAAAAAAAAAAATCTTTTTTCGTATATTATGTGGGGTATCCTTTGAAAGATTTTGTAACGCTGAACTCAAAAATACATTGCTTTTCATTTTAGGTACTATATTTTCAAAGATATTATTAAAAATGTAGCGCAAAAATATGTCCCTCCACCCATCTAATTCCGAATCTACTGAAACTAAAATTATGAAAAAATTAGAGGTAGTAGACGTTAATATTAACCTTGCTGGAAAATTATAGCGATTACCCTAGGTCACATAGTGTTTAAGTAATTATCATTTTTCTGTTATACACAAATTTCTATTTACGGGCATTGAGAAAAAATGTTGAGCATCGCTGAATATACCTACCGTTGCATAAGAATAAAAGCATTGTTGATAATGATTTTCGAAAAAAATCATCGGTAATTAGCTGAGATATTAACCCTTAAATGTACGGTCAGTTTGGACACACACAAGGACAGGGCGGCGTACTCTATGCCTAGTTAATGACTTTTAATGATAAATATGTGTAATGTAATGTTCAGTAACAGTATAAAAGCAATAAACGTCAAATTGTTAAAAACATACTAATTTAAGGGGTCTCGGGACTCTAAAAAGGGGGAAAAATGAAAAAAAAAGACCATTTTCAACATTTAATGTCTTAAAATGTATATGATTTTAAAACACAATTTTAATTGGGATGAAAGATATAAGTATGTTTTTTCATTTCATGTATTTAATAAATTGCAAGATACAGAATTCGTATTTATAGGGGGGTCGAAACTGTTAGACATTTGTCGAACCAAAAATGGGCATAACAGTTTACGCGCAGGATTACAAAATAAATATTGCAACTAGAATGAAAATTTTGGCGCTTACTTATACTTCAGATTGTAATAATTTCTCTGAACTTAAATAAATTTGTATTTAAAGCATTTTTATATTTTTAATGCAATGTCACATTTAGCTAATAGCAAATTTTGAAAATTTCAACAGTAAAATCACCTAAAAAAATATTTTTTTGAACAATAAAAAGGAAATTTTAGGTTCAGTTTATACAGACTAACATGAAATATATGTTTTGAAAATTTCATGAAAAAATATTCAGAAGTTTTTGAGGTATCCTGCGCGTTATGCCCAAAATACACCATTTGGAAAATAAGGACTTTAAAGTTTCGGAAACGCCGCTTCAGCTATTGAGCGGGTATAATTGTAAAAGCGAAATCTTCTGTTCTAATGGAAATTTCAAGGAAACAATTATATCAAAATATTCAGAAAAGATAGGAGATTAACATTTAAAAAAATAAAAATTTCTTAAATTTTGAAGCTATAAGAGTCTTGCGACAACTTAATCCTTTCCGGAACGGAGTAATTCTATTTATAAACTTATGAAATAATGAACTGACACCAGAATTTATAAACGATTTTTTTAGACAATGCGAACTTGCTTATTTTCACATACATCATAAAAGTAAAATTTTAATTAAATATTCTTGGTGCCGTTTGTCTGTTTTAGAATTAAAATTAGGTTTCCGTTTTTTAAGGGCATCGCCCTCGAAAGATTTAATTAGAATCAATCGCATAAATACTGTGAGATTCGCGATAGTTTGCATTGATTGTATCTCTCAATGCGCCTCGAGTGACTTTAAAAGTTAATTAAACATCTATCTGGGAAAACGCGGTACTGACCAAGGCGGCGTTGCAACTTTGAGACCTCAATTGGAAGCGCGCTTAGCACAATGCCAAATTTAAACTTTGGACAAAGGTTTTGTTTTAGATAAACTGTAGAAATAAAGCTTATTACTACGCTGAATTTAAATTCATGAAATGCCAAATGAAGTTTAACTATGCACTGCCTTTATTGTCGGTACCGAATTAAGTTCATCATAAACAGATTAGGATAATATTAAAAAAAGAGTTATACGAATAGCTATATTTGATATTGTTCCATATATCTCTTTGAACGTACATGGTATACCCGATTACACTTTTTTAATATATACAGTTATACCAAACCCTACGTTATGTAGTTTTTTCTTAAGGTCTTAGTATTCTTTTAACAACTTTTTTTTTTTTTTTAATAATACAATTACAAATTCATATATTTATTCTACGGAAACCTCTGTGCGCTAGTAATGCTCGCACTTGACCGTTTATTTTATATATAATGAGCCTTTAAAACCTTTAAAAAAAATACCCGATATATCAGATTTTGAAAGTGCAGTTATAGATTGTGTTGTAAAATCTGTAGATTACATCTCTTTAATATTGAGTGGTGTTTCTGTTACCAGGCTTGTTAATCAGAACACTCTCAAAGAGGAGCGTCTGTAATTGTTGATAAATTAAAAATTAAACAATTGGAATGACACAAGAATTTATGAAATATTAATTAACAAGAAAATAGAACTGAAGACATGATAAATTGAACTTTGCTTTTGAAGTTTACGCAAATTTCTTACTTTATATAAATAACTAGAAAACGCCGCGGCTTTGCTCGCGTAATATTTGAAATATGCCAAGTGATATTTATATGTCTAATTTTTATTAAAAGGTACTAACAAAATTTTTATTTTATTAAAAGGTAATATTTTATTTTATTAAAATGTACTTATTACTTTTAGGAATAATTAAAAAAAATTACTATTTAAAACACAGTTTGATTAAATATCATTGTTACGCTGCATAAGGCAGAAATGAGACTTAAATTAATAAAACGAAATAAATCTAAATAGATAATAATTTAGAAAATATTTTGAAACTTTTATGCTCAATTAATACGCTCATTTTAGTATTCATGTGAAGATTTGAATTTTTTAGAAACTATATTCTTACATCTTAAAATTAACCATCATGTCAAATTCCAAGTCCTACCACCTCTCTCAACATAAAGGGCTATGTTGAAATAGGAACTGTCACCATTAATTTGCCAACATTAATTTTGAAATTGGTTAGTTATTTCCTAATATTCCACAGAAACGGAATTTAGAAAGCTTTTAAAGGCCTTTTTTAGAGCGTTTGTTGTTCCTGTGAATCCCAGGTGGTAGAATCATCGGCATAAAATATAGCCTGTGTAGGATCAGAGACTGTTACCATTGATTCGCAACTATTACTTTTATATTTGGTTTATATTTCCTGAAATAGCGTAGAAATCGTAATTTAGGACTTTTTTAGAATGCTTTTCGCACGTCCCTTCACTTCACCTCTTTTTAATTCGAATTTATTTTCGACAGTCCTTCGAAGGCATTTATATTTTATAAGTAACTACCATGCCATATTTAAAGTTTCTAGCCTTTTCAGTATCACAGAAATCGCAATTTAGAAAGTTTTTAGCTACTGCAACCCTCTGGTGTTAGTGGCACAGACATAAAATATAGCTTATGTTTGAGCAGGTTCTATCACCAACAATTTGTTATCATTATTTTTTGATCGGTTTGGTATTTGAAAAGATTACATAAAAATTGTAATTTATAACGTTTTTCGCTCACTTCATCTTTTTAAATTTGAAATTTTCTTTGTGAAATTTTCTTTGTGTCCAAATTTCATATTTCTAGGTCCTTCAGTAACGCAAAAATCGCATTTTTAGAACGTTTTTTGCTCCTGCACTCCCTTTGGGGTTATGGCACCGACATAAAATATAGCCTATGAACTAAGTTGGACTAACACCATCATTTTGATACCATTACTTTTGAAATCGGTTTGGCATTTCCTAAGATTATGTAGAAACTACCATTTAGAACGTTTTTTCGAACGTTTTTTGTCCATTTTCACCCCTTTTAAATTTCGAATTGTTTAAGAACTGTTCTTAGACACCATTTATATCTTATAAGTAACTAATATTCCAAATTTCATATTTCTAGGCCCTTCAGTAACGCAAAAATCACATTTTTAGAACGTTTTTTGCCCCTACACCCCCTTTGGGGTAGTGGCACCGACATAAAACATAGCCTATCTTTGAGAAAACGTTGTCACTATCATTTTGACACCAATATTTTTTTAATCGGTTTGGTATCTTCTGAGATTATGTAGAAACTACCATTTAGAACGTTTTTTAGAACGCTTTTTGTGCATTTCCACCCCTTTTAAATTTCGAATTGTTTAAGAACTGTTCTTAGACACCATTTATATCTTATAAGTAACTAATATTCCAAATTTCATATTTCTAGGTCCTTCAGTAACGCAAAAATCGCATTTTTAGAACGTTTTTTGCTCCTGCACTCCCTTTGGGGTTATGGCACCGACATAAGATATAGCCTCTGTTCTAAGTTGGGCGAACACCATCATTTTGATACCATTACTTTTGGAATCAGTTCGGTAGTTCCTGAGCTTATCTCCGACAAATAAACAATTTTTCCTCTTTATAATATGGCTAGCAAAACACGCGGCTTTGCTCGCGTAATATTTGAAATATGCCAAGTGATATTTATATGTCTAATTTTTATTAAAAGGTACTAACTAAATTTTTATTTTATTAAAAGGTACTTATTACTTTTAGGAATAATTTTAAAAAATTACTATTTAAAACACAGTTTGATTAAACATCATTGTTACACTGCATAAGGCAGAAATTAGACAGAAATTATAGCGTTTGTTGTCCCTTTGAATCCCAGGTGGTAGAATCATTGGCATAAAATATAGCCTGTGTTGGATCAGAGAATGTTACCATTGATTCGCAACTATTATTTTTATATTTGGTTTATATTTCCTGAAATAGCGTAGAAATCGTAATTTAGGCCTTTTTTAGAATGCTTTTCGCACCACCCCTTCACTTCACCCCTTTTTAATTCGAATTTATTTTCGACAGTCCTTCGAGGGCATTTATATTTTATAAGTAACTACCATGCCATATTTAAAGTTTCTAGCCTTTTCAGTATCAAAGAGATCGCAATTTAGAAAGTTTTTAGCTACTGCAACCCTCTGCTGGTAGTGGCACAGACATAAAATATATCTTATGTTTGAGCAGGTTCTATCACCAACAATTTGTTATCATTATTTTTTTAATCGGTTTGTTACAATTAATCGGTTGAAAAGATTACATAAAAATTGTAATTTATAACGCTTTTCGCTCACTTCATCTTTTTTATTTGAAATTTTCTTTCGACAGTTCATAGAAAGCAGTTGCATCTTGTAAGTAAATAACATGACATACTTCAAAGTGTTAGACCCTTCAGTTATGCAAAAAACGCAAATTAGAACATGTTTTACTTTTGCAACCCTCAGATGGTAGTGACAGCAACATAAAATATAACCTATGTTATAGCAGGGATTGTCACCATTGATTTGCAACCATTACTTTTGAAATAGCTTTGGAATTTTCTGAGATTGAGTAGAAATCGCAATTTAGTACGTTTTTAAAACGCTTTTCGCGCATTTTCACCCCTTTTTAAATTTCCAATTTTTTCGATACTGTTCTTAAATATTATTTATATGTCATACATATGTATCTTGCCTAATTTTAAGTTGCTAGCCCCTACCGATCACAAAAATCGAAATTTAGAATACTTTTTTGCTCCTGCAACGTCTAGGTGATAGTGATACCGACTTACAATAGCGTCTATGTTAGAGCAGAGGATGTCAGCATCAATTTCTTAACATTAGTTTTGAAATCAGTTTGATTCTTCCTGAGATATTGGTGACAAATCGGCATTTAGAACGTTTTTAGAACGCTTTTCGCTCATTTTGCTCCTTCATCTCCTCTGGGTTAGTGGAAACATATATAAAATATATCCTATCTTGGAGCAAGATCTGTCACCATCATTTTAATACCATTATATTTGAAATCGGTTCAGTATTTCCTGAGATTGCATAGAAATTGCAATTTAGAATGTTTTTTACAACGCTTTTTGCGCATTTTGACCCCTCTTTTAAATTTCGATTTTTTTAGGAAATGTCCTTAGAGATCATTGATATCTTCTAACTAACTACCATTCTAAATTTCACGATTCAAGGCCCTTCCGTCATGCAAAAACCGCAATTTAGACGGTTTTCTCCTGCACCCCCTTTGGGGTAGTGGCACCGACATAAAACATAGCCTATGTTGGAGCAAGGATTTTCACCATCATTTTGACGCCATTATTTTTTAAATCGGTTTGGTTTTTCCTGAGATTGTGTAGAAACTGCCATTTAGAACGTTTTTTAGAACGCTTTTCGTGCATTTTCACCCCTTTTAAATTTCGAATTGTTTAAGAACTGTTCTTAGAAATCCTTTATATCTAATAAGTAGCTGATACTTCAAATTTCATATTTCTAGGCCCATCAGTAACACATAAATCGCATTTTTAGAACGTTTTTTGCCCCTACACCCCCTTTGGGGTAGTGGCACCGACATAAAACATAGCCTATCTTTGAGAAAACGTTGTCACTATCATTTTGACAATAATATTTTTTTAATCGGTTTGGTATTTCCTGAGATTATGTAGAAACTACCATTTAGAACGTTTTTTAGAACGCTTTTTGTGCATTTCCACCCCTTTTAAATTTCGAATTGTTTAAGAACTGTTCTTAGACACCATTTATATCTTATAAGTAACTAATATTCCAAATTTCATATTTCTAGGTCCTTCAGTAACGCAAAAATCGCATTTTTAGAACGTTTTTTGCTCCTGCACTCCCTTTGGGGTTATGGCACCGACATAAAATATAGCCTATGAACTAAGTTGGACTAACACCATCATTTTGATACCATTACTTTTGAAATCGGTTTGGCATTTCCTAAGATTATGTAGAAACTACCATTTAGAACGTTTTTTCGAACATTTTTTGTCAATTTTCACCCCTTTTAAATTTCGAATTGTTTAAGAACTGTTCTTAGACACCATTTATATCTTATAAGTAACTAATATTCCAAATTTCATATTTCTAGGCCCTTCAGTAACGCAAAAATCACATTTTTAGAACGTTTTTTGCTCCTGCACTCCCTTTGGGGTTATGGCACCGACATAAAATATAGCCTATGATCTAAGTTGGGCGAACACCATCATTTTGATACCATTACTTTTGGAATCAGTTCGGTAGTTCCTGAGCTTATCTCCGACAAATAAACAATTTTTCCTCTTTATAATATGGCTAGCAAAACACGCGGCTTTGCTCGCGTAATATTTGAAATATGCCAAGTGATATTTATATGTCTAATTTTTATTAAAAGGTACTAACTAAATTTTTATTTTATTAAAAGGTACTTATTACTTTTAGGAATAATTTTTAAAAATTACTATTTAAAACACAGTTTGATTAAACATCATTGTTACACTGCATAAGGCAGAAATTAGACTTAAATTAATAAAACGAAATAAAACTAAATAAATAATAATTTAGAAAATATTTTGAAACTTTTATGCTCAATTAATACGCTCATTTCAGAATTCATTTGATGTTTTGAATTTTTTAGAAACCATCTTCTTACATCTTAAAAATAACCTTCATGTCAAATTCCAAGTCCTACCACCTCTCTCAACATAAAGGGCTATGTTGAAATAGGAACTGTCACCATTAATTTGCCAACATTAATTTTGAAATTGGTTTGTTATTTCCTTATATTCCACAGAAACGTAATTTAGGAAGCTTTCAAAGGCCTTTTTTATAGCGTTTGTTGTCCCTTTGAATCCCAGGTGGTAGATTCATCGGCATAAAATATAGCCTGTGTAGGATCAGAGAATGTTACCATTGATTCGCAACTATTACTTTTATATTTGGTTTATATTTCCTGAAATAGCGTAGAAATCGTAATTTAGGCCTTTTTTAGAATGCTTTTCGCACCACCCCTTCACTTCACCCCTTTTTAATTCGAATTTATTTTCGACAGTCCTTCGAGGGCATTTATATTTTATAAGTAACTACCATGCCATATTTAAAGTTTCTAGCCTTTTCAGTATCAAAGAGATCGCAATTTAGAAAGTTTTTAGCTACTGCAACCCTCTGCTGGTAGTGGCACAGACATAAAATATAGCTTATGTTTGAGCAGGTTCT
Organism: Maratus speciosus; assembly: GCA_963932465.1. Classification (NCBI taxonomy): domain Eukaryota; kingdom Metazoa; phylum Arthropoda; class Arachnida; order Araneae; family Salticidae; genus Maratus; species Maratus speciosus. Next base: position 163,870,105 of record OZ010795.1, on the reverse strand, counting down.
ATCACCAACAATTTGTTATCATTATTTTTTTAATCGGTTTGTTACAATTAATCGGTTGAAAAGATTACATAAAAATTGTAATTTATAACGCTTTTCGCTCACTTCATCTTTTTAAATTTGAAATTTTCTTTCGACAGTTCATAGAAAGCAGTTGCATCTTGTAAGTAAATAACATGACATACTTCAAAGTGTTAGACCCTTCAGTGATGCAAAAAACGCAAATTAGAACATGTTTTGCTTTTGCAACCCTCAGATGGTAGTGACAGCAACATAAAATATAACCTATGTTATAGCAGGGATTGTCACCATTGATTTGCAACCATTACTTTTGAAATAGCTTTGGAATTTCCAGAGATTGAGTAGAAATCGCAATTTAGTACGTTTTTAAAACGCTTTTCGCGCATTTTCACCCCTTTTTAAATTTCCAATTTTTTCGATACTGTTCTTAAATATTATTTATATGTCATACATATGTATCTTGCCTAATTTTAAGTTGCTAGCCCCTACCGATCACAAAAATCGAAATTTAGAATACTTTTTTGCTCCTGCAACGTCTAGGTGATAGTGATACCGACTTACAATAACGTCTATGTTAGAGCAGAGGATGTCAGCATCAATTTCTTAACATTACTTTTGAAATCAGTTTGATTCTTCCTGAGATATTGGTGACAAATCGGCATTTAGAACGTTTTTAGAACGCTTTTCGCTCATTTTGCTCCTTCATCTCCTCTGGGTTAGTGGAAACATATATAAAATATATCCTATCTTGGAGCAAGATCTGTCACCATCATTTTAACACCATTATATTTGAAATCGGTTCAGTATTTCCTGAGATTGCATAGAAATTGCAATTTAGAATGTTTTTTACAACGCTTTTTGCGCATTTTGACCCCTCTTTTAAATTTCGATTTTTTTAGGAAATGTCCTTAGAGATCATTGATATCTTATAACTAACTACCATTCTAAATTTCACGATTCAAGGCCCTTCCGTCATGCAAAAACCGCAATTTAGAACGTTTTTCTCCTGCATCCCCTTTGGGGTAGTGGCACCGACATAAAACATAGCCTATGTTGGAGCAAGGATTTTCACCATCATTTTGACGCCATTATTTTTTAAATCGGTTTGGTTTTTCCTGAGATTGTGTAGAAACTACCATTTAGAACGTTTTTTAGAACGCTTTTCGTGCATTTTCACCCCTTTTAAATTTCGAATTGTTAAAGAACTGTTCTTAGAAATCCTTTATATCTAATAAGTAGCGGATACTTCAAATTTCATATTTCTAGGCCCTTCGGTAACACATAAATCGCATTTTTAGAACGTTTTTTGCTCTTACCCCCCCCCCCCCCCTTTGGGGTAGTGGCACCGACATAAAACATGGCCTATCTTGGAGCAAACGTTGTCACTATCATTTTGACACCAATATTTTTTAAATCGGTTTGGTATTTCCTGAGATTATGTAGAAACTACCATTTAGAACGTTTTTTAGAACGCTTTTTGTGCATTTTCACCCCTTTTAAATTTCGAATTGTTTAAGAACTGTTCTTAGACACCATTTATATCTTATAAGTAACTAATATTCCAAATTTCATATTTCTAAGCCCTTCAGTAACGCAAAAATCGCATTTTTAGAACGTTTTTTGCTCCTGCACCCCTTTTGGGTAGTGGCACCGACATAAGATATAGCCTATGTTCTAAGTTGGGCGAACACCATCATTTTGATACCATTACTTTTGGAATCGGTTCGGTAGTTCCTGAGCTTATCTCCGACAAATAAACATTTTTTTCCTGTTTATAATATGAGTATAGATGAGTATAGATAGATGAGTATAGATGAGTATAGATGAAAAATATAATTCATCCAATGCAATAAAATGTTGAACATTTCTATGAAAAGGAAATCTTGTGAAGTATTAATAATAACCGATATTTTTATGCAATAAAATTTCTATTATGAATGATCTTCTCTTTTATGTTATACCGAATCTACCCGAAATGAGGTTTTGTGTGCTCAATTTGTGTGTGTTTCTACGTGAACGCAGCGTACTTGGTTAAAAAAGACGACATTAAAATTTTAAAAGCGCTATAATCAAAATAACATCAAAGTAAAATAATTTAACTTCGTAGTCACAAAAATAATATTTTAAAAAGATTATTTTAGAGGACATATTAAAAAGTGACTAGCTTTTTTTTAATATTTGTCTCTTGCTATAGCAAGCTGATTGCTATAGCTGGAAATTATAATTTCCAGTGACTGATGGTCATATTTCAAAATACTGGTTATTATTAAAAAATTAAATGTATGAAATGAGAAGCACTGACATTTATTCTTATATTTACAACTATTGTTATGTGATTTGTACATGTATGCCAAAAATACTTAGTTCTTGAACTGACTCTATTTCTGAAAAGATATATAAATGATACATGCAAAAATATATAAAATTTCATACATTATGACAATTAAATAAATAATATGTACTCTTACCTTTCTCGCAAAAGTTGCCGTCGAAATCTCCAGTTCCACAGTCACAGATAGCTCCACTATCAGTACTTATACACATACCACCATGTTGGCACGGGTCATGGTGCTTGCATGCGTCCAAATCATTGGATCTTATGCCTTTGAATTCGATCATGTCTTGATGACGATGTGGACCTTCTTCGCTCGCATAAACAACATTTCTAATGGATCCTTTAAAATGGGGTTCAAAGAATACAGATGGTAATGACATTTGAGCAATTTTTGCACTGTACCAACTTGGTATGCCTCCTATATACACAAAACTGTTACTGGAATAGTTTCCAAACTGGTAATCAGTGCCTTTTGTAACTTTGTTCTGCGTTTCTTCATCAATTCGTAGAATTGTATCTTCAATATTTCTAATAAGTTCCACTCTATGCCAGTTATCGTCATGTAGATTCCTACCGGCGTGTACAAGCATTGCACCACCTCCAAGATTAAATCTGAATCTTATGGTTCCGTCAACGAGTTTCATTTCGAAAAAGTCACTAATTCCTCCATCATCTAAATATAAAAGCAAGCCATTTGGCTCTGTAGTTCTAAATTCGAAAGATAGTGAATCTGCTATTCCGGCGTACCATCGTTTAAACTGCGCGTAAGACGTCGGAGAGCCCTCTAAAACGAAAGCTTTAATAGGTAAAAAAAGTACAAATAAAATGAAAAACAGCCATCTCCAACGCAATTGCATAACTGACATTCTGAAAATTGTTTGTGTTATAACATTGTAAGTAGCATGTTCTCAGATGTCTTCTATCGCTTCATACGATATAATAAATTTACAACATGTTTAAAAATTTCTTGATTTACATAAAGATGTTTAATATTGTATGAATTTTTATGTCGAAAAAAATTTAACTTTGCATCAGATTTTGATCATATCATACTTTATCGAAATGTGCGTATTTTAAAATCAGAAATAAGGGAAACGAAATAAAACATACCTATTTCCATCCATTCAATTACCTATGTATTCGGTAAATATCAAAGGTGAATGAGTTTCTCATATTCCTTCGTAAATAGTAAAACAACAGAATTTTAATTAATAAGGAATGAGAAATTCGTTATAGAATTAATTTTCCATTCTGTCATCTACTTTATCATCTTGCTTAAATATAAAAATGTAAATTACACACAGAGAAACAAATGTATGGTAGAAATAATTTTAGTTTAATCATTGTGCTAATTTCTGTAATTAATTTCAAATTTAAATGCAGTTTTAGATTGTAGCGGACTGTAAATCATTTTATTGTAAAAATTAATTAAAAATACTTTAACCATTTCTATCTTAAAGTTATTAAATCATTTAATCTTATCTAAATGGCATAATTGAAAATTGTATACTTCACTTAAACGAGACGGTGAATTATCCCCAAACTTTAATCATACAATATATATTCTTTAATTTCTCGCAAAAACTTGAATTTGCAAACATGAATTTGCAGTTATGTTTCATTAAATTGTCGTTAAGAATGATCACGTTTAAGTTGCATTTCAGAATCTTTACAAATCCTACTAGCACCATTGTAAGAAATACAGCATGTTTTGATTTGGCGAGTATGTGGCAATTGTGCTATATTTCATTTTGATTTAGGAGTATTCAAAGGTATTTTTATTTGTTCACACATTTTGATTTGTCCGCGAATTGTCATCTTACAGTCATTTTAGCTGTCATCACTCTTTATATCTGCCATTCTTCTGTGTATCCTGGGCCATCAAAAACGGAGTCCTGAAAATAAAGATATTTATTAACTATTAAAGTTTTTAAAAAAGTTATTTTTCTTACACATACATAAGTAAAGTTATACACATTTTTGTTTTCTAAATTAAATATTTATATTTTACAATAAGTAACATAATTGACAACAATAATTAATAATTAAAATTCATTTTGGATGACGTTTTGCCCATTTCATGTTACTGAATTTCATGGATTCATATTATATTATTAAAAAATGCACATCAGAGTAAGGATGGACTCAGCACAGTGTTAATAACAATGCAAGGTGAGGGAGCACTTATGTAAAATCAACATTTAGGACGAGTTTTAGACGAAAATCCAATTGCTTTTTTTTTTTTTTTTTTTTGCTGAATTTATTTTGCATTTCTACTTTCGATGATGCTTCATGAATTTTATAGGTTTGAAATTTTATGCACTGATGTTTATATTATACTTAAATGCATAGCATAATGTCGATGGGCAGAGACTGTTAATATAAAATCGAGGCCGAAATACAGATAAAAAGTGAGATATTACCACATACCGACCTGCAATTTATTACTTATGATTATATATTTTTTTTAACATTCCGCATAAAATATATTTTTTACAGATTAGAGACGATTTATTTGCCTCAGTATCATTTAACCTTGCATTATACAGGAATTTTAATCAAATATAGTTCCATAGTAGTGTATTTTGTTTAAAACTTTTCATTGTAAATTGCTATTTAATTCTGTCAATTTCGTTCTAGTATAAGAAACAAACACTCCGTATCTAGGGATGGTACACATCCAGTAATTCCACAGTAACTAATCAAAGACGTGTGTCTACAACTGTCAACTTCGAACTGGTCTTTTGTAAATTGTAAGTTAATTTGACTGACGTTAAACAAGTTTCGAGCTAGTACATTTTAAGGACTTAAGATTGAACAAGTTTCGCGTAGAAACAGACAAAGAAATAATGATACACCAAGTAAGTTTTCTGATTCGAAGCTTAGTAAACTTGGATCAGATTAACCCACATATCTCCAAAGAACTGTTGAATGTTATCAAATATGCTTATTTCTCTTTTATGTTGAGAAATCACGTGCTAACTTATAATAAATATTATCATATTTTTCCTCATAAAGAAGTTTGTCAGGAGGGAAATGGTAAACAATGCATCGTGTGATAGTTTACCGCTTGTAATTTCGCTAATGCATTTATGGTTACTTGTATCACGACAGATATCAGTCCGAATTTGACCAATCAGAGCTCTCTAAAAATAATTGTTCTCAGTTCTTCGACTTTACAAAACTTTTTAAAACACTTAGAAACGATTACTCGCCAAATGTTCCGCGGGTTGCTTACAATGACGAGTTCAAATAAGGCTTCACAGGTAAGAGTAAAAATTACCTATGTGGAACTCGAATAATCCACTCGACACCAGACTGAGAAAATTACATATATTTACATCGTATGAAAATACATATGATTAAAACTTAACAGAGCTTTAACTGATAGCCCAAAAAGGTACTTTTCGGTTAGCCGGGCGCCAGTGTTATATATACATATTTATGTATATATAACATGTGTTTATATAAACATATATATAGGGTAGATGTGCCAGTAATGGACACCCTTAAGGAATTTCTTTAAAAAATATTTTTTATTAATAGTTATAATTATTATATTCCAGTTTTTTCAATATTATATTAATCTATCAACAATATTTAACCATTCTTATAGCCTCATTTTCCCATATGAATAGAAACTTTATATAACTTATATATATAATTTTAACTTTAAATAACAGAAATATATCAAAACACCCAAAAGCCCAGTAGTGGACACCCTCTGTTCCAGTAATGGACACCCCATAAAAAGTAATAAATACAATTGTTTTTATGACTGTATTTAGAACCAGAATTCAATGAATACATACTAATGAAACAAAATAGTTATTTTTAAATAAATTTAACAATTAGGATACCACTAATTAATAAAATATTTGTGATAATCATTTACTGTTTGCATCAATTATTCTAATTATCAGAAGATCGATGTTTTAATTATTTTAGATGGATAGTTTAAAATACTACATGTCAGACAATTACAGCTATCAAATTATTGAAACAGTGGGGGATTTAAAAGGTAATTTTAAGTTTTCGAATATTAGTATTCAGTTTTGTTTTCTCTCATTATTTTTAACAATTAATCTTCCAGAGACTACTTGATATATCATTTATAATAATTAATATTACAAATATGAAAGAAATGATATTGTGAGTTGAATATTTTAAATACTAAATAAAATAATTTCAAAATAAAACTGTAGAACTGATGTTTGAGGCCCCTGATCTGCAGATTTACTAGTTTCACGAATATTACCTATAACTTTCATTAATAGTAGTATTACTTTTTTTTTTTTTTTTTAATAAGGAAACATTTAAGACAGAAAATGGATTTTTAATAGCTTCTGTAACATTGTTTTTATTTAAACGGAGAGAGATTAAGCCCTATGAGCCCCTCTTTGACTGTGCTCTTAAACAGTATTTTCTGCTTCCCGACTGGTTTGATTGCCAGATTATAAAATATGTGAGGTATATATATGTACTACATAAAAAAAAAATAATAATACAATAAAATATCGAAATTTTATTAATCACATAAAATAACTTAAAAGCAGCTATTTATAAAAGTTTTGGTGTTATTACATTTTGGTAAGTATAATTTACAAATTAAATTTGATTATTTAGGTTTGCAGTTAAGCCAAAGTATTTTATGCACTATAAACATTACTAAAATTGCATTTTTAGCAATGTCTACATGGGGTGTCCATTACTGGAAAATGACTAATTAACCATCCCAGTAATGGACACCCCTCTTAAAACCTTAAAAAGAAATGAAATTTTGTAAATAGCCATTAATATATAAAATTAAAAGTTTTCTATTGCTACTCAAACAAAAACATTCAAATTTTGCAAGAAAAGAAATAATATATAAATTAATTAAACGAAGCCAGCTCTTAACCTCTTCATTAAGATTTTCACAGAAAAACAGCAAAACTTTGAAACATTATTTTCTGCTTCCTGATTAGTTTGATTAAAAGTGTCAACAATAACATAGTTTTATAAAACATACAATGGGGAATTATAAAAAAATAATTAAAGCTAAATATTTATTAGTTATTTTTTTATGAACCAAAAACATCAAGGGGTGTCCATTACTGGCACATCTACCCTATATATACGTATATATATGTGTGTATATATACAATATATGTATATATACACATATGTATATATATATATATATGTGTGTGTGTGAGTGTATATATAACACTGGCACCCGGCTAACCGAAAAGTACTCCAAAAAATATCAAATGTCAACAAAAGGGAGAACACCGAAAAAGGGAGAAGCAATGTGCAAAAGCAGGGCACACAGGCTCTGTTTTGCACTTGTATTGAAAGATTTCATTCTGAAAAAATAACAATAAGGTTTTTAATAATTGTTATATGTTTCAATAAAAATATTTTTTTGATCTCATATTAAAATCTTTTAGTTATTTATGGATACTATTATTTTTAGAGTTATTAATATATTTAGTTATTTATCTTGGCATTCACCTGTGTAGAAAAATATCAAAAATTGACCCCACACAAATTTGCCTTTGACAACAAATATCCTACACCAGGAAACAAAAATATTGTAGACTTATACCAACGAAAGTTTAATGTGAAAATGTTCCAGATAATTTCATGGAGTAAAGCATAAAAAAAATAAATAGAAGGTCTATAAATATATAAAGAACGAATTTGGTATAAATTTTAAGTCTCGATTAAAAATCTATTTAGGTGGAACAAAATGTATCATAGTTACTGGAAAATTAAAAAGTGCGCAAAATACGAATACATACAATAATGTATTATTTCTTTATTTATACTGTGTCCCGTTAAACAAATTAGACACACTTTTTAGGCTAATTATGATAATCGAAATTTCTATAACAGATAAACTTAGGTTTAATATAAATTTTAGTAAAATTGAGATTAATTTAATATTCATATCGTAATATTACTACGATTAATTTGATAATGCAATGTATAAAATAGATACATTTTGGAACATCCGATGCGTAAAGGATAGGGATGCATGTTCTTTGAAATGTTTGTAATCCTCTCTGTGAAAGCGACATCTTTCTCATTAAGCTAAATTAATGAATCTATTTTGGGATTAAGCTCTACCTATTTTCAACTTATCAAAATGAGGATCGTTAATGTTCGATATTGTTCTGGTGTATTTTGCAAAATGTTTTCATGTGCATAATTTGCCCAAAAAGTGTGTGTCTATTCTTTTTTAACGGGATACAGTAAAATTTAAGACTTAATGTTTTATTTTATGTAATTGTATTTTGCGCACTTCTTATTTATCCAAAATGCATCTATATCCAAAATACATCAGAACAATATAGAACATTAACGATCCTCATTTTGATAAGTTGGAAATAATGTAGAGCTTAACCCCAAAATAGATTCATTAAGATAGCTTACTGAGAAAGATATCCTGTCGCTTTCACAGAGAGGATTACAAACATTTCAAGGAGCATTTGATCAATAGTTAGTAAACAAGTTAAGAAGGAACAATTAATCCGTAGGACAAGAGTCTTAAAATGACATCATGTTTAGCATAGTTAATTTTGGTAAATATGTAAAGGTTAAGAGCAACTAATAACTGGTTAAAACTTGAAGAAAAAACACCAAAAATTAAAGAAATCCATGATTTATTTTCAGGACGTAAATATTCATCGATTTTACCGGATATTAAATAAACTAATTCTAACTTTAAAATCCGATAACTGTAATAAATATAAGTTTGAAATAATTGAAATATTTATCCGGTAGCTCTTCCGATTTCTTTAAGGTAAATTTCATAATTGTTAACATTTTGGTCACAAGAAGGCGCAGCGATTTATATATAATCACCAAAATATTTATTCCAGTAACAAAGTTAAATCAACTATTTTTTTAAATCTTGAGAAGAGGTAACGCTCAACATTATCGAATATGTTTTGCAATTTAATGTATATGAAAACGTCCAGTCAAATTGTCAGAAAATAGGACCGACAGATGCAAAAATTCTGCTAGAAGATTTTATCTTTTTAAAGTGTTTATGGGGATGCTAATAACAGGAATTAATTGTTTTCCAACAAAATATCTCGAGGCTAAATTTTGTGGAGCCAAAAAAGAGCGATATTTTCGAACTTTTTCCAGTTTTTTGCCAATAACTTGAAAATTATAAAGTTTTTGTGTACCATACTTAATTACAAAAAGAAAGAGCATTACATCTTCTACAAATTTCATAATAAAAACATTTTTCTATACCCAATACTAAGCGCACTACGGCTTTTTGAAAACAACACTTTTTTTTTTTTTTTTTTTTTTTTTTTTTTTTTTTTTTTTTTTTTTTTTTTTTTTTTTTTACTTCACAGAATGTGACTTATTTTTCGCCTCCTATCCCCAAAAAAATTCTTTTCATCACTAACTGTGGAAATGAAATGTACCTATTGAAATGAAATGTACCTAAATTGTACGTTTTCCTCGTAAGTTGTACGATTTTTAGTAGTATTTAAGTCTATAGCGCTTTTTAGGTATTAGGTGTACGTTTAAATATGTCTGCATGACGATTTTATCTGTTTTGTCTACCACATCTTACTAATGATAGTTTAAAAAGAAATCTTTCCTAGTTTTCTTTAAAATTTCACATTTTGCCGAAAGTAAGTTATACACATACGCATCAAATATAAAAACGGCTTGTTTCAGATCGGTAATACAAAACGCATGGGAAAATTGTGTAATATTAACTGCGCATTTTCTGTAGCATAGATCATGTGAAATTGACCTTATTATAGATTACCAATATACTCATTATTAAATTTAAATTTAGTATAACTGTATCTTAAGTTTAGATATTTTTTTTTTATATATTATCACCCTTTATGCTTAACCCTAATCGTCGAGCGCGATACAATTACAAGCAATTTGTCAGTGAATGTATCGGGCACGACGAGCACAGGATTAAATAAAAATATTTATTTTTGTATGGTGTCCATTGCTAAAATTTTCATGATCATCATTGAATTGTAGGATGGTCTGATTTATCTTTATTCTTACAATTTGATTTATTTTTCATTCATAATGGGATGTGACTGCAAAATTACTTTAAAAATGTTAACAGAATAATGTAAAACAAATACAGTTGGATAATAATGATTATATCCATTAATTAATAGTAACCACTTTTTAAAGAAATTCGTTAACGAAAACCATACAGACACATTCAACATACTTTATCATAGTACGGAAAAGGACGATAGCGCGATAAAACAAAAACTAACTGGTGTCAATCAAAATCTTACGTCACGACAAATTTCTAGCCAAAGAAAGAAACAGGAATCGCTTCATTTAACTCCTTAAAACAGAGTTTCAAAATAACAGAATTCAAGCTGACAGAAGAAGACACTGATGTCATGATTGTTACATTAGCCATTTCAAGAGCCGAAGCCTTTGAAAGTGTAGTATTTTCGGTGAAGACACTGGTTTTCTCGTCATGACGAGTATAAGGTATCAACTCAAAATCTGTTTTTCCAAAATCCAGGCAGAGGTAACATCGAAACCAAGTGGTTTTCAACCATGCCATACAAATACAATTACAACTATGTTCTTTTCATTCATGCAGTCAGAGGATGCGATACAACATCCGCTCTTTTTGGGCAAGGAAATTCAAAGTTTTGTAACACTTTGAAAAAACACGATCACCTTAAGAAAATAGCCTGTGTGTTCAATAAACCAGAGTCAACCCGTCAAGAAATCATCAAGGCTGAGGAAAAATTCATCATTGCTCTATACAGCGGATGCATAGACACCACACAGGCATTGAACACCTTGATGTTCCCGTTATTTGCTAAATCTGCTACTAAAAGCAAACTTCGTCTTGCAAGACTACCACCAACGCAAGAGGCTGCGCAGCATCATTCCCTCCAATGTTATTGTCAGATACAAGCTTGGCTAGGAAATATCATACCCTGAAGAATGGGGTTGTGTTTGCAGGTCTGATGATCTCTTTCAGTCAGTTTAAATGTGCCAAATCCTAGCACCTGAATCCTTGCTGCATGTTGTCTCATGTAGCTGTATAAATGGGTGCAGCAAGGCATATTCTTGCCAAAAATGAGCGCTCATATATTCTGCAATTTACAAAAACTGTAACGGTGTTAACTGCGAAGATGTGGACGACATTATTTACCCAGAAGAAGAGGATGATGAAGCTGATGCCTTGGAAACCATCGACCAAACCAGCAACGACGATGACTTTGACAACCAGGTTGATGATGTGACAACCAGCTAAAAGATGATCAAAGCTGTTGAAAAACAAGCAACCTGCTCGTTTTCTCCTCAAGCTGAGGTTTACGGACCAAACACATCAACCCGCAAGCACTCCAGAAGTTACTAAATACATTAAAAATTCTACCGTAACTCTTACTTACATTCATGTAAATACCAACTATTAATGTTCTCCACTTAAGTTCTAAATACAAAAAAAAAAAAAAAAAAACAATGTTGTCAAATTTTTTTACAATGTTACCGTTATTATTAACCGTTATTGCTATTATGTAAAAACTTGTAATATAAACAAGTTACATTAAAGAGGATAAAATGAATAAAACATGGTGTCAAATGTTGGTTTTTGAAATTTTCCGCAAAGTTACAAAAAAGGTGTCTTGTTCAGAAAGCCGTAGCGCGCTTAGTAATGAGTTAGAAAAACGTTTTTATTATGAAATTTGTAGAGAATTTAATGTTCTTTCTTTTTGTAACTAAGCATGGTACACAAAAACTTTATAATTTAGTTACATGCAAAAAAACTAAAAAAAGCCCGAAAATTTCGCGGTTTTTTGACTCCACAAAGTTTAGCCTCGAGATATTTTGTTGGAAAACAATTAATTCCTATTATTGGCATCCCCATAAACACTTTAAAAACATAAAATCTTCTAGCAGAATTTTTGCATCTATTTTTGGCAATTTGACTGGACTATATTAGAAATCGGAATAAATAAATTGACAAATTAATTTTCTGTGACACACACACTCTCCCTAAGAATATATGTAATAATAAAAAAATTCGTCTTTTTATCTTAGTAAAACTATTCCATATTCTTTATGTCCACCCTTTTTTAGATATCATTAATAATATTTTAAATATCCTTTGTCTTTTATTTCATGCGTTTAAACCTGCGTATTCTTTAATTATTATTTTAAAAACCTTAATGCATTCGTAACTTACTTCTTAAAACCACTAAATTACTTTACTTTATTCCGAGACAATTCTTTTTCTTTCAATGTTTTCATTATTTTTCTTCGATGATGTTCGATATCTCATAATCCCTTGCAAGCTTCGCGCCAGCATTTGATTGCGTTATAATACTAACGACGAGAATAAAGAGTTCATTATCGACCTCAAGCGTTCTTCACCCTTCCCATCGAATCGTAGCCTGTTTCCCGTCCCGTCCTCCCGGCTATTTTAACGGGGTTGGTTTTTACACTTGTAATGTATTCGTTCGCGATCTGTTTCTTTGAGTATTTATAGTGTTGCATCGACTAGGAACCCAGATTTTTACGCTTTTCGTTTGTTTAATAAATCCTCGTCACTTGGTGGTTAATTTTTTAATGTGTAGATATATATATATATCCTGACATCATATGCTTTCTCGCGAAAAACAACAGTGAAAATCTCTCTCAAAAAAATACAAAATAATTTTTTTTGAACTGTTTAATCAGATGTGAAATTTAATTTAAATTTTGTTAATTACAAATATTCATCTAATAATGTTCTCTTTTCAAAGAAAGCGAAGGAACACTGCACTCAAATAAAAAATAATAAAACTCAAATAAGTTTCATGAAATATATTTCAAAAGCTTCACGAAACAAAAGTTGTATGACTCCAAAAAATGTCGTCACTAGTTCCTTGTACATATTTTATCTCTGTATAAGTGAAATCAATAAAACGTATAGCTTTTCTTTACAATAACTTACCCTTGGAATAATTTACAGCTTTTCTCATTTTCTTCAGTACACGGTCTATAAAATTCATAAAGACAGATGAAAAAAAAATAATTACCACAAAGACGATACACAAAACCTACTTATGACAGGAAACCCACGTTTCATTCCAGGGAATTTTTCTGTGTAGCAGGCAACTCTTAAATTTTACATTGCTATTGGTATTTTGCCAAAAGTTGAAATGATGCCCAATCAAATTAAATCAATTACTTCTTGAAGGAAATTCATTTATAGTAGTTCTTTTTTAATACATTACGAAACTAAAAAAACTACTTTTTATAAACGAAACCGATTACAAGTTTATTTTTTTATGAGTTTTTAATTGCGCAAATGCTAATTAAATGTTATTTAAATTTTATCTAAAAAATACGAATGAAATATAGCTATGGAACGTTTTTAATATAAAGTTTTAAGATTTATTCAGAACGCTAAAAAATTTTACGTCAACCAAGAAATAAATATAATTATAGCTTACATTTTACAAGCAAAATTTAAAAGATGATAATTTCTATATGAAATGTACACTGCAAAAATTTCTTGTAATATTTTAGTGCGTTATTTGGCAAAAATCTTGTGCATGCATTGTAAAATTTCGTACCAATATATGTTATTGTTAATAGGTCTATGGATTCCTTTTATATATGTGTAGAATTAAATACGTGCAGCTTTTTGCTTACAATGTATTACTTCCCGAATTTCTTCCTTTACCTTATACATAGGTAATATATATATATATATATATATATATATATATATATTTTTATATATATATTATCAAACCAAATATATTACATTGTCAACATTGTTGCCATAATGTTATAATAAAAGTAGAACCTTATCTAACTCAGAGAAAGCTACTTTGTAGCAGAAAATTCTTAAGTAACATATAATTATAATAAAACACTCATATTACAATATACGCACACATAAATAACGCCTGCATTCATCAGTTAAAGGTACACATAAATATTATACAGACATGCAAACAATAAATACAATAAACTCAACTGGAGTGAAAAATTAGCCAGAGCCAGGAATCGAACCCCGGACCACAGTATACAAGAATGCTCCTCTAACCACTGAGCTACTCCGGCCGATGCCTGAGCCTGCAATTTCTCACTAATAATCCATGTTGGGGAAGTCACCAGCCATCTATACGACAGCCTTGGATGACCGGACAATGATGAATAGATTCTGTCGTATAGGTGGCTGGTGACTTCCCCAACGTGGTTTATTAGTTAGAAATTGCAGTCTCAGGCATCGGCCGGAGTAGCTTAGTGGTTAGAGCAGCAGTCTTGTATACTGTGGTCCCGGGATCGATTCCTGGCTCTGGCTAATTTTTGACTCCAGTTGAGTTTATTGTATTTATTGTTTGTATGTCTGTATAATATTTATGTATACCTGTAACATATAATTATTTGTATTTTGTAAATAAATAACAAAGTTAAAATTCATTGTTGTTTCAAATTGTACAGATTAAACATGAAAAATATTTAATTTATGTTAGTTAAAAATCTGAAGTCTTGATAGATAAGAAATGCAATAAATTCTTGATATATATAACGAAACTAATGAATACAAAATGTCCACACTCTGGAAAAATTCTGCTGAATGTGTAGGTAACAAAATGTCATCCACATAAAACAACAGTAAAAAACTATATAACTTACGGACATATCGGTACTTCTTACGTATCTATACGTAAAATCTGTTAATATAACAGAAAATATCCAAGAAATACAAATTATGTCCGTAAAATATTTTTTTTCCGCGAAATGGGTAGCTGTTTTTTTTTTTTCTGTATAACCAACAGATTTTTTTTTCGCAGTGTAGAAAATAAATACATGATTGCTTACATATGACTGCGTATATTGTATTTATATACATGTTATAAAACATAAATAAAATCCGCATAAGGTATAAGCTTTTCCTTATATTGCAATACTATACACGAAAAGACAGCGTTTTAATAAAGGATATTTACTCTATTGTAGATCTCACGTTGGTAATTTGCCAAAAGTTTGTATTCTCATCAAATTATATTATTTCATTATTGTTTATATCCACTCGCTATTTTGTAAATAAAAACATAATTGATACTTAAAAAGGGTATTCTTTCATAAACTTACTTTTAGCAACATTTTGAAAGACATACTTGCATAAGAAGTTTATACCGTCAAATTTGTATGATTTCATGTAAGTGAAGAAGTAAATATAATTGAGAAATATGCTTTTTCGTAATATTTAATAATTTGACTTCAGCAAGAAATTTGTTCGGGAGAACTGTTATACTTACTTGGCTCATCAAGAGACAAAAGCTTATAAAATAGTGTACTTTGATACCAAAATATTATTTTTTACTCGAAATCATTTATTTATCTACCTCTTAACATCGATAATATTTATATCGTCTTCTTAAAATACAGAAGTTTAAGGGTTCTCTCCTTTTCCTTTCTACATGATCGCTAAAATCCAAAACGACACATGACTACTTATGAACGTAAATGTTTCATTCAAGAAAAGTTACTTTGTAGCAGGACTTTCATAAATGTCAGATTGTTATTGGTATTTTGCCAAATCGAAATGCAGCCTCATTAAATTACATTACTTCACTTTTGAAGGAATTCCATTTATAGCAGTTTTAAAAGGTATTAGGATGCTATAAATCCCTTTTTTTTTAATTTATCTAATATGAAGTTAAGATATTTCATGTATTTTTTAATGCAGAAATAAATATTTTAGATAGCTTTATAAAAATAAGAAAGACATGGACATATGAGCCTTATGTTTAAGGTCATTTTACAGATTTACTTGCATAAGAAAATTAACTTTGCAATCTTTATGTAATTTTATAGAAATAAAGAAGGAAATATATATATAAAACTTTCTCTTTTTTTGACATTTTTGAAAAGTGTTTTTACTAGAAATTTATACTTGAGAAAATTTTAGAGCACTATTTTGTTTCATATGGCAAAAGCTATACATAGTACTTCGTGTAGATTGACATCAAACATATAATTGATTACACGTATTCATGCATAGCTGTTTCTAAGAATCTAAATTCAAGTTTTTTCCCTTATTTTACACATCGTTGATCACGTTTCGTGCGGTCCTTTTCCGTAATTATGACTGTTTTCGAAAGTAATTTTTCAAATATTAAATACAAGATATTTTAAAATTCTGATAATCAATAAGACGAATATTACTATTTAAATATAGAAGTATAAAAAAAAAACAGTACAAACTCTGCTGGTAAACCTTATAGAAGACAGGCAGACACGTATAATTAGTTATAAACCAATAATTTTGTCAAGGAAATCTATTTTGTCGCAGGGAACTCCGACGTATCACGTTATTATAGGTATTTTTCTAAAAGTTTAAATGCGACTTTGTCAAAATATACAATAATCTACTCAGAATAACTTAATCGATACGCAAAGGAAATTTAGATTAATCATATCAATAATTATTGTGTTGATAACAGCTAACAACAAGCAGAATTTTGCATGTCTTTAAATAATGCAGTTCTCGTATCTTTTTTGCCTATTAGCAATAATACCCCCCCCCCCCACACACACACACAGTATCGAGTTTCATAAAGTTCAACGACCAAGTTAGCTTAGAAAGACTACACCTCATTGTCCTTAGATCATAACTGATTAAAATTGCATTAGAAAGCTATCATGTTGATACTAAAACAACGTATTTTCCCACTGAATTTATCTTTTTACAAGTCAACAGATTCCATGTTTTTTTCACATAATATTTACCCTTTTAAAAATTTACTTTATAAAAATCAAGAAATAAATTTAACTGGGAAACATACTTTTTTCAGAATTACAGGGGTTTATTTTCACAAATCATTTAAATAAAAAAAAAAAAACAATAATAATTGTAAGTCGAATGGATTCTTTCATTTTAGTATCCCTTTTTTTAGTATTAATATTTATATTAATTTCCCAATTTCAGAAATAAAATTAAGGGAAGAATTACTGATATTCCAAGAACTTTTATTCAAATCCAAGAACCTGTTTAACACTTAAATGCATAATGTAACTCAGACGTTACGTGATATTTTTTTTACATTTGGCTCTGTCTATTGGTCCTTTGGTGAACTAGTATGTGTGACTTACGTATGATAACATGCATTTAAGGTTGTGAAATCTGATTTTGTTCTGATTTGTCTTAACGGGAATTATAACATATTTTGTCAATTCTGATTGCAATATCCTCCACTGGCATTTTTTCTCTCTCTTAATAAGGTAGTAATTATTTATTCTGAAAACTATTAAAAGCATTATATAATTATTATATCGCTGAATAGTTGTTATTGTGCAGTATAAAAGCTTTAAAGTAAGTATATAATTTAAAATTATCAATTTTTGAGTCAATTGTGTTATGTAACTCAGGAGTGACACTTTGACATAATGTCCAACCGAATCATACAAAAAATCGCTATTTTTCTAGTAGTTAATTTTAAAAAAGATTAGCTCAAATATAATGTTTTTTAAAACAAATAAATTTCATGCTTCAAAGTTAAACAATGTTGAATATTTTACGCTTGAAATAATTTTTACTTATTATCTCTTTTATTTTATTTTAAGTTTATTTACTTAAAAAACACAAAATAATTTATTGAAAAAAACTTTATTTCTAAAAATAATACAGATCTCAAAAACAATGGAACTTGAACTAACAAATTTAAAAAGAATCATATAAAGCAGCCTATATTTTGTATATAGCATTCTGAAAAATAAATCTTTATATAAATTGAAGATTATAAATAATATCTGATTTTATTTGAATTAGTTTTGATAATATGATAATTAATGGGAATTTTGAGTATTATTTTTTACTTACACGTGTTTGTTTAAATTTATGCAAAGGAAATATAAAAAAAAATTCAGAAAATTTCACAAACTATATGAAAATCACATGTATGGCGTAAAGTATACTCATAAACGTATAATTGATCACCGTTTTACAGATATATTTCCTGATATGCTTGGAAAATCAATAAATATTGCTATTTCTTACTAATCAATAATATAATCTTGTCTAATATTTTCTTAGGCTAGTTCCATGGGCTTTTGTAATGTAAGTCACATAGTTGATAACTGCTATACTTGTTGGCAACCGTTATTTTCGAAATATTTACTTGGCCTTATTCAAATAATTAGAGATCTCTCGTAAAATAAATCACATTTTTCCGTCCTAAAATACTGGTAGCAAAAAATCGTAACATGTGACTTACACTACAAATACTCATGAAAATAGCCCATACTAATCAACAATGTGTAAGTATACAGTTCCAAAGCCACTTAGATGGTGCGCGAAATTTTTGTACGGAAATTATTGAAAACAATTACCTCAGGCAAGTTTAGTACGCTCTGTTCGCTTTCTAGAGAATTAAGGAAAGTGTTCATATCGAAAGAACACGTGTTGTTATAATCATATGATTTTTTTTTTTTAATTTTCCAAAACTCTTCATTCTCTTTCGAGTTTTCAAAAACCACAATTCTACACTGTACAGATTTTGTTTGCTGTTTATTGCTGTTTGTAATATATATCATGAATTTATATTACGCAATTACTGACAATTTTTTTATAATGTGTACAATTAGTACAATAGTTTTAGCAGCTATGTGATAATTCCGAAGGAATTGTTGCTTCATTGGTTAATTCACACTATAGTAGGTGAAACCATAACAGCAAAATAATAAAATATTACATATAATTATTTTATTCAGAAGCTAACTAAATAAATACAATTGAAAGGAATGATATTTGCTCCGTTAGATTCGATGGACAAAACTGAAACGTTAACGCTGTTTTATCCCTTTCCTTTACACATGGACCATAAACTTCAAAAAGACAGATTGTTACTTACGAATGAAAACCAACGTCCCATTCAATGAGATCTACTGTGCAGAAATGAAATCTTAAATGTGACGTCGTCATTGATATTTTGCCAAAAGTTTAAATGTGGCCTCATTAAAATATATTACTCCTTTGTTGATTGAAGTTTACTTACTAAAATTGTTCAAAAAAGAATATCATTTGATATAAAAAATGCATTTCTTCTTAACCCAATGTAATACGGTGAGATATTTTTTATACCACATAATTTTAATCAAAGTATAAACTAGAATGTTTGTCATACATTTACTTTTGTAATTTGGGTTAAAAAGGTGGCTGTAAGATTCTTTTTCCTTATTTTGAAATCAAACTTTTCGATAATTCTGATGGGAAGTTAACATTAAAGGAACACAATTACTTGCGTCTGAAAGCGTTATATGCTTTTGTCAAAGAAATGGCTTTTATGGCGTTGTTCTTTTGCGAAAAGTTCAAATTTGGCCTCAGCAAAATATATTTCTTCTTTCTTGGTGGAAATTCACTTACAAAAATTATTCAAGAAAAAAAATATATCGCTTCATAATCAAACGATAAAATTATTTTTAACCGGATGAAATGTGATGGGGAATTTTTATATAATTTATTTTTATCAACGTATAAACTAGACTTTTTGACAAAATTTTATTTTTATATTTTTGGTTAAAGAAAAGACCGTAAAATTCCATTTTTTAATAACCAAATAACACTTTTCGAAAACTTTGTGTGAATTCAATATAAATTCAATTACCCTGAAATAGTTAAATGTATATTAAAAATAAAAAAGGCATCTTATGTAATTTTTATTTACGCAAAAGTTAATCATTTAAATAGATTCGTATATATTAATGACATGTACATATAAAGCTTTTCTTTTCAGTCAAATTTTGGAGAATTAGATTCATATAAAAATTGACAAATAATAAATATTTGTTTTATGTCAATTAACGGAAATATTTTCATAACTTAATATTTTGCCCATTATTTTTAGCTCTTACATTTGCAAAAAAATTAGAGTGGCAAATTTAAATATGTTCTAAGTTTGAAAAAATCTTAATGAATACGAAATTCGTAATATTTGGTGTTATTGATTTGGGAGTTTTGTTTTTATTACCTTTTAATGCTACAAATTTTGGATTTACTGTAATTCCTTAACTACATATCAAAATACAAGCATTAAACACAGAATCATCTGGCAGCAAAGGATATCATTTTTTAAAAGTGCATGGACATATTTTATTCGCATATGTGTAAAATCTGTAATACTCATATATATTTTTTTTTCAATTCATTATTTTAAGACTGCTCTCCCCTTTCTAAATACACGGTCAATAAAATCCAAAAAGACAGATGGTTACTTATGAACGGAAACTCACGTTTCATTCAAGTAAATTTACTCAGCAGCTCCGAACGTCTAAATGTCACGTTGTTATTGGAATTTTGCCAAGAGTTAAAATATGCCCCATCAAAATATATTATATCATTGTTCATAGAAATTCAATTATGGGATTTGTTTTAAAAAGAATTCAAGTTGATACAAAAAAATATATTTTCCATACATCTATTTGATTAAAAGTCAAAAGTTTTATGATGTTTTATTTACGTAAAAGTTAATATTTTAAATAGTTTTTTACAATTAAGAAAGAAACGTAGCCATGAAAAATAATTGCAACAGATAAATTTACTTCCATAAACGGTCAAACTTTATATATATTTATATAAATCAAGAAGCAAATGCAAATTTTATACAATTGAAATTTTTAAGATTTACAAGAAATTTATAACGACAACTCATTTAAAAGTATTTTCATGAATAATATGGCAGAATCTATCCATGAAACATATTGTACTTTAGAAAGAAATTACACAGTAATTTACAGGTGCAGAAGTATTTAAAATGTATTTGCGTTTGAAATAAATAATACGCATTACCTTTCATTATAATACTATTCTTCAACGCTTTTCATTCATTCCTTCATGGTGGTTAAAGTCCAAAAAGATAAATTGATTTTTGAAAAAGAAAGTTTTATGTTTATGACTACGTAAATGTTAATCATTTAAATAGTTTTTTACAATTACGAAAGAAACGTAGCTATGAAACATACTTTCAACCGATAAATTTACTTCCTTAAACAGTCAAACTTTTTATAGATTTATATAAATAAAGAAGCAAATACAATTTTGAAAAAAAATTGCGTGAAATTTTTAAGATTTACAAGAAGTTTACAACGAAACTCATATACAAATATTTTCAGTAATAATATGACAGAATCTATGCATGAGACATATTGTACTTTATAAAGAAATTACACAATAATTTACAGGGGCATGGATATTTTGAATTTATTTGCGTTTGAAATCAATAATACGCACTACCTTTTCTTACAATACAATTCTTCAAGACTTTCCTCTCTTTATTACATGGTCGATAAAGTCCAGAGAGATCAATGGATTTTAAAAAAAAGAAAGTTTTATGATGATTTATTTACGTAAAAGTTAATCATTTAAATATTTTTTTACAATTAAGAAAGAAACATAGCCATGAAACATACTTTCAACTTATAAATTTACTTCCATAAATACTCAAACTTTATACAGATTTATATAAATCAGGAAGCAAATACAATTCTGAAATATGTTTTTTAGTGATATTTTTAAGATTTACAAGAAATTAATTACGGAATCTCATGTAAAAGTATTTTCAGTAATAATATGACAGAATCTATGCATGAGACATATTGTACTTTAGAAAGAAATTACACAATAATTTACAGGTGCATGGGTGTTTTGAATTTATTTGCGTTTGACATCAATAATACGCACTACCTTTTCTTACAATACTAGGGGGCTCGACCCCCTACGAGCTACGCTCGCCAACCCCCGTTCAGACACCGCAGTCTCTAAAAGCACGCTAATTTGATTGGCTTTAAAAAGATTTTGAAAGATTGAATTATAATTTAAAAAACAGCGGCGAACTCCCTATAAATGGGTTTCTATTTGTTTTCCTTCGATTGGAGAATTTTAAGGAAAAATCAGCTGCTGTTAAAAGATAGAACGGCTTTTTTCATCTTTGATTAAATAAAATCAGTTAAACATTTCAAAATAAGCTTATATAATAAGCAAATCTGTATCAAAATGCAAATATATTTTACAAATACCAATGCCTTCTTTTGACGTAAACGACACAGAAAGTTAACGAATCTTAACTAAACCATTTAGCAATTTCTTTATTTTCTACTTCACATATTTTTTTTATTTTTTTTCAAATCATATTTTTTGTTGATGACACTTCATTTTCAGCTTGTAATCTTTTTTATTTTTATTACATTACTAAATAATCGCTCGAAAGCAGTCTAAACGCGTTCAATAAAATTAATATTAATCTTATAAATATAATCTAAAAATATCAAATTAATGTGTCGCGCAATTTTTAAATTTAAAATGTTTTGCAGTTTTTTAATGCTTTTTGTTCATTTTACGTAATAAGTGTAATGTGACGTAAATGAGACGTAATTTCTCCTATTTAAGACTTCTAGCGCATGTTAATGAATTTATTATTTTACAATATCCTTATAAAATTCAAGTGTAAATATAGTTTTTATGAAGTAATTTTCAATAAGTTCCTGCTTTTCACACGTAGATATTTAATTCTAATTTGAATTTTTTTTTTCTGGTAACAATAGTCACGTGTAAATAAATTTTTAATTTGAAGCAAACATTATTATTTGCGCTGTTTATACAGTTGGCAACAGTTTAAATTAATGTTATTTCCTAAAATAAGTAAAAAATATCTCTCGAAATGCTGAAAATTTGAATTTAAAATAGAAATAAAACCTCAAAAAATGAGTCAAATTAAAAAGTGAATGCAGTCTGCACACTGGGAAATTCTAAAGTATAAAATGATCTAAAAATCAATTAATTCCCATGTATAGTTTTTGCTACTATAAAACTTTTTTAATGGAACGATTTTGTCTAACTTTAGCATTAAATATCTCTTAAAATAATTATTCGATTTGAAAACTGTCTGCACCAGCGTGTTTATCAAACATTTCTCTATAATACTGCCGATTTTCATATTTTCGTATGCAGTATTTTTCTTAATATTAACGGAGAAAGATCTCCGGTCACAAAAAATTCAAAACCGACGGCGGAGGCGGGGACAGCGTAAGTTACCTTCTTTTAGAATAGAGAGACTATTCTTCAAGACTTTCCTCTCTGTCCTTCATGGTCCATAAAGTCTAAAGAGATAATGGTTTCTTATAAAAGAAAACCCACATCTCAAAGAAATGTACAATGCAGAGAGCTATTAAATGTCGCATCCTTATTGTTAATTTGATAAGAGTTTAAATGCGGCCTCATCAACACATGTTGATGACTCTCGCACTTCATTGTTGCGGGGTAGTCGCTCATCAAACTCATTGTCGTTGAAATTGTGATTGATAATAAAATGTTACATTGAGGCTAAAATAATGTATTTTCTGACATTTTTATCTACACAGGGGAAAAACGCATAGGTACATTTAAAAAAATGATTAAATATTTCTTATTTTACGAAACTATAATGTAACCACCAACGGAAATATGCAATAACCTCTTCCGAGTAGCCATGACTCCAAAAATAAGTTCATGAATTTTAGAAATATCGGATACCGATATAATTTTGAGATTTAATGAAATATTTATAAAAACGAAATTTGATTTGTTGCCACTGATTTTCGGAAATAACTGAATAACTGAACTGAAATAACTCATTTGCACATAAAACGGTATAAATAGTTCAGCATTTATCTCTGGCTAATTTTTCGTAACGAAATTAAAACTTCATCAAACTATTATATGAAGAAGTTACTGCCTGTTTGTATTTCACAATTGCTCCTCATATAATATGGAACTATGGACAATCAAATTAACACCATTTACTCGTATGGATCGGAGGATGTCAAAAGTAGTCCTAGGATTTTAAAATTTAAATTTGTTTCGAGGTATTAATTTTTTCGCAATTTTAATGACAGTTCTGTAATGATGGCAACTAAATTGCTCCATTTTTTTTAATAAAAGAGAGAAAAAGGAAAACGAGAGGGTCTATTAGATTTATTTGTTTGAAATCAATTTGAAACTGAAATTAACTTTTATTTTAAGAGACAGTGGTAATAATATTCTGATTGAATTATATTTTAGAACAAAATTTCAAGAAATACACACTTATTTTCACATATTCGGACTTCAGGATACAGTTTATTTTAGAAAGAAAAAATTAGTCTGTCGAATGAACCGCTGAGATAAATTCCATTGACATAAAAGAAAAAGATCCATCGTAACTTTTTAATTTAATTTAAATTAGAAAAACACATTTCCAACTATTTTCTTATGATAGTGATTAAAACTTTTAACAAGGACGTTAAATACAAAACCTTTTAACTAGAAAAATCATATTTATCTAAGCATTTGTTTTAATTAATAAATATAAGATGCTTTTGAATAAATTCGCCAAAACAAAGTCATTTTTGTATGATTTCTCACAAATGATGCAATTTCTACCAGCTTCGAAATTATAAACCAAATCTTGGAATAATAGAAAGCTTTTGCTAAATAAAGTGATAGAATATGTGCATTTTTATTGGTTTATTGCATTTTTATTGGTCAGTTTTTGACTTAAATTGAAAATAAAATTTATTATTTGAAATTTTGTATTTAATAAATTAATACTATAATTACCTTCTAAATTTGCAATAAAGTTAGATTTCATTTTCCCCAAAATAATCGAATGATCTCATGCAATTCAAAAGCAATACGTCGTGTAGTCACGCAACTAGTGATTTTAATAAAATAAAAGTATTAGGGGCCGTTGAAAAGGTATTGTGTTTTATCATAGAAACTATTAATAAAGAGAAACTGGCATAAACTTAAAATAGTGAAGCTTCAACTGCAACCGCTATCACAGGGGTTGTTTGCCGCCGGTGGAAACTTCCACCAGTAGATTTATATAGAAATTTTCAATTTATTTAAACGCCTTAAAATTACAAAATTTCAGTCATAAGTAATTTCAAAAACAGATTTTCATTTTTACTGGCAGGGATTTACTTTGGCGGTAGTTAGGCCCTGAGTTTCCGCCTTATTGTGACAATCAGGGAAACAAACTGACAGTTTTACAAGGCATACTGACACCGGTAAAAACGAAAAGAAATTTTTACGATACTTTTGAGAAAATTTTCCAAAAATAAAACGCTTAAGTAAGACGAAATTTTCTATTAAATTATACTGGAGGGATGTTTGCCTGGCGGTAATCAGAAACTGAAGATCCGATTTACAAAAAAGCAGACGTCATCTTATGACAACCGAGGTTAACGAGAAGGACAGGCTACCACGTTGGTTCCGATTCTTCTTTTTCTACAAACCGCTGGAGTCACGTGATGCTCTTTTCGCACACCTTCATTGGTGCATTCGAGCATCACGTGACTCCAGCGGTTTGTAAAAAAAGGAGAATCGGACCCACTGCGGTAGCCTGTCTTTTTCGTTAGCCTCGAAGACAACCTCCTCAGTTACTTCACTCGCAACTGGTATAGAGCATGGAACTATTAATAAAGAGGAACTGACATATCCTTAAAACAGTGAAACTTCAACTGTAACCGCTATCGCAGGAGTTGTTTACCGCTGGTGGAAACTTCCACCAGTAGATTTATATAGAAATTTTCAACTTATTTAACCGCTTTATTATTACAAGCTTTCAGTCACAATTAATGGTAGAAACAGATTTTCATTTTTATTGGTAGGATTTTACTTTTGCAGAAGTTAGGTTCCGTCATTTTTGAGACATTTGACGACAGTTTTGAGGAAAAGTTCCATGAATAAGACGCTTAATTAGGACGAAATTTTCTATTCAATTTTACTGGTGGGATGTTTGCCCTTTCGGTAATCAGAAACTGAAGATTCGATTTAAAAAAAAGAATCCGCCATCTTGTGACAACATTCTCAGTTACTTCACTCGCAACTGGTAGACAGTACACTATATGTCTCCTCCTCTTTATTCATAACTCCATTGTATAGAGTACACTACTCTAGGTCTCCAACACTTTATTCATAACTCCATTGTATAGAGTACACTACTCCAGGTCTCCTCCTCTTTATTCATAACTCCATTGTATAGAGTACACTACTCTAGGTCTCCTCCTCTTTATTCATGACTCCATTGTATAGAGTACACTACTCTAGGTCTCCAACACTTTATTCGTAACTCCATTGTATAGAGTACACTACTCTAGGTCTCCTCCTCTTTATTCATGACTCCATTGTATAGAGTACACTACTCTAGGTCTCCTCCTCTTTATTCATAACTCCATTGTATAGAGTACACTACTCTAGGTCTCCTCCTCTTTATTCATGACTCCATTGTATGGAGTACACTACTCTAGGTCTCCAACACTTTATTCATAACTCCATTGTATAGAGTACACTACTCTAGGTCTCCTCCTCTTTATTCATGACTCCATTGTATAGCGTACACTACTCTAGGTCTCCTCCTCTTTATTTATAACTCCATTGTATAGAGTACACTACTCTAGGTCTCCAACACTTTATTCATAACTCCATTGTATAGAGTACACTACTCTAGGTCTCCTCCTCTTTATTCATGACTCCATTTTTTCTACTTCGATTCCTTTCCTTTTTGAAGAAAATTTCATCAACGCCCAATCTCTCTCTCATGTAGGATTTATAAATAACATAAATATATAGCGCCATCTATTTACCCTAAAACGAAAGAAAGTTCAATTATTTGCTGGAAGCATGCGCGAGAAAAGGAGGGTTAAAAACAAACAGAAATGTTACATTTCATCTATAATATCAATGAAAACAAACGAAAAGAAGAAATGCCTGTATCTTCCAATTATATAGAAGTATGCATTGAAATATATTATTTTCAATTTAGTTTTTAAAAATACGCAGCATTTTTATCAATATTCGATATAGCTAAAAGCAAATGCGGCACTTATTGATTTGCATTGATATATAGGCGAAGTGATATCCCAGCTCAAATATATAAGATTTATATTACAAATATTATCATTTTCTAAAATATATATTGAGTAAATAATATTTCCTATTCATTTATTGGTTTGAAGTACGGATATGTAATTATAATCTTGGTTATATTAATTTGAAATCTGAGAGATAGTGATCTTTATTAATTCGATATTTTTTCTAAAGAAGCAATTAATTTTGAAAAAATGCATTATTTTGCAAATAACTAATTGAAAAATGAAAAAATGCATTATTTTGCAAATAACGAATTGAAAAATGTAATAATTCATTATACATTTTAAAATTCCAAAAATTTAAACTTTCATAGCCAAAAAAATATATTGCCACTGATTTCAATAACTTATGAACAGAAAGATGTTTTGATGAAACTTTTTGTATTAATTTTGTTACTTATTATAGTAAGAGCAAATTAACAATTAATAGATGCAAATTAACAACTTTCCGCATTGTTTGGACTAAAAAGGATTATTAAAAAAAATAATATATTATTTTCTGTAATTGCTCGTATATACTCTAAAAATGCAAAATTAAAAATTAATATTTTCATTTCTAAAATTCGAAGAAAATTTTGAAAACAAATACTGTTGCAGTTACAATCTATATACTTCAAAACTACTTAAACTAAATCAAGTGTCTTATTTTTTTAACGTTCTTCATAGGCTGCAAGGCTTCCACGAATTTATCAAGTGACGTTCCATAAATTTTTTACACTGAATTGTCATGCGATGTTAAAAATACTAGAGGATCTAACCTAGAATTCTCGGCTTACAAAATAAAAGGTAAAACCATTTTTTATATTAATATTTTTTTTAGATTGGCTGCTGAGAAGAACAAAAAACATTTTCATTTGAAAAGCACCAATTTCGCATTTATATAAATTTTGAAATTTATTAAAAAGGATAGTTCCGTATAAATTAATAGCTCAAGAAATCGCCAAAGATTTCGCTACTTACAGCAGTTTTTTTTTTTAATTCTGAATATTTCAATTATTTAGTTTAATTACACGTCTGTTAATTTTTTGTTTTGCTTATATTATTTTCTTAATATTACTTTTTAATTGAATAAGTTAATTTCTATACAGAAAATCAGATGAAAAAAATTGCTGAACTATTTTATTAAGTTAAGTGCAAACGGATTTATCTTTCATAATCGTATGCACGCGATAAAAGTAAATTTTAAAAATCACGCTTGAAAATTTAAAAAAAAAACCCATAAAAAATACAGTTTTCAAACGAATTGCAATACAATTTTACAGCAAATTGTAGTTTACAGTTTTGAATTAAATAGCATTTGAAAGTAATTTTTCCCTATTCGACGACATAAAAATTTAAAATGTGCGGCATTTATAAGTTTAAGAATTGCAATAAAAATTAAATGTAATCGTCTGTTATTGCCACCGTGAAAATGATGTTTGTATTAGGCACGGACACGTTTGTCCTTTATTATAAAGATACTATTATGTATAAATAACATTCATAAATATTTTGATAAATATTAATGACTTTCAATAAACATATCATTAGTTTATATGCGAGTAAATGATAAATACGCTAAAAAAATGTGATTTTTAGAAATGATACTATTACTTATTTCCTTTTATGTAATTGTTTTCAAACTATCATCTTTATTATGCTTATTTTATAAAACACGCCATTATATTCAAGAAAATTAAAAGATTAGAAAAAGACTTGTAAATGTTTTATTTTTTAAAGAACAATAGATATTTTCGTAGTAAGTGTTATACAAACATCCTGAAATAATACTTTACTATTATCTAGCACATTTTAATGGTTTTTTCATAAAAGCTTCAAATTAACTTTTTAATTAGCAGACATTTTTTTTAACTTTAAAAATAAGCCTTGTTTTAAAATTAAGATTTCATAATAGCGCTAATTTAAGAGGAAAGTCTATTTTATGTTGAGGAAAGGTAATTAATTTTCAAGAATTAATTAAATTTTAACTCTTTTTGAAACAATATTAATGAACAAAACAGATTGTGATAAAAATTGATGTGTTATTGTTACTCTTGTAATGCAGTATAAGATCCTCGAAGAAGAAATTTATTTACTTAAATAAAATGATATATACTTTTGAGGCTAAGTATTAATATACTGTAATTTCTTTATTAATTTTAATTACAAATGAATAAGATTTTTCTAGATATTCCATGACAAATTCTGCATTTTACAGTGTTTGAATTCTTTTGATAGAGTGTCGACATGACGACAAAAATCAAAATGACACAGAAAATATTTTTTCCTAAAGAATATTTTTTATCACCCGGTATTCTATTTCTTCCAGACACCAATTAAAGTGTCGTGACTAAAAAATAACGTTGCTATAACCATAAGCCTGCACAGTTAAATACTGAGAAACTACTGCATTTTTTTTTTTTTTTTTTTAATTTCTAAACATCGCATATTTTGAATTTTTACACTGCCGGATAAGGAAAAAATTACTTTTAAATGCAATTTCTTTGAAAATTGCATTTAAATTTATTTTGGGGCTGTTAATTTTATTGTCGTTTTTAATACCACTTCTTTAATGGTGGAATTTGAAGTACCCCATTTCTGTAGAAAGTAAAGAAAAATAGTAGATGAACTATATAATTTTTTTTTCATTTGCTCATAACAACTAAAAAAAAAATTATAATTAAAATGTGTGCAATGCCAGGAATACGTGATATAAAAAAAGACGCGTTTTAAAGAATATCTGTGACTTATTTTCTTTGCATTTATTTAATTCCTATAAAAAACTGAAATAATTCAATTTTATTAATCCGTGAATAATATCATTTTCCGAATATTGAAAAAATGATAAATGAATGATTTCAGATCAAACAGGGAACTATTATAAACTACATGTAATTTTCAGCATTCATATTAATATTACAAACAAATGAAGGCATATGAATCATTAGATATTCGATTTTTTGTCGCGTTTATAGAATGACGACATCGCTTTTGGCTGGGTTTGAATATTATTCCGGGATAGTGATGTCGTGTACATACTTTTCGAGGCTAACGAAAAAGAAAGGCTGCCGCGGTTTATTCTACATTTTTTTTTTTTTTTTTTTTTCAGACCATTAGAGTGACGTGATTCTCTTTTCGCACATCTGTATTGGTGCATTTGGGCATTACGTGACTCCAGTGAGTCTGTAGAAAAAGATACGCGTGAAGCACTGCAGTATCCTCACTTTTCGTTAGCCTCGCATACTTTTCTATAGATCTTATTTAATACGGGATCGTAAATGTAGATATCTTCAGGTGATGCAAATGGCGGCATTTTATATCAAGTAAAAACTAGTATTTTAAGTCTTAAAACTAAAATAAGTCCTGTACTATCTATATTTATATGTATTTTTTTCATCGATCAGAGGCGATACTAAATTCTGAAAAAGAAGAATTTCTGTTTTCTAGTTTATATTATATTTTTATCTGCATTATTCGTTCACCTGAGAATATATTCAAAATTTAAATGATTTTTTTTAATTTTTGCAAAAATCTATATAATTGAAATGATTATGAATTAATTAATTAGATATTTTAAATATTTTTTTAAAAAGATATACATAAAAAATACATTAAATAATATAATAGCAGCCTTCCTTTTCTTTCAAAGCTTACACATAATTATTCAATTAAATATAATAATTCACAATTGTGGTTTTATTTATTTTTATTTATTTATTTATTTTTTAAGGGAATACATATTTTCCATTAACGAAAACAGTAATTATTTTCAGAGTTAATTAAAAATGAGCTCATTTGGACAACAATAGCAATCGGAAAAGTATTATAGTAGGGAAAATTCTTGATAATTTATTTGAAGAATTAATTTATTAGTTTCATTAAAATGGTTGACTATTAAGGTAGATTATTATTATATTTTATTTACTTTAATATTTGTAATTAGAGACAAATATGATTCCAATGATCAGTTTAGAAGTAATTTTGCATCATACACTATTTGTTCCTTAAGACCTACGTTTTAAAACATTATGGGATTTTTGTACCATTCGAACTTGTAATAATCGTAATAAAAGAGAAAATCATTTTTCATTAAGATAATTTGATTATATTAATTAAATTTCCATAATGTTTCTTGGATCATTAAATATTAGTAAATTTAAACATTATTTTCAAATTATTTCAAATTACTTGAAATCCTGCTCCATCGTTAAATAACTATTTCATAAAATTATTCAATAAATTTATAAAGTCCAATGTTGCTATACAAAATTTTTAATTACAGTCGACTGATTTATATGTTGAGCACCGGACCCATGACGATTCCTGACACAATAGGGAAAAAACACAAGAAAAAATATTGAGTTAAAAGTGGTTAGGGGGGGGGGGGGGGGGTTGGAGAATTAAAAAGAGTCGGCGAGGGGGGGAAACTCCTGTTTTGGACTGATTTTGGATCGTGTCATGGGTTTCTGGTGCCGTTGAGTGAGTTGTGTGGAGTGGGTTTCAGAGTTGTGACTATCGTGGAGTGGGTTGTGTGGAGTGGGTTTCAGAGTTGTGACTATCGTGGAGTGGGTTGTGTGGAGTGGGTTTCAGAGTTGTAAATATCGTGGAGTGGGTTTCAGAGTTGTAAATATCGTGGAGTGGGTTTCAGAGTTTTAAATATCGTGGAGTGGGTTTCAGAGTTGTAAATATCGTGGAGTGGGTTTCAGAGTTGTGACTATCGTGGAGTGGGTTGTGTGGAGTGGGTTTCAGAGTTGTAAATATCGTGGAGTGGGTTTCAGAGTTGTGACTATCGTGGAGTGGGTTGTGTGGAGTGGGTTTCAGAGTTGTGACTATCGTGGAGTGGGTTGTGTGGAGTGGGTTTCAGAGTTGTAAATATCATGGAGTGGGTTTCATATGTTTTGAGTGTGAGGGTTGTTTTCAGTGTGTGGGTTTCAGAGTTGTGACTATCGTGGAGTGGGTTGTGTGGAGTGGGTTTCAGAGTTGTAAATATCATGGAGTGGGTTTCATATGTTTTGAGTGTGAGGGTTGATTTCAGTGTGAAGGTTTCAGAGTTGTGACTATCGTGGAGTGGGTTGTGTGGAGTGGGTTTCAGAGTTGTAAATATCGTGGAGTGGGTTTCAGAGTTGTAAATATCGTGGAGTGGGTTGTGTGGAGTGGGTTTCAGAGTTGTAAATATCATGGAGTGGGTTTCATATGTTTTGAGTGTGAGGGTTGATTTCAGTGTGAAGGTTTCAGAGTTGTGACTATCGTGGAGTGGGTTGTGTGGAGTGGGTTTCAGAGTTGTAAATATCGTGGAGTGGGTTTCAGAGTTGTAAATATCGTGGAGTGGGTTGTGTGGAGTGGGTTTCAGAGTTGTAAATATCATGGAGTGGGTTTCAGAGTTGTAAATATCATGGAGTGGGTTTCAGAGTTGTAAATATCATGGAGTGGGTTTCATATGTTTTGAGTGTGAGGGTTGTTTTCAGTGTGAAGGTTTCAGAGTTGTGACTATCGTGGAGTGGGTTGTGTGGAGTGGGTTTCATATGTTTTGAGTGTGAGGGTTTCAGAGTCGTGTTTATCGTGGAGTGGGTTGTTTTCAGTGTGAGGGTTGTTGTCCGTGTGAGGGTTTCAAAGTCGTGTTTATCGTGGAGTGGGTTGTTTTCAGTGTGAGGGTTGTTGTCCGTGTGAGGGTTTCAAAGTCGTGTTTATCGTGGAGTGGGTTGTTTTCAGTGTGAGGGTTGTTGTCCGTGTGAGGGTTTCAAAGTCGTGTTTATCGTGGAGTGGGTTGTTTTCAGTGTGAGGGTTGTTGTCCGTGTGAGGGTTTCAAAGTCGTGTTTATCGTGGAGTGGGTTGTTGTCCGTGTAAGGGTTTCAAAGTTGTGTTTATCGTGGAGTGGGTTTCATATGGTTTTCCGATGTTTTTATAGGGGTCCTTTCATAGAATGGGCTTCACAGTTTTGTTTTGGGGGAGGTGCCCTCTGTGGTAGGGTCTTTTTCGAAACATCCCAACTCGTATTCACGCTCGAGGTCGAAGGAAAACCACAGTAAAACCTTCGACGGTTAGGCGGACGGCCACCACCCCCGCCGAAATAAAAAAAAAGGGACTTTTGTGTGTGGGGTGCCCTCTGTGGCAGGGTCTTTTGCGGGGGGTGGACCTAACCCGTATTCACGCTCGAGGTCGAAGGAAAACCACAGTAAAACCTTCGACAGTTAGGACCCGATCCCTGAAAAAGAAGACTTTATTCTTTCTCTCACCCTGAAAAAGAAAACATCGCCCTGAAAAAGAAAAACTTTCTCTTTATTCTTTCTCTCTCTCCCTGAAACCCATTTTATACTTTTCTCACCCTGAAAAAGAAAACATCGCCCTGAAAAAGAAAAACTTTCTCTTTATTCTTTTTCTCTCTCTCCCTGAAACCCATTTTATAATTTTCTCTCCCTGAAAAAGAAAACATCGCCCTGAAAAAGAAAAACTTTCTCTTTATTCTTTTTCTCTCTCTCCCTGAAACCCATTTTATACTTTTCTCACCCTGAAAAAGAAAACATCGCCCTGAAAAAGAAAAACTTTCTCTTTATTCTTTTTCTCTCTCTCCCTGAAACCCATTTTATACTTTTCTCTCCCTGAAAAAGAAAACATCGCCCTGAAAAAGAAAAACTTTCTCTTTATTCTTTTTCTCACTCTCCCTGAAACCCATTTTATACTTTTCTCTCCCTGAAAAAGAAAACATCGCCCTGAAAAAGAAAAACTTTCTCTTTATTCTTTTTCTCTCTCTCCCTGAAACCCATTTTATACTTTTCTCACCCTGAAAAAGAAAACATCGCCCTGAAAAAGAAAAACTTTCTCTTTATTCTTTTTCTCTCTCTCCCTGAAACCCATTTTATACTTTTCTCCCTCTGAAACATCGCCCTGAACTTTTATTTTTTTCTCTCTCCATCGCCCTGAAAAAGAACTCACTGTATTCTTTTCTCTCGCCCTGAAACAAAAAACAGAGTCAAAGAAAACACACACACCAGAGAAAAAAAAACATATTTTTTATTTCACCACCTACCTTTCAGAAGGGGGGGGGGGTGGTCTCGAGCGAATCCAGCCCGGATTCGAGCGGCCCCAAGTTTTTCTGACCCCCCCTCCCCGGCGCCAGGGAGCGGGGGGCGGATTCGGTGGCCCTCGGCACTCGAAGCGACTCGAGCTCGGGACCCTCCCCCTTGGATCCAAGACTTTCCGTCACCTACCTTTTTTTCAGATGCCACACACGGAGAGGGGGAGTATGTCCGGTGGTCCTCGGCACTCGAGCGAATCTATTCCCGGATTCGAGCAGCCCCGCCCCTGAGGGGGGAATTCGGTGGCCCTCGTCACTCGAAGCGACTCGAGCTCGGATTCAAGCGACCCCGCTCGGACCCCGCTCGGACCCCGCTCGTGGTGGGAGGAGAGCGAGATGGGTTTTTTTTTGGGCGAGAGGAGGGCGGGTGGCCCTCGGCACTCGGAGCGAATCAAGCCCGGAAGACCTTCCCCACCCCGGACAACCGGTACAAATGAAAATGCAATATATAGATCTCTTTACTATATATGCAGGTGTCGGGGAGGGGGGTGGGCCCTCCGAGCGACTCCAGCTCGGATTCGAGCGGCCCCCTGTCTCTAATGAAACTCTCGATCCCTCCAATGCCCCCGGGGCTCCCTTCCATCTTCTTTTTCCCCTCTCTCTCTATCCAGCGACCGTGGCCCGTCCTTTCCTCCTGCGAACCGCCGAAAGGGGTCAAGCGACTCTTTACACCACGGAGGTTCTCCCACTCCATACAAGGCCCAGGGCCCCACTAGGGGGGGGTGAGCACCTTTGGACCACTTGCCGCAGATTTGTTAAACCTCACCCTTCCCCAGCCGTGGCACCTCCCGCCCATTCACGCTCCTGGACCGCAGTGCAACAAAAGCATGCATGAGCGGGAAGCCTCTTCCACCGAAAAGGCGCGTCTCCACGCCTGTCACCCCCCATAGAAGGGGGGGAGTCGTTGCTCTCTGACAGGGCCCCAGACACCACACACACAAGCAATGTCCATGCAAGGCACCGAGCATCTATCAAAGTCTCCGTATCATCGGGTACCGTTTAGGCGCTATGCCTAGTCTGGAACTAGAAGAAGGGTTGAATCCTTTTCCGCTCCAGTGTCCCGGGTAACCCGGATAAGGGGTTCCTTGCCAGAGACCTCTAAAGACCCCGTCGAGAGAACAAAACTCGTTCGGTAGCCTCAGGGAAGTCCGCAGTCGAGAACGGGCCCAACAGTCACCGGGGAGGGGGGCGAGAGAGGGTACACGAGAAAAACAGAATCGAGCCGCCCCAAGAGGAGGGGGGGAGTGGCCCTCGGCACTCGGACGAATCCAGCCCGGATTCGAGCGGCTCCCCCGCAGTTTATGACCCCGGCAACTGGAAATAAAGGGAGGGCATTTATAAAAAAATGCGATATATAGATAGCTTCACTATATATGCATGAGGTGGGGGATGTTGCCATACACGGGGGGGGGGGTAGCCCTCGGCACTCGAAGCGACTCTAGCCCGGATTCAAGCGGCCCTCCCGAGTCTCGGACTCTTGTGGTCTGGGAGCACTGGAGGTGGAACACCTAAAAGGCACACGGCAATGGCACACATCGACTGGAGGTGGAACACACAAAGGAACTCTTCTCAAATCTTTGTTTTCATACGAAGGAATCTGGGGCGCTGCAATGAGAATGGAAAACGACATTTTAAAAACAAAAAACAATTTTTAATAACATTTTCAAAAAAGTTGCATGAAATTTCAAAGACTCGAGATAATATAAGCTGAAAAGGCTTTGGATTGGAACAATCAACATTTCTTGTCCCGATCCATGAGTGTCACATTTAAAGAATAGAGAGAAAATACATTTCAGCCAAAATATTATATTAGATACTTAAAATTAAAAAATTCCTTCAAGACACGACAAAGTTCCTGTAGAAATTAAAACATAGAGATACCAGTTTTTGATATACTATTATAAAGTTATAGTGTCTGGGAGTATTTTTAATGTGTATTACTCATTAATATATTATTTAATTCATTACTCATTTGCGGGTATGGAGTATTTTTAATGTGTATTACTAATTAATATATTATTTAATTCATTACTCGTTTGCGTATTGTTTAATGAAATCAAGAAAATTTTCGCAATGATTGCTTAAATTATAACTGTATTAAATTTCAAAACAATTGAATTTAAAACATTTCAAAAACCTTAATCCATTAAAAATAGTTTTTATGAAGGGGTCTCTCACTGAATATCAATCAAAACATCCAAAGTGTGAATGAGTGTATTTTTAATGCCTGTCTAAGTATAAACATGAACATTTGATAAAACAGATTTTGCCTTTTAATATACTACTATTAGAAACTGAACAGATCTTCAAAGACTTTCTTTATTGTGGGAAAAAAAAAATCAACTTTTTTTCTTTTTTATTGAATAACAATAATCATAACAAAAAATCTTACCCAGAGTTGTCAAGTCTCCGGCACACCACTATTATTTTAGAGAAAATGTTGTTCCTTTAAATCGCCCAATTGTTCTAATTAAATAAAACAACATTTTCTGTCTTAAAATACTTGTATCTAAAAGGCCGGAGACTTGGCAGCTCTGCTTACCATAGCAAATAATTAAAAGTAGGTCATTTTAAACGAGCCATCTATTTAAAATTTTATAGAAATCCATACATATGTTCTCAAAATATCATGCGCGCGCAATGACTTACAGAGTAATAAAAAGAGTTCTTTTAAATTCAATAATCCATCAATTCTGAAAAGGTCTGCTCAACAAGCGCAAAAACGTTTTGACACATTCATTTTTTTTAACGGAAAGTCATAAAAGTGGAAGGCGATTTGGAATCGAACTGTGTTTTTCATTATTTCTTTTTTGATAAAGCACCTATTGAGCTTATAAGCGCTTTTGATCGCGTGACATTCATTTTTTAACGGAAAGTCATAAAAGTGGAAGGCGATTTGGAATCGAACTGTGTTTTTCATTATTTCTTTTTTGATAAAGCACCTATTGAGCTTATAAGCGCTTTTGATCGCGTGACATTCATTTTTTAACGGAAAGTCATAAAAGTGGAAGGCGATTTGGAATCGAACTGTGTTTTCCATTATTTTTGATAAATGACCTATTGAGCTTATAAGCGCTTTTGATCACGTGACATTCATTTTTTTAACGGAAAGTCATAAAAGTGGAAGCTGGAATCGAACTGTGTTTTCCATTATTTTTGATAAATTACCTATTGAGCTTATAAGCGCTTTTGATCACGTGACATTCAGTTTTTTAACGGAAAACCATAAAATTGGAAGGTGGAATCGAACTGTGTGTTCCATTAATTTTTTTCGATAAATTACCTATTGAGCTTATGAGCGCTTTTGATCACGTGACATTCAGTTTTTTAACGGAAAGTCATAAAATTGGAAGGTGGAATCGAACTGTGTGTTCCATTATTTCTTTTTTTTGATAAATTACCTATTGAGCTTATAAGCGCTTTTGATCACGTGACATTCAGTTTTTTAACGGAAAGTCATAAAATTGGAAGCTGGAATCGAACTGTGTGTTCCATTATTTCTTTTTTTTTGATAAATTACCTATTGAGCTTATAAGCGCTTTTGATCACGTGACATTCAGTTTTTTAACGGAAAGTCATAAAATTGGAAGGTGGAATCGAACTGTGTGTTCCATTATTTTTTTTTTTTGATAAATTACCTATTGAGCTTATGAGCGCTTTTGATCACGTGACATTCAGTTTTTTAACGGAAAGTCATAAAATTGGAAGGTGGAATCGAACTGTGTTTTCCATTATTTCTTTTTTTTTGATAAAGCACCTATTGAGCTTATAAGCGCTTTTGATCACGTGACATTCAGTTTTTTAACGGAAAGTCATAAAATTGGAAGGTGGAATCGAACTGTGTTTTCCATTATTTCTTTTTTTTTGATAAAGCACCTATTGAGCTTATAAGCGCTTTTGATCGCGTGACATTCAGTTTTTTAACGGAAAGTCATAAAATTGGAAAGTGGAAGCGATTTGGAATCGAACTGTGTTTTCCATTATTTTTGATAAATTACCTATTGAGCTAAAGCGCTTTTGTTCACGTGACAAAGACGTTTTCCACCCTTTCTTGCGTGTGATTATTTTTCTTTCGCGCCGGAGTTTGGTTCAAAACACTCACTTTGATACTATTTTCTGACAGATCTGTTGCGTTTGCAAAACAAGCGGGTAAGTGGGATCACAGATTGCACAGAGGGTTCCGTTTAATATTTCTTTTAAAACACTTTAATCCTTTTGCGAAATCTGCTTTAAAGCTTAAAATACACACAAATTGGAGCCCAGAGGGTTAAATATAAGACTTTCTCAAAATTGTATGATTTGTCGTTTGATGTGAGGTTTTCAGCTATAAGTAACCAAAATTTCAAGTCTTCAACTTAATTAGGGGCTCAGTTAGAAAAAAAAGCTTAAAATACACAAGTTGGAGCCCGAAGGGTTAAATAGAAGACTTTCTCAAAATTGACTAATTTGTCGTTTGATGTGAGGTATTCAGCTATAAGTATGCAAAATTTCAAGTCTTCAACGTAATTAGGGGCTCAGTTAAAAGCTTAAAATACACACAAGTTGGAGCCCAAAGGGTTAAATATAAGACTTTTTCAAAATTGACTAATTTGTCGTTTGATGTGAGGTGTTCAGCTATAAGTAACCAAAATTTCAAGTCTTCAACGTAATTAGGGGCTCAGTTAGGAAAATAAAGCTTAAAATACACAAGTTGGAGCTCGAAGGGTTAAATAGAAGACTTTTTCAAAATTGACTAATTTGTCGTTTGATGTGAGGTGTTCAGCTATGAGTATGCAAAGTTTCAAGCCTTCAACGTAATTAGGGGCTCAGTTAGAAAAATAAAGCTTAAAATACACACAAGTTGGGGCCCGAAGGGTTAAATAGAAGACTTTTTCAAAATTGACTAATTTGTCGTTTGATGTGAGGTGTTCAGCTATAAGTATGCAAAATTTCAAGTCTTCAACGTAATTAGGGGCTCAGTTAGAAAAAAAAAAGCTTAAAATACACAAGTTGGAGCCCGAAGGGTTAAATAGAAGACTTTTTCAAAATTGACTAATTTGTCGTTTGATGTGAGGTGTTCAGCTATAAGTATGCAAAGTTTCAAGTCTTCAACGTAATTAGGGGCTCAGTTAGAAAAAAAACTTAAAATACACAAGTTGGAACCGAGAGGGTTAAATATAAGATTTTTGTCAAAGTACATTATAATATTTATATTTATATGAATATATAATATATAACGATTTGTCGTTTGATGTGTGGTGTTCAGCTATAAGTATGCAAAAATTTCAAGTCTTCAACGTAATTAGGTCATCAGAAAAAAAAAAAAAGCTTAAAATAGTTGTTATATGCAATTTTTAATACATGAACGTCATATTTTGCCTTTCTCAGCTGCTCTGCTCAACAAGCGCAAAACGTTGGGAAGCTTGACTATGGAAGCGATCGATCTGCGTTTTTCCATTTTGTTTTTCAATAAAATAAATTACCTATTGAGTTATAAGCGATTTTGATCACGTGACAAAGACGTTTTTCACC
This sequence comes from Maratus speciosus, assembly GCA_963932465.1. Classification (NCBI taxonomy): domain Eukaryota; kingdom Metazoa; phylum Arthropoda; class Arachnida; order Araneae; family Salticidae; genus Maratus; species Maratus speciosus. Next base: position 163,830,287 of record OZ010795.1, on the reverse strand, counting down.
CTTCCTTGTATGGTATTCTTCTTTCGTGTGGGTTCAAAACTCCCACTTTGACACTATCTATTGCGTTTGCAAAAAGCGGAAAACACAGTTCAATTACATAGTTTCTGAACAACAACACCTGCTAGTTTCATGCATCTCCGAACAAAACTAAATTAAAACTTATGCCATAAAGTTGCCCTTTTGGATTTGAGAACAGCTTTAAATAAATGTTTTCGTTTTACCTTTTTATTTTGTTAGGATATATTTAACTAAAATGATTTTTTAATTTAGTATTAATAGTTGTATATGCAATTCTTAATACATGAACGTCATATTTTGCCTTTTTATGTAGTGAATTTTTTTTTCCTTTTTATTGGAAAAGCAATATACCCAAAGTTCGAAAAAATCTGAAGTTCGGATTTAGTAAAGTGTTGAGGATTCCGGAAAAGTGAGATCCGGCAATCAAATCATATCGATTTTTTTTTCAAAACATGTATATTTATACAATTCTTAATTATTTAAAAATATATAAACTTTGCGAACGATTTTCACTAAATTTAAACATTGTGGGTGGTGATCATACAAAAATAAATAATAACAATGTTTACCGGTTTCACTATTTTACAGAATCTTTTTCCTTCAATAATATATTTTACATTCATCACAGAATAGCTTTTACAGAAAACTTTCTGGTTAGAAATTACAAAGTATTTTGTTAAAAAAAAAGTTGAAAAGTGTTTATGCATTCGGTTTGTCTGGCCGTCTGCTCACGCTCTAACTCCCTTAAATATGTTTGGATTTTTCTGAAACTGATAGGGGTTATTTGGGATCACCAAAGCATGTTTGGTATTGTACATGCAGTAGGTAGGATTCACCGTTCATTTACAGGGGGTGCTCAAAAGTATTCCGTTACATTAGGGTATATGGGGGTGCCGTAAATATACTCGGATTTTTCTGAAACTGATAGGGGTTATTTAGGGTCACCAAAGCATGTTTGGTATTGTACATGCAGTAGGTAGGATTCACCGTTCCTTTACAGGAGGCGCTCAAAAGTATTCCGTTACATTAGGGTATATGGGGGTGCCGTCTCGGATTTTTCTGAAACTGATAGGGGTTATTTAGGGTCACCAAAACATGTTTGGTATTGTACATGCAGTAGGTAGGATTCACCGTTCATTTACAGGAGGCGCTCAAAAGTATTCCATTACATTAGGGTATATGGGGGTGCCGTCTCGGATTTTTCTGAAACTGATAGGGGTTATTTGGGATCACCAAAGCATGTTTGGTATTGTACATGCAGTAGGTAGGATTCACCGTTCATTTACAGGGGGCGCTCAAAAGTATTTCATTAAATCACTGTATATAATAAATTAATAAAATTGATAAAATATAATAATTAATAAAATTAATAATATAAATCACTGTATTTCACTACAATCACATTAGAACAGGACATTCATAGCATTTTTTATTCATTTACAGGGACACGTATAAGAAATCGGTTACAGTACAGTACCGTCTTTAAGTAATAAATGTTGGAGCGCACGGTTTAAAATTCGGTGTGCGTTTTTAAATTTAATTAATTTTTTGCATCTTACCCGTTATATATAAATTCCGTACCTCAAATACAGGGCTGTATAAAAGTATCCATGTACCGTTCTCCTTATGAGAGGAAATTGCTGAGGGTACATTTTTAACTAAAGTATATGTAGCTCTTAAGTGAACTAAATTTTGGCTTGCATGTAGCTAATAGATTCAAATTTATAAATCCTATACAGGGCTGCAATTCGCATAATTTTCCGATTGAGGATGGGAACAGCTGAAATTGGGCTCTGAAATGTATTATGCGTTTCCATAGGGTTGAATTAGATGTAATATTTTAATTTTTTAAACGGTGTAGTTTTGTTACATTATTCTAAATCTGTTGGAAAGTGTTTCATAATCTATGCTTCACGCATGATTTTTTTATTACTTGTTTATATATAATTTACTTCAGTTGACATATAAAAATAGTTAAATGTTATTCAAAACAATTTTAAAAACTATCGTCCACTTAATCAAAAATAGTTTAGAAAATGTTTAAAAAAAATAAGAATTACCTTTCATTGCAACATTCGTAGCACATCTGTTGTCGGGAATAGAACAGCACACACTTCCACAGGCACGGATTTTTTTTGCGAGGGGCAGGTGCCCCCACTTTGCCTTGCATGAGATCGAGAGAACAGCACACACTTCCACAGGCACGGATTTTTTTGCGCGGGGCAGGTGCCCCACTTTCCCTTGCATGAGATCGAGAGAACAGCACACACTTCCACAGGCACGGTTTTTCTTTGCGCGGGGCAGGTGCCCCCACTTTCACTGCAGTAGTTATTTAGACTGTCGATGGAGAGACTAACTTGAACCATTCACAAGTACGAGTGACACGGAAGACGGAAAAAGTTCCATTTATATAGCTTGCGTCCGTGAATTGTCTGCATAGCTTAAAAAAAAAAAAAAAAAAAAAAAAAAAATAATAATAATTTTTTTTTTTTTTTTTTTTTTTTTTTTAGCTATGCAGACAATTCACTGACAATTCACTAACAATTCACTAACAATTCACTGAAGAAAAAAAAAAAAAAAAAAAAAAAAAAATTATTAAAAAATTATTAAAAAATTATTATTATTATTATTATTATTTTTTTTTTTTTTTTTTTTTTTTTTTTTTTTTTTAAGGGTCCACTGGTCATGGATCATTTCTTTTCATTTCAGTATCAAACCATCAACAACTTAAAAAATTTTAACTCCCATATGTGCTTTGCATATGTTAATAATATGTAATTAATAGTCTTAAGGAATATAGTAAATATTGAAATATTATTTCAAGACTTTGAATGAAATATATGAATCTTTTTCTATCTAAAATTTAAAATATGTAATATTGAACTACGTAATATACAATGGCAAATTCAAGGGAGGCTCGGAGTTCATAAATCCCCTCTGAACATCAACAAAAATATTCTAAACGTCATTTTAAAAATGAAATATACAGTAACCCTCAGTTATCAGCTGTTATTATTATAAAAATAAATCCACAAAGTGATAACACAACGGTGGGGCTGATGGACTGGTGGTTTCTATTATTATGAAACAGCCATTATAAATCAAGTGTTCGGTGAAGATGAAAGAGCAGCCGCAAAAGAAAAATAGCCCTCCCCCCTTTTTTTGGACTAGAAAATCGGGTCGATTTTTGACGGCCGATTATCTACTCTAGGTTTATAGGCACGAGGGGGATCGTGCTCTTCGTGAAGGAGGGGAGGGGGGGGGGCTTTCTAGGGGAACCTAATCCGTATTGACGCATGGAAATCCATGGCTCGAAGAAAACTCCGAACGATTAGGCCGACGGGCGCGATTGGGTTCGAACCCAGCACCTCCCGTCTACCAGATTCGAGAGCAGAACCTCTCGGCCACAGGTGGGGCCGACTAGAAAATCAGAGTTCTAACTTTTTACGGCTGCTCTTTCATCTTCACCTAACACCTCATTTATAATGGCTGTTTTATAATAATAGAAGCCACCAGTCCATTAGAGAGAGAGAGAAAAAAATGAAATAATGGAAATGCCGGGGGGGGGCACACTCGTCCCCTATTTATCTTATAATAATTTTCTTGTGCATAAATGCATGGATTGTGAATTCTAAAAAAAAGTGTTTCTGAACTTTTGTGGCCAATCTTATATCTGGATTAATCTTATATCTTAAGTTATGGGCATCCGTATTACAGTGTAGTTGCTCTCGGCCCGAAGCATGTTGTGATTATGAAACAGCCATTATAAATCAAGTGTTCGGTGAAGATGAAAGAGCAGCCGCAAAAGAAAAATAGCCCTCCAACCTTTTTTTGGACTAGAAAATCGGGTCGATTTTTGACGGCCGATTATCTACTCTAGGGTTATAGGCACGAGGGGGGTCGTGCTCTTCGTGAAGGAGGGGAGGGGGGGGCTTTCTAGGGGAACCTAATCCGTATTGACGCATGGAAATCCATGGCTCGAAGAAAACTCCGAACGATTAGGCCGACGGGCGCGATTGGGTTCGAACCCAGCACCTCCCGTCTACCAGATTCGAGAGCAGAACCTCTCGGCCACAGGTGGGGCCGACTAGAAAATCAGAGTTCTAACTTTTTACGGCTGCTCTTTCATCTTCACCTAACACCTCATTTATAATGGCTGTTTTATAATAATAGAAGCCACCAGTCCATTAGAGAGAGAGAGAAAAAAATGAAATAATGGAAATGCCGGGGGGGGGCACACTCGTCCCCTATTTATCTTATAATAATTTTCTTGTGCATAAATGCATGGATTGTGAATTCTAAAAAAAAGTGTTTCTGAACTTTTGTGGCCAATCTTATATCTGGATTAATCTTATATCTTAAGTTATGGGCATCCGTATTACAGTGTAGTTGCTCTCGGCCCGAAGCATGTTGTGATTATGAAACAGCCATTATAAATCAAGTGTTCGTTGAAGATGAAAGAGCAGCCGCAAAAGAAAAATAGCCCTCCCCCCTTTTTTTGGACTAGAAAATCGGGTCGATTTTTGACGGCCGATTATCTACTCTAGGGTTATAGGCACGAGGGGGGTCGTGCTCTTCGTGAAGGAGGGGAGGGGGGGGGCTTTCTAGTGGAACCTAATCCGTATTGACGCATGGAAATCCATGGCTCGAAGAAAACTCCGAACGATTAGGCCGACGGGCGCGATTGGGTTCGAACCCAGCACCTCCCGTCTACCAGATTCGAGAGCAGAACCTCTCGGCCACAGGTGGGGCCGACTAGAAAATCAGAGTTCTAACTTTTTACGGCTGCTCTTTCATCTTCACCTAACACCTCATTTATAATGGCTGTTTTATAATAATAGAAGCCACCAGTCCATTAGAGAGAGAGAGAAAAAAATGAAATAATGGAAATGCCGGGGGGGGGGCACACTCGTCCCCTATTTATCTTATAATAATTTTCTTGTGCATAAATGCATGGATTGTGAATTCTAAAAAAAAGTGTTTCTGAACTTTTGTGGCCAATCTTATATCTGGATTAATCTTATATCTTAAGTTATGGGCATCCGTATTACAGTGTAGTTGCTCTCGGCCCGAAGCATGTTGTGATTATGAAACAGCCATTATAAATCAAGTGTTCGGTGAAGATGAAAGAGCAGCCGCAAAAGAAAAATAGCCCTCCCCCCTTTTTTTGGACTAGAAAATCGGGTCGATTTTTGACGGCCGATTATCTACTCTAGGGTTATAGGCACGAGGGGGGTCGTGCTCTTCGTGAAGGAGGGGAGGGGGGGGGCTTTCTAGGGGAACCTAATCCGTATTGACGCATGGAAATCCATGGCTCGAAGAAAACTCCGAACGATTAGGCCGACGGGCGCGATTGGGTTCGAACCCAGCACCTCCCGTCTACCAGATTCGAGAGCAGAACCTCTCGGCCACAGGTGGGGCCGACTAGAAAATCAGAGTTCTAACTTTTTACGGCTGCTCTTTCATCTTCACCTAACACCTCATTTATAATGGCTGTTTTATAATAATAGAAGCCACCAGTCCATTAGAGAGAGAGAGAAAAAAATGAAATAATGGAAATGCCGGGGGGGGGGGCACACTCGTCCCCTATTTATCTTATAATAATTTTCTTGTGCATAAATGCATGGATTGTGAATTCTAAAAAAAAGTGTTTCTGAACTTTTGTGGCCAATCTTATATCTGGATTAATCTTATATCTTAAGTTATGGGCATCCGTATTACAGTGTAGTTGCTCTCGGCCCGAAGCATGTTGTGATTATGAAACAGCCATTATAAATCAAGTGTTCGGTGAAGATGAAAGAGCAGCCGCAAAAGAAAAATAGCCCTCCCCCCTTTTTTTGGACTAGAAAATCGGGTCGATTTTTGACGGCCGATTATCTACTCTAGGGTTATAGGCACGAGGGGGGTCGTGCTCTTCGTGAAGGAGGGGAGGGGGGGGGCTTTCTAGGGGAACCTAATCCGTATTGACGCATGGAAATCCATGGCTCGAAGAAAACTCCGAACGATTAGGCCGACGGGCGCGATTGGGTTCGAACCCAGCACCTCCCGTCTACCAGATTCGAGAGCAGAACCTCTCGGCCACAGGTGGGGCCGACTAGAAAATCAGAGTTCTAACTTTTTACGGCTGCTCTTTCATCTTCACCTAACACCTCATTTATAATGGCTGTTTTATAATAATAGAAGCCACCAGTCCATTAGAGAGAGAGAGAAAAAAATGAAATAATGGAAATGCCGGGGGGGGGGCACACTCGTCCCCTATTTATCTTATAATAATTTTCTTGTGCATAAATGCATGGATTGTGAATTCTAAAAAAAAGTGTTTCTGAACTTTTGTGGCCAATCTTATATCTGGATTAATCTTATATCTTAAGTTATGGGCATCCGTATTACAGTGTAGTTGCTCTCGGCCCGAAGCATGTTGTGATTTTGCTCTCACTTTGAAATTTTTTTTAAAGTACCCTAACGAAAGGGGGCGGGGGGTCCAGACTCCCCCTCCCCCACTTTAAACATTCCTCTACCTGAAACAATCAAAGATTTCGACTTTACAATAATTTAAAGTCATGTCGTGCTTCATTTTAAAAATGATGTTTTCAGCCCCACCGCCATGTTGTGTTATCACTTTGTGGATTTATTTTTATAATAATAACAGCTGATAACTGAGGGTTACTGTATATTTCATTTTTAAAATGACGTTTAGAATATTTTTGTTGATGTTCAGAGGGGATTTATGAACTCCGAGCCTCCCTTGAATTTGCCATTGTATATTACATAGTTCAATATTACATATTTTAAATTTTAGATAGAAAAAGATTCATATATTTCATTCAAAGTCTTGAAATAATATTTCAATATTTACTATATTCCTTAAGACTATTAATTACATATTATTAACATATGCAAAGCACATATGGGAGTTAAAATTTTTTAAGTTGTTGATGGTTTGATACTGAAATGAAAAGAAATGATCCATGACCAGTGGACCCTTAAAAAAAAAAAAAAAAAAAAAAAAATAATAATAATAATTTTTTAATAATTTTTTAATAATTTTTTTTTTTTTTTTTTTTTCTTCAGTGAATTGTTAGTGAATTGTTAGTGAATTGTCAGTGAATTGTCTGCATAGCTAAAAAAAAAAAAAAAAAAAAAAAAAAAAAAAAAAATTATTATTATTATTATTTTTTTTTTTTTTTTTTTTTTTTTTTTTTAAGCTATGCAGACAATTCACGGACGCAAGCTATATAAATGGAACTTTTTCCGTCTTCCGTGTCACTCGTACTTGTGAATGGTTCAAGTTAGTCTCTCCATCGACAGTCTAAATAACTACTGCAGTGAAAGTGGGGGCACCTGCCCCGCGCAAAGAAAAACCGTGCCTGTGGAAGTGTGTGCTGTTCTCTCGATCTCATGCAAGGGAAAGTGGGGCACCTGCCCCGCGCAAAAAAATCCGTGCCTGTGGAAGTGTGTGCTGTTCTCTCGATCTCATGCAAGGCAAAGTGGGGCACCTGCCCCGCGCAAAAAAATCCGTGCCTGTGGAAGTGTGTGCTGTTCTCTCGATCTCATGCAAGGCAAAGTGGGGGCACCTGCCCCTCGCAAAAAAAATCCGTGCCTGTGGAAGTGTGTGCTGTTCTATTCCCGACAACAGATGTGCTACGAATGTTGCAATGAAAGGTAATTCTTATTTTTTTTAAACATTTTCTAAACTATTTTTGATTAAGTGGACGATAGTTTTTAAAATTGTTTTGAATAACATTTAACTATTTTTATATGTCAACTGAAGTAAATTATATATAAACAAGTAATAAAAAAATCATGCGTGAAGCATAGATTATGAAACACTTTCCAACAGATTTAGAATAATGTAACAAAACTACACCGTTTAAAAAATTAAAATATTACATCTAATTCAACCCTATGGAAACGCATAATACATTTCAGAGCCCAATTTCAGCTGTTCCCATCCTCAATCGGAAAATTATGCGAATTGCAGCCCTGTATAGGATTTATAAATTTGAATCTATTAGCTACATGCAAGCCAAAATTTAGTTCACTTAAGAGCTACATATACTTTAGTTAAAAATGTACCCTCAGCAATTTCCTCTCATAAGGAGAACGGTACATGGATACTTTTATACAGCCCTGTATTTGAGGTACGGAATTTATATATAACGGGTAAGATGCAAAAAATTAATTAAATTTAAAAACGCACACCGAATTTTAAACCGTGCGCTCCAACATTTATTACTTAAAGACGGTACTGTACTGTAACCGATTTCTTATACGTGTCCCTGTAAATGAATAAAAAATGCTATGAATGTCCTGTTCTAATGTGATTGTAGTGAAATACAGTGATTTATATTATTAATTTTATTAATTATTATATTTTATCAATTTTATTAATTTATTATATACAGTGATTTAATGAAATACTTTTGAGCGCCCCCTGTAAATGAACGGTGAATCCTACCTACTGCATGTACAATACCAAACATGCTTTGGTGATCCCAAATAACCCCTATCAGTTTCAGAAAAATCCGAGACGGCACCCCCATATACCCTAATGTAACGGAATACTTTTGAGCGCCTCCTGTAAATGAACGGTGAATCCTACCTACTGCATGTACAATACCAAACATGTTTTGGTGACCCTAAATAACCCCTATCAGTTTCAGAAAAATCCGAGACGGCACCCCCATATACCCTAATGTAACGGAATACTTTTGAGCGCCTCCTGTAAAGGAACGGTGAATCCTACCTACTGCATGTACAATACCAAACATGCTTTGGTGACCCTAAATAACCCCTATCAGTTTCAGAAAAATCCGAGTATATTTACGGCACCCCCATATACCCTAATGTAACGGAATACTTTTGAGCGCCCCCTGTAAATGAACGGTGAATCCTACCTACTGCATGTACAATACCAAACATGCTTTGGTGATCCCAAATAACCCCTATCAGTTTCAGAAAAATCCAAACATATTTAAGGGAGTTAGAGCGTGAGCAGACGGCCAGACAAACCGAATGCATAAACACTTTTCAACTTTTTTTTTAACAAAATACTTTGTAATTTCTAACCAGAAAGTTTTCTGTAAAAGCTATTCTGTGATGAATGTAAAATATATTATTGAAGGAAAAAGATTCTGTAAAATAGTGAAACCGGTAAACATTGTTATTATTTATTTTTGTATGATCACCACCCACAATGTTTAAATTTAGTGAAAATCGTTCGCAAAGTTTATATATTTTTAAATAATTAAGAATTGTATAAATATACATGTTTTGAAAAAAAAATCGATATGATTTGATTGCCGGATCTCACTTTTCCGGAATCCTCAACACTTTACTAAATCCGAACTTCAGATTTTTTCGAACTTTGGGTATATTGCTTTTCCAATAAAAAGGAAAAAAAAATTCACTACATAAAAAGGCAAAATATGACGTTCATGTATTAAGAATTGCATATACAACTATTAATACTAAATTAAAAAATCATTTTAGTTAAATATATCCTAACAAAATAAAAAGGTAAAACGAAAACATTTATTTAAAGCTGTTCTCAAATCCAAAAGGGCAACTTTATGGCATAAGTTTTAATTTAGTTTTGTTCGGAGATGCATGAAACTAGCAGGTGTTGTTGTTCAGAAACTATGTAATTGAACTGTGTTTTCCGCTTTTTGCAAACGCAATAGATAGTGTCAAAGTGGGAGTTTTGAACCCACACGAAAGAAGAATACCATACAAGGAAGGGTGAAAAACGTCTTTGTCACGTGATCAAAATCGCTTATAACTCAATAGGTAATTTATTTTATTGAAAAACAAAATGGAAAAACGCAGATCGATCGCTTCCATAGTCAAGCTTCCCAACGTTTTGCGCTTGTTGAGCAGAGCAGCTGAGAAAGGCAAAATATGACGTTCATGTATTAAAAATTGCATATAACAACTATTTTAAGCTTTTTTTTTTTTTCTGATGACCTAATTACGTTGAAGACTTGAAATTTTTGCATACTTATAGCTGAACACCACACATCAAACGACAAATCGTTATATATTATATATTCATATAAATATAAATATTATAATGTACTTTGACAAAAATCTTATATTTAACCCTCTCGGTTCCAACTTGTGTATTTTAAGTTTTTTTTCTAACTGAGCCCCTAATTACGTTGAAGACTTGAAACTTTGCATACTTATAGCTGAACACCTCACATTAAACGACAAATTAGTCAATTTTGAAAAAGTCTTATATTTAACCCTTCGAGCTCCAACTTGTGTATTTTAAGCTTTATTTTTCTAACTGAGCCCCTAATTACGTTGAAGACTTGAAACTTTGCATACTTATAGCTGAACACCTCACATCAAACGACAAATTAGTCAATTTTGAAAAAGTCTTCTATTTAACCCTTCGGGCTCCAACTTGTGTATTTTAAGCTTTTTTTTTTCTAACTGAGCCCCTAATTACGTTGAAGACTTGAAATTTTGCATACTTATAGCTGAACACCTCACATCAAACGACAAATTAGTCAATTTTGAAAAAGTCTTCTATTTAACCCTTCGGGCCCCAACTTGTGTGTATTTTAAGCTTTATTTTTCTAACTGAGCCCCTAATTACGTTGAAGGCTTGAAACTTTGCATACTCATAGCTGAACACCTCACATCAAACGACAAATTAGTCAATTTTGAAAAAGTCTTCTATTTAACCCTTCGAGCTCCAACTTGTGTATTTTAAGCTTTATTTTTCTAACTGAGCCCCTAATTACGTTGAAGACTTGAAATTTTGGTTACTTATAGCTGAACACCTCACATCAAACGACAAATTAGTCAATTTTGAAAAAGTCTTATATTTAACCCTTTGGGCTCCAACTTGTGTGTATTTTAAGCTTTTAACTGAGCCCCTAATTACGTTGAAGACTTGAAATTTTGCATACTTATAGCTGAATACCTCACATCAAACGACAAATTAGTCAATTTTGAGAAAGTCTTCTATTTAACCCTTCGGGCTCCAACTTGTGTATTTTAAGCTTTTTTTTCTAACTGAGCCCCTAATTAAGTTGAAGACTTGAAATTTTGGTTACTTATAGCTGAAAACCTCACATCAAACGACAAATCATACAATTTTGAGAAAGTCTTATATTTAACCCTCTGGGCTCCAATTTGTGTGTATTTTAAGCTTTAAAGCAGATTTCGCAAAAGGATTAAAGTGTTTTAAAAGAAATATTAAACGGAACCCTCTGTGCAATCTGTGATCCCACTTACCCGCTTGTTTTGCAAACGCAACAGATCTGTCAGAAAATAGTATCAAAGTGAGTGTTTTGAACCAAACTCCGGCGCGAAAGAAAAATAATCACACGCAAGAAAGGGTGGAAAACGTCTTTGTCACGTGAACAAAAGCGCTTTAGCTCAATAGGTAATTTATCAAAAATAATGGAAAACACAGTTCGATTCCAAATCGCTTCCACTTTCCAATTTTATGACTTTCCGTTAAAAAACTGAATGTCACGCGATCAAAAGCGCTTATAAGCTCAATAGGTGCTTTATCAAAAAAAAGAAATAATGGAAAACACAGTTCGATTCCACCTTCCAATTTTATGACTTTCCGTTAAAAAACTGAATGTCACGTGATCAAAAGCGCTTATAAGCTCAATAGGTGCTTTATCAAAAAAAAGAAATAATGGAAAACACAGTTCGATTCCACCTTCCAATTTTATGACTTTCCGTTAAAAAACTGAATGTCACGTGATCAAAAGCGCTCATAAGCTCAATAGGTAATTTATCAAAAAAAAAATAATGGAACACACAGTTCGATTCCACCTTCCAATTTTATGACTTTCCGTTAAAAAACTGAATGTCACGTGATCAAAAGCGCTTATAAGCTCAATAGGTAATTTATCAAAAAAAAAGAAATAATGGAACACACAGTTCGATTCCAGCTTCCAATTTTATGACTTTCCGTTAAAAAACTGAATGTCACGTGATCAAAAGCGCTTATAAGCTCAATAGGTAATTTATCAAAAAAAAGAAATAATGGAACACACAGTTCGATTCCACCTTCCAATTTTATGACTTTCCGTTAAAAAACTGAATGTCACGTGATCAAAAGCGCTCATAAGCTCAATAGGTAATTTATCGAAAAAAATTAATGGAACACACAGTTCGATTCCACCTTCCAATTTTATGGTTTTCCGTTAAAAAACTGAATGTCACGTGATCAAAAGCGCTTATAAGCTCAATAGGTAATTTATCAAAAATAATGGAAAACACAGTTCGATTCCAGCTTCCACTTTTATGACTTTCCGTTAAAAAAATGAATGTCACGTGATCAAAAGCGCTTATAAGCTCAATAGGTCATTTATCAAAAATAATGGAAAACACAGTTCGATTCCAAATCGCCTTCCACTTTTATGACTTTCCGTTAAAAAATGAATGTCACGCGATCAAAAGCGCTTATAAGCTCAATAGGTGCTTTATCAAAAAAGAAATAATGAAAAACACAGTTCGATTCCAAATCGCCTTCCACTTTTATGACTTTCCGTTAAAAAATGAATGTCACGCGATCAAAAGCGCTTATAAGCTCAATAGGTGCTTTATCAAAAAAGAAATAATGAAAAACACAGTTCGATTCCAAATCGCCTTCCACTTTTATGACTTTCCGTTAAAAAAAATGAATGTGTCAAAACGTTTTTGCGCTTGTTGAGCAGACCTTTTCAGAATTGATGGATTATTGAATTTAAAAGAACTCTTTTTATTACTCTGTAAGTCATTGCGCGCGCATGATATTTTGAGAACATATGTATGGATTTCTATAAAATTTTAAATAGATGGCTCGTTTAAAATGACCTACTTTTAATTATTTGCTATGGTAAGCAGAGCTGCCAAGTCTCCGGCCTTTTAGATACAAGTATTTTAAGACAGAAAATGTTGTTTTATTTAATTAGAACAATTGGGCGATTTAAAGGAACAACATTTTCTCTAAAATAATAGTGGTGTGCCGGAGACTTGACAACTCTGGGTAAGATTTTTTGTTATGATTATTGTTATTCAATAAAAAAGAAAAAAAGTTGATTTTTTTTTTCCCACAATAAAGAAATTCTTTGAAGATCTGTTCAGTTTCTAATAGTAGTATATTAAAAGGCAAAATCTGTTTTATCAAATGTTCATGTTTATACTTAGACAGGCATTAAAAATACACTCATTCACACTTTGGATGTTTTGATTGATATTCAGTGAGAGACCCCTTCATAAAAACTATTTTTAATGGATTAAGGTTTTTGAAATGTTTTAAATTCAATTGTTTTGAAATTTAATACAGTTATAATTTAAGCAATCATTGCGAAAATTTTCTTGATTTCATTAAACAATACGCAAACGAGTAATGAATTAAATAATATATTAATTAGTAATACACATTAAAAATACTCCATACCCGCAAATGAGTAATGAATTAAATAATATATTAATGAGTAATACACATTAAAAATACTCCCAGACACTATAACTTTATAATAGTATATCAAAAACTGGTATCTCTATGTTTTAATTTCTACAGGAACTTTGTCGTGTCTTGAAGGAATTTTTTAATTTTAAGTATCTAATATAATATTTTGGCTGAAATGTATTTTCTCTCTATTCTTTAAATGTGACACTCATGGATCGGGACAAGAAATGTTGATTGTTCCAATCCAAAGCCTTTTCAGCTTATATTATCTCGAGTCTTTGAAATTTCATGCAACTTTTTTGAAAATGTTATTAAAAATTGTTTTTTGTTTTTAAAATGTCGTTTTCCATTCTCATTGCAGCGCTCCAGATTCCTTCGTATGAAAACAAAGATTTGAGAAGAGTTCCTTTGTGTGTTCCACCTCCAGTCGATGTGTGCCATTGCCGTGTGCCTTTTAGGTGTTCCACCTCCAGTGCTCCCAGACCACAAGAGTCCGAGACTCGGGAGGGCCGCTTGAATCCGGGCTAGAGTCGCTTCGAGTGCCGAGGGCTACCCCCCCCTCCCCGTGTATGGCAACATCCCCCACCTCATGCATATATAGTGAAGCTATCTATATATCGCATTTTTTTATAAATGCCCTCCCTTTATTTCCAGTTGCCGGGGTCATAAACTGCGGGGGAGCCGCTCGAATCCGGGCTGGATTCGTCCGAGTGCCGAGGGCCACTCCCCCCCTCCTCTTGGGGCGGCTCGATTCTGTTTTTCTCGTGTACCCTCTCTCGCCCCCCTCCCCGGTGACTGTTGGGCCCATTCTCGACTGCGGACTTCCCTGAGGCTACCGAACGAGTTTTGTTCTCTCGACGGGGTCTTTAGAGGTCTCTGGCAAGGAACCCCTTATCCGGGTTACCCGGGACACTGGAGCGGAAAAGGATTCAACCCTTCTTCTAGTTCCAGACTAGGCATAGCGCCTAAACGGTACCCGATGATACGGAGACTTTGATAGATGCTCGGTGCCTTGCATGGACATTGCTTGTGTGTGTGGTGTCTGGGGCCCTGTCAGAGAGCAACGACTCCCCCCCTTCTATGGGGGGTGACAGGCGTGGAGACGCGCCTTTTCGGTGGAAGAGGCTTCCCGTTCATGCATGCTTTTGTTGCACTGCGGTCCAGGAGCGTGAATGGGCGGGAGGTGCCACGGCTGGGGAAGGGTGAGGTTTAACAAATCTGCGGCAAGTGGTCCAAAGGTGCTCACCCCCCCCTAGTGGGGCCCTGGGCCTTGTATGGAGTGGGAGAACCTCCGTGGTGTAAAGAGTCGCTTGACCCCTTTCGGCGGTTCGCAGGAGGAAAGGACGGGCCACGGTCGCTGGATAGAGAGAGAGGGGAAAAAGAAGATGGAAGGGAGCCCCGGGGGGCATTGGAGGGATCGAGAGTTTCATTAGAGACAGGGGGCCGCTCGAATCCGAGCTGGAGTCGCTCGGAGGGCCCACCCCCCTCCCCGACACCTGCATATATAGTAAAGAGATCTATATATTGCATTTTCATTTGTACCGGTTGTCCGGGGTGGGGAAGGTCTTCCGGGCTTGATTCGCTCCGAGTGCCGAGGGCCACCCGCCCTCCTCTCGCCCAAAAAAAAACCCATCTCGCTCTCCTCCCACCACGAGCGGGGTCCGAGCGGGGTCGCTTGAATCCGAGCTCGAGTCGCTTCGAGTGACGAGGGCCACCGAATTCCCCCCTCAGGGGCGGGGCTGCTCGAATCCGGGGCTAGATTCGCTCGAGTGCCGAGGACCACCGGACATACTCCCCCTCTCCGTGTGTGGCATCTGAAAAAAAGGTAGGTGACGGAAAGTCTTGGATCCAAGGGGGAGGGTCCCGAGCTCGAGTCGCTTCGAGTGCCGAGGGCCACCGAATCCCCCCCCCCGCTCCCTGGCGCCGGGGAGGGGGGGGGTCAGAAAAACTTGGGGCCGCTCGAATCCGGGCTGGATTCGCTCGAGACCACCCCCCCCCCCTTCTGAAAGGTAGGTGGTGAAATAAAAAAAATGTTTTTTTTTCTCTGGTGTGTGTGTTTTCTTTGACTCTGTTTTTTGTTTCAGGGCGAGAGAAAAGAATACAGTGAGTTCTTTTTCAGGGCGATGGAGAGAGAAAAAAATAAAAGTTCAGGGCGATGTTTCAGAGAGAGAAAAGTATAAAATGGGTTTCAGGGAGAGAGAGAGAAAGAATAAAGAGAAAGTTTTTCTTTTTCAGGGCGATGTTTTCTTTTTCAGGGAGAGAAAAGTATAAAATGGGTTTCAGGGAGAGAGAGAAAAAGAATAAAGAGAAAGTTTTTCTTTTTCAGGGCGATGTTTTCTTTTTCAGGGAGAGAAAAGTATAAAATGGGTTTCAGGGAGAGAGAGAAAAAGAATAAAGAGAAAGTTTTTCTTTTTCAGGGCGATGTTTTCTTTTTCAGGGTGAGAAAAGTATAAAATGGGTTTCAGGGAGAGAGAGAAAAAGAATAAAGAGAAAGTTTTTCTTTTTCAGGGCGATGTTTTCTTTTTCAGGGAGAGAAAAGTATAAAATGGGTTTCAGGGAGAGAGAGAAAAAGAATAAAGAGAAAGTTTTTCTTTTTCAGGGCGATGTTTTCTTTTTCAGGGTGAGAAAAGTATAAAATGGGTTTCAGGGAGAGAGAGAAAGAATAAAGAGAAAGTTTTTCTTTTTCAGGGCGATGTTTTCTTTTTCAGGGTGAGAGAAATAATAAAGTCTTCTTTTTCAGGGATCGGTTCCTAACTGTCGAAGGTTTTACTGTGGTTTTCCTTCGACCTCGAGCGTGAATACGGGTTAGGTCCACCCCCCGCAAAAGACCCTGCCACAGAGGGCACCCCACACACAAAAGTCCCTTTTTTTTTATTTCGGCGGGGGTGGTGGCCGTCCGCCTAACCGTCGAAGGTTTTACTGTGGTTTTCCTTCGACCTCGAGCGTGAATACGAGTTGGGATGTTTCGAAAAAGACCCTACCACAGAGGGCACCTCCCCCAAACAAAAACTGTGAAACCCATTCTATGAAAGGACCCTATAAAAACATCGGAAAACCATATGAAACCCACTCCACGATAAACACAACTTTGAAACCCTTACACGGACAACAACCCACTCCACGATAAACACGACTTTGAAACCCTCACACGGACAACAACCCTCACACTGAAAACAACCCACTCCACGATAAACACGACTTTGAAACCCTCACACGGACAACAACCCTCACACTGAAAACAACCCACTCCACGATAAACACGACTTTGAAACCCTCACACGGACAACAACCCTCACACTGAAAACAACCCACTCCACGATAAACACGACTTTGAAACCCTCACACGGACAACAACCTCACACTGAAAACAACCCCACTCCACGATAAACACGACTCTGAAACCCTCACACTCAAAACATATGAAACCCACTCCACACAACCCACTCCACGATAGTCACAACTCTGAAACCTTCACACTGAAAAACAACCCTCACACTCAAAACATATGAAACCCACTCCATGATATTTACAACTCTGAAACCCACTCCATGATATTTACAACTCTGAAACCCACTCCACACAACCCACTCCACGATATTTACAACTCTGAAACCCACTCCACGATATTTACAACTCTGAAACCCACTCCACACAACCCACTCCACGATAGTCACAACTCTGAAACCTTCACACTGAAATCAACCCTCACACTCAAACATATGAAACCCACTCCATGATATTTACAACTCTGAAACCCACTCCACACAACCCACTCCACGATATTTACAACTCTGAAACCCACTCCACGATATTTACAACTCTGAAACCCACTCCACACAACCCACTCCACGATAGTCACAGCTCTGAAACCCACACACTGAAATCAACCCTCACACTCAAAACATATGAAACCCACTCCATGATATTTACAACTCTGAAACCCACTCCACACAACCCACTCCACGATAGTCACAACTCTGAAACCCACACACTGAAAACAACCCTCACACTCAAAACATATGAAACCCACTCCATGATATTTACAACTCTGAAACCCACTCCACACAAC